>CM019065.1:92587722-93899398 GCA_009667805.1 Leptobrachium leishanense
CGTCCGTCTGGCTACCTTGCTGAGCGCAGTCAATGCGTTCAGCAATGCGAGGATTGATCCTTCTATGGAGGATCGGGCTTTGCAGCCCCGTCAAATTCGCATCGTAGCGCTTCGATGGGGAGGCTTTCAGCATGGCTGCAACACGTCTGGTGTAGCACACACAATTTGTGCGCTCGCTACAGTGTGTGGCTGGCCCCATCGAAGCGTCACAACGCTGCAACGGACACCGGGACGCACGTCAGTACGGGCGCGCTTAGTGCGCTCGTCTGACCCCAGCCTTAGTGTCGAGTAAGCTCTCAAAATCTCCCAACAATAAATATAATAAGAAACCAATATAACTGCACCATATCTTCACAGCGTAGGAATTTGCTATAAGGGATTTATCAATAAAGCTAGAAGTTGTGCTGAATTGACTCACTGAATGACAGTGTCAGGCTAAAATAACTTGGAATTTTTGCCAATAGGTGAAAATATCTCTACAGACAGAAGTTATATTTCCAGTTTGGGTGCTTTGGATGAACATTTCCATTATCAACGTGCCTTAACTCCAAATGTGGTGAAAATCTGAATGCAATAAAAAGAAGAGAGACAAATTGCCAGTTGTGAGACCCTTGAAGCAGTAAATCATTTAAAAACATGAAGGGGCAGGTCGCATAAGTATGTCAGTGAGTATCTGCCAATTGACCCTGAGAGACCCCAAGATTGTAGTCAAGACCTCCTAATTGTCTAGCGTGAACTCTGACAGTTACAAACTACAGTACGCATGGGATCATTGGCAATGTGACCTCTGGGATAAAAATATTCAGGCTTCAATTAATTGAGTCAAGATGGTTTAGCGTTTCAACTTTTCTTGCACTGGAAATTCCTGCAATCTAGGTCCCCTCTATGAGTTTATTAAAGGATAATTGTGATGAACAGAGATCTAAGCATCATAGATGTGTGCAGAAGGGTGCGCCGTCACGGTGAAATGCTCCTGCTTTCAATTTACAATTTATTTTCACTTGGTTCCATATAGAGAACATGAAAATTAATTGTTTAAGAATATTGACAGTTTGTAGTATCCACAGTAACATGTTTTATACCCTAAAATATGTCATGCACAAAGCATAGATCAAATGAATAGTATGGAGGAACTTCCCGAAGCAGTGACATCACTAGAATTCAGTGGTTCCTAAACCTGGTTCTCAAGTACTGCTATCAGGCCAGGTTTACCAGATATCTGAAGCACAGCACAGGTGACATGATTTGCTGCTCAGTGATTGCAGGATTCAGTCTGCATTACTCCAATGTAACCCGTAAAATCTGGCCTGTTAGAGGTACTTGAGGACCAGGCTTGGGAACCACTGCTGTAGTTCATTGTTTCTCAACTCCGATCCTCAGGTACCCCTAACAGGCTAGGATTGCCAGATATCTGAAGCCAGGATTGTCAGATCAGCCATGTTTTCCTAGACACTATTATTACTACTATTTCATGAAGAGGGGAGCGCAAGGAAAAGTGCTGCCCTGCAACATGTATAATTCATATGCTGCTGGAAGGAAATCAAGGAAAGTCATCTTTGATTTCGTCTTGATTTCTTTCCTGCAGCGTATTTTACGTGCTGCGAGGTTGCATTCTTCAAGCACTGTCCATCAGCATGAATAAATTAGATGTGTCCAGGAAAACATGGCCAATCTGGGAATCCTATCTGAAACACCGCACAGTCGATATTATTTGCTACTCAGTGATTGCAGGATTCAGTTTGCATTTCCCCAAGTTGATCCTTAAAATCTGGCCTGTTAGGGGGACTTGAGGACTGGAATAGAGCAACACTTCATCCAAAGTAGTTCCACTGAAGTAAATCCACTGTGATTTCAATAAAACAATGGAGCTTAGTGAATAACCCCTTCAAGGTTTTAGGCCGGGGTCAGACGAGCGTTTTGCAGAGCGGAAGGAACGTCCGTGAGAGTGGGCGTTCCTTCCACTCTGATGCCCGTCCGACCACCTCGCTGAGCACAGTTAGTGCGCTCAGCGTTGCAAGGCTCAATCCTACGGAGGATCTCGCTTTGCAGCCCCGTCAAACTCGCGTTGTAGCACTTAGACGGGGAGGATTTCAGAACGTCCTCAGCATGCCCGCTATAGTGCGCGCAATTCGTGCGCATGCTACTGTCAGGGATCAGCATCCGTGTGCGCAACAACCAGACCTGCATCAGTGCTATCCATGTAAAGTGCTGCCTCAGACCTGTCCAGCACTGATAGGGGTTAACCAAAGCGAAACACCAAACACACACCCTCCTGTCTGTCTGTCAATAACAGAGAAACTTCCCCCTGTGCAACTTGACTTGAGATTGACAAGTCAACCCCTGTGATATTCAGACCTGCCTTCCTGTTTATGCTGACCTCCGTGTACCAGCCCCTGATCTACAGTACAGACTGTCATGACCACGCTTTCTCTTCACCCCTTTGTACCACGCCATGGACTCTGACCAGCATCAGCCAGCCTCACCTCAGGTACAATCTGCATATCCTTGCCTAAAGGGCTCAAACCACCTGAACTTGGGTCCCACCACGGCATATGCCAGGTGCCACCCTGACAGAATGCAAAGCCCATCTACTGAGCCCTCAGGGATGCTACCAGCCCTGGAAGATCTGGCCCATCTGCTATGTGTTGTACTGGGGGATGTATGGGATTTCATGGACTCCCTAAGAAGCACCGCTCCCAAGATGTGTATGTAGGAAGGAAAACCAAAGGCCCGCTAGCTCCAGAGGAGCGCGCCAGGAGGATGTCGGAGGGTCTCTGTATTTACTGTGCCTCAAGAGACCACTGGCTCGCAGCCTGTCCCGCAAGACCCCCGAAAAGGCCAGCTCCCACACCCGAGCTGGCTAGGGTCTCACGGCAAACCCCTAGGAAAAAGACTGTATGTGAAAAAACTCTGGTGTTTAAAGATGCACCCCATGCTGATAGCTCTGCACCACAGCCCAATCCTGCCCCCAGGAGACCACAGGTTCCCAAGCCTGCACCCAGAAAGCCTCCTACACTGAAGCCTGCGCCCAGACGACTCAAGCCCGCTGTACCCAGGGGTAGGGAGTCTCTGGAGGACTATGCAGGAGAGGAGGAAGAACTCGAACTGCCCATGGAGTACGAGACCCCCATACCTGATGAGTCTGACCCTCCTGTTTCTATGGACTATCAAAGTACACCTGCGAAACAGAACCTCCATTACCTATGGAGATTATGTGCATGCAGATTCCAGGTGCAACCACTCTCAGCCAGCAAGACCCAGCGATCTGTGAAGTGGAGGGTGCTGGCTATGACCCGCTGTGGGATTTCTTGCCGTTTGGCCGCCTCTCCTGAGTATTTGGACCTAGAGCAGGTACCAAGGGATACCACCCAGGACAATTTGCCACCCCATATGAGAGCTTGGCGTCACCTCGATCCACCCAGTGAGGAATCTAACCTTCCTATTCCTGTGGATATCATGACCATGCAGACCCCAGGTACAACTTCCATCGCTCCCAGGCAGCACCGTATGACCAGTGCTGCTGATACCCCAAAACCAGCACCCAGGAAGAACACCGTACCTGAGGAAAAGGGCCCCTATTGTGTACAGGGAACCTTCCTGATACCAGGATCTGTTATTACCTGTACCACCCCAGAACCTGCATGTGCAGAACAAACTGCTGCTTCCACCACCTGTTCCCCAGACCCTGTACCATCTGACTGTGTCTACGCATCCATTGGCACACTGGTGCATAGGGAAGAGCTGGCACGATTTGAGGAAGCTCTGAAAATCAGGCAAGCCGCAACATTACCCAAGACTGCCCAGGTAACGCTGACAGTTACTCCCAGCCAGCAAGATTCACCATCATCAGTATGCTGCTCTCCACACGATTCCGGGGCAGAGGAATGGGACACCTTGTCCACAGGAGGAGCCTCAGCGGCAGATTGCTTGGCGATCAAAGGACCCCCAGGTCGGCATCCAGGGTACGTTGACACCACCTTGCAAGCAGCGTCCCACACTGGAGGGGCTCATCATGCTGCAGTTTCCCGGTACGATCCAGCTACGGAATTCTACCCACTCACTGATTCATCCTCTGACTCTGAATACATGTTTAATGTTGTAACCCCGGGAGTGCTATCCACCAGGAGAGCTGTATACGAATCAAAACCTCTGTACAGTGGGGCTATGTGGCCTCATCCCCTGCAGACTACAGTCACCACCAGAGGTGGCGCAATACCCAAGACACCCCGTACTGCTGGATCCAAGAAATCTGCTGTTTGTAAGAACTGATTTTTTTCTTTGCCCGCAGGTGTCCAGCATCAAGTCCAGTCGGTTCGTCCAGAGGCCGCCCCTTTGGGAGGAGATTCTGTCGGGGACCAGCAGCCGTGTGCGCAACAACCAGACCTGCATCAGTGCTATCCATGTAAAGTGCTGCCTCAGACCTGTCCAGCACTGATTGGTGTTTCACTTTGGTTAACCCCTAACACACACCACACCCTCCTGTCTGTCTGTCAATAAAAGAGAAACTTCTCCCTGTGCAACTTGGCTTTGCATTGACAAGTCAACCCCTGTGATATTCAGACCTGCCTTCCTGTTTATGCTGACCTCCGTGTACCAGACCCTGCTATACCAACTGACCTTGCCTCCAGCCCCTGATCTACAGACTGTCCTGACCACACTTTCTCTTCACTCCTTTGTACCACGCCATGGACTCTGACCAGCATCAGCCAGCCTCACCTCAGGTACAACCTGCATATCCTTGCCTAAAGGGCTCAAACCACCTGAACTTGGATCCCACCACGGTGTATGCCAGGTGCCACCCTGACAGCTACAGCGTGTGGTCAGCCCCAAAGCATCACAATGCTGCGACGGATGCCAGGAGGCAGGACAGTACGGGCACACATAGTGCGCTCGTCTGACCCAGCCTAAGATGTATACTATGACTGGCAAGACTCATATGGGTCTCTGTTCCCCTGATATATTCCATTTTAGAGCTCCAGTGCAAGAACTCCTTTGTTGTGACTTATAATCTGGTTTTAAATCTTTTATCAATTTCCTCAGCTCTTTATTGCGTAACGTTCAATATCCTTTAAGTCAACGGCACAAACCGGACGCCACGTCTACTCCTCCCAGATGGTAGAAGTGTTTACGCTTTGATATTTCCGTCTCCATAACTAAGCAGCAAAACATTAAATATCCAACGCACCTGTTATACACCTAATATAATCATGGCTTTAATGGACTTTATGAGCTGTATCTTAGCTATGCGAGTCGGTTGTTTGGAGCATTAGCCATTTATTCTTTCTATGACATCATCTGGCAATCTGCGGCTAATTATCATTTCTATTCACTAGAATAACAAATAAGACCTAGGGTTTCAATGCTCATTTTAAATATGTAAATCATGTTTAAAAGAAATGGTGCCAAATCAAGCTGTGTACACAGGACATAAAGCAAGTAAATAGATTCAAGTTTCCTGGCACCGCTGTGACCCAGTCAACTGTGGATACTAGGATCAAAACTGCGATGTTCTAAAAACAACAGATGGCCCTGGAGTTACTTAGAAATATGACATCTGAGTGAAAAAAGATGAATCACTACAGACTTTTCTAGGACTATATTTTAATACATATTAACAAGGGACATTTACATATGGCGATGCTCCAAACTGCGGAGTAAGACTGCTTAACCTGACTCGTATAGATTGATACTGAACATTTTCCTTCTGTTCCTAGGTGGTGGCAGGCTGCGTAATGGATGGTAAAAGCTTGCGTCTTAAAATTAGATGCAAGTGCAGGTGTTCTTCTGGAGATCAGTACAAAAAGTGTCATTGAAAGCAATCCAAAAATAATTTGTATCATTTATATGATACAGAGTGGCAAAAAAGGAAGTGTGCTTTTTTTTTCTGAGGCCAGAGAGGGCTGTTAAAATTACATTTTCTGTAGAAAACCAGAGACGCAGAATGTGTTTTTTATAAAGGATTTTACCAGGAAGGATACATTGAGATTTCTCTCGTTTTCAAGTATGACCGGCTGGGTGGCGAGTATGTACCGTTAGGTGTCTTGCCCAAGGACACCTACTGGAACTGTGCTCTTGCTGGGATTCAAGCCTGTGTCTCCATGGTCTCCACAGCAGTGATGTTACCTTTACTCCACCCAGCGGTGTTACAGGACGTTGGTGCAATCTTTAAAGGGACACTTTACTCGGCCTGACCATTTCAGCTTTTTAAAGTGGTCAGGATGTGAGGAGAAAAGCTGGGTGAAGTGGTGAAGTTTCCTCCACCCCACCCAGCGTCACAAGCGACTGGGATTTTTAATATCCTGTCAGCTGGTCACCAGATCAGTCACTAGTGACATCAGTGTTGGGAGGGACCCAACATTGATGTCACTAACACCACCCGCTATAGTGAGCGTTCTCAGAGAGGCAACCTATGGATCAGAGCTGCATGCGCAGTCGGATAGAAGAAGTCGGATAGATGAAACATGTCACGTGACGGGGTCCAGACTATGTTCTGTTCCTTTTTCGTACATGATATTTGCCATTGGAGCTGTACATAGGAATAATGAAATAACGGAGATCTTGAGCCTGCATTGGATACTTACATACCTGATTTATCATCTGTTTGTGAGTTCAAAATTGACACATTATCACAAATTCTGGTGTTGAGGGGTTTTACCCTATGTTTGTTTGTTCTTGCATTCCTTTTATTCAGTATACTGTGGCCAGAGCAGACCAGCTTCTCCTCCCCCCAGCACCAACCTCCCCCCTCTACAGGAGGAACAAAGGACCACACCATTCTCAGTAACCCATGTTTTAATGGAATAAGTAAAATGTCTTACGGTTTTCAGTTTTACTGTTAAATGAGTTTACTATAGTGTATTGTAGAATTGTATGTATAGAGCAGGGATCTCAAACTCTGGCCCCCCCCCCCGATGTTTCTGAACTACAACTCCCATGATTCCCTGGCCATCTATTGCATTCAAAGAATTCGGGGACTTGTAGGCAAAAACATCTGGGGGGACGTGAGTTTGAGATCCCTGGTATATAGGCTAAATATGTTTTTACAGTTTAGTTAATGAAAAGTGTTGTTCCATTAACCCAGTGGGTATGCCAGTGGTTTTATGGAAAATCACATGGTAGTGAAGGAGTTAAACATGTACGTGTCAACCCGCACAAATCATCTACCACGCGTGGAAAACATGTCATTGTTCAAACCTTAGTATTTGTACCAAATCGTGAGCTTTTCACAATGTATTCATTTGAAATATTGGCTTGAACAATGACTTCTTTTGGAACTCTGTCACAAATTTGTGATCTCTGCTGGGGTATCACAATTAATTGGTTGTTCTACTGACCCCTGCCAGATATTGATCCTCCAGATGACCAGTAGATATGATTATTCTGTTGCCTAGGACAATATTTTTGGACCCTATTATATTTGTTTCCCTCTCTTTGCAGCTCAAAAAGCCAAGGATGCAGTCAGCTCGTTCGAAAGACTGGCACAAATACAATACAAAAATAGAGGAATGATATGGTTGCTTTGTGCTGAGTAATTAATTTGACTTTGTTTCAAATTAAATGATCACAGCTCAAACCTTTCTAACAAGTTCCACATAAATTTTGTCCAACCGTACTTCAAAAGTTCTTCCCTGACTTAAAGCGACTTTCATTAATTCCTTGTCATTCCCTTTCTATACATGGCTGTCATACATGACACGGAAGGTCACTTGAACGGCAGATAAATTAAAATCGGCTTCCAAACATTGTAAGTAAGATTTTCTTTACTAAATCCCCAATTGAGTTGAGATATATTGCATTATTACATTTTTAAAAGCTGCCTTACTGCTCCTGAACATTAATAATCTCAACCTGACAATATTTTCTAAACTGTTTCTCTGTAACATCTGGTAAAGATCTCATTGTACAATATGTAGACTGGAAGCAAACATCACACAGGAGAATAAAAATTTAAAGCAAAGACTACATAAGGGCAATTTCATTTTTTCTACAGCTAGAAATAAATGAAATGTGAACTTTTGTGACTGAATATGTTTCTTAAATCCCTACATCTCCTACAATATTTCCATTAGAAAGACTTCTACCTGGCTTGAAGTAATCAGCTTTACAAAGAAAACTAACAATGAGATGGTTTGTACATGTTAGCCTCCCCATTACTTGAATTCCGAAATCTAGAAAACTCTGAAAACCAGGGTTTTCCCAAGCCTCTCCAGAATAATTTTTACCTACTTTACTGCTGATGGATCCTCCTTCACAAGAATGAGCAGGTAGGGGGCATGCAGGCCAAGACAAGAAAGTAAGGACAAGGCTTCATTTGGGGTGGCAGCTGAATGAAGAACGTTCTCATAGGTATGCAGGATAGTGCCAACGACCCCCGTCAATACCATACCCCATTGGATTACAGATGCACAGTTACTTCACCAGGTCTCCAGTGTCAGGAAAGATAGGTCGTTATACAGCAAGAGCATGGACTCAAAGAGCGAACAGTAGGTATAGACTTGACCCACCTTTTATCCGACACATCCTTCACAACAGTGATCAGTGGGGCATCAATTGGGGCTGTCGCCTACTTTCTTATACACCCTGCCGACCCAAATACTTTAGGTCAGTCAGTTTAAAAAGCCAAAGCAGCATCAGAGGAAATCGGTTTTAGAATTCTCGTATCCAGACATTGCAACGTCTGTGGTGAGCTCCATTTGTTTCCTTAGCCCAGGATAGGTCTTCTACTTGGGGTTTGAAGGGATTCAACACTTGCTGTGTGGTGAACCTGCCCCTCTATGACATTGGTTTATGCCTTGGTTGTTGTCACGTGACTCTACACGCCAGGCACCTTGGAACGTACCCCCCCCCCCAATAACTTCAGCCTGCAACATTAGGGTATTTAAAGGGCTTGAAATTCATGGTGAATGCACCCTTATATTCTGTTCATATCTAATTCCAGACATGTAAAGAACTTCTTGAAGTACAGGTTGCACAAAAACACTGTTAGTCAAGTAAACCAACACAGTAAGGCAGTTTCCTATTAAAAAATTTATCTCTGACTTTATTATATTTATGGACATAAAATATGCCAAGACATTGCTTCGAAAAAGAAATGGGTTTGAAAACTAGGGATGAGTTGTTCGGTTCGATCTGTTCGGAGTTCGCATCGAACATCGGCCGTTCGACAGTTCGCGAACTTCAAACTTTTTGGGATGTTCGCCAAAAGTTCAAAAAGAAAAATTGAAAAAAGTATAAAAAATGCTTAAATACTAAAAAAAAATAGAAATAAAGAGACTCTTTACTGCAGAATATTATAAGCAACGGTTTATTAAATATTGAATTTTAAACGGGAATATTTTTAACATTGAAGCCTATGGGATAAAACATTCTTGTTACTAAAACATCAGGCAGACACGGCCCTCTAATTAGGCAATGTAGAGGGCAGCCTGCAGGGGCCTCCCAAGGATCCCCTTGAGGAGCATGCGGCCGCCGGATGACAGAGCTGCGACTGTGCGGGCTAGCCACCCGGGTGCATGTGGTAGAGACAGGCAGCGCAGGGAGGGAGCCACTGCACCTGCGGCCACGGCAGACCCCCCCCCCCACAACCAGGATCCAGGGAGCCCCCACTGACCACCAGGCTAAGGTAAGGGGACACATTTCTAAAAAAAATTAGATCCGAGGACATTTTTAAATGTCCTTGGGAACATAAAATAAAACTTTTTTTTTTCTTTCTCTACCTGGCTGAATGTATTTAATTATATATATATATATATATATATATTAGATACATTCAGCCAGGTAGAGGGGGTGGCATGTGGGCTGCGCGGGGTCTCAAGCAGTAGTTTGTTTTTTTTGTGTGTATATTTTTAGCAAATTTATAGGGGAAGGTAAGGGCAGGTATGATATATATATATATATATAAGATATATATCTACATTCTTATAAATATATATATATCCAGACTTGTATTACACACACATTTTGCCCCCCCCCCCATTTGGCTGATCCCTCCAGAAGAAATGTTGAGCCCGATAGAGCAGGGAATAATATATATATTCTCTGCTGTCGGGTTCAACATTTCTTCTGAAGGGATAAGCCAAATGGTGGGGGGGGCGCATTTAGTTGAGATTGTCCACATGCCACCCCCCCATGTGCGTATGTGTATATATGGTCTGAGGTCTGTGGGTGGGTGTATATAATATATATATATATATATTATATATATATTAGATACATTCAGCCAGGTAGAGGGGGTGGCATGTGGGCTGCGCGGGGTCTCAAGCAGTAGTTTGTTTTTTTTGTGTGTATATTTTTAGCAAATTTATAGGGGAAGGTAAGGGCAGGTATGATATATATATATATATATAGATATATATCTACATTCTTATAAATATATATATATCCAGACTTGTATTACACACACATTTTGCCCCCCCCCCATTTGGCTGATCCCTCCAGAAGAAATGTTGAGCCCGATAGAGCAGGGAATAATATATATATTCTCTGCTGTCGGGTTCAACATTTCTTCTGAAGGGATAAGCCAAATGGTGGGGGGGGCGCATTTAGTTGAGATTGTCCACATGCCACCCCCCCATGTGCGTATGTGTATATATGGTCTGAGGTCTGTGGGTGGGTGTATATAATATATATATATTATATATATATATATCTCTACGTGTTGATATACGTATATATCAACATGCAGACCTATATATACGTATATATGTCTGTGTGTGGTATCAATGCATCCCTACTCTATACAAGGCGCTTCGTGTCCCTATAATATATATGATCAGGGGTTACCTTTTTTATATATTTTTATACTATTCCTATTAAATTAACAGTAATTTTTGATGCATTTTATTCAGTAGAAACTTTTTTGCCTATATAACATGTGCTTTGTGAAAATAAAACGTTTTTTGTGTGTACATTTTAATTTAGTTAGTGGATTCCTGTCCAGTGCGGTGAGAAGCAAACGTAATGTAGTGTAGACATGCTGCGAGGCGGAGCGGAGTGAAGTCAAGCCTGCAAAATTTTAGCTTCTCTTCACTTAGCTACGCTGTGCGTCGCTACACGCTCAGTGTGTCTCAGCCTTTATTCCCGCATCACTAGCTTACCGAATCAGTTTGTATACTTGTTACTGACCCTGCTGGTTCTGAGGACCCGATCTGTTGCCATCTTTGCCTGCCATTTGACTATTCTCTCTGTGTATTCCCTGCCTGTTCTGTTTGCTTCCTGTTGCTACTGGTGTGCGCCGATTCTCACCATATACAGTAGCCAGTACAAGTGCCTAACCATTGCTGACCCGGTTTTGTTATAGCGGCTGATGTAACTGAATAGATCGGGGATCTCTTCTGCATTACCAAAACCTCCACCACTGCACTCTTCCACAATACCACAGAGGGGTTACTTACGGTGTGAAGGCACTTGCTGCCACCAAAGGCACAATATTTGGGTGCACTGCCACTGACGCCTATACCAGATTCATATCATTTTAATATTTGACCGCAGGGTCCAACCCTGCACTCTTCCACTATACCACAGACGGGTTACAGTGTGACGGCACTGTTACCGACACTAAAGGCCCAATTTTAAAGCACCTATTGTTACTTTCATCCAAAGCCTGCATAAGTTTCACCATAATTTAGTCAAAAAAATCACTAAACGTGTTCTGGGTGTCCTAAAATGTCTCCTCTTTTCATACAGACTGCAGCCCCAAGCAGTTGTTTATGAATAGATTAAAGGAAAACCATTTACCATTATTTTAAATGTCATTTTTTTTGTTTTTAAATGTTTCTATACATCCTACAAATCTGCCACTTCACGGGCAGGTTATGGGGACCTCCTAGGCACGATGTTTGAAGGAATTTTTTGTTTTTATTCTTAACCTTTATTTCATGGAAAACTCACTGTTCCTTTAAAAACTTTTTTAAAAAACTTTTCTTCCTTGTTTCCTGTCCCCCAGGGCACTACCCGGACCCCGATACACCTTTTATGGCAAATATCTTGCATATATGCCCTCTTGGAGGGCACTCTAAAAATCGAACTTTCGAGTCCTATTGACTTGCATTGAGTTCGGTTCGTGTTCGAACTCGAACTTTTGAAATTGTTTGAGTTCGAATGCGAACCGAACACGGGGGTGTTCGGTTCATCACTATTGAAAACTTCATGCTGAAAGTCACAATATTTTATATATAATGACATACAGTATATATATAAATATATCTCAAAGCAAATTCAGAGCACTCCACAAATACATGTCTAGACATTTATAAGTACCTGACGTAGGGGGAAAAATGATGCGGTATAGGTTTACAAAATATTTTATGTTTTTATATAAATAGTTGTAATTTTAACTCATAATTTATAGTTTTGACACAAATTGAACATTTTGTAATTTATCTTTAAAATGTTAGACAGGTATACCCCATTCTATATCCTTCATTCATATCTTCACCCTTTTATTCTAGATTTGTGTAGGACTTGCTAGTGTGTTTGTTTAGCCATTATGCCGTCTGTTCATTAGAAAGGAAATCATTACTATCAGGTCTATTCACTACAAGGTGAAACTCAAGAGAATTGGAAGGAGAAGAGTACAATCTAAACCAAATAGCTGATTTGGAAAGTAAGATAAATGGGAGAATTTTTCTGGTTTGGCTTTTGACCTCGAATTTTCACTTCTCCTGACAATTCTCCAGAGTTTCATCTTTAGTGAATAGACTCCTATATCAAGGAATAGCATGATATTGGCACAACATCACATACGAATCCCGGCAAGAGCACCTCTCCAGTAAGTGCCCTTGGGCAAGACACCTAACGGTACATACTCACCACCCAGGCGTTCAATGTATTGTAACCCTGTCTGTATCATACCCATTGTTCAGTGCTGCGGAATATGATGGCGCTTTATAAATAAAGTATAACAACATAATAATAATAATAACCCAGGACATACTTGAAAACGAGAGACATCTCAATTTATCCTTCCTGGTAAAATACTTTCTCAAAATATGTATACAGTCAGGTCCAGAAATATTGTGACATCGACACAATTCTAACATCTTTGGCTCTATACACCACCACCATGGAGTTGGAATGAAACAAACACAATGTGCTTTAACTGCAGACGGTCAGCTTTAATTTGAGGGTATGTACATCCAACTCAGGTGAACGGTGTAGGACTTACAGCAGATTGCAGATGTGCCTCCCACTTGTTAAAGGACCAAAGGTAATGGGACAATTGGCTTCTCAGCTGTTCCATGGCCAGGTGTGTGATATTTCCTCATTACCCCAATTACAATGTGCAGATAAAAGGCCCAGAGTTCATTTCAAGTGTGCTATTTGCATGTGGAATCTGTTGCTGTCAACTCTCACGATGAGATCCAAAGAGCTGTCACTATTAGTGAAGCAAGCCATCATTAGGCTGAAGAAACAAAACAAACCCATCAGAGAGATAGCAAGAACATTAGGCGTGGCCAAAACAACTGTTTGGAGCATTCTCAAAAAGAAGGAACGCACCGTTGAGCTCAGCAACACCAAAAGACCTGGGAGACCACGGAAAACAACTGTGGTGGCTGACCGAAGAATTCTTTCTCTGGTGAAGAAAACACCCTTCACAACAGTTGGCCAGATCAATAACACTCTCCAGGAGTTTGTTGACTTTGACACACATACACCTATCAAGAGAAGACTTCACCAGAGTGAATACAGAGGGTTCACCACAAGATGTAAACCATTGGTGAGCCTCAAAAACAGGAAGGTCAGATTAGAGTTTGCCAAACAACACCTAACAAAGCATTCACAGTTCTGGAACAAGATCCTATGGACAGATGAGACCAAGATCAACTTGTACCAGAGTGATGGGAAGAGAAGAGTATGGAGAAGGAAAGGAACTTCATGATCCTAAGCATAGCACCTCATCAGTGAAGCATGGTGGTGGTAGTGTCATGGCGTGGGCATGTATGACTGCCAATGGAACTGGTTCTCTTGTATTTATTGATGATGTGACTGCTGACAAAAGCAGCAGGATGAATTCTGAAGTGTTTCGGGCAATATTATCTGCTCACATTCAGCCAAATGCTGCAGAACTCATTGGACGGCGCTTCACAGTGCAGATGGACAATGACTCAAAGCATACTGCAAAAGCAACCAAAGAGTTTTTGAAGGGACAGAAGTGGAATGTTATGCAATGGCCAAGTCAATCACCTGACCTGAATCCCATTGAGCACGCATTTCACTTGCTGAAGACAAAACTGAAGGGAAAATGCCCCAAGAACAAGCAGAAACTGAAGACAGTTGCAGTAGAGGCCTGGCAGAGCATCACCAGGGATGAAACCCAGCGTCTGGTGAGGTCTATGCGTTCCAGACTTCAGGCTGTGATTGACTGCAAAGGATTTGCAACCAAGTATTAAGGAGGGAAAGTTTGATTTATGATTATTATTCTGTCCCATTACCTTTGGTCCCTTAACAAGTGGGAGGCACATCTGAAAACTGCTGTAAGTCCTACACTGTTCACCTGAGTTGGATGTACATGCCCTCAAATTAAAGCTGACAGTCTTCAGTTAAAGCACATTGTGTTTGTTTCATTCCAACTCCATTGTGGTGGTGTATAGAGCCAAAGATGTTAGAATTGTGTCGATGTCCCAATATTTCTGGACCTGACTGTATATAAAAAAAAGCCAATAAAAGATTGTTTCTTGCCTTCACCATAACAAAATCTGCAAGAAATGAGATGTTTTGGTTTCTTTTGAAGTCTTTTCTTTTGGAGGGAACCTAGGATTTGCTCAATCATCTGTTCAGGAGAAAAATAGCACAGAGGCACCAAGATAACATCACTCTGTTTACTTTTGCCAGCTTTAGAGGGATGTGCTGACAGTGTCTGGACAGGAGGTGTTAGGCGATGATAGATAGATGCTTACTTATCAGATTATCTTTTAATAAAAAAAAGGATAATTTTAATTAGGACCCATTGTGTGCAGCCTAATTTATCATAATGAGAAAATCAGGGAGGGGATTGGGGGGGAGAGTGAAGAAAATCATTCTTTACATAATGGATAGAGGATAAATTATTTATTTCGGAGAATATTTCCACATCTGATCCAGACAGGGACTTGCTTTCCATCTGAGCTCTTTAGTGGGCATATCTTAATTAGCACCAAAGGACTCTGGGTAAGACATACAAATGCGGTTCGCAGCATCTTGCAACTTTTCACATGAAAAGTTGGTCTGTTACAGACGCTTCCTGGAAAAAACTACAATGCTGTGATGCATTAAGCATAACCCAGGAGAACAGAAAAAGGAGAGAACGCTCTGCGGCAGCTCTCTTGGGTTTGTGTGATCCCAAACAGCAGGCGATTGGTTCATGACCACTGCAGAGTTGTGTTTATTTTGAAACCGAAGTACCAGCATCTTGTTGATCTAACAAGAAATTAAATCTTCATTTTTGTAGTCGGGGTGGACTTTCCCCATTTTTTTTGTTTAATTACTTGTTATGGCACATTTACAAATTACTGCAACTTTTTGTACCCCCCCCCCTCCAAATTTTTCTAGGCCACCAGAATACATATATGTATATATTGGAGTCTGTGCAAATAAGCAATGATGTGACAGCTCAAAAAAAACTGTATCGGAAAAGGTAGGAACGTAGAGATTGAAAGAATAATTATAAGGCTTGGGTCAGACGAGCGCACTGATCACGTCCGTGTTGCCGCACATTTTAACGTCCGTGGTAGCATAAAATTATGATCAATAGAGACCCACACACGAAGTGCGGACGCACAGAAGTGCGGACACACAACGGACGCAGCAAACGGACGCAAGTTAGGCAAGAACGTAAAACCGCTAGAATGGACGTGCGGAGTGCGCCACGTCTGCATAGCTTTGTGTGTGAGTGATGGAACGAGGTCAGACGGACTGCATTTATACGTCCAGCATTTTTCACGGACAAAATGGTTTTGCATTTTAATTTATTTTCCCTGCTACATCTGTCAAAAAATACGTCCGTGAAAAAAACGGACTGTGTGGCCATTACCTTGTGTCAGGCAAAAAGTACGTCCGTACTGCACAAACGCACAGTCCGTACAAAGTGCGCTCGTCTGACCCTAGCCTATATCAGCATATATTTACACAGTACAGATATGTGACCTTGCTCACAGACAGATGTACCCAGACATGAGTACATTAATCAATAATTATCAAGCATTTTCACAGAAATATTAATCCTGCAAGATGAACACAAAGAAGGTAATCATAAGTGTGCCAAGAAACCAAGATCCTTAGGCTAGGGTCAGACGAACGCATTTTTCGCGTCGTCCGTGAAAAAGTGTGTTCAAACGAATGAACGTATTTTTTCACGGAATACGCGATAGCGGTCATACGATGCACATTTTCATCCATGATTTTGTACGGATCATCAATAAAACACTTTTTGCGTCTGGACGTGATGTTGTCCGGACATTAGCAGCGTCTGACATCTCCTAATCACGCACACATGCCGCTAGCGGACGCAGCGCACTCTGTACTTCAGTACTAGCGGTTTGATGTTCTCGAAAAAAAGCGTTTGTTTGCCGCTTGCGTTGCGCGGCCACACTTTAGTGTTGCCCGGCATTGGACGTCATTTGCTGCTAGCACGGCCGTGATTAAGTGCGGCTGAACGCACGTTAATACTGCGTTCGTCTGACCCCAGCCTTAATCTTTCACGGTTTACCCTAAGGGGCCGCTTTAGATTTATTTGAACGGTTTATAAAATGAATTCAGTGTGTAGCGTTTGCCTAATATACACCCATTATTGTACAGCACTACGGAATATGCTGGCGCTATATAAATAAAGAATAATAATAATTATTTACCTTTCTACTTGTAGCGAATTATTCCTATTTAAAAGAAGAGTCCGCAGACTTCTCCCTCCTGCCATAAATCCAAGCACTTTACTTATGTGTTAGGTCTATAGCCAGAATCCTACTTGTGCTGCTCTGCAACTCACATACTGGTGCACGTCACGACAGAAGCAGAAGTCAGTGCAGGGACTGAGCTGTTAAAAAACACCTATGTATTTAGGTATGGAAGGAGAAGTGCACACTCTTCTTTTAAGGCTGGTGTCAGACGAGCCTTTTTAAGAGCAGAAGGAACGTCCGTAAGAGTGGATGTTCCTTCCATTCTGACGCCCGTCCGGCCACCTCGCTCAGCACCGTTAGTGCGCTCAGCGCTGCAAGGCTTGATCCTCCTATGGAGGATCGTGCTTTGCAGCCCGTCGAACGAGCGTCCTAGCGCTTCGACGGGGAGGCTTGCAAGACGGCCGCAGAACAGCCGCTGTGGCCAGCCCCGTCGCAGTGTCACAATGCTGCGACGGACGCCAGGAGGTACGTCAGTACGGGCGCACATAGTGTGCTCGTCTGACACCAGCCGAAGAGAAAGTGCCTCAATCCTCATTATCCTACAGAGCACCGCAATTATGGAATAACCTCCCAGACGCCATCAAATCTTCCCCCAGTCTTAAATCCCTTAAGAGATCTCTATTAACATATCTCAATACGGAATGCACCTGTAAACATGTAACATACAGGGTTATTCAGAGAGAGTGAAAAGCAGGAGAATGACTGGAGAATGAAAAATTCTAGGTCAAAATAGCCAAACCAGAAAAATTCTCCCTTTCATCTCACTTTCCAAATCGGCTATTTTGACCTAGAATTTTTCATTCTCCAGTTATTCTCCTGCTTTTCACCTCTCTGAATAACCCTGATAGTGACTATATACAGAATGCACCTGTAAACATGTAACATAGTGACTATATTTCCTACGTATTTATTTTCTGTTTTAATCTGTATATTTGTGTTTTGTTTTTAATATCTTGCATTTATTACTTTGTATTTCTGTACCTACTGTAACAATTTAATGTTCTTGAACCCAGGACATACTTGAAAACGAGAGAAATCTCAATGTATCCTTCCTGGTAAAATATTTTATAAATAAACTATCGATAGAGATATCTCGTATTCAAAGGCACCATCTGGTGCCCCAATATCGAGATATCTCTGTATGCTGATCTGTAGCTGTTTTTGGGCTGCAGAAGGTGCCCCTAGGCCTAAAGAGTTGAAACTGTAAAATCAACTGATAAATGCTCTGAAATATTGTGCTTTCAGCAGCCGATGCAAGAGAAATAGAAGAAAATAGACCTGCTGTTAAAACCTCGAACTCAATTTGGTAGTAGATGGTGCCATTTACTGGCCAAAAATAGGTTATTTACAGTATAATGGGTATAAAATCAAATATTTTTTATTTATAATTAATTGAAAATGCTTTTACAAAAAAACACTGGTTTCTGACAATGTCTTTTTGGAAAATCACTTGGTAGTGAAGAGGTTAAAAAATAGGAATATTTTACTAACAGTAGGAAATACATGATTAATGTAAATTATTTGGAGAATGCTTTGCTTTAACATGCCGAATTGATTTAGAAGACGTTCGAAAACTACTAAAATGTTCCTTTAGAGCCAATTTTGACTTCTTTTGATTTGCTTTCCTTGGCATATTTGTATCGTTGTCTGAGATTTTTAGTTTAGGGCCCTAGATGGAATTAAATTTTAGGGTAAAGCAATATCCAGAGTGTGGGAGGCAAGAGTCTTTTTTATGGTGACAAATGGGATGCTACGTAAGAGCAAATACTTAATGTGTTTTATTTAAGGATGAATCGATACCGATACTAGTATTGGTATCGATACCGGCATTTGCACGAGTACTTAGTAATCGTGCAGATGCCCCTGATACCTGAAGGCAGAGTTGAGCTAGCTTCCTGGTATCCGAGGGGCTACGTTGGCTGGCTGAATGCTCCAGCGGTATTCTACCATGACCCTGCGGCTGGCCGCGTTCCAACAAGTGGCCACAAAGGTAAAGAGCAGCTGCTCGGTGGGAACCCTCCAGCTGCGATCTTGCGAAATCTCGAACTGCGCAGAATCTTGCAAGATCGCGGATGGGGTGGGGTTCCCACTGAGCGGCCACTTTAAACCTTTACGGGCGCTCGTTGGAACGCGACCAGACGTAGGGGCAGGGTAGAATGCTGCTGGAGCATTCAGCCAGCCGCCGCAGTGTCTGCATCTGAGGTCTGCTATATATACACACACACACTCTGGACTGGAGTCTGTTGTGTATATATCTGAGGTCTGGTGTGTGTGTGTGTGTGTGTGTGTGTATATAAATGGTCTGGGTTTGGCAGGTTGTGCAGTGAGCAAATGGGGTGTCTGGCCATACATTTCAATATTACCCTAAATTGGACAGGCTTTCAGCAAAATCCCAAATCATTAAATTATTTATTGGATAGAGGTCACATGACATTAGATATAAGTATTGGTACTCGGTATCGGTGAGGTCCTGAATTTTAAGCATAGGTACTCGCACTTGGTCTGAAAAAAATGGTATCGGTGCATCTTTAGTTTTATTGATTATTTCCAGAACAGATCTGAGATGACTAATGCATCATCATCATCATCACCAATCCTTCTGCAAACTCCTCTTTCATCTCCATATTTTTCTAATTTAATATGGACTGGTATGGACACCCTTTTGTCGGGTTGATGGAGTGTATGAATACAGAATCGCTAACCCCTATGACAAATAGAACAGCAAAATATACAGAAAACCTTCACTGGTTGGTGGTGACCACCTCGTTCAAGTGATTATTCAATCATGTACACAATTACACTGCAATGGAATCTCAACCTATAACAAGCTATGACAACATCTTCTCAATCATGTGTGACCAGTGGTTCAGTAAGGGTCGCCGGGCTTTCTGGCGGCAGCCCTGCTGAAACATAATGTTCAATGAGACTGAAGGAACCTGGAATGTACTATTTAAATTACACTTTTTATAAACACTCACTATAACCGTGTCAGCATCCTTTGATGGAACCCCTTCCCTGAGGCTGAACACCAAAGACTGATCAGTCTGCAAAAAGCCTATGGAGCTAGAAAAAAAAATCATGTTCCGTTTACTGGACAAGTGCTATTATGACATTTCATTCTTCCTTTGTTTCTGTACAGCTTGTTGCTACTGAGGGGATAAAACAAAAGTCACCAATTTCTGTCCAGCTATGATTACACGTTGAATTTCAAATGCATCAGATCAAACCCGTGTCTGCGGGCAGTTCACGCGGAGTTAGTTGCTCTACAACAATTATCAATGAAGCCAATTTATACATTTTTTGAATGCAAAATATATTAAGTCCTACATTCACGGGGAAAAAAAGAACACTTGGCTTAAATAACACTGTAATTTTTCTTTGTATGGAGTCGAGCCATTGCCAGGCTTTCCAGGACTATGTGACCGGGTACAGTTCAGCACTAAGACATGCTGAATATGCTGGCGCTTTATAAATAAAGAAGAAGAATAAGAATAAGTCAATTGATTGACAGGTATTAAAGAATAGCTGGTCACATCATCGAGGTCCTTAAGGCTAGGGTCAGACTAACGCATTTTTCACGTTGTCCGTAAAAAAGTGCGTTCGAACGAATGGACGTATTTTTTCACGGAATACGCGATAGCGGTCATACGATGCGCATTTTCGTCCGTGATTTTGTACGGATCATCAATAAAACCCTTTTGCGTCTGGACGTTATGTTGGCCGGACGTGTGCAGCGTCTGACGTCTCCCAATCACGCAAACACGCCGCTATGCGGCCGCAGCGCACTCTGTACGTCAGTAGTAGCGGTTTGACGTTCTCGAAAAAATGCGTTCGTTGCCCACTTGCGTTGCACGGACGAACGTTCGTGCGGCCGTTCGTCGTATGTTCCCCGGCATTGGACGTCATTTGCTGCTAGCACGGCCGTGATTTCGTGCGGCTAAACGCACGTGAAAAATGCGTTCGTCTGACCCTAGCCTTAGGTGACTTTAAGGCTAATGTCAGACGAACGCAGTCTGAGCGCACTCTGCATGCGTGCATAACGGACGGATGTACTGACGGAAGACACTGTAGACACCACACAGTCCGTTTTTTATGACGGATGTAGAAAAAAAGGAAATATGAGAAACAAAATTAATATGATAAAGGATACGAAAAGGCATTTTGTGTGTCAAGGTGCTGGACGTTGCAAATGCGCTGCGTCTGACGTCTCCTCATCATGCACACACAAAGCTACGCGGACATGGTGGACGTGGCGCACTGCGCGTCCGTGTTAGCGTTTTTACGTTCTTGCCTAACTTGCGTCCGTTTGCTACGTGCGTTGTGTGCGCAGTTCGGTGCAGATGCACTTACTGTGTGGGTCTCTATTGCTCATGATTCTATGCTACGACGGACGTCAAACTGTGCGGCAACACGGACGTGATGACTGCGTTCGTCTGACACGGGCCTGATTGGTAAAAATACTCAAAGTTTCAGCTTTACCCAAGCCTTTCTCAAACGTACGAATAATTTTCAAATACCGTTAAACCGCTCCTAGCAGTCCCCCATGGTATGAGTAGCTGCTCTTTTGAAATTTACTACCTGCAAGATTGACCTGGGTTGAGTAGTGCATGTGGCGTGGTCCACAGAGCCCCATAGCTCTGGATTTGTGAATTGGAATTGATGCTCTTGATTACCAGGTTAATATAATATATTAATATAACATTTCAGGAGATTCTGAAAATCTTTAATCTTCACCATCGTTACAAGGAACTCTGACCTTAAGTTAAATTCCAGTCTACAGAGGCTGAGTTTATCACTTTAAACTATTGACTAGCACGCAATGAAAGGATAGATTAATAATACTATAATTATACTTGCTTTTTATAAAGCATCACCATATTCCACAGTTCTGTACATGATATGAGCAGGGGGCGATACCCTCTTAGAACAGCAGACATAGGAGAACAAAAAATCACAGTACTTTGGGGGAACCTGTTCCCAAGGGAACTAAACAATCTATAAGAGGCTGTAATTATATACTATACAGGTCTATTTAGGCTGGTGTCAGACGAGCGCATTTTGTACGGACTGTGCGCCCGTGCAGTACGGACGCACTTTCTGACGGAAGACGCAGTAGTGGCCACACAGTCCGTTTTTTTCACTGACGTTATTTTTGACGGATGTAGGAGGGAAAATAGATTAAAATGAAAAAACATTTTGTCCGTCAAAAATGCTGGACGCATAAATGCAGTCCGTCTGACCTCGTTCATCGCTCACACACAAAGCTATGCGGACGTTGCGGATGCAGCACACTCTGTGCACCCGTTCTAGCGGATTTACGTTCTTGCCTAACCTGCATCCGTTTGCTGCGTCCGTTATGCGTCCGCAGTTCGGTGCGGACGTACTTTGTGTGTGGGGCTCCATTGGTGATAATTATATGTTATAACGGACGTACAAATGTGCGGCAACACGGACGTGATCAGTGCGCTCGTCTGTCACGAGCCTTTAAAAAAAGGAGAAACTCCGAAGAATGACCGGAGAAGTGAAAATTCGAGGTCAAAATAGCCAAACCAGAAAAGTTCTCCCATTTATCTCACTTTCCTAATCAGCTATTTGGTCAAGATTGTTCTATTCTTCTGCCAATTCTTCCGAGTTTCACTTTTCTTTGAATAGACCTGTATGTATATATATATATTATAATATTATATAAACATATATTGAGGTAGGTGCACAGATATCATTACGTGTCTTGCACAAAGACTTCAAATATTCTTTCCGCAATTGAAGAGCTGAAACATGATGAGGTGGCACCTGCTTCTCCACTGTTCTAAGCCACACACTTGCTTCTCCATGGTTGTAGAGGGGAGGTATGCAGCTCTGATCAGGATATGAACCTGCTTCTCCTTGGTTCTAGAGCAGAGAGGTTACCACTAGGTTATGAGGAGGATATTGTGCTCCAGGCAAGTTTATATCGTTAGGCGTCTTGCCCAAGGACACTTGCTGAAGATGAACTCTGACAGGATTCAAACCAGCACCTCCAAAGTTGTAGAGTAGTGATGTTACCTCTACTCTACCCAGCTGATACTATTAACCCTGTTCATCAGATGAGATGAATGAAGTCAAAAGCTGGTATCTGTCAAACCCAACCAGTGTCTGAAGATAAAGCACCAAATCTGTCAAGAGAGCGGGGAGTTGGATTGTCTGTGCCCTCCCGATCCTGGAATACTCTCTTGGTTGGCAAAGAACAGACATTTTTTTGTTGTTGTCAGATTGAAAAGAGCAGGTGCATTTCTGCAGTGAAATACAGATGGTAGGGTGGTCAAAATATGATTCTCAAAATCACTGCTGCAACTGCATGATTCCAACATATTAAAATGGATCAGAATCTATAAACACCTATTTTCAGCACTTATTTGCATCCCTGCCAGGAAGAACTCAGGTTGTCAACACTCAAACATCGGTCCTGATTACTACAGGATTTTCGGTGCAACTTATAAAGTGGCTACTAAGTTTCTCTATACACTTACTAGCAGCGAACCAAACACAGAGTACATATAAAATAGTTTCTTCCAGAAAATGGCACCATATCATTTTTGTATGACAGATGCACTTTATGTGTGGTGACATGAGGTTAGTGGTTTAGTGTTGAAATCGCTGAGGCTTAAAGAAAGCTGACCGTGGGAATTTAGGAAAAAGAGTTGTAACACAGGAACCATGATTCCAATTTTCTCCGTTACAGTGATTGAAATCCCTCAACAAAAATAAAATGTATATCCCAATTGCCACGTTTAACTCCACCAAATGAATTGTCTTCGTTCAACACACAACGTCCTCGTAAAACATCATCAGCGCAAGAAATAATTATCATCTCAATAATGCTATGCTAATTATCCTCATTGTGTAATCCCCACATCAGAAGTGCATTCAATAAAATAATGATCATCACGTGAAATAATGATCATCAATGATAAAATAATGATCATCACGTGTATTGCGTGCATAACAAAAATGGGTCGGGGTGGAAATCACTTAATATAGACCAAAACGGCCATGAAATAATATATTCATTTCTGTGTGGCAATATCTACATTCCACATACTAGGGCAGCTATAGCAAAGGACTCTAATAACAAGGTAAGAGGTCCAGTTGCATAACATAGTTTAACATGTATCCACTCACAACAAGGTGTGGTAGCTTTTGGAAGCACAGAAACATCATAGCAATGTCTCTCTCTTTGGATGCATTTGTAGGGCACTACAGTCAATGAAGTCCTATGAAAAGCCATATACTGGATTCTGAGAACATAGGGACCCCAAACTAGAATATGGCAACAAATATATGGCTCCAGGCTCATCGTATGAAATAGGTCCAAAGAAAGGTTAGCTATTATGGCATCAATCACCCACAAACTAGAAAGGGATAAGATGATGACACAATGGAAGCTGAGAAGAAGTGGGCAAAAGATCATGGGATGTGAGGAGTGGGGCAAAGACTTAAATGGGGTATTCAGAGAAAGGTGAAAACCAGGAGAACTGGCAGGAGAAGAGAACAATCTAGACCAAATAGGCAATTTGGAAAGTGAGATAAATGGGAGAACTTTTATGGTCTGATTATTTTGACCTTGAATCTTCACTTCTACCAATTCTCCTGAGTTTCACCTATCTTTGAATAGACCTGACAGTGGCAGGTGAGAAGGAGTGCAGCACAGGCACAAATCAATGTGACTGTAGACCTGCCAACTATGGAAGGTTTGAGAATGGAGGCTTGTCCACCAAGGGGGACAAAGGGTGGTGTGTCACACCGGTGCACATCCAAGCCAGGGAGACCAGCTATCTGTTAGTGCCTGTGTAAGGGCTTACAAAGCTCTGATTTTAACTGTTTAAGCAATGTGAGTACCATTATAGGCTCCTTTTCCCTCAGTTCTGTTGAAAACTGGGTGACATCCTAGGACTGTTAGGTGATCAGGAGGACTGGAGAAAAAAATATGTGTCACATGGTCAGGCCATGTGATTTGGCAGGTCTGTGACCATGATATGCAAAAAATAATACTGGTTCCATGGGTCAGAGGATGGTGGGATCCACTGCCACCTCTGGCCAAATACTTGCAATCTTATGTAAGCCTTCCTCAGTCTAAAATACTAGCTGCAGCGATATCTATTTACATACAGTCCTGGCACTCATCAATAAATCCAAAAAATATATAAAAATTTAAAATAACAGGCTATATAAAATACTCCAACAATGCAAAAAATAGGGAACTGTTTATCAAGGTTATTCAGATAGAGGTGTAAACCAGGAGAATGACTGGAGAAGTGAAAATTCTAGGTCAAAACAGTCAAACCAGAAAAATTCTCCCATTTATCTCACTTTCCAAATCGGCTATTTGGTCTCGATTTTTCTCTTCTGACATTCTCCTTTTTTCCACCATGTTTTCTTCCACTCATAATCACAGTCTTTATACTCCTATGTTACTGTAACACGATTTCGGGATCAACTCCTCTTGCACTTTATCCCTCCAGAAAACAGGAAAACAAAGAGGGAAATATAGCATAACACCCAATAATAAATGATGTACTGATTATTATGACATATTTCACACTTACATTCTTCTGAGCCTATATATCTGCTGGCTCATACTTGTTAGCTTTCTATGCACTTGCATCGGGGGACTCACCTCCCTCTATAAGATCCTTTGATGGAAATACAGGTATATCTCATTAATAACGCCTCCACGAAAACAGAAAAAGCCAGCTGTAGCGTACAACGCCACTGCCTGTAGCTGTTAGCTGCTCCTATGTATTATGAGTTGAGTTGCTAATATAGTGCCTCACGCGTAATAGAGCCAGTAGTAGGGAGCCATCAATGGTTTACGGCTTGTACACATTTTAACACTAGTGACTCCTTATTACCAGATAAACTAACCAGAATATGGCAAATGTGAAAAAAACATTTTATATTTGTATATAGCATTAAACTGGTTAACTACATGTTTCAAAACATCTCTTTTATAGTGTTAAAGCTGAGATACTGTACTAAAAAAAAGGAATATACTGACAATAAAAAAGACAATAAAAAAGAAAGGATTATCCGTCTTCTTAGCAAGCCATCAATCCTTCACCACTCTGAAAGGTCAATAAAGCGGACATTTCTGCATACTCAATGTCTTTATATGTATTCTTTTAGTCGATAGATGTTTACCTACCAATCATGGTCAGTAAAGGTGAGCAGGCACTACAAGAGTCAGCATGTAATGAAATGAAATACATGCTGAAGCCAGTAAAAAGAATAGAAACGAGAATAAAATAAATCTGTTTTTCTTTGCCAGGCTTTAAAAGGAGGATAAAGCCAACCGCGACATACTATCTAAAACACATCACAATTTCACAGCAACCTAAATGATTAAAAAAATGTTAAAGAAAAAAAACATTTCCCCACACGCAATTTATATTGTGCCAGAATCAAAACTTGTGTATTTCCCCTGATTTTGCCGTCAGCAAGATGACATTCTGAGGCTGTGTATTGCATTTTTTAGGGGATGGCGTTGAACTAATCTTCTAACAGGCAGCTCTTCCACGCTGCTCCAGCGTTCTGTCACGGAATCCTAATGACAGCGAGCGATTCACTCACTCTTTTCCAGCTGAACAGCAAAGCATGAGATATGTTTGTCAACGAGATACTAATTAACAAATGCATTTACACCGATGGAGAAAAAAGTTCACAAGCGTTCATGGAATACCAATTAGGTGGAGAAACAATGTTTAATCCAAACTGCTTTTGTTCTACAATAAAACAAAACAAGAGCATTCAGAGTATGATTGCTTAATGTAGGGCAGAGAGCCACGAGGCTGCAGATTCATCCGTATTGTACATTATTTGAATAAAGGATTTCTTATTCAATTTAAAATGAACACAGCGTGCATTGTTAAATATTGTATGGGATCTGAAGGCTGTAAATCCGCTTTGAATCTGCATTGATCTCGCTGGGAAGGTTTGTGACGTGTACCCCCAGAATTATGCATCCCACGCCTGCTTGGCGGTTGAGGCACATCCTGGCAAATATTAAGATATGAGGACATGGAGACGAAATGGTACAAGGATTTGTCAAGATCTTTAGACATAAAATATCTCTATAGCAGTGGTTCTCGGATGACTGTTTTCTGCAGCTGCCAGTGTGGTCACAGCCAAGTTTTGGTGGCTGCATTAAGTAATTCGAGCCCAAATGTCATTGCAGATGATGTGACTCAGAAAGCTTTTTGTGGGGATATGGTATCGATTGTGGGGAAAGCATATGGCGAATATTAAGGTGGCCATAATAACTCTGTTAAACACTCTTGAGTCTCGCCAAGAGCGATAAGAGAAATGAGAAAGATAGCACAAAAAAAGGAGGAAAAAGAGAAGAGACAGAAAAAAAAACATGAATTTAAATACAAATAAACTAGGAGACTCAGTCCTGATTGGTTGTGGGTCTCCCCTGTCCCTGTGGAGACCCATGACGTTTGGGGGACGTCCTGCGCACGCAACGTGCAGAGCCGAGGACGTCCCCCATACATCATCCATAGGGAAAGGGTTAAATATATTGAAGCTACGGTGAACAATGGTATCCGTTAACAAAAAAGTGCAAATATGATGCCACTTTACCTTGTATCAAAGAATTTTACCTTGTAAAAAATGATGCACACACAGGGCCCTATTACATTCTTCACGCAAACGTTTGCACCGGCGCAAAAATGCATTAACGCGAGGGGCAAAACCCTTTGCGCGGAACGTCGTATTACAATGTCAGCGCAACAAACGCGCATTTACGTCTACAACCTGTGCGAACGCTGCATGAGCGTACTTTACTGCGCGCATCCTATACGTAACATTGTGAGCGCAAATGCGTTTGTGCGCTGGTATGCGGATGGTACTACAATCTATGCGCAGTTTGTAATGCTCAGCCTTTGCACGCATAATTTTAGCAACTCCTAAAAGCTGGTGTTAAAGGCAAATTCTTTCAACCTGGCCGAAACCAAATACACCAGCCCAAAAAAAAATACACAGCAAAGTATAGTTACACATTCTACACATACCAAACCAATAAATTTGAGTAGTTGTGTGTGCTTTTTTTTGATACAGCATATATGCGCAGATTGACTTTGACAGGTGCAAAAACTTAACCTGAGACAATTGTGGTTCTTAATTCTGAGTGGCTGAATCGCGTGAAAAATACAGTCTGCACACTGATTTCTGCGCGCAACGTTACCGCACGCACATTTTTGCGCTTTCGTTTTACGAGCGTTATTTTTTAGTATTATTTTTTGACGGATGAAAAAATGCGTGAGGATTGTAATTCCAGCGTTGATTTACGCGCGTTAACATTTGACGCTTCGCGCAAAAATTCACGCATTTACCGTGCGTTTTTGCGCGAAGAATGTAGTAGAGCCCACAGTGTTTTTAAACAGATACAGTTTGCTTGTTTTTTTGCTTTACATTTTGCCATAACATTTTTCATATTAGCAACACTGTTTTGATGCTAATATATGATAGTATAATTTTTGACACCTTACATTTGTTATATTTTTGAGGTACAATGGCATCAGAGTCTCACTTGTTTTTCTTTATCAGTGGTTCCCAAACCTCTCCTCGGGACCCACTAACAGGCCAGATTTTGCAGATCACCTTGGGGAAATGCAGACTGGATCCTGCAATCACTGAGCAGCAAATCATAACACCTGTGCTGTGCTTCACATATCTGGCAAACCTGGCGAGACGGAGGGTCCTGAGGACAGGTTTGGGAAACACTGTTCTATAAACTATAGTGATACCATTGCAGACTTTAGATTTATTATACAGAAACTATAGTGAACTTCTTTTCAAACCATGGTAACACCGTTGCTTGAATAAATTACTGTAATCTGCACTTTGAACAATAGTACTCCTGTTGTTTGAAGCCATTCGTGACTATTTTGCATTTTCTACGACTTTCTCTGGTCATTGTTAGAAAGGGCAGCCCATTGGGTGGCACCCAAGCGATAGGAAACCACTTGGTACATCGCACATTTTTTTTATAATGGCAATTCTTATAAACAAGTGAGATACATTATATACAGTACTTTCCCACATTTCACTCCATCACTAGATGCTAAATTGCTGCTGGCAAGTGCAACTCTGCTGTATTTGTTGCATTGGTTCAGCCAATTGCTTAACGAGACAGTAGCTTTAGAATTTAAGTTCCTTAGAGAGCTAGGCCCACTCTAACTCATGTCTGTATTTGAGGTGTGTATTTATTTCGTAATGTATCTTAATTCATTTGAAAATGCGTTAATTCATATTTTGAAAGTACATCCGAAATAACGAATTAATTTCATACGAATTGAAACGAAAGCGAAACAGTATATAACGAAATTGATTCATTATACGGTTTCACAAAAGAACCATTGATTGAATGATTCCTCTATGCACATTGCAAAAAACAGTAATTTAACCCTAGCTTGCCTTTTAACCCTCATGTTTAACCCTAATCTAACAGTAATAGTGCAGGATTTATTGTTTTTTTTTAGTGATCCTAAAATTTGAATCAATCCCAAACTCCAAACGAAATTATGAAAACGAATCGAAAACGCGAAAACGAATGAAAAAGTTTTGTTTTATTGTTTCACAAAGCACCGCGTCCCTGTCAATTGGTTGTGGTGCAAAATCTGTTGTATTCAGCACCACAGGCCAATAGACAGCTCAATATTTAACCCTAGCTTGCCTTTTAACCCTCATGTTTAATCCTAATCTAACAGTAATTGAGCGGGATTTGATTCATTGTTGTTTTTTTTAGTTATCCAAAATTTGAATCGAATCAAAACGAAATTCTGAAACGAAATTCCGAAAATTCAATTATTTTCAAACGAAACAAAACAAAACAAAACAAATTTTTCAGCTGTGCACACCTCTCGTCTGTATAACTATCTATTACCCAAACATATTGTACCCCTGTTCAATGCTTCTGACTTTTGTTTACGAGAATTGTCAAGTCATGGATATGAATGTGTAATGGACTGAAAAAGAGACAGAAAAAAAAGACGTCCTCGATTTATTATTATTTTTCTGCAATGCTATGAACGATAATACAGGTTACTTGTTACAATTAAACATTAGTGGGTTTACGGAGAGTCAGTTGAGGTCATTTTTGCCTCCCGTAGAGTGTGTGGGGGAGGGGTTGTGCTAGGGAAGATAGGCTTCTCTAGACTCAGTAAATGAAAGATTGTACCAACAGCCTGTAACTGCTTGTCGTCAGCAACTCGCCATTAAGGCTGGGGTCAGACTAACGCATTTTAAACGTGCGTTGAGCCGCACTTTATCACGGCCGTAGTAGCAGCAAATGACGGCCAATGACAGGCAATATACAAAGTACGGCCGCACGAACGTTCGGCCGCGCAACGCAAGCGGCAAACGAATGCATTTTTGCAAGAACGTCGAACCGCTAGTGCTGACGTACAGCATGCGCTGCGTCGGCATAGTGGCGTGTGTGCGTGATTAGGAGACGTCAGACGCTGCTAATGTCCGGCCTACATAACGTCCAGACACAAAAAGTGTTTTATTGACGATCCGTAAAAAAAAAACACGCATGTAAATGCGCATCGTTTGACCGCTTTCGCGTCTACCGTAAAAAAATACGTCAATGCGTTAGGACGCAATTTTTGACGGTCGATGCGAAAAATGCGTTCGTTTGACCCTAGCCTTAGAGAATGAAGTCCAAAATATATGCAGTATGTTTGCTATATAAATGATAATGAATACCACTAGAGTTTTCCTTAAGCACCTTACCGTTTACCAACATCGTACTGTAAACATTTATTTGTTAGATGGATTTAAGCTAATTCTTTTCACACTGGTTGTTACAATGTAACACTGAACTCTGGATCATAAAGAAAAACTTAGAAGCCAAGCGAACAACAATCAATAAACAGCACTTTTGTGTCGCCCTGCTTGACGCCATTTCCAGAAATGCGACTGCGAGACACAGCGTCAGTGGAAAAGCTGGAAAAGAAGCATTAAATAACAGAACATCTTTGCGTTAAAAGATTGTCACTGCCAGGTACAAACTCTCCAGACCAGCAGTTACCTTGTTTCCTAAGTGCTACTTCTGAGATTTTGTATCACTGCTAATCATAGATGATTGCATTTTTTTCCTGCCCCTAGAAGATATGTATTTGTAAAAATAACAACATAGCAGATAATGTCGGTGAACGGAGTATATACCTGTAAAAAGCATGCACGTTCCATATATCAGATGATGGTAAGGCTGACTAAGAAATAAATAAATTACAGTTTTCCATTTCCCGGGGACCATTGCAGATATATATGATAAGCCTTTTAGAGTGTAATAACACGCTGGACCCTCCAGCGGATACAGACGAGATGGAAAGCACTGTGCTACGGAAACAGGTCCCAGCTAGATATTGTGTCATATTGTTTACTTCTGCCTATAGGGCTGGGAAATGTTGATATCCCATTTGGATTTGGTTACACACTGTTCTTATACTGTGCACAGGTGTTTCTTTTTATGTCTGTGCATATTCACACAATATATTACGTTTTTTAAAGGGAATCTGATATTTCACATCTTAAAAGTCTTCATTAAGAAATGTTATTCACATTATTTGTGTAAATCTAATACTCTAGTAATGTAAAGAAAAACATCTGCCTAAGGGAGAAATAAAAAGAGGCCATTGCATGGTGGGTGATATTTACTTAGGATATTGTTTTGGTTTTTTTTTGTTTCTTTAAATATTTCTGTCCAAAACTGAATTGTTATTTTTATATATTATTTTTGTGTATAATTTTTTTTCCTGTATCTTCAATTCCAGCAATCATGTAATTAGATAAGTGGTTTAATTTAAAGAACTGCATCTGCTATGGCTCCCTGGTGTCTTCTAGCAGTTATAGTTGTTCCTCCTACCCCTCTTAAAACCAGTGGTCCATGAAACAGCAAGACCATTAGTAGTTTAATACGAATCTCTTAAATTTTTACTTCTTCCTGTCAAGAGACACACAGCCAGATGGATGAGACCACTCAGAGGTCCTTGACCTAACATAATCAGAAAGGCAGGATGTTCCATGCTTCTGGGGATACGTATGGTAATGGTAATGAAACATTATCAATGAAAAGCCCAAATCCAACTTAACTTTAGGTCAACCTGTTAATGTAAAAATGAACAAATCCATATATTAACTCGTTACATCATGAACATGTAATTGATTGTGACGATCAGCATTATATATACAGTATATCATTGTTAAAGTCGATATTTGATCTGGACTTCATCGCCAAAGAGGAAGCCTGAATGCTGCTTTGTTTCTACACCCCTCCTTTCCCTTAAATCTCACCACCACTCACATGACAGGTCTTGTTTGGTCTTGCTCTGAGTGGCCAGCAGAAGTGGTAGGGGAACGCTCTGTGATAGTGATGGCAGTCCTTGCTAAATATCATGAAACATCTAAGGTACCAAGGTACACCATCACTGGTCTTTAAGATGTTTCTGCTGATTTTTAGACATTCCTTCCCTCAGACTCCAACACTAGTTCAGTCTCCTAAAAATTATGACAAAACGTCCCCTCGCCGTTCAGTAAGTCCTCACTTGCAGGAGTGCCCATGTTAGGATGAGCAGATGTATAAGTGATTTGTATCTCTAAAATACATGTGACTTTTCATGAACAAGATGAACTTAAAATCCAGTTCCAGTCATAGTAATAGCCTGACATCAGGACGGAAGCAGATTCAGAAAACTTCCTCGGGTGGGGCACTCCACCCTTTTTGGTTAAGAGGAAGAATAGATATATGACAATATCGATATATGTCAATAGACAGTCAATTAAATAGAGTAGGCACATAATTAGACAGAGCAGATAGGCTGCTATTACACTTATCACCATATATACTTCTATCTCCAGGGCCGGATTTACATCTCAGAAGCAAGGTTGGACTGACAACTCTTGGGGCCCATGGGCAATAGGAGATCATGGGGCCTCTCACTCTGCCAGCCCACATGCAAGTCACTCCCACATACAAGCAACGCACATAGGTACATTCTTATATTACAGAATGTATTTATCCAGATGAAAGCCTGCTGCTGATACTATTTCCCCATGATTTTTATCTGTGGTGGCATGAGACCCTGCTGAAGGACAGGCTTAATCAAGTCTTAAGGTGGTCCTCTTGAGACCCTCTCCTAGGCCAGGGCCCTCGGGCAGTGCCCTATTGCCCTAATGATAAATCCTCCCTGTTCAGGTACTTTGTTCAGGAACCAAAAAAATCTTCAGCCAAGACGATCCCTAAACCGGCCCCAAAGCCCAGGCAGGGACGGGATTCGCCTTCCCCACACTCTCGGTACTCAATGGATTTGGAGTCTGATCTGTCGACTTCGGACGTGACCGACCTACACGTACAAGCTCCAAACGGGGCGCCCCCACTGAGTGTGGCGGACATATCTGCAGCTCTCTCGCCATTGTTAGATGACAAATTAGGAAAACTCACAGCTACCATTGAGTCGGTTTTGTCACAACTGACGTCACAAGCGCATAGGTTGACAGAGGTGGAGGAACGGGTGTCCACCCTGGAGGATACAGTCAACCCACTACAAACTCAACTTGACCAACAAAATATCATCATTCAAGGCCTAACAGACAAATTAGACGACCTGGAAAACCGGAGCCGCCGAAATAACTTGCGTATCATTGGTCTGCTAGAGACGGTGAAGGGTCCGGCCTTATACGAATGGGCCTCAGTCTGGCTGCCTGCCCATCTAGGCTACAACGCTGAGTCCTGTCCAGTGGCGGTGGAGAAGGTACACAGGTTGGGCCCGGACCTCAACCCGTCTTCAGGACGTCCAAGACCAGTGATTATGCATTTCCTGAATTACACTGACAAAACCAAGATTCTCCAAGCTTATCATCGCCTCAGAAACCTGGACTACCAAGGGGCCACGCTCCGGCTATTTCAGGACTTTTCAGCCGCGGTATCGTCCAGTGTGCTCCAAATTGGTGACTCAAAGAGTCCGCTTTTCCCTCTTGTACCCGGCCCGACTCCGTGTGATAACGCATTACTTTGATTCCCCACGGGAAGCCGAAACGGCCCTTCTTCGGGACAAGAACACAGAAAGGGAGACTTCACTGTTGCCTCGACGATCACCGGTACAGGAGAGTCAGGAGCTGTCCTAATCGGCATCACTTTCACCATTGACTCTTAGTCAGGTTGATAAAATGCTGATTCTCCCATTTAAGACCTTGCCACTGGTAATTGGTCAAGTTTTGCATGATAGAGGGCATGTCCCTGGTTTGATATGCTGTTCGTTGGTTACTGTTTTTCAATGGTTAACCCCTTAAGGACGCGGGGCGTACCATGCCGTCCTGCACCACGTGGGCTTTAATGCCGCAGGACGGCATGGTACGCCCCGCGGTGTTTGCTGCCTCTCCCTTCCCACAATGCTGATCGCTGGCTGGGGGTCTGTCTGACACCCGGGCAGACCCTCCCAGCTGGCGATCGGCATTGTGGGAAGGGAGGCGGGCCGTTTCCCTCGTGGAATCGCCAAGGCAGCCAATCCGGCGCCTGGAGCTGTCAGTTGCAGCGGTGACAAGCTGTCACCTCTGCAACTGTCAGAATGTCTCAGCCAATGAGGTTGCATTGGCTAAGACATTGTCTCTGCCCCTTTCTCCTGCTCCTCATTGCGATCTGAGGAGCAGAGAGAGAGAGAGACAGAGCAGAGAGGAGCAGAGAGAGAAAAAACTACCTAAAACCCCAGGCACTGTACCCCACACCCCAGGCAGTGTACCCCACCTGGCACTACCCCACCTGGCTGTACCCCACCTGGCTGTACCCCACCTGGCACTACCCCACCTGGCTGTACCCCACCTGGCTGTACCACCTGGCACTACCCCACCTGGCTGTACCCCACCTGGCTGTACCCCACCTGGCAGTGTACCCCACCTGGCAGTGTACCCCACCTGGCAGTATATCCCACCTGGCACTGTACCCCCACTGGCACTGTACCCCCCAGGCACCTACTGGCACTGTACCCCCCAGGCACTGTACCCCCAGGCACTACCTACTGGCACTGTACCCTCCTGGCAGTGTACCCCACCTGGCAGTGTACCCCACCTGGCTTTACCCCACCTGGCACTGTACCCACCTGGCAGTGTATCCCATCTGGCACTGTACCCCCACTGGCACTGTACCCACCTGGCACTGTACCCCCCAGGCACTGTACCCCCCAGGCACTACCTACTGGCACTGTACCCTCCTGGCAGTGTACCCCACCTGGCAGTGTACCCCACCTGGCAGTGTACCCCACCTGGCACTGTACCCACCTGGCAGTGTATCCCACCTGGCAGTGTATCCCCACTGGCACTGTACCCACCTGGCACTGTACCCCCCAGGCACCTACTGGCACTGTACCCTCCTGGCACAGTACCCCCTGGCTGAAAAAAACAAACCAGGCACAGTACCCCCTGGCTGAAAAAAAAAATCCCCAGGCACAGTACCCCCTGGCTGAAGAAAAAAAAAAACTGAAAAAAAAAACCCCAGGTACAGTACCTCCTGGCTGGCACTGTACTCTCCAGACTGGCACTGTACCCTCCTGGCACAGTACCCCCTGGCTGAAAAAAATAACTGAAAAAAACCTGAAAAAAAAAACCCAGGAACTGTACCCCCTGGCCTGCAGTGTACCCCTGATTGAGAACCCGCATTGGCATACGACCCTTGGCATTTCTGACTACCCGCATTGGCATATGACCCCCTGGCATTTCTGACTACCCGCATTGGCATACGACCCCTGGCATTTCTGACTACCCGCATTGGTATACGACCCCTGGCATTTCTGACTACCCACATTGGCATACGACCCCTGGCATTTCTGACTACCCGCATTGGCATACGACCCTTGGCATTCCTGACTACCCTTGTCTAGATAGATAGAAGTACCGGCCACTACAAGGACCGGAAGGGCTTAGTTTAGGTGTTCTAATATTTTATTTGTGTACTTGACCCCATCAGTTCCCCGACCTCCCATAAAAATGTCCTCCCGCTTTTATTCCCCAGAAGAGGCATATGAGATCCTGGCCGCCTCTGAGATCGACGCTCTCGCCGACAGTGACACCCTCACAGCCTCTGATTAGAGCCCCTTAGTGAACCCTCCAGTGATGGTGACCCCCCCACCATCTACTGGGAGGCACGAGAGCATTTGGGTACCCCCAAATATGGCTGCCCCAGAAATACCCCCATTTCTGGCGACTCCTGGCATCACAGTAAGGGTAGAGGACTGTGAGCCAGTGAGCTTTTTTAACCTGTTTATGTCGGACGATGTATTCGAGATGGTGGTTGAGCAAACCAACCTGTTTGCCAACCAGTATCTTGATGCGCATCCGGATTCACATCGCCACAGACGTAACAAGTGGCACCCAACGGATGTGATAGAGTTAAAAAAATTTTGGGCTCTAACCCTCGTAATGGGAATAGTGAAGAAGCCAAGTATCCGGTCTTACTGGCACAAAAACCCCATCCTGGCTACTCCACTATTCCCAAGGGTTATGAAGAGGGATAGATACGAAAATCTCATGCGATTCCTCCATTTTAATGACAACGCACTGTGCCCACCAAGAAACGACCCAATGCATGACCGCCTCTATAAAATTCGGCCCCTGATCAGTCTTATATCTGCCAAATTCACCGATAATTATGTTCCCGACCAAAATATATCTGTAGACGAGTCCCTTATGAAATTCAAAGGCAGACTGCTCTTCAAGCAGTATATCCCAAGCAAGCGATCCCGGTATGGCGTCAAATTTTATAAATTGTGTGAGTCCACAACAGGCTACACCTGGGCGTTTAGAATATACGAAGGGAAAGATAGCCACCTTGACCCCCAGGATGCCCCGATTGTATTGGCACCAATGGAAAAATTGTGTGGGATCTGGTCTATCCCCTATTCAACAAGGGCTATCATTTATGGGTCGATAACTATTACACCAGTATCGACCTATTTAAAAATTTATATTGTTTTGAGACCCTTGCGTGTGGCACAGTGCGGAAGAATCGCAGAGGTTTTCCCCAAATCCTGACAGCAGGCAAAAAAAGTAGAGGCTCCTCTTCATCTCTACGTCAGGAAGAAGTGCTAGCCCTTCGGTTCACCGATAAGAAGGATGTATACATGTTATCTACAGTGCATGACGAAAGTACAGTGCCAGTGCCTGTGAGAGGGAGGACTGAGCCACTGGAAAAGCCGAAATGCATTGTAGATTACAGCAAGTTTATGGGGGGAGTAGACTTGGCTGATCAATGTATACAGCCTTATCTGGTGAACCGAAAGACTAGGGCATGGTACAAGAAGATTGCCATCTATTTGACCGAGATAGCAATTTTCAATGCGTACGTGCTCTACAAGCAGGCAGCAGTACAAAAGCCATATCCCTTCCTAGAATTCATGCTTGAGATCATATCCCAACTTATCCTAACCCCGGCCCCCGTTACATCCGCTTTGGAATCAGGAGATCTCCAAAGATTAAGCGGCAGACACTTTCCTTCCCGAGTCCCTCCCACCCGCTGTAAAAAGTCCCCCCAGAAAAAGTGTTGTGTCTGCCGCAAGAAAGGAATCCGAAAGGATTCTAGTTATTATTGCCCTACCTGCCCATCTCTACCTGGCCTCTGCATAACCGAGTGCTTCAAAATTTATCATACCGAGCTAAATTACTAAATCCCCTTTTCTGCTTTGTCCCGATTACGCTTTGCTGCCTGTACCGACTCATTGGCTTGTTATACTGACTACTCTTTGTTTGCTGCCTGTACCGACTCATTGGCTTGTTATACCGACTACTCTTTGTTTGCTGCCTGTACCGACTCATTGGCTTGTTATACCGACTACTCTTTGTTTGCTGCCTGTACCGACTCATTGGCTTGTTATAACGACTACTCTGACTTCTGGAATACCCTGAATTTGGCCTGTCCCTGTTTACGTTAAGCCCAGCTATTCTAAAGTGGCTGCACCAAACAACTCAAAATACTAATTTAGAATCATTGGCGCGTCATCTTTGGAGCAATATTCTTTCTTGGCGTGCCATGTTCTCTCAAAGTCGACATAAATCCTGAAAATCACTTGTCAAATTACCAAAAAACTAAATAAAAATGCTACATATGGGGTACCGTTGAATTCGTAACACATTGCCGAACACAAATATCAATGTTATAGGCCAGTAAAAGGTTGACCGAGCAGGATATTAGCAGCAAAATAACAGCTTTCGTGTAAAACAAATGCAAAACACAATCATGAAAACTAAGTGTGGCCAGGGTTTGTGACCAAGTGTCTACTATAAAAAACTGGACATACCCCATTTTCAACACTCTGGGTTGTCTACTTCTCAAAATGATATGCCATGTTGGGGTACTTTTTATACCTGGGCTGCCATACCCTCTCAAATTCAACCTAGGCCCAGCAAACCAATCTGGCAAATTTCAAGTTGTAAAACCTGAAATGGGCAAACTCTACATTTGACCGTGTAACTTTCCAAAAAGTAAATAAAAATGCTACATATGGGGTACCGTTGAATTCGTAACACATTGCCGAACACAAATATCAATGTTATAGGCCAGTAAAAGGTTGACCGAGCAGGATATTAGCGGCAAAATAACAGTTTTCGTGTAAAACAAATGCAAAACACAATCATGAAAACTAAGTGTGGCCAGGGTTTGTGACCAAGTGTCTACTATAAAAAACTGGACATACCCCATTTTCAACACTCTGGGTTGTCTACTTCTCAAAATGATATGCCATGATGGGGTACTTCTTAAACCTGGGCTGCCATACCCTCTCAAATTCAACCTAGGCCCAGAAAACCAATCTGGCAAACTCTACATTTGATCGTGTAACTTTCCAAAAAGTAAATAAAAATGCAACAAGGGGGTACTGTTGAACTCGTAACACATTGCCGAACACAAATATCAATGTTATAGGCCAGTAAAAGGTTGACGAGCAGGATATTAGCAGCAAAATGACAGTTTTCGTGTAAAACAAATGCAAACCACAATCTTGAAAACTAAGTGTGGCCAGGGTTTGTGACCAAGTGTCTACTATACAAAACTGGACATACCCCATTTTCAACACTCTGGGTTGTCTACTTCTCAAAATGATATGCCATGTTGGGGTACTTTTTATACCTGGGCTGCCATACCCTCTCAAATTCAACCTAGGCCCAGAAAACCAATCTGGCAAACTCTACATTTGATCGTGTAACTTTCCAAAAAGCAAATTAAAAATGCTAAATGGAGGGTACCGTTGATCTCGTAACACATTGCCGACCACAAATATCAATGTTGTAGGCCAGGAAAAGGTTGACTGAGCATGATATTAGCAGCAAAATAACAGTTTTTATGTGAAAAATGCAAAACACAAACATGAAGACCAAGTTTGCGACTAAGAAACTACTATAAAAAAACAAAACGTACACCATTTGGAATAGCCTGGGTTGTCTACTTTTCAAAATGGTATGACATGTTGGGATACTTTTCATACCTGGGCTGCCATAACCTCTCAAAGCCAACATAGGGCCAGGAAACCAATCTGGCAAATTTCAAGTTGTAAAACGTGAAATGGGCAAACATTATATTTGACCCTGTAACTTTCCAAAACCTCCTAAAACCTCTACATGGGGGGTACCGTTGAACTCGTAAGACCTTGCCGACCAGAAATATGAGTTTTTTAGGCCAGTAAAATGTCGAGGGAGCATGATATCATCGGTAAAAGAACAGTTTTTGTGTGAAAAATACAAAACACAAACATGAAGACCAAGTTTGCGACTAAGAGACTACTATAAAAAAACAAAACGTACACCATTTGGAATAGCCTGGGTTGTCTACTTTTCAAAATGGTATGACATGTTGGGGTAATTTTCATACCTGGGCTGCCATAACCTCTCAAAGTCAACATAGGGCCAGGAAACCAATCTGGCAAATTTCAAGTTGTAAAACGTGATATGGGCAAACTCTATATTTGACCCTGTAACTTTCCAAAACCTCCTAAAACCTCTACATCGGGGGTACCGTTGAACTCGTAAGACCTTGCCGACCAGAAATATATGTATTTTATTTCATTTAATGCTAAGCGTACAATGTCATTCACACTAAAAATACAATGGAGAACTTTGAAAATTGCAAAATTTCCTTTTTTCTCATAGTTTTTAGGTTTTTTTTCATACTATAATATATTTTATATATAAATCTTTGATGGAAGATGAAAGCCCTATTTCTCCTGAACAAAATGATATATAATAAGGGTGGGTACACTTAATATGTAAGAGGTAAATTATGGTTGAACAGCGAATAGCTGAAATTCTACTTTTAGAAGTGTTCAAAAGTGTTCCAAACTTGTAAAATTACTCCCGTCCTTAAGGGGTTAATGTTCTTCGTATTAAGAGTTAGTTTCGATATGTTATGGTTCCACAACAAAAATGAACAAAATCTAGATTCAAGTCAACAAGATTATTCCTTGCCCCCTAAACTGGGAATTGTGGCTGCTGCTGGGACGGTCATATTCCCCCCTTACCTTGAGGGATCCCCTCTAGCTGTAATGGACACGCCATGTCCATTCCCATTCTTATCTCCCAGAAAATGACATCCCCGACACCCGTTCATAAGGTCTCCTTTAAGGTGGTCTCGTGGAATGTGGAGGGACTACACTCCCCAATAAAACGAAAGAAGGTACTCGCACACTTATCTAAACTACGCCCAGATATTGTCTTTCTCCAGGAGACCCATTGGTCTTCAACCACTAATTTGCTCTGGACTCCCTGGATCGGTTTCCAAACCTCAGCCCCGTATGTAAATAAAAAGCGTGGCACTGCAATTCTGTTAAACAAGGCACTACCACATGTAGTCCTGGAGGAAAAGAACGACCCTGCTTCTCCATCCTGCTGGTGTCCATCCAAGAAGCAAGATACTTGCTGGTGAATGTATATGCCCCCCACCCTCCCCATCTACAATTTTATTCTGACTTATATGCGTGAATGCTGCAATATGATTTTGATCACTGTCTGGTGGGAGGGGATTTTAACGCAGTGGTGGACCAAACACTAGATCGCTCACGACCTAGACGATCTCCGGACACCACGCAGTCCACGGCAGGACCAAAGTTCTTACAAGACCATATTGCACCGGTAGACGCATGGAGATTCCTTAACCCGGATGGGAGGGATTACTCATTCTACTCACATCCCCATGACTCCTTCTCCCGCATAGATATGTTCCTCGTGTCACTTTCCTTGCAGCACCCCATACTCGATGCCTCTATTGGCATGATACATATCTCTGACCATGCGGTTGTCACAATGGAGTTGCGACTGGGCTCTCCTCTCCCGCAGTCCCGCAACTGGCGTTTTCCGGCTTCGCTATACAAGTCGGAGGGATTTAAGAACCATATGGAGTTATGCTGGAACAATTATGTGGATGACAATATAGAACATCTAGACCAGGGTTTCTCAACTCCAGTCCTCGGGACCCACTACAGGCCAGATTTTGCAGATCACCTTGGGGAAATGCAGACTGAATACTGCAATCACTGAGCAGCTAATTAGATCACCTGTGCTGTGCTTTGGATATCCCACAAACCAGGCCTGTTAGTGGGTCCTGAGGATACGAGTTGAGAAACACTGATCTAGACGACACCAATTTATTTTGGGAGGCAGCCAAACCAGTAATGAGGGGTCATATAATAGAATATGTATCACGCAAACGAAAATAAATCAATAGAAGGCTACAGGAGGCACATTCGACACTAGTGTCCGCGTACATGGCTCACTTACTTCACGCCACTGTCCAATCTGCGACAGAATACAAATCCAGCAAGAAGGTATATGCCAAAATGGTTGAGGACAGGGCACAATATTTCTGGTTCCACCAACAAAATAAATTTTTTCGCTGGGGTAACAAACAAGGGAAATTATTGTCCAACCTTCTCCGCCTGCAAACGCCAACACCTCCCGCAATTTCGCGGATCAAGACAGTGACCGGGGAGCTCCTAACAGATCCATTAAAAAACGCGTATTTTAGAGATTACTTTGAGAAATTTTATAAGGCAGAACCGGACGTCTGGGAGTCCCAGGCTAATATCTTTTTAGAAGCTAACCTACCAGAATTAGATGCGGAAGTCCGGGAGAAACTAAACGCCCCGATTAGCCCAACGGAAATTCATAATGCCATTACTCGCTTAAGGCTTCATAAGACACCGGGTCCGGACGGTTTTTCGGTGGAATTTTATAAACTTCTGCAGGGACACGTAACTCCTCATCTGGCTACGCTGTATAATAATATTCTACAGGGCAAAGACCCCCCACCAACTTTTAATACCTCAAGAATCGTGGTCCTTCCCAAGCCGAATAAAGATCCCATGCTAATCACATCCTACCGCCCAATTTCTCTCCTAAATGTCGACCTGAAACTTTTGTCAAGCATCATGGCATACAGGCTCCAGGCACCCTTGACAGACTTTATTTCCCCTGCACAAACGGGCTTCCTAAAGGGGCGCCACTCCGTGCAGAATATAAGACAAGCTCTGGAGGCAATTTGGGCGTCAAACGAACGGCAACCCTTGGCGGACCTGATCCTCAGCTGCGATGCGGACAAAGCATTTGACTGCATATCTTGGGCCTACTTGCGTCGTTTTTTTAAGTATCGTTTTTCGGCAGATCGATTGGGAACGTGTTCGAGGCACTATATCGTTTTTCCGGCGGCCACAGTGACGACTAATGGACTTAACTCTAATCCCTTCTTCTTGGAAAGGGGAACGAGACAAGGGTGCCCTTTGTCCCCTCTCTTTTTTAATCTAGCTATAGAACCGTTTATACGTATCCTTCTAACTAGACCTGACATCGAGGGCATAAAGGTGGGCGACCAGGAGGTGCGGGTGGTGGCGTTTGCAGACGATCTGCTCTTATTCCTCTCCGACCCAGAAAGGGCACTCCCAACACTACTAGACTACTTGGAACGATTCCATATAGCCTCTGGATTTAAAATAAACTTTGATAACACATTGGCCATTCCTCTGGGTCGGAAATGCAAGGCCCTCCTAACTAACCGCCTACCATTCTGTTGGTGCGAGGGCGGCACATTTAAATATCTGGGTCTACTGCTCCCAAACGATTGTGACGGTTATCCCCTGCTTGGGCCATTGTGGTGGCTTGGAACATGAGATGAAGCCCTTAAGGCAGGTGAGTAACTGACTGGACACAAGGACAGACGGATTTCTCCAAAACCAAGGAGCACCAAAAAACTGAACAGAATTGCCACTAAGCTCCGAAGGCTTCAAGACCGACAGACAACTTAGGACACTCAGAAACACAAAGATACACTTGACAATCCGTGAAGGGAGCAGGCTGCAGTACAGTAAACAAAACAGACAGACTATACTAAAAGAGGTCCTTATAAGCGGCCTCTGAATATAATACTAAACTAAGACAGACAAGGTACATAAAACATGAAACATACAAGAATCGTCAATCAGGCAGAGGTTAGCAACAGATCAGAAATATACGGTACCAGGGAGGAGTAGAAGGGATAGTCAAAAATAAAGCCGAGGTCAGAACCAGAAAACACTTGAACAGGAATACTTTGCAGCAACTCAGGAAACACGAACCAGACAGAACCACCATCAAACTCCACAAACAGTCAATGAGGCTCTGTGCTGCTGGGAATATATAGGGAGTGGGTCTGTGTGATTGGGCCATGTGACCCCAGACCAGGAGATCACAACAGAACCCCAGATCAGCCCTAAACAGCACAGCCAGACACACCATAGGGGAAAAACAAACATGAAGACCCTTCACCACCAGGGGGCAAGGCCGAGACGTGACATAACCCCCTCCCTTACGGGTGACCTGCTGGGCACCCAAAACAAAAAACATGGCAAACAGAATCAGGAAACCAGATCACGAACACCAGTCACCAAAATCCATTGAGGTCCCACTCAGAGTCGTCATCCTCCTCCCCAAGACGCCTCCGACTATGAGGGTTCCTTTGAATGGCATCCCAGTGGTCCGTCCTGAACACCAGTCCAAAGGGCGACTGCACATAGCCCTCAGGGACATGACGCGGTTGGGGGATCTCGGCATCAGTCAGACTGGACATAGAATCAGTTGGACTAGGGTTAGTCACCTTTTTACGTCTTCTCCTTGAACGAGATCTAGAACTGGTGACCACCCCACACGACACGGCAATAGTAGGGGCAGACTTGGTTATCTGTTTAACACCACACGATTGAAACCTCTCTACCCCACAAGTGGGTTTGACAGCAATGGGCCCACTGCAAGACGTGGGCACAGTGGTCACGTGACTTGACTTGGATACGACTCCCTTGCAGCTCGACTTGGACAGACTTGACAACTCGCCTTTAACTGGCACACCGTTGGAACAGAGGACATTGCCAGGATATGATACAACTGGCACCTCACCATTGTTACAGATTTCACCTGGAGGAGTGCACTGTGGACCCTCCGAGTCATCGGAATCCTCCTCCAAAACACCTGAGAGCATTAGGGTCTTTCTTGATCATGGCCCAGTGTGCCTCACGGAACAACATCCCGCATGGGGATCGTATATAACCTTCGGGTACAGGGCTAGAATTTGTAGCACCAGTCAGTTTGGATGTCACTCCATTAACTGGCAGGACTGGCAAATAACCAGAAACAGACATACCTGGCAGCGTGCCATCAGGGGCTGACATGAGGGGCTCTTGGCCCAAACTGGACATGAAGGACTTAGTACCCACCTGGGACAAAATTGGCATATCGCCAGAAAAAGGCATTAGGGGCACATTGCCCGAATTACACATGAAGGGCTTGGGACCCACACTTGGCAAGACAACGGTAGGAACAACACTGGACCCACTGTGGGACAAGGGTACAGTGGTCTCATGTGTTAATGTGAGCACATTGGTCTCATAACCTAACAAGGCCTCAGCTGTCTCGCAGAAAGACATGGGCACTGTTGTCTCGCAGAAGGACATGGGAACGGCTGCCTCGCAGCAGGACATGGGCACGGCTGCCTCGCAGCAGAACATGGGCACGGCTGCCTCGCAGCAGAACATGGGCACGGCTGCCTCGCAGCAGAACATGGGCACGGCTGCCTCGCAGCAGAACATGGGCACGGCTGCCTCGCACAACACGGGCACAACTGTCTCGTGGATCGGAATCGGCATGACTAGCAGCTCGCTAGTAGAACCAGGCATGAAGGTTTCATGTTTAGATACAGGCACTTCGGCCTCATAACAAAGCATAGGCACGGCTACCTCGTATCTCAACATCGGCACAACTGACTCATCAGCAGGCAGGAAGGGCTCTGGGCCCACGACAGGCGTGAAGGGCTCTGGGCCCACCTGGGACAAAACCGCTGACACACAGCTTGGGAGGAGTACAGCTGACACACAGCTTGGGAGTGTTACCGCTGACACACAGCTTGGGAGTGTTACCGCTGACACACAGCTTGGGAGTGTTACCGCTGACACACAGCTTGGGAGTGTTACCGCTGACACACAGCTTGGGAGTGTTACCGGCAATGTGCCAGGTTCTGGCACCGCTGACACCTTGTCAGACAGAAACAAAACTGGCCTCCCGCCAGGAACGGACATAGGCACAATGTGCAGAACAGACAGGTTTTTCTTTATGCTGTGTACCTGTAACAACAGCGCCACCCTGGACCCTTGTGGCATCAGCGCCACCCTGGGCCCTTGTGGCAACAGCGCCACCCTGGGCCCTTGTGGCAACAGCGCCACCCTGGGCCCTTGTGGCAACAGCGCCACCCTGGGCCCTTGTGGCAACAGCGCCACCCTGGGCCCTTGTGGCAACAGCGTCACCCTGGACCCTTGTGGCAACAGCGCCACCCTGGGCCCTAGACCCATGACAAGAACTGAGAAACAGTGATCCACTGCATAACATGGAAGCAGGTAGTGTGCCTTGAGGTGGAACAATTTTGGCTTTATTACCACACATGGAATTTGCAACACCCCTGCATTGCACAGAAACAGAGGTCCCAGCAGTAGGGTCAGCGTTATGGCTACATGACGTGGATACCAGGGTCTCACCCTGAGAACATGACATTCTGGGTTTGGGCTTTAATGGACAGCAAAAGATTTTATGTTGGGGTGAACTGCAATAATAACAGATTAAGAATTCTACGTCTCTCTCTTTCACTCATGGGAGGTTCCCCAGAGACTCTGCTGGGAGGAACCGCATAATTAAGCACACTGAGAGACAGCATTAACCTCTTCAGCTCTGTCAGCAGATCAAAAACCATCTGAAGCACAGAATTTAACACAGTAAGCTCACCTGCAGGCATTAATGGACTGTTTGTAATGTAACGGTTAGCCCCTGCTTGGGCCATCGTGGTGGCTTGGAACATGAGATGAAGCCCTTAAGGCAGGTGAGTAACTGACTGGACACAAGGACAGACGGATTTCTCCAAAACCAAGGAGCACCAAAAAACAGAACAGAATTGCCACTAAGCTCCGAAGGCTTCAAGACCGACAGACAACTTAGGACACTCAGAAACACAAAGATACACTTGACAATCCGTGAAGGGAGCAGGCTGCAGGACAGTAAACAAAACAGACAGACTATACTAAAAGAGGTCCTTATAAGCGGCCTCTGAATATAATACTAAACTAAGACAGACAAGGTACATAAAACATGAAACATACAAGAATCTTCAATCAGGCAGATGTTGGCAACAGATCAGAAATATACAGTACCAGGGGGGAGTAGAAGGGATAGTCAAAAATAAAGCCGAGGTCAGAACCAGAAAACACTTGAACAGGAATGCTTTGCAGCAACTCAGGAAACACGAACCAGACAGAACCACCATCAAACTCCACAAACAGTCAATGAGGCTCTGTGCTGCTGGGAATATATAGGGAGTGGGTCTGTGTGATTGGGCCATGTGACCCCAGACCAGGAGATCACAACAGAACCCCAGATCAGCCCTAAACAGCACAGCCAGACACACCATAGGGGAAAAACAAACATGAAGACCCTTCACCACCAGGGGGCAAGGCCGAGACGTGACACTGATTTGCAGAGATTATACGAGGTAACCATCTCACCGCTGGTGAATCAACTTAAAACCCTGCTTTCCTCTTGGACCAAACTCCCTTTATCTTACATGGGAAGAATCAGCCTCTTAAAAATGGTTGCGTTCCCCCGCCTGTTATACCCAATTCAAATGTTACCCATGCTCATTAAAAAGCGGGACATCTCGATTGTTTATTCCCTATTTAACAAATTTATCTGGGAGGGTGGGAGGGCACGTATAGCACTGCACAAATTACAACTGCCATATAGTCAGGGAGAAGTGAATATGCCAGAGATTGGCTCGTACAACCTGGCAGCCCAATACCGCTTAGTCGCAGATTGGATAACAGGCTCCTCCAGATACACGGATTATAAATTAGACCAGGCAATGGCTTATCCGATATCAGTAGGAGCGCTCCTACACCTATTCCCCGCCTCGCTGCCACCCACCCAAAGGGCGAACCTTCTGCTTAAAGTGGGCCGAGATGCGTGGTGCAAGGCCAGGAAACACCTGGGCTTGTCCTGGAAGACTTCGATTTATCAACCCATGCTCCGCAACCCGAACTTCCAAAACGGTTCACCTGTCCCGGCCTTCTGGGACCTAGCGCGAAAGGGCTTATCCCAAATAGGTCACATACCACGACTCCCTTCCCACACCCTACTCTCATACGAAGCGCTCTGTGACATAATAGCACCTACATACCTGCACCCCATGTATTATTTACAACTCTCCACATTTTTCTCGCAAGAGCTGAGGGATTTAGGGCCTAGGGATTTCCTTAACCCTTTAGCTAGCATAATGAAGGTGGGCCCCTCGACAGCTACATTCCGACAAACACTCCATCCGCACTATGATTGGACAATCGCCACCACAGGGATAGCCTCCTGGTGCCTTCATCTCCCACAACAATCACCTTTTTCGCTAATTGCAGCCACCACTAGATCACAGAAACAAATTCCTTCGGCACAATATGGAGAAATGTTTTATAAAATACTACACGGGGCTTATGTAGCGCCAGCCAGACTGGCTCTTTATAATCCACTCAGTTCGGGACATTGTCTTAAATGCTCACAGGAGAGGGCGGATCTCTACCATTGCTTGTGGTCTTGTCCCCCGAATTAAGGTTTTCTGGAACACAATTCGAAGATTCGGATCCTAAATTTTGAAGCTAGGAATGCCGACCTCTCCAGACTGGGCGTTATTTAACTTTCTCTCTGACAAGGAAGCACGTCCACTAACTAGAGCTCAAAAAACACTTTTAGGCATATGTAGCGCTGTGTTTAAATCTGACTGTGGCAGTACCTATTTTTGGCCACCGGAGGGAGACAAGCGCGATCAGAGACACTGAACATTGGGACTACATTTCCCGGCATGCTTTGCAAACAGACAGGAAGTGGGTGGGACACAGACGCTGTACATCCTGAGCCTCGTGGAGAACGCGCCAGAGCGCGCCAGGGAATGCATGGAAGAGGACACAGTGCTGCTGAGCGGAATCGTGACCAGGCCGGAGCGCAAGTGTGGCCTATCAGGAATCGAGTGGGGTTATCCTGCCTTGCCAGAAGGAGCCTTACCCACCGGCCATCACCACCAAGTGTATTCCAGACAAGCTGAGGACCCCGAGTAAGGAGTACAGCGAGTCCAACGGATGGGAGAGCAGGCGGTAGCTGGACAAGTAAGGGCCGGAACACAGAGAGCCTGAATATCAATCCAATAGCCGGTATCCCAGCGCGGAGACAAGCGGAGAGACGTCCTGGGTCAGCGGAGCCTCGGTGATCAGCAGATGGGTGAGAGGCCTCCAAGGCCGTTTCCACAAAAGTTCAAGCACGCTGTTGTTTATTTCTGAAACCCACAGGGCCCCAAAGTGACTAGTCGAAGACATCGCTTAAAAGATTCACTGGCCAGTTGAATAGTACCCGGGTACCATAACACACACATACACTCACAATTCGGGACTTAACCTGTTCGGGACTCACTCCTTAGTATCCGAAAAAGGGGAAAAGATTCGCATCTTATTTTATTTTCCGCTGCGCGTTTCTCGTAATTACAAATCATTGTATTTTTTTCTGCTCGGTCGCGTTTTCCAGAAATACGAAGTCTCGCATTTCTTTTTCCCGCTGCGCGTTTACCGCAATACGAAATACTGTAAATATATCTACGAACACTGTGTCTTATTTTATGCCTTTTACTTCAGTAAACTATATAATTTATAAAATCCACAACGGTGCTGGAGTATATTTATTCCCTAGTGCGGGGAGACTGACCCGTGGTTCATTTTCAGCGGCTCCTCCGGGAGTGAGCGCTACACGTGGGGGCTCGTTTCCCGGGATCCAGTCTCTGGAAAAACCGCATCTAAAGGGTTAAATATGGATCCAGACACTGTTGCCGAATGGTGTGAGGAGCACAGTAGTCAGTTAGAATGTTGTATAGTCATGGATATTCCCGCAGACACTTGGGCCGAAGATCAGATTCGCCAGGCCGTGGCCGTGCTGACACCAGACCATCGGGGTTAATTCTGGACATTAAAAAGAACACAGATACCTCTCACACATATGTTCTTTTTGAATGGAGAAAGGGTGTTCCAGTATTTTTTCAGGGCGCGAGCATGAAGCTGACCGATGAGGTGGAAGTCCAACTGATTCAGCCAAGTGCACCACGTGGCGAATCCGCAAGTGTTCCCACGCCCAGTCCGTTGGCCATGATCGGGCCTGAATTCATAGTGGCTATTGGAGATTTGCTGGCTAAGTGTCAGAGAACAAGCCCTCCGCACACTAATTTCGGTTATCGACGGTTGAGAAATTTTACAGGAAACGTACCAACTCCGGCGGGAGAAGAAACCTTTGAGGAATGGGTGGAACAGGCGATGCAGGCTCTGGATGAGTGGGACGTCCCTGAAGCCCAGAAAAAGCAAAGGATCACCGAGAGCTTAAAGGGACCTGCGTCAGAAGCGGTGAGAAACCTAAAACTGAGTAGAAAAGACTGTACTGCGTTAGATTATTTGAACGTCTTGGAGGAAGTTTTTGGGCGAACGGAAAAGGCCGCAGAGCTTGTATACCAGTATGAACACACCTATCAGCGGAAAGGTGAGAGAATGACCGAATACATGAGGCGCCTAGATAAGATTCTGCACCAGATACTCCTCAAGAAAGGGGCCGAGCCGGCCGAAGTGGATAAGATCCGAATAAAACAGATCCTGAGGGGCTCTCAACCTCTAGATCCAGTGATGCTGCAGCTGAGAAGCAGGGCAGGTAATCAGGAACTGAAGTACCTGGAACTGATCCGAGCTGTCAGAGAGGAGGAGGCTTTACTGGAGGAAAAATCCTTCAGGCGAGGGGAAAGGGCTTACGCACAACCTGTAAGGCATAACGACGGTCTGCAGCCTGAAAGTGATTCGCTAGATACTTACGGGTCCGACGTGGACGAGCAAGAGCACCTGATTGCTTTTAAATCCACAGAGAGGGCTGCCAAAGAATTACACCTCTCTGAACGTGGTGAGTTGCACAAAACTGTTAAGAAAGTACAGGAAGCTCAAGCTGAATTGCAGCAGGCGCACGCGGAACTGTGCCGAGTGTTGATGAAGGTGACAGAGATGCAGGCCGAGATGCAGAAGTCTAGCCAAGGTCCTTTAACTGAATCACAACAGGCGACTGCGTCTCCACTTTCTAAAAAGAGATGTTTTGGTTGTGGAGAAATGGGCCACTTCCGCGCTCAATGCAAAGACCGAAAGCCTGAGAAGAATAGAGTTGATGAGTTGTTAAAAGCCTTGAAAGAACTGTTATCTACCTCACCGGCGGGAAACGCCATAGGGCGCCAGTGAAGGAGCAACCTAGGTGCCCGAAGATTGAACCCCGCTCCAAAAATCAAGCCAGGGCTAAGAGGGCGAGAGGGCCCAAAGTCCGGCCAACTGCTGAGCCTGCCAGGACTGAAAGAGTTACTCCCTTAGCATCCGGACCTACGTCATGGGGAAGCAATGCACACCCAAAACCTACACGGGCCAAGAAAAAGGCCAGGGTACAGCAAACTGGGTCTAAATGTCCTGATACCGCTACCAAGTTTCCTGATCAACTGATAGGTCCTTCTCCTATTGTGCCAATCCAAGTGGAGGAGTCTACACTAAAGCCCTGTTGGATTCAGGGGCTCAAGTGACATTGATCTACCGAGACTTCTATGAGAAACATTTGAAGCACATTCCTTTACAGAAATTGAAGGACCTGGAAATCTGGGGTATCGGAACTGAGAAACTCCCCTATGACGGGTATCTACAGGTGAAATTGGAGATCGGATCCGAAGTCATCGGACAGTCCGGAGGTTGTGATGCATTGGCCATTGTGTGTCCTCGACCCTCAGGTGCAAACAGAAGTTCCATGATAGTGGGGACGAATACTGATTTGGTGCGGTGTCTCCTGACACCTATCGTATTGGAAGAAGGTTCTACTCAAGGAGTGCACCCAATGTTACGTCCGGTCTATCAGAGGATGGTCAAAGAACAGAAAGCACCTGCCGAAGTGGGGCGCCTATGGAGATTAGAAGGAACGGAGAAGGTTCTGCAAGCAGGAGAAGTAGCAAGTTTCCGGGCTTCAGTCAAGTTGAATGGATCGCAACCAGGTCCCTATGTGGTGCTGGAAACCGATTTTAATCATGGGAGTGAAACCGGAGTCGAAGTAATCCCTGAAATAATCTCCACTAAAGCTCTGAAAAGAACACGAGGAAGAGTCTCAGTCAGCGTGTGCAATGTGTCTGATTCTCCAGTAGTCCTTAAAGCACGAATGCCTATCGGGCAAGTAGAGTCCGCTACGTCCCTCTCCACCGATTTAGGAGGGGGAGCGGATAAAGAGATTCCAGATGAAAGATTCTACCCCAAAGACGCTCCCATTTCATCCGAGTGGAAGAAACGTCTTCAGTCTCAAGTTTTGAAATGGAGAGAACTGTTCTCGAAAGAGGAGTTCGACGTAGGCCTAGCCAAAAGTACCGAACACCGCATTCGATTACAAGAGGACAAGCCGTTTCGTGAAAGGTCAAGACGAGTCCCGCTGGGAGACTTAGATGATCTGCGAGAACAGCTGAATGAATTGCAAAGAACCAAGGTGATCCAAGAGTCCAGGAGTCCATACGCATCTCCAATAGTGATGGTCCGGAAGAAGAACGGTTCTGTCCGCCTATGCATAGACTACCGCACATTGAACCGGAGAACCATCCCAGACCAATATGCTACTCCTCGGATAGAAGATGCCTTACAGTGTTTGTCTGGAGCAAAATGGTTTAGCGTGCTAGACCTGCGAAGTGGGTATCACCAGATACCAATGCATCCCGAAGACAAAGAGAAAACTGCATTCATCTGTCCACTGGGGTTCTTTGAATTCAACAGAATGCCTCAAGGCCTTACGGGGGCTCCAGCCACGTTCCAACGGCTGATGGAGAAGACCGTCGGGGACATGAATCTGATCGAAGTGTTAGTGTACCTGGATGACATAATCGTGTTTGGGAAGACTCTGGAAGAGCATGAACAACGTTTGGAGAAGGTCTTGAAGAGGCTCCATGAAGAGGGATTGAAACTGTCTCTGGAAAAATGCCAATTCTGTCTACCGTCTGTTACGTATCTGGGACATGTGGTCTCAGCAGAAGGTGTTTTGACAGATCCTCGGAAGTTGGAGGCCGTAGCTTCTTGGCCCAGACCCAGAAACGTCACTGAACTTAGATCTTTCTTGGGGTTCTGTTCCTATTATCGAAGATTTGTAGGAGGATTCGCGAAGATAGCTCAACCACTGAACAAACTCCTACAGAAGGAAAACACCGAAGAAGGCTGCAAGGCCTCTGACCGAAACCCGTCAGCTCCAGGGCCAAGGAAAGCTCGAGAGTCCATACAGGGCGAATGGACTAGTCAGTGTGAAGGTGCTTTCTTGAAGCTAAAGGAGAGTCTAACTCAAGCTCCTGTCTTGGCCTATGCGGACCGCACAAGCCGTATGAGTTACATGTGGATGCCAGCAGAGAAGGGCTAGGAGGAGTCCTGTATCAGGAGTATGGCGGATTGCTGAGGCCTGTAGCGTACGTGAGTCGGAGCCTTACGCCTTCTGAAAAGAACTATCCTACCCACAAGTTGGAGTTCCTAGCCTTAAGTGGGCAGTGGTAGACAAGTTAAAAAACTATCTGTATGGAGCCGAGTTTGTGATAAAAACGGATAACAATCCTCTTACCTATGTTCTTACTACTGCGAAACTGGACGCAACGGGACATCGGTGGTTGGCCGCTCTGTCAGGGTTTCGGTTCAGCCTGAAGTATCGCCCTGGGGTGAATAATCGAGATGCTGATGCTCTATCGAGAAGACCCTACACTACAGAATGGACTCAGTTGACTCCAGACGGGGTGCAAGCTTTGTGTCAAGGAGCAGAGCGCCGGGTCAAGGGAGGGATCGAAGCGGAGGCCATAGGAGTCATGGCTGCGGCTGTTCCTGAGTTCTACTGCAACCCTACTCAATTGAGGGATGAAAGTCTACCTACCTTTTCAAAACAAGACCTGACGGCGGATCAGGCCAGAGACCCTTTAATTGCATTGACCATAAAGGCCCTGACGGCGAACCAGCGGGAAATTCTGCTGACCAATTCCCCGGATGGAGCCAGATTGGTCTATAAAGAGTGGGAACGGTTGAAGATGTTGGATGGGGTGGTCTACCGAAGGGGCCCCTCAACCAATGCTGAAGAGACTCAACAGCTATTCCTTCCCACTAAGCATAGAGAGAGTGTGCTGCGATCGTTACATGATGAGCATGGACATTTGGGTGCTGAAAGAACTTTTAAGCTGGTGCGAGACAGATTCTATTGGCCTTGCATGAGAGCTGAGGTGGAAAGTTACTGCCATTCTTGTCTGAGGTGTATTCAGAGGAAAACTCTACCAACCCGAACCGCTCCAATGAGCCATCTGCAGAGTCAGGGACCCATGGATTTGGTGTGCATTGACTTCCTGTGCTTAGAGCCGGATGCTAGCGGGCAAGGGAATATTCTGATAGTGACTGATCATTTCACTCGTTACGCTCAAGCCTTTTCCACAAGAGATCAACGTGCTCCGACAGTAGCCAAGGTTCTGATGGAAAAGTTCTTTGTGCACTACGGCCTGCCAAGGAGAATACACTCTGATCAGGGTAGAGACTTTGAAAGCCGACTTGTTGGGCAATTGTTGGATCTGTTGGGAATCCAAAAGACCCGAACTACACCATATCACCCTCAAGGTGATGCTCAGCCTGAAAGGTTTAATCGCACGCTGCTGAATATGCTGGGGACTTTGTCAAACAGAGAAGCAAAGTTGGAGTCGTCACATAGCTACTCTGGTGCATGCATATAACAGCACGGAGAGTGATGCAACTGGATACTCAACGTACCGTCTTATGTTCGGAAGAGAAGCCCGACTGCCGGTTGATTTGGCGTTTCGGTTATCTCTAGACCAGACGTCGGTAGCTTCCCATAGAAACTACGTGGATAGACTTCGGAAGAACCTGGCTTCTGCGTTTGAACAGGCCCGCTTGACCTCGGGAAACAGGGAGCAAAGGAACAAAAGGAACTATGACTTGAAAGTTCGGATACAAGATCTACAACCCGGTGATAGGGTTTTGTTGAAGAACTTGGGTGCTGCTGCGAGGCACAAGTTGGCGGATAGATGGAGTTCTCAAGTCTACATTGTCTGCAAGCAACTGCCGGGTCTGCCGGTGTATCAAATCCGGCCGGATAGAAAGGCTGGGCCTCTTAAGAACTGGCACCGGAATCATTTGTTACCTTTGAGAGAGGCTGTGAGGATGCCAGTTGGGGACGAACTGCCTCCGCCAAATCCGCCTGCTCCACGTTTGCCTCCTGTTACCCGGTCTCAACAGACCCGGGTTGTCGAAGAGAGCGAAAGAGACAGTGAAGAAGAGAGTTATTGTCTGGACTGGATGCGCTCACCGGAGCCTGAGGAGGTTGTCATTGTCCCTGAGCGGTGGGAGAGTAATTGAGGCCTGAAGCTCCTGAATTTCTGCTGGAGGTTCCTGAGACTGTTGAAATCCTGTAGCTCCTGAAGCCGAGTCTTATGACTACAGTTCTATGCCTTCACTGGAGGGATCATACTCCGAAGAATGTCTGCTCCAGTAGTAGAAAGAAGGACTGAGCCAGCACCTATAGTACTTCCACCTGAAGAGGAACGGATTGAGCCTGAACCAAAGCGCTCTGTTCGACCGCCCCAACGACTCACCTACGACTCACCAGGACATAGCACTGAAGAAGCCATCACCACAGTGCAGAGGTTGCCCGAAGTGTCTGCTATGTTAGCTGAGGTAGCACAAAACATGAGTCAACTTGAAGAAATGTATCTAACCCACTGTATGTTTGCTGTAAATCCTGTATCTGTTATCTAATTGTATCAAAATGTAAATGTAACTGTTGTACCTCCTTGGAGAGACCCAAGAGTTCTAGGAGGGGGAGAGTGTAGCGCTGTGTTTAAATCTGACTGTGGCAGTACCTATTTTTGGCCACCGGAGGGAGACAAGCGCGATCAGAGACACTGAACATTGGGACTACATTTCCCGGCATGCTTTGCAAACAGAGAGGAAGTGGGTGGGACACAGACGCTGTACATCCTGAGCCTCGTGGAGAACGCGCCAGGGAGTGCATGGAAGAGGACGCAGTGCTGCTGAGCGGAATCGTGACCAGGCCGGAGCGCAAGTGTGGCCTATCAGGAATCGAGTGGGGTTATCCTGCCTTGCCAGAAGGAGCCTTACCCACCGGCCATCACCACCAAGTGTATTCCAGACAAGCTGAGGACCCGAGTAAGGAGTACCGCGAGTCCAACGGATGGGAGAGCAGGCGGTAGCTGGACAAGTCCGGGCCGGAACACAGAGAGCCTGAATATCGATCCAATAGCCGGTATCCAGCGCGGAGACAAGCGGAGAGACGTCCTGGGTCAGCGGAGCCTCGGTGATCAGCGGATGGGTGAGAGGCCTCCAAGGCCGTTTCCACAAAAGTTCAAGCACGCTGTTGTTTATTTCTGAAACCCACAGGGCCCCAACGTGACTAGTCGAAGACATCGCTTAAAAGATTCACTGGCCAGTTGAATAGTACCCGGGTACCATAACACACACATACACTCACAATTCGGGACTTAACCTGTTCGGGACTCACTCCTTAGTATCTGAAAAAGGGGAAAAGATTCGCATCTTATTTTATTTTCCGCTGCGCGTTTCTCGTAATTACGAATCATTGTATTTTTTTCTGCTCGGTCGCGTTTTCCAGAAATACGAAGTCTCGCATTTCTTTTTCCCGCTGCGCTTAATTGCTGCTTCCGCAAAGAAAGCAATCTTGGGCCAGTGGATAGTGGCCCTCCCCCCCCCCTCGTTCTCGATGTTCTATTCAAGGTTCTACTCTATCTTTAGACATGATTGGGCAGAGGCAAGTTTGCATAAAGAGGAAGGGGTGGGAGGGTTTTTTGGGGTTTGGGGGTCTTTTATCCAACACTTACCAGAGGATAGTTTAGCCCGGATCAAAAAAGACTTTCAATATACTGAATGGTTTCTATTAAATTCGCTCACAGGCCCTCCTCTGTTGCCAACGTCATGCTCAAGGGCACTAGATAGTTACTTGCATGTCTAACGGCTGCTGAGTTATCGTAACATCATGTTGGGGGATGTCTATTACTATGCTTAAAGGACAATATCGTCATTGTACTGCATGACATCATCATCATTTTCTGTTGTATTACTTGAATCTACAATAAACATTTAAAAAAAAAATATATTAATATTTTATTTATATGTAATTATATTTTTACATAAACCTCGTCACATTTGGTATCATTGGAAAGGCCATAATCTGGCCTTTCCAAAGATATTTTATATGTCCCTCAAGCCTATATAGGGTATCAGAGATACAGTGGTATAAATGATTGAAAGTGTCAAATTTGAAACGCTGTTTGCAAAAAAACTACTATATTAAAATGTTTGGAATTAACATAGAAGGTCCTATGAATAATAATAAAAAGGTCTGTTACAGAAAAAAGAATAAACGCTATTTAACACATATATATATATATATATATAAATAAAAAATCGGGGGAAAAAATGCCTGAAAAATCTAAAAAAATAAATAAATATAGCGACTTTTTGCTGCAGATTGAAAGAATAAACGGTATATCAGATATTGGGTAAAAACGAGAATATTTTTAACATTGAAATTTATGGGGTTCGCCTGAATAAACCTGCCTAATGTAAGCACCGAAAAATCAGGACATTTCGACAACTCTTCACTGCAGTTCGGTGTTCTGTAAATAAATTAGCCATTTCTTCTCTATGGGAAATTCACGAGCGTCGAACAGGCATTGTATTTTGCTGGCAATTCGCCAAAATTTGGTGAACTGCCTGCTTTGTGAATAGCCGAATGGCCTCGAAAATGCACCTTACGGGGAAATTCACTGTTCGGTGCATTTTCAGAGCAAGTTCGGTTCTCTGTGAATACCCCCTTTAATCTTAAAACCTGTTGAAAATCATGTAATGAACAGATTTTCATTGCAAACTATGTATCTAATATATCAGTACATGATGCCAAAAGGAGAACTTAATCGTTGTGAAATCCAGAATAAAAAAACCACAAAATACATCAAGTTCTATCAATACTCATATGATTTATCCACAGTACTCTAGCGAAGGCTATACATTAAGCAGCGCTCCTGTATTCCACATGAAAAATCATAGGATTAATGAATCAATGGATGATTAAATAGATATTACAGGACTCACACGTTCAGACAATCAATATAGAGAGGTTATGTACTTCAATCCAGAAATACATATTTTGCTGGAGGTCTCTAAGATTCAGCTGTCAGGATTCCAAGAAGCTGTTCGGTGATTTATCTGTCCGGTCAGGGGTTGTGGAACATCGAAATGTAATTTCTTCCTCACCTTGGCTGCATTCTTCTTGGACAACTTAAAATGTCATAACCAATATTCAGTCGGACAACAAATGGACCTTTGTTAAAGTGTTACTAAATAGACAATTCTTCTCTTGCAGACAATGCTACCTATCAAGTTCGAATATTGCTTAATTTAGTTAAAAGTGCACTGCCTCATACACTGCATTAATATGGCAAGTGAGAGTACAGATTATACTTTCAAACTATATATGGAACTTGGTTTCACCCAGACAGTCCTGTTTTCGAGTCATGTGTCCGGTTCTCAGATCCCCTGCCACTCGGACACATGACTCCGCTCGGACCCGCATACCACCCGCATCCTACACATGCCGTGTCTTTGCCACGGACCTCCAAACCGACCAGCCATTAAATAAGCAGCTGCAGCAGCCGCAGTATGTGCTGTGCTGCCGCTCCTTGAATAATCCCTTGCACGCTGGACGCGTGCGAGTGAGAGACGGATGCTCCTCCCCAATCACTGGTGCAGCTGCTGCTGCTCTGCTGCGGTGGCCCCGGCTCCTGGGTCAGTAGAAGAGATGTGTGCCAGTTCCCCCCTCACCTTCTACCTGGCCAGCATAGAGGGGACAGAATGCAGCTGCAGCATCTGCCTTTGTCTCTGCTCCATACTGGCCGCGCCTCCTCCCCTCTCTCTCCCCTTTCCTCCCTCCCTCACTCCTTTTCTCCTTCCTTTTCTCCCCCCCCTCCCCTTTTATCCCTATCCTACTGTTTCTCGCTCTCTTCCCTTTTCTCTCTCTCTCCTCTCTATGTGTACAGTAAGTGTGAGGAAGTTTTGGATAAAAATGACTGATTTGTGGGCTGAATGAGGCTGATTTGGGATAGGAAAGGACGTGTATATGTATATGTATGTGCGCATCTGTGTGAGACTGCTCTGACCATGGTGACTAATGATTTTGCTGCTGCTAAAACCAAAGGCCACTTCTCCCTCCTTATTCTTCTTGACCTTTCTGCTGCATTCGACACTGTTGACCACCCTCTTATCTCCTCATGTTGCGTCAGCTTGGCCTCAGTGATGCCACTCTCTCCTGGTTCTCTTCCATTCTTGCTCTTCGCTCCTTAAGTGTCTCCTTTGCTGGTGCCTCTCCACCACCTGTTCCTTTCTCAGTTGGGGTACCTCAAGGCAATGTTCCAGGTCTCCTACTCTTCTCAATCTATACTGCCTCTCTGGGCAACCTCATCTCTTCCTATGGATTCAATTACCATCTCTATGCTGACGACACCCAAATCTACTTTCCTCTCTGATCTCTCTCCTCTGGTGTTGGACCGTGATACAGCCTGCGTCTCAGCAGTCTCCAACTGGATGACTTCCCATTTCCTAAAGCTCTACCTCTTGAAAACTGAACTTCTTATCTTCCCTCCCTCTAAGACCTCCATTCCTGCTCCCATTTCCCTTCATGCGAATAGTGCCACCATTACTTCTACCTCTCAGGCTCATTGCCTCGGGGTCCTCTTGGACTCCAATCTATCCTTTATTCCTCACATTCAGTCTCTAGCCAAATCTGGCTACTTCCACCTAAAAAACATTGCACGCATCCGTCCCTTTCTTAATCCAGACTTTACTAAAATGCTCGTCCAAGCTCTTATTATCGCCTGTCTTGACTACTGCAACCTCCTACTCTGGCCTTAAGAGAGCCCGGATTATCCTTCTGCAGTCTGTAATGAACGCCTGTGCCAAACTCATAACCTCAACTCCCGCACGTCTCACACCTTACCCCTCTATCAATCTCTACACTGGCTCCCTGTTAACTGGAACACCGTACTAAGCACTGATACTCGCAGTAGGGCTTCAACGCCACTGTGAGTATCACCTCCTGGAGTCTATAGGACTCCATGTAGGCTTGCACTTGCTGGCTGCAAGCTCTGCATGACCACTCTCTCACAAGATTGTGCAGCGACGCGGAGTGTTCGCAGAGGGAGACTTTGAACTATTTGGTCCCAGTCTCACTCTGCTCCCAGGAAAAAGAAGGAGCAGATTGTGCCGCCCTTTTCACCACAGCATGAGAGGTGTGTATGGGATTTAATGGGGGTCAATTTTTAGAGCATGTTAAATGATTTTGCATTTGTGGAAACATTTACCACCAGTTTTAGGAGTTGTTAAAATTTTGTCTTGCTCATCCCGCTGGTAAATTGTGCCAGCACTTTGTAATTCCCAACTTGTTACCTTTCACTAACAATTACATATGGGTAGGACATGCAAATGAAGTCTCCAACTTCTCACTTTTTTGCATCAAAAGTCTGCTTAAAGCCAGAGATACACTCAGGCAGCTCTGCGCTCGAGACGCGCTCAGTATATATAGGCCTATCTTCTCTGCACTCTCAGCTGGTGGCGGGCCGCATCGAGTCCACAGAGTTTAAAATAGCCACTTGTGACATGGTGCGACGCAAACTTTTCGCACCACCGCATATTGTGGCCAGTGTGTCTCTGGCTTTAGTGTAGACACTCTTCTTGCCAATGAAATGCCATACTAGACCCCAGGCTAAGTGTTCCCCCAGCCACTGCAGGAACTCAGCAGAGGATGAGATCCTGTTACAGTAGATACAGATATCCGGTCTTGAAGTAGATCGATAATGAGGCATTGAGGAAAAGCTCTCAATGTGATGGTAGCTACAGTTAAGAACAGGTGGAGAAAACATAGAAGGTCTCTGGTGGTAGAATGGATGTGCTGCCTTCAGAGCAGAAATGTAAAATGTAATGTGTTTAGAGACGCCATCTAGTGGCCGTTTATTTTTACAGCACCCTGGTATTCAGCCTTCCCAGAATTCCTATAGGCTAAGTCATGTGCTTCCCTCACTATTACAGGGGATTGTGGGAGAGAGGCCACCACTTCCTTCACCACAGGAGCTGGAAGGAACACCTCATTACAATCTCTCCCCCTATTGAAAGCATTGTCGGTAAGGTTATGGTCTAAATTCCTCCCAGTCACCTTACAGTTTCCCTCAGCTTTAGAAGCACCTTATGTGCTGTAAATTTGTAAACCCTTACATTGCAGCCAGCTGCTTTTCATGTAGTTTAGTCTGGCCTAGTTATAAAACCCCCACGTTTTATATGGACACATCCTGTCTTGTATTATTATCTATGTAAAACACGTATATATTCTGTATCTTTATATCGTATATTTCTGTTTTCCTATAGTTTTACCACATTCCTACAACGGGTTAATAAAATCTTCAGACTGCAAACCGGTCCCGTTCATTGACTCGTAGGAGAGGTTTACCTGCCTGTTAAGCTGCACATAGACCCCGGGGGTACGTGGAGTGGGGACAGGACAATGGATGTTCTGCTATGGTGCAAGATAAAAGGATGTACCCATTTGTGGCACTCAGATCCTTTACACTCAATATATCTGTTCTCTTCCAACTTCATTGCCAGTATTCTGAAATGACGTAAGCACGTGTGGCAACGGGACAGTTATATCTAAGTTCTGTGGATGGTTTTTGGTGGACAGGATTATATAGGTTTAGTATCATATCAGTGATGTAGTCCAAATTGGCCAGCATGGGACATTGGCAGATGTGCGTATGACACCATTACTGCCAGGAGATCAATGCAAAAGTAATTGAACTAAAGAAATTACACAGTTGTTATGGTCAATATATTGCAATTGGTCTGCCAGTGTTCTACAATTCACAGCACAATGGAAACATGTTTATTCTGATGCCATTAATCACGGCATTTATTTGTAGCAAGGGATAAATAGTATGTCTGCACTTAACACTGCACCAAAATAATGCATTTGTCTATGGCCTGATGAACAAGGATACATTGAAACTAATATTACATGCATTTATATCTACTTGCTTACACTTTCGGGAAATATTGAGCTTGCGGTTACTAAGAAATCCCTTGGGTTGAACATTTAAGAATTTGTATATATGAGCAGAAATACTGTTTTTGGATAAGCGGTGACTATAAATACAGGTTGATCACCTCTTATCCGAAATTCTAAAATCTGGAAAACTCCAAAAACTGGAATTTCAGGATCCTTACGGATTTTAGTAATTCCAGAATAAGATCATGCTGGATGGGTCCTGCCAATCAGGAGCAGGGCTCCCAAGCACTGCTCTAGACCACGGCACCCACGTGGAGCCTCTGGATAACCCCAGCGTGTGGCAGGCTGCTTGGAGTCACACTGACTGTGCATCATGTCCGTGGAGAAACCCTGCACAACTCTCCCAGTGTGTTTAGATGATGGTGCTGCAGCAGGAAGGGGTTCGTGGCTTCCCTGCCGCAAACTCCTTCCCTCAGACATCAGATTCTCCTGGATTCTGAAATCTCGAAGAATGGGGCTTAGAAAGCTTAGGGTCCAAAGCATTCTGGATCGGGGGTGCTCAACCAATACAAATAATTTGGTTAATTGGTCTATCAGATAATCTGTGCATTCAAAATACAAACAGAGGACAAACACCAATGGGTTTGTGACCCAAATTTTTTCTTCTGAAACATATTACAAACATTATGGTTATCATACCCATAAGCCGTAAAGTCAGCCTCATTTGTTAAAGCCAGATATCTAAATTTTAGGGGGTACCGATTTCTTAAATCGTAGCCTCTGTTCCATCACCAGTGCTCAGAGTGCAACTTCTTCCTGCTTGCGGCTACTAATAGGAACCTTGTGTAGCGCTGCTTAAAGATTGTGTTTGCTGCATTTAATTATTATGGCCACCAGAGGGAGCCAGAGACATAATGGACTATGCTGGACACAAACTGAACTACAATTTCCATCATGCTTTGCATGAGTACAGGAAGTTGGCGGTGTAGGAAGAGGAAAGACATCAGCAGCCTCGTGCAGGGGAGAGGCAGAGTGAGCTGAGAGGTGAAAGGTGGAGGGCGCACGTGAAACTGCCAGGGATCGTGACCAGGCCAGAATACAGGCGCTGCCTCACTGGTGCTTTAGATCGGGACGGTGACCCTGCAGAGACCTGCCTACGCACCGCTGAGAGGTCTGAATGATAATCTGGTTCCGGCTGGACCCCGAGTTAGGAGACCGCGATGATCCATTGGGAGTGCAGGCGGTAGATCGTTGTACGCAGTGTGGAGATCGGACAAGCAGGGAGCGGATCCGGTGGCACAGAGTCCCAGTACACAGCGGAGAAAATCCTTGATTGGGTGCTGAACAGATTGTCTATTGGATGGGTGAGAGGCCTCCCAGGCCGCAGTTCCAAAAATAAGAAACGCACGCTGCAGTATTGTTTAAATCCACAGGGCCCCAACGTGACTAGTCGAAGATTTGTTTGTTTCATTCACTGGCCAGTTGAATTCAGTACCTGGGTACCCGAGACAATACACATACACATTTTTGAGCTATTATTCACGGGACTTACACTCCAGAACTGAGGGGGTTAACAGTGCTGGTGTATATTTATTCCCGAGTGCGGTGAGACTAACCCGAGGTTAATTCAGCGGCTCCTCCGGGAGTGAGCGCTACACTTGTCTACGTTGACTCCTGCATGCCTTTCCATGGTATGGGTGAATGGGACTAAACATATGAATTAAATTTTTGTCAAGTTTAGATTTTTCCTGATTTGGGACGATTTGATGATGTATTCAAAAAACGACTCACTCATATAACGCAGACCTTGGCAAATTAACTGAAACATTAGTTCCACAGCAACAGTTTTTGTTTGTTTGATTCATTTCGGGTTTGTGGCAGTGCAACTGTGAGCACAATCTGCAGCTTATCATAGAAACATAGAAAATGTCAGCAGATAAGAACCTTTCGGCCCATCTAGTCTGCCCAATTACATGGATACTTTATGTGGATTTATCTTTTGTTTAGGATAGCCTTATGCCTATCCCATGCCTGCTTAAATTCAATTACTGTTTTGGCCTCCACTCACTACTCCTATTCCCTCACCAATGACAAGCCATTTGTAACGGTGAGCCCCCTATAGGGTGATGGGGAGCCTTTAATCTGCGGAGGTTGAAGCCTTTAGGGCAGGTATATGGTATAACAGGCAGTAACAGGATCAAGCACAATACCTTCAGACTTATACTTCGAATCCAGGGAGTATCACAGGAGAACTAAACTGCTACTAAGCTCCAAAGGTTTTGAGACCAATGAACAACTTAGAGCACCCAACAATACAGAGGATATCAAAACTTGAGCTTCAGAACTAGAAGGTATTTGGCAAGACAGAATGAATTGTGCAAGCTGCAGGGCAGCACTCAATACTGTTACAATAGTACAGACTGATGAACCAGACACTCCCAGCCAGGGAGTACAGATAAGGTCCTGAGTACCACTCAACAGCAAATTGGCTTTGTGGCCAAATGTCTGCTGAGTGAAAAGAGCAACAAAATGCACAAACACAATAATACCTGAAACAGACAAGGTTAATTACTAGAGAGGTCCAAAATCCAAGCCAGAAGGTCATACACAGAATATCAGAAATACATCAGGGAACAGACAAGAGAGAAATCCAAGCATAGGAGCCAGAGGTCATACACGGGATATCAGAACAAGAGTAACAATGATACAGCGCACAGGAACTAGGTAGAATAAGGTCTATCCTGGTCCAAGGATCAAGGGAACTCCTGGCCCTACATATAGGGCAGAACAGGTCATGTGACCGCAGACCAATAAGCCCAACAGATGGCCTGCAGCCTGAAAACAAACAGGAATCCCTGCTACCACCAGCAGGAGGCAGGGCCGAGACGTGACACCATTGCTTTGTTAAATCAGAGCAGCTGGCCAGGGGTGGAGCTTTATGGGGAAGGGGCAGGAGTCCAGCTTTATTTGTGGACCATGTGGTCCAGGAACCAGTCACCTTCTTGGCAGCCTGCCCACTCTACTTATTAGCTAGTCGCCCACTACCAACAAGTGAGAGGTTCATTTAAATAATTAGTTGTGTAATAAGGAGATGCACATACCCATTCGCCAGCACCTAAATGATGATTCTAATAAAATTAATCATTCATACAAATTTTTGATGAACCAAATCGATAGCCTAACAACAATTGAATGAACCACCGCAACAATAAGCCCTTGCGGATATCTATAAGTGATAAAGTTCCAGCTAATATCATTATTGCTAGCCGAGAGGACCATTGTTTGAAGAGATAGAGATAAGTTTATTTTATTACAATTATTTATTTTTCTTTTTTTATATTACAATATAATTTTTAAAAAAATATTTATAGTTTTATTTATATATATTTTTATTTATATTTTTTCATCTTTATTTTTCATTAATATAGTTTTTCAATTAACCGTTTAACATAAAAATGAACATTTCCAAATACCTTACAATTCTAGTGTAACATACCATCAAGACAAGCGATATTTATAAGGATAAACCCAACAATCATAAGCAGCAAGGCACTTGGCAATGTGTATAGCAGACGGCAACTCTGAAAGACTGCTCTGTAAGATATACAAACATGATTTACACATTGAATCCTCCAACTCGTTTTTTTCCATTATTTGAAAATAATATCGAGTCAATAGTTTCAAATCTAACTACATCCTGCCCCAAAATGACCCTCATATGGCAAATAATTTATTTTACAAAATCATACGGATTCAAAAGGCATTTCCATCAGTGCTTGTTAAAATAGTTTCAGCCGCATGTTCAACAATTTACATTTTCAATCTATTTTTCCATTTCCCCATAGATCATATAGCTATATTGTCTATTGCTTGGGGGAACTACGGTGCAATAATACAGATCCTGTTTGCCATAGAGCAGCCTAGTGCTCTGTGCAAAAAAGAAAAGGTCTCCCAATCCTCATTCGTATCCTTGTAAAACGTGACCCATTTTACTCTCATTGTAAAGTTTCGCACATGGTTTGACCCAGGTCCATCGACTTATGATAATAAACCAGATGTTGCTGCAGCTAATGCTCTCAAAAGGTCTATACATCCCTCTCGCTTGCTTTTATTAAACAGTAGCAGTCAATGAAAAGGGTAGCATCTTCACATGCAGGAGGAAGAAAAATCAATTGTAATTCTCAGTGGTCAGGATTACTGAAGAAAAAGGTCGTGCAACGCTGACCTTGTTCATTCCTTTCTAAAAAATTTTTTTAAAAATAAAGAAAATCTTGAAAGTGGTTTAGCAACAGTTTGGGATTCGTTGCAACAGTAGCCAGTTGTGAATTAAGAGGGCGTCAGCCACCTCCTTCGAGGCAAAGTATGCCAGGTCGCTTTTAACAGACTTTGAAGGACATATTAGTTTTTGGTCTTCCATGATCGTACAGTACATTCACGTAGAGTATACTATTGTCATAACTGCGTAAACCTCTGGAATGAACTAAACAGAAAGACTTGATACAAGTGGTTGATAATATTTCAGATTGCCTTCAGCAAATCTTATAATGACAAAGGTGAACTTGACCAAGGCATAGAGACTCTATCGATATAGATTAATATCTGCCGAGAAAATTGATTGGATCCATCCAAACGTGGGAGGAAAGGAACTGATCAACAGAGGTGTTTAAAGGAAAACTGTATTCCTTTCGGCTAGCATTGAAAAATAGTATACGCCTCATGAGAGGGACCTTATTATTGTATAAAGCATATCAGATAATCAATACGGTTAAGGATAAAACCTGAAGGTGGGAAATTATGCCAAATGCTATTATTGACAAGTGAGACAAGAAAGAGGTTAACAAGGACTGCGAGTATCTAAGAAGTCTGATAAAGAAAAGGAATCGGTTACGAACATAAGATTCGGAAGAAAGATGTTAGCCGTGACATAAATACTAAGTGGAAAGGCTTAAAGATTGTAATCACTGTTGGTAATGATGTACATTTTTGGGTGTTGAATATTTAAAGGGCTGAATGTCATAAAGATGAAAAACCATTGCTTCAAGACATATAATTTGTGTAATGTACCTACAACAACATGGCACATTCTTCCGCAAAAGGTTAACGTGGTAGAGTATAAATCTCACATTTCATGACGAAAGGCCCTATTCCAACAGAGCCGTAAGTTCAAACCAAGGATATCAAACTCTGCGACCCCCTAGATTTCGGTTGCCTACAATTCCCAGAATTCCTTGAATGCAACAGATGGCTAGAGAATCATGGTAGCTGCAGACACACCTGGGGGCAGAATTTGACATCCCTGGATAAAGGGCTCAAGCCATAAGGTGTTCATGTCATGTGTAGATATAACATAAATGGTTCAAGGCCCTGTCACAACTAAGCTACATAACAAGCAATCAGATCTTCATCACCCTCACCCTGAACTCCTTTTTCCACTCTGCAACCAGAAAGAAGTAACAAGATATCCAGGATTGAACATGTTGTCCACCACTATACTTCAGACTGTTCTAATCTTGCAATTCTATTTTATGTCTGCATTTCTGAACTTCTGGCTGATTGTCTGCTTCTCCTGTCCCCTCTTCCAATGTTGGGAATACCTCCACTTTAAACCAGGTCGCTATTACTAACAGGGTTATTCAAAGAGAGCCGATCTGGCCCCGAAATGTAACCGGACACTGAAATTCAACAAACGGGGACATTTCGGGCCAATCGGCTATTCTGAGAGCAGGCAGTTTGCCAAATGTTGGCGAATTGCCTGCACATACGGTGCCTGTTCGGTGCCTGTTCGAGGGCAGTGAAATCCCCATAGAGAAACAATGCTTTGTCTATTCAGAGAACAAAAATCAGCAGTGAAAAGTTGCCAAATTGCCCTGTCATTCGGTGGTTTCATTCGACAGGTTTATTAAGGCGATTCCCATAGGCTTCAATGTTAAAAATATTCCGGTTTTAGTACAATATCTAATAAATTGTTTATTATATTCTGCAGTAAAAAGCCTCTTTATTTATATATTTTGTAGGATCTTTATGGCATTTTTGGGGATTTTTTTTGGCAAACTTTTTTCCGTTTTACTTGTTTAATTTTTTTTTCCTGTAACTGACCTTTTTATTATCATTCATTGGATCTTATATGTAAATTTCATACATTTTCGTTCAGTAGTTTTTTGCAAACAGTGTTTAAATTTTGAAGCGTACTGGTTTTTTTTTCCACCTCTTTCGTCTGCGAGTCTGCTTTTTCCGGCGGCTGCTCTGCGCTGTGATCAGTGGCCAGTTGGGTTTCTCTGGCGAGTTCGGCGTGGTTAATCCAGCTGTTTTCTGCGAGTTTCGGTGAGTGTTCGGTGAGTTTTCGGCAGGTTTGCGGCGGGTTTTCCCTGCACTACGGGGACCCTGCGGTGCTTGCTGAATACACTGCAGGGTCGGCGAAATAGGATCGCTGAATCGCCCCGAAGTGAAGGGAACGAAAAGTCACCAAACGTACGGTGATTTTACGATTCTCTTTGAATAACCCTGTAAATCATACTGGCTGGGTGGAGTAGAGGTAATGTCACTGCTCTGCGTGGAGAGAGCCTGTGGAGTCATGGGTTCGATCCCAGCGAGCAACCTCTCCAGTAGGTGTCCTTGGCAAGACACCTAACGGTACACACTCGCCACCCAGGACATACTTGAAAACAAGAGAAATCTTAATGTATCCTTCCTGGTAAAATCCTTTCAAAAAAAAAAATCTCACTGTATTACTTTCTCCATACAGCAATAAGATCTTCCTTGCCCTTACAGACTGAATTCTGTTTTCCAATCTGCTGTCCCACTACCATCCCACCCAGGCTTAAATGTCTTACCCTTACTAAGCCCAAGCTTCTGGTCCTTCCTCTGCAATCCCTGCTATATTCTTTCTGGTCACCAGATCCACCTTCCCTCTGCTCCCATTTGTTTCACTTATCTTAGTCCTTTAGATTGTAAGCTCACGGGATGTCTGGACGAAGCACATGTTTAAAGTGCTATATTAGCAGTACAGTTATCCTATGGGCAAGGTCGTCTCTTCCCCATGTATCATTATTTATTACATCTCATGTTTGTGCTCTCTCATTGTAAAGCGCTATGAAATCTGCTGGTGCTATATAAGTGACTGTGACTGTATACTTTTGACTACTGTGGCTGCTTACTATAAATTAATGGCTCCTATGCTCTGCGATTTGCAGTTAGCCAAAGCAAAACAAACTATTCCAATGTAGCTCATGCATTGCTTGAGCTGGTATTTTTAAAAAAAATGTAGATTCAAAACCTGTGGTGTAAAGTAATTTTGCTTAAAATATTTAAGTTACAAATGCAAAGGGTCATGCTTGGAGGCGAGATGGCTTCAGGAGCCAATACCAATGTTGGTATCTGTTTAGATCTCCCTAATATTATGACTCGAGCCGTAATAGAGTCATTAATAGCAATATACTAAGGGTTAAAGGCTCACGCACAATTTCCACTAGCAACTTGCTCTTAACCACTTGTTTGTAATAGGAGTCAAAGAATGCAGAGAAATAAAAAATAAAACAAAAAACAAAATTACAAAATGATCTGCCTGTGCATTCTAAAGTGGTCAGACATCAAGTTTGCCTTAATAACCCTGCTAGTAAATCAATATTACGTGTTAAGTACCCCTATATGTAAAATTGTCTTCAAAACTCAGTGGAACCCAGATAGAATTTTGTTTCCAAAACCTCATCATGTTGCGTGTTATCAGTGATTACCATCTGGTGCATTTGAAGGTAATGATCAAGAATTACCACGAATTATACAAAGGTCCAGAATTAAATCACAATTAAATCACAATAAATTATACAATTACATAACATCATGAAATCCAGCTCCCGAAATACGATTATAATTGTTGATGATCATCGGTCATTTATTTTCATCCTTTAAATTTGGCTGGAGGGGTAAGAAGTGGGAGTCCCAGAAGCATGTTAATTCACTATAGATATGACGCCAGGGTCGGATTTATAACTAGGCAGAGTAGGCACGTGCCTACAGGCACCTGCCACAAGGGAGCGCTCTGTAAAAAAAAAAAAAAAAAATTCTCTTTACAATCATTTAGACCAGTGATTCCCAACCGCGGTCCTCAAGTACCCCCAACAGGTCAGGTTTTCCAGATAGCTGAAGCACAGCACAGGTGATAGGATTTGCTGCTCAGTGTTTGAAACATAGAAACATAGAAAATGTTGGCAGATAAGAACCTTTCGGCCCATCTAGTCTGCCCAATTACATGGATACTTTACCTGGATTTATCTTTTGTTTAGGATAGCCTTATGCCTATCTCATGCCTGCTTAAATTCAATTACTGTTTTGGCCTCTACCACTTCTACTGGAAGGCTGTTCCATGTATCCACCACCCTCTCAGTAAAATAATGCTTCCTGATGTTACTTTTAAACCTTTGCCCCTCTAATCTAAGACTATGTCCTCTTGTTTTGCTACTTTGTTTCCGTTTAAATATACTCCCTTCCTCTACCTTGTGGATTCCCTTTACGTATTTAAAGGTTTCTATCATATCTCCTCTGTCTTGTCTTTTTTCCAAGCTGTACATGTTAAGATCATTAAGCCTTTCCTGGTAACTTTTCTCCTTCAAGCCGTACACCATTTTAGTAGCCCTTCTCTGAACTCTCTTTAAGATGTCTATATCCTTCTGGAGATACGGTCTCCAGTACTGCACACAGTACTCCAAGTGAGGTCTCACCAGTGCTCTGTACAGTGGCATGAGCACTTCCCTTTTCCTACTGCTAATACCTCTCCCTACACAACCAAGCATTCTGCTAGCATTTCCTGCTGCTCTATTACATTGACTACTTACCTTTAGATCCTCTGAAATAATAACCCCTAAATCCCTTTCCTCAGATGTTGAGGTTAGGACTGTATCAAATATTCTATATTCAGCCCCTGGGTTTTTACGTCCCAGGTGCATTATCTTGCACTTATCCACATTAAAACTCAATTGCCACAGCTCCGACCATTTTTTTAGTTTACCTAAATCATTTGTCATTTGGCTGATCCCTCCAGGAACGTCAACCCTGTTGCATATCTTTGTGTCATCAGCAAAAAGACATACTTTACCATTAATACCTTCTGCAATATCACTAATAAAAATATTAAAGAGAATGGTCCAAGTACTGACCCCTGAGGTACCCCACTGGTAACAAGACCTTGCGCCGAATAAACTCCATTTACCACAACCCTCTGTTGCCTGTCACTCAGCCACTGCCTAATCCATTCAACAATATTGGAATCCAAGCTCAAAGATTGCAATTTATTGATAAGCCTTCTATGCGGAACAGTATCAAAAGCCTTACTGAAATCTAAATAAGCGATGTCTACTGCACCACCTGTGTCTATTATTTTTGTTACCCAATCAGAAAAATCAATAAGATTAGTTTGGCATGATCTCCCTGAGGTAAACCCATGTTGTTTCTGATTTTGTAATCTATCAGGGTTATTCAAAGAGATCCGAATTGCTTGAGAAAGGTAACCGAACGCTGAAAATCAGCGTTCGGTTACCTTTCTTGGCCATTCAGCTATCCAGAGAGCAGGCAATTCGCCAAATCCTGGCGAATTGCCTGCACATACAGTGCCTGTTCGAGGGCAGTGAAATCACCATAAAAAAGCACTGCTTCGGCTATTCAGAGAACACAAACCAGCAGTGAAAGGTTCCCCTAATGCCCTGCCATTTGGTGGTTTAATTAGGCAAATTTATTCAGGAGAATACCATAGGCTTCAGTGTTAAAAATATTCCCGTTTTAATTCAATATCTAATAAACCGTTCATTATAAAATTCTGCAGTAAAGAGTCTCTTTATTTATCGATTTTTTTAGGATATTTGAAGCATTTTTCTGAATTTCTTTTTTTTTTAAAAGTCCGATTTTTATTTTTTTTAAGTTTACTTATTTTTTCTGTAACAGCCCTCTTTATTATCATTCCCTGGACCTCATATGCAAATTTCAGACATTTTCGCTCAGTAGTTTCTTTGAAAATAGTGTTTCACTTTTCAATCATTCATACAAACTGTTTTCCTAATTTATTCACTGCCTCTTTTGCTGTGTCGAAGGCTGCGATCGGCTCCTGTTCGGGTTTTTCTGTGGTTTTCGGCAGGTTAATCCAGATGTTTTTGAGGGTTTTCAGCGTGCATTCGGTGGGTTTTGCGGTTTGTTTTCGTTGGGTTTGCGATGACTTTTCCCTGCAATTCGGAGACCCCGTGGTGTTTGCTGAATACACCGCAGGGTCACCGAAATGGGATCGGCAAAAGAAACCGAATTGAAGAGAACGAAATGTCACTGAACGTGCGGTGACTTTTCGAATCTCTTTGAATAACCCTGTATGTGTTTTTAGATGTTCAACAATCCTTTCCTTTAACATGGTTTCCATTAATTTCCCCAGAATTCGCAGAATTCAGTCTGCATTTCCCCAAGGGAATCCTTAAAACCAGGCCTGTTAGGGGTACTTGAGGACCGTGGTTGGGAACCACTGATTTAGACCATTGTATCTCTGGAGCCCTATGGGCTAGAGGAACATATGAGGGATCAGTGGAAAGGCCACATTATGACCTTTCCTGTGGTTCCAAATTATAACCAGGTTAGATTTATGTAAAAATAAAATATCAAATAAAATGATTTTCTTCTTTTTTTTTCTAACAGCACTATTACTCAGTTTACAATTATAAAGTGAACAGTGGTGCTGCGCTAACTCACCTCATTTCCCACACTGACAGCAAGTGACAACTTAGACCGAGGCACTGCAGTCAGGAAAGACAGGGGAACTTTGGAACCCCACATTTCTGAATTGTACACTGCACACGGTTAAGTGAGGTGTCATCGGAAAGGTGAGAATCTAGCCTTTACAATGATTTCAAACATGACCATTGAATGTGTAAAAATAAAAAACTGAAAAAAGTAAATGCAAAGGGCTAAATTGCATTCCGAATGCTAAAACGGGGGCGCTAGGGAGGAAAACTGCACCCGCCGTTTTTCCCTTAGCACCCCCGTTTTAGTGTGGAATTACAATGCAGGCGCTAAAAAAACTGCTTGCATTGTTACCGGGAGCAAAGCCCAAGGATGCTTGAGGCAGCGCTGAGCGCCGCCGCGAGCATCCACTCGATGGAGTCCATAGCAGACCATAGGACTCCATTGAGCCAGACGCCGGCGGTCACATGACCTGCCGGATCTCGCCTCGTGAGATCCGGCCAGTCAGCGAAGAGATACGCAGGGTGAGACTGAGGAACTTTTTCCCCCAGTCTCTCCCTGCTCCCGCCATACGGAGGAGGCGGATGGAGCCGTGGGACAGGAGGTGAGTATCTGATCACTTTTCACATTTTTTTGCTGGTGTTAACGGATTCTGCAGAAGCAGAATCCGTTAACACCAAGTCCTGGCTGTGGTTAACTTTCAGTTAACTGCGGCCAGATGTTAATTGGCGCTAGTGGATCGTAATACTATCGCTGATTAACACTTTGCGCTCCTCATGTTAAGTATAGGGAGTGCAAAGTACAGTAACCTCGCGCTGAAAAGTGCAAGGTACCAAACGCAAACGGGTTACTTAACCCATTAGCGTTTGGATTGTAATATGCAGTAGCCACCGCGGCTAACGTTAATGCTCACGCAGGTGAGCGTTAACGTTAGCACCAAGATTGTAATGTCGCCCAAAATGTATTTGTAGTGCTGTATTAGTTTGGCTCTATATATTGAACTGTTGCTACCACTAGAGGAAGACAGAGCCTAGAGACGTTATAGACTATCCTGGACTTAAAGAAAGACTTCATCTCCCAGAGACCTTTGCATAGAGGACAGGAAGTGGGTGTGCTGGCACCAAAGGAGACAGCCGAAGCCTCCTGCAGGACAGGGGCAGAGCGAGCAGAGCAGCGAGACGAGTAAGGAGCATGAAGAACACTTTCCGGGATCACAACCAGGCCGCAGCGTATCCAGTGTTGGAGATCGGAGACGGAGTGTGCATCATCGCGTAACACATTCCGCTGAGCAGCTCGGAGGACAACCAGGTTCCAGAAGGTCCTTGAGTAAGGAGGCCGCGGATCGAACGGGAGTGCAGGTGGCGGATCGGTTCCTGTTGCGGAGATTCGGCATCGGGACAGCGGATTCATTGGCACCGCGTTCCAGTCGCGGAGAGAGATCCTTTGGTAGAGTCATCGGTTCTGGACACTTTGTTCGCCAGATGGGTGATAGGCCTCAAGGCCCACGGTTCCGAAACGAAAGTGCGCACTTGGTTAATTGCTTCAATTCACAGGGCCCCAACGTTGACTAGTCGAAGATAATTTTGTTCATTCACTGGCCAGTTGAATCTAGTACCCGGGTACCCTAAGACACCACTTTATGAGCCTTTTTGAGCGGGACTTAAACCACAAACTGAGGGGGTTAACTGTTCTTTTTCTTCCGCCGCGTGTTTTCCCTCGTTGCGCATCCTGTCATTTTTACCAACGTATATGTGTGTTATATGCCACTTTATTGCTTCAGTAAAGTATATAATCTAGAAAATCCACAACAGTGCTGCTTTTACATATGAAACAAACAAACTCAACTAAGCAACAGATTCTGCCCCTTCTTTTAATTTGAGGGCAGAGAAAGTTATTTTGGCATGTTTCTTTTTTTGGAGGGGGTGGGGCACGCCACATTTCTTTGCCTACAGGCTCCTGAGATACAAATCCAGCCCTGTATTACACCATAAAAAAGTCATAAGAAAAAAAATAGACGTGTCTTCGAAAAAGACACAATAAAAGTTTTTCTCGCATCTTCAAATGCAACTTTTTTTAATGGAGGCATTTCTGTAGGATATCGGCATGTTTGCTGTCGCTTGGATAGATTCCCTTAGCCTTGGCGAGTTTCTGGGTGCAAATTGTTTCACCTCAGTGTCATTTTTCTAGTGTAGTTTGGCTACAATGCAATGCTTTCTGTATCTTTTTTTATACAATTATGGTTTATGCATGCTCATGCCTGTGAAAACTATTTTGGATTTGTTGATTTTCTCTGCATGAAAATATATCCTATTTGGGTTGCCAAAAGCCTTTTTTCTCATAAAATGTTCCAGCATCTATTGATCCAAACACACACAGCAGAGCTGTGCAAGGTTTAGTGCCTAAATTTTAAGTTGACAAGTACTATATTCTGCTGCAAATATGGAGACACTAATGCTAAGTGACTCGGAGTCGGGACTATGTGAATAGGTTTCTCGAAGGACCATTTTATTTCATATTTCTATTATATTTCATAAAAAAAACAACAAACAGGTGACAAAAGAGTAACTGTAAAATATGTGTAGTTTAGTGGTTTCTCACCACAGCGTTTTTCTTTGCAATTTCACAAGATTTCCTCATGTTTTGCTAGTATATTTCTGTGTCCTTTCAAATCAAACAATTGTGTTGAAACTAATAAGAATGTGAAGCCAGTGAGACATTGCACAAGCTTGCTTGAGCAGGGTCACACAGAAACCTTGGAAAGTGACGTTGAAGGACAGTGGGAACAATTAGTTTTTTCCTTTGGCCAGAGGAGGTGGCGGATCCTGACACACTCTGCACTTTAATTGTATGCACTGGCAGGTAATTTTGACAGAACTGACAAATGAGATTTGTTTTGGAAGGAAATTGTATTAAGCCACTGATGTTTATGGTAGAACATAAAGTGGCATGCACCAATGGTGCCACCTTTGATAAAAAGATACACACAGGGTTATTCAAAGAGAATCGAAAAGTCACCTTATGTTCGGTGACTTTCGTTCGCTTCAATTCGGCGTGATTTGGCGATCCTATTTCAGCGACCCTGCGGTGTATTCAGCAAGCACCACAGGGTCCCCGAAGTGCAAGGAAAACCCGCCGCAAACCCGACGAACACTCACCACCAACCCGCCGAAGACTCACCGCAAAACCCGCCAAACACTCACCGCCAACCCACTGAACACTCACCGCAAAACCCGTCGAACACTCACCGCAAAACCTGCCAAACACTCACTAAAACCCGCAAAACGGCTGGATTAATCCCGCCGAACACGTCGGAGAAACCCGAGCAGCCCCCAATCACAGCGCAGAGCAACTGACGCCACCAACACCATAGACGAATGGAGTGGGGAAAAAAAACAGTACGCTTGAATGTTTGAAAAGTGAAACGCTGTTTGCAAAGAAACTACAGAACGAAAAGTCTAAAATTTACATATAAGATCCAAGGAATGATAATAACAAGGGCTGTTACAGAAAAAATAAAAAACGATTAAAATTTTTTTTTTTTTAAATTCCCAACAAAATCCCGAAAAATGCCTAAAAGAACCTAAAAATCTATCAATTTATTAAATTACTGCAGAATATTATAATCAACTGTTTATTAGATATTGTATTAAAACAGGAATATTTTTAACATTGAAGCCTATGGGATTTCCCTGAATAAATGTGCCGCATGAAACCACCGAACAGCAGGGCAATTCGGGAACTTTTCACTGCTGGTTTTTGTTCTAAATAGACGAAGCATTGCTTCACTATGGGGATTTCACTGCCCTCGAACAGGCAACGAACAGGCACCGAACAGGCACCGTATTGTCAGGTATATTACACACAAAGGAAATTTAAAATGGATGCTTGTAGCCATTTTGTTTTTAAAAACAGTTTCTTTTCTTTAAAATTTTCTCTAGGTTTAGAAATGAACGAGATTTTTTTTTACAGAGTTCATTCCTGGGTGAAGTCTTTTATATTTTTTTTTAAGAAGTGCCAGACAAGAAGGAATCTAGAATGTTTGTGTGTGATAAGGCTAGGTTTAAGTGCTAAGACGTGTCATAATTAAATTTATTGGTCTGTCTTAAAACAAAAGATATTTTGTCTTTTGGGTATAGGAATAAGAGTTAATATTTCTAATATAGATTTATATTCACAAAATATATGTTTATAATCAACGTATATTTTATTATATTTACAGTAGGAAATATATATTCCAATAAATATTGTAGAAAGTATATTATTGGTAAATAATAAAATTTACTAAAGAATAGATTTTGTTGAGTTAACCAGAAAAGAATTTAGCTGATAGGACTCTGAGTCAAAAAGGAGTAGGGATATAAATCAAAGATGACAGATGGAGACACTGTGTCTAGTGACAGAGAGAGGTCTTTGTTAAGTCAGATTGACCTTTTGACCCGAGATAAGAAAATTAAAAAGAAATGGGTGAATTAATTAAGAAGTGCAATACTGCCCTCTAGAGGATAGTAAATATATTAAAAATATTGCCCGTGACGTCAAATTGGCTATAATAAGCGGCAATGTTGGTTACAAGTCAGTCAGAGATTCCAGCAGTCAGACTCACACTGCAATGCATTAGACATGACACTCTGAGAGTCCAAGATTCCAACACTCAGACTCACACCACGATGCAGGCAGATCCCAAGACATGAGGCAATCAAGATTCTCACTAAATTTCTGACTCTCACCAAATCTCTAACTCACATGCATTGATTATCTGATCGATAATCTTCACACATTCCAAAAATTACTACATCAGGAATTCCAAGGCAGACTTATCAACATCCAAATTGGACAGGTAATGTATGAAATAAGGAGTTAATGTAAATATATATTTGTAGATATTCTTGCAACGTAGACTGAGACTTCTCGGATATGGTTTAGATCCAAATTCTAAGTATTTTCTATTCTGCAGATAGAAATATGAAGAAGTGGATATAAGGATTTATTCCTAAAAGAAATGTTGTAAGATTGATACCAATATATATATTGAATTTGGAAATTACTGTGATTAAAATTAATAAGCAAGGAATTATATAACTACAAAATAAAAAGCAAAAGATTAGAAATTTGATTCTCGAGATTAGGGGAGGATTCACTAAATAAATTTTTATTACTTATCATTAAATTAGCTCATCTTTTGTTGATCCTTGTAGCATAGAAATATATATATCTATAAGAGCTGGCTGGTTAAACATTGTTTGCTGGGAAATGCATGTTGTATTAAGCAGAAATGTTTATTAACTATTTGTGTATTAGTTACTAACTGATAAGGTAAATGATATTAATCATATATGCAGTTACTAACCGGAGATACATATATTGTGAAGCTAGTTTTTATATGCTGATGGATTGTGGTTTATAAATTGTTGTTTATGATATGAGATTTGAAACTTTTTTGTATACGTAATAAATATATATATATTTTTATCCGATTATTGATTATTGTATTTTTTAAAGCAAAACACAGACAATTAAAAGAATTCATGATAATTTCTAAGAAATATAAACGATTGATATTTGTGTCTCGTATAAGTTTCTTATGAAATAATAATCCCTGATATATTGGAGGCAACTGCCGAGGTAGGTCTAGTAAGTCCAATATAGACATATTGGAGGCTTGGCTGATAAATCCAATATATATATATAAACGTGTTGTATTCACGTGCAGAGATTATATCCGACAGTATGTGCAGGCAATTCGCCAAGATTTGGCGAACTGCCTGCTCTCTGAATAGCCGAATGGTCAGGAAAGGTAACCGTACGCTGAATTTGACTGTTCGGTAGGGATGTGCAATTCGTTTCGTACCGAATCGATTTTTGGACGAAATTGACCATTTTCGTGCTTCCGAGGGCATCCCGAATCCGAAAAGTCGACCGCACTATATTTCGGATCGATTCAATAAATCGGGTCGTTTTATATATTATATAATAAAAACAATATCTTCAAAATCATCCCTGGAGGTCTGAATCCTGTTGCAGCGGTTTCTGAGTATCATGTAAAAGATGCCTTCTCTCAAATAATACCTTGATTTATTACAAACTCCATTTTTAATCTAATGTGTTTGTAACATCTGTCTCTCTGGGAATTGTGAATGCAATTCTTACTATATGTACACTCAAACAATCTTTTTGTATATGCCAGGTTCTATTTTTCTTTTTTCTAGTGTATTGTAAACCATAACATATTTCCACATGTCAAATTATATGTACAGGTATGTAACTCTAGATTAGCATACTTGCATTGTGCACTTCAGGGACGTGCAGTCAGGGGTGGCAGGTGAGGCAGGGCCTCGCCTACCATTCCATTAGGTGGTTATGAAAATAGCTTTTTTTTTTTTTTCGACAGCTGTGTGTGAATCATCACGCAGCAGTTGCAGCTTGCTCTGAGCCTATGCAGTTTGCGTAGCTAAACACTACGCTAATTGCGTAAACTCATGCTGGCCAAGAGAGATTGAGATGTCTGCAGCGTGTGTCTGGTGCTGCCTACTTCCTGAATCTACGCTCGAGTGCCTCAGAGAGGCACTGAAAGCAATGGAATAGCTTGAACCAATAAGAAAGCCCCATTGGTCTCAAGCTATTCAAAAAACCTCTCCATGGGAGGCAGGCCTCCCATGCAATGATTGACAGAGGACAGTCATGTGGCTGTCCTCATCAGTCATGGGGGATTGCCGTGGGGCTGTGTACCTGGAGGTACAACCTGAAGAGCCCTGAGAGCAGCAAGAACCGATCCTGGGGAGCCCTGAGAGCAGCAAGAAGAGATACTGGGGAGCCCTGAAAGCAGCAAGAAGAGATCCTCGGGAGCCTGCCGGCAGCCAGTTCCTAGGGAGCACTGAACCTGAACCTACGTAACACCGATGTATATCTGGCTCTGATACTAGCCAGTGCCTCACCAGCCACTGACCTCACCGCACGTCACTGGTGCACTTTGTTCTGTTTTTCTATATATTGCGTATAATTATTTTATTTAAAACGCAAAAATAAAGTTTTTTGATTAAATCATTAGGTCTTGTAGCCATTTATTTTAAAAGAAAAAAAGGAAAATTACAGGCAGAATTTGATGTCATTTTTGTCTCATTCACATACTGTATGTACTTAATGATAACGTTTTCACAGCATTTACGGTTCTGCGGTTGAATTTGCATTCTGAATATTTGGTGGTCTACTCTACACCTTTAACCGTAGGGCTTGTATAAGCTATCAAGCTCCTATTAATGCCCCACACGTATCCACAATAGTAAATTGAGTTAACAAAAGCACGAAATACTACTTTCATATTTTATTTGAAAAAGAGAAATGTTGTTATACAGTACACAATATTTTTGCTCAGAAAGCATAAAAATAATGAATTTCCCTTGAAAGCTCGCACTCGGAAAACATAAAAATAACGTATTTACCTTGAAAGCTCACATTTCATCGTTGCCATTTTAAATACATTTAATATTATTATTCCTGTTGTTCTTTCCGGTGTTTTTCCAAAGCGCAATATTAAGGAACCAGAAAATATGTCCTCCACACAAGCAGCTAACGTTATTACATTACACTAGCAATATGTAGAACAATAGCTACAGACAATATCGCCCTAAAGAATCTCGTGCTGTCTATTGATATATTAATCCTGCTATAATCCCTGAAGCCACATCATTAGATAAACATCAAAATAAAAATAAAACCTACATTGTCAAAGTGTATGAATAAATCAGAATCTGCTGGTTATTTGTATAATGACTCGTGTACTGATGATAACCATTTTTGATTTGATGGCCTCGCAGAATAAAATTGAGATAAAGTCCTATTCCTTTGGCTAAAGTGAGCAGGACAATAACACAAAGGCTGAATCTTCATAATATTAGTACTGTTACTCTTAATATTATACTTTATAAAGCACCAGCAGATTCCGCAGGGCTGTATAAGATGACTAGGCAGGGCTTTAATAGAATGAATGGAACACACTGTATATACATAACTTAACAGAGATAATATGGTAGGTTTGGAAGACCTCTTCAAGGAAATCTATTATCTACAGTTGTGTTCAAAATTATTCAACCCCCACTGAAATTGAGTGTTTTGGCCAGTTTGACATTGATTTTGATCATTCAGTCATCTTGCTTACAATTAAATCAAAGAGGCACGTGTAGGTCAGACAAATATAACATAACATTTATAATGAAATAACCACAAATGTCTTTTCTGTGCTCACATCATTATCAGTTTTATTCAACCCCCAAGTGACATTCAATCTTAGTACTTAGTACAACATCCTTTTACAGTTATAACAGCTTTTAAACGTGAAGCATAGCTTGACACAAGTGTCTTGCAGCGATCTACGGGTATCTTCGCCCATTCGTCATGGGCAAAAGCCTCCAGTTCAGTCACATTCTTAGGCTTGCGCACTGCAACTACTTTCTTTAAGTCCCACCAGAGGTTCTCAATCGGATTTAAGTCAGGTGACTGCGATGGCCACTCCAAAATGTTCCAGCCTTTAATCTGCAACCATGCTCTAGTGGACTTGGAGGTATGCTTGGGATCATTGTCCTGTTGAAAGGTCCAACGTCTCCCAAGCCTCAGGTTTGCGACGGACTGCATCACATTGTCATCCAATATCTCCTGGTACTGAAGAGAATTCATGGTACCTTGCACAAGCTGAAGCTTCCCTGTACCTGCAGAAGCAAAACAGCCCCAAAGCATGATTGACCCCCCGCCATGCTTCACAGTAGGCAAGGTGTTCTTTTCTTCATAGGCTTTGTTCTTCCTCCTCCAAACATAGCATTGATCCATGGGCCCAAACAGTTCTAATTTTGTTTCATCAGTCCACAGAACACTATCCCAAAACTTCTGTGGTTTGTCCACATGACTTTTGGCATACTGCAATCGACTCTTCTTATTCTTTGGAGACAGCAAGGGGGTGCGCCTGGGAGTTCTGGCATGGAGGTCTTCATTACGCAGTGTGCGCCGTATTGTCTGAGCTGAAACTTCAGTATCCACATCTGAAAAATCTTTTCTCAGTTCCTCAGCAGTCACACGGGGACTTTTCTCCACTCTACGCTTCAGGTAGCGCACAGCAGTCGAAGTCAGCATCTTCTTTCTGCCACGACCAGGTAGCGTTTCAACAGTGCCCTTTGCCTTGAATTTGCGAATGATGCTTCCTATGGTCTCTCTTGGTATGTTTAACATCTTTGCAATCTTCTTATAGCCATTGCCCTTCCTGTGAAGAGTAATCACCTCTTCTCTTGTCTTCCTGGACCATTCTCTTGACTTCACCATGTTTGTAACCACACCAGTAAATGTCTAGAAGGAGCTGAGTATCACAGTCATTTTAAAGCTGCCTAATTGGTGCTTATTATGCTTTATTGCTGCTCCGTGACATCCACAGGTGTTTTCAATACCTGATTGAAAACACTTGAATGAACCTCTGTTCTTCAGAGTGGTAGTCTTTAAGGGGTTGAATAATTGTGTCAATGAAGAATTCACAAAAGAAACATTTACTACTGTATTACAAAACCAATTGATGTCATTTTAGTTGCATATGGTTCTTTAAAAAGTCCTTGTAGGATTTCATTCTGAATACAATTACAAATGTACACTAAATTCCCTAAAACCCTTTACAGCATTGGGGGTTGAATAATTTTGAACACAACTGTATATAAAGGGTTATTCAATAGGAGCCAAACTTGCCACCGAATTGCACCCAGGTGCAATTTCGTTGCAGTTTGGCTATTCACAAACCTGTCAATTCGCCAAAAATAGGTGGATTGCCAGCAAAGTGAAATTGTCCCATAGAGAAGTAATGGTTAATCCATTCAGAGAATTGCACCGAAGTGTTAGAGAAATACCCAGATTTTCGGTGCTTCAGTTCGACAGGTTTAAACAGGCGAATCCCATAGAATTCAATGTAAAAAAATATTCACATTTTTATTATTTTTTATTCAACCGTTTATTCATTTCATCTGCAGGAAAAAGTCTTTATATCTATTAATTTTTTAAGCATTTTTTGTGATTTTTTTGTGAAATTATTGATTTCCATTTTTTTAATGTCATTTTTTTCATTCTGTAACATACCGTTTTATTATTTTATAGGATCTTTTTTATTATTTACATGCATTTTTTTAACACCTTTATAAAATTGCAGAGTTGTGTTTTTTTTTACCAGTTTGGCGGCTGATCGGACGGTGAATTGAAATCGCCGAAGTGCACCGAACGAGAGAGCATCATAATTTCAGTGCTCTCTGAATAACCCCTGTAGTAAGGCTTGTCTTACCTCCTTTGTATTTGTTGACTGGGTACAACTGACTATTAAAAGCTACTGAAAAAGGAAAACTAAGATTATTATTCTTGGTTAAAACTCCAGTAAATCTTGCTTTGAGTTCTAAGTAATATACTTTGGTGCAACTTTTTGATATTTTATATACATCTTTTATTTGGGTTTACATGGCACAGGTGTCAACTGAGCCCTGTGACATCAGGTTACTATTCCACCACCAATGTATACCAAGATGATAGAGATACATACACAAATGCACACACACAGAATGTGAGAAGAGGAAGCATTCTGGGACTTCTTAGATTAATTATTCAATTAATCTTTATAAATTACAGTCCAACTTTTGATTGATAAAATAGTCTTTTTGAAGATCCTCAAAAAAATAAAGATGAGATTCACTACGTTTAATTAAAAAATTTGAATTCATCGATGCAGTCCTCTTCCCTGTACAACTGTATTCCAATTAGTACCTATGCACTGGATATTTCCTCCATATTTTTCTTGCAGGGTGAGTGGAGTGCTGGATTATTTTTTATATACATGTATGCATATAATATTTTTTGTACCCACATTATGACATTTGGAGGAAATGTCTTTTGGATCCTGGTCCCAAAACCTATTTTCTTTGATATATCTCTTCTTGGGGCAACAAATAAAAGTCCACTTCTAATAAGAACATTCCCATTTATAAACATAAAAAGTACAAGTTAATTACATACAAATGACAATAATTAGACTTGTAAAGTATGTTGATAAAGCGAGCACATTATTCGAAAGTCAGTTTAAACAGTTTCTTTACAATAAAGTCAATAAATATCAACAGACAAATAGAATTTAGTAAAGTAACAATATATTTAGTCCTTTAATAAATGAAAGACAAAGCGCCTCTGCAGCAAATAACCAGGACGGCGTAGATAAAACAAACACAAAAAATGGCTCCATTAAGTTTAATTACGTTCAAAATTAACAGTCAAGTAACTAACAACAAAAGGATAAGAGTGGGTACATATCACATTATTGCCTGCAGAATTGTAGGATGGAAGAAATCCTCCCACTGACTCAATCTAATCCTACTTTCCATTTACCACGAGTGGGCTTCAGAACACAGACCTCCGATTCCGAGAGGCTCCCCATTGACTTTTAGCGAAGACTGTAAGAGGCTGGATAATTTGCTTGGGGAAAAAAGAACAAAGTGTAGACTTTGTATCGTTAAAAATATGCTTTTTATTATTATTATTATTATAATTATCATTAATCACCCATAGATGATGTCCTATTACTCAGTTTTGCCTACTGATAAAAGACTTTCTTTCAAACTCCAGGACGCCTGTGGACCCCTTGCAGCACACCAGGGTGTCACGGCACAGTGGTTGAAAACGACTGGTCTAGAGCATGTGGGTTGTAGGAGCAACATGTAAATGGATCATTTTCTATTTATATTCCCTTAAGTGAGGAGTCTATAGGCTGATATAACACAAGGGACAATTGTAATATTCAGATAGTATATTAATCCCCCATTTACACAATTTTACTCAATCCTCCCAGTCTACCTCTCTTTAATGTTAACTTGTCAACTTTGCATAGCTTTCTTGGGAAGATAATGCTATCTTTATATTGTGCTATCCATGAAACTAGAAAATGTAAAGGTTTTTATTAATTCACTATCAAATTATTGCACCCCCCCCCCCAGGCTCACCGCTCACTTTCATTGGTATAGGAATATGCATTCATTCCATGGATGATGCTATCCTTGAGATGCCTTAGGAGGTGAGAATTAGAGATGTAAGTGCAAGCAGAGGACATAGAGAGATAAGTGGCAGGGCGACGCGAAGGCGAGAGGGGTGTTGTTATAATTTGCTGAAGAGATATAATGAGGGGAAGAGTTGTTGAAAGCCTTCAAGGTTCCTGTCAATGTTTTAAATTGGATTTTGAAAGCCAATGTAAGGATTGGTCAAGGTGTGAGGTAACTGAGCAGGCACAGAATAGAAGATGGTAATAAATTATATCAAGACTGAAGACCTATGACATATTCTTTATTCAGGGTAAAATAATAATAATCATCATCATCATCCCAGAGCAAGACACTCCATTAATTCGCAAGGATGATCATTAACAGTAAGTGCTGACTACAGATACATTTGAATTTGCATATAACTTGGAAAGACCAGTTATTACTAGTGATGAGCCGAACACCACCGTGTTCGGTTCGCATTCGAACTCGAATAATTTCAAAAGTTCGAGTTCGAACGCAAACACGAACCGAACTCAATGCAAGTCAATGGGACTCGAAAGTTCGGTTTTTAGAGTGCCCTCCAAGAGGGCATATATGCAAGATATTTGCCATAAAAGGTGTAGGTCCGGGGGGTCCGGGTAGTGCCCTGGGGGACAGGAAACAAGGACAAAAAGTTTTAAAAAAAACGTTTTTAAAGGAACAGTGAGTTTTCCATGAAATAAAGGATAAGAATAAAAATGTAAAATTCCTTCAAATATCGTGCCTAGGAGGTCCCCATAACCTGCCCGTGAAGTGGCGGATTTGTAGGATGTATAGAAACATTTAAAAACAAAAAATTGACATTTCAAATTACGGTAAATGTTTTTCCTTTAATCTATTCATAAACAACTGCTTGGGGCGCCAGCCTGTATGAAAAGAGGAGAAATTTTAGGACACGCAGAACAAGTTTAGTGATTTTTTTGGGCTAAATTATGGTGAAACTTATGCAGGCTTTGGATGAAAGTAACAATTGGTGCTTTAAAATTGGGCCTTTAGTGTCGGCAACAGTGCCGTCACCCCGTAACCCCTCTGTGGTATTGTGGAAGAGTGCAGGGTTGGACCCTGCGGTCCAATATTACAATGATATGAATCTGGTATAGGCGTCAGTGGCAGTGCACCCAAATATTGTGCCTTTGGTGGCAGCAAGTGCCTTCACACCGTAACCCCTCTGAGGTATTGTGGAAGAGTGCAGTGGTGGAGGTTTTGGTAATGCATAAGAGATCCCATATCTATTCAGTTACATCAGCAGCTATAACAAAACTGGGTCAGCAATGTTTAGGCACTTGTACTGCACTACTATATATGGTGAGAATCGGCGCACACTAGTAGCAACAGGAAGCAAACAGAACAGGCAGGGAATACACAGAGAGAATAGTCAAATGGCAGGCAAAGTCGGCAACAGATCGGGTCCTCAGAACAAGCAGGGTCAGTAACAAGTATACAAACTGATTCGGTAAGCTAGCGATGTGGGAATAAAGGCTGAGAAACACTGAGCGTGTAGCGACGCACAGTATAGCGAAGAGAAGCAAACATTTTGCAGGCTTGACTTCACTCCGCTCCGCCTAGCAGCGTGTCTACACTGCATTATGTTTGCTTCTCACCGCATTGGACAGGAATCCACCAACTAAATTAAAATGTACACACAAAACCGTTTTATTTTCACAAAGCACATGTTATATAGGCAAAAAGTTTATACTGAATAAAATACATCAAAAATTACTGTTAATTTAATAGGAATAGTATAAAAAAATATAAAAAAAGGTAACCCCTGCTCATATATATTATAGGGACACGGAGCGCTGTGTATAGAGTAGGGATGCATTGATACCACCAGGGCCTGCACTAGTGTAAGGCGGCACAGGCGGCCGCCTTACTGTCCTGGCTTACTGTCAGTGGGAGGGGCGGAAAAGTTCTGGTTTTAAAATACCGGAAGCGGAGCTATGAATGATCTTCAGACATTAACCAGGGGCCCAGCCGCGCAATCTCAAACCGATGCAGTGTGCCTGCCTCAGTCCCACATTCTAAACATGAGCAGGCACACTGCATTATTTGGCACCGCCCCCTCACGTGACACGCATAGCTAGGGCACGCAGCAGCAGAAAAGCCTGGAGGACAAACCCCAAAGCTTAGGGTGTGGCCCTGCAGCAGAGTCAGCCTGCGTGCTTCCACTGTAGTGTGAAGGAGGACTGGGCAGAGAGGCCAAGAGAAGATTTTTAAAAGGTTTGAATAAACTGAGGGAGGGGAGGGTGTGTGTGTGTGTGTGTGTGTGTGTGTGTGTAATGTTCTGCTTGGTGGGGTGTAATGTTCTGCTGGGGGTGTAATGTTTTGCTGGGAGGGGTAATGTTCTGCTGGGGGTGTGTGTGTAATGTTCTGCTGAGGGGGTGTAATGTTCTGCTGGGGAGGTGTGTGTGTAAAGTTCTGCTGGGGTGTGTGTGTAATGTGCTGCTGGGTGTGTGTGTGTGTGTGTGTATGTATGTAATGTTCTGCTGGGGGGTTTGAGTAAACTGATATCTGTACATTACTGTGAGGTTTATTGCTGTGGAGCTCTGTGATATGCTCATACACACTGCACATTACTGTAAGTTTTATTGTTGTGGAGCTCTGTGATACACTCATACACACCACGCATTGCTGTGAGTTTTATTGCTGTGGAGCTCAGTGATACTTTCATACACACAAACTGCACATTACTGTGAGTTTTATTGTTGTGGAGCTCTGTGATGCGCTCATACACACCACACATTGCTGTGAATTTTATTGCTGTGGAGCTCTGTGATACAGTAATGGGCAGTGTGTAGGATTGTGAGTTTTATTGCTGTGGAGCTCATTGATTCTTTGATACACACAAACTGAACATTACTGTGAGGTTTATTGCTGTGGAGCTCTGTCATATGCTCATACACCCCGCACATTACTGTGAGTTTTATTGCAGTGGAGCTCTGTCATACACTATATGAAATTAATTTAAGGGGGTGAAAGTAATTAAAGGGGAAAAATGAATTAAGGGGGAGTGAATTGAATTAGAGGACGAGGACCCTGCTGCCAGTCTGCTTCTGGAGACCTGGAGTCGGACAGTGGACCACAGCAACAGAATGAGAGTGGTAGGTAGCAGGATCACAGGGAAACACTGGGAGTGGCAGGCAGTTTGAAATATGTGGGTATTGTCACGACCACTACGCTGCGCAAAGACGCCAAGTTAAGCCGCTCACTATCTATCTATCCTAGACCCAGATAATCACGCGCGCTTCTCTACCCGTCCCGGCCACACTTTCTCTCACAACAGGCACGTAGAGCGCTATATACTGATCCCAGGATTGCAACGCAGTACAAGTCTTCTCCTGAAGTGCGTACTAACTACGTCTCACACAATCCCGAAACTCACTTTCTTATTCTATTAGTAACGCTGCCACCAGTCCTCATGGACACTACTCACGTCGCAACAGGAGACGCAGGGCTTGGCAGCCGCACTATCCTAGACTCGGACACTGACTACAGATCCCACAATTCCCTGCCGTTTCCTGACGACCGCAACTCGCAATTTCTTATATATAACCGAGCTTAAAGCAAATAGCAATACTCCCAATCTCTTAGCGTGGATTTCATCAGCCAGAGTCAAAACTTAAATACTTTTTGTTTATTTATGATAGAAAAATCACAGTGCTTTGTTACATAAAAAATTATAACTAGAATAAATCAATTAATTACACACTAGACATGTGCACAGCACAAAATTTCGTTTTGAACCAATGGATTAGTCCTAAAATGCAATATATTTAGTTGCTAAAGAAATTCATTTTCAGTTCTTTAGTATGAAAACTAATTTCATTCATCCGAAAACCAGTGGATACAATTACTATTGTAGTGCCTCCTCAGAGGGCTGAGATCGCTGCTTGTTACAGTATCTCTCACTCTCAGCACAATGTGGCCCATATTACATAGCTGGTGCTAACGTAACCAGAGCTGTTGTAAACTTCACAGAGCCATTATAGCCTATGGAGGTTTTCAGTTTACAACAGCTCTGGTTAAGTTAGCACCAACATTGTAATACTGCCCCGTGTCAGGCAAAGCTGTTACAGTAACTGACTGCTGCTCAACACAGCGCTCAGAGTTTCGGTAACTAGTAAACTAGTAAATAATATTTTTATATATAAGAGGTTAGAACAATATTATTTCCTTGTTTTACTGAAACTCTGAGCGCTGTTACAGTCAGTTACTGTAACAGCTGAGCCTGATACATTGTACTGAGAGATAATGTAACAAGCAGTCGATCTCAGCGCTCACAGCCACTGGATTTAAAGGGCTAAAAAAAAAAGGCTCCTCTCTGTATAATGTTTAGAATATCCTCCTGCATTAATTAATACTCCTCTCTGTATAATGTATACAACATCCACCTGCATTAATTAATACCCCTCTCTGTATAATATATATATAGAACATCCTCCTGAATTAATTAATGTCCCTCTCTGTATAGAACATCCTCCTCAATTTATACCTTTCTCTGTATAATGTATATAACATCCTCCTGCATTAATACCCCTCTCTGTATAACGTATAGAACATCCGCCTGCATTAATTAATGCCCCTCTCTGTATAGAACATTCTACTGCATTGGCATGTGGAGGGTGCAGAACTTCGGATGTTGCGCTCTTCATTGCTGGTCTCCTTCACTCATCAATGTAATATCACAAAAAGGACTGAAACTAAAATGTAGTGCATTTTATTTTAGTTTCTTTCGTTTTTTGTACTGAGCAGTTTCGTTTCTCTTGAGTCATACGAAAACTAAATTTTCCCAAAATTCGGACTAAATCGTTTTAGTACTAAAACGAATGCACATGTCTATTACACACTACACAGCAAACGAAAGAAAAAGGGTGAACCATAGAGCATTACTTACGAAGAGCTATTCATTAAGCTAGCAGCAATGGCCTCCTGGAGTCTAGGCTTGTGCACCGATTTTTTTTCTCGGTTCGATTCGGTTCGGCTCGTTCGGATGTTTAAACTTTTCGATTCGGCTCGTTTGACCGATGTCTGTTTCGATTCGGTTCGGTTCGACTCGTTTTTCGTGTACATTTTTTTTTCGGAATATCGACCATTTTTCGTATTTTCGGGTCACTTTGCTCGTTTTTTTGTATCGACTTTTCGAGATTTCGGAAATTTTCATTTTTTTCGGAACCTCTGTTCTCCTCGTTTCAAAGTGTCTAACTCTATTCATTTTGACGGAAACTGCTATGGTTTACTTTTTTTATACTTTATATATTTTTTTATAATAAATTTTTGGTTTGTTTTTCCATTTCACAACTTTATTTAATCATATTAAAATGTTATGAAAGCCAAGGAACAAAAAAAATGAACAAAACGATTTAAAAAACGCTAAACTGACCCAAATGGTCTGACTTTAAAAATAAAAACCAGAACAAAAGGTTTTAAAACGGAAAAATAGTTGATCAAAAATACGCATTTACAAATACAAAATTTACAGAATCAGCGATATAACCGATAATAGTTAAATATACGATGTCCAGAATTACCGAAATGGAACCGAAATCACGAATGGAACCAAAATCATGAATAGAGCAAAAATAAATTTCGATTTGACACATTTCAAGTCCATTCGAAAATTCTGAAAATATTTTGTGTCGGCTCGGAAAACTTTTCGGATCTGCCATTTTCGGATCTAAAAATTTTCGGAAAATCGGCCGCATCCGATAACACGAATGGGCAAAATTTCGGGAAAATTCTGAAATTCCGAATCCCGAAACGCACATCCCTACTGGAGTCTGGAGATAAAGCATGGACCGATCAGTCCTCTTTCGAAGGTACCCCAAGTGATCAGCCCCAGCACATGGCCAGTGTTCAAAATTTATACACTTCCTGATATTTCCAGCCCACCTCCAAATGGCCCAGTGTCCTGGACTACATTTCCCAGAGTGCCCTTTGCTACAGCGCATGTAAATTAATCTTTAATTGCCCACAGGCGTCCCTCTTCCCTCCAGACCCCCCTTAGAGATCAAGGATGTGCTTCCTGTCTTTGAAGATTGTGTCCAAATCTCTTGGTGCCGAGCTGGCTGCCAAGGTGTGATTTTCTATGTTAGTGTACAAAAGAAATTCCCTTTTTACAGCTACGTGTTATATCCTCTCCCCAAGGGAGAAAGCTAACCATGTTAATTACATTTCAGCTGTGAACACAGGGATACACTTACCAAATGGCCAGACACAAATATGAATATACTCTATATGGAGGAGATATGTATAACCAGGCAGATAGACACATATATACAGGCAGACCCTTATATAGATAGAAATACAGATCTAGTCTGCCACAGGTATATTGACACAGCAAGACCAGGGGGCACCACCAGGCCACATTGCAAATTTGTGCAGTGCCTTGTGCCCATCCTATGCCACATTACCAAAGGAGGGGACCACACACTCTGTAGATTGGCCCTGTGGCACAGGAGGGGCACCAGGCACAGCATTGATTGGCAATGCGTGAGGACACCAAACACTCCCGATTGGCATGGCACGGATTGGGTGGAGGGGGCACCAAAACGCAACTTCACCTGAGTAAACAAAAATGCTTGCACTGGCCCTGGATACCACACACAGACATATACGTATATATCAACACGCAGACATATATATACGTATATATCAACACGCAAATATAAATATACACCCACAGACCTCAGACCATATATACACAAACGCACATGGGGGGATGGCATGTGGACAATCTCAACTAAATGCACCCCCCCATTTGACTGATCCCTCAAGAAGAAATGTTGAACCCGACAGAGCAGAGAATATATACAGTATGTTATTCTCTGCTCTATCGGGTTCAACATTTCTTCTGGAGGGATCAGCCAAATGGGGGGGGGGCAATTAGTTGCCTAAATGTGTGTGTAATACAAGTCTGGATATATATATTTATAAGAATATAGATATATATCTTATCTATATATATATATATATATATATATATATATATATATAGCATACCTGCCCTTACCTTCCCCTATAAATTTGCTAAAAATATATACACAAAAAAAAAACCACTGCCTGAGACCCCGCGCAGCCCACATGCCACCCCCCTCTACCTGGCTGAATGTATCTAATATATATAATTAAATACATTCAGCCAGGTAGAGAAAGAAAAAAAAAAGTTTTATTTTATGTTCCTTGGGACATTTAAAAATGTCCTCTGATTTTATTTTTTTTAGAAATGTGTTGCCTTACCTTAGCCTGGTGGTCAGTGGGGGCTCCCTGAATCCTGGTTGTGGGGGGGGGAGTCTGCTGTGGCCGCAGGTGCAGTGGCTCCCTCCCTGCGCCGCCTGTCTCTGCCACATGCACCCGGGCGGCTAGCCCGCACAGTCGCAGCTCTGTCATCCGGCGGCTGCATGCTCCTCAAGGAGATCCTTGGGAGGCCCCTGCAGGCTGCCCTCTACAGTGCCTGATTAGAGGGCCGTGTATGCCTGAAGGTTTAGTAACAAGAATGTTTTATCCCATAGGCTTCAATGTTAAAAATATTCCCATTTTAATTCAATATCTAATAAACCGTTGCTTATAATATTCTGCAGTAAAGAGTCTCTTTATTTCTAGATTTTTTTTGTATTTTCTTAAGCATTTTTTTAAAAAAAATTTTTTAGAACTTTTGGCGAACGTCCCAAAAAGTTTGAAGTTCGCGAACTTTCGAACGGCCAATGTTCGAATCGAACTCCGAACCGATCGAATCGAACAGCTCATCCCTAGTTATTACATTCTTAGGTCTAAATTACAATCCCCTCGTTAAAACGGTAGGGAGAAAAAAACTGTGCCCGGAGTTTTCCCCTTACCGCCCCCATTTTAACGGGATTACAATGCAGGCACAAAAAATGCTGCCTGCATTGGTAGCAGGTGCTACACCCTGGGATGCTTGCTGCAGCGCAGAGCTGGGCCGCGAGCATCCACTTGATGGAGTCCATAGGACTCCATTGAGGCCAGACGCCGGCTGTCACATGACCAACCGGATCTCGTCTTGCCTAGTGATAAGCAGGAAGAGACTGGGGGGACTTTTCCCCCCAGTCTTTCCCTGCTCCCGCCGGACGGGTCAGGAGGTGAGTATGCGATTCATTTTTTGGTTTTTTTAGGCTGGTGTTAACGGATTCTGCAGAAGCGGAATCCGTTAACACCAAGTCCTGGAGGTGGTTAACTTTAAGGTAACCAGAGCCAGACGTTAATCAGCGTTAGGACTTTGTAATCCTAATGCTGATTAACACTTTGCAATCTCCATGTTAAGCATAGGGAGCGCAAAGTACAGTAACCTTGCGCTGAAAAGCGCAAAATACCAAACGCAAACGGGTTACTTAATCCATTTGCGTTTGGATTGTAATATGCGGCAGCCACCGCGGCTAACGTTAATGCTCACGCAGGTGAGCGCTAGCGTCAGCAACAAAATTGTAATGTGGCCCTTAGACATTTATGTTGCTGTTACTATTAGAAAGAAATACACTATCGAAATGAGGCAAATTTATTTAGCTTTTTTAATCCAGGAGATTCTAGACAGATTTTTAGGCCAACAGTTAATTATCTTTATTACGTAAACCAATTATGTCACCCAGATAATTATAAAGGAAGAAGCAGATGTTGCATCTGTGCTAAGTATCCAAGCCAATCTGATACCTCTCCATGTAATTGAAAGACATTGGCCAATCTGAACTGCGCATCCTGTGGGTTGTGAATAGATTACAGGATCAGAAACAACATGGGTTTACCTCAGGGAGATCATACCAAACTAATCTTATTGATTTTTTTGATTGGGTAACAAAAATAATAGACACAGGTGGTGCAGTAGACATTGCTTATTTAGATTTCAGTAAGGCTTTTGATACTGTTCCGCATAGAAGGCTTATCAATAAATTGCAATCTTTGAGCTTGGATTCCAATATTGTTGAATGGATTAGGCAGTGGCTGAGTGACAGGCAACAGAGGGTTGTGGTAAATGGAGTTTATTCGGCGCAAGGTCTTGTTACCAGTGGGGTACCTCAGGGGTCAGTACTTGGACCCATTCTATTTAATATTTTTGTTAGTGATATTGCAGAAGGTATTAATGGAAAAGTATGTCTTTTTGCTGATGACACAAAGATTTGCAACAGGGTTGACGTTCCTGGAGGGATCAGCCAAATGACAAATGATTTAGGTAAACTAAAAAAATGGTCGGAGCTGTGGCAATTGAGTTTTAATGTGGATAAGTGCAAGATAATGCACCTGGGACGTAAAAACCCAAGGGCTGAATATAGAATATTTGATACAGTCCTAACCTCAACATCTGAGGAAAAGGATTTAGGGGTTATTATTTCAGAGGATCTAAAAGGTAAGTAGTCAATGTAATAGAGCAGCAGGAAATGCTAGCAGAATGCTTGGTTGTGTAGGGAGAGGTATTAGCAGTAGGAAAAGGGAAGTGCTCATGCCACTGTACAGAGCACTGGTAAGACCTCACTTGGAGTACTGTGTGCAGTACTGGAGACCGTATCTCCAGAAGGATATAGACATCTTAGAGAGAGTTCAGAGAAGGGCTACTAAAATGGTGTACGGCTTGAAGGAGAAAAGTTACGAGGAAAGGCTTAATGATCTTAACATGTACAGCTTGGAAAAAAGACGAGACAGAGGTGATATGATAGAAACATTTAAATACGTAAAGGGAATCCACAAGGTAGAGGAAGGGAGTATATTTAAAAGGAAACAAAGTAGCAAAACAAGAGGACATAGTCTTAGATTAGAGGGGCAAAGGTTTAAAAGTAACATCAGGAAGCATTATTTTACTGAGAGGGTGGAACAGTCTTCCAGTTGAAGTGGTAGAGGCCAAAACAGTAATTGAATTTAAGCAAGCATGGGATAGGCATAAGGCTATCCTAAACAAAAGATAAATCCAAGTAAAGTATCCATGTAATTGGGCAGACTAGATGGGCCGAAAGGTTCTTATCTGCCGACATCTTTCTATGTTTCTATGTTTCTATCCCAGACTGCTTTTCAATTAAATAGTTTTCAATAATATAGATTTCAAAACTGATGGTCTTCAAACTAAACCCTAAAGTTGAAAGAGAGGACCAGCCCCTGTACATGGAGTATAATTGTCACGGGGTACCTGGCATGAGCTCTGGTCTAATGTTTAACTCTCCCCCCATTTCCTACCCCCTCATGTTTCCACCTTATAGGATACCTTTAATTGTTTATTTGTTCAGTCCAACACACTTTTCAAGAATGTGATAGCAATATATTTATTTACTTATTTATTACCTCTTAAGGGCCAGCTTTATAGAATGCGTTAATGTCATGTCAAGCAGTATTTGCAATGTCTCTTAAAGCTTAGTCTCTGCTATCTTCATACTGTTAAATTACATCCACTCCTGTACGGAACATAATTTTGCAGATCGATAAATGTTTAAAAGCATAGAACTTGTGTTTGCTATAAGAGTATGCCATGTGCTTAATGCACATTTAAAAATGCACACATCGTTAAGATAACAACGTTTATAATATTCATTTTATTAACCCTCAATGTGGGCCTGGACTTAATTGTCTAAAGTGGCCATAGGGCAAAGGTCACCTCACATTAGTATTGTCAAACAGCAGTTTGGACCATACTTTCAAACATTGCCAATAGGCCTGGAGTTCACCTCATAATCAGCATCATTGATAGGAACACCTTAGTGTATATATTATATCACACATTCTCACCTGCGTTCTTTAAGACAAATTAATATTAATCACAATCTCCCCTGTAGGCCCACATACAACTGAAGCTACAGCTCTAGGAGCCCAAGGGGAACTCAGAGATATACAGGGTTATTTAAAGAGAGTCGATCTGGCGTCGAAATGTAACCGAACACTTAAATTCAGAAAACGGGGACATTTCGAGGCCATTCAGCTATTCTGAGAGCAGGCAGTTCGCCAATTGTTGGCGAATTGCCTGCACGTACGGTGCCTGTTCGGGGGCACTGAACTATAAGCAATGCTACGTCTTTTCAGAGAACACAAAACAGCAGGGAAAAGTTGCCGAAATGCCCTGCTGTTCAGCAGTGGCATCACTAGGGTTGGTGTCACCCAGTGCGGTAACTTATGGTGTCACCCCCCCCCCGAGTACGGGGCTTTTTTTAACTACTTACTCGTAAATCAGTACTCCCATATAACACTGAATCCTCATAATACACGGCACACATTACTGTGATGTTTATTGCAAGAGCTCTCTCATATGCTCGCACACAAATTTTGACGAACTGCCAGCAAGTACGGTGCCTGTTCGAAGGCAGTGAAAGTCCCCATAGAGAAGTAACGGTTAATCTGTTCAGAGCACACCGAACAACAGTGAAATGTCTCCTGATGTCCGGTGTTTTCATTTGGCAGGTTTATTCAGGCTAACACCATAGGGTTCAATGTTAAAAATATTCCCGTTTTTATGCAATATCTAGTAAACCATTTATTCCTTTAATCTGTAGTAAAAAGTCAATTTATTGGTTTTTTTATTTATTAATTTTTTTAGTATCTTTTAGGCATTTTTCAAAAAAAATTCCAATTCTTTTTCTAATAGTGGTTTTCTTTTTTCTGTAACAGACCTTTTTATTATCATTCATAGGACCTTATATGTTAATTCAAGACATTTAAATTCAGTAGTTTTTTAGAAAACAGCGGGCGACGGGTTTGCGGTGGCTTTTGGTGGCTGATTCCCTGCACTTCAGGGACCCTGCGGTGAATTCACTGGGGAAATTTGATTCCCCAAAGTGCGGGGAACAACAGAACACTGAAATGTCTGCGTCATTTCGTTGCTCTGTGAATATCCCCTTTAGTGGTGGATTTTTTGCTGCCTCCTTGAAAGTGCCAGCCTAGGCCTTGCCTACCCAGGACATACTTGAAAATGAGAGAAATCTAAATTTATCCTTCCTGGTAAAATATTTTGCGGTCCTTCCCCCGCACCCCCCGCCGCAGTTACAAGATGCGCACGCAGCAGCCGGGTAGAGGCTGCACGCGCATCCTGTAGAGCCAGATGCGCTCGCAGCCTCTACCCGGCTGCCGCGCGCGCATCCAACCGCTGCGGCGCCTGCTGCGGCAGTTACAGGATGCGCAAGCAGCAGCTGGGTAAAGGCTGTGTGCGCATTCAGTAGACCAGGATGCGCGTGCAGCCTATCGCCGTCTGCTGCGAGCGCATCCAGCTCTACAGGATGCACGCGCAGCTTCTACCCGGCTGCTGAGTGTGCATCCTGCCGACAGGTAGAGGCCGCGTGCGCATCCAGCGTCTGAGCTGGGGGCACTTATACCCATGGGAGCTGGGGGCACGTATACGCATGTGAGCTGGGGCAAATATACCCATGGGAGCTGGGGGCAAAAATACCCATGGGAGCTGGGGCACTTATACCCATGGGAGCTGGGGCACTTATACCCACGGGAGCTGGTGGCAATTATACCCATGTTTGCTGGGGCAAATATGTCCATGTGAGCTGGGGGCAATTATACCCATGTGAGCTGGGGCAATTATACCCATGTGAGCTGGGGCCAATAATACCCACGTGAGCTGGGGCCATTTATACCCACGTGAGATGGGGGCACTTATACCCATGGGAGCTGGGGGCACTTATACCCATGGGAGGTGGGGCAAATATAACCATGTGAGCTGGGGGCAATTATACCCATGTGAGCTGGGGCAAATATACCCATGTGAGCTGGGGGAAAATATACCAATGTGAGCTTGGGGCAAATATTCCCATGTGAGCTGGCGGCGATTATACCCATGTGAGCGGGGGCCAATAATATCCATGTGAGCTGGGGGCAAATATACCCATGTGAGCTGGGGCAATTATACCCATGTGAGCTTGGGGCAATTATACCCATGTGAGCTGGGGGCAATTATACCCATGTGAGCTGGGGGCAAATATTCCCATGTGAGCTGGGGCAAATATACCCATGTGAGCTGGGGGCAAATATACCCATGTGAGCTGGGGGCAATATATATATCCATGTGAGCTGCACCTCCAATCCACCACACGCTCCCACTCACTTTGCACTCTGGGAGAGGCAGGGCTGAGATGCAGGTGCAGCTGCTCCTAGGGGCCTGGGATCTTGCACAGAAGCAAAAAGATGATGATTTTAAAATAAATACATTTTTATTAAGCATGATGCCATTGTCTTTCTTTATGAGGGGGAGGAGGGACACAAAATGATTAGTAGTAATCTGGTGGGGGCCTTTGTTAAGCTCACAGAGCTTGCATGAGGTACAGGCAAGGACAATATTCAATATTGGCAGTATACATGTGCTCTAGGCAGGGTCTTGCCTGGGCAGTGGGGATGAGCACCCTGCCCCAGAGCTTACAATCTAAGAGGAGAGGGGACCCTGCCCCAGAGCATACTATCTAAGAGGAGAGGAGACCCTGCTCCAGAGCTTACAATCTGAGAGGAGAGGGGACCCTGCACCAGAGCTAATGATCTAAGAGAGGGGACCCTGCTCCAGAGCATACACACTAAGAGGAGAAGGGAACATGCACCAGAGCTTACAATCTAAGAGGAGAGGGGATCCTGCTCCGGCCCCCACACACTTCATCGAGCTGGCTCACACGCGCTGGCAGCACTCCCCCTCTTGCTGTCTCATGGGCTTTATATTTGTCTTTCATTTGTGCCATTGAGCTAGAGATCATCCAAATAGTAAAGCATTCTTTAATATGATGGTTTCTTCACAAAGCTAACCTCTTCTTTTCTTACTCTTGATGCTTTGTGTACATCGCTCTGGTATCTGTAGCTGCTCTAATGTCCTCTAAATCAGTGTTTCTCAACTCGTATCCTCAGGACCCACTAACAGGCCTGGTTTGTGGGATAACCGAAGCTCAGCACAGGTGATCTAATTAGCTGCTCAGTGATTGCAGTATTCAGTCTGCATTTCCCCAAGGTGATCTGCAAAATCTGGCCTGGAGTGGGTCCCGAGGACTGGAGTTGAGAAACCCTGCTCTAAATGTATGCAAAATTTAAATAAAAACCTGTATCAGGGCTGTGCGCACATACACAGATCTGATCCATTGCGGGCTCTCTGAGATCGATTGCTAACATGATTGCTCACTGCCAGAATAAAGTAAAAAATCTATTTGCAGGGTGACACACTCATATACACCACACATTACTGTGAGTTTTATTGCTGTGGCGCTGTGTGATACACTCATACACACCGCACATTGCTGTGAGTTTTAATGCTGTGGAGCTCTGTGATACGCTCATACACACCGCATATTACTGTGAGTTTTATTGTTACATACCCCCAGGGTGTAGGGGGGATATGGCTATGTATGTGAAAGAATGGCTGTGTGTAAAAATGCATGCATTTGTCTTTAAACAGGATTCTGTACGTAAAATTCTGCGCCTGTGTCCTTGTGTCCTAAAGGCTGGTATTGCTCTTAGAATCGCCACATTATCTGCTACCTGCACTCCACAAAGTAAGAATGACAGCGGGCGTCTTGGCAGCATCGTGAGGTACAGGTAGGAGACTAAATATTGGTGTGGGGCAGCAAGAGGTTAAATGGGCACCTTGTTCAAATTTTACCCACTTTTTCCACTTTAACCTCTTTGTTGCTGACGACGTGCTGAGCGCATGCTCTGGTTTCATGTTTGTGTGCAGATGATGTACTCAGCACATCGTTGAAGTCCTGCAGCTCCGTGCCATTTCTTTCTACTTTCACAGCAGGCTGATCTCTTTCCCTCATTGTAGGACTTCTCCTGGACACTGATATATTCGCTCAAGAGCGTGCTGGTGTCAGAGTCTCTCCCACTTCCCCCCTCCCAGCTGTGAAATCCCTTTACTGGAGATACAGGTGTCCTTTGGGTCAATGTATCGCTGGTACCGGCATATCAAAGAAGCAATCACAGCCTTTGATCAATAGCTGTGGTCTTTGGGAGATGATTGATAGACCAGAGAATTAAGATTAATGACAAAGCGTACTGAGCATGCTCAGGAGAGGGGAATTCTGGGAATTGTAGGCAAAGGCTCTGCCAGCTAGGAGGCTGGACTTAGAAAAAAGGCAGCCCTATATATATTCTGAATCAAGCATGGGCTCGGCTGTTTCCTTGGAGGTCAATCGAGAATTGAGGGAATATTGCCAGCTCCTAATAGAACCTCCCTATGGCTGATCGTCTAGTGTATATTGTAAGTAACTAGGATCTGCTGTTATCTCCCTTTTATATGTTTGCTGTTTGTGTGTAATGTGTAATTAATTGATTTATCATATCCATCTTTTTGTAACCAATGCACTGTGATTCTATATCATAAATAAATATAACTTATTTAAGTTTCTGCTTCTGGCTGATGAGATCCACACTAACTGAAGAGACTGGAGTATTGCTTGTTGTTTTAAGCTCGAGTAGCTACGAAATTGTGAGTTGCGGTTGCTGGGGACAGTTGCGTAAGCAGGCGGGGATTGTTGTCTACACAGTCACTGTCTGGGTCTAGGATAGACAGACAGCGGGGTTGCTTAGCCCTGCGTCTCTCGCTGCGACGCGCGTAGTGTCCATGAGGACTGGTGGCAGCGTAACTAATAGAATAGGAAAGTGGACCCAGGAATTGTGGGAGACGTAATCACTACCCGATTCAAGAGAAAACTAGTACTGCGTTACACTCCTGGGGATCACTTCATCGCGCCCTACGTGCCTGTTGTGAGAGAAAGTGTGGCCGGTACGGTTAGATAAGTGCGTGCGTGGATTGTGGTCTACGCAGTCATTATCTGGGTCTAGGATAGACAGACAGTGAGCGGCTTAACCCGGCGTCTTTCGCAGCAGCATGCGTAGTTGTCGTGACACCGTAAGTTTAGGGCTGAAACAACTAATCAATAATGAAAATAGTTATCAACTATTCTCATTATTGATTAATCAGTTTGTTGATTAATCGTCACGTCACGTCAAACAGCACACACTGTTTAGAATCCGACTGAGCTAAACGATCACCTCAGATGCTGCTTCAGAACCAACTGGAGAAGACGTGCCGCTGCTTTACTCTGTATGATTTAGTTCTAGGGTTATGTTAGACATTGCCAATATGTTTTTATTTAGTTTACTACAGTAGCAGAACACACACATAGACCTTTGGGTACTGTCACTGGGTGGAGGAGCTTTACTGCTGGTGTTTTATCTTTACTTGGTGCTGGAGTCCTGTGCTGACACCCCACCCTCCCTGCTTCCCTCTAATCCAGAGCTGCCATCCCTCTGGTCTGGATCCTTCCCCCAAACTCCATCCCATCCTTGCCCTTGGTTCCTTGCCCAAACTCACTCCCATCTCTGGTCCACCCCCCCATTCAGTTTCTTCATGAAATTATTTTAAAGGGATGCTCCACGCACCCTGACTATAGCTTATTAAAGTGGTCAGGCTGCATGCAGTGCCTCCCCTTCTCACCTGCTTTATACTGACAACATCCTATCTATCAGAGTGCTCATAGCAGCATTTGTTCAGTGAAAAAGGAAACGTGGGCTTGAGCTGCACACACAGCAACACTCCATAACTCTGAGCAGGTGCTCACATACGTTGTGTGCAACAATTACACATGTTATGTTGCATGAGATACACAATGTATGAAAGTTATGTACACTATGCAAATTGAGTATCAAAAATAGTCGTTGATTTTTGTTCCTTCTCTGTAAAAGAAAAAATATATATTTTTATCCAAATAATCGATTTATGAAAATAACCGTCATTTGCAGCCCTACATAAGTTCTATAGGGTCACATGGGGCATCAGCAGAAAGGCCAGAGTGTCACGTCTGCGGTCCCTGGTGCCCGCCAGCACCTGGCAGTGTCGTCCTCGCTGGCCAGGTGCCAAATGATATACAGGCTCAGAGCAATCATGTGACTGGCCTAGGGGTGGGGCGTGGCATGTTAACCAGGAGCCACAGGGTTAAAAGCCAGCTTGCTGCAATACACATTGCACTGTCGTGGAGTTTACTTCCCTCAGTGCTAACGTCTCCTGGCTGATCTCTCTGTGCTATCTCTTGTGTATATCACCTGGCTAGGCTAGGAACCACCTCCGTGTACCAGTACATTGCTTTGTCTCACCATTCTGTTTCCTACTGTTTTGGCTAGTTTCAGCCTCCTCCATTGTACCCTGTCCTCTGTATATCGTATACCAGTGATATATGTGTTCCGTCTGGATATTCAGGTATACCTTGTCCTGTGTTGATAAAACATTTCCCACTAGTTGGTAAAACATTTCCCACTCGTTGTTGGTAAAACGTTTCCCACTCGTTTTGTTTACTGATTCTGGTATCCTGTCCTGTGCATACCTATACGTATATTTGTGTCCCTAAGCGGTAGTTAGTTTGCCAACCACTTAAAGCAGTGTTTCCCAAACCTCTCCTCGGGACCCTCAACCAGGCCAGATTTTGCAGATCACCTTGGGGAAATGCAGCCTGAATCCTGCAATCACTGAGCAGCAAATCATATCACTTGTGCCGAGCTTCAGATATCTGGCAAACCTGGCGAGGAGGAGGGTCCTGAGGACAGGTTTGGGAAACACTGACTTAAACGATCGGAGGGGTAGATAGGGACTGTCTTAAGGGACTTGCATCGTGTTTGTAGAGGGATACATGACACAAAGTCTGCATTAGTACACATTTTATCTAAAACAAAAGCCACTACTGCTGCAGGGAGAGCCTGGAGTCCTATGGACCCCTGTATCTCCATTATGTACACCCACAAGGTCAAGCGAAGTTCCATTGAAAGAAATAGAGTCTGGCCTTTCCATTGATACCAAACATGACCACATAATGTGTACAAATAAAAAAGTGTAAAAAACAAACAATTGCAAAACAATTTTTTTTCTCTGTTCTAAGGCAGCGTCATTATTCGTTTATAAATCCATGTCACTGCACTAATTCACCTGATCATTTCCCATGCTGAGCAAATTTGAAAGTGATTGCATAATGCGTTACTATGCTTTATTTCATCTAAAAATGGGGGGGCACTAGGGGAGGACTTGCCCCCGGGCGCCTTATGACCTTGCTACGCCTCTGCAAGGGAATATTCCCAAATATTTCTTACTGTATGAATGAAAAACAAAAAGCATAGAAACAGCACACACTGGTTACTCTTAGGGTTATTCAAAGAGATCGAATTGCTTGAGAAAGATAACCGAACGCTGAAAATCAGCGTTCGGTTACCTTTCTTGGCCATTCGGCTATCCAGAGAGCAGGCAAATCGCCAAATCCTAGCGAATTGCCTGAACATACGGTGCCTGTTCAAGGGCAGTGAAAACCCCATGAAAAGCACTGCTTCAGCTATTCAGAGAACACAAACCAGCAGTGAAAAGTTCCCGAAATGCCCTGCCATTCGGTGGTTTCATTCGACAAATTTATTCAGGAGAATCCCATAGGCTTCAATGTTAAAAATATTCCGGTTTTAATTCAATATCTAATAAACCGTTCATTATAAAATTCTGCATTAAAGAGGCTCTTTATTTATAGATTTTTTAGGATATTTTAAGCATTTTTCTGAAATTAATTTTTTTTTTTAAAAGTCCGATTTTTTTTTTTTCTTCTTTAAGTTTACTTCATTTTTCTGTAACAGCCCTCTTTATTATCATTCCCTGGACCTCATATGCAAATTTCAGACATTTTCGCTCAGTAGTTTCTTTGCAAACAGCGTTTCATTTTCAAACATTCACACAAACTGTTTTACTAATTTATTCACTGCCTCGTCTGCGGTCTTGACTGCTTCGCTGCAGGTGATCAGCTCCTGCTTGGGTTTTTTGACGGGTTAATCCAGATGTTTTGGGGGTTTTCGGCGTGCATTCGGTGGGTTTTGTGGTTTGTTTTCGGCTGGTTTGCGGCGACCTTTCCCTGCAATTCGGGGACCCTGTGGTGCTTGCTGAATACACCGCAGGGTCACCGAAATGGGATCGGCAAAAGGAACCGAATTGAAGAGAACGAAAAGTCACCGAACGAACGGTGACTTTTCGAATCTCTTTAAATTACCCTGTATGTGGTTTTTTTTTGGGGGGGGGGGGCTGGGGAGATTTACACGGTAGTGAAGAATAGAGGTTTTAAAATCCAAACAGTTATAGAAGTAAATTATTGTTATCATGGTATTGACTTGAAGAATACAAGTAATTAATAAGTGCAAAGTAAAAAAACGACCAACAAACAATGACCAGTAGCGTAGAAGTGAAAAGAAATGTAGAAATGACTCTCTAGCAGCAGTCACAAGAAAGACAAAGTTCAGCTTTCTGGAATTTGCAACCTGCTGACAAAAATCCAGCCAAAAGCAGGAAAATATGGTATTTTGTTTCTTTGATTTGTACTTCTTATATCAGGCAAAATTTGACGACAGTAGAAAAAAAATCTTATGAACAATAAAGACGTGGGTTTCTGTTTTGAGAGGTTAGTTTGTTATGGGCAAGGAATAAATAAAATAGTTGTGTTGACAGTTTGCTGATACAAAGATAAAATAGTTTCCACTTTAAACTCAAGAAGGATTTTGTTGTTTCCCTTTCTGCTGCACAAGTGGAAAATCTTTAAAGATAATTCATTAATTTAAATAGCCTTGCATTGTTCAATCCAAAGAAGTAAAACATTTGATAATAATGTAATGGGCTCCTCCTGTGAGCAACACAACAAGGAACAAAATAAGAAAAGCAAAGACACTTAATCCAAGAAAAACTCTTAAACCGATAAGCAATTATTACTCTGTCAAAACCCTGAAAATGTCTTACTATGAATACAAGCAAAAATCAAGACGTTTTTCCATAGAAAAAAAATCGAATAATTTCATACTACCTAAGCAATGAGATTCTGAAAACAATGGAAGACGTTTGACTCAGCAGTTACATCTGATTGCCAACACACAGTGGTCAATAAATGCAATTTCATTTAAAGTCACAAAGCCACAGAAGACATTTGTATCTCTGGAAAACATGACTGTTCAGCATCTTCTACAAGGCTTGTTAATATTTCATTTCACAAAATCATTAAGAGCAAACATTTTCTACCAACGTGCTGGCTAACATTGCGGGAAAGACACTGGATGTTATCTCACACTGATACAACGTTGATACAACACTGTTCTTACTTATTGTTAATACACATTAATATGAGACAGTTAGTGATGCCCGATATGCAATTATTTGTAAGGTTAGTTTTAGGGGCCAAGTCCTAAAAAAGAAAGTACAAGAACAAAAGTTTCCCACACAAGCTCTATTCCAGCTGAGGTTGTAATAGGGAGCAGTTAACCCTTACCGGCTCTCTATTACCAACTTTGTTATCTGTGAGCCATGCATACAGCCAGAGAAGGCAATGGATAATACCGCCCTCTGCACCCCTCGGTTCATATTATTTCTCTCCCAGTCCATTTCATTTCATCCCCTCAGTTCATTTCTCCCCCCAGTCCATTTCATTTCAGGCCCCCCAGTCAATTTCTTCCCCAGTACATTTCATGTCAGCCCTCCCAGTTACACACACACACACACACACTTATACTTGCCATAGGTAGAATTTCTGGCTGTCTTCTCCTGAGTCCTGGCTGGTCTCCCCCTCCCTACACTTGCTGCTGAGTGGGAGTGCTGGACTCACGCAACATGGCAGGGGGAGGCTCTGGGCTCATGGCTATGAGGGTTGTGGGCATGGCCAGCATGTCACTGTGGCAGCTTACGCCTTCCTTCTTTTCCCCCAGGCGGGGCCTTTTCCATCCAGCACAGCATTTGATCCCACACGCTGCCAATCAAATGGAGAAGCCTATGCCCGGCATCCAACACAGCAGGAACAGCGTTCCCAGTGCTAGAGTAGTCCAGGAACGCTGTTCCTGTGTGATCCCCCAGTACTCAACCCCTGGTTACTATTCAGAGTCGCTATGCTTTGAGCTTTAACCATACAGGTCCTACTCAGTTACTGTAGGTAAGTCTGCTTTCGGTTACAGTTGGGCAATTCATAAAAGAAATATTCAACTACTTTCCAAAAAAGTTGTATATTCTGAAAGGGATGAAAATCGGTTGCTATTCAGTTATCTAGCATATTCACAAAGAATAGAATAACAGCCAATTCGGTGTGCTTTCTAACTCGGTCAAAACCACCACAAATTTGGAACAGGAGAAGTACATTTATCAAACTATAAATAAGAATTGAAAAAGAAGTTAGATTTTCTAGTTTTATCAGACACTGGTCTAATGCAGTTGGAAATACGTTTTTACTATATATCTCCTATATGTCATCCTAGAAGAGGACTGTCAAACTCTGGCCCCCAGATATTTCTGAACTATGATTCTCATGATTTTCTGGCTATTTATTGCAATGTAATATGTCATATGGAAAGATTGATCCCCTACTCACTTTTCTGCTAATAGTTTTGACTTCACTTCAAACCTATTGCAAGCTAACTTTCAGTAGAAGTCCTCACATTTGGGTCAACTGAAATACCACTTAGACAGTTCTCCAAAGGTGCGATTAATGAACTATCTATCTGCCCAGTGCAAGCCTGATTAAATTGGACGAAAAAAAGAGGGATGTAGATATACAGTGCACCATAATGGCAGCTACCATACTGCCTGAAAGAAATGCCACAATGAATAACAGCAGTGGTAAAGTAAAAAACATTTATTACTCACACTTGGAGAATAAAAACAATGCAGCCAATATGAGTTCAAATTGGGGGGTGTAAAAAGGCTCAACGCGTTTCGACCCCTCTAGGGACTTCCTCAGGAGCGAATGTAAAGTGATGGGCCTTAAGGCTAGGACCGGAACCAGGAAGTAAATGATGAGACTTTCGGAATGATACCACCGCGAGAGAAGGGGACTGACACATGCGCAGTGGGAACTAAGATGGCGGCAGCCGCACGTGAAGATAATCAAATATCATTGATCTGCCCCTTAATTGAAGGCTTATTTCCCGGGGGGCCTTTCTATATAAATTGTAGCCTAGCCTTAAGGCCCATCACATTACATTCTCTCCTGAGGAAGTCCCTAGAGGGGACGAAACGCATTGAGCCTTTTTACACCCCCCCAATTTGAACTCATATTGGCTGCATTGCTTTTATTCTCCAAGTGTGAGTAATAAATGTTTTTTACTTTACCACTGCTGTTATTCATTGTGGCATTTCTCCTAATCGTATACCACCATTTGGTGGGTTCAGGTGGATTATATCAAGTAGTTCTATGGGATATATGATGGTATGTTTCGTGTGCGTTTATTTTATACGCTAACACTTTGGTGTGGGAATATTACCCTAAACCTTTTTTCTATTTGTTTAACCCCTTGGGGGCTGGATCGTGATTCGGCGCCAAAAAGTGCCGGATCACGGTCCCCTCCCAGAGCTGGCCGGCATCTTGGATGTTGGCCAAGCTTCCGGAATCTCCCCCTGACGACTGGCGTCATCGCGCTTAGCGCGATGATGTGAGTTCTGGAGTTAACCCCTAGCTGCCAACTATGGTGGAGATAGGGTGTTGCAATGAACCACCTGTCTCCCGATCTGTGAAAGCTAGGGGTTCATGTTTGGTATCGTTGGAACGGCCAGAGCACGGCCTTTCCAATGAAACCAAACCAAACCATGTAAAATGTAAAAAATAAAAATAAAATAAAAAAAATTAGGGCATTTGCTAAAAATCACATTTTTTTGGGGGGTAAATTACGTAACGAGTCCCCATTTCTAACTTTTTTAACAAGCGCACCCCATAGAAAATATAACCGCAAAGGCTCGCATAATAATGTGAAAAAAAACTTTACACACTGTAGAAGATTGAAAATTCTAATTTTATTTCAGCACACAGGCGTGAAATGGTTCAGCAGCGAAGGGGTTAAGCTACAATAGATAAACTGTAACCAGATCAGGATTTACATCTCAGGAGACTGTTGGCACAGAAATCTGGAGCCCAAAAAAAAAGTGTGCCAAAACTGTGCAAAATATTTAAATTTTGCTTTGGGGGAGACAAAAAAATAATTACACATTTTACGTAAATAAATTGAAAAACAGTTTCTCGCTGCACTTCCATCAAAAGAAGGGGCAGAATCTGTTTCCTTAAAATTAAGCAAAAATGGAGAAGAATGTTATGGCTACTGTTAACCCTAAAACAAATGTAAATAGTAACCTCAACCTAACCAACATTTCTAAGCCTAACCCTAACACTTTTTTTAAAATTATATTTTTATTTTTACACATTATGTGTTCATGTTTGGCAATATTGGAAAGACCAGACTCTGACCTTTCCAATGACATCTCACTTAACCTTAGGCATTGTAAAATTTAGAGATGCAGGAGTCCAATATTCCCCTGGCTTTCCTTACTGCAGTGTGGCGGTTTAGGTTTTTGAAGAAATAATGCCTATTAATCCATTTTGCCATCACCTCCACATCTTATTGATAGCATGGGAAATGAGAAGTTGAGTTAGTGCAGCATTACGGTTCACTTTGTAATTGAAACTGTGAACAGTGCTGAATTAAATAAAATACAAATATTTTTTTTCTATTTGTTATTTTTACATAAAAACTAGTCATGTTTGATATTACTGGAAAGGCCATCTCCTGATCCTTCCGATGATACCTCATATGACCCTCTAGCATGTAGGGTTCCTGAGATATGAGTCCAAAGGATTTTAAATGGTAAATTTTGAAAAAAAAAAATTACAGAGCAAGTGGTAAGTGCCTGTAGGTGCATGCCTACTTTGCCTAATCATAAATCCGGTCCTGTCTTTAACTGCTTCATAGATGGAAAGCCACTCAAACTCACCTTTCTAGTCTAGTTTCTGAAATGTAGGTCTCTGTCCTGCATCATTTAATAACTAGAGAAGCTCAAAGCTGAAGGCCAGATCCATTCAATGAAGTGTTAATATAGTCTATATAATATAGTCTATTTCCTACATATTTAATTTCTGTGTTAATATGTAAATTTGTGTTGTTTTTTAATATCTTGCATTTATTACTTTGTATTTCTGTACCTACTGTAAAAATTCAATGTTCTTGAACCCAGGATATACTTGAAAACGACAGAAATCTCAATGTATCCTTCCTGGTAAAATACTTTATAAATAAATAAATGAGAAAGGGAGATACAAAATCATTGCCCACTTGATTCAATGATTGCCATTTTGTTGAATTGAAAGCCTCTATGTGGGTTGGAAAACAGGAATTTCTTTTATTTTCTTTCACAGAATGAACAATTTCTTTCTTTTGTAGCATGTTTTACTGAATAGCGGAGCTGCTGCTCAGAATTGCGCCATGACGGATAGACGCAGCCACGGTCACATGGCTAGAGGCTAAATGACTTAACAGGTATCAGATAGAGAGACATTGATTCACAACTGGTTTCCATTATCTGATTAAGTGCTGACTCAAAGTGAACAGAGAAGCAATTATCAAAGAAACATACTGGTTGTTTAAAGAGGAAGATTACTGATACACACTGAAACAGCTGTTATGTTGAGGGGGTTAGAAGGATGGGAGACGTACCAATTGCTAAATGAAGCATATTATTGTAATTAGGCGGAACAGCTGAAATGTTACAGAGATACTGTAATGGCAAGAATATCTAACACGCAGAGAAGATAAGAGTGAAGAAAAGTCTAAAGACACATCTATCTGTTGTTTCAAAAAAAATGGAACATTTGCCGGATGTCCGATACATCTATGGATAAATATCCAATAGCTAGTGGATTAATTATTAAGGATTTGGGTCAAATTAATTAATTTTGCACACTTTTATCAAAATGAGATTAAACGGTTCCTTTATTTGTTATAATTCAATTGCCGATTTTCCTAACACCATTCCCAAGTAATTATATAATTAAAGGCGCATATAGGTACACGACAAAGCAACCGAGAAACACCAGAAAATAACTGAAGATTGTAAATTCCCCCAGGAACAGGGACCTCCAATCCTACTCTATAGTCCTTATTAAGTTTTGTTTTGCTCAATGGTATTTATTTTACAATGCACCATCCTCTTGTCTTGTACAACACTGTGGAATCTGTGGGCGCTTTATAAAGTATTATAATAATAATTAACACTTCCATCATCAACATCACAAATATAAGGACGACTCGTACCGAGTTGAATGCCAGTTAGTGGTATACACCCAGGGCCCTATTACATTCATAATGCTAACGATAGAGCTCACCTGTGTGAGTGTTAACATTAGCTCTGGTTGCCCTAGCGGGGGCGCACCATTTTACAATCCGAACGCTAATGGGTTAAAAAACCCATTAACGATTTGGATCTTGCGCTCTTCAGCGTGAGGTTACTGTACTTTGCGCTCGCTATGCTTAACATGAGGAGCGCAACGTGTTAATTAGCATTAGGATAACAAAGTCCTAACGCTAATTACCGTCCTGCTGTGGTTAACTCAAAAGTTAACACTTTTGGGGATTGAGCCCCGTGCCCACATAAATAATGCATTATAGATCGGTCCCAATTTCAGTTTGGTGCAATTTCGGAACCAATTCGGCTCTCTTGGAATAACCCTGAATCATCTTTACTGCTCCTAATGGAATCGGGCCCAATGTGTTGTTATATAGTGGGGTCCGATCTGTAATGTATTATTCATGTAGGCACAGGGCTCAGACCCCAAAAGTGTATGTAGCTGAAACTTCAAGCTAGAGCTGGGACGAATTGAACTCAATACTGTTAGTTAAATAGCTTTAAAGCCACAAACCCATGTAGGGGCTTGTACTGCTTAGTTCTATTCAAAATGATGAGTTATAGAGCAACATGCAGGGCAGGGAGCCTTAATTGACTGGCAGGCAGCTTACTTTTGTAGTTTCTGGCTATGTTGTTCATGTAGTTCCACCGTGTTTAAAGGACTCTCAATCATTCGTCTTAACAATGAGATCTGTCAGTTACATATACATTGCAGGGAGTGTGTATGTGGGCTATTGTAGATTGTTGTAGATTACAAACATCGGATAACTGAAGCATGCTGCCTTCATTTGACATATTGATTTAAACCAGAAACTGAGTGGGATCAGTTTTGACATGTGTCTCACAGATTATGTCCACTCCAATAGCTAATGGATAAGTATTTTATAGAAGTAATGTTGTATCAGTGTAACGGCTTGTTTTATGACATATGTCTCAGTCATTGTCAAGCAAAACAGACAATTACACTAGACCTGTGGCCTGTTCAGTTCCTCAGCAGCTGCTGACTCGCTCCATTGCAGCAGTTCAGTTTGCTGCAGCCGCTCACTGAACGCTTTGGCTGTGAATATTGAAGCAAAAGGGCAGAGGATTGCTTAATGAAAAGTACCGTTTCTGCAATATCCACTGTTGTCCATATTATTACCACTTTAGTGTTAATGTTTACCATGTTCCAATAAATTTTTGGTGTTTTTGTTCACCAAAACTTCTAACTGAACCTTTCCTTGTTGGATTATTTGCTCCGTGGAGGCAGCCATCTTTCCCACGTCACACTCAGCTACTCTGCAGCACCTCTCTACTAAGCCGCAAGTGCTAAATTAGCAGTGCTGAACTGCAGCACAGGGTTCAGTGCCAAGTTGCTAACTTAGCACTTGCAGCGGCTGAGGAACTGTACGCATCTCTGCATCCAAGGAATATATGCATCATGAGGGTTGTATACATAACGATTATGAAACCAGAAAATGAACAGATAGGTATCCCATGAGAACAGCACTGGGGCGGACTGAAAAACACTTGGGGCCCCTGGGAAATAGAAGATTATAGGGTCCCCTATTGTGGGTTTCTGGTATGCAAAGGGGCCCTCCGTTCAACCTCCACATGCAGGAGCTCATTGTCACTGTGGGGCCCCACAGCAAGCACTTACAATCATTTTAGTGAATTGTAAAAGGCAGTAAGGCTCAGGCCTCCTCCAGACCTGTCAGTCCCTATGTATTCACAAGTATCACAGGCAGGAGGGTTGAGCACTGCCCCTCTGTATCTATTCTCACTTTTAGACAGCAAACAGCATTAAAGTTGGATTCTGATACTATTTCCCCATTATTTCATCTGCAGTGTCGTGGGGCCCCAATGGAAGGACAGGCCTGACTAAGTCTTAGGGGGTTTTCATGGGGCAGCCTCTCATGCCTGAGTCCTCAGGCAGAAACCTATTGCCCTAATGGTCAGTACGGCCCTGAAACAGTGAAAACAAAAAAAATCAAGCAAAATAAAATCACAGATTAAAAAAGTAATTTTTCAATGGAACTTTAAGTAGCATCTACATTATGGTCCAAAATTAGCATGGGCTTACCTTATGTGAAGAAAACGACGTCAGTATGGAGAAAAGAATGATGCTAGTAGGAGTAAACTGACTAAATGAAGAGAGGCAATAGACTGGCATAGGTAGGGCCTTATGGGGTATATTGAAGTAATGGAAGGCTTGTGCAGTGTATCATCACATCTTGCTATTATTATTGTAGCGCTCACTCCCGGAGGAGCCGCTGAATTTAACATCGGGTTAGTCTCTCCGCACTAGGGAAAAAATATACACCAGCACTGTTGTGGATTTTATAAATTATAGGGATGTGCACCGATTTTTTTTTCGATTCGATTCGATTTTTCGAATTTTTAAACTTTTCGATTCGGCTCGTTTCGACTGCTTTCCGTTTCAATTCGGTTCGGTTCGATTCGGTTTTCGGGTACATTTATTTTTCGGAATATCGACCATTTTTCGTATTTTCGGGTCACTTTACTAGGTTTCTGTATCGACTTTTCGTTATTTCGGAACATTTTCGTTCTTCGGAATTGTACATGGTTTTCGGCATATCGCCCATTTTTCGTATTTCGGAACTTTTCGTATTTCGGAACTTTTCGTATTTCGGAACTTTTCGTTTTTTCGGAATTGTACATGGTTTTCGGTATATCGCCAATTTTTCGTTTTTTCGGAACTTTTCGTTTTTTCGGAACGTCTGTTCTCGTTTCAAAGCTGTCTAACTCTATTCGTTTTGATGAAAACTACTATGGTTTACTTTTTTAATACTACTTTATATATTTTTTATAATAAATTTTTTTTTTTTTTTTTCGGATCCGATAATTCATTCTGTCGATACGATAATTCTGGCGATTCTATTGTGTTTTTTTAATTAACCCTTTCGCTGCTGTGGCATTTCCCGCCCCTGTGCTGAGGTAATTTTTACCGGTTTTGCTCGTCATGTTTAAACGTGTTTTGAAGGCTTATTTTAGTATATTACCCAGACATATTATATATCGTTCTTTCCGTCAGACTCGGCAGATTCATAATATGTCATTATTATATGTATACGTCATGACCTGTCTGTATATTATAACAAAAAATGCAATAAAATATGATTTTTCAATAATTTACAACGTGTAAAGTGTTTTTTTTCCACATTTTAACGCGCGAGCAATTGCGGTTATATTTTGTATGGGGTGCGCTTGTTAAAAAAATTAGAGATGGGGTCTCGTTACATTTTTTTTGGGGGGAAATTACACGATTTTTAACAAATGCACCGCATACAAAAATCGTTAGTGCAGCATCATTGTTCACATTATAATTGAAATGGGAACAATATTGCTGCATTAACAAACCAAAAAAAAGAAAAAAAATTGTTGTTTTTTTTTAATAAATTTTTTTAAATATTTTTTTATTTTTAATTTTTTTACAAACTTTTTTCACATTCGTGTTTGGTATCGTTGGAACGGCCATGCTCTGGCCGATCCAACAATACCAAACTTTAACCCCTAGCTGCCACGGATCGGGAGATAGGGGGTTCATTGGAACCCCCTATCTCCACCATTGGTGGCAACTAGGGGTTAACTCCAGGACTGGCGTCATCGTGCTATGCACGATGACGCCAGTCCTCAGGGGGAGTTCCCGGAAGCTTGGCCGACATCCGACATCCTCATGGATATGCCCCAGCTCCTCATGGATATGCCCCAGCTCCTCGTGGACATGCCCCAGCTCCTCGTGGATATTGCCCCAGCACCTCATGGATATGCCCCAGCTCCTCGTGGACATGCCCCAGCACCTCGTGGACATGCCCCAGCTCCTCGTGGACATGCCCCAGCTCCTCGTGGATATTGCCCCAGCACCTCATGGATATGCCCCAGCTCCTCGTGGACATGCCCCAGCACCTCGTGGACATGCCCCAGCTCCTCGTGGATATGCCCCAGCTCCTCGTGGACATGCCCCAGCTCCTCGTGGATATTGCCCCAGCACCTCATGGATATGCCCCAGCTCCTCGTGGACATGCCCCAGCACCTCGTGGACATGCCACAGCTCCTCGTGGACATGCCACAGCTCCTCGTGGACATGCCCCAGCTCCTCGTGGATATTGCCCCAGCACCTCCTGGATATGCCCCAGCTCCTCGTGGACATGCCCCAGCACCTCGTGGACATGCCCCAGCTCCTCGTGGATATGCCCCAGCTCCTCGTGGACATGCCCCAGCACCTCGTGGACATGCCCCAGCTCCTCGTGGATATGCCCCAGCTCCTCGTGGACATGCCCCAGCTCCTCGTGGATATTGCCCCAGCACCTCATGGATATGCCCCAGCTCCTCGTGGACATGCCCCAGCTCCTCGTGGACATGCCCCAGCTCCTCGTGGATATTGCCCCAGCACCTCGTTAGTGCAGCATCATTGTTCACATTATAATTGAAATGGGAACAATATTGCTGCATTAACGAACCAAAAAAAAGAAAAAAAAAAATGTTATTTAATTTTTATAATTTTTTTTAAAATATATTTTTATTTTTAATTTTTTTAAAAAAACTTTTTTCACTGTAGTGTTTGGTATCGTTGGAACGGCCATGCTCTGGCCGATCCAACCATACCAAACTTTAACCCCTAGCTGCCACGGATCGGGAGATAGGGAGTTCAATGAACTCCCTATCTCCACCGTTGGTGGCAGTTAGGGGTTAACTCTAGGACTGGCGTCATCGTGCTATGCACGATGACGCCAGTCCTCAGGGGGAGTTCCCGGAGGCTTGGCCGACATCCAAGATGTCGGCCAGCTCCGGGAAAGGATCACGAACCGGCGCTTTTCAGCGCCGATTCACGATCCAGCTCCCCAGGGGTTAATGCCAGGCACCATTTGGAAGGGCAGGCTGTGCCAATTGGTGCCTGGGTTAACCCCCGCAACGCCGCCGATCGGGAGGGAGAGAGGTCCGAAGGACCTCCCCCCTCCCTTTCAGGCGCCTCCTCCGCACATGCAGGGGGGGCGCCTGAATTAGGTGTCATCGCGCTGTCGCGATGACACCTAATTTCACCGGCGGCGGTTCCGGATGCTGGGCTGACATCGAGGATGTCAGCCCGCACCGGGGGGCCAGCGATCGGCGGAACCCGGCCGAACGCTGACCCCAAAGGGAGGATGCGCTCAGCGCGTCCTCCGCATACCAGCAGCCATGCGGAGGACGCGCTGAGCGCGTCCTCCGCATCGACGTGGTTAACAGTGTGGAAACGCAAGCAATACATAATTAACTTATTAACGTAAAGCAACGCACACAAACAGGAAAATATAGAAAAAATAGAAAATTTATTTACAAAATGGGGAAGGGAAGGGAACATGCCAAGGATGGCAAACTGCCCAACAGGGGCACAAACAACACAAACAAACATACATTTTAGAATTACTGGCATTTGAGGAGATGTTGGAGCTGGTCCGCATCTTTGATTACAAAGATTATGACTGCAGTAAGGGCCCTTACGGCAGGAAGAATAAATTAGGAAGGATCGTATCATTGACAAGCTACGCGCACCACCATCCTGGAGGTGTTTGGGAAAGACGGGACGAAGGACCAGATCAGAAAACGCTGGTCCGACCTCAAAGCAGGCGAGCAGGAGCAGCTGAGGCACATCCGTATTGACTTGAATATTGTCTCTTACTGCCGCTCCAGGATGTCCGCGGTGTTATTAAGGTGTTCCCGGAGTTCCTGCAGCAGTTCCTGGATGGCATCCAGTGTCCTGACAGCCAGCCTTAGTCGCCAATCGCCTCTTGATTGCTCGGTCTGGCTTCTTCGATATATCCAATAAATGAAAGAAGGAAATACAGTAAGTAAAGCAGGTTTCTATTTTTGACTGAAAGTCTTGAAAAAATATAACAGTAGTATATACCAGAGCTGGCGGCCTCCTCCTGCTCCTCCTCCGACTCCTCCTCCCCCACCACCACCGTCTGCATATCCAGTGCTATATGTAAGAAATTAAAGAAATAAAAAATACAGTAAACAACAAAACTGATTTATTTTTGAACAAAAGTCGATGCAAAATACAACAGTAAAAAAAAAAAAACCTGGACTGGCGGCCTCCTGCTGCACCGGCTGCCTCTCTATATCCTCCTCTTCCTCCTCTTCCTCCTCCTGCTCCTCTTGTGCTATACATAAAAAAAATAAATTAAAATACAGTAAACAAAAAATGTTTCTGTTTTTGACCAAAAGTCGTTGCTAAAATAAACAGTATATACCAGCGCTGGTGGACGCCCGTGGCTCCTCCTCCTCCTCCGCTGGGGCACTGGTCCCTGCCCGGCCAGATTCGGCGGCCTTCTTCCTGTCTTCTGCCAAATCCAAAAAATATAACACGTAAATAATGCAGACTGGAAAAAATGGTATATCTATACAATATATTGCTCAAACTATTGCAACACCCCTCCACTACCCCACTACCAGCTTGACCCACCACTACTCCCATCTCATAGTTCTAAAGTCACAAAATATTTATTTATTTCCTCTGCACAGACATATATTACCGTTCATTTATATATTTTTTTCAGAAGTAAACATTACGTTTATTCAATAAAAACTATTATTTGTGTTGTGTGTGTACAAAGCGCATTGTGTGACTGCTTTTATTTATTTTATAGAAGGCCTCAGCCTCAGTTTCACTTTCAGTTTCTGCTAATAATAAAACTGGATATTGCAGAAACAACAACAGAAATCCACCATTTTGTTTTGAAATTTGCATCTAAAGCATTCAATGACACTGCTGCAGCAGCTGCTGAGGACGTATTGAAGGCAGCTCTGTTTGGATGCACTTTCAGAAGAACTACATGTCCCATCCTATCACTTAGCAGAGACGCAGAGATTTTTATTGATGCGCAGGTGGGAGTCAATATTGGGCAAGCTGCGGGTCATCTCGTATGCATCACTCAATCACAACCCCCCCCCCAGCACACTACAGACTATACACACAGTGCCAAAAGAAATCCAGCATTGTAACTTCATCTACATACATCAAATATCACAATTTTCACGAATACGTAAAATCACAAAAAAGAAGAGCTATGGCAAAAATGCACGTATGACGAATTGTGAAAACGCAAAGCTATACACAATCACATTGCATGAAAAAAGGACTAGATAAATCAGCGTATTTCTGTGCACATTAGCACATGCAAGCACATTATTATTATACAGGATTTATATAGCGCCAACAGTTTGCGCAGCGCTTTACAATATAACATGACACTTACGTTTCGCTATGACGCGGCGGATGCGTTTCAGCTGCTCCTGCTCGCGTACTTTTAAATCAGACCAGCGTTTCCGTAGCTGGTCCTTCGTCCGGTCCTTCCAAACTTCTCCAAAATGGTGGTGCGTAGCTTGTCCAGGATACGATCCTTCCTGGCGTTATTCTTGCTGCGGTAAGGTCCGTTCCGGCAGTCGTAATCTTTTCTATCAAAGATGCGGACCAGCTCCAACATCTCCTCAAACGACATATTTTGGGCCCGTTTTACTTTCTTCCTGGGTGCAGGTGGTTCGATTTCATCATAAGATGAAGACGAGGTCTCCTCTCTGGCAGCGGCCATCATGAAGAATAATAAAAACAATATTTTGTTCAAAAAGTTGTCAATAAAACTGGCTCAATAAAGTTACGACATGTGCGCGGCGCGCGCATGCGCGACCCGCGGACGAATCGGATCTGACCAAAATACGAATATTCTGATCGGATCTTTGGAAACAATAAAAAAATTTACAGAATCAGCCATATAACCGATACTAGTTAAATATACGATGTCCAGACTTACCGAAATGGTACCGAAATCCCGAATGGAACTGAAATCATGAATAGAGGGAAAATAAATTTCGATTTGACACATTTCAAGTCCATTCGAAAATTCCGAAAAATTTTCGATTTGGTAAACTTTTCGTTTTTTCGGAAAGTCTGTTCTCGTTTCAAAGCAATAGATTTCGATTTGACACATTTCAAGTCCATTCGAAAATTCCGAAAAATTTTTCGATTTGGTAAACTTTTCGTTTTTTCGGAAAGTCTGTTCTCGTTTCAAAGCAATAGATTTCGATTTGACACATTTCAAGTCCATTCGAAATTCCGAAAATTTTTCGATTCGGTTCGGAAAACAGTTCGGATTCGACTTTTTCGGATCTAAAAAATTTCGGATTTTCGGCCGAATCGAAAGACCCGAATCGGGAAATTTCGTGAAAATTCCGAAATTCCGAAACCCGAAACGCACATCCCTAATAAATTATATACTTTACTGGTCTCAATAAAGCAGCATATATAATGTAAGCACGGTATATAGAAAACAGGATTTCGTAATGCGAGAAACGCGCAGCGGTAAAATAAAAGTTTAACCCCTTCGTTTCTGGAGTGTAAGTCCCGTGCAGGTTATGTCCCAAAAAGTGTGTGTGTGTGAGCTCAGGTACCTGGGTACTATATTCAACTGGCCAGTGAATGGATTTAGTAAATCTTCGACTAGTCACGTTGGGGCCCTGTAGATTTAAGCAATACTGCAGCGTGCTTCGTTAAACTTTTACTGTGGCCTGGAAGGCCTCTCACCCATCCGCCAGACAATCTGTTCCGCTGCCCGATCAAGGATGTCTCCCCGCTGGATTATACTGGAACTCGGTGCCACCGGATCCGCTTCTCCTGCTTGTCCGTCTTCTACAACAAGATCTACGGCCTACCGCCTGCACTCCCAGTGGATCATCGCAGTCTCCTTACTCAGGGTCCAATCTGGAACTCTGTGTCTGCGCAAACCTCTCAGCGGTGGATTACTAGGTCTCTGGCAAGTCACTGTATATAGCGTCCGCAAGGCAGCGCCTGCTCTCCGGCCTGGTAACAATCGCTCACAGTCTCACATGCGTCTTACTCTGTTCACCGCTCGGCTCACACTGGCTCTTCCTGCACGAGGCTGCGGATGTCCTTTCCTCTTTCCCCACCCACTTCCTGTCTCAGCCACAAAGCATGATGGAAAACGTAGTCCCATTGTGTCCAGTATACTTTACATGCGCTTGTCTCCCTCCTCTGGTGGCCAAACCCGAGCAATACAGCAACAGTGTTTTTAAACAGCGCTACACTCTCCCCCTCCTAGAACTCTTGGGTCTCTCCAAGGAGGTGTAACAATACATAACATTAGACAATGTATACAGGTTCAGCAGCAAACATACAATGGGTCAGATATACGTCCTCAAGTTGACTCATGCTCCTGACTACCTCAGCTAACATAGCAGACACTTCGGGCAACCTTCACACTGTGGTGACAGCCTCTTCAGTGCTATGTCCTGGTGAGTCGTAGGTAAGTCTCTGGGGGGGTCGGATAGAACGTTTTGATTCTGGCTCAATCAGCTCCTCTTCAGGTGGAAGTACTACAGGTACGGGTTCAGTTCTTTCGTCCACAACTGGAACAGACATCTCTTCGGAGTATGATCCTTCCAGTGAAGGCATAGAACTATAATCATAGGACGCGTTTTCAGGAACTACAGGAATTTCCAAAGTTTCAGGAACTTCCAAGTGGAATTCAGGAGCCTCAGGCCTCAGGTTACTTTCCCACCGTTTGGGAACTGGACTGATCTCTTCAGGTTCTGGCGAGCGCACCCAGTCCAGACAAAAACTTCCTTCCTCACTATCCTCTTCACTCTCTTCAACAACCCGTGTCTGCTGAGACCGAGTAACGGGAGTCGAGCGTGGAGCAGGCGGGTTCGGTAGAGAAAGTTCGTCTCCAACTGGTATCCTTACAGCCTCCCTCACAGGTAACAGATGATTTCGGTGCCAGTTTTTAAGAGGCCAAGCCTTTCCATCCGGTCGGATTTGGTAAACTGGCAAACCCGGCAGTTGCTTGCAGACAATGTAGACTTGAGAACTCCATCTATCCGCCAACTTATGTCTTGCAGAAGCACCCAAGTTCTTCAACAAAACCCTATCACCGGGTTGTAGATCCTGTATCCGAACTCTCAAGTCGTAGTTTCGCTTATTCCTCTGTTCCCTGTTTCCTGAGGTCAAACGGGCCTGTTCAAACGCAGAGGCCAAATTCTTCCGAAGTCTATCCACATAATTTCTATGAGAGGCTACAGATGTCTGATCCAGAGATAGCCCAAACGCCAAATCAACCGGCAGTCGAGCTTTTCTTCCGAACATAAGACGGTACGGTGAGTATCCATTACAGTCACTCTCCGTACTGTTGTATGCATGCACCAGCGTAGCTATGTGACGACTCCAGCTCTGCTTCTCTTTGTTCAACAATGTCCCCAACATATTTAGCAGCTTGCGATTAAAACTTTCTGGTTGAGCATCACCTTGAGGGTGATATGGTGTAGTTCGGGTCTTCTGAATCCCTAGTAGTTCCAGCAATTGCCCAACAAGCCTGCTCTCAAAGTCTCTGCCCTGATCCGAGTGTATTCTCCTTGGTAGGCCATAGTGAACAAAAAACTTCTCCATTAAAACCTTCGCCACCATAGCAGCACATTGGTCTTTCGTAGAAAAAGCTTGGGCATAACGCGTGAAATGATCAGTCACTACTAGAATATTTCCCTGCCCACTAGCATCCGGCTCTAAGCGCAGGAAATCAATGCACACCAAATCCATGGGTCCTTGACTTTGCAGGTGGCTCATTGGAGCGGCTCGGGTTGGTAGGGTTTTCCTCTGGATACACCTCAAACACGAATGACAGTAACTTTCAACTTCAGATCTCATACAGGGCCAATAAAATCTGTCTCGCACTAGCTTAAAAGTTCTCTCTGCACCCAAATGTCTATGGTCATCGTGTAATGACCGCAGCACACCCTCTCTGTGTTTGGTGGGAAGGAACAACTGTTGGGTCTCTTCAGCATTGTTTGAGGGGCCCCTTCGGTAGACCACCCCATCCAACATCTTCAACCGTTCCCACTCTTTGTATACCAATCGGGCTCCTTCTGGGGAATTTGTCAGTAGAATTTCCCGTTGGTTCGCGGTTAGGGCCTTCACGGTTAATGCAATCAAAGGGTCTCTAGCCTGATCGGCTCTCAGGTCCTGTTTCGAGAAAGTAGGCAAACTTTCATCCCTCAGCTGCGTAGGATTACAGTAGAACTCTCTGTTACAGCCGCAGCCATAACTCCAATGGCTTCTGCTTCAATCCCTCCCTTGACCCGGCGCTCCGCTCCTTGACATAAAGCTTGCACCCCATCTGGAGTTAACTGAGACCATTCTGTAGTGTAGGGTCTTCTTGACAAAGCATTGGCATCTCGATTATTCACTCCAGGGCGATACTTCAGGCTGAACCGAAACCCTGACAGAGCGGCCAACCATCGATGTCCGGTTGCATCCAGCTTCGCAGTAGTAAGGACGTAGGTAAGAGGATTGTTATCAGTCTTTATCACAAATTCAGCTCCGTACAGATCATCTTTCAGCTTGTCTACTACCGCCCATTTCAAGGCTAGGAACTCCAACTTGTGGGTAGGATAGTTCTTTTCTGAAGGCGTAAGACTTCGGCTCACATACGCTACAGGCCTCAACAATCCACCATATTCTTGGTATAGGACTCCCCCTAGACCTTCTCTGCTGGCATCCACATGCAATTCGTACGGCTTATGTGGATCAGCGTAAGCCAGGACAGGAGCTCGAGTTAGACTCTCTTTCAGCTTCATGAAAGCACCTTCGCATTGATTAGTCCATTCTTATTGGATGGATTCTCGAGCCTTCCTTGGCCCTGGAGCCGATGAATTTCAATCAGAGGCCTTGTGGCCTTCTTCTGCGTCTTCCTTCTGCAGGAGCTTGTTCAGTGGTTGAGCTATCTTGGCAAATCCTCCTACGAATCTTCGGTAATAGGAGCAGAACCCCAAGAAAGATCTAAGTTCGGGTAACATTTCGGGGTCTAGGCCAGGAAGCTACGGCTTTCAACTTTAGAGGATCCATCGAAACGCCTTCTGCTGAAACAACATGTCCCAGATACGTAATGGAAGATAAACAGAATTGACACTTCTCTAGAGACAGTTTCAACCCCTCTTCATGGAGCCGCTTCAAGACCTTCTCTAACCGTTGCTCATGTTCTTCCAAAGTCTTCCAGAACACAATAATGTCATCCAGATACACTAACACTTCGATCAGGTTCATGTCCCCGACTGTCTTCTCCATTAACCGTTGGAACGTGGCTGGAGCCCCCGTAAGGCCTTGAGGCATTCTGTTGAACTCAAAGAACCCCAGTGGGCAGATGAACGCAGTCTTTTCTTTGTCTTCAGGATGCATTGGTATCTGGTGATACCCACTTCGCAGGTCTAGTACACTAAACCATTTTTCTCCAGACAAACACTGTAAGGCATCTTCTATCCGAGGAGTGGCATATTGATCCGGAATGGTTCTCTGATTTAGCGTGTGATAGTCTATACATAGACGGATAGAACCATTCTTCTTCTGAACCATCACTATTGGAGATGCATAAGGGCTCCTGGACTCTTGAATCACCTTAGTTCTTTGCAGTACATTCAGCTGTTCTCGTAGATCATCCAAGTCTCCCAGCGGAACTCGTCTTGACCTTTTTGGAAATGGCTTATCTTCCTGTAGTCGAATGCGATGCTCAGTACTCTCAGCTAGGCCCACATCAAACTCGTCCTTCGAGAACAAGTCCCTCCACTTTAGGATCCGGGACTGAAGACGTTTCTTCCATTCAGGTGAGATGGGAGCGTCCTTAGGATAGAACCTTTCAGCTGGAATCTCTTTATTCACTCCCCCTCCTAAATCGGTAGGGGAGAGAGGCTTTGCCTGATAGGCATTCGTGCTTTCAGGATCACTGGAGAATCAGACACATTACATACACTAACTGAGACTCTTCCTCGTGTTCGTTTCAAAGCTCTTGGAGATTATTTCAGGGATTACTTCGACTCCGGCTTCACTCCCATGATTCAAATCAGTTTCCAGTACCACATAGGGACCCGGTTGTGATCCGTTCAACTTGACTGAAGCCCGGAAACTCGCCACTTCTCCTGATTGCAGAACCTTTTCTGTTCCTCCCAATCTCCACAGGTGCCTCACTTCGGCAGGTGCCTTCTGCTCTTCGACCATTCGCTGATAGAATGGACGTAACATCGGGTGTACTCCCCTAGTAGAACTTTCTTCCATTACTATAGGAGTCAGGAGACGTCGCACCAGATCAGTATTCGTCCCCACTATCATCGAACTTCTGTTGGCCCCTGAAGGCAGTAGGAATGTGCGTTTCGGGTTTCGGAATTTTCACGAAATTTCCTGATTCGTGTTTTCGGATGCGGCCGATTTTCTGAAACTTTTTAGATCCGAAAATGACAGATCCGAAAAGTTTTCCGAGCCGAAATGAAATTTTTCGGAATTTTCGAATGTACTTGAAATGTGTCAAATCGAAATTTATTGCTTTGAAACGAGGAGAACAGACGTTCCGAAAAACGAAAATTTTCTAAAATACGAAAAGTCGATACAAAAAACGAGCTAAGTGACACGAAAATACGAAAAATGGTCGATATTCCGAAACCATTTACAATTCCGAAAAACGAAAATTTCTGAAAATACGAAAAGTCGATACAAAAACGAGCTAAGTGACACGAAAATACGAAAAATGGTCGAAATTCAGAAAAAAAAATGTACACGAAAAACGAGTCGAGCCGAACCGGGCGAAACGAGCCAAATCGAAAAGTTTAAAAATCCGAAAAATCGAATCGAACCGAAAAAAAAAATCGGTGCACAAGCCTAGAAGGCAGAGGACGCACAATGGCCAATGCATCACAACCCCCAGCCTGTCCGATGACTTCGGATCCGATCTCTAACTTCACCTGTAGATATCCATCATAGAGAAGTTTCTCAGTTCCGATACCCCAGATCTCAAGGCCCTTTAATTTCTGTAGAGGTATGTGCTTCAAGTGCTTCTCATAGAAGTCTCGGTAGATCAATGTCACTTGAGCCCCTGAGTCCAACAGAGCTTTGGTGTAGACTCCCTCTACTTGGATTGGAACAATGGGAGAAGGACCTATCAGCTGGTCAGGAAACTTTGTTGTAGCAGCAGGAAATTTAGACCCTGTTTGCTGTACCCTGGCCTTCTTCTTGGCCCGTGTAGGTTTGGATGTGCATTGCTTCCCCATGACATAGAACCGGATGCTAAGGGAGTAACTATTTCAGTCCTGGTAGGCTCAGCAGTTGGCAAAACTCTGGGCCCTCTCGGCCTTTCAGTTCTGGCTTGATTTTTGGAGCGGTTTTCAACCATTGGGCACCTAGTTTGCTCCTTCACTTGGGCCCTCTGGTGTTTCCCGCCTGTGAGGTAGATAGCAGCCCTACAAGGCTTTTAGGAACTCTTCTACCCTATTTCCTTCAGACTTTTGGCTTTTGCATTGCGCTCGGAAATGATCCATTTCCCCACAACTGAAACATCTCTTCTTTGAAGACGGAGACGCACTTGCTTGTGGTGATTCAGTTGAAGGACCCTGGCCAGACGCCACAGCAACTCCAGTTGTCCGCATATCAGTAAGGAACGTCTGCATATCAGTCTGTGTCTCTGCCATCTTCAAAAGTACTCGGCACAGATCAGTGTGTGCTTGTTTCAGCTCAGCTTGAGCTTCTTGTACCTTCTTAACGGTTTTGTGTAACTCACTATATGCAGGGAGGGTTGGTTCTTTGGCAGTACTCTCTGTGGATATAGGAACTAGCAGATGCTCTTGTCCGTCAACTTCAGATCCATAGGCGTCCAACGAATCATCTTCAGTTTGCAGATATTCGCTATGCCTTACTGGTAGTGCGTAAGCTCTTTCTCCTCTCCTTAAGGACTTTTCTTCTAGCAGAGCCTTTTCCTCTCTAACAGCTCGAATTAGTTCCAGGTATTTCAACTCTCGGTTACCTTCTCTGGTTCTCAACTGTAGCATCACAGGATCTAGAGTTTGAGCGCCCCTCAATATCTGCTGCATTTGGATTTTATCTATTGTGGCTGGTTCGGCCCCTTTCTTAAGAAGTATCTGGTGCAGAATCTTATGAAGGCGCCTCATGTATTCAGTCATTTTCTCACCTTTTCGTTGGTAGGTATGTTCATACTGGTACATGAGCTCAGTGGCCTTTTCTGTTCACCAAAAGACTTCCTGTAATACGTTTAGGTAATTGTAGCGATGTGTTAAAGTTTACTGTGGCAGTACCCATTTTTGGCCACAAGATGGAGACAATCACGATTAAAGACCCTGGACACTCGAACTACATGTCCCGGCATGCTTTGCAAAGAAACAGGAAGTGGGTGGGTTTGTGGAGACGCTGTACATCCTGCACCTCGTGGAAGAACAGGCAGAGCGCGCCAGGGAGCAGAGGAGAGTGGATGCACACACAGAGAAGGAGAGACCAAAAGATAGGCCGGAGCGCAGACAGAGTGGATTGAGCCTTAGGATTTGGGTCACCCAGCCTTGCGGGAGACAGACATCACCATCTATATTATCCGAGTGCAGTGCTGAGGAGAGAAGACCCCTCGAGTAAGGAGTACCGCGGTCGATTGAAGCGGGGAGCAGGCGGTAAGCTGGCTGAGTCGCGGCTGACAGACAGAAGGCCAGACAACAGATCCGGTGGTCGGCGTCCCCAGTCAACATCGAGCGGAGAGACGTCCTGGGTCAGCGGAACCTCAAGCTTGCGCTGGATGGGTGAGAGGCCCCCAAGGCCGTATGTGAATAAGAGCGTACGCTGTTGTTTTCCTTCTAAAACCCACAGGGCCCCAACTGACTAGTCGAAGACATCTTTAAAGTAAACTCACTGGCCAGTTGAAAAGTACCCGGGTACCATATACACACGAACACACCACATTTCACGTTCTGGGACTTAACCTGTGCAGGGCTCATTTTCCTTTTCCGAATCGGGACAAGGGGGCAAAGTTAAAGTTACATTCCGAACATTTTTTCCTCTTTTTGTTCCCGCTGCGCGTTTACCGTGATACGAGAACTGTGTATTTTATTGTGTCCCGCTACGCGGTTTTTCCTCGAACTTCGTATCTTTTAATTTTTCTGCTCGGTCGGGGTTTTTCCGAAAATACGAAGCCTCGTGTTTTCGTTTCTTTTACCGCTACGCGTTTATCGTGTTACGAAAGTACTGTAAATCTTCCTGCATATACGTGTCTTAAGAGCTGCAAACCTTTTAGTAAACCTTTTAAAATATAAAACTGTTCAGCGTGTTGGAGTATATTTATTCCCTAGTGCGGGGAGACTGACCCGTGGTTCATTTTCAGCGGCTCCTCCGGAGTGAGCGCTACACGTGGGGGCTCGTTTCCGGGATTCAGTCTCTGGAAAAACCGCATCTAAAGGGTTAAATATGGATCCAGACACTGCTGCCGAATGGTGTGGGGAGCACAGTAGTCAGTTAACATGTTGCATAGTCATGGATATTCCGCAGACACTTGGGCTGAAGATCAGATTCGCCAGGCCGTGGCCACGCTAGCACCAGATCATCGGGGGTTAATTCTGGACATTAAGAAAACCCAGATACCTCTCACACGCATGTTCTTCTCGAATGGAGAAAAGGTATTCCAGCATGTTTTCGGGGCGCGAGCGTGGAGCTGGAAGATGAGGTGGAAGTCCAACTAATTCAGCCAAGTGCGCCACGTGGTGAATCCGAAAGTGTTCCCGCGCCCAGTCCGTTGGCCATGATCGGGCCTGAATTTATCGTGGCTATTGGAGATTTGCTGGCTAAATGTCAGAAAACAAGCCCTCCTCACACTAATTTCGGTTATCGACGGTTAAGGAACTTTACAGGAAATGTACCAACTCCGGCGGGAGAAGAAACCTTTGAGGAATGGGTGGAACAGGCGATGCAGGCACTGGATGAGTGGGACGTCCCTGAGGCCCAGAAAAAGCAAAGGATCACCGAGAGTTTAAAGGGACCTGCGTCAGAAGCGGTGAGAAACCTAAAACTGAGTAGAAAAGATTGTACTGCTTTGGATTATTTGAACGTTCTTGAAGAAGTGTTTTGGGCGAACAGAAAAGGCAGCGGAACTGGTATATCAGTACGAACACACCTATCAGAAGAGAGGTGAGAGAATGATTGATTACATGGGGCGCTTGGATAAGATTCTGCACCAAATACTCCTCAAGAAAGGGGCCAAACCGGCTGACGTAGACAAGATACGAATAAAGCAGATCCTGAGGGGCTCTCAACCGTTAGATCCGGTGATGATGCAGCTGAGAAGCAGAGCAGTTAATCAAGAGTTGAAGTACCTGGAACTGATCCGAGTGGTACGAGAGGAGGAGGCTCTGCTGGAAGAGAAATCCTTCAGGCGGGGAGAAAGGGCTTATGCACAACCTGCAAGATATAACGACGGTCTGCAGCCTGAAAACGACTCGTTAGACACCTATGGATCTGACCTGGATGAACAGGAGCAGTTAGTCGGTTTTAAATTCATCGAAAAGGCTGCTAAAGAATCGAACTCTTCTGAACGAAGCGAGTTGTTCAAGACTGTAAAGAAGGTACAGGAAGCTCAAACTGAACTGCAGAAGCGCACGCTGAACTGTGCAGGGTGTTGATGAAGGTGACCGAGATGCAGGGGGAAATGCAAAAGTTCCTAACAGGATGCAGACGACTGAAGTTGCCGTGGCGTCTGGTTCAAATCCCTTATTAGAACCTCAACAAGCAACTGTGTCTCCACTTTCGAGGAAGAGATGTTTCGGTTGTGGAGAAATGGGCCATTTCCGTGCGCAATGTAAAGGCCGGAAGCCTGAGAGGGATAAAGTTGAGTGGCTGCTGAAAGCCCTAGAGGGACTGTTATCTACTCCACCAGCGGGAAACGCCAGAGGGCACCAGTAAAGGAGCAACCTAGGTGCCCAGAAGTTGAACCTCGCTCCAAGAACCAATTTAAAACTAAGAGGGCAAGAGGGCCCAAAGTCAAGCCAACTGCTGAGCCTGCCAGAATGGAAAGAGTCACTCCCTTAGCGTCCGGGTCTGCGTCATGGGAAGGCAATGCACACCCAAAACCTGCACGGGCCAAGAAAAAGGCCAGGGTCAGCAAACTGGGTCTAAGCGTCCGGATACCTCCACCAAGTTTCCTGACCAGCTGATAGGTCCTTCTCCGATTGTGCCAATCCAAGTGGAGGGAGTCTACACCAAAGCTCTGTTAGATTCAGGGGCTCAAGTGACTTTGATTTATAAAGACTTCTATGAGAAACACTTAAAGCACATTCCTCTGCAAGAATTGAAGGATTTGGAAATATGGGGTATCGGCACTGAGAAACTCCCTTATGACGGGTATCTGCAAGTAAGGTTGGAGATCGGATCTGAAGTCATCGGACAGTCCGGAGGCTGTGACGCCTTGGCCATTGTGTGCCCCCGACCCTCGGGTGCGAACAGAAGCTCTCTGATAGTGGGGACAAATACGGACCTAGTGCGGCGTCTCCTGACCCCCATCGTAGTGGAAGAAGGGTCAACTCAAGGAGTGCACCCCATGTTACGACCGGTCTATCAGAGGATGGTTGAAGAACGGAAAGCACCTGCTGAGGTGGGAAGACTGTGGAGACTGGGTGGGACAGAGAAGGTTCTGCAAGCAGGAGAAGTAGCGAGCTTCCGGGTTTCAGTCAAGTTGAACGGATCGCAACCAGGTCCCTATGTGGTGCTGGGAACCGATGTCAATCATGGGAGTGAAACCGGAGTCGAAGTAATTCCTGAAATAATCTCCACCAAGCCCTGAAGAGAACCCGAGGAAGAGTCTCGGTCAGTGTGTGCAATGTGACAGATTCTCCAGTGTCCTTAAAGCACGAATGCCTATCGGCAAGTAGAGTCTGCTACACCCCTCTCCACTGATTTAGGAGGGGGAGTGGATAAAGAGATTCCAGATGAAAGATTCTACCCTAAAGACGCCCCATTTCACCTGAGTGGAAGAAACGTCTTCAGTCTCAAGTTCTAAAGTGGAAAGAATTATTCTCGAAAGATGAGTTCGATGTGGGCCTGGCTAAGAGTACGGAACATCGCATTCGGTTGCAAGAAGACAAGCCGTTTCGTGAAAGGTCAAGGCGAGTTCCGCTGGGAGACTTGGATGATCTGCGAGAACAGCTAAATGAGTTGCAGAGAACCAATGTGATTCAAGAGTCCAGAAGCCCATATGCATCTCCAATAGTGCTGGTCAGGAAGAAGAATGGTTCTGTCCGCTTGTGCATAGACTATCGCACCCTGAACCGAAGAACCATCCCCGACCAATACGCCACTCTCGGATTGAAGATGCCTTACAGTGTTTGTCTGGAGCAAAGTGGTTCAGTGTATTAGACCTGCGAAGCGGATATCATCAGATACCGATGCACCCTGAAGACAAAGAGAAAACTGCGTTCATTTGTCCACTGGGGTTCTTTGAGTTCAATAGAATGCCTCAAGGTCTGACGGGAGCTCCAGCCACGTTCCAACGGTTGATGGAGAAGACAGTCGGGGATATGAATCTAATCGAAGTGTTAGTGTACTGGATGACATAATTGTGTTCGGGAAGACTCTGGAAGAGCATGAGCAACGTTTGGAGAAGGTCTTGAAGAGGCTCCATGAAGAGGGGTTGAAATTGTCTCTGGAGAAATGCCAGTTCTGTTTACCGTCAGTCACATATCTGGGACACGTGGTCTCGGCAGAAGGTGTTTCGACAGATCCTCGAAAGTTGGAGGCCGTAGCTTCTTGGCCTAGACCTCGAAACGTCACTGAACTTAGATCTTTCTTGGGATTCTGCTCATACTATCGAAGATTTGTGGGAGGATTCGCAAAGATAGCTCAGCCGCTGAACAAACTCCTACAGAAAGAAACCACCGAAGAAGGCTGTAAGGTCTCTGACCGAAACCCTCTGCTCCAGGACCAAGGAAAGCTAAAGAGTCCATACAAGGTGAATGGACTAGTCAATGTGAAGGTGCGTTTGTGAAGCTGAAAGAGAATCTAACCCGAGCTCCTGTTCTGGCCTACGCGGACCCTCACAAGCCGTATGAACTACATGTGGATGCCAGCCGAGAAGGTCTGGGAGGAGTCCTATATCAGGAGTATGATGGATTGCTGAGGCCTGTGGCGTACGTGAGCCGGAGCCTTGCGCCTTCTGAGAAGAACTATCCTACTCACAAACTGGAGTTCCTAGCCTTGAAGTGGGCAGTGGTGGACAAGTTGAAAGACTATCTGTATGGAGCTGAGTTCGTGATTAAAACGGATAATAATCCTCTCACCTATATCCTTACTACTGCAAAAACTGGACGCAACAGGACATCGGTGGTTGGCCGCTCTGTCAGGGTTTCGGTTCAGCCTGAAGTATCGCCCTGGGGTGAACAATCGAGATGCTGATGCTTTATCGAGAAGACCCTACACTACAGAATGGACTCAGGTGACTCCAGACGGGGTGCAAGCTTGTGTCAAGGAACAGAACGCCGGGTCAAGGGAGGAGTTGAAGCGGAGGCCATAGGAGTCATGGCCGCGGCTGTTCCTGAGTTCTACTGTAACCCTTCGCAATTGAGGGATGAAAATCTACCTACCTTTTCCAAGCAGGACCTGAAAGCGGATCAAGCTAGAGACCCTTTGATTGCATTGACCATAAAGGCCCTGACTGCAAACCAGCGAGAGATTCTGTTAACCAATTCCCGGATGGGGCCAGATTGGTTTACAAAGAGTGGGAGCGGTTGAAGATGTTGGATGGGGTGGTCTACCGAAGGGGCCCCTCGACCAATTCCGAAGAGATTCAACAGTTATTTCTCCCCACTAAACACAGGGAGAGTGTGTTGCGATCATTACATGATGAGCATGGACATTTGGGTGCTGAGAGAACTTTTAAGTTGGTGCGAGATAGGTTTTATTGGCCTTGCATGAGGGCTGAAGTCGAGAGTTATTGCCATTCCTGTCTGAGGTGCATTCAGAGGAAAACTCTACCAACCCGAGCTGCTCCAATGAGCCATCTACAGAGTCAGGGACCCATGGATTTGGTGTGCATTGACTTCCTGTGCTTAGAGCCGGATGCTAGTGGGCAAGGGAACATTCTGATAGTGACTGATCTTTACCCGTTATGCCCAAGCTTTTTCTACAAAAGACCAACGCGCTCCGACAGTGGCAAAGGTGCTGATGGAAAAGTTCTTTGTTCATTACGGCCTGCCAAGAAGAATACACTCTGATCAGGGAAGAGACTTTGAAAGTAGATTGGTCGGGCAATTGCTGGAGTTGTTGGGAATTCAAAAGACTCGAACTACGCCATACCACCCTCAGGTGATGCTCAGCCTGAAAGGTTTAATCGCACGCTGCTAAACATGCTGGGGACCTTTTCTAATGTAGAGAAGCAGAGTTGGAGTCGTCATATAGCTACTCTGGTGCATGCATATAACAGTACGGAGAGTGATGCAACGGGATATTCACCGTACCGTCTTATGTTCGGAAGAGAAGCTCGACTGCCGGTTGATTTGGCGTTTGGGTTATCTCTAGACCAGACGTCAGTAGCTTCTCATAGAAACTACGTGGATAGACTTCGGAAGAATCTGGCTTCTGCGTTGAACAGGCCCGTTTGACTTCAGTAAACAGGGAGCAAAGGAACAAGAAGAACTATGATTTGAAGGTTCGAATACAGGATCTACAACCGGTGATAGGGTTCTGTTGAAGAATTTGGGTGCTGCTGCGAGACACAAGCTGGCGGATAGATGGAGTTCTCAGGTTTTACATTGTTTGCAAACAACTGCCAGGTCTGCCGGTGTATCAGATTCGCCCTGATGGAAAGGCTGGTCCCCTCAAGAATTGGCATCGAAATCACTTGTTACCTTTGAGAGAGGCTGTGAGGATACCAGTGGAAAACGAACTTCCTCCGGCGAATCCGCATGCTCCACGTGTTCCTCCTGTTACTCGGTCTCAACAGACTCGGGTTGTTGGAGAGAGCGAAAGAGACAGCGACGAAGAGAGTTTCTGTTTAGATTGGATGCGCTCGCCAGAACCTGAAGAGGTTTCCCAGTTCCTTGTCAATGGGAAAGTAACTTGAGGGCTGAAGCTCCTGAATTTCAGTGGGAATTCCCCGAGAATATGGAACTCCCTGAAACCCTTGAACTTCCGTTAAGGGTCCCGGATACTGTTGGAGACCCTGTAGCTCCTGAAGACGAACCTTACGACTATAGTTCTATGCCTTCCCTGGAGGGATCGTACTCGGAGGAAGTGTCTGCTCCAGTGGCAGACATAAGGACTGAGCCTATACCATATCAGTACTTCCACCTGAAGAGGAACGGAAGGAGCCTGAACAAAAACGCTCTTTCGACCGCCCCAGCGACTTACCTATGACTCACCAGGACATAGCACTGAAGAGGCCATCACCACTGTGCAGAGATTGCCCGAAGTGTCTGCTATGTTAGCTGAGGTAGCCCAGAACATGAGTCAGCTTGAGAAAGTGTTTCTAACCCACTGCATGTATGCTGCTGAACCTGTATATGCTGTATAAATTGTGTGCATATTGTAAAAGGATAATGTAACTGTTGTACCTCCTTGGAGAGACCCAAGAGTTCTAGGAGGGGGAGAGTGTAGCGATGTGTTAAAGTTTACTGTGGCAGTACCCATTTTTGGCCACAGGATGGAGACAATCACGATTAAAGACCCTGGACACTCGAACTACATGTCCCGGCATGCTTTGTGAAGAAACAGGAAGTGGGTGGGTTTGTGGAGACGCTGTAATCCTGCACCCTCGTGGAGAACAGGCAGAGCGCGCCAGGGAGCAGAGGAGAGTGGATGCACACACAGAAGAAGGAGAGCCAAAAGATAGGCCGAGCGCAGACAGAGTGGATTGAGCCTTAGGATTGGGTCACCCAGCCTTGCGGGAGACAGACATCACCATTTATATTATCCGAGTGCAGTGCTGAGGAGAGAAGACCCCTCGAGTAAGGAGTACCGCGGTCGATTGAAGCGGGGAGCAGGCGGTAAGCTGGCTGAGTCGCGGCTGACAGACAGAAGGCCAGACAACAGATCCGGTGGTCGGCGTCCCCAGTCAACATCGCGGAGAGACGTCCTGGGTCAGCGGAACCTCAAGCTTGCGCTGGATGGGTGAGAGGCCCCCAAGGCCGTATGTGAATAAGAGCGTACGCTGTTGTTTTCCTTCTAAAACCCACAGGGCCCCAACTGACTAGTCGAAGACATCTTTAAAGTAAACTCACTGGCCAGTTGAAAAGTACCCGGGTACCATATACACACGAATACACACCATTTCACGTTCTGGGACTTAACCTGTGCAGGGCTCATTTTCCTTTTCCGAATCGGGACAAGGGGGCAAAGTTAAAGTTACATTCCGAACATTTTTTCCTCTTTTTGTTCCCGCTGCGCGTTTACCGTGATACGAGAACTGTGTATTTTATTGTGTCCCGCTACGCGGTTTTTCCTCGAACTTCGTATCTTTTAATTTTTCTGCTCGGTCGGGGTTTTTTTCCGAAAATACGAAGCCCTCGTGTTTTCGTTTCTTTTACCGCTACGCGTTTATCGTGTTACGAAAGTACTGTAAATCTTCCTGCATATACCGTGTCTTAAGAGCTGCAAACCTTTTAGTAAACCTTTTAAAATATAAAACTGTTCAGCGTGTTGGAGTATATTTATTCCCTAGTGCGGGGAGACTGACCCGTGGTTCATTTTCAGCGGCTCCTCCGGGAGTGAGCGCTACATAATCTAAAGCAGTGCAGTCTTGTTTACTCAATTTTAGGTTTCTGACAACCTCTGACGCAGGTCCCTTTAAGCTCTCAGTAATTCTTTGCTTCTTCTGCACTTCAGGGACGTCCCACTCATCCAGAGCCTGCATCGCCTGTTCTACCCATTCTCGAAGGTTCTTTTCTCCGCCGGAGTTGGTACGTTTCCTGTAAAATTTCTCAACCGTCGATAACCAAAGTTAGTGTGTGGAGAGCTTGTTCTTTGACATTTAGCAAGCAAATCTCCAATAGCCACTATAAATTCAGGCCCGATCATGGCAGCGGACTGGGCGCGGGAACACTCGCGGGGTCGCCACGTGGCGCACTTGGCTGAATCAGTTGAACTTCCACCAATCGGTCAGCTTCACGCTCGCGCCCTGAAAACCCACTGGAACACCCTTTCTCCACTCGAAAAGAACATACGTGTGAGAGGTATCTGGGTTCGCTTGAATATTCCAGGATTAACCCGATGATCTGGTGTCAGCGCGGCCACGGCCCGGCGAATCTGATCTTCGGCCCAAGTGTCTGCAGGAATATCCATGACTATGCATAATTCTATCTGACTACTTTGCTCCTCACACCATTTGGCAGCAGTGTCTGGATCCATATTTAACCCTTTAAATGCGGTTTTTCTAGAGACTGTATCCCGGAAACAAGCCCCCACGTGTAGCGCTCACTCCCGTAGGAGCCGCTGAATTTAACCTCGGGTTAGTCTCTCCGCACTAGGGAATAAATATACACCAGCACTGTTGTGGATTTTATAAATTATATACTTTACTGGTCTCAATAAAGCAGCATATATAATGTAAGCACGGTATATAGAAAACAGGATTTCGTAATGCGAGAAACGCGCAGCGGTAAAATAAAAGTTTAACCCCTTCGTTTCTGGAGTGTAAGTCCCATGCAGGTTATGTCCCAAAAAGTGTGTGTGTGTGAGCTCAGGTACCTGGGTACTATATTCAACTGGCCAGTGAATGGATTTAGTAAATCTTCGACTAGTCACGTTGGGGCCCTGTAGATTTAAGCAATACTGCAGCGTGCTTCGTTAAACTTTTACTGTGGCCTGGAAGGCCTCTCACCCATCTGCCAGACAATCTGTTCCGCTGCCCAATCAAGGATGTCTCTCCGCTAGATTATACTGGAACTCGGTGCCACCGGATCCGCTTCTCCTGCTTGTCCGTCTTCTACAACAAGATCTACGGCCTACCGCCTGCACTCCCAGTGGATCATCGCGGTCTCCTTACTCTGGGTCCAATCTGGAACTCTGTGTCTGCGCAAACCTCTCAGCAGTGGATTACTAGGTCTCTGGCAAGTCACTGTATCGATCCCCAGTGTCCGCAAGGCAGCGCCTGCTCTCCGGCCTGGTAACAATCGCTCACAGTCTCACATGCGTCTTACTCTGTTCACCGCTTGGCTCACACTGGCGCTCCTCTGACCGAGGCTGCGGATGTCCTTTCCTCTTTCCTCACCCACTTCCTGTCTCAGCCACAAAGCATGATGGAAAACGTAGTCCCATTGTGTCCAGTATATTTTACATGCGCTTGTCTCCCTCTGGTGGCCAAACCCGAGCAATACAGCAACAGTGTTTTTAAACAGCGCTACATTATTATTACTCTTTATTTATAAAGCGCCAGCGTTCCAGAGGATGGGGGCTGCACGTGGGAAGTCCTGCAGTCTATCATGGGAAGAGGTGATGCGAGGAGAAGCTAGGCACAGGTCACTGTTTGATCTTAGGGAGAGGGCTGGGGTGTATTTGGTGATTAGTGAGGACAGGTAGTGAGGAGCTGAATTAGTGAGAGCTTTGTAGGTCAGGGTAAGGATTTTAAATTTAATTCTGCAGTGGATGGGGAGCCAGTGAAGGGACTCACAGAGAGGAGCAGCAGAGACCAAGCGACGGGTGAGGTGGATGAGCCTGGCAGAGGTATTCAGAGGGGATTGTAGGGGGGGAGAGGTGGGAGAGAGGGAGGCCAGCAAGAAGATTATTACAATAGTCAAGCCGGGAGATATTAATCCCCCTGTAAGGATATAGAGTCACCCAGCACGCAGACAAAACCCAGAAAGGCAAGAAAGAACCCTAAACTGAGAGGCTGGTGCTTAGAATGGCCAGGTACTAATCTAAAATACATAGAAGTACAGATCAGGGACAGGAGAGATATCGTAGTAAATACAAGCCAGAGGTCGGTACACGAGATAAACATATGCCTAGGGATAATCACAGAAAACACAGTCAATATACAAGCCAGAAGTCAAACCAGAAAAGCAATATGCAGAAGCTACAGACACGCACTGAGGGCTAGAAATAACCATGTCAGGGCTCAGAGCACAGTCAGTGACTGATATTTAAAGGCCTAGATCCCTGACCAGGTGCGGCATTCAAAGTGGCCTGATTCAGAGACTGGTGCCCTCTCTGTTGGGAAGGCCGCACTACAGGAGCACTAGCAGGCATGACAGTACCCCCCCCCCCTCCATGAGCGACCTCTGGGCGCCGAGATCCCGGGGCAGTGGGATGAGAGCGGTGAAAGGCACGGACCAGACAGGGGGCATGGAGATCAGAAATCAGAACCCATGAGCATCCTCCGGGCCATACCTTCTCCAGTGCACCAAATATTGAAGACCACCACGGGAATGACAGGAATAAACAATGGACTGGACCTCAAATTCTTCTTGTCCGTGAACCAGTACAGGACGAGGTCGAGGAATTACAGTGGTGAACCGATTGCACAGAAGGGGCTTCAACAAGGAGGTGTGAAAGGTATTCGGTATACGGAGAGTACGAGGTAGGTCCAGCGCATAACGGACGTCGTTGATACGTCTTAGGATCTTGAATGGACCAATGTACCGCGGAGCAAATTTCATCGATGGCACACGTAACTTAATGTTAAGGGTAGACAACCAGACACTCTGGCCTGGAACATAGGAAGGACCCATCCGCCTATGCCTATCTGCATAGGTCTTCTGTTGGACTGCAGCGTGACAGAGGTTGGAACGTACCAAAGTCCACACTTTATGAAGAGACTGAACATAGGAGTCCAAGTCAGGAAGACCAGTGTCAGCACTAGGGGATGGCAAAAAGGTAGGCTGGAAACCATGGGCAACAAAAAACGGGGAGCGACCAGACGAAGCATTCACATTACTGTTCAGAGCAAATTCAGCCCAAGGAAGTAAAAAAAACCAATCATCCTGCCCTTGAGAAGAGAAGCTACGAATGTAGTTCTCACTAGACTGATTAGCACGTTCGGCAGCTCCATTGGACTGTGGGTGATAAGCAGAAGAAAATTATATTTTAATGCCCAACTGTGAACAGAAATATCGCCAAAATCTAGAATTGAACTGGGGACCTCGATCAGAGACAATTTCATGAGGCAAACCATGCAATCTGAATACCTCTTTGGCAAATATGTTGGCTAGACCTTTAGATGTTGGCAATTTCTTGAGAGGAACCACATGAACCATTTAAGTAAAGCGATCAACAATGGTTAAAATCACTGTATGCCCCTCAGAAGGTGGCAAATCAACTATGAAATCCATAGAAATATGTGACCACGGTTTGTCAGGGATGGCTAGTGGTTGCAATAGCCCTGCAGGACATTGAGTAGAGGCTTTGGATTGTGCACATACCACACATGCCTGTACATATTCCCTCACATCCTTGGCAATGTCTGGCCACCAGTACATCGGTGTAAGGGCTGACAATGTCCTTTTTATACCAGGATGACCGGCTGGCCTGGAGGCAGGGCCGGCCCGTCCATGGAGCAGGGTGGAGCGTGGGCTCCAGGCGGCCCCCGTCAGGGGCGGCAAAATGCGGGGTAAATTAATTAAAAATATAATCAGAACAACCTCCCAGGCCTCAGGTGCACGGCCGCCATGTTGTGGCCGCGGCTCGGCATGCAGGGGCTACCGGTTGTTAAATGTAAGGCTTCTGTGGCCTTGAGCCGGCTTCCTGATCAGTCAGATGACCTGGCAGACATCTGGCACAAGGTGATGTCGTCAGTCTGTTAACAGACCAATGGGCTGCTGCCTGCTGGGACCCTCCTGCTTCTCTCCCTCTGCTGGTAATGGTCACACATGCGCACTGGCGGCCAGAGGAATGTGCAGTGTGCCACCACCTGCTGCAGCCATGGGAAGAGGGAAAGCAGAGGAACGGAGTGTGTTTTGCCTGTCAGTGAGTGTTCCTGTTCTCCCCCCCACTCTCTCTCTGTGTGTTCTGTCTCTCTCTCTCTCTCTGTGCTGCTCTCTCTCTGTGTGCTGCCCCCTCTCTGTGTGCTGCCCCCTCTGTGTGCTGCCCCTCTCTGTGTGCTGCCCGGGCCCCTCTCTCTGTGTGCTGCCTCCCTCTCTGTGTGTGCTGCCCCCTCTCTGTGTGTGCTGCCCCCTCTCTCTGTGTGTGCTGCCCCCTCTCTCTGTGTGTGCTGCCCCCTCTGTGTATGCTGCCCCCTCTCTCTGTTCTGCTTTCTCTGTGTTCTGTCTCTGTTTTCTGCCTGTGTTCGGTCTCTCTGTGTTCTGTCTCTCTGTGTGTTCTCTATCTCTGTGGTCTGTCTCTCTCTCTCTGTTCTGTCTCTCTGTTCTGTATCTCTCTCTCTGTGTTCTGTCGCTCTCTCTGTGCTACTCTCTCTGTGCTCTTTGTGTTCTGTATCTGTGTTCTCTCTCTCTCTGTTCTGCTCTCTCTGTGTTCTGTCTCTCTCTGTGTTCTGCTCTCTTTGCTCCATGTTCTGCTCTCTCTGTGCTCTGTGTTCTGTCTCTGTGTTCTGTATCTCTCTCACTGTGTTCTGTCTCTCTCTCTCTGTTCTACTCTCTCTGTGCTCTCTGTGTTCTGTATCTGTGTTCTGTCTCTCTCTCTCTCTGTTCTGCTCTCTCTGTGTTCTGCTCTCTCTGTGTTCTGCTCTCTCTGCTCTCTCTCTGTTCTGTCTCTCTCTCTCTGTGCTCTCTCTGTTCTGTCTCTCTCTCTCTGTTCTGTCTCTCTCTCTCTGTGCTCTGTATCTCTCTCTCTGTGCTCGCTCTTTGTGTTCTGCATCTCTCTCTCTCTCTGTTCTGCTCTCTCTGTGTTCTGCTCTCTCTGTGCTCTCCCTCTGTGTTCTGTATCTCTCTCGCTCTCTGTTCTCTGTGTTCTGTCTCTCTCTGTGTTCTCTCTCTCTGTGTTCTGCTCTCTCTGTGCTCTCTGTTCTGTATCTCTCTGTGTTCTCTCTCTCTGTATCTCTCTGTGTTCTGTCTCTCTCTCTGTTCTGTCTCTCTCTCTCTGTTCTGTCTCTCTCTGTGCTCTCTCCCTGTGTTCTGCATCTCTCTCTCTCTGTTCTGCTCTCTCTGTGTTCTGCTCTCTCTGTGCTCTCCCTCTATGTTCTGTATCTCTCTCTGCTCTCTCTCTTTTCTGTGTTCTGTCTCGCTCTCTCTCTCTCTGCTCTCTCTGTGCTCTCTCTGTTCTGTATCTCTCTCTGTTCTCTCTCTCTGTATCTCTCTCTGTTCTGTATCTCTGTGTTCTGTCTCTGTGTTCTGTCTCTCTCTGTGCTCTGTATCTCTCGCTCTCTGTTCTGCTCTCTGTGCTCTCTGTGTTCTGCTCTCTGTGCTCTGTGCTCTCTCTGTGCTCTGTGCTCTCTCTCTCTCTGTGCTCTCTGTGTTCTGCTCTCTCTGTGCTCTCTCTGTGTTCTGCTCTCTGTGTGCTCTCTCTGTGTTCTGCTCTCTCTGTGCTCGCTCTGTGTTCTGTTCTCTCTGTGCTCGCTCTGTGTTCTCTCTCTCTCTCGCATCTCTTTCTCTGTTCTGCTCTCTCTCTGTTCTGTATCTCTGTGTTCTGTCTCTCTCTCTGTGTTCTGCTCTCTCTGTGCTCTCTCTCTGTTCTGTCTCTCTGTTCTGTATCTCTCTCTCTGTGTTTTGTATCTCTCTCTGTGTTCTGTATCTCTCTCTCTCTGTGTTCTGTCTCTGTGTTCTGTATCTCTCTCTGTGTTCTGTATCTCTGTCTCTCTCTCTCTCTGTTCTGTATCTCTCTCTCTGTTCTGCTCTCTCTGTGTTCTGTCTCTCTCTGTGTTCTGCTCTCTCTGCTCTGTGTTCTGCTCTCTCTGTGCTCTCTCTGTGTTCTGTCTCTCTCTATGTGTTCTGCTCTCTCTGTGCTCTCTCTCTGTTCTGTCTCTCTCTGTTCTGTCTCTCTCTGTTCTGTCTCTCTCTGTGCTCTGTATCTCTCTCTGTGCTCTCTCTCTGTGTTCTGTATCTCTCTCTCTGTTCTGCTCTCTCTGTGCTCTCCCTCTGTTCTGTATCTCTCTCTGCTCTCTCTCTGTTCTGTGTTCTGTCTCTCTCTGTGTTCTGCTCTCTGTGCTCTCTGTTCTGTATCTCTCTGTATCTCTCTCTGTTCTGTCTCTCTCTCTGTTCTGCATCTCTCTCTCTCGCTCTGTTCTGCTCTCTCTGTGCTCTCCCTCTGTGTTCTGTATCTCTCTCTGCTCTCTCTCTGTTCTGTGTTCTGTCTCGCTCTCTCTCTCTCTGCTCTCTCTGTGCTCTCTCTGTTCTGTATCTCTCTCTGTTCTCTCTCTCTGTATCTCTCTCTGTTCTGTATCTCTGTGTTCTGTCTCTCTGTGTTCTGTCTCTCTCTGTGCTCTGTATCTCTCGCTCTCTGTTCTGCTCTCTGTGCTCTCTGTGTTCTGCTCTCTCTGTGCTCTGTGCTCTCTCTGTGCTCTGTGCTCTCTCTGTGCTCTGTGCTCTCTCTCTCTGTGCTCTCTGTGTTCTGCTCTCTCTGTGCTCTCTCTGTGTTCTGCTCTCTCTGTGCTCGCTCTGTGTTCTGTTCTCTCTGTGCTCGCTCTGTGTTCTCTCTCTCTCTCGCATCTCTTTCTCTGTTCTGCTCTCTCTCTGTTCTGTATCTCTGTGTTCTGTCTCTCTCTCTGTGTTCTGCTCTCTCTGTGCTCTCTCTCTGTTCTGTCTCTCTCTGTTCTGTCTCTCTGTTCTGTATCTCTCTCTCTGTGTTTTGTATCTCTCTCTGTGTTCTGTATCTCTCTCTCTCTGTTCTGTCTCTGTGTTCTGTATCTCTCTATGTGTTCTGTATCTCTGTCTCTCTCTCTCTCTCTGTTCTGCTCTCTCTGTGTTCTGTCTCTCTCTGTGTTCTGCTCTCTCTGCTCTGTGTTCTGCTCTCTCTGTGCTCTCTCTGTGTTCTGTCTCTCTCTATGTGTTCTGCTCTCTGTGCTCTCTCTGTTCTGTCTCTCTCTGTGCTCTCTCTGTTCTGTCTCTCTCTGTGCTCTGTATCTCTCTCTGTGCTCTCTCTCTGTGTTCTGTATCTCTCTCTCTGTTCTGCTCTCTCTGTGTTCTGCTCTCTCTCTGCTCTCCCTCTGTTCTGTATCTCTCTCTGCTCTCTCTCTGTTCTGTGTTCTGTCTCTCTCTGTGTTCTGCTCTCTGTGCTCTCTGTTCTGTATCTCTCTGTATCTCTCTCTGTTCTGTCTCTCTCTCTGTTCTGCATCTCTCTCTCTCGCTCTGTTCTGCTCTCTCTGTGCTCTCCCTCTGTGTTCTGTATCTCTCTCTGCTCTCTCTCTCTCTGTTCTCTGTGTTCTGTCTGTGTTCTCTCTCTCTCTCTCTGCTCTCTCTGTGCTCTCTCTGTTCTGTATCTCTCTCTGTTCTCTCTCTCTGTATCTCTCTCTGTTCTGTATCTCTGTGTTCTGTCTCTCTCTGTGCTCTGTATCTCTCTCTCTCTGTTCTGCTCTCTGTGCTCTCTCTCTGTTCTGCGCTCTCTGTGCTCTGTGCTCTCTCTCTGTGTTCTGCTCTCTCTGTGCTCTCTCTCTGTGTTCTGCTCTCTCTGTGCTCGCTCTGTGTTCTGTTCTCTCTGTGCTCTCTCTCTCGCATCTCTTTCTCTGTTCTGCTCTCTCTCTGTTCTGTATCTCTGTGTTCTGGCTCTCTCTCTCTGTGTTCTGCTCTCTCTGTGCTCTCTCTCTGTTCTGTCTCTCTCTGTTCTGTATCTCTCTCTCTCTCTGTGTTTTGTATCTCTCTCTCTGTGTTCTGTATCTCTCTCTCTCTGTGTTCTGTATCTGTCTCTCTGTGTTCTGTATCTCTCTCTCTCTGTGCTCTGTATCTCTCTCTCTCTGTGTTCTGTATCTCTCTCTCTGTTCTATATCTCTCTGTGTTCTGTATCTCTCTCTCTCTCTGTTCTGTATCTCTCTCTCTCTCTGTTCTGTATCTCTCTCTCTCTGTTCTGTATCTCTCTCTCTCTCTGTTCTGTATCTCTCTCTCTCTGTTCTGTATCTCTCTCTCTCTCTCTGTTCTGTATCTCTCTCTCTCTCTCTCTCTGCTCTCTCTCTCTCTCTCTGTCCTGTATCTCTCTCTCTCTGTCCTGTATCTCTCTCTCTCTGTCCTGTATCTCTCTCTCTCTGTCCTGTATTCTCTCTCTCTCTGTCCATCCTCTCTGCCAAATGAAGTAAAGATGTTGTAACGGGTTTTTGCGTAGTCCCACAAATACCCCTGTGGTACCTCAGTTACCTTCAAGCGCTCTGCAAGCCGATCCTGAGCCTCCGCTACCTGGGAGTTGGGGTACATGACTGCGGCAGTGCCTCCACCCAACTGGACATCCAGGCTTTGGGTGTGAGATCCAGTGGGAACATATTTAAAACAAGCAATAAATCAACACAGAGCTGTCTATTATAGAAGTTTGTATTGCACAGCAAAACTCTATGCAAAAATAAATGTAACGGTGTAAATAAACATAATGCAGTGGAATAAGTAAATAACGCAAGAGTCAGTATGAGTTTAGCCACCCACAAACAATACTGAGCCCATCCTAGTCTTTTCCCTAATGGTACCATAGGTAGGTGGTGCACATTGTTGGGGCCCAGAATAATTGTAATCCACTTTGTTTGTAATATGCTGGGATGTTCCAGGGATCAGAGAAGTCAGACTGCTGCTTTAGTAACAGTGTCAGAGTGCCTTGTTGTAAAACCAAGGGGAGAGGTTTCAGCTTACCACTCCAGTCTGCAATCAGATTTTGTCCAGGAAGGGGAGAAGCTGCTCCACTGGGATTCCTTCTTTCTGCAGAACAATCACTGCCAGGAACAGTTCTGTGCTTTGATCTGGATACAGAGTCTGCTGGGAGCCTTTATGCAGGATGCTTCAGCACTGGACACAATACCACAAATCTCTGCCACCATCATCTTCCAGCTTCCTCTCTCTTGCTTCCTCTCTACCAGCCCTGCCTCCACACACAAAACCATAGAGCCACACAATCTTGAATCTCAGAGAGCAAACAGAAGGTCGCCATCTGCTGGTTACTACATAGAAACTGCAGGGTAGTAGAATTACTGTACTCCAGGGGTTACATGTTCCCCTTTGAAAATAACTTGCTCCCACTGGCAAGTCCTGGACAGGAAGCGATCAAAACCCAAACCGTATTAAACATTTATAAAAGCCTACAATAACAGTGCTAGCTAATACAATGACATCCTAGCTGGCCAACTACGCTAAAAACAGAGAATGATTTTTCATTTATGATTTCAGCTAGCGCATGGAGAAAGGAGGTCATTTTACATGATGCCTGTGTCACTGGAGCATAGCTAGGTTCTCCTATATGATCATAAACCAAGGCTGTAGGAGGCTGCCGTACCCTGGTGCTGTGTCTTGGAAGTCGCTGGGGAAGAGCACTTTCTGACTGTGCCTGGGAAGCTTCGGCTCCTGCCCTGTAGTTGGGGAGGTCACCAGTGGCTTGAGGCCCTGGCTCTCCATAAATCGAGAGTCTCTGACGGTGGTCCCAGGCACAAAGCACGGGCTTTCTGGGTTCAAAGATGGAGGACTGTTTGACATAAGAGGGGTTTTAACTCTCTGAGGTGCCACAGGGGTAGGAGACAAATACTGTGTTCTCTCAGTGTGGGGAGACCACCACTGATCATCAGCTGTGGGAGTCTCTGAGGTCTCCTCTGACCCATTTTCAGGACTCGCTGCTGTGCTTTCCTCCAATTCACTACTACGCTCTTCCTCATCATCTGTATAGGCTACCGGTAGTAGATGGTTCCTATGCCAAGCCTTTATCCGTCTTCAGGCCTTTTATGTTGTACACTGGCAGTCCTTTTAGCTTAGACACAACTTCGAACAGAGTATCCTTCCATCTGTCTGCTAATTTGTGTTTTCCAAGCACCCCTAGATTCCGCAGTAGAACCTTATCGCCTGCTTGTATTTCCCGATTCTTGACTTTGGTATCGTATCTTCTCTTGTTCCGCTCCTCCATTCTTGTCGTAGCTTGAGTAGCCAACTCATAGGCCCTGTGGAGGTTTTGCTTGAGGGTCCTCACATAATGGGAGTGTGAGCTTGAAGTTGTCCCATCAGGGGACACACCCATCTGGACATCTATTGGTAGTCTAGCTTCCCTTCCAAACATCAGGAAGTAGGGTGAAAATCCTGTAGACTCATTTCTTGTGCAATTATATGCGTGGACCATGGTTTCCACGTGCTTACTCCAAGACCGCTTCTCCTGTTTTCAGAGTCCCAAGCATATCTAGGAGGGTCCTATTAAAACGCTCAGGCTGAGCATCACCCTCTGGGTGGTAGGGTGTTGTTCTGGACTTCTGAACCTGCAACATATCCAGCAGCTCTTTGATCAACTTGCTCTCAAAGTTCTTACCTTGATCAGAATGTATTTGATTAGGTAGACCGTAGTGCATGAAATACTTCTGCCACAGGACTTTAGTAGGAAAGGCCTGAGCGTATCTGGTAAAATGATCTGTAACCACTAGAACATTCCCGATTCCAGTAGTATCATTCTCAATACATAGATAGTCCATGCACACAAGATCCAGGGGCCCTGTGCTTTTAAGGTGGCCCATAGGGGCAGCTCTCACAGGTAGGGTCTTTCTCTGAATACATCTTCTGCAGCTTTTCACATAATGTTCAACATTCCCTCATACGAGGCCAATAGAACCGGTCTTGTATCAGTCCGTAGGTTTTGTCAACTCCAAGATGACCATGTTGATCATGGAGAGCTCTCATGACTATTCCCGGTATCTATGAGGTAGTACCAGCTGCTTTCGACCTGGGTGGTCATGGTATTTCAAAATTCTATAAAGGATTCCATCTTCCAGATGTAGTTTACTCCACTCTCTCCGGTACACGTCTCTTTGTCCTATTGGAAGGGAGCTCAGCAATTTAGGATTCTTAACTCGCATCGCCTTGAGGACTGTCCCTATATACCAATCCTGTGATTGGGCTTTCTTTTTTTCTTCATTGGTTATTTGAGACCAATGTTGAAGGATGACTGGAGCACAAAATATATCTGGTACTGCTTCTGAGGAGTAACTGATGGAATCTATTCCTCTAAGGTCAGAGAACTCCTCCTGTTTCTCGGCCACTACATAGGTGTGGCAAAAAGCCCCTACCCCTGGCCCAGGAATTTCTTCCCATTCTTCCTTTTCTTCATGAGGAAGCAGTCCAGGTCTGCGAGACAGAGCATCTGCACTGACATTCTTGGGGCCTGGCTTGTATTTAAGGCTGAAATTATAGCTCGACAATGCTGCCAGCCACCTATGTCCTGTGGCATCTAGCTTAGCCGTAGTTTGAATATATGTAAGTGGATTATTATCTGTCCTTACTTCAAATGTTGTACCATATAAATAATCATGCAATTTGTCTACAATTGCCCACTTAAGAGCCAAGAATTCTAGCTTGTGGACTGGATAGTTTTTCTCTGCACCAGTTAGACTTCTGCTTATGTATGCCACGGGTCTTAACCCTTCTGGGTAGCTTTGATGTAATACACCCCCTAGGGCCTCCATACTGGCATCGACATGGAGCACATACTGCTTCTCCGGGTCTGCATACGCTAAGACTGGGGCTTCTGTAAGTCTTTCCTTCAAGGTTAAAAAGACTTCTTCACATCCTGAAGTCCATTTGTTTCCGAAGGAGTCTTTAGGACTGGGTACCTTAGCACCTTCTATAACAGAGGTAACCTTTAACAAATTATGTAACTCTCGAGCAATCTTCGAGTAGTCCTTCACGAACCTTCAGTAATAACCACAGAACCCTAGGAATGAACGTAGCTCACTGTTGGTATCTGGCCTAGGCCAATTCACCACTGCTTCAATTTTGGCCGGGTCCGTTGCTACTCCTTCTGCAGAAACAATATGACCTATATATGTGACAGAGTCCCGTGCAAATCGACATTTGTCTAATGATAATTTCAGACCCTCTGCTTGGAGTCGATCCAGCACTTTCAGTAATCGCTGTTCGTGTTCTTCCGGGGTCCTTCCGAACACTATGAGGTCATCCAGATACACTAGGCACTCCTTGGGATTCATATCCCCCACAGTCTTTTCCATTAGCCTTTGGAATGTGGCCGGAGCTCCTGTGATTCCTTGAGGCATCCTAGTAAACTCATAGAACCCCAAAGGGCAGATGAAGGCTGTCTTTTCCTGATCTTCCTCATTCAGCAGAACTTGATAATACCCAGATCTCAAGTCAAGAACACTAAACCACTGGCTTCCAGAAAGGGCATTTAACAGATCTTCTATCCGTGGTAGTGTGTACTGATCTGGCACGGTTCTCTTATTCAGAGTGCGATAGTCTATGCAGAGCCGAACTGTACCATTCTTTTTCCTAACTATCACTATGGGTGAGGCATATGGGCTTCTGGACTCTTTAATAATACCAGATTCTTCCATCCGTTGTAATATATCACGGACATCCTCCACATCTCGCGGGGGTATTCTCCTTGATCTCTCCCTGAAAGGAGTTGAGTTAGAAAGTCTAATAGCATGTGTGGCACTTCTTGCGCATCCCACATCCAATTCTTCCCTGGAGAAGACTTCCTCTCTTGTAATTAGTTTGGATCGGAGTCTATCTTTCCATTCTTGTGGTAAAGGAGAATCTTCCAGAACAAAATCTATACATCCTTCAAGGTTACTCCCCAGTTCTGCTTTCATGGACATTACTGAAGATACCTGCTCTATCAAGTGAATTACGCCAATCTTCTGGTGACGATCAATTCTGACCTCTGTAGGTGTGAAATTCTGTATCATTACGGGGAAATCTTTACACCAGTGATTCCGCCAATCTTTCACTTCAGGTATAAGGGTCCATCCATTTTTCGTATCCTCCTCAGCCAAGGACTCAACTAGGTATTGCCTGGTTCCTCCTGATATTTCATGATGCATAGAAGCTATGGCTCGTAGAGTCTTGGTTTCTCCAGGCTTCAGAAATACAAATGCCCTAATTTTCCACATTTAAAACAGCTTCCTTGGGGGGACGAATCCTCAGGTAACAATCTTCTCATTGTCCCCCTGTGGAGTTGTCTACGAGGAGAAGAATCTCTCCATTTTGCCGCTGGCTTGGACAATAATTCTAGTTCAGCTATCTTCTTTTTAAGAATTTCCAGATCCATATCCTCTTTCTCTGCTGCTTTAAATGTATTCCCTTTGCGTAAAGGAGAGGAGGACATTTGATCCTCCAATCTTTTTGCTTTGTTGATCAGTGTGGAATAGGACAAAACTTGATCATCCAGCTTAACTCTTAACATAATCATTACTGGGTCATTGCTAAGGCCTCCCCTCTGAATTTGCTTGGATAGTCGTGTATCCAACTCAGATGCCGTGACTGCTCCTTTTTGAAATAATTTTCCTAGTAGCAGTTGTAATCGATTAATATAGTCAGAAGAGTTTTCATGCTCCTTCTGCTTGGTGGCTAGGAACTTGACTAACAGATCATCAGAGTCCTCGATTTTTCATAAGCATCTTGCAAAGCTTGAATGTAATCCTGTGCGGTAGTTTGTGCATTCACTCCCTTGTAAAGCCTTATTATTTCTGTAGCTGGGGATCGGAGACTCTCCATTAACCGTTGTTTCTTTATAATATCAGTACAAGACCATTCTTCCAGTAATTGTAAAGCATTATCCTTCCAGGCTTCAAAGGTTTCTTCTCCTACAGGCACAGGCTGGTTCCCAGAAAACACCTTCAGCTTGCGGTAGCTGTGGGTGTGTGTAGCCGTTACTATGGCCTCTGAGAGTTTTTGTAGTATTTCGGCCATGTTACTTTCCCCTGAATTTGTGGTACTCAAGAAGGGGCTGTCTGGCTGTGGCGATATTGGAGATGAGACCACTACAAGACCTGTGGTCTTAGGGTTGATTTCCCCTTGCTCTTTGGAAAATCGTACAGTCTGTTTTGGAATGGCTCCAACTTCGAATGGTGTAACCGGTAATCTCCAGGTAGTTTTCTCTAACATAGGGGTCTGAGGCTGGGAATGACTTGATACATCAAAATCCCTCAGGTTTATACTGAGGGGTTGGGGTGGAGTATGCCCCTCCTCTTTGTCCAAAAGAGCGTACACTAAGGGGCATCCTTCGGGTGCTGCTCCAAGAAGGTGTAGGCTTGTGGCCCTCTGGCGGCCTCTCAAATCTGTATGGGCATATATTAACATATAAGTTTGACCATTTAAATCCTGCAAGATATCCCTGAAGGTAACAATCTCTATTCCCAGTAAAATCTCCAAACACTTGGTGACATGCTTCAGCTCGCTGTAGGGAGGTACTTGACATATCATCACTGCATGGTGTAACGGTATCTTCTGTTGCTGGGCCCATTCTGTCGCAAATAAGAGCGTGGGCCGTGGGATTAATATATCCTTGTTGGTTGTACCCCAATTCATCTCAGCAGTGCCTCCATTTGTAATGGGTTTTTGCGTAGTCCCACAAATACCCCTGTGGTCTTTTACCTCAGTTACCTTCAAGCGCTCTGCAAGCCTATCCTGAGCCTCCGCTACCTGGGAGTTGGGGTACATGACTGCGGCAGTGCCTCCACCCAACTGGACATCCAGGCTTTGGGTGTGAGATCCAGTTGGGAACATATTTAAACAAGCAATAAATCAACACAGAGCTGTCTATTATAGAAGTTTGTATTGCACAGCAAAACTCTATGCAAAAATAAATGTAACGGTGTAAATAAACATAATGCAGTGGAATAAGTAAATAACGCAAGAGTCAGTATGAGTTTACCCACCCACAAACAATACTGAGGCCCATCCTAGTCTTTTCCCTAATGGTACCATAGGTAGGTGGTGCACATTGTTGGGGCCCAGAATAATTGTAATCCACTTTGTTTGTAATATGCTGGGATGTTCCAGGGATCAGAGAAGTCAGACTGCTGCTTTAGTAACTAGTGTCAGAGTGCCTTGTTGTAAAACCAAGGGGAGAGGTTTCAGTTTACCACTCCAGTCTGCAATCAGATTTTGTCCAGGAAGGGGAGAAGCTGCTCCACTGGGATTCCTTCTTTCTGCAGAACAATCACTGCCAGGAACAGTTCTGTGCTTTGATCTGGATACAGAGTCTGCTGGGAGCCTTTATGCAGGATGCTTCAGCACTGGACACAATACCACAAATCTCAGCCACCATCATCTTCCAGCTTCCTCTCTCTTGCTTCCTCTCTACCAGCCCTGCCTCCACACACAAAACCATAGAGCCACACAATCTTGAATCTCCAGAGCAAACAGAAGGTCGCCATCTGCTGGTTACTACATAGAAACTGCAGGGTAGTAGAATTACTGTACTCCAGGGGTTACAATGTATTTGTCTTCCCCAGAATAAGATTTTAAAAAATCATTAATTTGCCTTTCCACCTGGGGGCAAATTAATGCTTTTTTAAAATTATTATTCTGGGGTGCAAATAAATAATTTTATATATATTTTTTTTTTTTTATGTGTGGCCAAATTAACCCTTTCGCTGCTGAGGCTTTTCCCGCCCCTGTGCTGAGGTCATTTTTTACCTGTTTTGCGCATCATGTTTAAACCTGTTTTGAAGGCTTATTTTAGTATATGACATCGACATATTATATATCGTTCTTTCCGTCAGACTCGGTAGATTCATAATATGTCATTATTATATGTATATGTTATGTCATGTTTGTATATTATAACAAAAAATGCAATAAAATATGTATTTTCAATAATTTACAGCGTGTAAAGTGTTTTTTTCCACATTTTAACATGCGAGCAATTGCGGTTATATTTTGTATGGGGTGCGCTTGTTAAAAAAATTAGAGATGGGGTCTCGTTACATTTTTTTTTGGGGAAAATGACACCATTTTTAACAAACGCACCGCATACAAAATCGTTAATGCAGCATCATTGTTCACATTATAATTGAAATGGGAACAATATTGCTGCATTAACAAAACAAAAAAAAAAAAAAAGTGTTTATTTTTTTTTTTTAATTTTTTTTTTAAATTTTTTTTTTTTTTTTTTTTTTTACAATTTTTTTTACTTTCATGTTTGGTATCGTTGGAACGGCCATGCTCTGGCCGATCCAACGATATCAAAATTTAACCCCTAACTGCCACGGATCGGGAGATAGGGAGTTCATTGGAACTCCCTATCTCCACAGTTCGTGGCAGTTAGGGGTTAATGCTAGGACTGGCGTCATCGTGCTACGCACGATGACGCCAGTCCTCTGGGGGAGTTCCCGGAAGCTTGGCCGACATCCAAGATGTCGGCCAGCTCCCGGGAAGGATCGCAAATCGGCGCTTTTCAGCGCCGATTTGCGATCCAGCTCCCCAGGGGTTAATGCCAGGCATCATTTGGAAGGGCAGGCTGTGCCCTTCCAAATGATGCCTGGGTTAAGCCCCTGTGAGCCGCCGATCGGGAGGGAGAGAGGTCCGAAGGACCTCCCCCCCCTCCCTTTCAGGCGCCTCCTCCGCACATGCGGGGGGGGCGCCTGAATTATGTGTCATCGCGGGGGCGCGATGACACATAATAATGGCGGCCACTGCTCCGGATGCCGGGCTGACATCCAGGATGTCAGCCCGCACCGGAGGGGCCAGCGATCGGCCGGAACCCGGCCGAACGCTGACCCCAATGCGAGGACGCGCTCAGCGCGTCCTCCGCATACCAGCGGCAATGCTGAGGACGCGCTGAGGGCGTCCTTAGCATTGAAGTGGTTAAGTATTTTAGGAGGGCAATGAAGTAAAAAACAAACAAACCAGGATACTCGCCCTCCCCCATGGATCATATCCTAGAGCTCCACTGTGGAGCCTCCACAGCAATGAAACTCATGGTAATGTGCTGTGTATATAGGTGTATCACAGAGCCACACAACAATAACATTTTTATCTGCAGACAGTGTGTATGAGCATATCAGAGCCACACAACAATAAAACTGTTACGCTCATACACCCTGTCTGCACATAACAGTTTTATTGCTGTGGGGCTCTGTGATACGCTCATACACACCGCACATTACTGTGTTTCATTGCTGTGGATTCTGTGATACATTCATACATACCGCACATTACTGTGAGTTTCATTGCTGTGGAGCTCTGTGATACACTCATACACACTGCACATTACTGCGTGTTTTATTGCTGTGGAGCTCAGGTACGCTCATGCATGTCACAGGTTTTTTTTTTGGGGGGGCAGCATTTCATACTTCGCTCCAGGCAGCACAGTGGCTTGGGCCGGCCCTGCCCGGAGGCATGATAACATGAGAGTAGTTCCTTTCTTTCTGCGTCAGGAACAAACAACTTGTCAGAAGGAGTCTCAGGGGGAGCTGTACTTTGCATAGCTTGGATACGAGTAAGGAGTGTAGAAGTAAGGGTGAGATAAGAAGCTGCCACTACTCTCTCCAGAGGAACAATCGACTCAACTGGTCTATCTTGCTGTTCTGTGACCTCAAATTGCCTGGAAAGCGCGTCTGCCTTAGCATTTCTGTTACTGGGCCTATAGGTGATTATGTAATTGAAGTGACTCAAAAACATAGACCACCGGGCTTGACGGGATGACAGTCTTTTGGCATCGGCAATAAAGGTCAGGTTTTTATGGTCAGTCAGAATCATAGTGGGAGTAGGAGCTCCTTCAAGTAGGTGTCTCCACTCCTTCAAAGCAGAAATGATAGCCAGGAGTTCTCGGTTACCGATATCATAGTTCCTTTCAGCACTAGATAATGTCTTGGAAAAGAAGCCACAAGGCTTGAGTGGTTGGTCAGGGGATTCTCTTTGGGAGAGAACAGCTCCTACTCCTGTCTCAGAGGCATCAACCTCTAGGAAGAAAGGCTTCCTTGGATAAGAGTGGACTAGTATAGGGGCCGTAGAAAAAGCCTCTTTAAGAGTCTCAAAGGCTTTAACGGCTTCAGGGGACCAAATACGGGTATTAGCTCCCTTCTTGGTCATATTGGTAATGGGTGCCAGTATTGTGGAGAAATTGAGTATAAATCTGCGGTAATAGTTGGCGAACCCTATGAATCTCTGAATAGCTTTTAGCCCTATAGGACATTGCCAGTCAGTAACAGCAGTAAGTTTAGCCGGGTCCATGGAAAATCCTTCTTCGGAAATGACATAACGCAGAAATGCTAACTTAGGTTGGTCAAAGAGACACTTCTCCAATTTACAGTAAAGGCCCTTGTTCAACAACGTCTGAAGAACCTTTTTCACCTGCAAGTGGTGAGTAGCGAGATCAGGTGAGTAAAGAAGTATATCATCCAAATACACGATGACACAGTCGTGTATGAAATCACGCAAAACATAATTTATAAAATCTTGGAACACAGCTGGAGCGTTACATAGCCCAAAGGGCATTACAAGGTACTCGTAGTGACCAGATCTGCTATTGAAAGCGGTTTTCCATTCATCACCATCTTTAATACGCACTAAGTTATACGCACTTCTTAAGTCAAGCTTAGAAAAGATCTGGGAACCTTTTAACCTGTCAAAGAGTTCAGCAATCAATGGATTGGGATAGGCATTTTTCACAGTTATTTTATTTAATCCCCTATAGTCTATGCAAGGTCTTAAGTCCCCTTCTTTCTTAGAGACAAAAAAGAACCCAGCACCAGCAGGAGATGTGGATTTCCTTATGAAGCCCTTAGCAAGGGAATCCTTTATGTACTCCTCCAATATGAGGTTCTCATGTTGAGACAGAGGATACACTCGTCCCTTGGGAGGAAAAGTGCCAGGAAGAAGATTAATAGCACAATCATAAGGTCTATGCTCAGGTAAAGTCTCAGCCCTTACTTTGTTGAAAACCTCCCTGACCTCCTCATACTGTATAGGAACCAATACAGATAAAGGAGCAGCAGTGGGTACATTTATGGTGTGCACAGACTTGACAGGAATCATGCATGAATCAAAACAAGACTTGCTCCATGACAGAACAGTGTTTCTTCTCCAGTCTATGACTGGATTGTGTTTTTGTAGCCAAGGATACCCCAAAACAACAGGACTTGAAGGAGATGATAGGAGTTGGCATACCACAGTCTCTTTATGGAGAACTCCTACAGACATGGGAATAGGACTGGTCTCCTTAGAAATATATGGGTTGGAAAGGGGTCTGCCATCTATAGCATGAATAGCTATAGGTGGGGTTTTTTCCACACAGGGAATCCCTTTCTCCAATGCAAAAGTGGTGTCCATTAAATTGTCCTCTGCCCCTGAATCAAGAAGTGCATCTACCTGAACAATGAAGGAACCCACCTCAATCATAATAGAAAAGTAACAATGCTTTTTATAGACAGAAGGAGACAATGTCATAACTTCTGATACCAGTCCCCTCTCCTCTGAGGATTTAATCTCTCCAGACTGCATTGGTTGAGGTACAGGGTTGTCAGATGCAGCAGGATTAAACTCTGGAGACACACACGGTATTAACCTATTAGGTTGCGCTTTTGTTTTACACATGTCCCTGATTTGGTCTTCCATCTCCATACAGAAAGGAATTAGATCATTCAGATTCCCAGGAAGATCTTTTGCTGTAATAGCAAGGGTTAACGAGTCAGACAAACCCTCCAAAAAACAGGACACCAGAGTTTCATTATCCCAATTAACCTCGGCAGCAAGCGTCTGAAACTCAACAGCATATTCCAACACAGTTCTGTCTCCCTGACTTAACCTCATTAACCGTTTAATAGCAGAATTTGTTTTTCTGGAAGGGTTAAACACATTCTTTAAGGTGGTAACAAATTCCTCGTAGTTATTTATTATGGGATTTTTAGACTCCCATAATGCAGTAGCCCACTCTAAGGCCTTGTCTCTGAGATGGTTAAAAAGAAAACATACTTTAGCTCTGTCAGTTATACACATATGAGGATTTAATTCAAAACATACATCAATTTGATTCAGAAATCCTCTGCATGCAGCAGCCTCACCACAGAAAATAACAGAGGGCAACATTTGCACTGGAACAGTGGATTTAACCATAGAAGTGTCAGAATGGGTTATAGGAGCAGGTGAAGGAGACTGCATGCAATCTGTATTCTCCAAGAACGTTTCCAGCAAAATTGCTAAATGATACATCTTGTCATCAGCCTCCCTTATATGGGAACAGCAAGCAGCAAACTGCTGGGCGATGTCTGCAGGGTCCATGGCCCTGACGTAATGTAAGGATATAGAGTCACCCAGCACGCAGACAAAACCCAGAAAGGCAAGAAAGAACCCTAAACTGAGAGGCTGGTCCTTAGAATGGCCAGGTACTAATCTAAAATACATAGAAGTACAGATCAGGGACAGGAGAGATATCGTAGTAAATACAAGCCAGAGGTCGGTACATGAGATAAACATATGCCTAGGGATAATCACAGAAAACACAGTCAATATACAAGCCAGAAGTCAAACCAGAAAAGCAATATGCAGAAGCTATAGACACGCATTGAGGGCTAGAAATAACCATGTCAGGGCTCAGAGCACAGTCAGTGACTGATATTTAAAGGCCTAGATCCCTGACCAGCTGCGGCATTCAAAGTGGCCTGATTCAGAGACTGGCGCCCTCTCTGTTGGGAAGGCCACACTGCAGGAGCACTAGCAGGCATGACACCCCCATCTATTTGAAACCTAAGTTCGGTGTTTTTAACCTTTTTTAGATGTAGAGTATGTCTGGGTGGGTGCATTGAATTTTGTATGTATATACAGTTGTGTTCAAAATTATTCAACCCCACTGAAATTGAGTGTTTTGGCCAGTTTGACATTGATTTTGATCAGTCATCTTCCTTACAATTAAATCAAAGAGGCACGTGTAGGTCAGACAAATATAACATAACATTTATAATGAAATAACCACAAATGTCTTTTCTGTGCTCACATCATTATCAGTTTTATTCAACCCCCAAGTGACATTCAATCTTAGTACTTATAACTGTAAAAGGATGTTGTACTAACAGCTTTTAAACGTGAAGCATAGCTTGACACAAGTGTCTTGCAGCGATCTACGGGTATCTGCGCCCATTCGTCATGGGCAAAAGCCTCCAGTTCAGTTACATTCTTAGGCTTGCACACTACAACTGCTTTCTTTAAGTCCCACCAGAGGTTCTCAATCGGATTTAAGTCTGGTGACTGCAACGGCCACTCCAAAATGTTCCAGCCTTTAATCTGCAACCATGCTCTAGTGGACTTGGAGGTATGCTTGGGATCATTGTCCTGTTGAAAGGTCCAACGTCTCCCAAGCCTCAGGTTTGTGACGGACTGCATCACATGAGCAGCAGGAAATGCTAGCAGAATGATTGGTTGTATAGGGAGAGGTATTAGCAGTAGGAAAAGGGAAGTGCTCATGCCACTGTACAGAGCACTGGTGAGACCTCACTTGGAGTACTGTGTGCAGTACTGGAGACCGTATCTCCAGAATGATATAGACATCTTAGAGAGAGTTCAGAGAAGGGCTACTAAAATGGTGTACGGCTTGAAGGAGAAAAGTTGCCAGGAAAGGCTTAATGATCTTAACATGTACAGCTTGGAAAAAAGACGAGACAGAGGAGATATGATAGAAACATTTAAATACGTAAAGGGAATCCACAAGGTAGAGGAAGGGAGTATATTTAAAAGGAAACAAAGTAGCAAAACAAGAGGACATAGTCTTAGATTAGAGGGCAAAGGTTTAAAAGTAACATCAGAAAGCATTATTTTACTGAGAGGGTGGTGTACATGGAACAGTCTTCCAGTTGAAGTGGTAGAGGCCAAAACAGTAATTTAATTTAAGCAAGCATGGGATAGGCATAAGGCTATCCTAAACAAAAGATAAATCCAGGTAAAGTATCCATGTAATTGGGCAGACTAGATGGGCCGAAAGGTTCTTATCTGCCGACATTTTTCTATGTTTCTATGTTTCTACATTGTCATCCAATATCTCCTGGTACTGAAGAGAATTCATGGTACCTTGCACACGCTGAAGCTTCCTGTACCTGCAGAAGCAAAACAGTCCCAAAGCACGATTGACTCTCCGCCATGCTTCACAGTAGGCAAGGTGTTCTTTTCTTCATAGGCCTTGTTCTTCCTCCTCCAAACATAGCGTTGATCCATGGGCCCAAACAGTTCTAATTTTGTTTCATCAGTCCACAGAACACTATCCCAAAACTTCTGTGGTTTGTCCACATGACTTTTGGCATACTGCAGTCGACTCTTATTCTTTGGAGACAGCAAGGGGGTGCACCTGGGAGTTCTGGCATGGAGGCCTTCATTAAGCAGTGTGCGCCGTATTGTCTGAGCTGAAACTTCAGTACCCACATCTGACAAATCTTTTCTCAGTTCCTCAGCAGTCACACAGGGACTTTTCTCCACTCTACGCTTCAGGTAGCGCACAGCAGTCGAAGTCAGCATCTTCTTTCTGCCACGACCAGGTAGCGTTTCAACAGTGCCCTTTGCCTTGAATTTGCGAATGATGCTTCCTATGGTCTCTCTTGGTATGTTTAACATCTTTGCAATCTTCTTATAGCCATTGCCCTTCCTGTGAAGAGTAATCACCTCTTCTCTTGTCTTCCTGGACCATTCTCTTGACTTCACCATGTTTGTAACCACACCAGTAAATGTCTAGAAGGAGCGGAGTATCACAGTCATTTTAAAGCTGCCTAATTGGTGCTTATTATGCTTTATTGCTGCTCCGTGACATCCACAGGTGTTTTCAATACCTGATTGAAAACACTTGAATGAACCTCTGTTCTTCAGAGTGGTAGTCTTTAAGGGTTGAATAATTGTGTCAATGAAGAATTCACAAAAAGAAACATTTACTACTGTATTACAAAACCAATTGATGTCATTTTAGTTGCATATGGTTCTTTAAAAAGTCCTTGTAGGATTTCATTCTGAATACAATTACAAATGTACACTAAATTCCCTAAAACCCTTTACAGCATTGGGGGTTGAATAATTTTGAACACAACTGTATCATATATAGAATTCATCGAAAAGGCTCACTGGCTGATTCCATGAACTGATTTATCTTTGATGTCAGACACCACTTGTAGACCACTTTTCTGTATTCCCAGGAGATATCTACAAGCTTTTTGTACAAGCTAACCCGGTTACACTTTAATTCTGCATTAGTCTTGGTGAAGTACCTCACTTAAGAATTAAAGCAACTGATATAACTCAAATCAACATATGTAGAACCTTAAAAGGTGCATATTAACCAAGACGACGTATTAATGGCTGTGAAATATTAAAACGTGTGGCAATGTAAAAAGATAAATGGAACAGAGCGGATGTAAAAAAAAACAACATTTCCCTACCATGCTATAAACAAGTTGCATGACCATTACATAATGATGAGCAGCATTCTTAGAACCTACCTATGGATGAATAATATGATCATTTTTGCATACATCAAGATTAAGAGAATACCATGCTATGTGTATTTTTTATTACTTGCAATTAGTTTGCTCATTAATATGTAACAGCAGGCATACTATATAAACAGCTGTAGAAATTGCTGTATAATTTCCAAATTAAAAGTACAATAAAAAACTTATTGCGTGTTCCCAAAATAGACAGCACTCAAGCACCTGTTTAGAGATGGATGCCAGCCTAGGTTTTATAAAAATGGATTTTAAAACAAATATGGCACGCATGGTTTCTGTGGTTCACACTTCTGCCTTCTTCCTTGAAGTGGCAATATATTAAGGTATACAGACAATTCTGTAGAACGGAAACTGCGCTCCAGTCAATTTTTTTCTGCTTCCTATAACTTTGATATCACATTTCAGGTGATTATTGCTAATTGTCTGCATCCACCCCTTTCAGACGCAAGATAACGCAAAGGTGCTGGTTCTTGCGCTTGTGATTTCACAACTTGATTACTGCAACTTGCTCCATGTTGACCTCCCCAACTCCCATATTGCCCCTTTGCAATATGTTATGAATACAGGTGCCAGGCTTAATTTTCTCACCAGATGCTCCTCGTGTACCTCCCCCGATGCCGGTCCCTCCATTGACTTCCCGTTTCAGGATACTGTTTAAAATACAGTTTAACTGTTTAACGGTCAAATTGCTCAATAACTAATTCCCCCCTTACATGTCTTCGTAACTCCGCAAGCATGTCCCGCCTAGACAACTCCAGTTGGTGGGAGATCTCCACCCAGGGGCGGACTGACAACTAGTGGGGCCCCCGGGCAGTAGAAGATAATGGGCCCCCTTGTGCTCTGCCCACAGTAGGTCACGCCCGCATAAACTCAAATCACAAAATGCAACACCCAGCTGTACATTGCTGTGTTAAAGATTTTATTTCTTCAAACTAGTTTCAAATTAAATGTTTTAATAAGATAAAATACACATACTAATAAATCATCATGCCCCCTCCAGACTTACAGATGGCGACCGCTCTGCTGCAGCAGTCATCAAACACTCATTGCAGCTAAGGCTGCGCCGCGGCACAGAAGGTCCCGTGGCAAACTTTGTTATCTGCAGACTACTTTACAGGTTTATAGTTAACTATACATTACTGATACGCTCATACACATTCTGCATATTACTGTATCACAGAGCTCCACAGAATAAAACAGTAATATGCAGAATGTGTATGAGCGTATCACAGAGCTCCACAGAAATAAAACTCACAGAAATGTGCGGTGTGACAACTTCATTAAAAATCGACATGGGTAAGCACAAACGGCTCACCCAAGCCCCTGGAACTCCAGAGGAACGCCACAGCCCACCTCACAGCGGAATTCATGGCTATTTCCCACCGCAAACGGGAGCACCGGCTCCACGGGGGAATCCAAGATGGCGGCCGGGTCGGCTGCAAATGACGGGCCTAAGATGGCGGCCGCTACTACACCGACGGCGCCACACTCCCCAGCTTCACCCGGTGGCGGCTGGGAACCACCGCCAGATATCCTGCAGCTCATAAGGGCCCTGCCAACCAGAGATGATCTCACTGCGGCCACCAGAGAACTGCGCCATTCCCTCTCAGGGGAAATACAGCAGGTGAGACAGGATGTCAGCGTATAGTAGCGGTGGAGGGGGGACACCAGGCACACGAGGACGCTATCCAGGCCCACTCCACACAGTTAACCCTGCACCACTCCTTACTTCAAACCCTCACCAGACAACTTGAAGACCTCGAAAACAGGGGCAGGCGCAATAACATTAGAATACGAGGCCTGCCTGAAAATGAACGCGATTCGGATGATTTACACCGCATCCTCACCAACCTATTTAATTTTCTGCTGCAAAAGGCGCCGGATGCTGCAGTGGAAATGGAGCGCTGGCATCGCGCCCTAAGATCCCGGGGCCCCCCAGGCAGCCCCCCTCATGACGTCATCTGCTGTCTCTTAAGGTTCAGCGTCAAGGAGACTATCATGGCTGGGGCCAGGAATAAGTTGGCCTTACGATTTGAAGGAGCGAAAGTGGAACTTTTTCAAGATGTATCCTTACTCACTTTACATTCCAGGAGGGCACTTAAACCCCTAACAACGGGTCTACAACAAGCGGGATTACAATATCGGTGGATATACCCGGCAGGATTACAAGTACGCACTCCTCAAGGCCCAGTCACGGTGCGTGGTGGTGACGAACTGCCTGAATTTCTCTCCACGCTGAATTTACCGCCTGATACTATCATGGAATGGCCTGACCCAATACGGTTTCTCACTTCCACTACGCCGAGGCCTCAACGTGCCCCCCGACAGCGCAGATTGCCACGTGGAGTCGCCACCGATGGAAGGTTCACACAGTTCGATTCACAGGAGGCTTAAGAATTGCACATCTTCCTTTTGTTACATGGCACTATCGTGGAGAAGACATCTAATGACAGGTTCGAATGCCCCACGCTATTATTTGTACAGCTCTGGTGGAGCGAGGTACATTATGTAGACCCTGTATTTGGTGTCCTTTGCTACCTCTTGCTGCCATTGTAGCATCAACTGCGGTTTCAGGGATTGATGGCTCCCCCTCTACGCATACTCTGCAAACAGGTATTGCTGCGGAGATGATGCCATATGACGGACCCAGCGGACCTGCGCGGTTGTCTCTGAAGTTTTGGAGAGCGTCCTACACCGGTCCTACGCAAATGTATTTTTGCTCCTTTGCTTTCTCACTTTTACGCATTTTCACCTGGAACGGCTGTGTGGATTTTATAGCACCATTAATCGTAGTTATCAACAAGATACAATAATTATGGTCATTCGACAGCGGGTGAGATTCGACTGGAGACTCTGGTTTCGTAATTTGTAAATTTTTTCTTCTCTTTCAGTACAGGTTATTGTTGCACTTATCTAAATCTCATGTCAGGATACGTTCCCCTGGGGTATTAGCCCACTCCGGAAGGAGTTGTTTAGGCGGGGCATCTCTCCGCTTCGCTCTGAGCGTCGCCTGGGATTTACACCCCACTTTGGGCACACGCTGGCAGTATTTTGTTCAGGTTTAACAGTTTTCTTTTTGTATTCACCCCCCTCCTTTCCCTACCCCTTCCTCCCCTTGGTACACCCACCTCAGGTTCTTCTATAAGAGTTTGATATCATGGCATACCAGCACAGGCCATTGCTCATACGCTCTGTTAATGCTGGAGGATTGAACATACCTGCTAAGAGACATACTGCTTTATGGGATTTTGCTAAGGCTCAAGTTTCAGTGGCTCTTATTCAGGAGACACATTTTCTGTGCGACAAGGCACCGGCACTCTGGAGTGCTTCGTACCCTTTGGGGTTTTATAGCAATTACAGGGAGGGTAAATCTCGAGGGGTGGGTGTTCTGTTTGCTAAGCATGTACCATTCCAATTGTTGGCCCACAAGGCAGATGATGAGGGCAGATACGTCATGGTCAAAGGCACTATTGGAGAACAGCTATACACCTTCGTCTCTATTTATCTCCCCAATCGCAGACAACACATAGCCCTTAAGAAGCAATCATGTCTGTAGTCACGATTTCCAAGATGGCACCTCTGGGGCAGGGTGATGGTGATCATTTTACCTTCCCCTGGACCCTAAGCTTGATACCTCACGTGGGTTTACCTGTGTTCCCTTATCGGTCATCCGCTCGACACGACTGACATTACTGGACTCCACCCTGACGGATTGCTGGAGGGCGTTGCATCCCTCCACCAGGGACTATACGCACTACAGCTCTCTACACAAAATCATACTCACGCATTGACCACATCTTTCTCCCATTCGCACAATCACATCTTATTAGATACGCCGCAATTGGCTCACAGACATGGTCTGATCACTGCCCAGTAGATGTAGAACTCAACTCATGCTTGTACAGCCCTAAAGCGTTGCATTGGTGGCTGAACGAAACTCTGTTGTCTGACCAGATGGTACTCTCAGGCCTAAAGGAAGCGGTATCTCAGTACTTTACAGACAACTCAGTTCCGGACGTCACCCCTCCCTTATTGTGGGAAGCCCATAAAGCCACAGCAAGGGGATATCTCATTAAACAAGGGGCTCAGCTTAAGAGGGAGCGTACGGCACGACAGGAGGATCTGATGGCCCAGATCTGCATATTGGAAGTATCTCATAAAGCCACGAGCTCTGAGGAGGACTACAGTTGTGTTCAAAATTATTCAACCCCCACTGAAATTGAGTGTTTTGGCCAGTTTGACATGGATTTTGATCATTCAGTCATCTTGCTTACAATTAAATCAAAGAGGCACGTGTAGGTCAGACAAATATAACATAACCACAAATGTCTTTTCTGTGCTCACCTCATTATCATTTTTATTCAACCCCCAAGTGACATTCAATCTTAGTACTTAGTACAACATCCTTTTACAGTTATAACAGCTTTTAAACGTGAAGCATAGCTTGACACAAGTGTCTTGCAGCGATCTACGGGTATCTTCGCCCATTCGTCATGGGCAAAACCCTCCAGTTCAGTCACATTCTTAGGATTGCGCACTGCAACTGCTTTCTTTAAGTCCCACCAGTGGTTCTCAATCGGATTTAAGTCAGGTGACTGCGATGGCCACTCCAAAATGTTCCAGCCTTTAATCTGCAACCATGCTCTAGTGGACTTGGAGGTATGCTTGGGATCATTGTCCTGTTGAACGGTCCAACGTCTCCCAAGCCTCAGGTTTGTGACGGACTGCATCACATTGTCATCCAATATCTCCTGGTACTGAAGAGAATTCATGGTACCTTGCACACGCTGAAGCTTCCCTGTACCTGCAGAAGCAAAACAGCCCCAAAGCACGATTGACCTCCCGCCATGCTTCACAGTAGGCAAGGTGTTCTTTTCTTCATAGGCCTTGTTCTTCCTCCTCCAAACATAGCGTTGATCCATGGGCCCAAACAGTTCTAATTTTGTTTCATCAGTCCACAGAACACTATCCCAAAACTTCTGTGGTTTGTCCACATGACTTTTGGCATACTGCAGTCGACTCTTCTTATTCTTTGCAGACAGCAAGGGGGTGCGCCTGGGAGTTCTGGCATGGAGGCCTTCATTACGCAGTGTGCGCCGTATTGTCTGAGCTGAAACTTCAGTACCCACATCTGACAAATCTTTTCTCAGTTCCTCAGCAGTCACACGGGGACTTTTCTCCACTCTACGCTTCAGGTAGCGCACAGCAGTCGAAGTCAGCATCTTCTTTCTGCCACGACCAGGTAGCGTTTCAACAGTGCCCTTTGCCTTGAATTTGCGAATGATGCTTCCTATGGTCTCTCTTGGTATGTTTAACATCTTTGCAATCTTCTTATAGCCATTGCCCTTCCTGTGAAGAGTAATCACCTCTTCTCTTGTCTTCCTGGACCATTCTCTTGACTTCACCATGTTTGTAACCACACCAGTAAATGTCTAGAAGGAGCTGAGTATCACAGTCATTTTAAAGCTGCCTAATTGGTGCTTATTATGCTTTATTGCTGCTCCGTGACATCCACAGGTGTTTTCAATACCTGATTGAAAACACTTGAATGAACCTCTGTTCTTCAGAGTGGTAGTCTTTAAGGGGTTGAATAATTGTGTCAATGAAGAATTCACAAAAGAAACATTTACTACTGTATTACAAAACCAATTGATGTCATTTTAGTTGCATATGGTTCTTTAAAAAGTCCTTGTAGGATTTCATTCTGAATACAATTACAAATGTACACTAAATTCCCTAAAACCCTTTACAGCATTGGGGGTTGAATAATTTTGAACACAACTGTATGTGCGGCTCTTGGCCCTTAGAGCGGACTTAAACTCATTGCTAAATATTAAAGCTCAGAGGTCCTTTACACACTATAAACATCTATTTTTCAAACACGGCAACAGGTGTGGCAGGCTGCTGGCCAGAGTTCTACGCAAAAAACGCAGTTCGGCTTACATTTCTAAAATCACAGACAGGTCGGGGGGAAACACTCCCTGCCATCCTCCATACTGGGGGTGTTCCGTTCCCATTTTCATTCACTATATAATCTAGACAAGACGACTCCACCTACACTCACCTTGACACATAAGATTGAGACGTATCTACAAACTCATGTTAAACGCAAATTATCGACAGCAAACAGGCAATTTATAGAAGCCCCTATTACGGATGAGGAACTTCGCATAGCCATCAAAGACACCCCTACGGGTAAAGCACCAGGCCCTGATGGCCTATCGCTCTTGTATTACAAAAAACTTCTAGATACACTGATACCGCAATGGTTATCCGCATTCAACTCCCTCACGCAGGGTGGGTGCCTCCATTTTATTTTATTTATAAAAGGATTTTACCAGGAAGGATACATTGAGATTTCTCTCGTTTTCAAGTATGTCCTGGGTTCGAGAACATTGAGTGGTTACAGAAATACAAAATAGTAAAATGCAAGAAATTAACACAAGACCAAATATACAGATTAACAGAAAATTAAATATGGAGGAAATAAAGTCATTATGTTACATGTTTACAGGTGCATTTTGTATTGAGGTATGTTAATAGGGAAGTCTTAAGGGACTTTAGACTGGGGGAAGATTTGACGGTGTCTGGGAGGTTATTCCATATTTGCGGTGCTCTGTAGGAAAATGAGGATCGAGCCATTTTCTTTTTGTATTGCGGTATTGCAAGTAAGGTGCTGGTCCTGGATCTGAGGTTATAGGATGAGGGAACTGCCGGGGGAAGCAGGATATTCAGGTAGGGTGGTAGCTTCCCAGAAAAGCTCTTAAACACCAGGTTGGAAAGGTGAAGGGTGCGTCTAGAGTCCAGTGATGGCCAGTTTAGTTCTTTTAACATGTCACAATGGTGTGTCATGTAGTTACATTGTAGCACAAAGCGACAAAATGAGTTATACAATGTAGTAAGTTTCTGAAGGTGTGTTTGCGGGGCGGCTGCATACACTACATCTCCGTATTCAATGGCTGGCATAAGCATTTGTTGTACAATCTGCTTTCTTACCGCAGGGCTCAGGCAGGATTTGTTTCTGTACAGGGCACCTAGTTTGGGGTAGAGTTTAGATGAGAGTTTTTCGATGTGGGGGCCAAAAGATAGATTTGGGTCTAACCACATAGCTAGGTATTTGAGAGAAGGGACTGTGGTCAGCGTGCCATATGATTTTGTCCCAACACATAGATGGGGTGTCTGCAATTTGTGTAGTTTAGGTGCTGTTCCAAAGAGCATTGTAACAGTTTTGCCAGTATTTAGAAAAAGTTTGTTATTTGCGATCCACTTTCTACCCCTGTAAATTGTTCTTGCAGCACTGCCTCCAGCTGTGGGAGATTTGGTTTGCTGGTATAGATTACAGTGTCGTCTGCATACATGTGTACAGTTGAAGCTTTGCAGACATTGGGCAGATTGTTTATGAATATTGTGAATAGCAGGGGGCCAAGTATCGAGCCTTGTGGTACACCGCACGTGACTGGGAGGGGGAGGGAAGTGCTGTCAGAAATGGACACAAATTGAGACCTATCAGACACATATGATTGGAACCAGGTTAACGTACTATCACCAATACTAGAGTTCTTAAGTTTTTGTAATAGGATGCCATGGTCTACTGTGTCAAAAGCCTTGGCAAAATCAAGGAAGATGGCTCCAGTTAGATTTCCTTGTTCCATGCCAGCTTGGATATCATTACAAACTTTTAAAAGGGCAGTTGTAGTTGAATGGTTTGGACGAAAGCCTGATTGATCTGGGGTTAAATAGTTCTGATACTGATAATAATCACGTAATTGAGTGTAGACACATTTTTCCTGAATTTTTGACATTACAGGGAGCAGTGATATTGGGCAGTAGTTGGATACCAAAGTATTGTCTCCACTTTTATGGATAGGTACCACCCTTGCAGTCTTCCAGAGTTTGGGTATGTATCCAGTCGCCAGTGATTCATTAATCAGGGTTGCGACAGGTTTTGCAATTGCTGGTCCCGCCACACTTACAGCCACGGTCACCCTACTCCCAAAACCCGGAAAGGACTTGGATCAATGCAGTAATTACAGACCTATATTGCTGCTTAACCAGGATGTCAAGCTGTTTGCCAAGGTGCTGGCCACCCGACTTAAGCCGTTCATCCCTGGATTGATACATGCGGATCAGACGGGCTTCATCCCTGGGAGGGAGGCGAAGGATAGTACTGTCAGGGCAGTGAACTTAATCCACGGTTCACCACGATTAACCACTGCTCCATTTCGGCTCCTGTCCACAGACTGTGACAAAGCTTTCGACAGGGTACGTTGGGATTTCCTATTTCGAACTCTGTCACATATGGGACTGGGGGAGAATATGATTCTCTGGATCCGGGCATTGTACACTCACCCTTCAGCGCGCATTAATGTTAATGGGGTCCTGTCTGACTCATTCCCCATTTCAAATGGCACCAGACAGGGCTGTCCCCTCTCACCTCTCCTTTTTGCGTTATCTCTTGAACCCTTTTTACAAGCCGTCAGGGACGCCCCGGATATAGCTGGATTGAGGGTGGGTAATACAGAACATCGGCTAGCTGCATATGCTGATGATTTATTATTTTTTGTGCGTTCACCTAAGGTCACCCTGCCTACTTTGCTGCGTATGTTTGCCGACTATGGAACTCTGAGTAATTTAAAATTGAATATGGATAAGTCCGAAATCATGCCTGTCCTCATTCCCCCTAGAGAGGCGCTAGCTCGGCAATCTTCGTTCCCCTTTAAATGGTGCCAGGGCCAACTTAAATATCTTGGCACGTTTTTGACCCCGGACACTAATGACCTTTACCGAGCAAATTTCCAACCACTTTTAGCCTCCCTTGAACTTGATTTACGCAGGTGGGCTCTTCCACATATATCGTGGTTTGGTCGCATTAATACTATAAAAATGTCAGTCCTACCCAGGATATTGTATCTGTTTCAGACACTGCCTATTAGCTTGCCACGCATCTTTTTTAAACGACTAAACTCCATGTTCCGCACATTCGTGTGGAACGGTAAAGCACCTCGAGTTAAGCTTAATCTGTTGACTACACCTCACTCCATGGGCTGCATGTCCATGCCACACATCTGGCATTACTACTGCGCGACTCATATGCAACGCCTGGTGGAGTGGGGGAAAAACGCATCACCTAAATTGTGGGTGGGAATTGAAAAACGGTTTGCGGGTGATAACTTAGCTGCCTTGCCATGGCTGCCTCGAAATTTGGCAAATCCCCTACACAATGCACTCCCAACTACATTGGCCAAGCTTTCCTTATGGTGCTCCCTGCAGACAAAGCTACCGGTGGCTCCATATCCCTCCCCATTGATGCCGCTGCAACATCTACCGGTGTTCTCTAGGCACATCATCCCTACGGCACCTACAGATGACCCTCCCTCTCCGCTCCCGCTTCATTTCTTAACAGCTGGCGCTCAGGTTGCGGAAGATCGACTACCATATAGCCGCCCTTTAGGATTTCTGGGTAAATTCCACCTTCATCGGCTTATATCTTACATGGGCTCGCTGGCACCGCTAGATAAATATTGCAGACCCCTCACGATATTTGAATCCATCTCTCATCGAGGGACAACTCCCCCACACAGCATATCACTTTTCTCTGGCCTCCTCCAATCACTTTCTACACCTTCGACTCAGTTCTGTGACAAATGGGAAGCCTCCTTTCGCATAACTTTGAAGGATGAGGAATGGTCTAAGATCTACACCCTTGCCCACTGCTGCACCCCTTCCACTAGGATACAGGCGGTCAACTATAAAATATTATATAGATGGTACCGCACACCGGACAGATTGAGTCACTTCGCAGGGGGGGCGGAGATCTGTGCTGGAGATGTAGTGCGCCACATGCGGACCATCTCCACATCTGGTGGTCGTGTCCGAAAGTGCAGACATTCTGGGAACGTATACATGAATACGTGTGTAAACTGGTGGAGCCCTCTCCTCCATTCACGCCGGAATTTTATCTGTTACACCACACGCCTTACAGCATCTCAGGCTATAAAAAATCTATCATTCCATGTCTGTTACATGCTGCACGGCTCACGATCCTCAGATTTTGGAAACAGGATATCTCCCCCCCACTTTCAGTATGGTTTGATGAAATGGAGTTCATTCGTGGGGTGGATGAACTCACTTTCCGTGCCCGAGATCGCTACATGGATTATTCTGCAAAATGGTATTACTGGTTATCAGATATATGCAGAATCTCATGAACCTTTTACACCTCTTGAAATGTGTTATCAGTCTTGAGTACTTTGTTTTGTGTTTATACCCTGAGTCCTCATGGCTCTCCTTCCCTGTATTATTGTCTCACCCCCTCCTTAAAGTTATAACTTTCATATGTATCATTACTTCTGAACTGGGCTAATTTAACCGTTTTTTATTGTTGGTTTGCTATTTGTCATATGCCTGGTAACGTGAGGCTCAATGTTTTCCTTGCATTTCTGTAATGTGCCTTATTCTGAATAAACTTGAATATGTAAAAAAAAAAAAGAAATGTGCGGTGTATATGAGAGTATCACAGAGCTTCACAGCATTAAAGGTTACAATAATGTCAGTTAGAAGTTAGTTAGGTTTAGGAATTATGGTTAGAAGCTATGGTTAGGAATTAGGGTTAGATACTAGGGTTAGGAATTAGGGTTAGCCATTAGAAAGGGAGGGAGATACAGTCAGAAAGGATCATAATGAGAAAGAGTGATAGAGAAGAAATGACAAAGAAAGAGAATTGGAAGATAGACAAAAAGTAAAGGGAGATTGTGATGGGGAGAAACAGGACAGAAATGAGGAGACAGAGAGAAAGTGAAAATTTGAGAAATGGATAGAGAAAAGATAAAATATAAGAGCAGATAGAGAATAGATAAACCCATATTCAGAAAGAGAAACAAAAACAGGAATAGAGAAGAGTGGATTAACAGACAGAAAGACAAACCTCTTCCCCCATACTTCCCAGATTCTTGCTTCTTTCCAGCTCTCCCAGGCAGGTGCTCCACGTGCTGGCTGTCTCCCGGCATCATTACAGCAGGGGCTTCAGGGATGTGACCAGTCCCTGCTTCAGACTCGGAGTCAATGAGTGTAGCTGCAGCACAGGGAATGCTGCTGGACCCCTGTGCTGCCAGGAAACTGAAATCCCTGCAGTGTAGGCAGCATTATGTGCTGCCTGCACAGGGACATGCAGTGTCAGTTTCCTTGTTCCACACAGGAGATCCGGGCCCCCCCACGGGCCCACGGTCGGCGCCCGAAATGCTCGACTGGTCAGTCCGCCCCTGCCTCCACCTTTCCTCTGTCTACACCCATGATGCTAACGCTTGCCTTCAAGACTTCTCAAGGGCAGCTCCGATCCTGTGGAATGACTTGCCTCTCCCTATCAAACTCTCCCCTAATCTTCAGGCCTTTAAAATATCCCTCAACCCATCTCTTCAGATTAGAGTACCACATCACTGATTCAACTCACCCCTCTGCTCACCTACTCACACATCGAGATTTAAGCCGTTTCCATGGCCCCACCATTCCTGAACTGCTGGCACTAAGGATCCTGACATCCCGTAAAACTCTCCTTGTCTTCCTCAACACCAATCCCTCTAGATTGTAGCTCATATGAGCAGGGCCCTCTACACCTTGTTTCCATGCTATGCCCTTTATCTGCATCTCGTTGCAATGGTTATTGTAAAGCGCTGCGAAAACTGTGGGAGCTATATAAATGATGACAATATAAAATAATAATAATAACGGAATCCTGGATCCTACTTAAATATTCTCCATGCTGAGTCAAACAATAGAAAATATGAGTTTGTTTCCATTAACGAGGTTAAGTTGTTATCATGTGAAAAAGATGCCACATTCAGGCTTTTTTTAGTAAATTTGTGTATAACATACTATTGCTAAATACAAGTACTTTCTCAGCAGATCGCCTTCACCAGTCAGAGGTAGATGAATGTAAAATGTTGTTAAGTTTGTTAATGGATGTGGTTCTCAATGACCCGATCCATTCCAATACCAGAGATTAAAAAAATAGAAATGTATGACTTACACATACAGGGTTATTCAAAGAGTGGAATTTTGGCGCTCTTCCGTTTTCCGCACCTCGGGGAATCAAATTCCCCGACCCTCTGTGAATTCAGCTTTCACCACAGGGTCTCCGTAGTGCAGGAAAAATCTGGCGAAAACCCACCAGACGCGTCTAAAAAAAAAAACAGACGAGCCACCGAACACAGCGCTTACCAGCCGCTGGATAAAACCGACAAGCCGACGAAACGGGTAAAAAAAAGCAAACAACTGCAACTTTTAAAATTTTAAATGCTGTTTGCAAAAAGCTACTGGACAAAAATGTCTGGAATTAATATATAAGGTCCTATGAATAATAATAAAAAGCTATGTTACAGAAAAAAAAACGCTATTAAAAAAAACATCTGCAAAGATCCGGGAGAAAAAATAATTAAAGAGACTTTTTCCTTCAAATTAAAAGAATAGGTGATTTATTTGATATTGAATAAAAACGGGAATATTTTTACCATTGAAACCTATGGGATTTGCCTGATTAAACCTGCCGAAGGAAACCACCGAACAGCAGGGCATTTCACTGATATTTCACTGACATTCAGTGTTCTCTGAATAGATTAACCATTACTTCTCTATGGGGATTTTACTGCCGTCAAACGGCACCGTATTTCACTGGCAATTCGCCAATATTTCGCAAATTTCCAGGTTTTGAATAGCCGAATGGCCACGAAATTGCACCGTATGGGGAATTCACAGTTCTGTGCAATTTCGGGGACAGTTCGGCTCTCTCTGAATAACCCCTATAGTGTAAACACAACTACAAATATTCTTGAAATGTTCACAGTTTGAGAATTCTCTGTACATTTGGCCAAACAACATCAGCTCATGGACTGTTGTTGGGCCTATAGTGCAGAGGTCCCCAGTCCTGGTCCTCAGGGCCCACTAACAGGCCAGATTTTAAGGATCACCTTGGGGAAATGCAGACTGAATCCTGCAATCACTGAGCAGTAAATCATATCACCTGTGCTGTGTTTCAGATATCTGGAAATCCTGACCTGTTAGTATGCCCTGAGGACCAGGGTTGGAGACCACTGCTTTAGTGGATACAATAACCCCTGCACTACCAAGTGATTTTCCAGAAAACCACTGTCAGAAACCAGTGGGGTTTTTTGAAAAATCACTTTTCATTAATTATACAGAAAAAAATTGTGAACATTTCAATGTACTTCTTACTGTAGTAGCCCTTTTCCAAAGGCAGATGTCACCATTTGTTGACCAAAAAGTGCTACTGCACAAGGAATCCTCTGCTCTTTCAGCTCAGGATTAGGGATGAGCATTCGGTTTGGATCTGTTCAGAGTTCGAATCGAACATTGGCTGTTCGAAAGTTCGTGAACTTCGAACTTTTTGGGACGTTCGCCAAAAGTTCGAAAAAAATAATAATTTGAAAAAAAGTATAAAAAATGCTTAAAAAAATACTAAAAAATCTAGAAATAAAGAGACTCTTTACTGCAGAATATTATAAGCAACGGTTTATTAGATATTTAATTAAAACGGGAATATTTTTAACATTGAAGCCTATGGGATAAAACAGTCTTGTTACTAAAACATCAGGCAGACACGGCCCTCTAATCAGGCACGGTAGAGGGCAGCCTGCCGGGGCCTCCCAAGGATCCCCTTGAGGAGCATTCGGCCACCGGATGAGAGAGCTGCGACTGTGCGGGCCAGCCGCCCGGGTGCATGTGGCAGAGACAGGCGGCGCAGGGAGGGAGCCACTGCACCTGCGGCCACGGCAGACCCCCCCCCCCACAACCAGGATCCAGGGAGTCCCCACTGACCACCAGGCTAAGGTAAGGCGACACATTTCTAAAAAAAATAAAATCCGAGGACATTTTTAAATGTCCTCGGGAACATAAAATAAAACCTTTTTTTTTCTTTCTCTACCTGGCTGAATGTATTTAATTATATATATTAGATACATTCAGCCAGGTAGAGGGGGTGGCATGTGGGCTGCGCGGGGTCTCAGGCAGTGGTTTGGTTTTTTTGCGTGTATATTTTTAGAAAATTTATATTGGAAGGTAAGGGCAGGTATGATATATATATATAGATAAGATATATCTCTATATTCTTATAAATATATATATCCAGACTTGTATTACACACACATTTTGGCAACTAATTGCCCCTCCATAAGAAATGTTGAACCCGATAAAGCAGAGAATAATATATATATTCTCTGCTCTTTCTGGAGAAATCAGCCAAATGGGGGGGGGCGCATTTAGTTGAGATTGTCCACATGCCACCCCCTCCATGTGCGTATGTGTATATATGGTCTGAGGTCTGTGGGTGGGTGTATATATATACACAGTTGTGTTCAAAATTATTCAACCCCCACTGAAATTGAGTGTTTTGGCCAGTTTGACATTGATTTTGATCATTCAGTCATCTTGCTTACAATTAAATCAAAGCGGCACGTGTAGATCAGACAAATATAACATAACATTTATAATGAAATAACCACAAATGTCTTTTCTGTGCTCACATCATTATCAGTTTTATTCAACCCCCAAGTGACATTCAATCTTAGTACTGAGTACAACATCCTTTTACAGTTATAACAGCTTTTAAACGTGAAGCATAGCTTGACACAAGTGTCTTGCAGCGATCTACGGGTATCTTCGCCCATTCGTCATGGGCAAAAGCCTCCAGTTCAGTCACATTCTTAGGCTTGCGCACTGCAACTGCTTTCTTTAAGTCCCACCAGAGGTTCTCAATCGGATTTAAGTCAGGTGACTGCGATGGCCACTCCAAAATGTTCCAGCCTTTAATCTGCAACCATGCTCTAGTGGACTTGGAGGTATGCTTGGGATCATTGTCCTGTTGAAAGGTCCAACGTCTCCCAAGCCTCAGGTTTGTGACAGACTGCATCACATTGTCATCCAATATCTCCTGGTACTGAAGAGAATTCATGGTACCTTGCACACGCTGAAGCTTCCCTGTACCTGCAGAAGCAAAACAGCCCCAAAGCATGATTGACCCCCTGCCATGCTTCACAGTAGGCAAGGTGTTCTTTTCTTCATAGCGTTGATCCATGGGCCCAAACAGTTCTAATTTTGTTTCATCAGTCCACAGAACACTATCCCAAAACCTCTGTGGTTTGTCCACATGACTTCTGGCATACTGCAGTCGACTCTTCTTATTCTTTGGAGACAGCAAGGGGGTGGGCCTGGGAGTTCTGGCATGGAGGCCTTCATTACGCAGTGTGCGCCGTATTGTCTGAGCTGAAACTTCAGTACCCACATCTGACAAATCTTTTCTCAGTTCCTCAGCAGTCACACGGGGACTTTTCTCCACTCTACGCTTCAGGTAGCGCACAGCAGTCAAAGTCAGCATCTTCTTTCTGCCACGACCAGGTAGCGTTTCAACAGTGCCCTTTGCCTTGAATTTGCGAATGATGCTTCCTATGGTCTCTCTTGGTATGTTTAACATCTTTGCAATCTTCTTATAGCCATTGCCCTTCCTGTGAAGAGTAATCACCTCTTCTCTTGTCTTCCTGGACCATTCTCTTGACTTCACCATGTTTGTAACCACACCAGTAAATGTCTAGAAGGAGCTGAGTATCACAGTCATTTTAAAGCTGCCTAATTGGTGCTTATTATGCTTTATTGCTGCTCCGTGACATCCACAGGTGTTTTCAATACCTGATTGAAAACACTTGAATGAACCTCTCTTCAGAGTGGTAGTCTTTAAGGGGTTGAATAATTGTGTCAATGAACAATTCACAAAAGAAACATTTACTACTGTATTACAAAACCAATTGATGTCATTTTAGTTGCATATGGTTCTTTAAAAAATCCTTGTAGGATTTCATTCTGAATACAATTACAAATGTACACTAAATTCCCTAAAACCCTTTACAGCATTGGGGGTTGAATAATTTTGAACACAACTGTATATCTGCGTGTTGATATATATGTATATATAGGTCTGCATGTTGATATATACGTATATGTCTGTGTGTGGTATCAATGCATCCCTACTCTATACACAGCGCTCTGTGTCCCTATAATATATATGATATGGGGTTACCTTTTTTTTTATATTTTTATACTATTCCTATTAAATTAACAGTAATTTTTGATGTATTTTACTCAGTAGAAACTTTTTTTTGCCTATATAACGTGTGCTTTGTGAAAATAAAACGGTTTTGTGTGTACATTTTAATTTAGTTAGTGGATTCCTGTCTAGTGCAGTGAGAAGCAAACATAATGCAGTGTAGACACACTGCTACGCGAAGCGGAGTGAAGTCATGCCTGCAAAATGTTTGCTTCTCTTTGCTTCGCTACGCTGTGCGTCGCTACACGCTCAGTGTGTCTCAGCCTTTATTCCCGCATCGCTAGATTACCGAATCAGTTTGTATACTTGTTACTGACCCTGCTTGTTCTGAGGACCTGATCTGTTGACGACTTTGCCTGCCATTTGACTATTCTCTCTGTGTATTCCCTGCCTGTTATGTTTGCTTCCTGTTGCTACTGGTGTGCGCCGATTCTCACCATATACAGTAGCCAGTACAAGTGCCTAAACATTGCTGACCCGGTTTTGCTATAGCTGCTGATGTAACTGAATAGATCGGGGATCTCTTCTGCATTACCAAAACTTCCACCACTGCACTCTTCCACAATACCTCAGAGGGGTTACGGTGTGAAGGCACTTGCTGCCACCAAAGGCACAATATTTGGGTGCACTGACGCCTGTACCAGATTCATATCATTTTAATATTTGACCGCAGGGTCCAACCCTGCACTCTTCCACAATACCACAGAGGGGTTACGGTGTGACGGCACTGTTGCCGACACTAAAGGCCCAATTTTAAAGCACCTATTGTTACTTTCATCCAAATCCTGCATAAGTTTCACCATAATTTAGCCAAAAAAATCACTAAACTTGTTCTGCGTGTGCTAAAATGTCTCCTCTTTTCATACAGGCTGCCGCCCCAAGCAGTTGTTTATGAATAGATTAAAGGACAACCATTTACTGTCATTTGAAATGTCATTTTTTGGTTTTTAAATGTTTCTATACATCCTTCAAATCCGCCACTTCACGGGCAGGTTATGGGGACCTCCTAGGCACGATATTTGAAGGAATTTTTCGGTTTTATTTTAAACCTTTATTTCATGGAAATTATTATTATTATTATTCTTTATTTATAAAGCACCAGCATATTCCGCAGCGCTGTACAATAAGCACAGTATAGACAGGGTTACAATACATTGAACAACATTTGACAAACAGTACAGGAGGAGATGAGGGCCCTATTCCCGTAGGAACTCACAATCTAGGAGGGTTGGGGTTGAAAACAGGAGGAGAGGACTGTAAGGTGAGAGTGATTGATGGTTGTGTCAGTGAGTTGGGTGGTAGGCTTCCCTAAATAGGAATGTTTTAAGGGAGCGTTTGAAGGAAGAGAAGTTAGGGGAAAGTCTGACAGTACGAGGGAGAGCGTTCCAGAGAGTGGGGGCTGCGCGTGAGAAATCCTGCAGTCTATCATGGGAAGAGGTGATGCGGGGAGAAGCTAGGCGCAGATCACTGTTTGACCTTAGGGAGCGGGCTGGGGTGTATTTGGTGATTAGTGAGGACAGGTAGTGGGGCGCTGAGTTAGTGAGGGTTTTGTAGGTAAGGATAAGGATTTTGAACTTAATTCTGCAGTGGATGGGGAGCCAGTGAAGGGACTCGCAGAGGGGAGCGGCAGAGACAGAGCGGCGGGTGAGGTGAATTAGCCTGGCGGAGGCGTTCAGGATGGATTGTAGGGGGGAGAGGCGGGACAGAGGGAGGCCAGATAAGAGATTATTGCAATAGTCGAGTCGGGAGATTACCAGGGCGTGTATGAGTTGTTTTGTGGTGACAGCGGTAAGAAATGGCCGAAAACTCACTGTTCCTTTAAAAACGTTTTTTTTAAAAAACTTTTTTCCTGGTTTCCTGTCCCCCAGGGCACTACCTGGACCCCCATACACCTTTTATGGCAAATATCTAGCATATATGCCCTCTTGGAGGGCACTCTAAAAATCGAACGTTCGAGTCCCATTGACTTACATTGAGTTCGGATCGTGTTCGAGTTCGAACTCAAACTTTTGAAATTGTTAGAGTTCGAAGTGGAACCAAACACGGGGGCGTTTGGCTCATCCCTACTCAAGATCTGTGTTTTGGAGATGCTATTCAAATTGTTTTAGCACCTCAGGTGTCATGTCCGAGTGGATAAAATGTTTGGGACACACTCTGCAGCCCAACTGCAAATTAATTTTGTTTCCAATAAGTAAAAATCCTTTTCATTGCTCCAGAATGTATCCAATCGAGTATTGATATTGGGGCACCAGTAAGTGCTTTGAAGTTCGAGTGAATGAGTAAGGCTGGCCATCCACTGGGTATGTAGTCAGATGGCCGGCTTAAGTCCCTATCACTCCAGGAGGGGATTCTTGCGGGGATAGTGCTGCCGCAAATATCCAGGAGGCTAGCGGCCATTACAGTGCAGGCTGCTGGATTCAGAGCCTGCCCTGTAATCCACTTCTAAAATGGGGATGCTAAGGGGAAATTTGTGAGTGCACATCTGGAAGCGTCTGTGAACAACCCAGGTCAGCCGACGGAAAGGCCCCGAACAAAGAAAAGATTTAAAGAACCTGCAGTAGGGGGAAAAAACCCTCTCCCTGGTGCTGAAACGGGCACCAGCACACAGAGCTGAACAGAGAAAAAAAAATCGCCGGATGCTGCAGGGGAGAAAAAAGCCTTGTCCTTGGTGCTGAAAGCTTCAGCACCAAGGACAGCACTGCTGACGGCAGCTGGACTGAAGAAAAAATAAAACATGCCGTGCTCGGCCAGTGAAAAAAAGCCTTGTCTTTTTAAAAAAAGGTTGTGAATCAAAAATTTTGCATAAAAAAATACAAAACAATACTCCAAAAATGACAAGAAGTTAATAAATAAAAAATCTTTTTGATGCAGATGAAAAAAATTAATACATTTTTACATTGAATCCTATGGACTGTCGAACGGAATCACTTCTTTGGAACAATTTCCTTGCCGCGGAATGACGGTTTAAGTATACAGTTCATCTTTTTTCATGTAAATTATCCCGGCTTCGTCTGACAAATACCATTGAAATGGGAAAGATCACTAGTCCAGAAGTCCCTGCAACATTAGTTGCAAAAAATCATATGATGTTGACCGATGGAAGTCGGAGGGAGGTGGAAGAGGGCTGATTCATCTCCATGTTGTGGGATTGGTCGGATGACGACAGATGATATCGAATGATTGCACCATCGCAGGAATACGGACCCAGTGGACGCCAGCCTTAACTAGTTAGAATAAATGTTTGTGTTGCAAAATTCATTCTGTTTTTTTATCATTATGGCAGGGGGGCGGATGAGTCCCAAGAACGTGCACACTGAGGACTAAATTTGTGACATCGGTATGAACAAACCATATTGACATGAAGGATGCCAGAGTCAACAAGTGGCAAAAGAAAGCAAGGTCACAACAAGATTGTTACACAAGCAGAAGTGTGAGGAGTGCTCTAAAAGATAAACAATAAACATGTTGTCTGAGTATTGGCAAAGTCTATATTAAAATAATTGTATAATATGCAGGGCGTATTGGTTAATAGCAGCACTGCGCCTCTAGTGCGACTTTTAGCTGGGACACCCAGTAGAATGAGCACGTTATTCCTGATTTACTTTTATGGAATCTCAGAGAAATGCAACTATGTTGCAGACGCCTTATTTCATTTTGATTCTGTCTAAAAGAAAACATTGGTGCCTTCAGATATACGGCACATGAGACAGCGATCTGTTTATTGCCAGCAAAAGTCGAATGTTATTTTTGCCGTATATTTCAGTCACTTATCAAACCTGTCCAGATGCAGAATGTGTATCTACTAGTTTGAAAGAGAAAAAAAAGCAAAACAAGCATCTTAATAGAGGACGGCCTCCTGCTGTGTTGCTTGATTTGCCTTTTTCTCATGCTCTATATAGCTAATCTAGAAGGTGTAATGATCACGACGCAGGCACTGCTTTGAAATCCAGCCGGCTTTTTCCAGCTGCCTGTAGACATGTTAAAAACACACACTTCACATGCCATCCTGGTAACATGTTGGAGAGGTTCCGTGTGGTGTTTAGAGATGCAGAGCTGTGTTTTACAATTTTAATATGTGGAAAAATAATACATGCAATCTTTAAACAAATACATATATTTCAGATAAGAAATATTTTCAAAATTGGGGCTATTTGCAAACATTCAATACAAGGAGTTAAAGGAACATTCTAATAAAAATGCCCCCTCCCCCTCTTTTGCCCTTAAATAATTGGACAGATGCTACTGACAACTAGTGATGGGCCGAACACCCCCGTGTTCGGTTCGCATTCGAACTCGAACACCCGAAAAAGTTCGACCGTGAACTCAAACGCAATTCGAACACCATTCAAGTCAATGGGGGTCGAACGTTCGAAAATTAAGGTTCCCTCCAAGAGGGCATATATGCAAGATATTGGCCATAAAAGGTGTATGAGGGTCCGGGTAGTGCCCTGGGGGACAGGATACAATGAAACATTTTTTTTAACCCTTTCACTGCCGAGTGCGGAAACATTTCACCACTGTGCGCTGAGCTAATTTTTACCGCTTTTGCTCATGTTTAAACGCGATTTGAAGCCATGGGAAATGTTTGACCAACAAGGAGTGGGAAATGTTTATGAAGCCCATTGGCTTCAATGTTAAAAATATTCCCGTTTTAATTCAATATCTAATAAATGTTTATTATTATATTTTGCAGTAAAGAGTCTCTTTATTTTAAAAAAAAATTAGGATTTTTTAAGCATTTTTTTGAAAACTTTTTTTTTCTCGAACTTTCAGTGAACGTCCTGAAAAGTTTGAAGTTCTCGAACTTTCGAACAACCGATGTTTAAATCAAACTTCGAACCGATTCAAACCGGCAGTCCATCCCTACTGACAACATCTGGCAAATTATTTTTTGAATTTTTTTTTATTTTAGGTAAATTTACTCACTTTTTCAACCCTTGTCACTTGCACCACTTGCCTGTTAGCTCAGGGTCTTCCAAATCCAGAAGTCTCTGCAACTTTTCCACGCTATTTGCGTACCTATGCAATTTGCATAGCCTAGGAAAAACAAATTGTGCATTGTTCGGGACGTGTGAAATTTACATATGCAAGTTCCATAGCGTCTGCGCAGAATGATGGTTTAAAGCTGCACACATGCACAGTATTGATCTATAGGCTGCCTCTATCTGGGGGCTGGTTCTCACAAACCCTACACAACCTGACCACTTTAAAACACTAAAGGGCCAAATTACATGGTTGGCTCTAATGTTAGCGCTCACCTGCATGAGCGTTAACGTTAGCCCAAGTATTTACCGCATATTTCAATCCAAACGCTAACGGGTTAAGTAACCCGTTTGCGTTTGGTATCTTACGCTTTTCAGCGTGAGGCTACTGTACTTTGTGCTCCCTATTCTTAACATGGGGAACACAAAGTCTTAGGCTAGGGTCAGACTGAGGCAGTGCGAACGCGCGTGCAGGCGCACTTAATCACGGCCGCACTAGCAGCAGATGCCGGGCAATGACGGCCAATATACGAAGTACGGTCGCACAAAAGTGCGGCCGCGCAACGCAAGTGGAAAATGAACGCATTTTTTCGAGAACGTGAAACCGCAGGTACTGACGTACAGAGTGCGCTGTGTCCGCTAGAGGCGTGTGTGCGTGATTAGGAGACGTCAGACGCTGCTAATGTCCGGCCAACATAACGTCCAGACACAAAAAGAGTTTTATTGATGATCCGTACAAAATCACGGACGAAAATGCGCATCGTATGACCACTATCGCGTATTCTGTGAAAAAATACGTCCATTCGTTCGAACGCACTTTTTCACAGACAACATAAAAATGCGTTCGTCTGACCCTAGCCTTAATCAGCATTAGGATTACAAAGTCCTAACGCTGATTAACATCCGGCTGCAGTTAACAAAAAGTTAACCAGAGCCAGGACTTGCTGCTAACAGGTTCCGCTTCTGCAGAATCCGTTAACACCAGCCAAAAAACAAAAAAAAGGAATCAGATACTCACCTCCTGTACCGTGGCTCTGTCCGTCTCCTCAGTCCGGCAGGAGCAGCGAAAGACTGGGGGGAAAAGTCCCCCCCAGTCTCCCCCTGCATATCACTATGGTGACCGGCCGGATCTTGCGAGGAGCGATCCGGCTGGTCATGTGACCGCCGTCGTCTGCTTCAATGGAGTCCTATGGACTCCATTGAGAGGATGTGCGCAGCTGCGCTTAGCGCCCACAAACAGTGCAGGCAGCTTTTTTAGCACCTGCATTGTAATCTAGCGCTAATATGCGGGCGCTAGGGGGAAAACTGCGGGTGCAGTTTTTGCTCCCTAGCGCCCGCGTTTTAGTGCTAGGAATGTCATTTGGCCCTAAAGTGGTCAGGATGTGTAGAGCATCCCTTTGATCCGATTTATTCAGTAACTTGTATGTACGAAGAAATGTCTTACCATCTACAAAGTTCACGTATGGTATGCCATAATGTATGGTCTGGACGGTAAGAATTAATGAAGGCTAGCTCTACATAGCCACCCTCTAATCTTTCAGATCAGGGCCATCCTCGTCTTCTTTTTAAAGGGATACTGTATTAAAAAAATAGAGTTATTTTTTTACCTTAAATAATTGGGCAAAGGCTGCTGACAGCTTCTGCCCAATTATCTTTTTATTTTTGGGGGGGGGTTGAATTTACTTGCCTTTTCTCCCTCATAGTGCACAACTCCTCCTCTTGGCTGAGGGACTACCAAGCTTTTCTGAAAAATGTGTGCTGCTATACTACTTGTGTAGGAACTGCAAATTCCACAGCAGTATGGGACTTATGTACACAAGTTCTGTAGCGCCTGCAGAGAATGATGGACTGGAGCTGTGCTCACTGATCTGTAAAGGTGCTTAGGTAAAACCATGGCCTAATCACTTTTCTATCGCTTCAGCAATTAAAGTACAGGTTGGGCACTCCTTATCTGGAATTCATAAATCCAGAAGGCCCATAAATCCAGAAATTTTGGAGCCTTCCAGATTTAAGTTATACTTACCTCCCTGATGCTCCGGATTGCTCCTACTGATCGGTGACACGGCTCCGATCACTGCAGCATACACTGGAAGACTCTTTGTAGTCCCAGTGTGTGACATGGTGCACAGAGACATGCTGGCTCCATGCAGTGTGTCCATCAAAAAGTGCCACACAGCTCTCTTAGAATGTGTATTGTTGCAGCAGGAAGGAGATCACAGCTCTCTAGCATCCCAATCATTCCACATTAGAGCTGCTCACCCTGTATACTGTATTGTCTCTATTTATGTGTAAATTTAAACAAGGCTCTGTACGTTTATCAGAGCCTTGGTTAAATTTAAACCTGTATAAAAATCTGGCATACATATCTTGTGTATCTCAGCAGTGCCTTCATCTGTAAAATCCCTTGTGTGGCTCATTTATGGGCAGTTTAAAGTTTATTGTGGTATGCCTGTTTGGTAAGACTTCAAATAACAGAAGCAGTGGGATTGTAACTGGGCTTAGATGAGATGTCTGTATTGCACAATGCTTCCATCTATAGATAAGGCCCTAGAGGTGATGAAACATATGGATTCCACAAGACTAAATAATAAATACAGAGACTTAAACAAACATTTGTTCCACATAGGAACCGGGCATGTTTAACATATCTCACATTCTTTATTCAATATTTTTTTTTTCCTAGCATTCTCCTTTCTTTTCTACAGCCTCATCCGAAATGGTATCTTTTTCTCCAATCAGAATATAGCAGCCATCTTGAATAAGGGCAAAACTCCTACTTATGTGGAGGATAGGACTAGCATTGATCCTAATAAGAGTCACCAAAGAATCGCATGGGATCCCATTTTAGTTTACACAATCTTAGAGACATTTATCAAGTAACTGAACAATATAACCTTTTCCCTCTTTGAATTGTGTCTCAAAATGATTTGCGGGGAACCTCTTGTGTACGATGCCAACAAAATATATAGCAACTTTCCACACACACAGCAAAGGTTACTGTTCTTGCCCTGGAAACAGACAGATTTCCATTTTTGACAGATATTTTTTATTTCCTTTTGCAACAGAGAGAGATAATTGATAAATACAGAAAGGAATCTATAGTGATAATTCCAGGATGAGTTATCGTTGCAACTGTTGAATTTACTTTCCTAAGTCGGCCAGATGGAAAGGGAATAAATATTTAATTGTTTACTTCATGTTATAATTTACTATTAATTAAAGAAACATTTTTTTATACAGGCTTTAAAGTGACCCTGTCCTCCATAAAATAATATATAGATAGCAGCATCTGCTACAGTGAAGTTTAACTATTGAAATACTATGGAATTTAAACAAACCAGCAACTTTATAGGTAAAACCTTTTGCTTACTTTAAGTGGGCTTTCTGAATCCACATGAATCAGATCTGAGGAATTTACCATCTCAATCAACACAATTTTACATGTTCATGGTAGTTCCACTTGGCATGAACTGGTTTGCGCTTCTACAGAAGTAGCAGAGATAACCCAGTAGCTCTAGTGTGTTACCAACAGCAGTAATAACAGCTCCAGCTGGAATAGTGAGTTTGAAATATTTCTTCTTATGTATAGATAATAGACAGTAATCATATACTTTGGAAAAGGTTTTTCATACTGTAAACCTTAGGGTCTGGGTAATGTTGGCTGATGAATTTTTTAAATGGTGCACACTGAAATTTAATTCTGCCGGACTGAGCAAGTCTAAAGTGGCATCAGCTGGGGCATATTATAAAAAATCTCATGTTTATGTCATGCTCAGACACACTCAACAACTTCAGACAGTAGCCAATAAGAGAGAAGAGGCCCTCAAGAACAGTAAAGAACAGTAAACATAAAAAGGTGTTCAATTCGTATTTTTCTAAACTGTTATCCCTTTTTGGTGTATGTTGAACAATCTTTTTGAACATAGATTTGCAAGATACATCATTCCCTAAAAAAAAATGTCAAAAGCCCCAATCACCACTTAAAAATTTAACCTCTTCACTGCTGAGGCATTTCCCGCCTGTGTGCTGAGCACATTTTTACCGGTTTCGTTCATCATGTTTAAACGCGATTTGAAGTCACATTTTATTATATGACCCAGACAAATTATATATCGTTATTTCCGGCAGACTCGGCAGATTCATAATATATTATTTTTATATGTATATGTCATGTCCTGTCTGTTTTTATTATAACAAAAAATGCAATAAAATTTGAATTTTTAATCATCTACAGTGTGTAAAGTGTTTTTTTCACATGAGCGTTTGCGGTTATATTTTAAAGGATCCCCGTATCTCCACCAGGGGATTTCCTTGGGAAATCCACAGGCAGCTAGGGGTTCCCCGGCTAACTGACGTCATCGGGAGGGAGAGGGATCCAAAAGGATTCCCCCTTCCCTTCCAGGCGATCTCCCGGCATTGCCGGGGGGGGGGGTCGCCTGGAAATGACGATATCGCGCATGGTGCGATGATGTCATTGACGTCAGGAGGGGCTTGACTTCAGTGTCTGAGGACGCTAAAGCCAGAACGCTGCGGGACCCCGGACAGAGAGGTGAGCATCTCCGCCGGCGCTCCCGCTTGCGGATAACGTGTGGGGAACGTCCTCCGCATATAGCAGGAGACAATGAGGACATTCCCCACACATCATCCGCAGCAAAGTGGTTAATCAGTAGTACTATTTGCAATTTAGGCAGTAATAATTTAGTCGACTAATGATTTTAGTCAAAGATTTAGTTGACTACAAAAAAATTTTCGGTGCTGAAACTAGATTTTAAGTAAGTTTACCATGAGTAAAACTATTGTGAAAATCTATTCTGAGATTTTCATGGACTAGTAAAAACTAGACAAACATGTTAAGGAGGGTCTCATCTTAATTTAGTCTTAATCATACCATTTTGTTTTAGTCATATTTTATATGACTAAAACTATGACGCAAATCTATTGATATTTGAATAAAACTATAACGGAAATCTATTGACATTTTCATCTACTGATAAAAACTATATAAAGATGTTAGAGATGGACTAATTTGAGCTTAGTGCTTTGACTAAAATGCCATTTAGCTTTAGTCATAATTTAGTCAACAACTAATCCTATAAAAAAATCTATTGACTAAAACTGTGATGAAAATGTATTGACATTTTTGTCAACTGATAAAACTAGACGAAAATGTTAGGGAGGCAAAAATTTCAATTTAGTTTTAGTCAAAGTCGTTTGACTAAAATGTTATTTAGCTTTAGTTGTATATAAATCGACCAAATTAATACTGTATTTGGGGCACTCTCACTTTGTCAACATAAAATAAAGTATTTATTTATTTATAAAGGATTTTACCAGGAAGGATACATTGAGATTTCTCTTGTTTTCAAGTATGTCCTGGAATCAAGAACATGGTTACAGAAATACAAAGTAGTAAAATGCAAGAAATTAACACAAAACAAATATACAGATTAACAGAAAATAAATATGTAGGAAATATAGTCACTATGTTACATGTTTACAGGTGCATTCCTTATTGAGGTATGTTAATATGGAGCTCTTAAGGGACTTTAGACTGGGGGAAGATTTGATGGCGCCTGGGAGGTTATTCCATAATTGTGGTGCTCTGTAGGAAAATGAGGATCGAGACACTTGCTTTTTGTATTGTGGTATTGCAAGTAAGATGCCGGTCCTGGATCTGAGGTTATAGGATGAGGGAACTGCTGAGGGAAGCAGCATATTCAGGTAGGGTGGTAGCTTCCCAGAAAAGCTCTTAAACACCAGGTTGGAAAGGTGAAGGGTGTGTCTAGATTCCAGCGACGGCCAGTTTAGTTCTTTTAACATGTCACAATGGTGGGTCATGTAGTTACATTGTAGCACAAAGCGACAGAATGAGTTATACAATGTAGTAAGTTTCTGGAGGTGCGTTTGCAGGGCGGCTGCATACACTACATCTCTGTATTCAGTATGTAACAAAGCTTCAGATTTTCAAATGCTCCAAATGTTATATTGTTACTATTGTTACAATATCTTGTTAGTATTTGCTCTAGTGGCAAAAGTCGGAAACAACTCTACTTTACCAGAATACATTCTATTTACTTATAGCAAATTATAGTATGTCACCCATGGGAATTTCCTCTAAACTTTTTTTAGATATGCATTAGCAGCAGCATAAAAAGAATAGTTAATGTGTTTTTCAGTGACATGCTACTAGAAATTAAGCCTGGCAGATGACACAAGTGGCACAGATGGTCACACTGGTAATAAAAGCCAATAAACCACTGGAGACTGACATTTTATTTTGCATGGTGAGGGAAGAAGGGAGGGAGAAAAGGGTACCCATATAGTATGTACCAGTAGAAACATGTTTAAGGTTATTTAGCTTATTTGAAATGTGCATTTCTTTTTCCTCATTCCAAGAGCAACATGAGGCTGTCAGAATTCTAGCCTGCAACAGTTATTCAACTCATGCCACCCTTCCTAAATCAACATTTACTTCATGTTTCAGCAGACACATATTTGAAAGAATAAAGGGCAAAATCTATTTTACATTCAGGTAGTGCATAAGCAGCTGCATATAGTTGAGCTGGGAAAGCTTTTTCATTATGTCCTCAATATGAGCAACACAACAATATTATACAAAAGAAGCAGACAAGGAAACCAGTTGTTTACATTGCTGTTTATTGTATTATTTATCACTGATAACAACCTTTCACAGAGAGAAAGGAGTAGAAAGTGTTGATATGCCACTTAGTGGAGAAATAGGCTTTAGAACTTTTAATCGCTTTAATTTTAACATACAATCAGAGGCGTAGCAAGGTCATAAAGTGCCCGGTGGCAAGTCCTCCCCTAGTGCCCCCCCCATTTTTAGATGAAATAATGCATTATGCCATCACTTTCAAATTTGCTCAGTGTGGGAAACGAAAATGTGAATTAGTGCAGTGACACTGCGTTATAAACGTTAACATACCGTGCCCCACCCCTGGGCCAGTCACGTGATTGCTCTGAGCCTGTATATGATTTGGCACCTGGCCAGTGAGCAGCAAGGACGACGCTGTCAGGTGCTGGGGGGGTACAAGGGACCGCAGACGTGACACTCTGGCCTTTCTGCTGATGCCCATATGACCCTGTAGAACTTTCTTAGGGCTGCAAATGATGGTTATTTTCATAAATCGATTATTCGGATAAAAATATATTATTTTTTGTTTTACGTAGACGGAACAAAAATCAACGACTATTTTTGTTACGCAATTTGCATAGTGTACATAACTTTCATATATTGTGTATCTCATGCAACATAACATGTGTAATTGTTGCATACAACATATGTGAGCACATGCTCACAGTTATGGATTGTTGCTGTGTGTGCAGCTCAAACCCACGTCTCCTTCCTCACTGAACAAATGCTGCTACGATCACTCTGATAGATAGGATGTTGTCAGTATAAAGCGGGGTCAGAAGGGTGTTACGGTGGCAGTACCACCAGGCACGCACCATCCTATCCTTGGAAGTGGTCAGTCTGTATATATATATCCCTATGAATATAACTCGCAGCAAGGTGAGGTCAAGGTTCCTGAGAGAAGCCCCTATATGCAGAGATGCACTGTAAACTGCAAGGACCGGTGAAAGCAACACAGGGTTAACAAAAGACCTCTGTACGGCAATACCAAAGATTCCCTCCACTGAAAGGCCGGTCTTTAGGATAGCCAGATCTAATCTAAAGGAAAGTATTACCTTGAAGCCGTACAGAGTCTTTTGTTGTATGCAGATGACAGGGTTACTTAGAAACGGTACAGACAAGGAATATACTATAGAGTAGTCATATAGAGGAAAGCCAAAGGTCATAACCAGAGAGAGTACGTCATACAGAATATAGGAATAGGAACCAGAAGGGAAGTCAGCCAAACCAAAATCAGTAACCGGTGTAGCGCTCACTCTCGGAGGAGCCGCTGAATTTGAACCTCGGGTCAGTCTCCCCGCACTAGGGAATAAATATACTCCAGCACCGTCGTGGATTTTATAAATTATATTAGTTTACTGAATAAACGGACATATAATGAGTAACACGGTATTTGTATATATTTTTACAGTACTTCGTAATACGAGAAACACGCAGCGGAAAAGGAAAAATACAGCCCTTCGTAATGCGAGAAATGCGCAGCGGAAAAGAGAAAAAAAGTATTTTTAACCCCTTAGTGGTTGGAGTGTGAGTCTCGTACAGGTTATGTCCCAAGGAATGTATCTGTATGCGTGTATTGGTACCCGGGCACAACATTCAACTGGCCAGTGAATCATTTAGGAGGTATCTTCGACTAGTCACGTTGGGCCCTGTGGGTTTTGAAGAAACTGCAGCGTGCTTTAGTATTTTTACAACAGCCTGGAAGGCCTCTCACCCATCCGCCAGATACTCTGTGCTCCGCTCGACCCAGGACGTCTCTCCGCTCGATTTTGACTGGGGTTCTCTGTGTCACCGGATCCGCTGTCTTGCTTGTCTGTATCTGCCACAAGAAGGTCACTGTCCCGATCCCCCAGCACCAGCGAGGTAGCCCCTGCGCTCTGGCCTGGTCACGATCCTTAACAGCTCTGCCTGCTTCCTTCTCCTTTCAGCTCCCAGCTCACTCTGAGCATGCTTTCCACGAGGCTGCTGATGCCTTTCCTTTCCTACACACCCACTTCCTGTCCTCACGCAAAGCATCATGGAAAATGTAGTTCAGTGCCTTCTGTGTTTGTCCAGCATAATCTTACCATGGTCTCTGTCTCCCTCTGGTGGCCATTGCAAGTAAATGCAGCAGAACAGTCTTTTTAAACACAGCGCTACACTGGGGAATCAGAATGGAACATAAACAGCAAACCAAAATACAACAATAGACAGAACTAAATACACAGAAGGAACTGACATAAACTGGAACAGAAATAACAGAGGCAAAAACTGAACAAGGATATTCAAATGAAGGATAACAGGAACACAGCAAGGAGCTCTCAGGACACAAGGAGACCAGGCAAAGTAAAATGACCCAGCAATGTACTATAGGTACATTGCTCTAATATAGGCAGGGGAATCAAGGCAAGGGTCAACAGGTGAGCAGCAAACAGAACACCAATTAACCCCTGGGAGGCCACCCAGGAATTGGCAGCAACAGAAACACAAGGGAAAAAACACAATATACAAATACAGAGGGCAGGAAGACAGGTTTGCCAGCATGGAACGTGACAAAGGGGAGGCGCTGCATGCAGCCTGACCACTTTAATAAGCAATAGTCAGGGTGCGTGGAGCGTCCCTTTAAAATAATTTCATGAAGAAACTGAATGGGGGGGTGGACCAGAGATGGAAGTGAGTTTGGGCAAGGAACCAAGGGCAAGGGTGGGATGGAGTTTGGGGGAAGGATCCAGACCAGAGGGATGGCAGCTCTGGATTAGAGGGAAGCAGGGAGGGTGGGGTGGCAGCACTGGGCTCCAGCTCCAAGTAAAGATAAAACACCAGCAGTAAAGCTCCTCCACCCAGTGACAGAACCCAAAGATCTATGTGTGTGTTCTGCTACTGTAGTAAACTAAATAAAAATAAATTGGCAATGTCTAACGTAACCCTAGAACTAAATCATACAGAGTAAAGCAGTCAGCTCTGAAGCAGCATCTGAAGTTATCGTTTAGCTCAGTCAGATTCTAAACAGTGTGGGCCCGATTACATTCTACATGCAAAAACGCACGGAAAATGCATGAATTTGTGCGCCAAGCGTTAAACGTTAACGTGCGTAAATCAACGCTGGAATTATAATCCTCGCGCATTTTTTCATCCGCGAGCAGTAACGCGTGTAAAATGGACCAGCACAAACGCACGCACAGCAACGTTACGCGCAGAAATCAGTGTGCAGACTTTTTTTCACGCGATTCAGCCAATCAGCATTAAGAACCACAATTGTCTCACGTTACGTTTTTGCGCCTGTCAAAGTCAATCTGCGCATATATGCTGCAGCAAAAAAAATGCACACACAACTTCTATAATTTATTGGTTTGGTATGAGTAGAATGTGTAACTATACTTTGCTGTATTTTTTTTTGGCCTGGTGTATTTGGGTTCGGCCAGGTCGTTCAGATTTTCCATTAACACCAGCTTTTAGGAGTTGCTAAAATTATGCACGCAAAGGCTGTACGTTACAAACTGTGCATAGATTGTAATACCATCCGTGTACCAGCGCACAAACGCATTTGCGCTCACAATGTTAAGTATAGAACGCCAGATTTTTGTGGTCAGTAAAAACCGAGACTGGATGTGAGGTGCCCTCTAAAAGGTGGCGCCATTCTTCTAAGGCCTTTTTGATGGCCAATAATTCTCGATCACCGACTTCATAATTGCATTCGGCCGGGGTAAGATGTTTTGAGAAATAAGCTATCGGATGGAGTCTTTGGTCTACTTCGTCTCTTTGTGAGAGAACTGCTCCAGTGGCTTTGTTAGAGGCATCTACCTCCAGAAAATAAGGTAGGGAAGGATTAGGCAGCCTGAGAATAGGAGCTGAAGTGAACTGACTTGAGAGTTTGGAACGCGTTAGATGCTTGTTCAGACCATTTAAACGGTACGTTCTTGGTGAGATCAGTCAGTGGTTGTACCAGCTTTAAAAAAGAACGGATAAACCTTCTGTAAAAATTAGCGAATCCTAAAAATCTTTGAATGTCCTTCCGTGATGTAGGGGTTGGCCATGAGAGAATCGCGGCTATTTTTCCTGGGTCCATCTCGATTTTGCCTGGGGAGAGGACATATCCAAGAAAGGCGATACGATTAGTCTCGAATATACATTTCTCCTTTTTTGCGTATAATCGATGTTTGCGTAATCTAGCAAATACCTCTTTCATATGATGTCGGTGTGTTTGAAGAGTGTCTGAGTAGACTAGGATATCATCGAGATATACTATTACGCATATATCTAATAAATCCCTAAATATGTCATTTACCAGGTGTTGGAATGTCGCCGGAGCATTGCATAATCCGTAGGGCATAACCAGATACTCATAATGTCCGTAGCGGGTTCTGAAGGCGGTTTTCCATTTGTCACCTTGGCGAATACGTAGAAGGTTGTAGGCACCCTTGAGATCCAATTTCATGAATATCTTGGCAGTTTTCAATCGTTCCATTAACTCTGGAATTAGAGGAAGGGGATACCTGTTTTTTATAGTGATATTGTTGAGATCTCTGTAATCCACACAAGGCCTTAACCCTCCGTCTTTTTTCCCCACAAAAAATATGCCGTCCCCAGCAGGAGAGGTGGAAGGGCGGATAAATCCTTTCTGGAGATGTTCGTGTATATATTCCTTCAGAATGTTCAACTCTGGCTCGGATAATAGGTATATTCGGCCATAGGGGATAGCAGCCCCAGGAAGGAGGTCGATCGGGCAGTCATAGACCCGGTGAGGAGGAAAGGCCTCTGCCTTTGTCTCGTTAAAGATGTCCTCGTATTCCGTATAGGCAGGTGGAATGACGACATTTTTTTTTCCATGTGTATATCTAAAATAGAATGAATACTTTTAACGGTTTGTTTCATGCACAGTTGAAGACAACGGGGGGAAGTAAACGATATTGCTTCTGGTTCCCATCGTATGACTGGATCATGGGTGCGTAACCACGGTAATCCCAGGATAACTGGAAATACTGGTGAGGTGACTAAATCAAATGAAATGTTTTCGTTATGGTTTCCACCGATAGACATTTTTAGAGGACCGGTTTCTAGGGTGACCATCCCTGATTTCAATGAAGAGCCATCAACTAATTTCACGTGAACAGGGTGCTCTTTATTGATTACTGGTACACATAATTTCGTGGCAAGTGATAAGTCCATGAAGCTGTCGCTAGCGCCGGAGTCAATCATGGCGGGTAGGGTGAGGTGTTGGTCATTCCACTGTAGAAAGATAGAAATGGAGAAATGTGGGGCAATCACTAATGGTTCGTTACGAGGATCAACGGTAGAGGGCACGTTCGCTTTCTTACCTCCACGTTCTGGCTTTTCAGGGCAGAAACGAACGGTGTGGCTGGCCTGGCCACAATACAGGCAGAGATGGTTCGATCTACGACGTGCCATTTCTTCTGGAGGAAGTCGCCTGTTGGTTGCTCCAATCTGCATGGGTTCCTCTTGGCTGGTACGGGGTGTAGAGGGTACCAGATCTCTAGTGGTATTAGGAGGTGTAGGAGGTAGAGCACGACGTGGTTGCACAGACATAGATAGATTTCTTTCTTGCCGTCTTTCGCGAAGCCGTCGGTCAATGGATATGGATGCTTGCATTAGTGGGTCCAATGTTGGTGGAATGCCAATTCGAGCTAATTCATCTTTTAATTGGTCAGATATACCACTGCGGAATTGATTGATAAGGGCTATCTCATTCCAGGCGGTATCAAGGGCGTACTGCTTGAACTCCATAACATAGTCCTCTACAGGACGGCGACCTTGTTTGAGGGCCTTGATCTCTCTCTGTGCGGTGTCTTGACGAAAAGGGTCATCGTATATATCATTTAAAGCTGATAAGAAGGTCTCCCAGGTATCAAGGAGCGGACTTTGGAGTCTCAGTAGTTGGTGGGCCCATGCTTGGGGTTCTCCTGAGAGCAGCGATAGAACGGTATGAACCTTAACGTATTCGTTGCAGAAGGTGCGGGGTTTTAACGAGAACAACACTTGGCAGTTGGTCACAAAGGACTGATATGAGCGACGGTCCCCGGTGAATCGCTCCGGTAGGAGGACGGGAGGTTCAGGGGCCATAGAAGTGGCAAAATCCTCTTTGGCTTGTACTCGTACTTGTAACGCAGTATGGCTTACTTGTAGATCTTGTACTGATTGGGCGATGGCTGTCACCTGTTGCGTTAGAGTATGCAACGCTCCAGCTATATCTGCGGGCTCCATGTCATGGCTCAGTCGTTCTGTCATGCTGTGATATCGTAGGCTTGTTTGGAGTCCAGTATGCAGATATGTTAGACAAGGAAGGATGTAAGAGACGTAACCTGGAGAAGAATTGTGTCGGTTCAGGCGGAGTTCATTCGTTAGCGAGAGAGGAAGCCAGGAGTCGGTAGCCGGGAGGTCAGTCAGAATCGAGCACGGTACAAACGGGGTTAGGCTGGAGACTTGGTCAGGTGGAAGCAAGGGTTCGTTCAACAAGGAATTCAGTGGTAGTAATGAAAGGAACTTGGGTAGCTTAGGGAGCTGACGACTGAGCGTCTTTCCTTTGGTGTTCTGAACCTTGATGGTGCGCAGGTAATGGGCTCTGCCCGTTTGTGGTAAGAGGCCCCTCCCCTGCCCCTCCTACCCACTGGGTCACCCCAGGCTCCATCCGGAACTCGCAGGGGCCACGCCCCGCAGGCGAGCCGGGAGACGCCGCCCCCCGCCGAGACCCGCGAGTCCGTAGCGGGACCCGGAAGGAGGACCGCGCCCCACGCCGCACCCGCGAGCGATGGTTGCCATGCGAGGGGCCGATGGAAGGGAGAGGGAGGCAGCGGGGGGACCCCAGCACTGGACCGAAAGGTCACCACAACCCATGGCAAGGGAACTCCCAATGCCCGACGTCCCCCTGCATGGAAGGGTCGTCACACCTCGGCCGCGCCGTGGGGGTAAGGCATGACATCTGCACACAAATATTAAACCAGAGGATGCGCTCTGCACGTCGTCAGCAACAAAGAGGTTAAAGGGAAAAAAGGGGATAAAATTTGAGCATGGCGCCCATTTAACTTCTTGCTGCCCCACACCAATATTTAGTCTCCTACCTGTACTCACGATGCTGCCAAGACACCCGCTGTCACACATTCTTACTTTGTGGAGTGCAGGTAGCAGATATTGTGGCAATACCAGACTTTAGGGTGCAGGGCTAGAGGGCAACGACAGACTGCGACAAGGACACAGGTGCAGAATTTAACGTACAGCAGCCTGTTTAAAGACAAATGCATGCATTTATACACACAGCCATACTTTCACATACATAGCCCTATTCCCACTACACCCTGGGGGTATGTAGCAATAAAACTCACAGTAATGTGCGGTGTATACGAGTGTGTCGCCCTGTAAATAGATTTTTTACTTTCTCTGGCAGTGACCAATCGTGTTATCAATCACTCTCAGAGAGCCTGCAATGGAGCAGATCTGTGTATGTGCGCACAGCCCCAATCCATATTTTTATTAAAATTTTACATACATTTAGAGGACATTACAGCAGATACAGATACCAGAGCGATGTACACAAAGCATCAAGAGTAAGAATAGAAGAGGTTGGCTTTGTGAAGAAATCATCATATTAAAGAATGTTTTACTATTTGGATGATCTCTAGCTCAATGGCACAAACAAAAGCCAAATATGCCAGCCCCCATGAGACAGCAAGCGGGGTGGTGCTGCCAGCGCATGTGAGCCAGCCCAAAGAAGTGTGCGGGGTCCGGAGCAGGGTCCCTCCTCTTAGATTGTAAGCTCTGGAGCAGGGTCGCTTCTCCTCTTAGATTGTAAGCTCTGGAGCAGAGTCCTCATCCCAACTGGCCAGGCAAGACCCTGCCTAGAGCACATGTACACTGCCAATATTGAATATTGTCCTGGCCTGTACCTCATGCAAGCTCTGTGAGCTTAACAAAGGCACCCACCAGATTACTACTAATCATTTTGTGTCCCTCCTCCCCCTCATAAAGAAAGACAATGGCATCATGCTTAATAAAAATGTATTTATTTTAAAATCACCTTTTTTCTTCTGTGCAAGATCTCAGGCCCTACAGGAGCAGTTGCACCTGCATCTCAGCCCTGCCTCTCCCAGCGTGCAAAGTGAGTGGGAGCATGTGGTGGATTGGAGTAGGGATGAGCGGTTCGGGTTCGGACGGTTCGGAGTTCGGCCCGAACTTAGCCTGTTCGGGTAGATCTCGAACTCCGAACATTTTGCCGTGTTCGGTTCGGGTTCGGGAAAAAAAGAAATTTTGAAAAAAGTATAAAAAATGCTTAAAAAATACTAAAAAAATCTAGAAATAAAGAGACTCTTTACTGCAGAATATTATAAGCAACGGTTTATTAAATATTGAATTAAAAACTAATGTCTAGGTGCAACGATTTTCACCTTTAAATTACCTTTTTTTTTTTCAAACATAACAACAACAGATGTTTTGTCTGGTCTAATCAATTTGATACATTTTATGTAGAATGAAGGTGTGGTGTCTGCTTCTGTTCTGAGTGAGTAATTCCCCTCCTAAGGCTAGGGTCAGACTGAGGCAGTGCGAACGCGCGTGCAGCCGCACTTAATCACGGCCGCACTAGCAGCAGATGCCGGGCAATGATGGCCAATATACGAAGTACGGTCGCACAAAAGTCCGGCCGCGCAACGCAAGTGGAAAATGAACGCATTTTTTCGAGAACGTGAAACCGCAGGTACTGACGTACAGAGTGCGCTGCGGCCGCTAGAGGCGTGTGTGCGTGATTAGGAGACGTCAGACGCTGCTAATGTCCGGCCAACATAACGTCCAGACACAAAAAGTGTTTTATTGATGATCCGTACAAAATCACGGACGAAAATGCGCATAGTATGACCACTATCACGTATTCTGTGAAAAAAATGCGTCCATTCGTTCGAACGCACTTTTTCACAGACAACATAAAAATGCGTTCGTCTGACCCTAGCTAACAACGTCCTAATATGCGGCATTTAACTGCTGTGTGAAAAAATACAAAATTTCCTCATTGCCTGATTTTAACATGTAAAGCAATGTTATTTTTCACTTTGGGATTAAACATTCACAGGGTTATTCAGAGAGCGGTGAAAAGCAGGAGAATAACTGGAGAAGTGAAAATTCTAGGTCAAAATAGCCAAACCAGAAAAATTCTCCCATTTATCTCACTTTCCAAATCGGCTATTTGGTCTAGATTGTTCTCTTCTCCTGCCAGTTCTCCTGGCTTTCACCTCTCTCTCAGGGTTGTTCAGAGAAAGGTGAAAACCAGGAGAATGGCAGGAAAAGAGAACAATCTGGACCAAATAGCCGATTTGGAAAGTGAGATAAGGCTAGGGTCAGTCTAACGCATTTTTCGCAGCGACCGTCAAAAAGTGCGTCCGAACGCATTGCCGTATTTTTTCATGGATTGCGCGAAAACGGTCATACGATGCGCATTTTTGTGCGTGATTTTTTACGGATCCAAACCAGGAAACTTTAGGTGTCTGGACGTTATGTTGGCCGGACATGAGCAGGGTCTGACGTCTCCAAATCACGCACACACGCCGCTAGTGGACGCAGCGCACTCTGTACGTCCATACTAGCGGTTCTGCGTTCTCGAAAAAATGCGTTCATTTTCTACTTGAGTTGCGCAGCCGGACTTTCGTGCGACCGTACTTCGTATATTGGCCGTCATTGCCCGTCATTTGCTGCTAGTGCGACCGTGATTAAGTGCGCCTAAACGCACGTTAAAAATTCGCTAGTCTGACCCTAGCCTAAATGGCAGAGAAAGGTGAAACTCAGGAGAATGACTGGAGAATGGAAAATTCTAGGTCAAAATAGCCGAACCAAAAAAAATTCTCCCATTTATCTCACTTTCCAAATCGGCTTTCTGGTCTAGAAGTTTCCATTCTCCTGCTTTTCAACCCCAAAAAATCAGTAAACTTTTTCTGCGTGTCCGAAAATGTCTCCTCTTTTTATACAGACTGCCGCCCCAAGCAGTTGTTTATGGATAGATTAAAGGAAAAGCATATATACAGTCATTTGAAATGTCATTTTTTGGTTTTTACATATTTCTATACATCCTAGAAATCCACCACTTCACAGGCAGGTTATGGGGACCTCCTAGGCACGATATTTGAAGGAATTTTTCATTTTTATTTTTAACCCTTATTTCATGGAAAACTCAGTCCCTTTAAAAACGTTTTTTTTTTAACTTTTTGTCCTTGTTTCCTGTCCCCCAGGGCACTACCCGGACCCCCATACACCTTTTATGGCAAATATGTAGCATATATGCCCTCTTGGAGGGCAAAATCGAATTTTCAGCCCCATTGACTTGCATGGGGGTTCGGGTTCGGGTTCGGACCCGAACAAATGGGAAGTTCGGGTTCGGGCTCGAACCGAACTCAGGGGGTGTTCGGCTCATCCCTAGATTGGAGGTGGAGTGGGGATGTGATGCTCGTGCAGCCGAGTGGAGAGCCAAGGAACTGCAGCAGTGCAGTGAATAAATTACCTTAATTTAAGTTCTGTAGAGAATGCCTTGTGGCATCCCCCTCCCTGACAGGCTGACAGGTGCCTAGGGGCATGTGCCCCCCTCGCTACGCCACTGCATGCAATGTAGGCAAGTTCAGAAAAAGTTCAGAAAAACATTTAAGGGGTTATTCAGAGAGAGCCGATCTGGTCCCGAAATGTCACCGAACAGGGAATTTCCTCCTACGGTGAGATTTCGGGGCCATTCGGCTATTCAGAGAGCAGGCAGTTTGTCAAATTTTGGTGAACTGCCAGCAAATACACTCGCCACCCAGGACATACTTGAAAACGAGAGAAATCTCAATGTATAGAGAACGAACAATTTGTTCAAAGCATTCGGCGCTACCAATTATATATCGAAAACTCATAATAACCAATGCTGCTCACCTAGTCGGGTGTACCCTTCACCCCAGAAAATGTTAGCACAAAAAATACATATAATATGTATCTAATAGGGAGCACAACATAATAGCATATACATGTGGTCAAAAATAGACAGAGTTGGTAACTTAACTTATATGTATCACCGTGGGATGGATCTTTCCCATTCAGAAATTCTCTATCATAAAAATGTATCCTGGAGGGAAACAGAAATCTGATCGCGTAATACAGTTAATTATGCAGTGCTTATATTAAAAATCGATGGTCACACTCACAAAGATGGAGCCCCAGATGGCTCGTATCGAATCACCTATAGGTTTTTTAATAGGGGGGACCTCACCCACATAGGAATATCCAGATGGTCTTTCAATTCTGTAGACACAGGAGCTTTTCCAGAATGTTGGTTTGGTATATATGCCGGAGTCAAATATAAAGATAAGAATTTATTTGACATAAAAATAAATAAAATATACCGGTGGTATTACGGAGTAAAATAAAATAAAAAAGGTCCGAGACGCGTTTCGCTTGCGTCCTGCAAGCCATTCCCGACTGAGTAGGCTTGCAGGACGCAAGCGAAACGCGTCTCGGACTTTTTTATTTTTATTTTACTCCGTAATACCACCGGTATATTTTATTTATTTTTATGTCAAATAAATTCTTTTATTCAGGCGAATCCCATATTTTGGAGATCGGCGGACCCTTGGATCCATTTGAGATTGGGTCCCATCTGTTTATTTTGGTTGCTTAGCAACCGTTTAAGGCCGCTATGATACCGCCCCTCCCGTGCTTCACTCCACAGCTGTTGTATTGCTGTTGTTTGTTTTTGGGCCGTTTTTCATTTGGGGCGTTTTCATTGCCTGGTGTGTGGTTGGCCGTTCTGACCATGTTGTTGGTTTGGGACTGGATACCATTGGTTTTGTTTTTGTTATCTTGGTTGCCTTGCAACCGAGCGTGGCCATCTTTATGCCGCCCCCTCCCCTGCCTTACTTCACAGCTGCTACACGGCTGTTGGCTGTTCTGGCTGTCGGTATCTTTGACTTGGGGCGTGTCACTCTGCTTGATATGCGGTTGGCCTTTCTGACTATGTGGTTTCCAGCATCCTGATGATTGGACGCCTTAACCACGTGTCCCCGCTCCGTTACCAGCCTCAGGTGCCTTGTTAATTTTTTAACTGTTCTCCTATTTATATGTGCACTTCCCTTGGGGTCAGTACAGCTCAGGATTAAGCCCGCAACAGGCGAAACGCGTCGAGCTATGTCAGCCTTCTTTTGCTTTTAAATCTATCTTTCCTCCTTTTGGTGGTTTGTTGTGAGGACTACCCTGGCATGTCCTTTCTAATTCAGTTTAGAGGTATGTACAGTAGGTGGCTCGAACCGCCGAGGTATCAGTAATTTTCTCCTTTATTACCTACTCCTCTTTACTATGACACGACTTGTGGACTCTTACGAGGTGCCGTCATACCTTATGTATTTTCCCACTATTCATGTTTCATGGTTTTAGTTTTTTGTTTAACCCTTTCGCTGCTGAGGCTTTTCCCGCCCCTGTGCTGAGGTCATTTTTTACCTGTTTTGCGCATCATGTTTAAACCTGTTTTGAAGGCTTATTTTAGTATATGACATCGACATATTATATATCGTTCTTTCCGTCAGACTCGGTAGATTCATAATATGTCATTATTATATGTATACGTTATGTCATGTTTGTATATTATAACAAAAAATGCAATAAAATATGTATTTTCAATAATTTACAGCGTGTAAAGTGTTTTTTTCCACATTTTAACATGCGAGCAATTGCGGTTATATTTTGTATGGGGTGCGCTTGTTAAAAAAATTAGAGATGGGGTCTCGTTACATTTTTTTTTGGGGAAAATGACACCATTTTTAACAAACGCACCGCATACAAAAATCGTTAATGCAGCATCATTGTTCACATTATAATTGAAATGGGAACAATATTGCTGCATTAACAAAACAAAAAAAAAAAAAAAAGTGTTTATTTTTTTTTTTTTTAATTTTTTTTTTAATTTTTTTTTATTTTTATTTTTTTTTTTTTTTTTTTACAATTTTTTTTACTTTTATGTTTGGTATCGTTGGAACGGCCATGCTCTGGCCGATCCAACGATATCAAAATTTAACCCCTAACTGCCACGGATCGGGAGATAGGGAGTTCATTGGAACTCCCTATCTCCACACTTCGTGGCAGTTAGGGGTTAATGCTAGGACTGGCGTCATCGTGCTGCGCACGATGACGCCAGTCCTCTGGGGGAGTTCCCGGAAGCTTGGCCGACATCCAAGATGTCGGCCAGCTCCCGGAAGGATCGCGCCGATTTGCGATCCAGCTCCCCAGGGGTTAATGCCAGGCATCATTTGGAAGGGCAGGCTGTGCCCTTCCAAATGATGCCTGGGTTAAGCCCCTGTGAGCCGCCGATCGGAGGGAGAGAGGTCCGAAGGACCTCCCCCCCCTCCCTTTCAGGCGCCTCCTCCGCACATGCGGGGGGGGCGCCTGAATTATGTGTCATCGCGGGGGCGCGATGACACATAATAATGGCGGCCACTGCTCCGGATGCCGGGCTGACATCCAGGATGTCAGCCCGCACCGGAGGGGCCAGCGATCGGCCGGAACCCGGCCGAACGCTGACCCCAATGCGAGGACGCGCTCAGCGCGTCCTCCGCATACCAGCGGGAATGCTGAGGACGCGCTGAGCGCGTCCTTAGCATTCAAGTGGTTAATAAATTGTCAATTCATTTCTATTCTTAGACACCTTCCCTACACTTTGTGCAATTGTTGTTCTATTTGCTCTTGTTGGGTTAGGCCCTTTTGGGTGTCTATTCCCGTGTTTATTGTGTTTATTTTGTGGTGAATCCCATATGCTTCAATGTTAAAAATATTCCTGTTTTTATTCACTATCTAATAAACCGCTTATTATTTTAATCTGCAGTAAAAAAGTCTCTTTATTGCTTTCTTTTAGGATCTTTAAGGCATTTTTTTTTTCTGTAACAGCCCCTTTTTACTATCATTCATAGGACCTTATATGTAAATTCCAGGCAATTTTGTTCAGTAGTGTTTTTGCAAACGGCATGGCCGGATTAACATAGAGCAGCAGCTCCAGGCCCATGCCTCAGAATAGGCCCAGAGAAAGGATAACGATGTCTGAATTTGGACCACTGTATCTCCAACTCCATAGCAGCTACAGAGCCAAGTGAGGTATCACTGGAAAGGCCAGAGCATGACCTCTCCAATGATCGCAAACATGACCAGGTGTTAAGTAAAAAAAATAATAATTATTTACTTTTTTCTTTCCAACAGTAATATTTTTCACTTTTCAATTATAAAGTAAACAATGATGCTGCACTAACTAACCATCACAATTATCATGTCACCAAAAAGTGTGGAGGTGATGGCTGATGGTAATCCATTGGTACGAATTGTTACATCAAAAACCTAAAAACGCTGCACTGTAGTGAAGAGCAATGCGGGGAACTTTGGACCCCTGCCTCCCTAATCTTTACATCTCACAAGGTCAAGTGAGGGGTCATTGGACAGGGCAGAGTCTGACCTTTGCATTAATACCAGACCTGACCATGTAAAATCTAAAAGAAAATAATTAAAAATTTATTTTTAGTTCCAAAGCAATGGCATTGTCCATTTGTCACGTATAAAATGAGCATTACCACTGCCATTACTCCCCTTCTCATTTCCCACACTGGGAGCAAGGTCAGTGTTTTATACATAGTCATATTATTCGTAAAAAAAAAATGTTCCAAAACACAAGGGAAATAGGTCTTTTTTTTTTTTTAATTATTTTGGTTAAAATTGTATATTTTCTCAGAAAAATGCAGTAACAGGTTCACATTTCAAATTTTTTCTAACAAGAATGCCTTATAGAATATATAACCACAAAGGTTTGGATGATAATATGGGGGGAAAAAAATGTACACTCTTTAAATGATTGAAATCTGAATGAAAAATTAATCACACAGTATCTGCACTATTAAATAACCAAAAATATGTTTTCATTTCACTAAATTCCAAAAAAGACACCAAAATATTCAGCTCCAGGCCCATAGAGATCTTAATCCGGCCCTGGCAAACGGTGCTTCAATTTTGACAACTATTTCCTGCGGCTGGTTGGCGCTGTGACTGGCAGCTCATCGGCTGCATTCGGCGACTGTTCAGTGTGTTTGCGGTAGATGTTTGGCGGGATGGTGGTGGCGGACGACGTTTTTGTGGTGGGTTTGCGGCGCTGGCCGGTGGATTGGAGGCGGCATTCGGTGGCCGATTCCCTTCACTTCGGGCACCCTGCGGTGAACTCTGAATTCACCACAGGGTGGGGAAATTTGATTCCCCGAAGTGCAGGGAAGTGCAGATTGTAAGCTCTTGAGCAGGGGCCTCTCTTCTACTGTACAGCGAGGTGGGGGGATTGAGTAGAGGACAATATGACGTCTCCTGTGCTGGCCATGAAGCTGTGGCACATAGCTCTTGGAGCACAAATATGGAGCTTATCAATTCCCATGCTCCCTCATGCTGCCACCCAAGAGGGTGAGCATGAATGGAAAATAGAGTTTGTTTGTGAAAAGGAGAGAATAAATTGAACAAATCAGAGGAGCGATTTCAAACATTGTGCCACGGCACTGGTAAAGTGCCATGGCGCCGCAAATAGATAAGCTTAGAATCTTAATGCACACTTTCTTAAATGATAACTGCTACTTTGCCTTGAAACATCATTTGCTCTGTATAAGTGTGTCGCGAGACGGAAAGGCTGAAAATCAATTATAGAATGGTGTAAAATAATGTTTTTGTTTTTTTTGTTTTTTTTTAATCCTGGTGTCTTATTTTATTATTAAAGTGGACCACAAGGTGGCGACTGTATTTTGTTGGCTACTCACTATGGGAGTTATTCAGAGAGCACTGAAATGTCGCTGACAATCAAATTATCCCCACCTTGCGGTGAATTCAGCATTCACAACAGGGTCCCCGGAGTGCAGGGAACAGACCCGAAAACCCGCTGCAAACCAGCCGAAAACCCACTGGAACCACCACAAAACACAGGCCAAACACATCGGAAAAAGCCACCGACCCGCCGAACACAGCACCGACCAGCCTCTGGAAAAAGTTGACAAGCAGACGAACTGGGTATAAAGAGAAAAAGAAAAAAGTTTGAAAGTGTGAAAATTAAAATGCGGTTTGCAAAATAACTACTCAATGAAAATGTCTGGAATTTACATATAAGGTCCTAAAAAAATAATAAGAAAAGGTCTGTTACACAAAAAGGAAAAAACGCTATAAAAAAAAAACGGGAAAACCAATTGGGCGAAAAAATCCCGAAAAACGCCTAAAAGATCCTAAAAAAAATTCAATAATAGAGACTTTTTACTGCAGATTATTATTATTATTGTCATCATTTATATAGGGCCAACAGTTTCCATAGCGCTTTACAATAACCAAAGGGAACAAATACATATAAAAGGACATAAGTTGGAAACAAGAGGTGTAGAGGTTCCTGCTCATAGGAGTTTACAGTCTACAGGGATTGGGGGTTGAGGAAGACAATAGGAATTTCACTAGATAGCAGGATCATTAGTGCCAGTGGTTTGGGAATGGTGGGGCCATAGAAGCTTCAATCATGTGTGAGTGGGTGAGCAGAGGGAGGAGATGCATCAGTGATGTGGTACGCTAATCTGAAGAGATGGGTTTTGAGGGATTTCTTGAAGGCCTGAAGGTCAGGGGAGAGTTTGATAGGGCGAGGCAGGTTATTCCACAGGACTGGTGCTGCCCTTGAGAAGTCTTGGAGGCAAGAGTTGGCCGTGCTTGCGTAGACCGATGACAGGTGGAGATCACCTGCTGAACGGAGTTGTCTAGATGGGACGTGCTTGCGGGTAACGAAGACATGTAGGGAGGGGTTGAGTTATTGAGTGATTTGAACGTGAGCAAAAGAATAAACGGTTTATTAGATATTGGATAAAAAAATTGAATATTTTTTAACATTGGGGCCTATGGGGTTCGCCTGAAAAAACCTGCAGAATGAAAACACCGAACAGCAGAACATTTTGGCAACTTTTAACTAGGGACCTGCGAAGCTTCGAAATTCGATTCGAAATCGAATCGCTGGTCGAATTCGATTCGAATTCGAACTAGCAGCTCGATTCGAAAAAATTTCGAATTTGGAAGATCCCATCCAGCTCACCTGTCACCACTGGGTTAGGCTCCCTCTGAGTGTGCGTCCGGCGGCAGGAAGCTTGGGCACTCGCCTGGGGGAGCCACGTGACCGCGATCTCGCGAGATCGCGGTCACGTGGCTCCCCCAGGCGAGTGCCCAAGCTTCCTGCCGCCGGACGCACGCTCAGAGGGAGCCTAATGCGGCCGGCGACAGGTGAGCTGGGGCACATCATGAGCGAGCTGAGGGCAAATCCATGAGCGAGCTGAGGGCAAATCCATGAGCGAGCTGAGGGCAAATCCATGAGCGAGCTGAGGGCAAATCCATGAGCGAGCTGAGGGCAAATCCATGTTGTGGGCAAATCCATGAGCTGGGGGACAGTATCCATGAGCTGGGGGGCAGTATCCATGAGCTGGGGGGCAGTATCCATGAGCTGGGGGACAGTATCCATGAGCTGGGGGACCGTATCCATGAGCTGGGGCAGTATCCATGAGCTGGGGGCCAGTATCCATGAGCTGGGGGGCATATCCATGAGCGAGCTAGGGCAAAATCCATGAGCGAGCTGAGGGCAAATCCATGTTGGGGGCAAATCCATGAGCTGGGGGACAGTGTCCATGAGCTGGGGGGCAGTATCCATGAGCTGGGGGACAGTATCCATGAGCTGGGGGGCAGTATCCATGAGCTGGGGGGCATATCCATGAGCTGGGGGACAGTATCCAAGTATTCGATTCGATATTCGTTTCGAGTTCGAACCATTACAGCCGATTCGATTCGTGATTCGATTCGAGCGAAAATTTATGATTCGCAGGGTCCTACTTTTAACTGCTGTTCGGTGTTCTCTGAATAGATTAACCATTGCTTCTCTATGGGGGATTTCACTGCCTTCGAACAGGCACTGTACTTGCTGGTAATTCGCCAAATTTTGGTGAACTGCCTGCTCTCTGAATAGCTGAATGGCCCCGATATGGCATCGTACGGGGAAATTCCCTGTTTGGTCACATTTCGGGGCCAGATCAGCTCTCTCTAAATAACCCCTTATTTTTCTTTTTTCCTGGAAAAAATGTAGATTGCTCAGCTGTTACAGTTACAGTTACAAGTATTTATAAAGCGCTAACAAGTTCTGTAGCACTGTACAAAGGGAGAGACAGAATAACATATACATACACATGCAGAACAGTAGGAGAGAGGACCCTCCACGAGGTTTTTTTTTTATTTAAAAAAAGTATTTTACCAGGAAGGATACATTTAGATTTGTCTAGTTTTCCAGTATGTCCTGGGTGGCGAGTATGTACCGTTGGGTGTCTTGCCCAAGGACACTTACTGGAGAGGTGCTCTTTCCAGGATTCAAACCTGTGCCTCCACGGTTATAGAGCAGTGATGTTACCTCTACTCCACCCAGCCGGTGGAGGAGAGAGGTGACACGCTAGGTGAGGGTGAATAGAGTACAAGAAGTAGCAGGGCGCATGTGGGCTGTGTGGGAAAGAGGAGCAAGAAATGAACAATGGGGGATTATGGAGTGAGCCGATAGGCTTCTCTAAAGTAATGTGTTTTCAGAGACTTCTTGAAGGACTGGAGAGATGGGGAGAGTCTGCTGTTGTGGGGGAAGGAGTACCATAGAAAGGGGGCAGCTCGGGAGAAGTCTTGAAGCCAGGAGTTGGTGTGGGTACGAGGAGCTGATAGCGTCACATCATTGGAAGAGCGAAGTGGTCGGGATGGGATTTGCTTACAAGGGAGGAAATGTAGTTGGGGGCACAGTTATGGAGAGCTTTGTTCGTGAGGACCAGTATTTTGAAGTGGATTCTAAAGGAAACAAGGAGCCAGTGTATAGATTGACAAAGGGGTGAGGTGTGAGAGGTGCGGGAGGTGAGGTGTATGAGTCTGGCACAGGCGTTCATTACAGACTGAAGAGGGAGAATCTGGGATCTTTTAAGGCCAGAGAGAAGGAGGTTAAGGCAGGAGATAATAAGAGCTTGGATGAGCATTTTAGTAGAGTCCTGATTAAGAAAGGGACAGACGCATGCAATGTTTTTTAGTTGGAAATGGCAAGATTTGGTTAGTGACTGTAAGGGCAGAGGCTTGACCCCTGTGTAGTGTTGTGTGTATGGAACCCGGTGGCAAGCCGAAGGAGGAGACCAGAAGGGATATAATCAGTTGAACCTTTACTGGGTGGAACAAAATATAAGTCCAGAACAAAAGGAATGCAGGATGTCTTTGACAAAGTAAAGTCCAGAACGGAGGGTTGTAGGGATAAATAACACAAGTTGTAATCTTTGGAAATAGTCCTGGGATAAAGGAATTAGACTGAAGACAGGATCTGGAACCGGTACCAGAGGTATTAAGGCAAGCCTAAAGATGGAACTGGTGCCGTGAAAGAAGCAAGCCTGGAGATGGAACTGGTGCCGTGGAAGCAAGCCTGGAGATGGAGCTGGTGCAGTGGAAGCAAGTCTGGAGATGGAGTTGGCGCTGTGGTAGCAAACTTGCAGATGGAGCTGGCACTGTGGTAGCAGGCCTGGAAGCGGAACTGGCACCGTGGAAGCGGGCCCGGAGGCGGAACTGGTACCGTGGAAGCAGAGCTGGAAGCGGAGCTGGCACCGTGGAAGCAGGCCTGGAGGCGGAACTGGTGCCGTGAAAGCAGAACTGGAAGCGGAGCTGGTACCGTGGAAGCAGGACTGGAAGCGGAGCTGGTACCGTGGAAGCAGGACTGGAAGCGGAGCTGGTACCATGGAAGTAGGACTGGAAGCGGAGCTGGTACCGTGGAAGCAGGACTGGAAGCGGAGCTGGTACCGTGGAAGCAGGACTGGAAGCGGAGCTGGTACCGTGGAAGCAGGACTGGAAGCGGGGCTGGTACCGTGGAAGCAGGATTGGAAGTCAGGATACTCTTGGAGCAATACGAAGGGGAACCACTGGAGAACGTGGTGGTGAACCACAGTATAACCTGGTTAATGAACTGGAGAAGGCGGCAGGTTTAAATAGGGTTCAGAGAATCATAAGAACACCGCTCACCTGGAGCTCGCAGGTGGAATTGGGATACCTGAGTACTTGATGGATTAATTGGTGGTATACGAGGATCTCCAGTGCAGGTGGAATGCAGTACCTTTACTTGACCATCAGAGGGCGCCAGAGTACCTAGGTCTTCATGCTCTAGGGTGGACGATCGCGCATGCGCGCTTGCCTTCTGTTCAGTTGGATCCCGGAGACGGCGTGGGACACATCCTGGCTCTCCTCCCTCGAGCTGAAGATCGGAATCAGGGAGCGACGCGCCACGAGGGACCTCAGGTGAGTCTGCCAGGCGTCCCAACATGGCGGCCGCGGTCCGACCGCGGCGTGGGGCATTACAGTGACTGAATGAGCGGAGTAAATGACAGATTGGAGTCCAAAAGGACCCCTAGGCAACTAGTCTGAGAGGTAGAAGTAATGGTGGCACCATTCACCTGAAGGAAAATGGGTGCAAGAATGGAGGATTTAGAGGAAGGGAAGACGAGAAGTTCAGTTTTCGAGAGGTTGAGCTTCAGGAAACGGGAGGTCATCCAGTTGGAAACAGCTGACAGGCATGCTGTAACACGTTCCAACACAGGAGAGAGATCGGGGGAGGAAAGGTAGATTAGGGGGTCGTCAGCATAGAGATGATATTGGAGTCCATGGGAAGAAATGAGTTTGCCCAGAGAGGCAGCATAGATTGAGAAGAGTAGGGGGCCCGGAACAGAGTCTTGAGGCACCCCAACCGAGAGAGGAAGAGGAGTGAAGAGACACCAGTGAAGGAGACACTGAAAGAGCGAAGAGAGAGAAAGGAAGAGAACCAGGAGAGAGCGTTTTCACTGAGGTCAAGTTGACGCAGCCTAAGGAGCAGAAGAGGGTGGTCAACAGTGTCAAATGCAGCGGAAAGGTCGAGAAGAATAAACAGAGAAGTGACTTTTGATTTTAGTGGCAACTAAATCATTAGACACCTTGGACAGTGCAGTCTCAGTGGAATGCTGGGTGCGAAAACCAGACTGGTGTGGGTCAAGTATAGAGTTGGCAGCAAGAAAACTGGTGAGCTGGTTATAGACCAGGCGTTCTAAGATTTTGGAGGCAAAGGGGAGCAAAGAGATGGGACAGTAGTTTGAAAGAGAGGTGGGATCAAGAGATGGCTTCTTTAGAATGGGGGTGATCAGAGCACGTTTGAATGCAGAGGGGAAGACTCCAGAGGAGAGGTATCGGTAAAAACATGAGTCAATGCAGGGACAGTGACTGGTAGAACAGACCGAATAAGGTGCAAGGTGGGGTAAAGCGGACAGGTGGTCGGGCAGGAGGACATGAGAACTGTTAAATGCCCAGGCCTATTCTTTCCCTCAGTGCTGCCTTGATCATCTGCCCAAGACAAGATAAACATATTAAAAGACAGTCAAAGTATTATCTTCAAATAATACAATTTGTTTTTACTAGATCCATACAGCAAAGGCTTAACAGAACTCTGGACAAAAGGTCATAGCGCACTTCTTTTAAAGCCCCTCAGGGGACCTTGACTAATCCAGTCAGTCAGGTAGCTGCAGGGAATTAGGAGTTTATTACCTGGTGCACATACAGAGGTTGGACAATATATTGTAAATTCCATCATCACTAAGAAGGGATCTGGAAGCTGGGGGGCTTATATTTTTTAGTGTGTGGGCTACAGTAAAAAAATAACTTTACAGTCATATTTTATTTTCTCTTTATATTCTGTTCGCTGAACATTTTGCAAGGAACAGTAGCTACCAAAAAATCATTGAATATAATATTCTGATTGTCCAAAATTCTCAAAGCATGAGAAAATAATGCACTAAGCTACTAACCCAGATATAAAAAGACACTGGGTAAATATTAGGGATGAGCTGTTCGGTTCGATCAGTTCGGAGTTCAATTCGAACTTTGGCCGTTCGCAAGTTCGCGAACTTCAAACTTTTTGGCGTGTTCGGTTCGAGTTAGAAAAAAATTATTGAAAAAAGTATAGAAAATGCTTAAAAAATACTACAAAATCTAAAAATAAAGAGACTCTTTACTGCAGAATATTATAAGCGACGGTTTATTAGATATTGAATTAACAAATAATATCTACGTGGAAAGATTCTCACCTCTAAATGACCTGTGTTCTCAAACGGCGTAAACAACAGGTGTTTAATTAGCGTTTGGAAATAACATGTGCTTTTAATTAGTCTGGTCTGATGAATTTGATACATTGTCTGGTGAGGGTGTGGTGTCTCCTGATCTGAACATGTATCAAACAACACCTGTGCTTCTGAGAAGTGTTCATTTCTCTACTAAATCTTCCTCTGATATGCTGTTTAACCCCTTAGCTCATTTTTACCGTTTTCGCTCATCATGTTTAAATGCGATTTGAAGCCACATTTTATTAAATGACCCAGACATATTAGATATTGTTCTTTCCGTCAGACTCCACAGATTCATAATATATAATTTTTATATGTATACGTCATGTCCTGCCTGTATATTATGACAAAAAAATGCAATAAAAATTGAAATTTTAATCATCTGCAGTGTGTAAGGTGGTTTTTTTTCACATTTTAGCACATGAGCGTTTGCGGTTATGTTTCTATGGGGTGCGCTTGTACAAAAATTAGAAATGGGGACTTGTTACATTTTGTGGGGGGAATTACGTGATTTATAGCAAACGCACCCCATAGAAAAAATCATTAGCGCAGCATCATTTTTCACATTATAATTGAAATGTGAACAATATTGCTGCATTAATAAAAATAACACAAAAAAAATACATGTTTTTATTTTTTTTACTTTATACCTGGTCATGTTGGGTATCATGCTCAGGCCTTTCGATTGACACCCTCTATGACCCCCTAGCTGCCACGGTACTGGAGATATCGGGGTTCAAATGAACCCCCTATCTGCACCAGGGGATTCCGGGCAGCTAGGGGTTCCCTGGCTATGTGACATCATCACGCTATGCGTGAGGATGTCAGGCAGTGAGGGGGGACCCGGGGGTGGAGCCGACATCCAAGATGGTGGCCCCCACCGGAGCTAGGCTGCACTTCGGCGCCGCAAGGCATCTCTATACACAGCCCCATCAGCATCTCTATACACAGCCTCACAGCATCTCTATACACAACCTCACAGCATCTCTATACACAGCTCCATCAGCATCTCTATACACAGCATCTCTATGCACAACCCCATCAGCATCTCTAAACACAGCCTCACAGCATCTCTATACACAGCATCTCTATACACAGCCTCACAGCATCTCTATACACAACCCCATCAGCATCTCTATACACAACCTCACAGCATCTCTATACACACCCCCATCAGCATCTCTATACACAGCATCTCTATACACAACCCCATCAGCATCTCTATACACAAACAGCATCTATATACACAACCCCATCAGCATCTCGATACACAAACAGCGTCTCTATACACAACCCCATCAGCATCTCTATACACAAACAGCGTCTCTTTACACAACCCCATCAGCATCTCTATACACAACCTCACAGCATCTCTATACACAGCCTCACAGCATCTCTATACACAACCCCATCAGCATCTCTATACACAGCATCTCTATACACAACCACACAGCATCTCTATACACAGCCTCACGGCATCTCTATACACAACCCCATCAGCATCTCTATACAAAACCCCATCAGCATCTCTATACACGGCATCTCTATACACAACCCCAGAAGCATCTCTAAACACAGCCTCACAGCATCTCTATACACAGCCTCACAGCATCTCTATACACAACCCCATCAGCATCTCTATACACAGCCTTAGAGCATCTCTATACACAACCTCACAGCATCTCTGTGAACCCTCAAATGAACCCCCTATCTCCAACAGGGATTCCGGGCAGCTAGGGGTTCCCCGGCTATCTGACGTCATCACGCTATGCGTGAGGACGTCAGGCAGTGAGGGGGGACCCGGGGGTGGAGCCGCCATCCAAGATGGTGGCCCCCACCGGAACTAGGCCGCACTTCGTCGCCACAAGGCGCCAAAGTGCGACCCGGTGCATAAGGGGTTAAAGCCAGGCACCTCTTAAAAGGGGAGACTCTCTCCTTTTAAGCGGTGCCTGGCTTTTTTTTGTGGGACCTCCCGATCGGGAGGGAGAGGGATCCGAACGGATCCGCCCCATCCCTTCCAGGCGATCTCCGGGCATTGCCGGGGGGGGTCGCCTGGAAATTACGTCATCACGCATGGCGCGATGACATCATTTACGTCAGGAGGAGCTTGACTTCAGCGTCTGAGGACGCTGAAGTCAGAACGCCGCGGGACCCCGGACAGAGAGGTGAGTATCTCCGCCGGGGGTCCCGTAGAGCTGATGACGTGTCAGCAGTGAAGGGGATAAAAACGTCTTTTTTAAAACTTTTTGTCCTTGTTTCCTGTCGCCTAGGGCACTACCCAGACCCGGACATTGTTTTTAAGTGTTCCTATATATCCTAGAAATCCGCCACTTCACGGGCAGGTTATGGGGACCTCCTAGGCACGATATTTTAAGGAATTTTTTGTTTTTATTTTAAACCCTTATTTCATGGAAAACTCACTGTCCCTTTAAAAACGTTTTTTTTTTTTACTTTTTGTCCTTGTTTCCTGTCCCCCAGGGCACTAACCGGACCCCCATACACCTTTTATGGCAAATATCTAGCATATATGCCCTCTTGGAGTGCACTCTAAAAATCGAATTTTGAGTCCCATTGACTTGTATTGAGTTCGAGTTCGGATTCAAACATTTGGAAAGTTTGAGTTCGAATACAAACCGAACTCGGGGGTGTTCGGCTCATCCCTAGTATTTACACTAATCACTGGCAACCCCAATTATGTTTTTCCTTAAAGATCAGCAGTTAACTTAATATGCTAGGATTAAAGTTATGTTTGCTTCCAAGATATAGAAGTATTAAAATGCTGTACCATAGGATACTCTGCTTGCAGTTTTTTCCAGTTAAGGTCACCTCTGTAAAAGATTCTGCCCTATTTGTTCAAGAAGGGTTTCCATCAGCAGAAATCTTGCTACATATTCACATACCGGCACGGATCATGAATAAACCATAAGTGCCTAATTCTACAACTGAAATATTGCTGTAGACCATTTTCCTGAAAATGCAGGTTATGACATCCTTTTGTAAGATGGATTGCTGTGTTTTTGTGCACGGAGTTGTTTTCTACACATTCAATACTCTGCCTCAAAGTAATTATCTCCTATGGATTTAGATTCATCTTTATTGCATTGGTACTATTCCACTTAGAGCACCTTAATGCAAGTAAAGAATCTGTATTGCATTCAATCACATAGCGCAAAAGCTGATTAAGTCTCAAAGTCTGTGCAGAATAGAAAATCTAGAATGCTTATCTTATCTCTGACTACAATGTAAAAATAAAACCGCACAAATTCTCATATTGCCATATAGCGAACATGAGAAGCATTTTTATTTCACTGAAAACTTAAAATTTGCATATTTAATTTATAGCAACCTATTTAGGGGTTAGTCACTGAGCACCAATGTTTACCGTCATTGCAAACATCAGTAATATTCACTCTTACAGGGTTATTCAGAGAGAAGTGAAAACCACGAGAATGACTGGAGAATGAAAAATTCTAGGTCAAAATTTTCCCATTTATCTCACTTTCCAAATCGGCTATTTGATCTAGATTGTTCATTCTCCTGGCAATTCTCCTGGTTTTCATCTCTTTCTGAATAACCCTGTTAATGCAGCTAAAGTGAACATCGGCAAAGAAAAGAAGAAAAATCCAGCACTGGCAACCAATGTTCCAGCAAGCAATCCTGAACTACATTGAACAACGCTACGTAAACAGCAGCTATGCTCAATTTATCTTTGTTTGTTCCGTATTTACAACACTGGTTACTATACTTTAAATTTAAAAGTAGCGCTCTCCATACAAACTATGGTAAAAGCGACACTAGACGACTTTGACTGAAAGTTAACACTACACTGAAATCAACGCTAAATAATTTCAGCAGGATCTACGGAGAAAAGACCGGCAGAAAGCCCATTTAAACCTGCACTGAGATCCATGCTTTAGAACTTCGGTAATAACTACGGGCTCGCTTTAATACAGCCTGCTGGCTGAAATGGGCAACTTCAACTGTTTTTTGGCCATTTTGACAGTTCGGGCGATTCAAATTGCAAATTCTTTCCAGCGAATCAGCCGATATTGCGAAAAATATATCAGTCTCAAGCAGCCGATACTTGTTTGGAAAAAAAAACAGTCAATAGAATTCAATCGAGCCTTATGATGGAAAGACTGAATCACAAACTATGGTGGCAGTTCCTTAAATTCACTGTAGATTGGCCAGAACACCAAGCAAGTCATCCATTAACCACAATGGCTCACTTGATATAGGGACCCAATAGCTCTGTCAGAGAGGCTTGTACTTGTTCTAGATAGGAGCTGGATAATTCCAAAACTAAACTACAGTTTTCCATAAAGTTCTTTCCATTCTTCCTTTCACTCTTTGTCCTGAATATTTGTCAAAGTATAAAAGTCCAATTCCAACTAATCCATTAATAGCAGCGCGTAAATGGTTAATGTACCGGCTGGGTGGAGTAGAGGTAATATCACTGCTCTATGACTGTGGAGACCTTGTAGACACAGGTTTTAATCCTGGCAAGAGCACCTCTCCAGTAAGTGTCCTTGGGCAAGACACCTAACGGACATACTCGTCACCCAGGACATACTTGAAAACGAAATAAATCTCATTGTATCCTTCCTGGTAAAACGCTTTAAAAAAAAAAGGAAAAAAACTTGTGTGTGAGCAGGTGTCCATCTACAGCTGAATACTAATGGGTCTATTCCAAACGAACCACTGTATTATAGGCTTCCGATGGATTATGGACTCCCTTGAGCCAAGAGTGAGTGGGATTGCCAGCGGTTGCAGAACACCGGGACGTAATGTTTTCTATCGTGTGTAGATGGAGGAAGAGGCAAATCGCCACCCTCTGCAATATGGACTTTTTCAAATGCTAATAGTTACAGTTCGGTTGGAATTGGTCCCCCCAGCATTTTCAACCTTACATTTTTTGGTAGCCTGTATAGTATGGTGTATGGCCCGTCGATACTGCTCAGGGCAAAACGACAGGGGCCAATCTCTTACATCAAGTCACATCAGGATTATGCCAATGCACATAAAAGCTGGTTTTAGGCTTGATAGTATGATACATAATTTCACCTATATCATGCAGAATCCTGATAATCATCAGGGGCGTCGCTATGTGGGGGCGGGGGGTGCGGCCCGCACCAGGTGACACCCGGCTTTAGGGTGACACCGTCACCCTAAGGGCGGGTGTCTCACCCTCCGCCGCGTGTTCGCTCCCTGCGAGCGTCCGAAGCATGTAGCTTCGGCGCTCGCCTGGGGGAAACACGTCACCAGTCAATCACGGCTGGGCACGTGGCTCCCCCAGGTGAGCACCCAAGCTGCACGCTGCCGGACGCTCAGAGGGAGCGAACACGTGGCGGAGGTGAGCTGGGGCATATCTATGAGCTGCTGGGGCATGGCTGGGGCATATCCATGAGCTGGGGCATATCCATGAGCTGCTGGGGCATACATCCATGAGCTGGGGCAATATCCATGAGCTGGGGGCAGTATCCATGAGCTGGGGGCAGTATCCATGAGCTGGGGCAGTATCCATGAGCTGGGGCAATATCCATGAGCTGGGGCATATCCATGAGCTGGGGCAGTATCCATGAGCTGGGGGCAGTATCCATGAGCTTGGACATATCCATGAGCTGGGGCAGTATCCATGAGCTGGGGCAATATCCATGAGCTGGGGCATATCCATGAGCTGGGGCATATCCATGAGCTGGGGCAGTATCCATGAGCTGGGGCAGTATCCATGAGCTGGGGCATATCCATGAGCTGGGGGCAGTATATCCATGAGCTGGGGGCATATCCATGAGCTGGGGCAATATCCATGAGCTGGGGCAATATCCATGAGCTGGGGCAGTATCCATGTGCTGGGGCATATCCATGAGCTAGGGCATATCCATGAGCTGGGGCATTATCCATGAGCTGGGGCAGTATCCATGAGCAGGGGCAATATCCATGAGCTGCTGGGGCAGTATATCCATGAGCTGGGGCATATCCATGAGCTGGGGCAGTATCCATGAGCTGGGGCAATATCCATGAGCTGGGGACAGTATCCATGAGCTGGGGACAGTATCCATGAGCTGGGGCAGTATCCATGAGCTGGGGCAAATCCATATGTATTTCCCACAAGCCACTTTGGCCACTATGTTGACCAACTATTACTTTCACCTGGGTGTATTTACTTGCTTAAAGGGTCCATTATAAATGTTTGGTTAAAGGAGTACGGTCAGTAGATTTGTATTGACCCACAAGTACAGTAGCATTAATTTGTTACTGAAACCTGCTCACCATGACATGATCTCCTATTTTAGGGATCTGTTTGTACATTTAGCTGTAAATCCTGACCCGAACCAACAAAATTGGGACTGGGCATAATGAATTGTAAATATGTTCTATTTAAATCTACATTTTTTATATAATACAATATAAACCCACTTTATCCATGGAAGGTTTGTATTCTGCAGTAACACCATATGAAACCAGTGTAATTTTATTTTTTTATTTATTATTTATTTTAATGATGTATGTTTTGAAGCTCTTCCACTACCCTTGAATCCATGGTGATGGACCTGGAATGCTTCTATCAGGGTTATTCAAAGAGCTCCGAATTGCTTGAGAAAGGTAACCGAACGCTGAAAATCAGTGTTCGGTTACCTTTCCTGGCCATTCGGCTATCCAGAGAGCAGGCAATTCGCCAAATCCTGGCGAATTGCCTGCACATTCGGTGCCTGTTCGGTGCCTGTTCGAGGGCAGTGAAATCCCCATAAAAAAGCACTGCTTCGGCTATTCAGAGAACACAAACCAGCAGTGAAAGGTTCCCATAATGCCCTGCCATTCGGTGGTTTAATTCGGCAAGTTTATTCAGGAGAATCCCATAGACTTCAATGTTAAAAATAATCCGGTTTTAATTCAATATCTAATAAACCGTTCATTATAAAATTCTGCAGTAAAGAGTCTCTTTATTAATAGATTTTTTAGGATATTTTAAGCATTTTTCTGAATTATTTTTATTTATTTTTTTAAAAGTCAGATTTTTTTTTTTTGATTTTTTTTAAGTTTACTTATTTTTTCTGTAACAGCCCTCTTTATTATCATTCCCTGGACCTCATATGCAAATTTCAGACATTTTCGCTCAGTAGTTTATTTGCAAACAGCGTTTCATTTTCACAGATTCACACAAACTATTTTGCTAATTTATTCACCTCCCTCGTCTGCGGTCTCAGCTGCTTCAGCTGTGTTCGGCTCCTGCTCGGGCTTGGTTTTCAGCAGGTAAATCCAGATGTTTTTGTGGCTTTTCTGCATGCATTCGGTGGGTGTTGCGGTTAGTTTTCGTCAGGTTTGCGGCAGCTTTTCCCTGCAATTCGGGGACCCTGTGGTGCTTGCTGAATACACCGCAGGGTCACCGAAATGGAATCGACAAAAGGAACCAAATTGAAGAGAACGAAAAGTCACCGAACGTGCGGTGACTTTTCGAATCTCTTTAACAATTTTGTTTTATATACAGGGTTATTCAAACGGTTCAAGCACACCTGACCCTCAAGGACAGGTGCCAGAACTGTTTTGGAATGTAATGGAAAAGCTATTGTGCGTTATAAAGTGTCACACAATCTATTTGGGTCGGGTATGCAACACATGGACACACAAATGAAATAAAAAAGAATTAAAAGCAGAAAACATAGTGAACAAAATGGCCGAACTCAGCCTCCACGTGTGTACTGAATAAGGGTGCTGTCCAAACCAGTTAAAGCAGCATACCAGACGCGTTGTCATAATCCCAAATCAAGCCGCTGCTTCATGCAAAGCAAGGGACCAGGTAATGGATACGCGGTAGGATTTCACATGAGATTTGGAAGGGCATGTGGTGGAGCTGTGTTTTTATTTATTTTTTTCATGAGAAGCTGTTTGGAGCGACAGAGATTATGGTGATGCCGGCTATCCAGGACATGGGGTGGGTGCTGTGTGGGAAGTATGGTTACCTCAAGTCCAATAAAAAGTAATGTCATCTCTGGATGGATAGAGTTCAAAATGATAAACAATATTTTTCTGACAAAAGATCAAATTTATCGTCCTTTAGTTCTCTCCACCTTTCACTCCCCTATCCATCTTTTCCTCTCACCCCATACATCTTTCACTCAGTATTTTCTCCCTCCTTTACCATCTTACACTCCCCCTTTCTATCAGGGTTATTCAGAGAGCGTTGAAACTCTGGAGAACTTATGGAGAAGTGAAAATTCTAGGTCAAAATAGCCAAACCAGAAAAATTCTCCCATTTGTCTCTCTTTCCAAATCGGCTATTTTGACTGGAGAATTCTTGGAGAAGTGAAAATTCTAACAGGGTTATTCAAAGAGATTCGAAAAGTCACCGCACGTTCGGTGACTTTTCGTTCTCTTCCATTCGGTTCCTTTTGCCAATCCCATTTCGGTGACCCTGCGGTCTATTCAGCAAACACCACAGGGTCCCCGAATTGCAGAGAAAAGCTGCCGCAAACCTGACGAAAACGAACTGCAAAACCCAGTGAATGCACGCCGAAAACCCACAAAAACATCTGGATTAACCTGTCGAAAACCACGGAAAAACCCGAACAGGAGCCGATCACCCGCAGCGAAGCCTCCGCAAAAAGCCGAGAAAGCTGAGACCGCAGATTTAGTGAACTGAATAAATTAGGAAAACAGTTTGCATGAATGTTTGAAAAGTGAAACGCTGTTTGCAAAGAAACTACTGAGCGAAAATGTCTGAAATTTACATACAGTATGAGGTCCAGGGAATGATAAAAATGAGGGCTGTTACAGAAAAAATAAGTAAACTTAAAAAAAAGAAAAAAAATCGGACTTTTTAAAAAAAAAAAATCAGAAAAATGCTTAAAATATCCTAAAAAAATCTATAAATAAAGAGACTTTTTGATGCAGAATTTTATAATGAACGGTTTATTAGATATTGAATAAAAACAGGAATATTTTTAACATTGAAGCCTATGGGATTCTCCTGAATTAACTTGCCGAATTAAACCACCAAATGGCAGGGCATTAGGGGAACCTTTCACTGCTGGTTTGTGTTCTCTGAATAGCCGAAGCAGTGCTTTTTCATGGGGATTTCACTGCCCTCGAACAGGCACCGAACAGGCACTGTTTGTTCAGGCAATTTGACAGGATTTGGCGAATTGCCTGCTCTCTGGATAGCCGAATGGCCAAGAAAGGTAACCGAACTCTGATTTTCAGCATTCGGTTACCTTTCTCAAGCAATTCGGATCTCTTTGAATAACCCTAACCCTGTAAGAGTTTCACCTTTCTCTGAATAACGCTGATAGTTACACTCAAGTACACTCACTCATACTCCACTCAGCCACACACAATAACCTCAGTCTCACTAAGGCAAACACACATTCCTATCCTGTTCATCTACACAGCCTGGCCATGAAAAAATAACAGTCCAATATTCCCTTGGATCGCCGTTTGCTTTGATTACAGCACGCATTCGCCGTGGCATTATTTCGATAAGCTTATGCAACGTCACGACATTTATTTCCATCCAGAATTGCAGTAATTTGTCGTTGAGATCTTGCATTGATGATGGGAGAATCGGAGAGCTGCGATAAGTCTTTTCCAGCACATTATCCCAAAGATTCTCAATGGAGTTTAGGTCTGGACTGTGTGGTGGACAATCCATGTGTAAAATGATGTCTCATGCTCCCTGAACCACTCTTGCACAGTTTGAGCCTGATGGATCCTGGCATTGTCATCTTGGAATATGTCTGCATCATCAGGGAAGAAAAAACCCATTGATGGAAAAACCTGCCCATTCGGTATATTCAGGTAGTCACATGACCTCATTTTTTGCCAGCTGAAACATATTAATCACTGTAGTAATTATTCAATGGAAGGTTCACACCTATGTGCTTAATTAAATACAGGTGGTGACGTTTCTTTGGCCAGGCAGTGTGCATGTTCACTCACATCTAACTCAGCCAGCCACCAACTAAAATCTCACTCAGCTGACCGCATGCTTACCATCTTCTGAGGTTCTGTGCAGCCCATTGCTTAAATAGATCTTGCAATGAGGCACTTCTCACAGGGATGGGTGCTGGACCAGGAGGGTAATAATCAGGCTACCATCAAAACATATTGAGGAAGGTGGCTGCACATTACTGGAAAACATACCACATTCTGCATACTGTTTAAATATGAAATAAGTATGAAAAGCCTAATAATTATAGTTTATACATAGTGGGTTTTATTTGACATCTTTTCTTTTCTTATTCAAGATATATAATACCTTGTAAGGTAGTTATTACATTTTTAGAAACTTTCATCCAAGTCAAGGAAGTTCAGCATAGTTTAGCCCCGGGCGAACTTTGTGAGGTTTTGGCACAAATGTTCTTTCGTAAGACAAAGAAAAGTCTTCAAAGTAAATATTAAATGCATATTCCTTAAAAATACTACTCATGCTTTAAATGCTTTATTTATTGCAAACTCTTAGGCTGGGTTCACACCTGGGCGTAGCGCTGCGTCGCGCAATGCGCGCGTTTTTTTACGCGCGTTCGCGCATACAAAAAAACGCGCGAATGCGCTGCTGTATGCCCGAAAAGAAGCTCCCGAACTTCTTTTTGGGTCGGCTGTTTTAAAGCGCGTTCCTGCGCACTCTAAAACGCTTAGGTCTGAATGGGGCCCATAGCAAAGCATGGGATTTCCCCGTTCATGCGTTTTAAAGCGTGCACGAACGCGCGTTAAAACGGCTAGGTGTGAACGGGGCCTTATAGAGCTATGGAGCTGCCTGGGGTAAAACCAGCAACTCACAGGTTATGACATATCATGCTACCGTCTACCATTATATAACAGTTTCTTCATATTGTGGAAATACAATGTTTAACTAAAGTTTTGGGCATTCTCTGTACCAATAAACCTTGGGCTAGATTTACACTTTAATGCCTTTGGAACATCTATATAGAGGGTAGGTATAACAGAGCTCAGGTTAAGATTACAGTCAGGCCTCCATTAATCATTTCCCACAAAAAAGGAGACGGCAAGAAAAATATTCTGCGGGAGCAGCTTTTCCTTACTGTCTTCCTTTTTAATTATTCCTTTTCCTTATTCCTTTATATATATATATATATATATATAACGTACTTATGTCAGGGTAGGCGCTTTATTAGAGCCTGGCCCCGGAAGGAAGCACAGGCACAGCCTTATACCAGCACAGGCGACGCAGAAGGTATCATCTACTGGAATCCATGGAGTCTATTGGGTACCAGCAGCAAGCTTGCCCTCACGAGATCGTGCAGAAGCAGCAGATGAAGCGCAGAGGGAGACCAAGAACTAATTTTGTGATAGCATTCTGCCAGCATTCCCCTCCGGCCGGTCAAGTTACCGAGTGGCCGTCTGGAAAGGAATGCTGGTGGAATGCTTTTAATGCATTCTGACAGCTGCCCCAGTGGCTGAGGTCTGTGGGTATATCTGTCTGAGGTCTTTGAGTATACATATATCTGAGTGGGTATACATATATGAGGTCTGAGTGGGTATACATATAAGAGATCTGAGTGGGTATATATATTTGAGGTCTGAGTGTGTACATATATATATATATATATATAGAGAGAGGTCTGAGTGGGTATACTTATAGGAGGTCTGAGTGGGTATTTAAATCCAAAGTGTGAGTGGGTATACATATAAGATACAGTATATGAGTTCTGAGTGGGTAAACATAGAAACATAGAAAAAATGTCGGCAGATAAGAACCTTTCGGCCCATCTAGTCTGCCCAATTACATGGATACTTTACCTGGATTTATCTTTTGTTTAGGATAGCCTTATGCCTATCCCATGCTTGCTTAAATTCAATTACTGTTTTGGCCTCTACCACTTCTACTGGAAGACTGTTCCATGTATCCACCACCCGCTCAGTAAAATAATGCTTCCTGATGTTACTTTTAAACCTTTGCCCCTCTAATCTAAGACTATGTCCTCTTGTTTTGCTATTTTGTTTCCTTTTAAATATACTCCCTTCCTCTACCTTGTGGATTCCCTTTACGTATTTAAATGTTTCTATCATATCTCCTCTGTCTCGTCTTTTTTCCAAGCTGTACATGTTAAGATCATTAAGCCTTTCTTGGTAACTTTTCTCCTTCAAGCCGTACACCATTTTAGTAGCCCTTCTCTGAACTCTCTCCAAGATGTCTATATCCTTCTGGAGATACGGTCTCCAGTACTGCACACAGTACTCCAAGTGAGGTCTCACCAGTGCTCTGTACAGTGGCATGAGCACTTCCCTTTTCCTACTGCTAATACCTCTCCCTACACAACCAAGGTCTGAGACGAGATTATATATTTATCTGAGGTCTGAGTGGGTATTCATATATATGAGGTATGAGAGGATATATAATATATATATCAGGCCTCAAAATTTCCACTCGCCTGCTTGCATTTGGCGAGTGGAAATTACATGAGGGCGAGTGAAAATGCAGACGCAGGCAGGGCAGGATAGGGGTTAGGTGGGGCAACTAGTGGCGAGTAACTCTTAAGGCCTGGCTTGTAGCTTGGGACATGAAATTTTGAGCCCTGTATATATATATATATGTGTGTCTGAGATCTGAGTGGGTATACATATATATCTGAGGTGTGGTGTCTGTATGTGTGGTCAGGGTGTGTGCAGGTTGTGCAGTAGATAAATGGGGTGCCTGGCCATACATTTCAATAGTAACATAAACTGGACAGGCTTTCAGCTAAATCCTAAATTGATTCTTGGAAAGCGTCACATGACATTAAATAAAAGTATCAGTACTTGAAAAAAGTATTGGTACTCGTATTCAGTCTTAAAAATGTTTTATCGGTGCATCCCTACTCTTCACTGTGGGTAAAGTCAATTTTCAAAAAAATGTCAATGCTAAAAGGGGTTGATATTGATTGTAACAGGGCATCATGTAGAGAGCAAGGAAAGGTCCTGTCCGGGGTTTATGTGTCACCCAGATGGTTTTGCACTTTGCCTCAGTGGCAATTTAGTGCAGGTGAGGCAAACAGACATCGCTCTGGAGTCTGGGGAGCAGACGGTCTCTATCTGCTGGAGCACAAGGTTGGTTATGCTAGTTTGCTGAAGCCTGACAAACACTAGGTTTGCAAAGGTTGTTAGTCAGGACTATTGTATGTTTAGTTAGTGCCGGGACACGGCTAGGAATTTTCTTTGCTTTTGAACTGTTTATTTTGAGCAATATACAGTGTGGTGTATAACCTGTGGGTTGCTGCAATAAATGTACCCCCGTTTGAAGAAAAGTCACTGGTCTGGTCTCTGAACCTTGCAAGAGTGCTCACCCCAGAGAGCAATTGCACCCGCTACCTGTTTCCCAGCTCACATATGGTGGAGAACTTTGGGCAAGTGATAGCAAGAACCTGCTATTTAAAAGGCCAGTTACTGAAGTGAAAAAAAAAAAAAAAAAAATGGAGGACGTTCTAAAACAGTTGGTGTTGGCTAATGCAGCACAGCAACAGGCTAATGCTACACAGCGGGACATGTTAAATGCTCTGCAGAAGCAGACTCAGGTGCTGCACATGCAGACGCAGCAGCAGATTAGTGCTGTACAGGAACAGACACAAATGTTTTTTGAAAACCTTGCAGTTGCTGCTGAAGACCAACGTAAGACTCTGACAGAGGTGATGCAGACTCTGGCACAGAGGTCTCCCCTGCAAGCTGCAGATTCTTCTGACAACTCCTCACCCATCCATGTCAGTCGCTTCCTTTCCAAGATGACAGCAGAGGATGATCCAGAGGCCTTCCTGTTAACATTTGAAAGAACCGCTGAGAGGGAAGCATGGCCTAAGACACGGTGGGCAGGACTGGTGGCGCCCTTGCTAACCGGTGAATCACAGAAAGCATATTATGATTTGGAGTCTGTGGATGCCATGGATTATGACAAGGTCAAGCTGGAGATACTAGCACGGCGAGGTGTTACTTTGGCAGTGCGAGCACAGCGTGTTAACAACTGGTCCTACCAAGCTGGGAAGTCACCGTGGTCACAGATGTTTGACCTCATCCACCTGGTCCGAAAATGGCTGCAACCGGAGTCCCTCTCGGGGCCACAGATCATTGAGCGGGTAGTCATGGATCGCTTCCTAAGATCCTTACCGATTGTCTTGCAAAAGTGGGTAACCCAAGGGGACCCCAAGTCAGTGGATCAGCTTGTGGAGATTGTTGAGAGGTACTTTGCAGCTGAGGACTTGAACGCCTCCCCGGTGAGCCCATGGACTTTCCGCCAAAACCAAGGCCTCCCTCGGCAATCGGTAAGACTGTTCCAGGGAAAGTGGGTGGTGAGCGTGGCAAGGAGGCAGAGGGAAAAACTGCTGATTTAAACCGGGGAGGTTGGCATTCCAAAGCGGGAACACCAGTGCCCGTCAGCAGACCTAACCTGAGGAATGTAAGATGTTTTCGGTGCCAGGAACTTGGGCATTTAGCTGCGAACTGTCCATTAACTGATGAGCCTATGCAGTGTGACTTGTCTTTCAAGGAAAGACGGCAGTCTTTGTTTTCCACTGTTTCATGCACCGCGGTGCCAGTAAAGGGAAAACACATGTGTGCAATAACTGTGAATGATAAGCATGTTACAGCTTTGCTGGACTCTGGAAGTTTAGTAACCCTTATTAAGGCTGAATTGATAGGCTCTGTGAACTTCCGGGCTAAAAAGGTTGCTGTAGTGTGTGTACATGGTGATACTCGGGAGTATCCTATAGTAGCTGTGAAGTTTGGAACCGCACGGGGTGATCTGAGGCACTTGGTTGGGGTTGTGCCTCATTTGGTGCATGATGTAATTATAGGGAGAGACTTTCCTGAATTTTGGGAACTCTGGGAACACCCAGACTGTGCCACAGTTTCTAAACCAGAGACTGAATCTGAATACATGGATGCTGCAGAGCAGATGTATTCAGAGGATCCCTCTTGGGGGTCCCCAGACTTTACCTTCTCTGTTTTGGCAGGAGAATTGGAAGAATCTGAAGGCCCTATAGCCAATGAGGATAGACCGCCCTCTGTTGAAACTGAAGCTACTCTAGAGTTTGCAGATCTTAACACTCATAGAGAGAACTTTGGTAGTGAGCAGAGGAAGGATCCTACTCTTGTGAGGGCCTTGGAAAATGTTATGATGATCAATGGGGAACCTGTTGAACCAGGGAATAGACTCTCTTTTCCTTACTTCATTAGTAATGATGACATGCTATATCGTGTGTATAAAAAGAACAATGAAATTATTGAGCAATTAGTGGTCCCCAAACCATACAAAAAGGTGGTATTGGAGCTTGCCCATGGACACTTATTGGGGTGTCATTTAGGTACTGAGAAAACCACTGAAAGGGTTTTACAGAGGTTTTACTGGCCTGGGGTACAAAAGGATATTGAAAACTATTGCAAATCTTGTCCGGTTTGTCAAATGTCTGCACCCCTACCTCATTTTCGGAGTCCCTTAGTACCCTTGCCAATAATCGAGGTGCCCTTTGAGAGAATTGCTATGGACCTTGTGGGCCCGCTTCCGAAGTCTGCCCGAGGGCATCAGTATATCCTGGTCATTATGGATTACGCTACCCGTTACCCTGAAGCAATTCCCCTATGCCAGACATCAGCCAAGAATATAGCTAAGAAGTTATTACAGGTGTTTAGCCGGGTCGGGATCCCTAAGGACCTTCTGACGGACCAAGGTACCCCATTTATGTCACGAGTGACAAAAGAATTGTGCAAGTTGTTTAAGGTGATGCATTTGCGAACCTCGGTATACCATCCTCAAACCGATGGACTAGTAGAGCGATTTAATAAAACCTTAAAAAGCATGCTGAAAAAGGTTGTTGACAAGGATGGGAAAAACTGGGACTATTTGCTTCCATATCTGATGTTTGCCATCAGAGAAGTTCCTCAGTCCTCTACAGGGTACTCTCCATTTGAATTACTCTATGGGAGACACCCTCGGGGACTTCTGGAAATAGCCAAAGAGACCTGGGAGGGGGAGAAGACACCCCACAAAAGCATTATTGAGCATATTTCGCAGATGCAGGACAGAATTACAGTAGTAATGCCATTTGTAAAAGAGCATTTAGCTCAATCGCAGGCAGCTCAGCAGAGAATATATAACAGGGATGCTCGAGTCCGCATTTTCTCACCTGGCGACAGGGTGCTGGTATTAGTTCCCACAGTTGAGAGCAAGTTCCTTGCTAAGTGGCAGGGTCCCTTTGAAGTGATAGAAAGAGTTGGGGAAGTAAATTATAAAATTCACCAACCGGTGAAAAGAAAACCAGAGCAAATATACCATGTGAACTTGCTAAAGCCCTGGAAAGATAGAGTATCGCTAGCTGCTGGGTTCATCCCAATAACCCACCAGCTGGATACTGAACACCCTCAGGTCCCTGAAGTAAAAATTGCTGAGTCGCTGTCTAAGTCACAAAAGCAGGAAGTCAGAGAGTTTTTAATAAAAAAACGAGAAAAATTTTCAGAGCTGCCTGGTCAGACGTCGGTAACACAACATGACATTGTTACTGAACCAGGGGAATGGGTTAAACTTAAACCTTACCGTATTCCTGAGGCAAGGAGGAAAGACATCAGTAGGGAGGTGAAGAAAATGTTTGAGCTAGACATCATTGAAGAGTCCAGTAGTGACTGGTCCAGTCCCATTTGTCCTAGTCCCAAAGCCAGATGGGAGTTGGAGGTTTTGCAATGATTTTAGGAAGCTCAATTCAGTGACCAAGTTTGACACTTATCCTATGCCCCGGGTAGACGAACTTATAGACCGACTGGGCACAGCTCGTTATTTGACAACTTTGGACTTGACCAAAGGATATTGGCAGATTCCCCTGACAGAAGGTGCCAAGGAGAAGACGGCCTTTGTAACCCCTGAGGGTTCGTTTCAATATAAAAAGATGCCTTTTGGATTACAAAATGCACCTGCTACATTTCAGAGAGCTATGGACAAACTTTTGAGACCCCACCAACAGTATGCTGCAGCATACTTGGATGACATTGTAGTACATAGCACTGACTGGGAATCTCATTTGCCTCGAGTCCAAGCTGTCTTGGAAACTCTCCATAGAGCAGGTATCACTGCTAATCCAAAAAAATGTGCCCTGGGGTTAGAGGAAGCCAAATATTTAGGTTACACGATTGGGCGTGGAGTCATAAAACCCCAGCTAAACAAAGTAAAAGCCATTCAGGAGTGGCCACGTCCCACCAGTAAAAAACAAGTCAGAGCTTTCCTTGGGATAACGGGATACTACAGGAGGTTTATCCCAAACTTTGCAACTCTTGCAGCCCTTTTGACAGACCTTACCAAAGGGAAGAATTTAATGGTCAAATGGTCCCCAGAAGCTGAGGAATCTTTCCAGGTCCTGAAGAGGGCTCTTTGTGCACAGCCAATCCTCTACTCCCCAGATTTTTCCAAGGACTTTGTAGTCCAAACTGATGCATCTGATGTTGGTCTAGGGGCAGTTTTGTCACAGGTACATAATGGTGAGGAACACCCTGTAGTGTACTTAAGCAGAAAACTAAACGATCATGAACAGAAATATGCAGTGATTGAGAAGGAGGGTTTGGCTATTAAATGGGCATTGGATGCCTTAAGATATTATTTATTAGGGCGCCAGTTTGATCTTGTGACTGACCATGCTCCCCTCAAATGGATGGCTCTAAAAAAGGAGACCAATAGACGTGTGAATCGTTGGTTTCTGGCATTGCAGGACTACAGCTTCACTGTGAAGCATCGACCGGGTAAAAAAATGGCCAATGTAGATGCTCTGTCCAGAGTCTACGCTTGTGTAGCTGACAGTGTTCCACCCAGGGGGTTGAAACAAGGGGGGAGGGTATGTAACAGGGCATCATGTAGAGAGCAAGGAAAGGTCCTGTCCGGGGTTTATGTGTCACCCAGATTTCTCTCTTACACCTTCCGGAACCTCTAAGCACCTGGTTTTGCACTTTGCCTCAGTGGCAATTTAGTGCAGGTGAGGCAAACAGACATCGCTCTGGAGTCTGGGGAGCAGACGGTCTCTATCTGCTGGAGCACAAGGTTGGTTATGCTAGTTTGCTGAAGCCTGACAAACACTAGGTTTGCAAAGGTTGTTAGTCAGGACTATTGTATGTTTAGTTAGTGCCGGGACACGGCTAGGAATTTTCTTTGCTTTTGAACTGTTTATTTTGAGCAATATACAGTGTGGTGTATAACCTGTGGGTTGCTGCAATAAATGTACCCCCGTTTGAAGAAAAGTCACTGGTCTGGTCTCTGAACCTTGCAAGAGTGCTCACCCCAGAGAGCAATTGCACCCGCTACCTGTTTCCCAGCTCACATGAGATATATATATATATTCAGGTAGTGAAACAGAGAAAATGAGACTTAAACCAATGTGATCCTGGATGAAAATCTGCTTTTTTCAGGGGGCATTTTACTGGCAAGCTTCTTTACAGTACCGCATAATGTTTTAATTTTCGGCTGCATCTGAATTGTTTGAGAATCGAATCAGCCAATATTTAAAAAATAGTTGTAGAAGATATTTATTCGAAAAACTGGTCATAGAATTAAATTGAGCCCCGAATTAGTAGCCTCAGTGTTCTGAATTAGCTAAACTTCTGGTTCAGATCCAAAAGCTGCTGTTAACTTCATGTATCAGTGCCTTGGTGACTGGGCGCAAGATTTCAGCAAATCCGATTGCTCTCAGTTTGTTCAGTGTATATGTGTTTGTGGCAATAAGAGCAAGCGGATAGCATCGTTCTTTGCATTATCGGAATATTTGAGTATGGAATTTTTTCCTAAGTAAACTCACTTAATACAAAGTTTTAACTGACGGACTAACAAGCAACCTTTTAATCGCTTCTTGTTTTCCAGCTGCCTGCACATGAGCACTTTCTATACAAAGTATAGGAAGCATTCATTTAAAGTAGAAAGCTGTAACATTTATGCCACAAGGAAAGTTTGCAACTCAGCTGGAAAATGACAGAAGTGATTATCAAAAGATAATAAAAAAAAAGAATCAAAATTAAAGAGTTAAATATTTTAACTCAAGTGTAGTTAATAAAGCTGCCAACCCACAGTCACTCATGTAATATCTTCTATGTAATTTTGTAGCTTCAAGATCTCCAGCTCCATAATTGTACGAAGAAGGGTGTGGCTGCTTGGTCTATCACTCCTCCTTTTGACCTTTTAGGTCCCAAATACACTATTTGGAGTTTTCATATTTGGTTCATGAACTAAATCTGTAACACAGCTTAAAATTTAACCCTAGATTGTCTTTTAACAGCGAAATTTGATTAATTGGGGTTTTATTTAGTGATCCAAAATTCGAATTGATATCAACTATTGAATTGATATATAAAATTCGAATCGATTCTAAATTTCAAATCGATACGAAATTTTGAATCGATCCAAAACGAAACGAAATGCGAAACAAATTTAGTTACGAAATTCCGAAAACTAAATTTAAAAACGAAACAAAATGAAACTAAACTAAACAAATTTTTCAGCCATGCACATCCCTAGTTCATGATAAAGAACCTGTAAATTAATAGTTTTGGAATTATTTACAGTTTCAAAATGATAAATATATATAACATGTACACATCCAAAGATTAATAACTGTGTACAGTTATGTCCAGCTCCAAGATCGCTTGTTGGATTGAAAAAAATGAAACTGTTGTTAAAGTAAACCTATGATTAGATATAGTTATGGTGTAAAGTGATTAAATGGTCAGGCATCTATCAAAATGATGTTGGTGAGAGTCAAGGAGGGGGAGTGGGAATAAAGCCATCACCATTTGAAACAGAGCCCAGAAGACTCCTACAGTCTAGACCTCATTGTTGTAGTTTTTGACCAGTATTACAAAGCACATATTTATTCATCTGGATTCTTTCCCTGAACATTATTTTGAAGAATCAGCATTAATATGTGATTATATATATATATATGTGCTATTTTTTTCCGATTCATAGCTTAATATATTCTTTCAGGTTGCAGGTTCATTAAAAACAATTAAAAAGCAATTAAGTCTACAACTCATTGGTCTAAAAGACAAATAGATCATATAACATATAAAACACATCTAAATTCTGTCCCCTGTGTATATCTACGCAGATATTGAATTTCCAATTTTAAGCTAACAAATCAGATTCCATGTCATTGTGTTGCTCAGAAATAAATGAAACCAGCCTGTACACGGCTCGGAACAAGAATTCATTGCCTCTTTCTCGAGCACTCTAACCCTTTGCTGTCTGCCAGTAATGTGTTTCTTCGCAGGCCACAAAAACCAAGCATGGGGTTTTAATGATGGAGCTGTAAGGCCTCGTTTGTTTTTATGAGCTAGTCAGCACTTGTATACGACACGCATTTCTGATATATTGCAATGGTTACTGAAACCATTATCACCGAGGTAATTAGGCCTCTTCTAGGAGGTGCGCATGGTCGTGAGCAAACACAGAGCCCTGTCTTATTTCTTCACGTCAAAGAAATGTAATCCCCGCACGTGGTAATGCAGCCATATGCACGATCGGACTGCAAGAGCCAAGAAAAACCTTATTTATAGCAGATTTATATTATGTGACCCGTATACAGGCCTTGGAAATAAACTTGGCATGGTCTGAGAGTTTCCACCCATCTGCCCAGACATAAAGTATTATGTCATTACTGAACACGCCATTCATTTTGTACGTCATTATGAAATCCAACTTCATGACCCGCTTCCCTAAAGCTGTAGGCCTAGATAACCTTTTTTTTTTTTCGATTCAAAGAATGGTCAACGGCGGTCATGAATAATGTATGAATAAAACACAAGCTTGTCAAACACAAGACACCTGCTCACAGCAGGAGACCTGCTTTTAAAGTGCCAAGTCTTTTGTTTCCGTCTCATCATACAGTGATTTTTCCATCTGGATTATGCCCGTTTCGGTCAAACATCAGTTACCGCCAGATCGATTCAAAAAAACAAAATGTGTTCTGATATTCCCTGTTGCTTACAGCGTATTCACAGGAAACGCATTCAGCAATCATCCATTAAGCCAGTACAGAATATTTGTATTTAAAGCCCTAATAGCATTAGGTAAGGTTGCGTGCAACTGGAAGCAGGTACCTGGCCTTGGCCTGTGCGGAAAATATATTTGCTTCATTTTTTTTTATAATGCAGTCAGGCAGATAAATTTAAGCGTAGTACAATTTATTTTATGACAGCGAGTGCTTGAGTGGTGGGTGGATACTGAGCAACGGCCCCTGTTATATGAAATGATTCACTTTAAACATGTTGAATTTCAAATGTCAGATTTAAAATAGAGAGCACACACACACACACACACACAGAACGGGAGAGACTGCGCCAAACCTTAACATGTATTTTGTACTACAGAGACAAACAAATACAACTTGCAATATAAAGAACGCTCCGTTTAAATAAGCTAAAAGAGGTTTTAAAAACGCTTAACTGAGGATACATTGATGAAGATGGAGATTTCTTTAATGACGTATCCTCAGCTAGGTTTTTTTAAAATCTTTAGCATAAAAGCATATTTAAGCTCAACACAACAACTGTGATGGCAGCACTCTTCCTGTAATAAGCATAACAAATGGGTGCGGCTCAAGACAGATACAACAAACCATGAGAAGAACACAACAACTCATACATTTTAAGTAGTTTAGAATTTTTTTTACCTTTTTAATGCTTTTTAGCAATTTTTTAAGCCCAAGCTCTGTTTATAAATTTAGTTCACAAGATATGGCCATTTGTAGCTTAAGCCTGTCACAACGTCAATGCATCCCATCGATGACAGGTATAAATTCTTGTCAGGGCCGGTGCTTCCATTTGGCCAACTAGGCAGTTGCCCCCTGGCACCACTAGCAGGGGGGCTAATATAACCAAAGACACTATGGCAAAAGTCTGTTTAGCACTGCTGTGAAATTTGCAGCAGCACCCAAATCTGATGGCATGAGAGATCCCTGACTGCGAGTGACCTCTGCATATGAGCTCACTTACCTGTCGCACAGTGTGCTGCTAATTGAACAGGCACTATCGAGTAACAAAAATGGTGAAGAGGGAAATTGTTATAGCGAGCCTCCTGCTTGTGGTGCATGCAAATGTTTAGAGACCATACAAGAGTATGTGAGGTATTAGGGGGGCAGAGACATTATTTGTTGTGGAAACTCTAGGGAGTGGGGGAGGGGCATGAAATGTTTTTTGCCTAGGCTAGGGTGACAGAAATCACTGCAGAGGCCCTGATTCCAGTCACCCGATGAAAGCATTTATGGCAGTAACTCACTATGCTGCTTTTAGGAAATTTTATTTTGGGATTAACTGTGGAAGGCGCAATAATAGTGAAACGCATTTCAGTACCCTTTTATAAATGTTACTGGCTTATGTATCTATTTATACTAGTGAAGTTTAATATTTAACCTCTTCCTGGTGGACTGGAGTTCAGGCCTTTCTTGGGATCCCTGGATGCAAGTCTTGGGAAAAGAGGAGCATAGAGTCTGGGCCCTACCTTCGAAAGGGGTCATCAGTTCATCTAAGAGCCAAACACATAGGGGCTCCATAGACGGAGAGTGGGACTATTATTCACCAATTCATTAACTATTATCAGAATTACACTATAGAAAGACCTCGCTGTCCTGCTTGTTTTATGACAAGATGCAAGTTCTACTGGAGCTAAAAAGACGACGTCACCCCGTATGAGAGTGCAATATAGAGAGCCACTATTTTGGGCTCTGGACCATGTGAGTGTGACTTCACATTAACACTTGAGAAATGATATATATATATATATATATATATACATATACACACACACACTGTATATGGTTTACACTATGATGTATTTTCAATTTTTTTCCTTTTGAGTACTGTCACTTGAACAGTCTGGGTACAAGATTTACCATAAGTAGAAGTATCCGATTTCACGTTTATCATTTGAGGAGTACATACAGTATATCACATTTCTGTAACCACTGAACCATAATTAGTTCCACTGGAGGTTTTATAGTCCTTTTCAGGATTCATGACATTGAATGGTTTCCGCTTTGCGTGATTAAAAAAATCTTACTTGTTTCCAGACAGAAGGAAGCTTCATGTACAGAACTGTATTGACATTGTAACAAAGATATATAGGGTTATTCAGAGAGAGACAATCTGGCCCCGAAATGTCAGACAGGTAATTTCCCCATACGGTGACATTTTGGAGCCATTCTGCTATTCAGATAGCAGGCAGTTGTGAAATTTGAGAGCAGGCCAGCAAGTCCGGTGCCCGTTCGACAGCAGTGAAATCCCCCATAGAGAAGCAATGGTTATTCTATTCACAGAACACCGAACAGCAGTGAAAAGTTGCCGAAGTGCCCTGCTGTTCAGTGGTTTCATTTGGCAGGTTTATTTAGGCGAATCCCATAGGCTCCAATGTTAAAAATATTCCCGTTTTAATCCAACATCTAGTAAACTGTTTATTCTTTTAAATCTGCAGTAAAAAGTCTATTGATTTTTTTGGGGATTTTTTTTAGGATATTTTAGGAATTTTTTGTTTTTTTTTAAATCATTTTTTCTTTTTTCTGTAACTGTTAGGAACAGGAGAAATAAGGGAAAGCAAGATGAGACTAAGAGACGTGAGAGTGGAAATAGACACAAGGGGAACTTAACCCCTTAACGCCACAGGACGTACATTTACGCCCTGCATTAGGCGGGCTTTGACGCCGCAGGATGTAAATGTACGTCCTCTGCGTTTACAGCCCCCCTCCCTTAATACTTACCTCCTCCGGTCGCTCCCACGCTGCTCTGACTCCCGCGGAGTGAGATCAGTGTGATCCCTCCTCCTGGCGCGATGACGTCAGTTTCAGGAGTCCCCCACCGCCGGAGCAGGGGAAGCGCCTGAAGGGGAGGGTGGGATCCTTTGGATCCCTCTATCTCCCCATCGCCGGGGGACCAGGCGGCTGTGACCAGCATCGCTGGAAGGGTCACAGCCTGACCTTTCCAGCGATATATGGGGGGTTAACCCCTTAGTTGCCAGGTCGCGACCGGGCACTAATTTGTGCCCGATCGCGGCCTATTTCCGGTGGGGGCCGCCATCTTGGATGGCAGCCCCCACCTCTGGGTCCCCCCCGGTCAACTGACTCATCGCGCCATGCGTGATGATGTCAGTTAACCGGGGAACCCCCTAGCTGCAAAGGGATTTCCCATGGAAATCCCTTAGAGGAGATAGGGGGGTTCTTTGAACCCCTTTTTCTCCTGATCGGTGGCAGCTAGGGGGTCATGTCTGATATTGCTGGAAAGGCCAGAGCATGGCCTTTCCAATGATATCAAACATGACCATGTTATAAGTAAAATAAAAGTGTAAAAAAAGTAAAAATAAAAATAATAAAAAAATAATAAATTAAATAATAAAAATAATAATAAAAATTTTTTTGGTTTTTTTTAATGCATTTCAATTATAATGTGAACAATGATGCTTCACTAATGATTTTTTTTTGGGGGAGTTTAGCTAAAATCACACAATTTCTCCCCAAAAAAAAAATGGGTTCCCCGTTCTAATTTTTTTAACAAATCTACCCCATAGAATATGACCGCAGAGCCTCGGATAATAAAATTTAAAAAAAAAAACACTTTACACACTGTGGAAGATTGAAATTTTATTGAAAATTCACATTTTTTTACATTTTTTGTTATAGCATTTTGGCAGGGCATGACATATACATATAATAATGATATATTATTAATCTGCCGAGTCTGCCGGAAAGAACGATATATAATTTGTCTGGGTGGTATAATAATACGTGACTTAAAAATGGTCAAAATGAGCTCAGCAAACTTCTACTTCCGAAACAGCGCCGAAGTTGTAAAATTACTCCCGTCCTTAAGGGGTTAACAGCACATGGGGCAAGCAATGAATAAACAATAATACAGATATAAACATATAACACAGATCTTGGAAAGCACGGTCTCAGGCAAGGGGCACGCAACAGAATGGTCAGAGTTCAGCAATGGGTCTGGTACACAGGGATCCTGGATGGGGGCAGAAGGGGAGCAGGATGGGGGGTACCGGTAGAATGATTAAATGTCCAGATATAGGAGAGGGTCCTTAGGAAAGTCTTTGGCAGAGGGATCAGGTGGTTCTCAAGAAGGTCAGGGAGCTTTGACAAACATTCTCTCACAGTCTGGGACTTCAATGTGGAAGTCCCTTGATGAGGGCGTAGCTTCCATATGAGCAGGTTACATCAAGGCAAGGTGAGCTCAGGTGTGGCTCCAGGGCTAGGATGCTAGATGCACACAGAAGGTCCAGGAACGTGTATTGTTCATGTTGCAGGGTTTAACGTGGGTGCCAGGGGCCAGAGCGTGGTGACCCTGACAGTAACAGACCTTTTTTTTTTTTTGAGAAAGTATTTTACCAGGAAGGATACATTGAGATTTCTCTAGTTTTCAAGGAAGTCCTGGGTGGTGAGTATGTACCGTTAGGTGTCTTGCCCAAGGACACTTACTGGAGAGGTGCTCTTGCTGGGATCGAACCCGTGTCTCCACAGGCTCTCTCACGCAGAACAGTGATGTTGCCTCTACTCCATCCAGCCGGTATTATCATTCATACGATCTTATATGTTAATTCCAGTCATTTTTGTTCGGTAGTTGTTTTGCAAACAGCGTTTCAATTTTGACACTTTCAATCGTTTTTTTTTCTTTTACCCATCCGGCGGCTTGTCGGCTGCGTTTGGAGGCCCTCCGGCAGGTTTACGGCGGATGTTCAGCAGGTTTACAGCGGATGTTCTGTGGGTGGCGGCGGTTGGCGAGGGGTTTGCGGCAGTTTTGCAATGGGTTGGCGGCGGCATTCGGAGGCCAATTCCCTGCACTTCGGGGACCCTGCGGTGAATGCTGAATTCAACGCAGGGTGGGGAAATCTGATTCCCCGAAGTGACAGAGCACTGAAATGTAGGCGACATTTCGGTGCTCTCTGAATAACCCCCATAATCATTTCAGATCAAGCGATGTGCAGCTTATCAAACATGCCAAACCATGACAACGTTTAAATGCAAGCTGAACAAGGTTTTAAAGTGGATTTTATTAATTGCAGATACATACATAAAAATATACTTGACTTTTTATTGTTATTAAATGTTTGTTTTCTAAACTGCTCAGAATAATTTTGCGCTGTACAATTTCTTCACTGCAAGAAAATAAAAGTGCGGCTGTTTCATTATAATTTGGATGCGAAGCTCATAATGTAACAGTATTACCACCAAACAGCTTTTAGAGGCTAATAACATGACTTGCAGAGTACAATTACCAAACTAATCATTTAAGTAATGTTAGTTCCTGTAATAATTCCCTAAAGAAAAGCACAACAATTTGAGGCAGAATAATTATGAAATAAATTCTCCCGCCCCTTCTCTCAAGAGAGTGGCATTCACTTACATGCAGGGAGTCAGCTATGATTACTAGTGTTAATCTAAGAATAACACCCCAAAAACACTCATTCATGACACAGTAATAACAGGAGCTGTGAAGAATGGATTTATCCCAATACACATATACAAGCAGGCACTCAGCTCCTCAATTCACCATTAAGCGATTAGGCCCTGGTGCATCCTCTACACGCAGTGTTTCTCAAATCTGTCCTCAGGACCCCAACCAGGCCAGATTTTGCAGATCACCTTGGGGAAATGCAGACTGAATCCTGCAATCACTGAGCAGCAAATCATATCACCTGTGCTGTGCTTCAGATATCTGGCAAACCTGGCCTGTTAGTGGGACCTGAGGACAGGTCTGAGAAACACTGCTCTCCAGCACATACAGTTGCAACAAACTGAGAGCATTCAAGAGTCTTCACATAAATGTTCAATCTACATTGCAAATTCATCAACGTTTTGGCTCATTAGAGCCTTTATCAAGACAACGTAATCATATACAAATAGTGCTGAACACGTTCGCTCAGTGAACATACAGAAGGCAACAAAAACAATCCTGAACTTTCCGTGCTACACAATAAATAAATTAATAAACAAGCGTTTGGGATTCTGTGTCACGTCACGTGAATCACCAGCTTTGGGATTACTCTTGAGATAATACAATGATAGAGGATTCAGGGCAGAAAGTCATTTCTGTTCCCATGTAGACATTTAGAGTTCTGCTTCATTTTCCTGTTGTGATGACACCAGCTATCTCAGCCTGTACAGCAAGCGCAATGAGTGTTGGTGTGTTTCAGGAAGTTTTGTTTCCTAGTTAGCAAACGTCGCCACAGGACACAAAGCTCGTAGCCATGTGTAATTGTTAAATCACTCCTTAAGTGCCCAGACTTTTAAATTCAGCACTTGTTTCTGCTACATTGATCACTTCGATGAACGGCTCATGAACAATTAGCGGGATCCTGAAACAGAAGCGGAAGGAAAAATGTGTCTGTATGATATAAAGTGGATGCTAAATACACTATATTGCCAAAAGTATTTGCTCACCTGCCTTGACTCGCATTTGAACTTAAGTGACATCCCATTCCTACTCCATAGGGTTCAATATGACGTCGGTCCACCCTTTACAGCTATAACAGCTTCAACTCTTCTGGGAAGGCTGTGCACAAGGTTTAGAAGTGTGTTTATGGGAATTTTTGACCATTCTTCGAGAAGCGCATTTGTGAGGTCACACACTGATATTGGACCAGAAGGCCTGGCTCGCAGTCTCCGCTCTAATTCATCCCAAAGGTATTCTATCGGGTTGAGGTCAGGACTCTGTCCAGGCCAGTCAAGTTCATCCACACCAGACTCTTTCATCCATGTCTTTATGTACCTTGCTTTGTGCACAATCATGTTGGAAGAGGAAGGGGCCAGCTCCAAACTGTTCTCACAAAGTTGGGAGCATGGAATTGCCCAAAATGTCTTGGTATGCTGAAGCATTCAGAGTTCCTTTCACTGGAACTAAGGGGCCAAGCCCAGCTCCTGAAAAACAACCCCACACCATAATCCCCCCTCGACCAAACTTTACACTTGGCACAATGCAGTCAGACCACCAAACCCAGACTCGTCCATCAGATTGCCAGATGGAGAAGCGTGATTTGTCACTCCAGAGAACGCATCTCCACTGCTCTAGAGTCCAGTGGCAGCGTGCTTTACACCACCGCATCCGACGCTTTGCATTGCACTTGGTGATGTATGGCTTGGATGCAGCTGCTCGGCCATGGAAACCCATTCCATGACGCTCTCTGCGCATTGTTCTTGAGCTAATCTAAAGGCCACATGAAGTTTGGAGGTCTGTAGCGATTGACTCTGCAGAAAGTTGGTGACCTCTTCACACTATGCGCCTCAGCATCCGCTGACCCCACTCCGTCAGTTTATATGGCCTACCATTTCGTGACTGCGTTGCTGTCATTCCCAAACACTTCCACGTTCTTATAATACAGCTGACAGTTGACTGTGGAATATTTAGGAGCGAGGAAATTTTGCAACTGGATTTGTTGCACAGGTGGCATCCTATCACAGTTCCACGCTGGAATTCATTGAGCTCCTGAGAGCGACCCATTCTTTCACAAATGTTTGTAAAAACAGTCTGCATGCTTAGGTGCTTGATTTTATACACCTGTGGCCATGGAAGTGATTGGAACACCTGATTCTGATTATTTGGATGGGTGAGCGAATACTTTTGGCAATATAGTGTATCTTCCATTGAGACATGTATACATTCAGCTTCTCACAATAGTTATACCATTAAGAAGTACCAACAACCAAAGCTTAAAATGAATTTATTCAAATTATACAAAAACAAAGGGCGACTCATTATTTCACTCAATTCCCCTGTTGAAGAGGCCCAATATAACAACTAACAACTCCAATATACCCATCTTGAGTCAACAGTCTTGTCCTAATGTAATCATGTAACCACATGAATCCAATTGAAGCCAGGGAGAATACAACAGTGATAGTGAAAAGAGATGCTTTATCTAGACTTGCAGTGTTTCTCAACTCCAGTCCTCAGGACCCCCTAACAGGCCAGATTTTAAGGATTACCTTGTTGAAATGCAGATTGAATCCTGCAATCACTGAGTAGCAAATCATATCACCTGTGTTGTGCTTCAGATATCTGGAAAACCTGGCCTGTTAGTTGGTCCTGAGGACCGGAGTTGAGAAACACTTATGTACAGGATATTACATGGAGAATAAATTAATTAAGCCCTGCAAGGTGTGGGGGAGGTTATTACCCAGACCCATTTACCAGATACTTGCATTCCTCCTATGCCCCCCCCCCCTTCCTCCTGGTGGTGTTCTATTTTTTGGTGATTAAATTTGTGGAAGGATATTGGCTCACCCCAGTAGAAGCGAGGCATCCAGTTAAAGTAGCTCTATGTGTAATGGGTAAGCTAGACTACTACCACTACAAAATTACTTTTCTTGTTTTTCTTTAAGAGGATTACATTGCAAGAGAATTAATTGAGACGCTGTTTCCTAGGCCAGAGTTGTACGGTGCACTATGGAAGTCTCTGTTGGGACAGATATTCCTCTTTGCATCAGACTTTTGGGGAGAGGCATAAAGAGTGTTGGGAAACCTCCTGGGTGCCCCAGGAGGACCCTGCCAGTGCCATACACTGGTTAAGCTACTCTTCAGGTACTCTGTCCGTTTGTGAACAGACAGGGCTTGGGTAGAGGTTGTTTGGGGACCTCCAGCAGAGGTTTTAAGGGGTACCGGGCAGAGGTCAAGGTAGTCCTAAAGTTTCTTTCACTTTAGGCCACCCAGGTCAAGTTGTTCACTTTTGTGCTCTAGGCCAAATTGTTTGCTTTACAAATTACACAGTCCCAAACGTTTGCAAAAACATGCAAAAAGTCTCACTTCTCCCAGGCCACGTTGTTCATGTGGCCTTTAGGAAAGCGCACCTAGTACCAGGTATTGCAAAAATCGAATGAAATTTCACTTTCGTCAGGTCAGGTTGCTCACTTTTGACTGCATGGGCCAAGTTGGACCCAAAAAAACAAACAAAAGAAAATGACTGCTAGGTTTTGCACTTCTAGGCCAAGTTGATTGCTTTTCGCTGCCTGGACCCAGGGCCAGATTTATAATTAGGCAGAGTAGGCATGTGCCTACAGGCACCATCTACGAAGGGAACCCTTGCTTTGTGTTAAAAAAAGTAAGAAAACAATTACCATTTACAATCATTTAGACTTCTATATCTGTGAATCCTGAGAGGTAGAGGAATCACTAGAAAGGCCAGAGTATGCCCTTTCTAATGAGACCAAACATGACCAGGTTTATGTAAAAATAAAATAACCCCAGCACTATTGTTCACTTTTCAATTACAAAGTGATCAGTGATGCTGCACTAACTCACCATCTCATTTCCCAAACCACCAGCAAGTGTGGAGATGATGGCACCACTAATTTTTTTCATCAACATCCTAGAACATGGCACTGCAGTGAGGAGAGACAGGGGGATTTTATAACCCTGCATCTCTGATTTTTTGACAGCGCAAAAGGTCAAGTGAGGTGCCATTGGAAAGGTCAGAGTCTGGCCTTTCCAATGATACCCAACATGAGCATGTAATGTGTAAAAATAAAAAAATTTAAAAAATTTGAAATGCAAAATTTACTTTTTTCTGTTCTAAGGCGTTGGCATTATGTGCTTTTACTTATAAAGCAAACAGTGCCACTGGACTAACTCACCATCCCATTTCCCATGCCGGGAGCAAATGGGGAGGCGATGGTATAATGAGTTATTACGCATTGGTTCATTGGTTAAATCAGTGGTCCCCAACCCTGGTCCTCAGGGCCCACTAACAGGCCAGATTTTGCAGATCACCATGGGGAAAAGCAGACTGAATCCTGCAATCACTGAGCAGCAAATCATAACACCTGTGCTGTGCTTCAGATATCTGGCAAACCTGGCCTGTTAGTGGGCCCTGAGGACCAGGGTTGGGGACCACTGGGTTAAATCACAATCTCTGTTGCGTGGGGGGGTCTTTGGACACCTGTATCTCCATTATTTACACCCCACAAGGTTGTTAGATTTCATTTAACAGGTCAGCAGAGTCTGGCCTTTCTTATTATACTAAACATGACCATGTAAAAAAAAAAAACATGCCCCCCCCTTTTTTTTGTTCCAAAGTGAAGCAAGTTTTGATATCCTTTATAAAAGACTCTCAGCAGTGGCCATATATTGATGCCTAGAATTTTGGTTGCTCTGGGCCGAAATGAAGCATAATTTCGATAGTTAGGGTTTGAAACTAGGATAAGGTAGGTAACCCTGACCTTAATATCTATTCGTGCTTGCTTTAGGGTTAACCTGAGCCCTAACAATCTGCTCATTTTTTGCATAATTTGAAGGCAACCAATTCTGCCCCTTCTTGATAGGAGCACAGGGAGAAACTGTTCTTCAGTTTTTAAAATGGTTTTATTCTTTGCTCCAAAACAAAATTAAAGTCATTTCGGCACTCCACATTTCTGTGCCTATGGGCATCTGAGATGTAAATCCAGCCCTGCTTCGACCAAGTTGTTTAGGACATTGAAAATCACACCAAGTCCCACATTTTTGTGATAAATGCAGTTTTCCCCACGTTACCAGGGTCAAATCGCCTGAAATGTTTTTTAAAAAAGACCGCCAGAGCTGGTCGACAATTTTGGAAATTGGTTTAAATTAAAAGATTACCAACACATACAGGGTTATTCAAAGAGAATCGAAAAGTCACCACACGTTCGGAGACTTTTTTGTCTCTTCAATTAGGTTCGATTTGGCGATCCCATTTCGGCAACCCTGCGGTGTATTCAGCAAGCATCACAGGGCCGTCATAGTGCAGGGAAAAGTCGCCGCAAACCTGCTGAAAACTCCCTGCAAAACCCAGGCGAATGCAGACCGAAACCCGCAAAAACAGCTGGATTAACCCCGCCGAAAACGCCGGAAAAACCCGAGCAGGAGCCGATCACATGCAGCGCAGCCGTCGGAAAAAGCAAACACCGCAGACGAATGCAGTGAATAAATTAGAAAAAAAGTTTGCTTGAATGTGTGAAAAGTGAAACGCTGTTTGCAAAGAAACTACTGAAATCTGTCTGAAATTTACATATGAGGTCCAGGAAATGATAATAAAGAGGGCTGTTGCAGAAAAAATAAGTAAAGTTAAAAAAAAAAAAAAAAGGAAATCGGATTTTTTTTTTAAAAAAACAAACAAAAAATGCTTAAAATATCCTAAAAAATCTATAAATAAAGAGACTCTTTACTGCAGAATTTTATAATGAACGGTTTATTAGATATTGGGTTAAAACGGGAATATTTTTAACATTGAAGCCTATGGGATTCTCCTGAATAAACCTGTCGAATGAAACCACCAAATGGCAGGGCATTTCGGGAACCTTTCACTGCTGGTTTTTGTTCTCTAAATAGCCGAAGCAGTGCTTTTTTATGGGGATTTCACTGCCCTCGAACAGGCACCGAACAGGCACCGTATGTGCAGGCAGGGCCGCCATCAGGGCATTACGCCCCATGCTGCCGTAAGGGCCCGGACCCGGGGGTCCTGGGCCTCCGGGGCCCCGTCGGCAGTGGCGTCGCCTTTTTACAGCTCCGGTATCGGACTAGATGAGTCCGAATCCGGAGCTGTGTCTCCACTGCAGGAGCCGGAGGAGATACTGTGTCTCCTCCGGCTCCTGGCAGCTTCACTGGCTGGCTGGGCGGGGCCAAGCAGCATGTGGGGGCCTCCCAAGCACGTTGCTTTGGCTCCGCCCCCTCCACTCAGTGAAGCTGCGTGCCTGACACGGAGGGCCCGGGCTGAAGAGAAGAAGAAAAGAAGATTGAAGAAAAAGGAGAAGAAAAGAGCTGAAGGAAGGAAGACAGCAGAATGGTGAGCCAGGGCCCAAACTCAGGGCCCAGTCCCCAAGGCCCAGACCCCAGGGCCCAGTCCCCAAGGCCCAGACCCAGGGCCCAGACCCCAAGGCCCAGACCCAGGGTTCAGTCCCCAAGGCCCAGACCCAGGATCCAGTCCCCAAGGCACAGACCCAGGGCCCAGTCCCCAAGGCCAAGACCCAGGGCCCATACCCAGACCCCAGACCCAGGGCCCAGACCCCAGAGCTCAGGGCCCGGTCCCCAAGGCCCAGACCCCAGGCCCCAAGGTCCAGACCCAGGGCCCACTCCCCAAGGCCCAGACCCAGGGCCCAGACCCCAAGGCCCAGACCCAGGGCCCAGACCCAGGGCCCACTCCCCAAGGCCCAGACCCAGGGCCCAGACCCCAAGGCCCAGGGCCCAGTCCCCAGACCCCAGGGCTCAGACCCCCGGCCCAGACCCCAAGGCCCAGACCCAGGGCCCAGTCCCCAAGGCCAGACCCCAAGGCCCAGACCCCAAGGCCCAGACCCCAAGGCCCAGACCCAGGGCCCAGACCCCAAGGCCCAGACCCAGGGCCCACTCCCCAAGGCCCAGGGCCCACTCCCCAAGGCCCAGACTCAGGGCCCAGTCCCTAGACCCCAGGGCTCAGACCCCACGGCCCAGGCCCCAAGGCCCAGACCCCAAGGCCCAGACCCAGGGCCCAGACCCAGGCCCAGACCCCAAAGCCCAGACCCCAAGGCCCAGACCCCAAGGCCAAGGGCCCAGACCCAGGACCCAGACCCCAAGGCCCAGTCCCCAAGACCCATAGCCCAGGGCCCAGACCCCAGGGCCCAGACCCCAGGGCCCAGTCCCCAAGGCCCAGACCCCAAGACCCAGATCCAGGGCCCAGACCCCATGGCCCAGACCCAGGGCCCAGACCCCAAGGTCCAGACCTCAAGGCCAAGACCCAGGGCCCAGACCCGAAGGCCCAGATCCCAAGACCCAGGGCCCAGACCCCAAGGCCCAGACCCAGGGCCCAGACCCTAAGGCCCAGACCCCAAGACCCAGGGCCCAGACCCCAAGACCCAGGGACCAGACCACAGGGCCCAGACCCCAGGCCAGACTCAGGGCCCAGACCCCAGGCCAGACTAAGGGCCCAGACCCCAGGGACCAGACCCCAAGGCCCAGTCCCGGAGTCCAGACCAGACCCCAAGGCCCAGGGACCAGGCCCAGCTCAGACCCCAAGGCCCAGAGCACAGACCCCAGGGCCCAGACCCCAAGGCCCAAATCAGACCCAGGGACCAGACCCAGACCCAAACGCCATCATATACAGCCCGTTACTGTGAGATTTATTGTTGTGGATTCTGTGATACGCTCATACACACTGCACATTACTGGGAGTTTTATTGCTGTGGTGCTATGTTAGGGGGAGAAAAGCTGTTAGAGGTTGAGGGAGTGCCGGGGGGGCCCCGGGGGCCCCATCGTGAGGTCTAGTAAGGGGCCCCATAATTTCTGATGGCTGCCCTGTGTGCAGGCAATTCGCCAAGATTCGCCAAGCCTGCTCTCTGGATAGCCGAATGGCCAAGAAAGGTAACCATACGCTGAATTTAAGCGTTCGGTTCCCTTTTCGACAGCCATTCGTATCTCTTTGAATAACCCTGATAATAACATTAATATATATATATTAAACAACTGACATATTCTAGGTTAAAGTAACACAACATTCCTTTGTTAACATACAGTATGTGTGAATATCTCTGAAGTATCATGTTTTAGAATATTCATCTTCATAGATATCATCTGATATGTGCAGAGTTGTTCCTTGTCATACTGAATCTTGTTTTTCCAGGCTGTACCTTTGTATGCTGGTTGTAAAAATAAAATGTTCCCTAAAATTACCTATTAAATTGCCAACCTCTTGTTTTTCTCAGATTTTACTTTAACTTGCAGTTTTTTCATACTCTGTGCACAGTTAGGTTGCCCCAGGGTGACATTTGTAGCAAGATTACATGTATTGAAGGCTTATTTCTTCATACTGTACGGTCGCGTCTGTCATTCGAATCCCACAACTGAAGTAATTAAACTGATCATCTGTTTTCTGTAGATTCCATCCTATGCTTGTTTGGTATTATTGTGGAATACTAGTATAATACCTAGAAGACACTTTCCCTTTTGCCTGTCTTCTTATGCAATAAAACAAAAGATTACATAATACCTGTCAGCCTCTAATTAGCTGGAAAACTGGATCAATTCAATGCTAAATAATTAATGATAAAGTCAATGGAGTGCTTTTAACAGGGTGGTCTATTCCAAGAAATTCAATAAAGAGATTGACCTGTAGGTTAAAACATGCAGCTATGGTAGAATGACCCCTAATATAGTGTTACTTAGCCACCTGCGTTTTTTATATTTGGGTACAACGTTACACTTTCAAGAAGAATTATTCTAATGCTTATTGGTTTTATGTTTGCTCTGTCTAGCGTTGCTTATTCATTTGTCTTTAAGATAACCTGCATGTGAACATTGAGCACATTTGTACAAACCGATAGAAATCAAAAAGCAGCGTTATATGTAACATGACACTTGCCGAATTTCACATTATAAATATACATAAACAAGAAAAATCTATATTCACTAAAATAAAACAAACCCCAAATCAAAGTAAAACAGAAAGGCATACTTCATTAATGCAGCTGGGATAAGAGAAAAGTCATTAGAGGTAATGAGAGGGACTGTTAGACTTAACTGCTCACTTAACAATAACAGCTCGGTTACGAGAGGGGACTAAATGCACTATGATTATCCCCTTCACTATCAAATGATTTTAAATAAAACCAATGTCAGGAATCAGTGGCTTTATAGAAAATCACTTTGCAGTAGCGATGCCGTGAAAATGTACTTGGAAATCTAAAAAGCACATTTTCATAATGTGTGCACCATTCGACAGGCAGATATCGCCATCTGCTGGCCAAAAAGCACTAATACATCTCTATAATACAGATTGCCCTCTCTTTTTACCTTGAAAGAAAAAAAATGGAACTCTGAACTGTTCAAACAGTTTTAGCACCTTGTCACGGATCCCCCTGAAAGCAAGATATCGGTCCCTGTATACAGAACCCTATCTACCCCTCCGATCCTTGAATAGTTGGTAAATCTGACTGTCTTCAGGGACTCGATTCTTTTACACTCTGGGAGGGTTAACACAGGACACAGGATAGAAACACAAAACAGGACCAGACAGTACTGAACATGATGCCAGGAAAGTGGGTCACCCTTAAACCCAGGATGATGTATGAAGCAGGGCAAACAGGACTAGTCAGAGCAGTATAAAATTCGAAGTTATCAGACAAGACAGCGTCGGTACACAATTCGGGGTTCTCAGGCAAAGTCAGGTTCATAACAGTCGTGAAAATACAGTAAAGCGCTGGGGAAGTAAACTCCACGTCAGGGCAATGAATACATGTGGCATCCTGGCTTTGAAATCCAACGGCTCCGCATTATCATGCCGGGCCCCGCCTTCTGGCCAGTCACGTTACTGCCCCGGGCCGGCATATCACTTGGCACCTGGTCAGCGAGCAGCGAAGATGGCGCTGCCGGGTGCCGGGCAGCTCCAGGGGCATGAGACACACACACACACCTCCTCTGTCATGCCGTGGGGTGTAAAACTTTAGGGACCCATTCTGGGGCCAATTTGCAAACTAATTTAGTTAGCAATAAAAAATTCCTTTGCATTGCTCCAGAATTAGCCCTATAGTATAATATAGTATACTTGATATTGGGGCACCAGAAGGTACTCTTGAGGATTGAGTATTCTTGATCATGGTAGTGAGGGGGTCAAGTATTTTTGAGTTATCTTGAAAAACAACGTGGATACATCTAGCTCATAAAAATAAAATGCAGAATAGCCTCTACATTTCTAAAAATAATGTTCTCTAATATGATAAAATAAAGCACAGAACACCAAATGCACGCATATATTATTAGGTAATTAAAAAGGACAAATAAACTAAGCTAAACCAGGCAAGACTTATAAGCATTCAGAGAGTAACTTACAACAAAAAGTCGAAGATGTAAATACAAGAAGCATTAATGCACTGTGTCATAAATAACCACATGGCCTGAATATATACAAAGCTAATGATATTTAGAAATATTCAGCATTGCCAACGCATTTAAGTTGGAATAACAGGCAGCAAGAAAAACAGCAGACGTATAATGCATTTATTTATTCACTAAATTATAATATATAAATTGTATCAGAGTTATATCTTGGTACATAACACAAATTACCATATATATTGAATCGCATTACCAAAAAAAATTCTCACAAAACTATCTTCTTTCCTTGGGAACAGTAGAATCAGTGAAATGCAAGTTTATTAATCGCAGATCAGAAAAGCGTTATTAGATGCAATGCATGTGTAAATTGAAAAAGTTTTCGATTAAATATACATTTATTAGATGTTATTATTGCATCTTGTATACCACAGAAATTAATATGACAACTCCAACAAAAAAAGGAATCTGTTTAAAACCCATATGGTGACACCATCAACGCTTAACCCATGCATTATTCTAAAATTTAAGTATCATAGGGTAATCTCAATGGCAGACAGTAGGGGTTACTCAGAGAGAGCCGATCTGTCCCAATGTGACCGAACAGGGAAATACGGTGACATTTTGGGGCCACTCGGCTATTCAAAGAGAAGGCAGTTCGCCAAAATTTGGTGAACTGCCAACCAATACGGTGCCTGTTCGAAGGCAGTGATATCCCCCATAGAGAAGCAATGGTTAATCTATTCAGAGAACACCAAACAGCAGTGAAAAGTTGCTGAAATGCCCTGATGTTCGGTGGTTTCATTCGGCAGGTTTAATAAGGCCAATCCCATTGGCTTCAATGCTTCAATGTTTTCTCTTGTTCATTTAGCTAAGAAAATATTTTACCTTAAATGTGTCACTGGGTGCAACCATTATGTGATATTATGTGTTGTAAACTACCCCCCCCCCCATTATCTTTCCATCACTTGCTCCTCACTGTGTGGCAATGACCGTAGAATGGAGTCTGAGTCGGTCACTGACTAAAATTATTATATTGTGTGGGATGTATTCAAAATTCATCACCAGGGGGTAGACTATATGTCTTCTAAACTCCCTGTCTTATCTCATTCAGCTGCCATTTCTTATCTCAGCCTTCAAGAACAATAGCCTCCTGCCACCTTATCTAAACATTCTCTCTTGCACCTCACTAACTGTTAAATACTGTAGATTAAATAAGCAAGAGCAGTAAAGAAAAGCTTTTGCACAGATTTTGGTAACCGTTGCTTCATGGGAAAAATCCAGAAAATGGAAACAGGGGATAAAAAATAATAATTTTATTTTCCCTTTTACATGCAATTACGTCAAAGAAAGAAAGAAAAACAGAAGTATGTGTTTTATAACGTGGTTTTGTTTGTAAAGCACAAGTAATCCAGTTACAGCAAGAGCTAATCTGGCCGTCACTGGAATCAAGACGCACCCTTCAACTTTCCAACCTAGTGTTTAAGAGCTTTTCTGGGAAGCTACCACCCTACCTGAATAGGCTGCTTCCCCTAGCAGTTCCCTCATCCTATAACCTCCGATCTAGGATCTGCACTTTACTTGCAATACCACAATACAAAAAGAAAGTGTCTCGATCCTCATTTTCCTACAGAGCACCACAATTATGAAATAACCTCCCAGACACCATCAAATCTTGCCCCAGTCTTAAGTCACTCAAGCGCTCCTTATTAGGATACCTCAATACGGAATGCACCTGTAAACATGTAACATAGTGAATATATTTCCTACATATTTATTTTCTGTTAATCTGTATATTTGTGTTTTTAATATCTTGCATTATTATTACTTTGTATTTCTGTAACAACTGTAAAAATTCAATGTTCTTGAACCCGGGAAATACTTGAAAATGCGAGAAATCTCAATGTATCCTCCCTGGTAAAAACATTTATTTTATATTTATTTATAATAATTAAATCATTTTTAATTAATTATACAGTGAAGCATATTTGGAAGTATGCCCCATTTAATCTTTATGGTAATAAACTATTTGTCAGGCAGATGTTGCCATCTGCTGGCCAATAGGAGTTACTGCAGCTCTGAGCCTCATGCATAAACAGCTGGGGAAAAGTCAAAGACATTTCCCAGCTGGTTTTAATAGGTGTTAGTACCTCAAGAGTCATGCCCAATGTGCTAAATCTTTAGGGGCACCATCTGAAGCCCAAATGCAAACAAATTTAGTTTGCAAGAAAAGAATTTCATTTGAAATGATACAGTATTTCTCCAGATCATGTTAACACGTTCTCTGGCTGCTGTGTCTGATATTGCTGATTTGTACATGATCACAGTAATGAAGGAGTTAAAATACGGAGATAAATCATCAGGGAGCAAATAGAAGAAAAAAAATATATAAGCAACAAGCTTTAACTTTTATCAAGCTTTTATCAAGCTTCATGGTATACGAAGCCTCGATCTGGTGAAAGTCTGATACAGTTAACACATTTTCTGTTTAATTGTTGTTATCATAAATTGGCATGCAATTAAATGTACACACTCATAAACTGCGAGTTCCCAAAAGGCATCCGTGGTTGACTGGAAAATTAGAAGGTTCAAAAGAACTCTCATACAGGTGACATTAGACCGTGGGTGTCCAGAATAATTCAACATAAAATGTATTATATTTAATCTCCAAAGCTTCTCTCACACTGCAGCATCCCTGGATTAGTTAAAAAGCTGACGCAGGGTCATTATTTAAATGGGAGGAAGAGAATTATACCTTTGTAAAAGAGCCGTATATAAAGAACAAATTACACTGGGAGAGGGGGGACTGGAGGGTTAGGAATACATTTTGCGTAGCAAGATTAATGGTGGGAGTCAACGTGGTATTCAGAGCTTAAAGGACTGAATCCACACCATTGACATTTATTAATGGTCTTTGTGAAAAACATCAAATTATGAAAGCTAATAAACTACAAGCATTAGGCGAGCATTTTCTGCAAAAGGGATTTTGACACAAGAGAAAATTAGAGACAAATGTCAGATGTGATCCAAACAAAGGAATATGTCTATCCACCGGGGGAGCGTGATAAGGCATTTTACCGTTAGAATTTATGAGTTCTTTAAGGTGACATACTTAGTGTCAGTATTTACTGTCAAGAACTAGATATATAAATTCAACTCAATGTGTGGGCGAAATTAGGGCAGATTGCTTTCCCCCATCTAGGAAATAGTATAGTTTGATATAACTTTACGCTTCCTTTTTGACATATTCCAATCACTGCTTTATTTCAGACACACATTCATTTCTTGGGTTCATCTTGCTTTTATTCTCTTCCTTGTTCCTCACCCCCCCCCCATAATATGTGTAGCTCCTCAATTCTACCCCTATGCCATACCTCAATAACAGTAGCAAGACTACCTCAATTTATTTTAAGCCACCTGAACCCCACTTAAAAATCCCTACCTGCCCATAATCACAAGTTACATGTTTTATACAGAGGAGCCCAAAACATGCATATGTTACGGGTAAAGCCCGAAGTGCAATTAATCCTAGGATTACCCGGGTAATCCTGACATTACCCAGGTGGCGTCATTAGCAAAAGTCCGAAGTGAAATGAAATTTTGGACTTTACCCGGGTAGTCTGCAAAGTATCCAGAGGCCTCTGGATACCCCGGTGTCCTGCACTGTTCAACCGGGTAATTTGCACATTACCCGAGTGCTGCTGGATAAAGTGTGATGTACAACGAAACATCCGCACTTCATCCGGGTAATCTGCAAAGTATCCAAACGCCTCTGGGTACTCCGCTTTTCTTGGGTTTTCAGCAGGTTACAGGTGACTGAATTCCGAGGAAAACTCAATTTACGGAGATAATGATATTATATAAAGAGTAACCTGACGGTTGTTATGTTTTACAAACGATATAGTAGCACACATTACACGTAATAAAGATCACGTAACGGTTTTCACATTCATGTAAGAAACACATCCCGTCGCTCTGTATATTCGTTCTATCCTCAATACGGTTTTAATGTTTGTCTTTTGCCATTTTCGTTGATAATATCCATAGATAATAGCAAAATATTGACTGTTACCCAAGCGGGGTTGGATGCTCTGCAGATTACCCAGGCGAAGTTGCGGATAGTCCTCAGATTACCCGGGTGAAGCTTCAGACTTGCACATCATCCGGGTAAAGTGTGGATTTTTCAGCTCTTCCAGACTGTTACCCAAGGGCAGTTGGTTACTCCTAAAATCACCCGGGTAAAGCCCGGAATGTTCATTTTTTTGCAGGGGTAATCGGGTAATCCTAGGATTGACTGCACTTCGGCTTTACCCGTAACATATACATACTTCAACAGTTGTTATCTATACCCCTTTTTAAATGGTATTTATTGAATTACAGGTATTTATTGAATTATGGCAGCAATGTGTATGTATTATGTTTCCTTTAAAGATATCAGTAGTCGCACCATTGTTGATCAACCTTACACACACAGACATATGCACACAGAAGCCAAACATTGTCATGTCCTTGTTTACTCCATTTAATCCCTTTGCTACCGTGATGGTGTATACATGATCAGTAATTTCAGATACAGCAACCTGGGATCGTGTTAACATAATATTTATTTATTTGCAAAGTATTTTACCAGGAAGGATACATTGAGATTTCTCTCATTTTCAAGTATGTCCTGGGTTCAAGAACATTGAATTGTTACAGTCGTTACAGAAATACAAAGTTATAAATGCAAGATATTAAAAACAAAAACACAAATATACAGATTAACTAGTTCGCTGCGGAGGACGCGCTCAGCGCGTCCACCCGTAGGTAGCGTTCCGTGCGGTGGACGCGCTGAGCGCGTCCTCCCTTTGGGGCCAGCGTTCGGCCGGGTTCCGGCCGATCGCTGGCCCCCCTGGTGCGGGCTGACATCATTGATGTCAGCCCAGCACCCGGAACCGCCGCCGGAGTAATTAGGTGTCATCGCGGCGGCGCGATGACACCTAATTCAGGCGCCCCCCCCCCGCATGTGCGGAGGAGGCGCCTGAAAGGGAGGGGGGGAGGGCCTTCGGACCTCTCTCCCTCCCGATCGGCGGCGTGCAGGGGGTTAACCCAGGCACCGTTTGGAAGGGCACAGCCTGCCCTTCCAAATGGTACCTGGCATTAACCCCATGGGGGCCGGATCACGAATCGGCGCCGAAAAGCGCCGGTTCGTGATCCTTTCCCGGAGCTGGCCGACATCTTGGATGTCGGCCAAGCCTCCGGGAACTCCCCCTGAGGACTGGCATCAAACAATTTATTTTTTATTTTTTTTGGTTCGTTAATGCAGCAATATTGTTCCCATTTCAATTATAATGTGAACAATGATGCTGCACTAACGATTTTTGTATGCGGTGCGTTTGTTAAAAATCGCGTAATTTTCCCCAAAAAAAATGTAACGAGACCCCATCTCTAATTTTTTTAACAAGCGCACCCCATACAAAATATAACCGCAATTGCTCGCATGTTAAAATGTGAAAAAAACCCCTTTACACGTTGTAAATTATTGAAAATTCATATTTTATTGCATTTTTTGTTATAATATACAGACAGGTCATGACGTATACATATAATGACATATTATGAATCTGCCGAGTCTGACGGAAAGAACGATATATAATATGTCTGGGTCATATACTAAAATAAGCCTTCAAAACACGTTTAAACATGATGAGCAAAACCGGTAAAAATGACCTCCGCAGCGAAAGGGTTAACATTTCATGGGGAGGGCTAGAACCTTGGGTTAATTAAGGTGATTTGCAAAGTGGAAGCAGCTGGAAAGGAAGCTACAAATTTTAGACCAGCACTGGGTGGGAGGGCAGGTGGGACAGCAGAGTCCAGAAGCAAGCGCTGTGGCAGAGGGTGATGTGAGATTGAAGCTGTGTGAAGAAAGAGTTTGTAGAATGTGGGCTGTATATGCCAGGTATTTACGTCATGGGAAGGGGGTGGGAGGCAGTGGGGAGGCAATATGAGAGCATGGGTTTAACAAAGCAGAGCAAAATATTCACAAGAAAACAATCAGCCAAAATATTAATAGATAGATGCAAGCATAAAATATGAACAGTAGGATTAAAGTCAAATTAACATGATATGTAGCAATGCTGTACAACTTCAAATTAAATTAGTGTGTTGCAAACAAATTTTGATGCACATTGGCATCAGAACATACCCCTAAAGTTTCAGCACTGTTTCCATGACGCCCTAGGTGCTAACACTTTTTAAAACCAGCTGGGGAATGTCTCTAACCGACGTCTCAGCTAATTCTGCACAGAGCTCTGTTCAGCAGAAACTCCGTTTGGCCAGCAGATGGTGACATCCACCTGCCAAATTGGTTATTACAGCATGAAATACATTGGAAATATTCCTAAATATTTCTTGCTGTATAATTAAAAATTACTTTCCATAAAAACACTGGTTCCTGACAGTGGGTGAGACTAAAAGAATAACCTCCTTTTTACCTCTTCTGTTAAGTAACTCTCATAATGGTTGCACAATTAAGAACATACGTACCTGCTAAACCTTGGCCAGCCACAACCTACAGAGAAGAAAGTACAAATGTATGGGCAGATTTAGTTTTATTCCGCAGCATCCCTGCCTTATTGCCATAACACAACCATTTATCCCGAGATCCATAATCTGCTTTTTAAAATTAACACATTGTTCCTTTTATGTCATGGAGATTGAGATTATCTACGACTCTGCTAATTTGCAAAAACAAACAGAAAATCATTGCACTCAACCGAGGTGGTGAGAATAAAACAGGCCCCAAACCAATTACTAGAAGATTGTATTAAGACGAGGACATAACACGGGCTTACTTAAGTGTCTTTGGTGCATCTATTCTCACTCCAATTTACCTGTCCTGTATGTTTTGTTGAATGCATCTGCGGACTCTCTGTAGATCAATGGCTAACTTGTTTTATGTGCTATACCTTATTCTTTTGGATTGAATATAACTGTAAGAAAAATCCTATAAATAAAGAATGTAAAAAACAAAACAAAAAAAAGACAGCACCATAAATCTGACATCTTTCATTCTCATACAGGACTTAACCATAGATTGTACGAACACACATTGCCAGCAAATATACAGATAAAAAGAAGAAAAGAAATGACAAATGTTCCCCAACACATTTACAGGGTTATTCAGAGAGCAGTGAAAAACAGGAGAATGGCTGGAGAAGTGAAAATTCTAGGTCAAAATAGCTGATTTGGAAAGTGAGATAAATGGGAGAATTTTTCTGGTTTGGCTATTTTGACCTAGAATTTTCACTTCTCCAGTCATTCTCCTGGTTTTAACCTCTCTCTGAATAACCCTGATAATCATTTGGTACAAGTGTGTATACAGATTTGCTCTGTGCAACGAATTGGCTGAGAGGAGAGACTATCAGGTATATTCAAAGAAAGGTGATGCTCAGGAGAGTGACTGGAGATCAGGGAGATCATGCCAAACTAATCTTATTGATTTTTTTGATTGGGTAACAAAAATAATAGACACAGGTGGTGCAGTAGACATTGCTTATTTAGATTTCATGTTCCGCATAGAAGGCTTATCAATAAATTGCAATCTTTGAGCTTGGATTCCAATATTGTTGAATGGATTAGGCAGTGGCTGAGTGACAGGCAACAGAGGGTTGTGGTAAATGGAGTTTATTACCAGTGGGGTACCTCAGGGGTCAGTACTTGGACCCTTTCTCTTTAATATTTTTATTAGTGATATTGCAGAAGGTATTAATGGTAAAGTATGTCTTTTTGCTGATGACGCAAAGATTTGCAACAGGGTTGACGTTCCTGGAGGGATCAGCCAAATGACAAATGATTTAGGTAAACTAAAAAAATGGTCGGAGCTGTGACAATTGAGTTTTAATGTGGATAAGTGCAAGATAATGCACCTGGGACGTAAAAACCCAAGGGCTGAATATAGAATATTTGATACAGTCCTAACCAGGGCCGTAGGAAGGGCGAGGCGAGTGAGGCGCCTGCCTCGGGCACAGCTGTGAAGGGGCGCAGCCATGGCTCGAGTCCTGCGGGAACGCTGCGGGAACGCTGCGGGAACGCAGGTTGCGGGAACCTGCATTCCCGCAGCTTTCCAGCAGGTCTCGAGCCATGGCTGCGCCCCTTCACAGCTGTGAAGCCCCCAGCCAAAATGATTGCCGGCGGCCGCTTGCTTCCTGCTTGAACGGCCGCTGACAGGAAGTGCGAGCGGCTGCACTTCCTGTCAGCGGCCATTCAAGCAGGAAGCAAGCGTCCGCCGGCAAGGAGAGGCGAGCTGGGGCAATATCCATGAGACCTGGGGGGCACTATCCATGAGACCTGGGGGGCAATATCCATGAGAGCTGGGGCATATCCATAAACTGGGGGGCATTGTCCATGAGACCTGGGGGCATTGTCCATGAGACCTGGGGGCATATCCATGAGACCTGGGGGGACATATCAATGAGAGCTGGGGGGCAATATCTATGAGAGCTGGGGGGCAATGTCTAGGAGAGCTGGGGGGCAATGTCTAGGAGAGCTGGGGGGCAATATCCATGAGAGCTGGGGGCATATCCATGAGAGCTGGGGGCATATCCATGAGAACTGGGGACATAATCCATGAGAGCTGGGGGCATATCCATAAACTGGGGGCATATCCATGAGACCTGGGGGGCATATCCATGAGAGTTGGGGGGCATATCCATGAGAGCTGGGGGGCATATCCATAGAGCTGGGGGGCAATATCCATGAGAGCTGGGGGGCATATCCATAGAGATGGGCAATATCCATGAGAGCTGGGGGGCAATATCCATGAGAGCTGGGGGGCAATATCCATGAGAGCTGGGGGGCATATCCATGAGAGCTGGGGGGCATATCCATGAGAGCTGGGGGGCAAATCCATGAGAGCTGGGGGCAATATCCATGAGAGCTGGGGGGCATATCCATAAACTGGGGGGCATATCCATAGAGCTGGGGGGCATATCCATGAGATGGGCGGCATATCCATGAGAGTTGGGGGGCATATCCATAAACTGGGGGCATTATCCATGAGACCTGTGGGCAATATCCATGAGAGCTGGGGCATATCCATGAGAGCTGGGGCATATCCATAAACTGGGGGGCATTGTCCATGAGACCTGTGGGCAATATCCATGAGAGCTGGGGCATATCCATGAGAGCTGGGGCATATCCATAAACTGGGGGGCATTGTCCATGAGACCTGGGGACATATCCATGAGACCTGGGTGACATATCCATGAGACCTTGGGGGGCATATCCATAAACTGGGGAAATATCCATGAGAGCTGGGGCAATATCCATGAGAGCTGGGGCATATCCATGAGAGCTGGGGCATATCCATAAACTGGGGGGCATTGTCCATGAGACCTGGGGGCATATCCATGAGACCTGGGGAACATATTCATGAGACCTTGGGGGGCATATCCATAAGCTGGGGCAATATCCATGAGAGCTGGGGGGCAATATCTATGAGAGCTGGGGGGGGGGGCAATATCCATGAGAGTTGGGGGGCATATCCATGAGAGTTGGGGGGCATATCCATGAGAGCTGGGGGGCAAAATCTATGAGAGTTGGGGGGCATATCCATGAGAGCTGGGGGCATATCCATAGAGCTGGGGGGAATATCCATAAGCTGGGGGGCATATCCATGAGAGCTGGGGCATTATCCATGAGAGCTGGGGCATTATCCATGAGAGCTGGGGCAATATCCATGAGAGCTGGGGGGCATATCCATGAGCTGGGGCATATCCATGTGAACTAGGGCAATATATACCCATATGAGCTGGGGTCAATAATATCCATGTGACCTGGGGAAAATAGTCTGGGGGCTCACTGCTGTGTATATTATTCTGGGGGGGTGTATATTATGCTATATGTTCTTTTGCTATACGTGCATGTATTCCGTGGGTACTGTATTTGTACATGTACTAAGTGTGCACTATATATGTAGGGTACAAAGGGTGGTCCGATCCACTGCTTCTGGTCGCGGGGAGCATCCAGGGGCTTAGCATTGCGCCACTGGTCGGGGACTCTGATTTTTAAAATTATGTGGGGGGGGCACAATTTTCTGTTTTTGCCTCGGGTGCAAAAGGAGCTAGCTACGGCTCTGGTCCTAACCTCAACATTTTAGGGTTGGGATTTCGGGGTTATTATTTCAGAGGATCTAAAGGTAAGTAGTCAATGTAATAGAGCAGCAGGAAATGCTAGCAGAATGCTTGGTTGTGTAGGGAGAGGTATTAGCAGTAGGAAAAGGGAAGTGCTCATGCCACTGTACAGAGCACTGGTGAGACCTCACTTGGAGTACTGTGTGCAGTACTGGAGACCGTATCTCCAGAAGGATATAGACATCTTAGAGAGAGTTCAGAGAAGGGCTACTAAAATGGTGTATGGCTTGAAGGAGAAAAGTTACCAGGAAAGGCTTAATGATCTTAACATGTACAGCTTGGAAAAAAGACGAGACAGAGGAGATATGATAGAAACATTTAAATACGTAAAGGGAATCCACAAGGTAGAGGAAGGGAGTATATTTAAAAGGAAACAAAGTAGCAAAACAAGAGGACATAGTCTTAGATTAGAGGGGCAAAGGTTTAAAAGTAACATCAGGAAGCATTATTTTACTGAGAGGGTGGTAGATACATGGAACAGCCTTCCTGTTGAAGTGGTAGAGGCCAAAACAGTAATAGAATTTAAGCAGGCATGGGATAGGCATAGAAACATAGAAAAATGTCGGCAGATAAGAACCTTTTCGGCCCATCTAGTCTGCCCAATTACATGGATACTTTACCTGGATTTATCTTTTGTTTAGGATAGCCTTATGCCTATCCCATGCCTGCTTAAATTCAATTACTGTTTTGGCCTCAACCACTTCAACTGGAAGGCTGTTCCATGTATTCCATAAGGCTATCCTAAACAAAAGATAAATCCAGGTAAAGTATCCATGTAATTGGGCAGACTAGATGGGCCGAAAGGTTCTTATCTGCCGCCATTTTCTATGTTTCTATGGAGAAGTGAAAATTCTAGGTCAAAATAGCGAAACCAGAAAAATTCTCCCATTTTTCTCACTTTCCAAATCGGCTATTTGGTCTAGATTGTTCTCTTCTCCTGCCAATTCTCCTGGTTTCCACCTTTCTCTGAATAACCCTGTAGACAAATTCTCCGACAGGAGGCTCACCTACTCCCCCTATAGGCCAAATAGTGCAGGTAACAAAGCCACCATGTAAAATTGTGCGGGGGATGGGTATTTAAAACAGGGATCCATCTCAAACTCTGCACCCAGATATCATGCAATCACTGTTCACTTTAGGTCTAATATAATGACATTGGGCTAGATTACTTACGGAACACTAACTGTAGCGTTTGAATATGTAAGCATTAACGTCAGGATAAGTGACTTTAACTCATGCCCCATATTACATTGCTAACACTAAACCCAGTAAAAAATATGTCAGCGCATCAGTGATTGCTCTAGCTTGCATGAGCTTACTGTACTTTGCACATCCTATACTTAACATGGGGAGCGCAATCAGTTAGGATAAGAAAGGTATTGCAAAGTCCTAGTGCTAATTACCGCATTGATGGGTTAAACAAATTTTTACCGTCATCTAAAAGCTGGCGCTAACTGATTCTGCAAAATCATTTAGCACTACCTAACCCCCCTCCCCCCCAATAAATCCAATACTCACCTCTCATCCCGCGGCGAGAATGGCGGCCCAATCCACTGCTTCTGAACGCCGGGAGCAATGTGAGACTGGGGACAAACATTCCCTAGTGTCCCTCCATGATCTCTCCGCAGCAGTGCAACCCTATGGAGTCCTATGGATTCCAGGATGTGATACTTGCGGCGGCGCAGAAGCGCTAACACGAGTATCACCAAGGGTAACACTTTGTTCTGGGGCAAAGTGCTGAAGTAGCAATTTGAAATGTGACGTGAAAGTAATATAATATAATGTTTTGATGTGTTTAGCATGACCATATACACTTTCATATAACACTGGGCTAAACATTATATTATGCCAATTATGATGAATGATGCACATCAGGTTTGGAAGCTGTCCCAATGCAAATACTTGGCCTGCCAATGGGAGGGGTTCCCAAGCCTTCCCTGTGCCACTGTACATCACATGCTGTGCCTAGAACCTAAACCATGTTTTCCTGTGAGTATCTGCCAGTGTCTTTGTGTAGCTATCAGTGGGTTACATTCAATAGAGATCCCTTCTAAAAATGAGCTGTGAGGTCTCATGGGGATCTGTAAACCTGAAAGTTAAACTCACCAAGGGCTGGCATTTTTAAAGAGGCGACGCTTAAGGACGATGGCGATTGTAACTTTGAAGGTATCCCCATGAGATCTCAAAGGTCATCTCCAGATCTAGCAGGGAGCTCTAGTAGATCAAGCCCAGTGTCTGTATGTATGTATGTGCCTGTAAAAGTTTGCATGTATGACCGTGTCTTTGTGCCTGCCATTGTCAGTGTGTGTATCTGTCACTGTAGACTCAAACCCACAGTTTGAGGAATGCACCTCTTATGATAAGCACATCCCATCACAGCACGTGCTGGAAGCAACCACTATGTATCATCACAGCAATGAATACAGCACAGCCACGAAAATAGCACTCGCACGGAACAGAATGGCGTACTCTTTTGAAACTGACACAGTGTTTCTTCCAGCAAGATGGAGCAACATGCGACACATCACATTAGTCAATGGTGACTATACAGAGTTTTTTGAGGACCATATCATTTCCAAGAATCTATGGCCACCCCAATCTCTCAATCTTACCCACCGGACTTCTTTTTGTGAGGCTATCTAAAGGAACGTGTGTACTGTAACAAGCCCCATACGTTTGACAACTTAGCAGATAACATGAGGAATGAGATCCGAAACATTCTTGATGCAATATTGAGATGCGTTCGCAACAAAAAGCATATACCTGAAAACGGATGCCACTATCAGCACTTACTGGGATGGGATGTGCTCAATATAAAAGGAGGTACATTTACTGAAACTCTCATCAATTTCCATTCATAAGATGTATAACAAAAACTTCGGGTTCGGGTCGGGATGTGAATCGCACTGTAAAACTAACTATGATTACAATTGCACAAACTTCAGCTCAGAAAAAAAGATAGCATAAGCTAGATTACATTCTTATAAAAATCAAAAGATAATAATGTAATACTTGCACAACCCATGCAATTTTTATTCATTGCCTTTTGTTAGAGGGCTTTCGACTCTAAAGCCCTGGAGTGATAAGAAAATATATAAATATATATATTGATTGGGCTAGAACTTGATTGTCCTAAGAAATCAAGAGACTTTTCCCGGTGATTAAGAGGGCTTCTACCACTACTCAGAAGTAATGGAAAAAATTTAGACTTCAAGAGAAACTGTACATAATGGTCATGTGTAGCACTGTGGTGTAGAAGTCCTTGATTACAAAGTTCTAACAAGTTATCTGATTAAAATACCTTTCAGTCTGCACTTAGCCATCACAATCCACGATAGAACGTTTGAGCTGAATTTAAAGCATCCTTTAGTAAACGTTGTGCTGCTATTTATACTTAGAATTTTGAAAAGAATTGTTTTAATGACAGTTTCTCGAGCTGCACATTTTCTGATGGCTGGTGCGTTAATGGCAGGTAAGAAAGCATGCTGGGAATTACAATCCGATAGCGACTTCTATGCTTTACACTTGTCCTGTGTAGTTTGTCATTTATTTAGAAAGGCTTTTATTCTTTTACAGATTTATCATATGGAAACGTTAATGAATAATTTGAGATTCAGGAGCCAGAGAAAGCCTTGCTATGTTTTTACTAGAAAAAAAATGTATAATGTGAGTCTTTGCTGATTCACTTGATATACTAGACAAAATTACTTTTTATTTGCATAATACCTGTCTGCTTCATAGACAAATGTTAAAATGCAACTAAGAGGTTAATGGTGTCTCTAAGTACATGTCACCTGTTAGGATGCAAAATTATGACGTGGTCAGACCACAACTAGGACGCTAAGGCTGCGGTCACACGAGAATTAACAGAGAGAGGAAGGAACGTCTGTGAGAGTGGGCATTCCTTCCACTCTGTGCGCTCAGCGTACAAAGTGCGATCCTCCTATGCCACTTGTAGCGCTCACTCCCGGAGGAGCCGCTGAATTTAAACCTCGGGTCAGTCTCCCCGCACTAGGGAATAAATATAAAATCCACAACAGTGCTGGTGTATAAGTTATATAGTTTACTGAATAAACTGGCATATAAAGAGCAGCACGGTATACGTATATATATTTACAGTAGTTCATAATGCGAGAAACGCGCAGCGGAAAAGAAAAAGGAATTTTAACCCCTTCGTGGTTGGAGTGTGAGTCCCGTACAGGTTGTGTCCCAAGAAAGTGTACGTGTATGCGGGTATTGGTACCTGGGTACAAGATTCAACTGGCCAGTGAATGATTTCAATGTGTCTTCGACTAGTCACTTTGGGGCCCTGTAGGTTTTGACAAACTGCAGCGTGCTTTATTATTTTTACTGTGGCCGGGAAGGCCTCTCACCCATCCGCCAGATACTCTGCGCTCTGCTCGACCCAGGACGTATCTCCGCTCGATCTGACTGGGACTCTGTGTCACCGGATCCGCTGTCTTGCTTGTCTGTTTCTGCCACAAGATGCTCAGCTCACCGCCTGCACTCCCATTAGATCATCTGCGGTCTCCTAACTCGGGGTCCTTCAGCATACTCTGTATCTGTGTAAACTTCTCAGCGGTGGATCACTAGGTCTTTGGCAAGTAAAGTGAATCGATCTCCAGCTCCGCAAGGCCGCACCTGCGCTCCAGCCTGGTCACGATCGTTGTCTGTCTCACGTGCGTCTTACTCTCTTCACTCCTCTGCGCGCTCTGCTCATTCTCCCCATGAGGCTGCGGATGTAAGTCTCTCCTGCCCACCCACTTCCTGTTCCCGCCACAAAGCATGCTAGAAAATGTAGTCCCATTGTCCAGTGTCTTACATTGCGCTGGTCTCCCTCTGGTGGCCAAAAATAAGTACTACAGCAACAGTGTTTTAACCCAGCGCTACACTCTCCCCCTCCTAGAACTCTTGGGTCTCTCCAAGGAGGTATAACCGTTGCATTACATTTCAATATAACATTAGGCAACATATACAGGCTCAGCAGCAAGCATACAATGGGTCAGATACACTTCCTCAAGTTGACTCATGCTTTTGACTACCTCAGCTAACATAGCAGACACTTTGGGCAACCTTCGCACTGTGGTGACGGCCTCTTCAGTGCTATGTCCTGGTGAGTCGTAGGTGAGTCTCTGGGGCGGTCGAATAGAGCGTTTTGGTTCTGGCTCAATCAGTTCCTCTTGAGGGGGAAGTACTATAGGTGCGGGTTCAGTTCTTCCTTCCACAACTGGAACAGACATCTCTTCTTTGAAGATGGAGACGCACTTCCTTGCTGTGACTCGGTTGAAGGACCCTGGCCAGATGCCGCAGCAACTCCAGTTGTCCGCATGTCAGCAAGGAACTTCTGCATATCGGTCTGTGTCTCTGCCACCTTCAAAAGTGCTCGGCACAGGTCCGTATGCGCCTGTTGCAATTCCTCTTGAGTTTCTTGTACCTTTTTAATGGTCTTGTGCAACTCACTATGTGCAGAAAGGGTTAGTTCTTTTGCAGCATTCTCTGTGGATTTAAAAGCAATCAGATGCTCCTGTTCGTCTATTTCGGATCCATAGGTGTCTAACGAGTCATTTTCAGGTTGCAAGCATTCGTTATGCCTCACAGGTTGTGCGTAAGCTCTTTCTCCTCTCCTGAAGGATTTTTCTTCTAGTAGAGCCTCTTCCTCTCTGACAGCTCGGATCAGTTCCAGGTATTTCAATTCTCGGTTACCTTCCCTGCTTCTCAGCTGTAGCATCACCGGATCTAGAGGTTGAGCGCCCCTCAGGATCTGCTGTATCCGGATCTTATCTACTTCGGCCGGTTCGGCCCCTTTCTTAAGAAGTATCTGGTGCAGAATCTTATCTAGGCGCCTCATATATTCAGTCATTTTCTCACCTTTTCGCTGGTAGGTGTGTTCATACTGGTACACGAGCTCTGCAGCCTTTTCCGTTCGCCCAAAAACTTCCTGTAAAACATTTAGATAATCTAAAGCAGTGCAGTCTTGCTTACTCAATTTTAGGTTTCTGACAGCCTCTGACGCAGGTCCCTTTAAGCTCTCAGTAATCCTTTGCTTCTTCTGCGCTTCAGGGACGTCCCAATCATCCAGAGCCTGCATCGCCTGTTCTACCCATTCTTCGAAGGTTTCTTATCCCGCCGGAGTTGGTACGTTTCCTGTAAAGTTTCTCAACCGTCGATAACCAAAGTTAGTGAGCGGAGGGCTTGTTCTTTGACATTTAGCCAGCAAATCTCCAATAGCCACTATAAATTCAGGCGCGATCATGGCCAGTGGACTGGGCGCGGGAACACTCGCGGGATCGCCACGTGGCGCACTTGGCTGAATCAGTTGAATTTCCACCTCATCGGTCAGCTTCACGCTCGTGCCCTGAAAACACACTGGAACACCCTTTCTCCACTCAAAAAGAACATACGTGTGAGAGGTATCTGGGTTCTCTTTAATGTCCAGGATTAACCCCCGATGATCTGGTGTCAGCGCGGCCACGGCCTGGCGAATATGATCTTTGGCCCAAGTGTCTGCAGGAATATCCATGACTATACACAATTCTATCTGACTACTGTGCTCCTCACACCATTTGGCAGCAGTGTCTGGATCCATATTTAACCCTTTAAATGCTGTTTTTCCAGAGACTGGATCCCAGAAACGAGCCGCCACATGTAGCGCTCACTCCCAGAGGAGCTGCTGAATTTAAACCTCGGGTCAGTCTCCCCGCACTAGGGAATAAATATACACCAGCACTGTTGTGGATTTTATAAGTTATATAGTTTACTGAATAAACTGGCATATAAAGAGCAGCACGGTATACATATATATATTTACAGTAGTTCGTAATGCGAGAAACACGCAGCGGAAAAGAAAAAGGAATTTTAACCCCTTCGTGGTTGGAGTGTGAGTCCTGTACAGGTTGTGTCCCAAGAAACTGTACGTGTATGCGGGTATTGGTACCCGGGTACAAGATTCAACTGGCCAGTGAATGATTTCAATGTGTCTTCGACTAGTCACGTTGGGGCCCTGTAGGTTGTGACAAACTGCAGCGTGCTTTATTATTTTTACTGTGGCCGGGAAGGCCTCTCACCCATCCGCCAGATACTCTGCGCTCTGCTCGAACCCAGGACGTATCTCCGCTCGATCTGACTGGGACTCTGTGTCACCGGATCCGCTGTCTTGCTTGTCTGTTTCTGCCACAAGATGCTCAGCTCACCGCCTGCACTCCCATTAGATCATCTGCGGTCTCCTAACTCGGGGTCCTTCAGCATACTCTGTATCTGTGTAAACTTCTCAGCGGTGGATCAAAAATAAAGTACTACAGCAACAGTGTTTTAACCCAGCGCTACACACTGTTATAATACTTTCAAGCTGCAACATGATAACTCAAACTGTCGAGAAAGTGACCGGTCGGAATACAGACATTAAAGTCGAGCTGCAAATGAAAAACGGCTGACACACAAGTTTAACGATTTGCGTCTGTTGTGATCTGGCCCTGTATATGGGGGGTGTTTATTGTTGGTGCTGCCCTTTGTACTCCAAATTCACATGACCCCTTCTATCCCCTACCCCACCTCAATTTTAAATCCCTATGAATAGGGAAATAATACAAATATACAGACCCTATTGGGTTTATTTATGTCAACAAAACTGAAATTTAGAAGAAAAAGAAGTATCTTATTGTCACTGTGCTCACCGGCGCCGGCGCAAAAGGCACAAATAGATGCCGTTCCCCTCTTCTAGAAGACTCCGGCCCAGGTTTTCCTGTTCCAGATCCAGTTACCCAGGTATCCAGACCACATTTTTGATTTCCAGCCTCAGGTGTGGGCTGGACCTGGGCCCACTATATTATGGCACTCCACTCAAGATGGAGTGCTTCTGCATTGTCACATGTCTCATGTTCAGACTCCCTCACTGAAGCCTCAGTGCCTGATCCTGTGTGCACTGCAGAAACCCTTCAAGACCAGCTCATTGAACCTGCTACATACCCACACCACTCTACTGGATCCCCCTGTGCATAACCCTTTTGGCTTTGGACTACTGACAACCCTCTTGGTTGCTGCCCGCCTCAAGATATTGCTTGGACTTTGAGCCTGAGTATTGGAAGACCACTTTGGATGCCACACCTCATTCTAGGACCCTGTCTTTGCTCCCACAGACTTACCTTTTGTTTCTGGAACCCTGCTGTCATTTCTTGGATTTATAATTACTTGTCATTACATTTCTTGTCATTATAATTACCAATATTCCTGGACTCTCATCGCTCCCAGCCATACCAGCATCCTCGAGTTAAACCTTGTTTCTGTTCTTTCCTGTCTACCGTGATTGTATTCTTAGTTAACCCCCTGTTTGCCTCCTAGTCCTGTTCTGTTTCTTAGTTCTGTGTTCTACTCTTCAGTCAGCTCTCTTCATGTCCTGCCCCTCTGTGTCTGCCTAAGCATTATTTGTATTCAGTGTTCAGCCCGATTCCTGTTCTGTCCACCTCTCTTGTCCTTTCGGTTATCAGCTCTGCGTATATATTATCAGACCTATTCCTGTGTTGTCCAGTTACCTGTTATTAGTTATTCATAGTCCTGTGTTCCCTTTTGGTTTTCCTTATTCCTGCTGTGATCCCTCTGTGTATAAATAAACCTTTTTCTGTTAAACCGTGAACACCTGCCTGACTCCACGTCTGTCACCGCACCTGGGCTTGATCCATCAACCCCGGTAACCACCAACCGTGACACTTATTTACATCCAATTCTTTCTCAGAAATATTACAGTTAACAGGAGTTTTATTGCTTTGCAAATCTGTTAAAAGATACAACATTAGGAAAAAATGCTGCCCCTCCATTCTGCTGTGCCAAGCCCAGTCGGCCTGTTCAAGTATACATGAATGAGACCTCATATTCTGCTTAAAGCAAAGAGATTTGATGGAGTAAGAAATTGGCAAACTTTACTGCCATCTAACTGTGCTTTAATGATCTAAACCCTTCAAAACACAATAAATCAATTTATTAACAAATGGTTTGTGATTCCAATATTAAAACAACCAGGAAGTGGGCAGATTGTTTTATTATTTACCCACGGTCCAAATTGTGTTGCTAACTGAACGCTCCTTTGTATCCTGTCTTGAGGACAAGCATCCTAAATACCAGACAGGTACAACACATCCATAAACTGGATCCGAGAGCCAGGCCATGACTACTCAAGTCCAACTGTCTCATCTTTCGTCCCACCTCCTTCGAAAGCCATGTGCTGCAAAATAACTTTCCCAATGAACCCTGTCTCCAATTGATTTGTCAACTGGCCAGATATTAAGGCGTTATGTCTTCCTCCGCAAGTGTACCGGCTGGGTGGAGTAGAGGTAATGTCACTGCTCTGCATGGAGAGAGCCTGTGGAGTCATGGGTTCAATCCCAGCGAGCAACCTCTCCAGTAAGTGTCCTTGGCAAGACACCTAACGGCACATACTCGCCACCCAGGACATACTTGAAAACAAGAGAAATCTTAATGTATCCTTCCTGGTAAAATCCTTTCTCAAAAAAAAAAAAAGTAAGACCAAAGATGATAAAATATGCTGGATGTGGCTAAGTCCTGCTGATTTTCACAGTGACTAAAGGTATTAGAAATACTTTTGTGCAGATTAAAGCTCTATGTAAAGTTAAATGGTGGTTACATCACTATCCACAAGCGGGGGTTATCCGGATGGAAACAAAGAGAATGATCGTTCCCTTCATGAACAGCAACAAGAAGGGTGACCCAAGGTGTAGCACAAATTAACTAGCGAGATTAGGTCAGTTCATAACGATTCCGAAAAGGTTGCAATGCTGCCATCATATTTGCTCAGGACAAGGGCCCTTAGAGTTTTGGTCAGAGGATGAAATATCTGAGCCACAAAGAGCCTTTGAACCAGACAAAGCACAAGACTGGGGCCAAAAAAGGAAAAGAATTTCCTGTGAACAAAAACAGAGTCTGAAAAAATTATATAGTAACCTCAGCATTATGTTCAACTTCATGATCTACATTCTAGAGCTAGGAGAGATAAATCCAGCACCAACTCAATATATCATCATGCAACACATCCAGCATGGGTAAGTTGGCAAATGCAGGACACACCATGAGAAGATAAAAACCATATGCTCAAGAAACGTATTTTCACCATTCACAACTTGAAAGAGAAATCACATCGATGTGGTACTCCTGGAAAAACAGGGGAACTCAGGAGATTTTGGATTTGTGGAGGATGATCTGTAGATCAGAAACACTGGAGGTTATTCACACCCCACTGTTCTGGCAACTATGGTGATCTGTCGCAATCAAAGGAAGCAAAATTCAACATGGAAACAACACTGAAAACAATACCACCACTATTCTTTTGTAAAATTGGTAAACTGCGGCTATTCTCCATTCAGCGTTGTTACATAGTTGTTTGCATCACAGGTTAATGTACTTTGGTGATTTTAATGAGCCAAACTTCATTGAAAACTACGAAAAAAAATGTGATGACGTGACACCTGCCAGATTTAAAATCCAAGCAGTGAGTTGAGGTCACTGCCCTGTCGTGGTTTTCCCATTCAGTGCGTTTCCCTTATTTCTCTGAGTGTTTATTTTGTGTATGACCCCTGGCTTTGCTTGCTGACTATTCTTGTTTGAGTACCCGTTCTGGTTCCGACCCCTGGCTTCGTCTAATTACTTGTTCTGGTTTTCTAACTTTGGCTTACTCTGACATCCTTTATTCTGTCTGTCTGTTCTGTGATTAGCAACCGGCTGTTCTAAAGACTGGCAGTGTAGGTAGATAGTGTCTGCGTGTAGGGATCAAAGATATACGTGACAGCATGTCCCTAAATGCAGAATTTACCATTGTCTCACTGTACTTGATTAACCCTAGTACTCCACATTTCACTCAGGTAAAACCACTGTTTTTCAATGAACAATGGTGGATTGTGAATAACCCCTCTAGTGAATTCCTCCATGAGAACAGGTAAGACTGTGAATTTGACAAGTCTATTCAAAAGAAAGGTGAAACTCAGGAGAATGACTGGAGAAGTGAAAAGTGTAGGTCAAAGTAGTCAAACCAGAAAAATTCTCCCATTTTTCTCACTTTCCAAATCGGCTATTTGGTCTAGATTGTTCTCTTCTCCTGCCAATTCTCCCGGTTTTCACCTTTCTCTGAGTAACCCTGTGAGTTTCCAAGGAAATGCAGCAAACTAGTTTTCTTGTAGCTGTGGTTTTTATTTACGGATTTATCCCAAGCAGTTGAAATTAAATTTTATCTCCACCTGGCATTACAATCCTCTCCCTGACAGGTGGATTGGGTTCCTTGTCATTGCTAAAGTTTAGATAGTTGTCAAATATTGACAAGGACACGCTAAATGTTATTTCAGTAAAAGCTGCGCTGAATCAGAGGTTTGGAGAGCCTGTACCTTCTTGGATGATCACTTGGGAATTGTCTGGACCTGGTATGTGTTGGTACCCTATGACCAATATTTCGGGACTGGTTGCAGTTTATTACATACTAAATATATATGTCCACATCACAATTCAGACAAAAAACAATGGTACCAGCATATACAAAACAGTGATGGAAAGTGATGTACATTTAATCAGAGCATAGTAACATTAATTGTGTACTTTCCTATGGCTACATTTTATTTTTTAAATCATATTTTGAGGTCAAAAGGGATTTTTCTGGAAAGATTATATTAATCTCGTGAGGCATATTTCTTTATTGCTGGGAGTTAAAATATTGTGTTTGTCTCTGAATGCAGTAAATTACATTTGTAGAATATACTGGTTCCACACGATGTGATTTGCCATATTGAAAGGTAAGTGAACTTGATAGCGCTAGCAGTTATTTCAATTCTGTTCAAATAAATGATGAGATAAATCAGGTAAATGCCAGGAATACTTAAAAGTGAGAACGATAATACATAGGAGAAAGACATAAACAAGCATTTCAGCTTCTACTAGAAGACAACAAGAATATGCTGCCACCTACAGTTTGCCAGTATACTGCAGTTCTGTGGCTGTGCTCAGAATTGAAATTATATTATATATTTTTTTTGAGAAAGGATTTTACCAGGAAGGATACATTGAGATTTCTCTCGTTTTCAAGTATGTCCTGAGTGGCGAGTATGTACCGTTAGGTGTCTTGCTCAAGGACACTTACTGGAGAGGTGCTCTTGCTGGGGTCGAACCTGTGTCTCCACAGTCTCTCTCCATGGTTATAGAGCAGTGATGTTACCTCTACTCCACCCAGTCGGTACATATTATTAATATTATCATCATCACCATCCTTTAGTTCTATAGCGCCACATATTCCACAGCTCTTTACAAGATCAGTGTACAAGGAGTTGATACATTAGAATACCACACATGGATGATACGGCCTGATTCAGGGGGACCCTGTTCCCAAGGGAACTTACAATCTATGAGAAGTACAAGTATTTTTGTGAGGTAGGCGCATCCATATCGTTAGGTGTCTTGCCCAAGGACACTTGCTGGTGGCGTCTTCTGAGTGGGATCGGAGTCTGCTTTCCATGATTGTAGATCAGCGGCATGGTGGTTAGGTTGAACTTGCTTCTCCATAGTTTTATTGGACAGATGTGCTGAATGGGATTTGACTTTCTTCTCCACTGTCGAAGAGCAGAGACGTTACCACTGGACTCCACAGCCGATATTGCGTGTAAGGCAAGTATGTACCATTAGGTGTCTTGCCCAAGGACACTTACTGGAGAGGTGTTATGGCCGGGATTCGAACCTGGTTCTCCACGGTTATAGAGCAGTGACGTTATCCAGCCAGTAAATAATTTTGGTAAATTTCATTAGTATTTGTTCATAAGTTGAGTCCATATGCATTTGAAAATGGTGGGAATCACATTCACTCCCATCACCAGATGATATACCATGAGTTCATACATCATTAGAGGTCTAGTAACAAAATAATGTGTTGTCTTAAACAGGCTGATTTACCTCGGTCAACTACGTCAAATTAATTACGTTGAATTCACTATCTAAGGAGGTTTCACCGCAATTCATCATAGGTTTCATCAAAGTTTCCACTGAAGATGTTTAACGTTGTGTCAGGACCCCTGTCTGGAGCCCCCACCACCCCACGTAAAGCCCGCCGTAGCCGTGGCAGAAGGGGTAAACCTGGTGCTGCTTCATCTTGACTGCAGGGCAGCACTTTCATGAACTGCTTTACCAGTACCCAGCCTTGCTCACAGCACTGCAGGTCCAACAGGTGCCTATAATCACCAGAGACTGTGTTCAGCTACTTAAGGGTGGAGCACCCAGAAGGCAATGCTTCTGCATTAGTTTCCAAGCCAGGTGGATTGTGATCCTGTTCCCCGAGTATACTCTCTGCCATACAGAGACTATCCTGCGTGTACCCCCTGCATCCAGTACCCCGTGTCTTCCAAAGACTGTTTCCAAGACCCCTGCATCCTAGTTTCCAGTTCCCTCTGATCATCTGCCTTCTGATTTACTCTGCAATCAAGATTCCATTCAGCCCTTTTCCTGTCCTGTCTCGTATCCCCAGTAAGTCTCCTCCGTGTATCTGCCCTCTGTTTCTCCCTGTATGGTGTTTCCTGCATCCCTTTGTGTTCCCAGCCTTGCAGATTCCTGAAATCTTGGTCGAGGATCTTCTTTAAGCAGTTAATTGCTTTCTTTTATGCAGTCCTCAATTCTCAAGATATATGGGGATAGAAATGAGAAACATAGTGTGATCCATAAAAACACATCCAAGTCCCCAAAATACAATAGTTCAACTCACATTTGGAGGTGTCATAAATCAGACACTAGATGTATCTCACAACCGATATTTTTTAGGAGATATCGGGCTCCCCTTTTCCTCCTCTGTCCGATGATGTTGCTCCAAATGAAAAAATAAGGTTGCAGGATATCGATGAACAAAATTAAAATTTATTAAAATTTAAAATTTATTCCATAAAACAATAAATAGACAAACACCAATACGCTTTTCGCGATGCGAATTTGTTTCTGATTTATTTGTGACACCTTTTCTCTCACTTCTTCCAGAACCTGACCATCATAGCCTTTTTCTTCAAATTGATGATGCTATGATGGTCAGGTTCTGGAAGAAGTGAGAAAAAGGTGTCACAAATAAATCAGAAACAAATTCTCAATAAGAAAAAAACATCGAAGGGAGGATTGAGTAATAAGGTTCCTTTTATTTGTCAATACAGCAGTGAACATAAGGAGGTTAAAAGAATCCTTAGAAAGTATTGGCCCATCCTTCGCAAGGATGAGGACCTTCGCCAGATATTGGGGAATTCTCCTACCATTATCTTTAGAGGGGTTGAAAACATCAAAAATCGTGTAGTAAGCAGCCATTTGAGAAGCAGGAAACAAAAAAACCATTTCGGTTTAGAGAATGGTTTTTATGGATGTGGGAATTGTCTTGCATGTAGAACAACAGGGAACCAAAAAAGACATATAAAAGAGTTCAATAGTATGTCTGGCGAAGGATACAAGATATACGACACACTCACCTGTTTTTCAAAAAATGTTATTTATATTTTAATTTGTCCGTGTGGAAGATGTATGTTGGTCGCACAACAAGAAGCTTGAATGTTCGCATCCGCGAACATTTGAATAATATTAGAAAAGGCGTAGATTCACATACTGTACCTCAACATTATAAAGATAAACATAATAAAGATCCTATTGGGACAAAATTTCTGGCGATCCAGCAAGTAGAAAAGGAATGGAGAGGAGGGGATTTCATCAATAAAATTAATAGGACAGAGATGAGATGGATATATAATTTAAAAACACTAGCACCTAGGGGTTTGAATCAGGATTTTGAGGTCTGCCACTTTTTAGAATAGGTCAAAACTACATATTAGGAAGTACACAAATCATTGCATAAAGGTTTTACAAAATGAGGTTTGTATTATATTAATTAGAATTGTGTATTTATAAAATATCCATTTAGAAGGGTGTACTGAAGATGTTTGTATGAACTAGGATACACTGTAACCAAACATGTATTGAATATGGAGGTTATAATGTGTTTGACACTAATGTATCAATTAACCATCACCCTATAGGCATACTGTTAGGTAGGCACAAGCACTTTATTTCGGTTTACACATTAGCACTCTGTATAGGGGTATAGAAACATATGGGTTAGTTTTAATTCGGTATACAACATTGTAAGAGTAGCACTTTAAAGAGAGCACTTTATTGAATGACATTATAAATTCTTTACGCATATAAGGAATCAAATTTTCAGTTCTGATAATAGTATTCATATACATTTAATTAAGATTAGCATATTAAATTTTGCAGAAGGCACTATAAATTTAGCACTTTAAAAATCAGCATCTCACGCAGAGGTTTTCAGAGGATGGAAAAAGTTCCACACTCCCCCCTTGTGTGAGATTTTTTCCATCACGGTAAAATATTGATATAGAGCACATTATTGGATTTCCAATAGTGTGGCAATACATGTGTATCTAGAATTGCAGAATAACCTATTTAGGGATGAACATGAAGGTAGATAATAATAAGCCTTGTGGGTAGAAAGAAGGTGGAGCAGAAACTTTAGGAGTTTAAACACTAGAGATCTTAAAAGGAACATGCAAGAGGGCACTACGAGATGTATCACCACCATCTTTTGGGTTGATCTGATATTTGGAATGCCCCACGCAGGTGCAGAATGAGTAATTGTAATTGTAATGAGTAACACGCAGGTGCAGAATGAGTAATTGTAATTTTGAGGGAAGGGAGAACGGGCGTTTCCCACTCAATCACAACACATTTTAAAGGGTATATAAGGAGGTTGCAGGAGATTGTGAAGGAATTGATTTACATGCCAACTGATGAAGCGAGTGCATCGCGAAACGCGTATTGGTGTTTGTCTATTTATTGTTTTATGGAATAAATTTTAAATTTTAATAAATTTTAATTTTGTTCATCGATATCCTGCAACCTTATTTTTTCATTTGGAGCAACATCATCGGACAGAGGAGGAAAAGGGGAGCCCGATATCTCCTAAAAAATATCGGTTGTGAGATACATCTAGTGTCTGATTTATGACACCTCCAAATGTGAGTTGAACTATTGTATTTTGGGGACTTGGATGTGTTTTTATGGATCACACTATGTTTCTCATTTCTATCCCCATATATCTTGAGAATTGAGGACTGCATAAAAGAAAGCAATTAACTGCTTAAAGAAGATCCTCGACCAAGATTTCAGGGGGAGAAAAGGAAAGGAAAAAAAGAGGGAAGCGCGGACTGTCACCACATTTTTCCATTATTGACTCTTTCTGGTGGTTGGAGGTGAACTATCAGTGTGTGAACCATCTGCTGCTGACTTTTTAAACTGCAATTTAATGCTCTATGTCCTTTGGACTTAAACAATGCTGCTTGTACACAAACTATTCTTAACTATATCCATTAGGGGACGCCAGATACTTGTCTATTCTGTGTTGCAGATTCCTCTGGTCTCCCTCTTTTAAGTTCTGCCCTTCACCTTGCATAATCTGGACTTATTTCTACCGTTGAACCTGACAATAAACCCTTGTTTCCGTGGCATCATTGCATCTTGGGTTCGCAACCTTGCCCTCCATGCTGTTACCGAACACGTTGTTTTTCCTCTTGTTTTCAGTGTAGTTTTCACAGTTTTCAGTGTAGCTTTGTTTTTCCCGTTTCTGTAGAATTTCAAGAAAGAACTCTACTTTAAAAATGGTGGAACAGAGGTAAAGATCTCCTAATAGAGAAAAGCAGAAGATGAATTCTTCAATGGAAGAGCAACGATGGTAGAATTGTTCAACGTTGTAAGCAGCAACTTACCATAGTAGCAATAGGAATTGTTAGCAGAATGCTTGGTTGTGTAGGGAGAGGTATTAGCAGTAGAAAGAGGGAAGTACTCATGCCATTGTAAAGAGTACTCACTTGGAGTATTGTGTGCAGTACTGGAGACCGTATCTTCAGAAGGATATAGATACCTTAGAGTTCAGAGAAGGGCTACTAAAATGGTGTACGGCTTGAAGGAGAAAAGTTACCAGGAAAGGCTTAATGATCTTAACATGTACAGCTTGGAAAAAAGATGAGACAGAGGAGATATGATAGAAACATTTAAATACGTAAAGGGAATCCACAAGGTAGAGGAAGGGAGTATATTTAAAAGGAAACAAAGTAGCAAAACAAGAGGACATAGTACTGGATTAGAGGGGCAAAGGTTTAAAAGTAACATCAGGAAGCATTATTTTACTGAGAGGGTGGTGGATACATGGATGGAACAGTCTTCCAGTAGACGTGGTGGAGGCTAAAACATTGAATTTAAGCAGGCATGGGATAGGCATAACAAGAAAAAAAGTGTCATCTGTGCTCATTCCCATTACACAGTGTGAAACGAAACACAATTAGAGGCTGTGGTTTCTTTTAATGGCAACTTTTAATTGTGTTTTGTTTCACACGGTGTAATGGGAATGAGTGCAGATGACACTTTTTTTCTTATGTTTTATAGATGTTGCTGGGCTGGATACAATTGGTGGTTGCAGCCACCCCATTGGGGAATAGGTGCGACCCCGCTCCTCCTGTACTATGTACAGTGGCAAGAAAAAGTATGTGAACCCTTTGGGATTACGTGGAGTTTTGCATGAATTGGTCATAAAATGTGCTCTGATCTTCATCTAAGTCACAACAATTTGAAAAACACAGTCTGCTTAAAATAATACAACACAAACATTATATGTTTTCATGTTTTTATTGAACAGAACATGTAAACATTCACAGTGCAGGGTGGGAAAAGTATGTGAACCCTTAGCCTAATGACTTCTCCAAGAGCTAGTTGGAGCCAGGAGTGAGCCAACCTTGAGTCCAATCAGTGTGATATTATTGGATGTGTTGCTGAAAGCTGTCCTGCCCTTTAAAAACACAAACCAGTTTTGGGTTTACTGGTTTCAAGAAGCACTGCCTGATGTGAACCATGCCTCACAGAAAAGCGCTCTCAGAAGACCTACGATCAAGAATTGTTGACCTGCATGACGCTGGAAAGGGTTACAAAAGTATCTCCAAAAGCCTTGATGTTCATGTGTCCACGGTAAGACAGACTGTCTACAAATGGAGAAAGTTCAGCACTGTTGCTACTCTCCCTAGGCGTGGTCATCCTGTAAAGATGACTGCAAGAGCACAGCGCAGAATGCTTAATGAGGTAAAGAAGAATCCTAGAGTGTCAGCTAAAGACTTACAGAAATCTCTGGCACATGCTAACATTTTTGTTGACACATCTACAATAAGGAAAACATTAAACAAGAATGGAGTACATGGGAGGACAACACGGAGGAAGCCATTGCTGTCCAAAAAGAATATTGCAGCACTTTTGAAGTTTGCAAAAGAGCACCTGGATGTTCCACAGCACTACTGGCAAAATATTCTGTAGACAGATGAAACCAAAATTGAGTTGTTTGGAAAAAACACACAACACTATGTGTAGAGAAAAAAGGCACAACACATCAACATCAAAACCTCATCCCCACTGTAAAACATGGCGGAGGGAGCATCATGGTTTGGGGCTGCTTTGCTGCCTCAGGGCCTGGACAGATTGTTGTCATTGATGGAAAAATGAATTCCAGAGTTTATCAAGACATTTTGCAGGAAAACGTAAGACCATCTGTCCGCCAACTGAAGCTCCGCAGAGGATGGGTGACGCAACAGGACAATGACCCAAAGCATACAAGTAATTCAACAAAAGAATGGCTTCAACAAAACAAAATATGCCTTCTGGAGTGGCCCAGTCAGAGTCCTGACCTCAACCCGATTGAAATGCTGTGGCATGACCTTAAGAGAGCGATTCACACCAGACATCCCAAGAATATTGCTACACTGAAACAGTTTTGTGAAGAGGAGTGGTCCAAAATTACTCCAGATCGTTGTGCAGGTCTGATCTGCAACTACAGGAAACGTTTGGTTGAGGTTATTGCTGCCAAAGGAGGGTCAGCTAGTTATTAAGTCCAAAGGTTCACATACTTTTTCCACCCTGCACTGTGAATGTTTACATGTTCTGTTCAATAAAAACATGAAAACATATAATGTTTGTGTTGTATTATTTTAAGCAGACTGTGTTTTTCATATTGTTGTGACTTAGATGAAGATCAGAGTACATTTTATGACCAATTCATGCAAAACTCCACGTAATCCCAAAGGGTTCACATACTTTTTCTTGCCACTGTATGTGATAGGCATAATGCTATCCTAAATAAAAGATAAATCCAAGGAAAGTAGCCATGTAATTGGGCAAACTAGATGGGCCGAAAGGTTCTTATCTGCTGTGACCCAGCACATCACAGGGGTGCTGTAGCACAGTCCTCTAGGGCAATCAGGGCACGCAAACACAGTCTCTCTTATAGTTTATTTCTGCACTCCATTAATCGAATAAAATATAACAGAAAACAAAACCTAACTCCTCTGAGTACTTACTAAAACAATAAAGCATCCCTTACTAACTTTGCAAACTTAAAACTGAAGACCTTTGCCAACCTTTATCGCAGGCACCGCAAGCCTCAGAGCTCCGCCGTTCTGTGTGTGTGTCTCTCTTACTTCCTCCTCACTGCTTCCTTACACCCAGGAAACAATTAATGACCTGACAATTAACAGGTGGGGAAAACCTTGTGGCAAGCAATTAAAAAATACATGTTGCCCTCCTGGGCTTAAACACCCCAATCCTCTCCTACAAACATAGGGGTACACACCATTTTAAACTAGTCCCCTCACCTTGTCACACTGCCGACATATTCTATGTTTCTAACAACGGTGAACTCAACTGTGAAGCAATGGTGCTTACTGAATGGGTCTTTTATCAGCAGGGACCGCAAAATATCCTGGTAATTAAGGGATCACAGATGTATATACACGCCAATATTTATTTTTATTACTTTGGTTTACAATAGAAACAAGCATGTGATAAAATCATGCTATAAATAATATGATGAGCCTTGCAAATCGATAATATAACTTGATCACTGCCATTTTGTTTTAACTAAAATGGAATAGAGAAAAACAAAAGAAAATATACATTGTGACAGACTAAGGATTTTTGATATCTTCCACGAGGCTCACTAAACAGAATTTCCTAAATTCTCCCTAGCTTTTTGAACACTGACTCAAAAGTGACACCTCACTAAAGTAATACCCCTTCATTTAATTATACGCAAACCACAAGGTGCCCTGTTCAAAGAAGCCATTGATAAGAGACGTTAAAAGGTAATATCAGAGTGAACCGGTAACCAATAGTGGCTCCTTATTACCAGCTCTATTCCTACCAAGTGGCTGTATTAGCGGCTCGAATCATAACACTAGGTGCCACTAATCGATACAAGACACAGCGCAAAAGACAGGACTCCATGGAAAGAAGAACGACCCTGTATAAACTCGTAACTGCGGACGAACACTGGGAATTATTTGTATTCCCTTGCATATGTTGAATCACATCACCCACTGCATCATAGGACAGAGGTAAGTAATGGATTTTTTGCCATAGGTGTTTTAAAGTGTTATATGATTTTGTAAAATCAAAAGCTAACAAGGGAAGCCATTAAGTTATACTGGAATGGAATAGGGTAGAAAGATGTGGTGAAAATTTAGGAAATTAAACGACTAAGGCTAGGGACAGATGAGCGCATTTTCTGCGGCCACCGTCAAAATGTACGTCGATGCGTGCGCACGCATTTTTTCACGGAATACGCTTAAGTGGTCAGACGATGCGCAATTCTGGAATCATGACGGTGGGGTGAAAAGAAGTCTAGGGAAATCCGGCTGTTTGAACGTTATGTTGGCCGCACACTAGCAGCGTCTGACGTCTCCTAATCACACACACACGCCGCTAGCGGACGCAGCGCACTCTGTACGTCAGTACCAGCGGTTTAACGTTCTCGAAAAAATGCGTTCATTTTCCACTTGCGTTGCGCGGCCGGACTTTTGTGCGACCGTACTTCGTATATTGGCTGTCATTGCCCGGCATCTGCTGCTAGTGCGGCCGTGATTATGTGCGCCAGAACGCGCGTTCGCACTGCCTCAGTCTGACCCTAGCCTTAGGCTAGGGTCAGACGAAAGCATTTTTCCCCGCGAACGTGAAAAAGTGCGTCCGAACGCATTGACGTATTTTTTCACGGAATGCGCAAAAACGGTCAGACGACGTGCATTTTCGGGCGTGATTTTGTACGGATCATCAATAAAACTCTTTTTGCGTCTGGACGTTATGTAGGCTGGACATTAGCAGCGTCTGACATCTCCTAATCACGCAAACACACCGCTATGCCGCAGCTGCGCACTCAGTACGTCAGTACTAGCGGTTCAGCGTTCTCAAAAAAATGCGTTCAAATTCCACTTGCGTTGCACGGCCGGACTTTTGTACGGCCGTACATCGTATATTGGCCGTCATTGCCCGTCATCTGCTGCTAGTGCGGCCGTAATTATGTGCGCCAGAACGCACGTTAAAAGTGCGTTGGTCTGACCCCAGCCTTAGAACACAAAAAAAACAAGAGGCCATCTGAACCTGTTTATAATGAGAAGAATAACCCACCGCACATGTGTAGGACTGAGGATTTAATTGACCATGTACAGACCGCTGTTATATCCTCCAACTTTTACAAAATTCCCCATGACAAAAACACATGCCTTGACCAAACACAACTTTCGCAATCCCAGTAATGGATCCTCTTAGACATAGCATACACATATCACCCAATCAATATAGTTACATGTCAGGTCAGGCGTAATCTTTACCCAAGTCCCAGTAAACTTATCTCCATACAGTAAATGTATGTTGCACCAGCTATTGTGGAAAATGTAGATGTGATCGCTAGCACTGTGGAGAACTGCACACCATCACGCAGTACAAATATTAAAATATAAAGATACTGTAGAAAGAAACCAATAAGCGCATCGCTCAATTGGCATAGATTACCTTTTCTATGCACTCGACAGTAATCCTATATTCAGTCAATATTGATCGTATCACCTCTAAAAGAGACACAATGAAATTAATTTTTAGTGCAACACTGTTTTATCAAACTTTCTATCTAGAGAAAGGTGCAAAAAAACTCACAAAGAGCCACCCTGGCTCTATTATGAAAGTAGATAGACTCTTTACGGCCGTCCTCAGACCTTCCCGAACAGTATGTCCGTGATGGTTTCTTTAAAAGACAAATATGGACATGGTGTAGGTTGAATAAACCAAAAGAGCTATAAAATACATATGGATTTACTCACATGGTTCTGAGCCTAAGGGAGGCTCTCTTTATTCAGCATGCGGTCGTTTGTACGGTACAACCGAAACCCCAATAGAAAACTGGTAGGCAGGCATTTTCTGGAAAAAGATTTATTTAAAATAACACCGAGATGCGTTTCGGTAGTAACACAGACCACCTTTTTCTCTCTGTGCTCATATCAAACAAAGGGGCAGAATCTGTTGCCTTAAAATTATGCAAAAGTGGAGCAGAATGTTAAGGCGAGGGTTAACCCTAAAATAAGCACAAGTAGTAACCTAGCCCTAACCTTCATTTCTAAGCTTAACCCTAATTTCTAACCCTAGCTATGGAAGTTGATGCTCCATTACGACCCGGAACAACCAACGGTATGGGCATAAAGAATGGCCGAGGCTGAGGGTCTTTTTTCAACACACGATTTTTTTGCCAATTCATTTTTTTGTTGCTGCTTTATTTTCTGCAATTTTTTTAACCCTTTCGCTGCTGAGGCTTTTCACACCTCTGTGCTGAGGTCATTTTTACCGGTTTTGCTCATCATGTTTAAACGTGTTTTTAAGGCTTATTTTAGTATATGACCCAGACATATTATATATCGTTCTTTCCATCAGACTCGGTAGATTCATAATATGTCATTATTATATGTATACGTTATGTCATGTCTGTATATTATAACAAAAAATGCAATAAAATATGTATTTTCAATAATTTACAACGTGTAAAGTTTTTTTTTCACATTTTAACATGCGAGCAATTGCGGTTATATTTTGTATGGGGTGCGCTTGTTAAAAAAATTAGAGATGGGGTCTCGTTACATTTTTTTTGGGGGAAAATTACACGATTTTTAACAAACGCACCGCATACAAAAATCGTTAGTGCAGCATCATTGTTCACATTATAATTGAAATGGGAACAATATTGCTGCATTAACGAACCAAAAAAAAGAAAAAAAAATGTTTATTTTTTTTTTATAATTTTTTTTAAATATATTTTTATTTTTAATTTTTATTTTTTAAAAAAAACTTTTTTCACAGTAGTGTTTGGTATCGTTGGAACGGCCATGTTAACACCCGCAACGCCGCCGATCGGGAGGGAGAGAGGTCCGAAGGACCTCCCCCCTCCCTTTCAGGCGCCTCCTCCGCACATGCGGGGGGGGGGCGCCTGAATTAGGTGTCATCGCTCTGCCGCGATGACACCTAATTTCATCGGCGGTGGTTCCGGATGCTGGGCTGACATCGAGGATGTCAGCCCGCACCGGGGGGGCCAGCGATCGGCCGGAACCCGGCTGAACGCTGACCCCAAAGGGAGGATGCGCTCAGCGCGTCCTCCGCACACCAGCAGCCAAGTGGTTAATAGGGTATCAAAATTTGCTTTGGAACAAAAAGTGCGTAGGGGGTTGTTTGTTTTTTTTATTTACATTTTATGCGGTCATGTTTAGAAAAGCCAGACTCGGTTACCTAATTAGGAATTTGATCTCCAAAATGTAGTGTTTTTACAGCTACATTTCGGTAATTTTTCACTTCGGCAGATGTAATTAAGGGCATACCGACATCTCAATTCCTGATAAAAATTCGGCTTAATCTTCAACGCTCGTGCCTATACTTGCTATTGGAAAATTTCAGGTTTAACAATTCAATTTGAATTTATCAGTAAGCCGAATTACAATAAATTATTAAGTGCTGAAATAGGTTGATAATTCTTTGAGAAGGCAAAACAAGGTAAATCACACTGAAACACGTTTTCAGCCTCAAATGGGAGCTAGAGACAACTCAAACCAGAGAGCGGTACCCAAGGGGAGAGACATGATGATGACAGCCCTGGACTGGATGGCTGGACAGTTAAAGGAACACTCTAAGCAAAAATCCCCCCTGTTTTTTTACATTAAAATATACCTATTCCCTCCAATAACTAGGTAGGGATTTTTTTTACTGTAATACTTAACCTAAAATCCACTTGTTTCCAACGGCGTCTTTTTTTTTTTTTATACTCCCTTCCCTCCTCTTCCGCTCCCGTCCTGAAAGTCTTTAACTTGGCTAATGGTTTACGTGAGAAGCGCGCATGCGTGCCTCTCACGTAAGCCAGCCAATCAGCAGGCTTCCTCCCGGCTCCATCTTCTTTGATTAGTGTTGCATGCAAGAGGATGCGCACAACACTAATCCTCAGCCGCCAGCTACTGCGCGAGTTGGAGACGTCATCGCGCTGAAAGCACGATGACGTCTCCTACTCGGCAATAGTCGGCAGAAGCGGGAAATATGAATCCCGCTCTGCTGACTGACAGCTGGGAGGGCGGAGTAAAGTCCTCCGCGTCTCTCAGCTGTTTTCAGCTGTTTCAGCCGATCGGAGGGAGGGTGGACAGACAAGGGCATACTCAGGGCATCATTACCATCTAAAAAAGCTTAGGTGGTCATGTTGCCTAGAGTATCCCTTTAAATCAGTCTTTATGCTTTACAGTGTTAAACCCATACTAATGGTTATAGCCCATGATAAATTACTTGCTAGACACTCGAATTTCTGTCATGAATGAGATTTTTCATGCTTTTTACGACTTTATTTTTATAGATACAGGGGAAATGTATCATACTTTTGGCTATGGTTGAAACTGTTTGAATGAATCAACTGATATTTTAAAAAACAATATTAGTCGAAAGTAGACAATATTTTACGTCTGTTGCAGCAGCCCCAGTAGGGCTCAGGCGCGACACCATTTTCCTGTATCTATGTATGGCTGTCAGATTGGCCCAGCTCAGCACAAAGAGGGTGGTTTGGCAGCTCTCTGCCCCCCAGCTGTCATTCTCACTGCACCATGCCGCAGACATACAGGGGAAGGCACGGAATATCTCCATTTTTTTTATATTATAGAGGTCAGCGAAGAAATGCTGACCTATATTAAGGGAGGCATGCCCTGTCTGTCATGCCCCATGATTTAGGATTTATTGTATATTTTCTGTTTTGTGTTGAATCTGCCTTTGCTGCTTACATGCTATTGATTTCATAGCTAATTTGTCTCTTCTGGGTTTCCCTAGCTTTCTGTATCCAGCTAGTTCGCACCCCTCTGCTCAGTGTCTTGTTGTTGTTAGTTACTTCCTGGTCGCATAGCAGCCATTCTGTGCTCACTGCTAGACAAATCTAATGTCTTTTTACCTGCATTGCTGTACACTATTCAAGTTTGCCAGTCTGATCATTAAAGTCTTCAAATGGATTCATCTTTCTACGTGTCAGTTTTGCTGAGTTGAAGCTATCTGTTGAACTTCATTGTGTGAGTACGGGTCAAATAGAGACGTAGCTAGTCTAAAGCACCACACCTCACAACTTTGCTTAGGGAAGCAGAATACTGTCAAATGGGCAAAAGTAATTTTGCCCATGAGAGGTGCACTTTAAAAATAACAAAGATGTACAAAGTGTCTTAATTAACTAATCCTGCAATATTTCACATATACTGCCTTTTTCTATATATATAATGCCATTAGTCTTTCTTTGTAATCTTTGCCCTCCTCTTTTGGGTGACATTACATTCTGATATTTGAAAGTTGCTGGAAATTGACACAGACACCAACAAATAGGTAAAATGTATTAACAAGTAATGGCAAGAAACGAAAAAAAAAAAAGTTTAGGAACTCACACTTGTCCCATAAAGATATCATAGTACATTTTGTAAGAAAACATATCTTTAATTTAACGCAGAGAAGGACTACCAAGAACTATAACGCTGGTCATGAAAAGTAGCTTATCTGATGCAATGACTTTGTTTCCTCATTGCATTGAAATGTCAGTGAATATTGCAAACAATTCATCTGCACCCAAAAATGACCAAGCAGATGTGTAGAGATTGTTATCCACACCAGAAAATAAAATTACTTAGAAAGTGGAAGGGCAGAGGAGGGCATGTCATTAACTTTGCTAAAAAGTCTCTGGTGGCCAAGTTACCTTCAGTCTGAACCTCCGCTGTATCTCTGCCAGTAAATCATCCACAGCTTATTATTCCATTGTAGGTGGTGTTAGTCGATAAGATCCTTCAAAGCTGACATCCTAATTTTTATAGATTCCTGGCTGTTATCTAGCATTTCCAAAGTTCATCTGGTACAACGATCTAAGGAAGGCATAGTTATGAGCTTTCAATGCTTCACTAAATCTTTAAAACCACAAGGAAGTCTCACATTGGGAAGTAGGAAATGATAAGTCTAAAAATATAATGTCATTTCTAGTGAAGCTTTTATATCGAGATGCAGACAGGAAGCATATTTATCACATCGGGTTGCTAAATGTATTCCCTGCGGAATTACTAAATCTACTTTCCTGATATAAACGCTTGCTTTGGAAAATGACTATCTCAGAGTTCAGGTTGGGAACGAAACATTTGAATTGAATAAATATAAAATCTTATCTGAAACGGCGAGCAATACTTGGTTATAAAGAAAAAAAGAGACTGACCAATATTAAAGTGTGGATTGTATAATGTCCAATAAAATCAGACTTCTGAAATCTTTATTATTGATGCACAGATTATATGATGATAAGATAAGGAAAGCAGTAGGGGTGCGTATCTTCACTGGTCTCACGATTCAATTCCGATTATCTTGACAACGATTCGATTCCACAATGCATCACGATTACTGCCCAATGTGCCAATGGTTTTAGACTCACAGATTCACACACTCACTGATACAGACAAACACACAGATTAAACAAATACACTCACAGATACACACAACATATGCTCAGATTCACTCACACTCAGTGAATATTAATTAATACTCACACTGTCCCCACTTCTGTGCCCCTGCTTTCCATTGTCTTCCTCTCACAGCCCTTAAAGCCCAACACTCCTTAGAGCCAAAAAGCTACTGTAGCGCTGGTTTTAAATCCCCTGCCGTGTAGTACTTATTTTTGGCCACCGGAGGGAGACAGGCACAATGTGAGACGCTAAACATTGGGACTACATTTCCCGGCATGCTTTGCGGGTGGACACAGGAAGTGGGTGGGACACAGACGTGGACATCCTGAGCCTCGTGAGGAGAGCTGGCAGAGCGCGCCAGGGAGTGAGAGAAGCAAGACACAGTGCTGCAGAACGTGACAGTGACCAGGCTGGAGCGCAGCTGGGACCTGACAGAGATAAAGACCGGGTTATTCAGCCTTACAAGAGGAAGACCCAGTGATTCACCAGAATACCCACGCTGATATCGAGTGAGCTGGAGGACCCCGAGTTAGGAGCACCGCACATCGATCTGACAGGGAGTGCAGGCGGTGAGCTGGACATCTTGCGGCAGCTAAAGGAAAGCAAGACAGCGGATCCGGTAACCCGTAAAATCCCAGTCAAAATCGAGCGGAGAGACGTCCTGGGTCGAGCAGAGCACCAAGTATCGGGCGGATGGGTGAGAGGCCTTCCAGGCCGTTGTGAAAATAGAAAGCACGCTGCTGTTTGTTTCAAAACCCACAGGGCCCCAACTTGACTAGTCGAAGATACCTCATAAATAATTCACTTAACTTCAACATTCGCCAGTTGAATATTGTACCCGGGTACCATCACACACACACACCTACATTCTTGGGACATAACCTGTATGGGACTCACTCCCCAACCACAAAGGGGGTAAAGATATATTTTTCCTTTCTTTTCTGCTGTGCGTTTCTCGAATTACGAAGCCTTGTATTTCTTTTTCCGCTACGCGTTTCCCGCATTACGAAGTACTGTAAATATATCTACGTATACCGTGTTATTCATTATATGCCATTTATTCTAGTAAACTATATAATTTATAAAATCCACGACGGTGCTGGAGTATATTTATTCCCTAGTGCGGGGAGACTGACCCGAGGTTCAATTTCAGCGGCTCCTCCGGGAGTGAGCGCTACACTACCAACAGAGTAGCCGTAGAACAATCCCTAACTGTCTGGTCCTTAAAAATTGGCCAGGTATAAGTATACTAGCTAGACAGAAAGGGTTAAGCAAAGACAATGTCGTAATACAAAACCAGGTCAGCAACACGGAGGTAGTCAGACGAGCCAGAGTCAAGAATACAGACAATAGAATAGTCAAATGGAATAGCTGGGTCGATATCAGTGCAGTAGCGTAGTACAAGGAAAATAGTCTAGGGCAACGGAAGGCAGAATGGTCAGAAAACAAAAATTCCCCCTTCCAAGTCCATTTCCCCCTACTTTTTCATGTCCTCCCTCCTTTTTCATGTCCCCATCCCATTTCATGACCATCTCCCTCCCTCCTTTTCATGTATGACCCTGCTTGTCCATCTCCACCCTCTTTTTTCATGTCCACCCCCTCCTTTTTCAGTCCATTTCCCTCTCCTTTTTCCTGTCCTTCCCCTCTCCTTTTTCAGTTAATTTTACCCAACTTTCATGTTCATTTCACCCCTCATTTTTCATGTACATCTTTCCACCTACTTTATTATATTCAATCCCCCCCCCCTCTGCATACAGCGCTGGGAGGAAGTGACGTTATTTGATCACTTCTTCCCAACGTTGCCATGGAGTAAATGGGACTGGCTGGGAGGAAGTGGGGTCCTGTACCTACCAAATGATGGAGGAGGTGCGGCCGGTCTCATGATAGCAAGACAGACTCAGGGGCAGACTGACAACACAAATACAGCAAGCCCCCCCCCAGACTTCACCCATGGCCCCACCCATGCCCTGCCCCTTGTTACTACCCAAACCTCTCCTCCAGGGACACCCGAAGATTTTGCAGAGCACAAATTCTGCTTTTATATTTTTTTAAGCAAAATGAAAATATAAATAAATGAAAGCAAAATTTACAATTTCTCGGTTTTAAGGCAGGGGCATTATGTGCTTTTCTGCACCGCTGAGAAGAAAGGCAGGGGTACTTTTGGACCCCTGTATCTCTATTCTTTACACCCCTCAAAAGTCACACACATACCCACCCACGGTCACACACATACCCACACACAAAGTGTAACACCCCCACACACGCAGCCACACCCACAGTCACAAACACGCAGTCACACACACACACACACACATGCAGTCATACAGAGGACCCCAGGTAGCGAGTCAGGCTGTCTTAAATTCTGTGACCGGATGAACATTCTTCAAGACCCCGACGGCTGATCAGGCTACGCAAGGCCCCAGCAACACAAGGCCCCGGCGAATGATTGAGCTTTGAAAGGCCCATCGGCCTAACCGAGGCCCTAGTGGCCGATCAGGCTATGTGAGGCCCTGCCAGCCGATCGTCCTAACTGAGACCCGGGCATCTGATCCGTTCTAGTAGCCCTGCAGCCTCTCCCATGCTTTCAGTGAGCTGCCCTACTCGGCAGCACAATCAGTGGTTCACTCCGCAGGCAGCCCTATTGACTGGTATAGCAGCAAATGGCCCAGGTCCGATTTGCCTAACCACTCAGTCCGTGGTCGGGCAGAATTGATGCTTATCTGCAATGCATCAATGCAGCATCGTTCGAGGCTGCATCGCGAAAATGATTATTTTTGACAACCCTCAAAATCAAGAGACATTTCAAGTGAGTGTTTTATTTCCTATGGTTTTATGGGGGTTTTTGCTGGGCTCTGTAGCTAGTCATTCACAAACGTTTGGGGTGTCTATAGTACTCACTTGTTCATTTGAAACATACAAGGGGCACTTAACATTTCATTTTGATCTAGTAACATTTACATGAATGAAATAAACCATTGTTAACCCCCATAGTTTCCAGGAGATTTTTCCATTGTCAGTCCAAAGTACCCACTGCTGTTTTTACATTTCTGTGCTGTTTGTGTTTGGCTCTAATTTTCACCATATCGTATATATCCATATATATGAAAGCGAAATGCCACTCGCGCGACATCACGATATCTCCAGAACCGTAAAGCCTACAAACTTGAAATTCGGCACGTATGTTCCTCTCGGCTTCTAGGTGCTCACTAAGAAAGGATTTTTCTAATGGCCATCAGAGCATCTGTTCTTAACACGCTCTGTTCACCCTCCCCACCTGAAAAAAAATCTGTTCCACTGCCACTTACCTCACATGCCGTTATCTCCGTTCAAACTGGCAGACATTGCACTCCTTCACTCAGGCACCGTTCACACCTGGGCTTTTTACAGCACGTTCCTACACGCTGTAAAACGCCCAAACACGAAAATCCCATGATTTCCTATGGGCCCTGTTCACACCTGGGCGTTTTACATGTCGCGTAGGAACACGCCGTAAAACGCCCACCGCCCAAAGAAGTACAGGAGCTTCTTTGGGGCGTATTACAGCGCGTTCGTGGCCATAGACATGGACGTGAATGCCCTGTTATCGGTGTTTGTGCATTTTAGATAACGAAAATGCGCGTATGAACGCTGGGTTCAAACCCTGGGAAAAAACGAGCGTATGAAATACGCTCAGGTGTGAACCCAGCGTCAGGAGCGGTCTGGAGATCCTTACAGCACTAAACATCGCTACCTCACCAACATGTCCACACCTTCCACCTACGGAACTGCTTCCGAAATCAAGGTGGCGGGGAATATATTTCTTAAATACTTCTCAGCTACAACAAATACAGTATAAATATATATAATTAATAATGACCCATAAAGTGAATATAGTGATAAAGTGTTTCAGCACAGTCTAACTTATCTCCCCAGTTCTATTGTACAGTACACAGAATTATATAGATATTTTTGTTTTCATTTAAAGGGTTTAACCAGCACTAAATCAGAACGAAGCCAGCTATTTGTTAATAGGCCCCGGGGACCTCTGTTTGTTTGTTTTTTCTGATTACTTGTTATTATTTATTTTGCAGGATGACTTTTAATGCTTGGGAGTTGCTTGGTAACAACCTCTCGAAAATATCAGAGCAGTAAAACGGTTTTATGCTCGACCCACATCAATGATTTCTTTGATTATTTTGCGTTGAGTGAATGTCACATATTGAGGTCAAGTTAAAGATCTTGCTTTCATCCAAAGATGTGTCCTCAATCTATTATATTTAACAGCAAAAGTGCACATTTTATAATAATGTATTTTGCCATTTTATGGCATAGATTTTCCAAGTTCATATGACCTGCTCCCTCATATTCGATATTCTGAAAGCCCTGCAAAACATGTAGGGCAATATTACAAAGTTGGTGCTAACGTAACCAGAGCTGTTGTAAACTTAACAATTCCATAGACTATAATGGCACTGGTAAGTTTAGAACAGCTCTGGTTAAGTTAGCACCAACTTTGTAATATAGTCTGTAGAATTGAGTATAAACAGAAAGAAATCTATAAAATTTACATCTACTAGTTAAAAACAAAGGGCCTTATTCCACTGTTGTCGATAAGATAACTACAGGATTTGTTATACATAACGTCTCCTATACTTATTATAGAAGTTAATGTACAGCTTCGCATGGAAGCACAGGATAGACCGACGTAGCTTGCGCTCCCACCCAGAGACGGTATGTGAAAGCTAAAAGCTGGTGTTAAGTGATTTTGCAGTGGGTGGGGGCATTTAATGCAAGTGGAGAGAGCATGCCAGAGTGCCCCTCCTGCTTCCCACCCATGGGTTTTGGCTGAAATAGAAATAGACATGGGTGTGGACCGGAATCTATTCCCCAGAAACCACCCAATAGCAGGAAGTGTGGACAATTCCAGTGGGGAGGGCTTGCCATAGTTCCATCCTACCCATGGATAGTGGGTGGAGGACTAGTCAAATCCTAGGAGGTGAAAATATCATTGTACACCACTTGTGGTTAGGGGCCCCCAGCCCCTCCTCCCATAAAAACGAATAGTTGGGGGAATAATCTATGTACCTGCAACAAAAATTATACTTACATCCAAATAACATATGAACCAGAATGCAACAGAGATGGAATACAAACCTGTGACACTAACCTGTAACACTCCATGGACCATGTCCATGGAGGAACACCTTTATAATTGACTCTTCAGAGGAAGCTAGCCCTTGTAAAGCCTTCCCACACCTAACATAAAATCATGTGATTGGTTGGTTTGACTGTTCTGCCACATAACAGAATAACAGACAGAACAGGCAGCCAGGGGCGGATCCAGACACAGGTTTCGGGGGGGCACTCTACCAGTTTTGGCTAAGAGCTGGTGTTGGGTTAGCAGTGACAGGCAGAGACGTGCCTAATGGAAAGCTGTGCTCATTACACTCACTCTCCCCAGAACATTGCAAAGGGTCTGTCATCATGTGGGCTCATGAGTCCTGCGAACCCTTTTCATAAGAGGGGCCCAGGTTACCCCCTTGTATGGGGCCCCTCAAGGGGTCCATCACCCACTCATGGCAGCTGAGGCTGCTCCGCAGCACAGAATGTCCCTGTGGCAAACGTGGGAAACTGCTGATCACTTTAAAAGATACTGTACATTACTGACACACTGCATATTACAGAGCTCCACAGCAATAAAACTCACAGTAATGTGCAATGTGTATGAGTGTATCAGAGCTCCAGAGCAATAAAACTCACGCTCATAAACACTGCACACTCCAGTAAGTTTTACTGCTCTGGAGCTCTGTGATACACTCATACACATCGCACATTCCAGTATCACAGAGCTCCACAGCAATAAAACTCACAGTAATGTGCGGTGTGTATGAGCGTATCACAGAATCCACAGCAATAAAACTCACTAGTATGTGCGGTGTGAATTAGCGTATCACAGAGTGCCACAGCAATAAAACTCACTGTAACGTACTGATGGTTTATTCATTCCCCCAGCATATCGTTATTTTATTAACCCCCAGCATATCAATTGTAGGTCCCCCAACTCTCCCCCTGCATATCAATTGCAGGCCCCCCCAGCATATCAATTGCAGACCCCCCAACACCCCAGGATATCAACTGCAGGCCCCCAACCCCCCCAGCATATCAACTGCAGACCTCCAACCCCCCCAGCATATCAATTGCAGACCCCCACAACCTCCCCAACATATCAATTGCAGACCCCCAACCCCAGCATATTAATTGCAGACCCTCAACCCCCCCAGCATATCAACTGCAGACCCCCAACCCCAGCATATAAATTACAGACCCACAACTCCCCCCCCAGAATATCAATTGCAGACCCCCAACCCCCAACATATCAATTACAGACCCCCAACCCCAGCATATAAATTGCAGGCCCCCAACATATCAATTGCAGACCCCCAACTCATCCCCCAGCATATCAATTGCAGACCCCCCAATCCCCAAGCATATCAATTTCAGGCCCCCCCCAATCCCCCAGCATATCAAATGGAAGGCCCCCAACCCCCCCAGCATATCAATTGCAGGCCCCCAACATATCAATTGCAGACCCCCCAACTCCGTACCCAACATATCAATTGCAGACCCACGCACACACTCTATCTGCCTGTTATTTACTTACAGGTTGGAATCCCTGTCTCCCGGCTGCTCTCCGTCCACTCCCTCTCCCTGCACGTGCTGGACACTTCCAGCACACAGGGGAGGCTCTGCATCATGCAGCTTTGGAGGAGGAAGGGGCGGAGCCATCATGTCCCCATGTGAGCTGCTGGGCTGACAGCCTCTTCCTCTCCACCCCACGCAGACTTCATATCCAGCGCAGTGTGTGATCCCACACGCTGCCGGGTAAATGGGAGACCCAGTGCCCGAACCCTGCCTGGGCTGCAAGGCCAATCCGACCCCCCCTTCTCAGGGGGGCAATTGCCTCGTTGCCCCCCGGATCCGCCCTTGCAGGCAGCACTGATTGGTTGTGTTCACCTAACTGTAAAGAAGCTACAAGAATCAGCCACTAAAAAAAACTCTCAAAATTTCCCAACCCTTGTTATGAGCCAGGATGTTGGAGGGTTACAGAAGGCTGCTGAAGAATTATACTGTAGATACTCGAGTATACCGCTAGATTTTGGTGACAAAAATTTACCTTAAAATTGAAGGATTCGTGTTATATTCGAGACATCTGCATTGCGTGTAAAAAAACCAAAAAAAAAACTTGCTTTGCTCTGGATCCCAAGTTGCCTGGAAATTCCGGTAGTCTAACTGAAGTCAATGCGGGCTCCCTGATGCTTGCAAACTCTTCAGAAACTCCCAGATTAGGTAGAGGAGGGATCCATCAGGCCAGAGGGCACGCTTGGTTTCAGCCAATCATTCAACTCGCTCGCCTCCACTGGCCATCTAATCGCTAGTAAAGAAGACGGGTGGCCGCCGGCTTCATACTTAGTAACAACTGCAATCATTCTAGAGGAGAACACCCTGGCCTGAGGGGGAGCCTGACTGTGTTAAGAAAACCTGGAAGGATTTTAATTATTTACCGGTAAGGTATAATTCTGCTCCTTGCGTTATATTCGAGTCTTGAGTATTTCCATAATAAATCTCTATCCATCGCGTTATATTCGGGTTGCACTATACTCGAGTATCTACGGTAGTCTCACTAAAGCCAGAAAAGAAAAGAAATATAGGGTTATTCAGAGAAAGGTGAAAACCAGGAGAACTGGCAGGAGAAGAGAACAATCTAGACCAAATAGCCGATTTGGAAAGGGAGATAAAAGGGAGATTTTTTCTGATTTGGCTATTTTGACCTAGAATTTTCACTTCTCCGGTCACTCTCCTGAGTTTCACCTTTCTTTGAATAGACATGATAGTCTCAATTGCTACCATGCTTGTTACTCCAACTGGATTAAGTAAAAAGAATACTTTAATATAATGGTTAGCCAACTATCCCTAAAGGGGAATTGAGATCTGCTGACGGGGGATAGAGGAAGGCAGTAGACTATTTTAAAACACAAAAGATTTGGTTGAAATAATAATTGAGGTATCAAAATATATTATTTGAAGATTTAAAATGTGTCACAAGCAATCTGGCAGCTGATAGAGGGTTATTAAAGTACCCTAGATATGTTCTAAATAAGAAAAAAATATTCAGAATTAAATTATTAGGAGCAAATAATGACGTCCCTCCGAAACTAATCATAACGGACAAAATATACTAACTTCAGAGCATTCCACTATAATAAAGTCTTAAAGATTTTAACAATACCTGACTTGGAAATAAATGGAGATATGGTTACAGGACATGATGATCACATACTGTACAAGCCTTCCACAACATCAATGTACTCCACTCTGGCAGGTACTACACTATACCAATCGAATACCTGCTCTTTTACGCTATACCCACTTTCTTGAGATATTCATCCTCCTGGGGCTACTGGTGGATCAAGGTTTAAATAGAACCTGCAACGAGGGTGGAGTACGTTGGTGATGTACTGGAGCTGTTAAGATTACAAGTTATCCTCTTGTGTCCTAGGTGTATTAAGCAAAGTTCTAGGAGCCATCAAAGCCCAAAATCTCAAAAACGGAGCAAGAAAACAATGCTCTTCTGTTTCAGGTAGCCCTGGCCTTAAAACGTATTGCTTTCAGATTTATTTACAGTATATTCTTGCCATATTTTATGTTGCCTGACAGTAAAAAGTGAATGTTCAAGGATCCAGAACTAATGGCAGACGCAGGTAGACCGTCTGAAAGTTCAGCAATATCAAGATGCGATTTAACAAGGCAGAAGAAAATGGCAACTTATATTATTTAGCAAAAGAAAACATTTTTGGCTTTTAAGACGATAAATAGAAAATCCAGTCTATTCAAAAGCTAGCTCTAAATTCACTGAGCTTTATCAGAAGAGGCACGGGCAAAAATAAAGATATTCAAGCACAATAAACAAACCGAACGGGTGACAGATATTTATTTTAACCGCTATTCATCTCGCAGTACCAAAGTTTGAGTCAACTCGCAGTAAAAGAACATAAAAAATCTGCCGCTTTACTTGACCTTCAGCTTTCTAAAGCCTCCCAGGTGTTATGACAGCACTCCCATGCTCCACAGAGAAAGATTATTAAAAACCTATGGCTGTGGGAGAGTTTTAGATGTGAACAATGCTTGGCACGTCATTGACTTCTGTTCAGCGGATCCTGTAATAGCCCTCTTCGGTGAGCAGAGATTGTTTCTGTACAAGAAGCAATACCCATCGCGTTTCAAACTTTAGCCTCTGGCAAGTCTGTCACATCAGGAGCTATCCCCCATTTCTTTGACAGATTGGCCTAGGGCTAGAAGTTAATCTCATACGTCAGTAAAGCAGACAGAGAAGACAATTATGATACCAGGGAAAAAACAATATTAAAACAATGTACCCCAGACATACTTAAAAACGAGAGAAATCTCAATGTATCCTTCCTGGTAAAATACTTTGTTCCAGTGCAGGGTACCAAAAATGTATAATTTGTTGTTTTTTGGAGTTTTATTGGAAACATTTTCAGTGCATCGTGAGGGCAGCCAAGAGAATGATTATTATTTGAGCCGAAGTTTGCGCTCTGGAACTCTGCTGTACGGAACAAGCTGTGTTTACAAGGGTTATTATATCACCGAGCTACAAGATAATAGACATTTGCTGAAATAATGAACAGACTTCACTGAGGCAAAGGCCTCTGGGGTTAATCATAATGTACTTTTAAGATTTATGTGAGTTAACAGTCACAGTTTTATTGTTTGCTACTTTGTGTAAAATCTAAACCGAAGCGGGACCAGATCCAGAAACTTCATTTTAGCATGAAAAAATATGATAATTCTAACGAATGAAAAGGAGGGAAATACCTACAGGATGAAGGTAAAATAGTGTACGTTTTTACCGTGTTAGATCTATTAACATGGGACATCATATACTTTATTGTCAGGGCTTGACAGATGTAAAGTAAACATCAGAACCAGTTAGAAACCCTATGAGCCAATTACACTTTTTTGTTCTCCATGGTAATAGGCCCACCTTCCCACCCGCTTTTCCAACAAATAATACCCCATCACCACCATTCTATATTTGGCTTTGCATTATACGTTAGTGCTAGTTCCTGGAGTCAGCAACAAGTTATATAAGGGGTTATTCAAAGAGAGACAAAATTTCACCAAATTTCGGTGCACTTTCGATCAGACCCTCCCGAACCCCACTGAAAAAAAATCACTGAACGCATCAGATAAACCACCAAACGCTGCCGAAAAATCAATGAACGCATCCAATAAACCACCAAATCCCGCCGTAAAAATCACTGAACGCATCCAAGAAACCACCGAATGCAGCCGAGGATCCGCCGAACACCTCTGATCAGCCGCCGTAAAAAGCAGACCAGCCGTGGAACAGGAGTAAAAAAAAAAAACGCAAATTTTTAAAAGGTGTTGCAAACAAAAATAATGCATGAAAATAATATATAAGGTCCTATGAATAACAATAAAAAGGTCTGTTACAGATAACAAAGGAAAACGGCACTTAAACAAAATCGGAATCAAAACCTTTTTGCTGCAAATGAAAAGAATAAACGGTTGAATAAATATTTCATAAAAACAAGATTTTTTTTTTTTACATTGAAATCTATGGGAATCGCCTGTTTAAACCTGTCGAAATAAAGACCTGAAAATCTGGGCATTTCGGCAACTTTTCGTTGCTGTCCGGCGTTCACTGAATAGATTAACCATTATTTCTCTATGGGGATTTCACTGCTGCTGAATTGCACGTATTACGCTGGCAATTTTGCCAAAATTTGTCGAATTGCCAGCTTTCCGTAGAGCCAATTGGTCATGAAATTGCACCGTACGGGGAAATTCACCAGTCGGTGCAATTCGGCAGTCTTTGAATACCCCCTATAGGTTAATAAGTTAATAACCAGTATACAGTTTATTTTTCCGTCACATCTTCTTTTTGCCCAAAAATCTAATAAAACTATGCTCTTGTTTGAAACTGGTTATAAAATGAACCTACTACATATACATATATATATATATATATAGATTTAATGTAAGCTGTAACCAAAAACCTCTGTATTGTTGTTAAGCATGGGTATATGTATGGGTATATATCCCCTTGCGTAAAGCCTGTATGGTGAATCTTTGGGGCTTTTTCTGCCCAGAACTGCAACCAATGCCTTATACAAAACTGATCTGAAAGTTTTTTTTAAAAAAAACTGATTTAAGAGATGTATGCTTCTATATATTTTGTCACATATATATACTGATACTATTCGAGGGATATGTGCTACTATGTATTTATTGTAATGTACTATAAAGTTTTGTTTATGGTTATTTTCCATTTTATATTGTTTATGAATAAAGTATATTTTTATATTTATGCATACTTTTGGTGCACAGTGGTCCAATATTATTTGTATGGATTGTTCGAGTGTGTTACAGAGAACACCTTAGGACTAGTGCATAGTATATGGTGTAGCTATAAAGGAAGTCTTGTTTTTTGTTGTTTTTTTTTTTAAAAAGGATTTTACCAGGAAGGATACATTGAGATTTCTCTTGTTTTCAAGTATGTCCTGGGTGGTAAGTATGTACCGTTAGGTGTCTTGCCCAAGGACACTTACTGGAGAGGTGCTCTTGCCGGGATCAAACCCATGTCTCCACAGGCTCTCTCCACGCAGAGCAGTGATGTTACCTCTACTCCACCCAGTTGGTGGCATAGTTTTGGCAAGTTCTTCAAGTGCATCGAGTCGGGCTAAATTCAAACAGTTCATGCTGCCATCTAGAAGTAGTGGGAGTAGCACGCAGAACTAATTGTATGTTTTTAACCCCTTTAATACAACCTGATTTCCCATAAGACCACAGGCGTAGGAACAGTGGTTTAATGGAAATATGACTTGCCATTACCCACACAGTATACATATATATATACATATATATATATCACAGTGTGTATGTTTATTTTAGGTAAGCCATTTTTTGATAGGCAAAATGCGCTACTACATTTACATTATAACTTGAATTTTGTGCTTCCATGCAGGAAAACAGATCTCAAATCTTCCGCATATTGACTGTCATGTCGAATGTGTGGAAATTTTAGGGGAAAAGTTCTGGAACAAATTTTATTTGCAATAAAAGAAATTTCTTTGCATTGTTCGAGAATTAGACCAAATCAAGAATACTCAATATCGGGACACCAGTTGTTGCTCTTTAAGATCAAGTATACACAATAATGGCAGTGAAGGGTTAACTACTTTATGTTACATCCAGGTCATATTTGTTGCTGCCCACCCCACGTTTTCTATTATGAGGGTTGTTTGGTGCTGGTTAAAAAAAATTCCCCTGTTAATATTTTGACTCTGATCTGAAAGCAGCTGGACTCAATACGTGTTAGTTCCTACCTAACGAGTTTTGCTTTGACATTGACAGGTGAACTCACACTTTAGGCTAGCGCCAGACGAACGCAGTCATCACGTCCGTGTGGCCACACAGTTTAACGTCCGTCGTAGCATTGATTTGTGATCAATATAGACCAACACACGAAGTACATGCGCACCGAAGTGCGCATGCACCACGCAGGTGGCAACGGATGCCATTTAGGCCTCGAAGTAAAAGCGCTACGACGGATGCCCAGAGTGCGCCGAGTCCGCGTAGCGATCTGTTTGCGTGATGACGCGACGTCAGACGCAGCGCATTTGCGACGTCCATCACGTTGACGCTCAGAGGTTTTTTTGGTCTGGCTGACTCACTGTACCGGTCTTTTAATTTTAATTAATTTTGTTTCCCATATTTCCCTTTTTTTCTGCATCCGTCCAAAAAACGGACCGTGTGGTGCCTACAGTATCTTCCGTCAGTACGTCCGTCCGTTATGCACGCACGCAGAGTGCGCTCAGACTGCGTTCGTCGGACATTAGCCTTAATGGCAATTTAAGACAACCTCTGTTTTGTTGAGCAGGAGCATAGGACATTTAATGTGCACATGGCGATTTTTCCTTAGTTTCTTTGTATGAAACACTGGAACACTGTCCCTCATACGGTCAGACTTTCCCCTAAAGACATTCCTATTTAGGGAAGCCTACCACCCGACTCACTGATGCAACCAGTCCATCACTCTCATCAGTCCATCACTCTCACCTTGCAGTCCATCACTCCCACCAGTCCATCACTCTCACCTTGCAGTCCATCACTCCCACCAGTCCATCACTCTCACCTTGCAGTCCATCACTCCCACCAGTCCATCACTCTCACCTTGCAGTCCATCACTCCCACCAATCCATCACTCTCACCTTGCAGTCCATCACTCCCACCAGTCCATCACTCTCACCTTGCAGTCCTCTCCTCCTGTTTCCACCCCAACCTTTATAGATTGTGAGTTCCCACGGAAATCAGGCCTTTGTTTCATCCTGTACTGGTTTATCAATTGTTGTTCAGTGTATTGTAACCCTGTCTATATTGTGCCCATTGTACAGCGCTGTGGAATATGCTGGCGCTTTATAAATAAAGAATAATAATAATAATAATAATAATATGAAGTGAAGCTGAATCCTATCAGTGAAAGCTGCTGCCCAGGAGTAGTGGGAGTTGAGTGCGGGACTGGTTTTATGTGTTTTTAAGATATACAATTAAGTTTAGAAATTCCAACATAAATGACAGAAGTGAACACAAAAAATGAATTTCTCCTGATTTATAATGCCCTTCCACAGCAATGATATTATCCCAGGTTTGCTCCCAAACAAGAATAAATATTAGTTATTTCAAATAATGCCGTATTCAGCATATAATTCAAGACTGGGTACATTGCCAATTTAAAGTGCCATCAGGTGGATTGAAAACAAGCGGAATGCATTTTGGAAAGACACATCTTTTTTCATTCACCCGGAAAGTCAACTCAATTTCTGTTCTCATATCAAAGTACTGAATATGAAATAAAAATTGTACTTTGATAAAGCATATCCTAGGGTCATTATTACATATATTGCCATTGTTTGTCTTCGATTTTGGCATTTCAAGATTTTGTTCTGTCAGAATTCGCATTCACCTTTAAAGTGACTTCATTAATCGTTCTCCTTGCAGTGTTCATTTAGAAAAACGTACGGATCCAATCTCTGGGAAATATGACAGTGCTTACATTTAGAAAATATTGGAATCGCTCGTGCGTAGGGCTGTTACCTAAAATAATATAAAAAAAATACAGAAATATGCAGATATCCAGCTCGTTGTGAATCAAATCCACCCCATTAATCTATGTGGTTGTGATTGATGGGAAATAAGAAAATATATATATATAATATATATATATATATTAGAGATAGAGGAATAGCAGCACTCTTGGTCTTTCCAATTGTAACAATTTATTGTGGAAATTCAACGTTTCAGTCCGCTAACCGCGGACTTTCATCAGGATACCTGATACCTGGTATCCTGATGAAAGTCTGCGGTTAGCGGACTGAAACGTTGAATTTCCACAATAAATTGTTACAATTGGAAAGACCGAGAGTGCCGCTATTCCTCTATCTCTATATTTGCTGAGTGGGCACCGGGCATGGCATTTTTCTATTTTTGGAGTGCAGGAGTGATCGTTCGTTATATATATATATATATATCCAGAACGGCTGCACTCACACTGAACAATGTATTTTTCAAGAGGGTGATTCTGAGACCAAATAAATACAACATAGAAAATACAGAGCGCTCCATATTAATATAGTTTTATAAAAATGTTAAAGATACTTAACTTAGGAATGAAGACGGAGGTTGGTTACATAGTGACATTCAGGGTTATTCAGAGAGCGTGAAAAGCAGGAGAATGACTGGAGAATGAAAAATTCTAGGTCAAAATAGCCAAACCAGAAAAATTCTCCCTTTCATCGCACTTTCCAAATTGGCTATTTTGACCTAGAATTTTTCATTCTCCAGTCATTCTCCTGCTTTTCACGCTCTCTGAATAACCCTGATAGTGTAGGACCTGCCGCATTGGTGTACATTGACATGTGGCAGACTTATGCAATGTATGATCATATATTGTATCCAAATCCCCATCTTTTTCCCCCAAAATAGGTGTCTTTTAAAATTGTTAAAGCTATATTAATATGGATCGCACCGTATTTTGTAATATATATATATATAATACACATTGGCATGTGTGTTGTTCAGCTTTTTAATATACTGAAATGCAGTGGCGTAACTAGAAACCTGAGGGCCCCAGTGCGAGAATCCATGAAGGGCCCCCCTCACCCCCCAAAAAAATCCATATTTTAACTTTTTCCTCCTGAAATATAAAAAGATAGTACGCCATTTATATTAATTATTTTAACTTACTTTAGTTCTGCATTTGCACTGATGGCCTGCAAAACAAAGAAAAAATCCATAAATCAAGGCAATTTGTAAATCCATTTGACAAAGTTATAGCAAAAGATCAATATGGCAACAATATATTTTTAAATATCACACATTTTCAGGTTTCATTATCAGCCTGAATCTCAGGGTCCAGGGATCAGCCAGCCTGAATCTCAAACGGAAAGCATATTTATTTGGCATAGTACACACAGCCCCCCCTTCCCCGGTAATGCAGGCCACCATATTGACCCCCCCCCGTAACGCAGGCCGAGACCGCCATACTGAAAGGGCCCCCCATGGTAACGTAGACTGCCATATTAAAAGGGCCCCCCAGTAACGCAGACAGGACGCTATATTGAAAGGCCCCCCCCCCCGGTAATGCAGGTCTCCACCATATTGAAAGCCCCCCCCCCGTAATGCGGTTTGAGGCCGCCATACTGAAAGGGCAGTAAAGCAGTCAGGACACCATATTGAAAGCCCCCCCGTAACGCAGGCAGAGGCCACCATACTGAAAGGGCCCCCCATGGTAACGTAGACTGCCATACTAAAAGGGCCCCCCAGTAACGCTGCCTGGACGCTATATTGAAAGGCCGCCCCCGCGGTAATGCAGGTCTCCACCATATTGAAAGCCCCCCCCCATAACGCAGGTTGAGGCCGCCATACTGAAAGGGCCCCCTCCCCACGGTAACGCAGTAAAGCAGCCAGGATGCCATATTGAAAGGCCGGAACCCCCCCCCCCGGTAATGCAGGCCAGCATATAGCGGGGCTCTCAGAGCCAGGTTGTAAAAGTGCAGGTAGCGAGCAGAGCAGCATACATACCAGCCAGGCTGATCCTGCAGGCAGCGGTGGTGCCAGTGGGAGACGAGGAAAATTCGGAACTTGAAGGGTCTGCCCAGCCCTACACGCGCATTAATCCCGCTCTACAGTGTCTCCTGGTCTGGCACGGCTGACCGCGGCCCCACACACGAGGCCACACGTGCCGGAGCAGGAAGCAAGCAGCGCTGGAAAAAAATAGTGCAGTTCTGTAGATAATGATTATTTATTTATTTGCAAAGAATTTTACCAGGAAGGATACATTGTGATTTGTCTCGTTTTCAAGTATGTCCTGGGTGAAAAATACTTTGCTACATGGTACTGGTGGACAGACTACCTCTAAGCGGACACGCTAACTACTTTCTCCTGGTAGAGTAGACGCACTCCGTGAAGGTCCCATCTGGATTGCCACAATCCCTCAACCACCCAATCCTACTTTCAAGAGAATGCACTCTGTTTTAGGAACCCATCAACATTTTTAACCCTTAAATGGTATATTTGTAACTGAAAGCGAACTTATGCACTCCCTGTTTTTCCCCCTCCTCCTCCTTTTACTGATTTTAGTTCACATACTACAATCAGAGGCGTAACTATAAACCTCAGGGCCCCGGTGCGAGAATCCATGAAGGGCCCCCCCTTGTCGGCTGTCGGGAGGGGCCAAGGCGGGACATTGAAGTCAGCGGGGCGTACCAGTACGCCCCGCGCCTTCAAGACACCGTAACCCTTTTGTGGTATTGTGGAAGAGTGCAGGGTTGTACCCTGCGGTTCAAAAAATTTAAATGACATAAATCTGGTACAGGCGTCAGTGCACCCAAATAATGTGGCTTTCATGGCAGCAAGTGCATTCACACTGTAACCCTTTTGTGGTATTGTGGAAGAGTTCAGTGGTGGAGGTTTTGTGAATGCAGAAGAGATCCCCGAGCTATTCCGTTACGTCATCATCAGGGGATTGATAGCTGCTGATCCAGGACTGATTCATTTTTATAAATGTCAGCCGGTCTACAGAGTCGGTGGACAGACGCACTCTTTTGTCTGTGACAAAACCTCCAGCGGCACTGAACGTCCTTTCAGAAAGCACGCTGGATGAAGGGCAGCCTAGTAGCTGCATAGCATATCGGCTAAGTTCTGGCCAGTGATCCAATCTCAACACCCAGTAAGCCAGTGGATCATCTGCTGGAAAGGTATCCAGGTCTGCCCTTGCCCCTAGGTAGTCCTGCACCATACGGTGAAGATGCTGGCAATGGGTGCCTACATTTGACGTCCCTGGGCGTCGTGGACTAAAAAAAATGTAAAAAGGCATCAGTCAAGCGGCCCCGGCCTTCACCACTATTACCCTGATCATCCACAGCCTCAGAAGCACCTGTGTCATCACTTGGTAACCTACCAGTGCCTGTAAAAGTGTTACACAAGTGTCGCTTTAGAGTATCCTCAAGTTTTTTCATCCTGTCCTCCCTCTGTGCGGACAGGATGAGCTCTGCAACTTTACGCTTGTATCGTGGATCAAGAAGGCTTGCCAACCAGTAATGATCCCTCTCCTTGATAGCACGAATCCTGGGGTCCTTTACCAGGCTTTGCAGGATAAGGGAGCCCATGCAGCGTAGGTTGGAGGTGGCATTAGCTTCCGAGTCTTCCTGGTCAATGAGGAGGATGACCCCATCGTGCACTTCCTCCTCCCAGCCACGTACTAGTCCTTGGGTTTCTGGGCACACAAAACCCTCCCTTGAGGAATCCACACCTTCAATGCCCCCACTACTTAAATATTCCTCTTCCTCCTCATCCTCCTCCTGTCTGATCTGAGGAGGACCCGCTGGAATGCTGTCTGCGGAAAGACTGGGGCCTTCAGAGCTAGGGAAGGCCTCCTCTTCCTCCCACTGCTCTGCCTCTAGAGCCACATCTATAATTCCCCGCAGAGTGTGCTCCAGCAGGAACACTAAAGGAATTGTGTCACTGATGCATGCACTGTCCCTGCTCACCATCCTCGTTGCCTCCTCAAATGGTGACAGTACAGTGCATGCATCCTTGATCATCAGCCACTGCGGGAGGGAAAAAAACCAAGTTGACCTGAACCTGTCCTTGTGCCATACTCACACAGGTACTCGTTGATGGCCCTCTGCTGCTTGTGCAGATGCTGCAGCATTGCTAATGTCGAGTTCCACCTGGTGGGCATGTCACAGATCAGACGTTTGTGGGAAGGTGGAATTCTCTTTGAATTTCTGCCAGGCAAACACTTGCTGGGAATGACCGTCTGAAGTGGCTGCAGACTTTTCTGGCCTGGCTGAGAAGCTCTGCCAGCCCTGGGTATCTGGTTAGGAAACGCTGTACCACCAGATTTAGGACGTGTGCTAGGCATGGTACATGTGTCAACTTACCCAGGCGTAGGGCGGAGAGACGGTTGCTGCCATTATCACAGACGACCATTCCCAGCTGAAGCTGGCGTGGTGTTAACCATGTCTGCACCTGCCCCTGCAGAGCTGACAGAATTTCTGACCCGGTGTGGCTCCTGTCCCCTAAACAAACCAGCTCAAGCACAGTATGGCATCTTTTTGCTTGAGCGATTGCGTAGCCCCTGCCACTTAAGCTCGGTTTAACTGCCACTTCGCCAGAGACAGAGAAGGAGGAAGAGGAGGAGGAAGAGGGAGAGGTGGTGGTGGAGCAGACAGACCTCATACAAGCAGCTTTCTGGAGGCATGGTGGATGAACAAGCTCCAGCACAGAGCCCCATCTTGGATCCCTCCCAGCTGCAATCAGAGTTACCCAGTTTGCCGTGAAGGAAATGTAACGGCCCTGTCCATGCTTGCTGGACCACGTGTCTAAAGTCACATGCACCTTGCTGCTGACTGCCTTTCCCAATGACTCCATAACATTGTCTTCCACATGCTGGTATAGTGCTGGAATGGCCTTCCGTGAAAAGTAATGGTGTTTTGGAACATGCCACTGTGGTACAGCACATTCAGCAAATTCACGGAAGGGAGCAGAGTCCACCAGCTGGAAAGGCAGCAGCTGCAATGTGAGTAATTTTGCTAAGCTGCCATTTAGACGCTGTGCTTGGGGATGGTTGGGACTATATTTTCTTTTACGCTGCAGCAGCTGGGGCAACGTAATCTGACTGCGGAAATCTTCAGCTGATGGGATGCTGTCACATTGTGAGGAAGGACCTGGTACATCCATTACTGTAGCATCATCCCGGTCAGCGGAGGTTGGAGTCAATGACATGGCAGGACATATAGTGGGGGTAGAGACAGGTGAGGAGGACCTACGCAAAGTTTTGCGCCAACGGGATGCATGGCAGGTGGTCATATGTCGCCTCAAGCACGTGGTACCCAAGCGTCCGGTGTCTTTCCCACGCTTGAGCCTCATCTGACATAGATTACAAATAGCAACGGTGCGGTCTGCTGTACATTTCTTAAAGAACTCCCAGACAGCAGAGTTCCTGGATGTGTGCTTTGTGACAACAGCCATCTGCACCTGAGCAGCTCTGACATCTGATGCCTTGGACTGGCTAGTGCTATGGTTGGTGATAGAGGATGTTGTGCCTCCTCCTCTCTTGACTCCTCTGTTCGATCAGGCACCCAGGTGGAGTCAGTGACCTCATCATCATTGTCATCACCCCCTATCTCCTCGTCACTGGAGCCAACTTGGCAGTATGCTGCAGCTGCTGGGGCAACATGAGTGCCAATTATTTGTGTGTCACTGGCACCCCCTTCCTCTAGGTTGTTTATACTCCCTTCCTCAACCTCAGAGATTGAATCAGAGCACTGTAGTTGCTGCGCATCCTCAAGGAGCATGTCACTGTCATTGTAGTCAAACAATTCAGCTGACTCCTCCGTGTGTGATAGTGAGGATACGGCAGGAGTAGCTGTGGACATGGAGGCTGCATTAGATGCTTTGGCAGCTGAGGTGGACTGTAAACCACTAGAAGCCTGGCTGGCAGAGGACTCGGATGGCCTGGTTAGCCAATCCACCAAATCCTCTGTATGTTGCTGCTGCTTAAGAAGACGGCCAGCACCAGTTAGAAAGGACAAGTGTGCCCCTGCAGAGGATGCACCACGTCCACGACGACCAGAGGCACAGCCTCCCGACACAGAGGCTGCTTGCCCTCTTATCTGTGCCTGGGAGCGTCTGCCTGTCCTTTTTGGTCTTTCTGACATGGTGAGTGATATATGGGATTAAATATATACAGAACTCTGATTCAACTCTGCTATAAAAATTGGAGATATGCTGCAGAACTCTGGTTCAACTCTGATATAAAGATTAAAGATTTCCAGAACTCTGGTATAACTCAGTGAGACACCCTGATAGCTGGCAGCCAGTGACAAGACACAGATTACAATTCCCAGAAACCTCCTATAAATCAGTGAGACCCCCTGATGGGTGGCAGTGAGAACACACAATTACCACAATTCCCAGATATTTTGTAGAAATAGACCCCACAATTGCGCTGGAGTGAGAACACAAAAAGATTACCAACAATTCCCAGATATTTTGTAGAAATGAATGAACCCCCAAAATACTTGGTGGCAGTGAGAACACACAGATTAGAACAATTCCCAAATATTTTGTAGAAATTACTGACCCCCCTCCCCAAAATACTTGGTGGCAGTGAGAACACACAGATTAGAACAATTCCCAAATATTTTGTAGAAATTACTGACCCCCAAAATAGTTGCTGGGAGTGAGAACACACAGATTACCACAATTCTCAGATATTTTGTAGAAATGAGACTCCCACAATTGCTGCTGGCAGTGAGAACACACAGATTACAACAATTCCCAGATATTTTGTAGAAATGAATGACCCCCAAAATACTTGGTGGCAGTGAGAACACACGGATTAGAACAATTCCAAAATATTTTGTACAAATTACTGACCCCCAAAATACTTGGTGGCAGTGAGAACACACAGATTAGAACAATTCCCAGAAATATTGTAGAAATGAGACCCCCCCAGTAGCTGGTGGCAGACTGGCAGTGAGAACACACACTAACACAACAACAATCTCCTCTCAAACACATGCTGAAGCGCTGTGTGAAGCCTTATATAGTGTGCTGCGGGACTTAGCTCTGTGAGCCCATGATTGGGCAAAATTTGCCCAATCAGGACTCTGAGCCATGATTGGCATAGTCTTGAACCTGTCTTGCACCTGACCTGTGGTTAAGTGCAAGGCTGTAGCCAATTACAAGCTTCAGGCCAGTGGAAAAGTGCATTGTGGTCCATTGTGGTGCACTGTGGGCGAACATGCGGTGAACACGCGGAAATGTTCGTAGTTCGCGAACATGCGATGTTCGAATCGAAATCCGAACCGATTGAACCGAACAGCTCATCCCTAGTTTGCGATTGTCCTGAGAACATGTAACGGCGCTAGCGCCCTGCTCTATGGTGGGGCCCGCTCAGGTCTCACAAGGCTTTAGCACGATCGTGCCATTACAGGGGCAACTGCTCCATTTGCAAATCAGACGCAATCACCCACAAAGGGTGGCCAGTACTGAATGCCAAGGACGTCACCCTGCAAGAGAGGTGCAGCAACCCCCGACGATCGTTTCGGCATTGTTAGACCTTTTCAGGAGGGTATAGCTGACACCCCTCTAGACACCTCGAGCAAGGGGTCTACGTCTGGATTATCGTGTATACTTAACATAAACATTTTCAGCAGTTTTCAGTGGGCTCAGATTAACCATCACAGATAATATAAGAAACAAACGCAATGGGGGTTATTCACTACTGAATGTTTAGTGTTGATGCAACCAAAACAAACTTTGGCGTCCCACAGAAATTCAAAAATCAGCAGACAAACAGGTCTATTCACAGAAAGGTGAAACTCAGGAGAATGGACTGGAGAAGTGAAAATTATAGGTCAAAATAGCCAAACTAGAAAAATTTCCCATTCATCTGTCAGGCTCGCGCCACTATGGAGCCACGGCAGAGCCTTAGGTGTAAGTTTATATTCCCAAGCGCTGGGGGAGAGCAAATCAGGCAGACACAGGAAGCTGTATAAGTATATAAAGTGTATTCCAGAAAAGGTAGGCACACAGCAAACAGTCTATACACAATACAGAGTACGGGAAACAAATATACAAGTCTTGATGCACCAGGGATAGTGGGCTATGCAGTGTCCACCATGTAGGAACCAGGAGCTCTTCGCAAAGTACCTTGAGATCAGGTTGGTGGAGCGAGGTTTGAAGGCAGATAGCCACAGGTGTGGTCACAATACACCAGGGATAGTGGACTAGGCAGTGTCCACCGCAGACAGGATCCACAGGCCTGGAACCAGGAGCTCTTCGCAAAGGACTTGCTATAAATGCAGGCAGATGAAGCAGGAACACTTGTAGACAATAACAGTACAGAGGACATTATCTCACTTTCCAAATCGGCTATTTGGTTTAGAGTGTTCTCTTTTCCTGCCAATTCTCCTGGTTTTCACTATATAATACAGGGTTATTCAGAGAAAGGTGAAAACCATGAGAATTGGCAGGAGAAGAGAACAATCTAGATAAATAGCCGATTTGGAAAGTGAGATAAAATTGGAGAATTTTTCTGGTTAGGCTGTTTTGACCTAGAATTTTTACTTCTCTAGTCATTCTCCTGAGGTTCACCTTTCTTTGAATAGACCTGTTAGTGAATAGACATACCGGGTTATACACAGAGAGAAGTGAAAACCAGGAGAATGACTGGAGAAGCGAAAATTTTAGGTCAAAACAGCCAAACCAGAAACATTCTCCCATTTTATCTCACTTTCCAAATCGGCTATTTATCTAGATTGTTCTCTTCTGCTGTCATTCTCCTGGTTTTCCCCTTTCTCTGAATAACCCTGTATGACCTGATAGTCTCATTTATTATTTTAGATCAGGTATCTTATACTCCCCCCCCCTTATTTTGGTTGCCTACAAGTGTCAGAATTCTTTGAATGAAATAGATGGCCAGAGAATCATGGGAGTTGTAGTTCCGAAACATCTGGGGGGGGGGCGCAGAGTTTGAGATTTCTATTTTAGATTTTCTGCACGTCATTGCTCGCTGTCAACAACAGCGAATAATCCCCACTTATTCTATATTTAGAAATAGAAGCTGTTAAATGCCTTGATGGATGCCAGGCGTGTGTGCAGAAATAGACGTTTTGTTTTATTGTTCCAGTGCCAAAAGATGAATGTAGAATAACTTCGAATGATCACAACAAGTACACCAAAAAAATAATAATAAATAAATAATATGCCGCCAGGGAGACGGTGAGGATAATATCTGGCATGTCACAGCACAACAACTGTTAGATTTCGCAGCGTTACTGAGCAGATGTTGTCCAAACAGCACAGTAATTTGCTTTATGTCATTAACTTACCAAGGACCCGGGTGACTTCTTCCAGCCAAGGTGATCACAGAGGTTCTCATGAGGCTTTGAAAGGCTCTTTGGTGAAATAGACATGATGAGGTTATATGAACAAGTCCAGACATGAACAGCAGAAAAGAAAGAAAAAAAAAAAAGCCGTTCAGAGCAGCCATGGTGTAATTTACAGCACGGAAATGAAATCCCTTGGATTTTCATTGGATTGTAAAAAATTAAATCTTCTGTCCTTTGCTCCGTTTCTGCCTCCTCATATTGTGTTAGTATAAGTCTCTCAAAACCTTAAAAACATGAAACTGCTACTTAACCCCTTCACTACTGAGATCAAGATATCTCAGGCTCCAAAGGTACATCCAGTGCTCGATATCAAGATATCCCGATCTGCTGATCTGCAGCCAAAAAGCTAACGAAATTAATTTGCTGCAAACTAATTCTGTTTGCTTTTGGGCTGCAGAAGGTGCCCCCAACGTTTTAGCCCTGTGGGCATAATGCCCAAAGAGGTAAAACAGTGTAAAATCAGCCTGACATTCAGCAAGCTGATACAGTTGCAACCTGTGGTTCACTGTAACGATTGTAACTCAATTTGGCAGTAGATGGCACCGTCTACTGGCCAAATATATTATTACAGTAAGAAATACATTGGGAATATGCCAAATATTTCTTTCTGTATAATTAATTTAAAATGAGTTTACAAAATACCAATGGTTCGTGACAATGTTATTTTGGAAAAACACTTGGTAGTGAAGGGGTTAAAAAGACACTAGCTCTAACATAAACTGTAATTAGGTTACTAGTGCATTACGGGGAAAAACCACCTTAGAAAACACATGATGCTGGTTTGGGTTTTTTTCTTTTCCTTTTGTGGATTTTTCCCATGATGCAACATTTACCAAAATTTTACCAGAGGTTTTGATTTACAGCAGTGGTGTAGGATAAAACACTAGTGAAGAAGAAATGGTGTGGTGGAGGGAATGTGTAGCCCTGGCTGCAGGAGGTTTATTGTGCTGTCTAGGCTACTCAATATATAGATAGATGGTGGCTGAATGAGATCTGATAGTGGGTTTAAAAGACTTTAATCTACCCCTGGTAATGTCCTTTGCATACATCCCACACAATGCAATCTTTATGATTCTTTTTTTTATACAAATAAAGCCATCATAATAAAAGCAAATAACCAATATTATTATTCAAAGAAGCAGCATTCACACGGAGACATTTTTAAAGCGGGATAAAGAACACTATTTTTTTCTAACAAGTCGCTGGTAGTTGTGTTTAAGGCAGGAGGAAAAAGTCCACAGACTCCTCTTTCAAATTGGAATACCTCATTAACCCCTTCCCGACTACAGATGTTCATAGTACGTTCTGTGGAGAAATCCCCTTTACGACCAAGGACGTACTATGTACGTCATGGTCATCTAATCCCCTCAATCCCTATACTCACCTCTCTGGCCGGGTTCCCATGGCGGCCTGTCAAGCTTGGAGTTTGCCCCGCCTATTCATGGGCCCGGCCGAGACGATGACCTTATCACCGTGCGTGATGATGTCATCGCCAGACACCCCCGGTACCTGCAGTGGAGAAGAGGTAAGTGGGGGGCTCCTTTGGAGTCCTCTCCCTCCCAAACGGCTCTACTTAGGAGAAAAAGAAAGGTACCACTGTAAAGGGAAGAGTCTCCTCTTTTCAGTGGTGCCTCTCTTTTGCCCCTTAGGCATCGAATCGGGATTCAAACCCAGAAGTGGCTGACATCTTGGATGTCAGCCAAGCCTCCGGGTCACCCACCCACCCACTGACGTCATCACCATATGTCCGATAACGTCAGTGGGCCAGTTAACCACCTAGCTGCCAAGTGGAGATAGGGGATCCCCCTATCTCCCGATCCATGGCAGCTAGAGGGTCATGTTTGATATCATTGGAAAGGCCTTTCCAATGATACCAAGCTTGACTAGGTTTGATGTAAAAAAAATAATAATAATAAGATAAAAGTGTTTTTTTTCCAAAAAAAATTGTCCGGGGGGGGGGGGGGTTAACAAAATAGGACTTCAATTGGCATTTAAACATGATGAGCATAAAACGGTCAAAATGAGCACAGCGCACAGAGGAGAAATGACTCAGCAGTGAAGTCGTTGAAAAACTAAAACATGTAAGTCTAATTCTAATCTCAGGACAAGATTTAGATAATAGATTTTGGGGATTAAATTTTGAAAAAGTGTGTTTTTCCATTTTGTCATTTTTTTTATAGTAAATTATACGATATGTTGGAAATAATGGCATCTTTAGAAAGTCCATTTGATGGAGAGAAAACCGGTATATAATATGTGTGGGTTGCATAAACGAGTAAGAGGAAAATTAGACCTAAACACAAACAGGGCAGAAACGTAAAAACAGTAGCAGGCACTTTTGGACGGACAATCGTAAAACAGCCCGGTCACTAAGGGGTTAAAGGTGGAAAACAAATTATGAATGTAAATTAGGATTTAGCTTGTTTTAACAGGCTGAATTATTAAAGGTAAACTTTTAGAAATGGTGTGACACCACTGCCGATATCAAGCTGCGTCCGTTTTATTCCAAGGCCAGCTGCCAATAAAGAGGTTGGATCAGAATAGACGCAGCAAAGGGAAGATGGAAAGTAAAATCGTCTCACAACAATTTTTTCACTTACCATCTCCCTTTTCCCTTCAATAGGGGACTAAGGCCCCTAGGTATTTTTATATTTGTGTATCAGGACATGTTACCCGAAGTGTTTATAGGAAATTTGTTGAGTTTCTGCACTTTTTTTAGGACTCGATCCCTTTGTATTCCTAACACAACATATAGCAAGATACCCTTCGATCATTTCATGTGATTAATGGCTCTAATCAATTGTATGAAAACGTTATACACAGAAGAACTGAAAGTGCACATATCATGCCCAATAGCTCAATTGGTCGCGAATAACCTGCTTTTTACTAACATATACTTTTTGGAGAATTTTAAGTAATTTCAAATAAAGGTTTTGTTTCCATGCACTTGTTTTGGCATGCCGCCCGGGTGAGTGACAGCTGTGAGCAGACAAGCCATTCTGCAAGATAGACGTCCGCTCACTCCTCCAGCATTGACTGGCGGCTGGCCCAGTAACTAATAAGCCAGTGCACTATAGTCACCGGTGAGGACCAATTGCACAGTGCTGCTCAAAAATGTCTGCAGCTGGAATGAGTACAAGTACAACCTGGAACATCTGAAGGGATGAGATACCACTTTGATGTTTAAGTCCTTATCAAGTCCCTATCACTGGCTCTAATACAAGTGAGCTGCCATATCAGCTTCTCAACTCATAACATACGTGATCTGCAAACACTGTCATTAATTGTTTTTATTAACCCAATCTCACCAGTAAACGGACCAGAGGATGCCCAGTCACCTAGCCCGCTCATATGTTTGGATAAAGGGCTCCCAGATCCCTCTTTCATTTCCATATACAATTTTAACCGAGGACAAGGAGGAGTTCAAACTCTTTTATCTTCCATATGACTAGATAAGGGGTTCCCGGTTGTGCTTAACAAGTGAGTGGTTAAATAATATAAGGCATTCCAGACGAGCCACAAACCTCTCTATTCAGTTATTGTAAATAACTTCCTAATAATAATAAAAGCTTCTTATACTTTGTATGTGAAGTGTTAAATTGCGTTCAGCAGCAGAATAATGACCTTTTCCAAGGTCACTTATTGTTCCTCTGCTCTTCTCTATCTACACCTCCTCCCTGGGTAAAATCATTAACAGCTTTGGCTTCAATTACCACCTCTATGCTGATGATACTCAGATCTACTGTACCTCTCCACCCCTGACCTCTCTCCTCCTGTCCTTTCCAAAGTCAGTGACTGTTTATCTGGCATCTACTCCTGGATGGCCTCTCACCACCTAAAGATTAACATGTCCAAGACTGAGCTCCTACTAATTCCTCCCTCTAATGCCTCCCCACCTCCTGACTTTTCTATCATGGTCAATAATACCACTATCTCCCCATCAAGTCAGGTTCGCTGTCTCAGAGTTACACTTGGCTCTGCTCTTTCCTTCATCCCCCACATCCAGTCTCTTTCCTCGTCCTGCCACAACCAATTACCTTAATATTTCCAGAATTCGGCCATTTCTTACCGCTGACACCACAATGCAACTCATCCACAACCTTATAATCTCCCGACTTGACTATTGTAATAATCTTCTATCTTGCCTCCCTCTCTCCCGCCTCGCCCCCCTACAATCCATTCTGAACGCCTCTGCCAGGCTTATCCACCTCACCCTCCGCCCTGTCTCTGCCTCTGCTCTCTGCGAGTCCCTTCACTGGCTCTCCATCCACTGCAGAATTAAATTCAAAATCCTTATCTGAATTCTCCCATTTATCTCCCTTTCCAAATTGGCTATTTGGTCTAGATTGTTCATTCTCCTGGCAGTTCTCCTGGCTTTCACCTTTCTCTGAATAACCCTGACAGAGTTATTCAGAGAAAGATGAAACTCTGGAGAACCTTTGAAGAAGTGAAAATTCTGGGTCAGAAAAGCCAAACCAGGGGGCGTGACTGGCTGCTGAGGGAGAAGGACGCGCGTCTCTGGAGCTCCGACCTGTCCTTCTCTATATGAGATCCCTTGATGTTTTTGGCTGGTGCTTTTTGACTTTTTGTAACCCAGAGCGGCTAGCCATCGGTGACGTGCTGTCTGGGGCCGGTTTTGTCCCCTCCCGGGCCAGAGACTGAAGCTGTACATTTTCTTTACTTCCGGCCCCCACCCTGAGAGATTCGCTGTCGGCCATTTTGCGGCCTACTGTTTGGTTCAGCCGCTGCTTCACTGCTGTGTGGTGTTCCTTGTCCGGGCGGACATTCGGAGTGAGCTGTAGGGACGGAGGGACCCCTTCTCTCGGCTGCTCTGAGCAGGGCCAGATTTTCACCTCAGGAGCCTGTAGGCACAGAAATGTGGAGCACCCCTACCCCCAAAAAGAAACATGCCAAAATTACTATTTAAATTTTCGTTAAGAGGGAAAAAAATTAAAAAATACATTTTAAAAAACTGAAAAACTGTTTTTCTCCGTGCTCAAATCAAAAGAAGGGACAGAATCTGTTGCCTTAGTTGAATTAGTTACAGTTACAAGTATTTATAAAGCGTCAACAAATTCCTTAGCGCTGTAAAATGGGAGAAACGGAATAACAAATATACATATACGTTACACACATGGAACAGAAGGAGGGAGGACCCTGCTCAAGAGCTTACAATCTAAGAGGAGAGGGATGACACATTAGGTGAGGGTGAATAGGGTATTTGAAGTAGCTGTTTGCGTGAGAACTGAATGGGAAGAAAGGAGCAGGAAATGACAGTGGGGGATTAGGGAGTGAGCTGATAGGCTTCTCTATAGTAATGCGTTTTCAGAGACTTCTTGAAGGACTGGAGAGAAGGGTGAGTCTGATGTTGCGGGGGAACGAGTTCCATAGAAAGGGTGCAGCTCAGGAGAAGTCCTGAAGGTGAAAGTTGGGGATGCGGGTACGAGGAACTGTTAGCATCAGATCATTGGCCTAGCGAAGTGGTCGGGGTGGGATGTATCTGCTGATAAGGGAGGAGATGTAGGCAGGGGCGTGGTTACGGAGAGTTTTGTACATGAGCTCCAGTATAATTAATTGGATTCTAAAGGAAACAGGGAGCCAGTGTAGAGATTGACAGAGATGTGAGGTGCAGGAGGTGAGGTGTATGAGTCTGGCACAGGCGTTCATTACAGACTGCAGAAGCAGAATCTGGGATCTCTTAAGGCCAGAGAGAAGGAGGTTACAGTAGTCAAGGCGGGTGATAATAAGAGCTTGGATGAGCATTTTAGTAGAGTCTGGATTAAGAAAGGGACAGATGCACGCAATGTTTTTTAGGTGGAAGTAGCAGGATTTAGTTAGAGACTGAATGTGAGGAGTAAAGGATAGATTGGAGTCCAAGAGGACCCTGAGGCAATGGAGCTTGAGAGGTAGAAGTAATGGTCTCACCATTCACCTGAAGAGAAACTGGCGCAGGAATGGAGGTTTTAGGGAAGATGAGAAGTTCAGTTTCAGAGAGTTTGAGCTTTAGGAAACGGGAAGTCATCCAGTCGAAGACAGCCGATAGGCAGGCTGTAACATGGTCCAACACCGGAGGAGAGAGATCGGGAGAGGAAAGGTAGATTTGGGTGTCGTCAGCATAGAGATGATATTGGAATCCATAGGAAGAGATGAGGTTGTCCAAAGAGGCGGTATAGATAGAGAAGAGTAGGGGACCCAGACCAGAGCCTTGAGGTACTCCAACTGAAAGAGGAACTTGTGGTGAAGAGACACCAGGGAAGGAGACACTGAAGGAGCAAAAAGAGAGACAGGAAGAGGACCAGGAGAGAGTGATGTTACTGAGGCCAAGTTGGCGCAGCGTGAGGAGCAAAGAGGGTGATCACCAGTGTTGAATGCAGCGGAAAGGTCAAGAAGAATAAGGAGGGAGAAGTGACCTTTGGTTTCAGCGGCAACTAAATAATTAGTCACCTTGGTCAGAAGAGCAGTCTCAGTAGATTGTTGGGAGCGAAAGCTGGACTGGTGTGGATCGAGTAGAGCCTTAGCAGCAAGAAAACTGGTGAGGTGGTTATAGACCAGACGTTCTAAGATTTTGGAGGCAAAGGGTAGCAGAGAGATGGGACAGTAGTTCAAGAGAGAGGTAGGATCAAGACATGGCTTTTTTAGAATGGGGGTGATCAAAGCACATTTGAATACAGAGGAGAATATTCCAGAGGAGAGGGAGAGGTTAAAAATATGTGTCAAAGCAGGGACAGTAACTGGTAGGACAGGCTGAATAAGGTGTGAGGGGATAGGATCAAGTGGACAGGTGGTCAGGTAGGAGGACATAAGAAGTTCTGTTACATCCTCCTCCGAGACTGTAGAAAAGGAAGACATAGTAGAAGAGGGGGCAGGGAGTGTGGCAGTCAGTGAGGTAGAATGGTTAAAGGAGGAGGGCAGTGAATGGCGCAGCATTGTTTGTTTTAGAACCGAAAAAAAATATTTTGCATTTACATTTTAAATTTTTAAAATTTTTACACATTACATGGTCATGTTAGGTATCATAGTAAAGATTAGACTCTGACCTTTCCAATGACACCTCACTTAACCTTGTGTGCTGTACAATTCAGGGATGCAGGTTCCAAAGTCCCCCTGTCTGTCCTCGCTGCAGCACCACGGTCTAGGTTTTGAATTAAACAATGCGTTGCTTCACCAGATACACAGTTGCTTTCAGTATTGTAAATGAGGTGAGTTAGCATCACTGTTCACTTTCAGGTTTATTCAGAAAGAGGTGAAAACCAGGAGAATAACTGGAGAAGTGAAAATTCTCAGTCAAAATAGCTGATTTGGAAAGTGAGATAAATGGGAGAATTTTTCTGGTTTGGCTATTTTGACCTAGAATTGTCACTTCTCCAGTCATTCTCCTGCTTTTCTCCTCTCTCTGAATAACCCTGTTTATAATTGTAAACTGAATAATAGTGCCGGGTTAGAAAAAAGAGAAAAAAATTATTTTAAAAGATATTTTATTTTCACATAAATTGAACCTGGTTATTTTTGGCACCACTGGAAAGGCTATAAGCTGACCGTTCCAATGATACCTCATATGTCACTCTGGCCCTTAGGGCTCCAGAGATACTGTGGTCTAAATTATTGCAAATTGTAAAAAAAATAAACAATTACACACAGAGCAAGGCGCCCCCTTGTGGCAGGCACCTGTAGGCACATGCCTACTCTGCCTAATGGTAAATCCGGCCCTGGCTCTGATGTCTGCACGGCGGAGACAGCTGACACGGATGGGAGCTGCAGATGTGACACCACCTCCCTTTACTGAAGACAGGATGGCTTTGTTATCGGGCTTGGATGCCTGCCTGGCGCTGCTGGATGTGGAAGATGCGGCCGGCCCACTCACAAAGGGGCTTTGGAGTCGCTTGATGGCTGCACTGAAGACCTGCAGGGGAGAGGTGGATCGACCTGGTGATGCCCCTGTGGAAGACTTACCTGATGTTGTCGCGGATGGCTGTCTGGACGGCGCAGGCAAGGAGGTATGCTACGCAGAAGATTGAGACTCACAGGCCGTGCAGCTAGCTGATCTCCTATTGCCGGGCGCCGCCCGAGGTCTCCATGGCGGAGTCCTGCTGGAAACTAAAGGGCTTTTTGTCAGGGTGGTGACCGACGGGAAGGTGGCTGCCTCCGCTCAAGGGGTCTCTGGTTCGATGGTGCTGTGTGGATCTGATGGATTCTGTACCGGGAAGGTGCAGGGTTGACCTCGCAGTGCGCAGCTGGAGCTGTACATACTGCTCCTCTATGCCGGGCCTTACTAAATATTCAGGCCTCCTCCGCGACGCTGAGTGTGGGATCTGGATGCCTCCATTTTGAGACACTGGCTGATGCCTCTTAGCTGGGCACCGGATGGATCAGCTTACCCACCAAATTTTTTGATACCTGGCCTGCTATATTTTGTATATTGCGATAACCCCCTCCATGCTGAACTTTCCACACACCCTTTTTCTTTTGCCGCGAGGCTGTGTTTTTTTTATTTTATTTTATCTTTTGACCACCAGAAACACTTTAGCTGAGTTTTTTTTTGGTTTTGTTAAACCCCCCTCCCCCCATTTTTCTAGCATGAGACTTTTGGGATTGGTCTCCCTGGTTTCTTGTGATATCTTTGAAGACTCTTTTGAATATCTTATGTGCTACAAAGTCTTTTGTTTGTCTCCCCTGTTTTTTATTTTGTATTTATAATCCCCCCCTTTTTTTGTTGGCTCCTTGGGTTTTCCCGGTGACCGCCACTGTGGCCTGGTGCCCTGTTTGCCCCTGAGTTCCCGGTAGGGATGAGTGGTTCGGGTTCGGACAGTTCGGAGTTCGGCCCGAACTTAGCCTGTTCGGATTGATCGCGAACTCCGAACATTTCCGGGTGTTCGGCGCATGTTCGAGTCCACAATGCATCACAATGGCCCACAATGCATTTTCCCACTGGTCTGAAGCTCGTAATTGGCTACAGCCTTGCACCTGACCACAGGTCTGGTGCAAGACAGGCTCAACAGTATGCCAATCACCGCTCAGAGTCCTGATTGGGCAAATTTTGCCCAATCATGGGCTCACAGAGCTAAGGCCCGCAGCACACTATATAACGTTTCCACGCGCCGATTCTGCACGCATTTCAGAGGAAATTTCAGAGGAGATTGTTGTGTGTTGTTACTGCCGGTCTGCCACGCTACTGGGAGGGTCTGGGGGGGTCTCATTTCTACAAAATATCAGGGAATTGATATGTGTGTCTTGTCACTGTGCCAGCAAGTTTTTTTGGGGTCACTAATTTCTTTAAAACATTTGTGAATTGAGGTGATCTTCTGTGTCTTGTCCCACAGCCAGTACCACGCAGTATTTTGGGGCTCACTATTTCTTTAAAACATTTGTGAATTGAGGTGATCTGTGTCTTGTCACACAGCCAGTACCACGCAGTATTTTGGGGCTCACTAATTTCTTTAAAACATTTGTGAATTGAGGTGATCTGTGTGTTGTCACACAGCCAGTACCACACAGTATTTTGGGGCTCCCTAATTTCTACAAAACATTTAAGAATTGAGGTGATCTGTGTCTTGTCACACAGCCAGTACCACGCAGTATTTTGGGGCTCACTAATTTCTTTAAAACATTTGTGAATTGAGGTGATCTGTGTCTTGTCACACAGCCAGTACCACACAGTATTTTTGGGGTCACTAATTTCTACAAAATATTTGGGAATTGTTATAATCCGTCTGTTCTCACTGGCTGTCACCCATCAAGGGGTCTCACTGATTTATAAGAGGTTTCACTGCCACCCATCAAAGGGTCTCACTGATTTATAGGAGGTTTCACTGCCACCCATCAAAGGGTCTCACTGATTTATAGGAGGTTTCACTGCCACCCATCAAAGGGTCTCACTGATTTATAGGAGGTTTCACTGCCACCCATCAAAGGGTCTCACTGATTTATAGGAGGTTTCACTGCCACCCATCAAAGGATCTCACTGATTTATAAGAGGTTTCACTGCCACCCATCAAAGGGTCTCACTGATTTATAGGAGGTTTCACTGCCACTCATCAAAGGGTCTCACTAATTTATAAGAGGTTACACTGCCACCCATCAAAGGGTCTCACTGATTTATAGGAGGTTTCACTGCTGCCCATCAAGGGGTCTCACTGCATTTTAGGAGGGTTCTGCGAATTGTAATCTGTGTCTTGTCACTGTTGCCAGCTATCAGGGGGTCCTATCAGGGGTCTCACTGACTTGTAGCAGATTTCTGAAAATCGTAGTTTGTGTCTTGTCACTGGCACCCATCAGGGGGTCTCAATGATTTATAGGAGGTTTCTGCGAATTGTAATCTATGTCTTGTCACTGGCTGCCAGCTATCAGGGTGTCTCACTGAGTTATACCAGAGTTCTGTAAATCTTTAATCTTTATACCAGAGTTGAATCAGAGTTCCGTATATATTTAATCTATATATCACTCACCATGTCTGAAAGAACAAAAAGGACAGGCAGACGCTCCCAGACACAGATAAGAGGGCAAGCAGCCCCTGTGTCGGGAGGCTGTGCCTCTGGTCATGGTGGACGTGGTGCATCCTCTGCAGGGGCACGCTTGTCCTTTATAACTGGTGCTGGCCGTCTTCTTAACCTGCAGCAACATACAGAGGATTTGGTGGATTGGCTAGCCAGGCCATCCTCATCCTCCTCATCCTCTGCCAGCCAGGCTTCTAGTGCTTTACAGTCCACCTCAGCTGCCAAAGCATCTAATGCAGCCTCCATGTCCACAGCTACTCCTGCCGTAGCCTCGCTATCACACACGGAGGAGTCAGCTGAATTGTTTGACTACAATGACAGTGACATGCTGCTTGAGGATGCGCAGCAACTACAGTGCTCTGATTCAATCTCTGAGGTTGAGCAAGGGCGTATAATCAACCTAGAGGAAGGGGGTGCCAGTGATGACACACAAATAACTGGCACTCATGTTGCCCCAGCAGCTGCAGCATACTGCCAAGTTGGCTCCAGTGACGAGGAGATAGGGGGTGAAGATGACATTGATGATGAGGTCACCGACTCCACCTGGGTGCCAGATCGAACTGAGGAATCAAGTGAGGAGGAGGGGGAGGAGGAGGAGGAGGCACAGCAAACATGAGGCACAACATCCTCTGTGACCAACCGTAGCACTAGCCAGTCCAAGGCATCAGATGTCAGAGCTGCTCCGGTGCAGAGCGCTGTTGTCTCAAAGAACACATGCAGGAACTCTGCTGTCTGGGAGTTCTTTAAGAAATGTGCAGCAGACCCCACCGTTGCTATTTGTAATCTATGTTAGAGGAGGCTGAAGCGTGGGATACACACCGGACACTTGGGCACCACGTGCTTGAGGCGACATATGACCACCCGCCACGCATCCCGTTGGTGCAAAACTTTGCGTAGGTCCTCCTCCTCCTCATCTGTCTCTACCCTCACTGTATGTCCTGCCATGTCATTGCCTACAACCTCCACTGACAGGGATGATGCTACAGTAATGGATGTACCATGTCCTTCCTCACAATGTGACATCCTCCCAGCAGCTGAAGATTTACGCAGTCAGATTATGTTGCCGCAGCTGCTGCAGCATAAGAAAAAATATAGTCCCAACCATCCCCAAGCACAGCGTCTAAATGCCAGCTTAGCAAAATTACTCACATTGCAGCTGCTGCCTTTCCAGCTGGTGGACTCTGCTCCCTTCCGTGAATTTGCTGAATGTGCTGTACCACAGTGGCAGGTTCCAAAAAGCCATTATTTTTCACGCAAGGCCATTCCAGCACTATACCAGCACGTGGAAGACAATGTTATCCAGTCATTGGGAAAGGCAGTCAGCAACAAGGTGCATGTGACTTTAGACACGTGGTCCAGCAAGCATGGACAGGGTCGTTACATTTCCTTCACGGCACACTGAGTAACTCTGATTGCAGCTGGGAGGGATCCAAGACGGGGCTCTGTGCTGGAGCTTGTTCATCCACCACGCCTCCAGAAAGCTGCTTGTATGAGGTCTGTCTGTACCACCACCACTCTCTCTGTCGAAGTGGCAGTTAAACCGACGCCTGACAGGGTCTACGCAATGGCTCAAGCAAAAAGAAGCCATACTGTGCTTGAGCTGGTTTGTTTAGGGGACAGGAGCCACACCGGGCCAGAAATTCTGTCAGCTCTGCAGGGCCAGGTGCAGAGATGGTTAACACCACGCCAGCTGGAGCTGGGAATGATCGTCTATGATAATGGCAGCAACCTTCTCTCTGCCCTACGCAAGGGTAAATTGACACATGTACCATGCCTAGCACATGTCCTAAATCTAGTGGTACAGCGTTTCCTAACCAAGTACCCAGGGCTGCCAGAGCTTCTCAGCCAGGCCAGAAAAGTCTGCAGCCACTTCAGACGGTCATTCCCAGCAAGCGTTTGCTTGGCAGAAATTCAAAGAGAATTCCACCTTCCCACAAACCGTCTGATCTGTGACATGCCCACCAGGTGGAACTCGACATTAGCAATGCTGCAGCGTCTGCACAAGCAGCAGAGGGCCATCAACGAGTACCTGTGTGAGTATGGCACAAGGACAGGTTCCGGTCAACTTGGTTTCCCCCCCCCCCCGCAGTGGCTTATGATCAAGGATGCATGCACTGTACTGTCACCATTTGAGGAGGCAACGAGGATGGTGAGCAGGGACAGTGCATGCATCAGTGACACAATTCCTTTAGTGTTCCTGCTGGAGCACACTCTGCGGGGAATTATAGATCTGGCTCTAGAGGCAGAGCAGCGGGAGGAAGAGGAGGCCTTCCCTAGCTCTCAAGGCCCCAGTCTTTCCGCAGACAGCATTCCAGCAGGTCCTACTCAGATCAGACAGGAGGAGGAAGAGGAGGAATATTTAAGTAGTGGGGGCATTGAAGGTGGGGATTCCTCAAGAGAGGGTTTTGTGTGCCCAGAAACAGAAGGGCTAGTGCGTGGCTGGGAGGAGGACGTGCACGATACGGTCATCCTCATTGACCAGGAAGACTCGGAAGCTAATGCCACCTCCAACCTACGCTGCATGGCCTCCCTAATAATGCAAAGCCTGCTAAAGGACCCCAGGATTCGTGCTATCAAGGAGAGGGATCATTACTGGTTGGCAACCCTTCTTGAGCCACGATACAAGGGTAAAGTTGCAGAGCTCATCCTGCCCGCACAGAGGGAGCACAGGATGAAAAAACTTGAGGACGCTCTAAAGTGACACTTGTGTAACACCTTTCCAGGCACTGGTAGATTACCAAGTGCTGACACAAGTGCTTCTGAGGCTGCGGATGATCAGAGGAATAGTGGTGAAGGCCAGGGCTGCTTGACTGATGCATTTTTAAATTTTTTTAGTCCACGACGCCCAGGGACGTCAAATGTAGGCACCCATTGCCAGCATCTTCACCATATGGTGCAGGACTACCTAGGGGCAAGGGCAGACCTGGATACCTTTCCAGCAGATGATCCACTGGCTTACTGGGTGTTGAGATTGGATCACTGGCCAGAACTTAGCCAATATGCTATGCAGCTACTAGGTTACCCTTCATCCAGCGTGCTTTCTGAAAGGACGTTCAGTGCCGCTGGAGGTTTTGTCACAGACAAAAGAGTGCGTCTGTTCACCGACTCTGTAGACCGGCTGACATTTATAAAAATGAATCAGTCCTGGATCAGCAGCTATCAACCCCCTGATGCTGACGTAACGGAATAGATCGGGGATGTCTTTTGCATTCACAAAACCTCCAGCACTGAACTCTTCCACAATACCACAAAAGGGTTACGGTATGAATGCACTTGCTGCCATGAGAGGCGCAATATTTGGCTGCACTGACGCCTGTGACAGATTTATATCATTTAAATTTTTTGAACCGCAGGGTCCAACCCTGCACTCTTCCACAATACCACAAAAGGGTTACGGTGTGAATGCACTTGCTGCCATGAAAGGTGCAATATTTGGCTGCACTGACGCCTGTGCCAGATTTATATCATTTTAATTTTTTGAACAGCAGGGTCCAACCCTGCACTCTTCCACAATACCACAAAAGGGTTACGGTGTGAAGGCACTAGCGGCCATGAAAGGCACAATATCTGGGTGCACTGACGCCTTGACCAGAATCATATCTTTTTAATATAGGACCACATGGTCCACCCCTGCATTCTTCCACAATACTACAGAGGGGTTACTGTATGATAATACTTGCTGGCCTGGCACCAAAGGCACAATATCTGGGTGTACTGACGCCCATTACCAGATAAAAAACTTTTCAATATAGGACCACATGGTCCATCCCTGCATTCTTCCACAATACTACAGAGGGGTTACTGTATGATGATACTTGCTGGCCTGGCAGTCTTGCACCAAAGGCAGAATATCTGGGTGCACTGACACCTTTACCAGATGCATATCTTTTTAATATAGGACCGCAAGGTTCACCCCTGCATTCTTCCACAATACCACAGAGGGGTTACTGTATGATAGTACTTGCAGGCCTGGCACCAAAAGCACAATATTTGGGTGCACTGCCACTGACGCCTGTATCAGATTCATATCCTCAGAGGGGTTACGGTGTGACGGCACTGTTGGGGATGCTAAAGGACCAATTTTGAAGCACCTATTGTTACTTTCATCCAAAGCCTGCATAAGTTTCACAATAATTTAGCCAAAAAAATCAGTAAACTTTTTCTGCGTGTACGGAAATGATTAAAGGAAAAGCATTTACTGTCATTTGAAACATCATTTTTTTGTTTTTAAGTGTTTCTATACATCCTACAAATCCGCCACTTCACGGACAGGTTATGGGGACCTCCTAGGCACGATATTTGAAGGAATTTTTCGTTTTTATTTTTAACCCTTATTTCATGGAAAACTCACTGTCCCTTTAAAAACGTATTTTTTTAAACTTTTTGTCCTTGTTTCCTGTCCCCCAGGGCACTACCCGGACCCCCATACACCTTTTATGACAAATATGTAGCATATATGCCCTCTTGGAGGGCACTCTATAAACCGAATTTTCAGCCCCATTGACTTGCATGGGGTTCGGGTTCGGGTTCGGACCCGAACATTTGGAAAAATTCGGGTTCGGGCCCGAACCGAACTCGGGGGGTGTTCGGCTCATCCCTAGTTCCCGGGCCTAGTGTCATTCAACTCCCACGGCCTCCCGCGGGTCCTTAGACCTATGGGTCAGAACCGGGGAAGGCACAATTTTGGCCTTTGCCATCTTCCCCACCATTTTTTTCTATACAAATTTTTTTATGTTATGGAGATTTTTCTTGATCTATAGATGTACATTTATTTTCTTTGGATGACTAATTGCTGTTTCTACTGTTCTTACTTTAGTTAAGATGTCCTGCTGTCTGGCCCTGCGAGGCCAATTACACTGGTTGGTTTTGTGACATAGAAACATAGAAAAATGTCGGCAGATAAGAACCTTTCGGCCCATCTAGTCTGCCCAATTACATGGATACTTTACCTGGATTTATCTTTTGTTTAGGATAGCCTTATGATTATCCCATGCCTGCTTAAATTCAATTACTGTTTTGGCCTCTACCACTTCTACTGGAAGACTGTTCCATGTATCCACCACCCTCTCAGTAAAATAATGCTTTCTGATGTTACTTTTAAACCTTTGCCCCTCTAATCTAAGACTATGTCCTCTTGTTTTGCTACTTTGTTTCCTTGTAAATATACTCCCTTCCTCTACCTTGTGGATTCCCTTTACGTATTTAAATGTTTCTATCATATCTCCTCTGTCTCGTCTTTTTTCCAAGCTGTACATGTTAAGATCATTAAGCCTTTCCTGGTAACTTTTCTCCTTCAAGCCATACACCATTTTAGTAGCCCTTCTCTGAACTGTCTCTAAGATGTCTATATCCTTCTGGAGATACGGTCTCCAGTACTGCACACAGTACTCCAAGTGAGGTCTCACCAGTACTCTGTACAGTGGCATGAGCACTTCCCTTTTCCTACTGCTAATACCTCTCCCTACACAACCAAGCATTCTGCTAGCATTTCCTGCTGCTCTATTTCTATTTCTTTTGCAAAATAAAAATTTCAAATTGAAAAAAAAGAAAATCCAAACCAGAAAAATTCTCCCATATATCCCACTTTCCAAATCAGCTATTTTGACCTAGAATTTTCACTTCTCCAAAAGTTCTCCAGAGTTTCACCTTTTTCTGAATAACCCTGTATGGCTACTCTCCATTCAGTGTTGCTTACCACACCAGCGAATATATTTCAACATTTCAAAGTGATCTACATTGAACTCCAATAGTAACAATGCCAAAAACAACTGTAAAAGTAACGTGAGACAACTTCAACTGAAAGAACTGGAAACTAGGTAGAAATCTACACTAAAAAACTTCGGCAGACACTATGGGATAAACACTGGTAATAACCCCCTAGAAAATTAGAAAACAACATTGAAAACTATGGAGAACTACAGTGGAACATCTTAGTTCGCCGAAATAAATCCACTTAAATTGTTTTGGAAACTTGGACTGCAGGGACAGTGTCCTTGAACGTTAACCATTATAATAAGCTGACGTTCCTATGGCATCTGAGGTGCCCCTTTAAGAATTACTTATTCAGGCTTTCTAGGGGAAAGCTGGAGGTAGAAAAAATATTTTACTAATAATTTTCTGGTCATTACATAACAAAAGCAAACAACAATCAGACCTGGCATATGGCTACCGCAGTGTGCATGGCCGTTTCCATCTGTCTATAATCCTACTGCGGCCTCAGAACGTGTCTTCACATGCATTTCCATCACTTCCATCATATGAACTTAGATAATCATGTCTGTATGAATTGGCAACAGAGTGTTTGTTCAATACTGATCAAACAAATACAAATAACACCACACTAAAACTATGATTTGTGCTCGCTTAGATCCAAAACTAGAAACATATTGGAACCATAAACCGAGCGTTCAGGATTAAAGCAAACAGCCAAATGGAATGCAGATATGCAGGATAATCTACATATAAAAACACGTTTAAATGCTAGTCTGTGACTATAATTTAATGGATCGAATTGGAAACAATGCAATTTGACAAGGTCAAACAAGGGCAGTATTTAAAGCGCACCTGTCACGGCATCAAATCATCTCCTTATATACAGTAGGTGTTAGCATTCTTTTGCAAATATACAAAATATTTTTTTTAAAAATAGAGTAATTCTATTTATTAATTCAAGTTACGCTAATTTGCGTTTGGCATGTCACAGGCGGCTGGGACAGGTTTGAGTGGGGAGACATTCTACAGCCCAGACCTCCACTCACTTAGTCCACTTGATTGACTGTAAGCTCACTTCCTGCACCGCTGAGGGCCAATTGTGCAGCGCTGCGTGACAGCCTTCGACAAGCTCTGTCTCCCAGAGCCGGTGGTAAATCTCAGGAGCCGATGGTCCAGAAATCTGGAGCGCCTCTACCCTCTGTCACGTCTCACAGCGCCCCGCAGCACCATCCTCACTGCTCGCTGGCCGGGCGCTGAGTAATGAGCATGGTCGCGGCAGTCACATGAGATGCCAGGTGGCAGGGCATGGCACAATGACACGGCTCCGCCAGACTTAAAGCCACTTGGGTGAGAATCACTCGTTGTCCTGACGTGGTTTTACCTCCTCTCAGCGCTTGTGTTAGTAATCAATTGATATACTCATGTATGATCTCTACTTGGCTGATTATTCTCCTGGCCCTTAACCCCTTGGCTCCTGTTTTGACTACTCTCACTCTCTCTGGCGCTACGGACCCCTGGCATATGGCTGACACTCTCTCCCTGTCGATTACTGACCCCTGGCATACGGCTGACACTCTCTCTGACGATACTGACCCTTGGCATTCTTCCGTTAACCCTGTGTGTCAGTCTGCTGTTTATCTTGTGTACCTGGTTACTGTTAACCCTTAGTGTCAGGCTTTAACCCTTTTTCTTCAGGCTGTATTTGTGTTTACGGTTTATTGGTTTTGGCAATAGGTAGACACACCTACCATTCAAAGGATCAGAGGGTTAGGAAGAACGTGCTCTGTATAGGGATCAGATTCATAGGTATCAGGGGGGATCGTGACAATCCCCCTCCCCTACCCAAAAAATGTGCCAAAACTACTTTTTGAATTTTTGTTTTGGGGAAACAAAAAAATAACTTACATTTTAAAAAATTGAAAACCAGTTTCTCTTTTTGCTCACATCAAAAGAAAGGGCAGAATCTGCTGTCTTAAAATGAAGCAAAAGCTCGTATTTTAGATGAAAAATTCCCTCATTTTCTAATTTTTTTATTCAACCATTCTTTCCATTTGCAGCAAAAAGTCTTTTCATTTATTTATTTTTTTAGGCATTTTTCGGGATTTTTTTGGTGAACTTTTTGACTCCGATTATTTTTAAATGGCTTTTTTTTCTGTAGTAGACCTTTTTATTGTTATTCATAGGAAAAAATATATTATTTCCAGGCATTTTCATGCCAAACTCTGCAACACCCCCTAGATGTAGCAAAATGCCTTTAATAATTATTTAGTGGATGCGCCACCACCCTGATTGCTAAGCTAAGGAATGACACACCTACAGAAAGGCCACACACAGGGCAGGCCCCTCCAACCGTGCAGAGACCCTGTATTGCAGAGAAATTTTGTTTTAGACCAGTGCCTGTCAGTGTCATTACTAAACTCCTCCGTACTGGATACATACTCAAACTCTGGAAGACTGCGAGAGTGGTACCTATCCATAAAAGTGGAGACAATACTTTGGTATCCAACTACCATCCGATATCATTGCTCCCTGTAATGTCAAAAAATTTGGAAAAATGTGTGTACACACAATTACGTGATTATCAATCTTCAAACTATTTAACCCCAGATCAATCCGGCTTTCGTCCAAATCACTCAACTACAACTGCCCTTTTAAAAGTTTGTAATGATATCCAAGCTGGCATGGAACAAGGAGACCTAACTGGAGCATCTTCCTTGATTTGCCAAGGCCTTTGACACAGTAGACCATGGCATCTTATTACAAAAACTAAAAAACTCTGGTATTGGTGATCGCACGCTAACCTGATTTCAATCATATGTATCCGACCTATCACAGTATGTGTCCATTTCCTGCAGCTCCTCCCTCCCCCTCCCAGTCACATGCAGTGTACCCCAAGGCTCGATACTCGGCCCCCTGCTATTCACGATATTCATAAATGATCTGCCCAACGTCTGCTAAGCCTCAACTGTACACATGTACGCAGACGACACCATAATCTATACCAGCAATCCAACTCTCCCACAACTGGAGGCCGTGCTGCTAGAACAATTCACAGGGGTAGAAAAGTGGATCAAAGATAACAAACTTTTTCTAAACACTGACAAAACTGTAACGATGCTCTTTGGAACAAAACCTAATACTACACAAATTGCAAACTCCCCATCTATGTGTCAGGACAAGATCAAATGACACGCTGACCACAGTCACTTCTCTCAAATATCTAGGTATGTGGTTAGACCCAAATCTATCCTTAGGACCCCACATCGAAACACTCTCATCTAAACTGTTATGTATTGTGTATATATAAAGTTGTGTTAAGCCCTGCTTCAGTGGCAGTTATTTTGGTGTTATGTATTTGTAGCGCACTAGCGCTCGCTCCCGGAGGAGCCGCTGAATGCAACCTCGGGTCAGTCTCCCCGCACTAGGGAATAAATATACACCAGCACTGTTGTGGATTTTATAAGTTTTATAGTTTACTGGTTTCAAACTGGCATATATAAAGCAAACACGGTATATATATATATTTACAGGAATTCGTAATGCGAGAAACGCGCAGCGGTAAAAAAAAGGAAATTTTAACCCCTTCGTTGCCGGAGTGTAAGTCCCGTACAGGTCGTGTCCCAAGAAGGTGTGCGTGTATGTGTGTGTTGGTACCCGGGTACTAGATTCGACTGGCCAGTGAATGGATTCAGTGTATCTTCGACTAGTCACGTTGGGGCCCTGTAGATTGAAACAAACTGCAGCGTGCTTTGGTAACTTTACTGTGGCCTGGAAGGCCTCTCACCCATCCGCCAGACAACCTGCTCCGCTGCTTGACCAAGGACGTCTCTCCGCTCGATTTGGCTGGGACTCTGTGCCACCGGATCCGCTGTTCTTGCTTGTCCGTTTTTGCAACAAGATTTTTAGCTTACCGCCTGCACTCCCATTAGATCATCGCGGTCTCCTAACTCGGGGTCCAATCTGCAGCTCCGCGTCTTTGCCAAGTTCTCAGCGGTGGATACTAGGTCTCTGGCAAGTCACTGAAACCGATCTCCAGCGTCCGCAAGGCAGCACCTGCTCTCCGCCTGGTCGCAATCGTTCCCTGTCTCACGTGCGTCTTGCTCCCTTCACCCCTCGGCGCGAGCTGCTCTCCTCCGCACGAGGCTGCGGATGTCTGTCCGTTCTCCCCAACCACTTCCTGCCCCTGCCCCAAAGCATGCTGGAAAACGTAGTCCCAATGTGTCCAGTATAGTTAACATTGCGCTTATCACCCTCTGGAGGCCAAAAATGGGTAATTACAGCAACAGAACTAGAACAGCGCTACATATTGTATATATAAAGTTGTGTAAAGCCCTATTTCAGGGGCAGTTATTTGTCAGTTGATTCAATAAAATGGTTGTATCCTTGCTGTCTGTGATTACTGCAGCACAATACTTAATATAAACTTTACCCCAAACTAGGTGCCCTGTACAGAAACAAATCCTGCCTGAGCCCCGCGGTAAGAAAGCAGATTGTACAACAAATGCTTATGCTGGCTATTGAATACGGAGATGTAGTCTATGCAGCTGCCCCGCAAACACACCTTCATAAACTTACTACATTGTATAATTCATTCTGCCGCTTTATGCTACAATGTAACTACATGACCCAGCATTGTGACATGTAAAAAGAGCTAAACTGGTCATTGCCGGAATCTAGACGCACTCTTCACCTTTCCAACCTGGTGTTTAAGAGCTTTTCTGGGAAGCTACCACCCTACCTGAATAGGCTGCTTCCCCTAGCAATTCCCTCATCCTATAACCTCCGATCTAGGACCTGCACCTTACTTGCAATACCACTATACAAAAAGAAAGTGGCTCGATCCTCATTTTCCTACAGAGCACCACAATTATGGAATAGCCTCCCAGACGCCATCAAATCTTCCCCCAGTCTAAAGTCACTCAAGAGCTCCCTACTAACATACCTCAATACGGAATGCACCTATAAACATGTAATATAGTGACTATTTCCTACATATTTATTTTCTGTGTTAATCTGTATATACCGTATTTTTCGCTCCATAAGACGCACCTGACCATAAGACGCACCTAGTTTTTAGAGGAGGAAAACAGGAAAATAAATATTCTGAATCAAATAATGTAATAATGGATACTGCCCCAGCTCCTCTCATGGATATACTGCCCCAGCTCATGGATACTGCCCCCAGCTCATGGATACTGTCCCCAGCTCATGGATACTGTCCCCCAGCTCATGGATAATGCCCCAAATCCCACATGGATATGCCCCAGCTCACACATGGATTTGCCCCAGCTCATGGATATACTGCTCCAGCTCATGGATTTGCCCCAGCTCATGGATTTGCCCCAGCTCATGGATAATGCCCCAGCACATGGATAATGCCCCAGCTCACACATGGATTTGCCCCAGCTCATGGATATACTGCCCCAGCTCATGGATATACTGCCCCAGCTCATGGATTTGACCCAGCTCATGGATATGCCCCAGCTCATGGATTTGCCCAGCTCATGGATATGCCCCAGCTCATGGATATGCCCCAGCTCATGGATATGCCCCAGCTCACACATGGATATGCCCCAGCTCACACATGGATATCCCCTGGCTCATGGATATGCCCCAGCTCACACATGGATTTGCCCCAGCTCACACATGGATTTGCCCCAGCTCACACATGGATATGCCTCAGCTCACTCATGGATTTGCCCCAGCTCATGGATACTGCCCCAGCTCCCACATGGATATGCCTCAGCTCATGGATTTGCCCCAGCTCATCGATTTGCCCCAGCTCATCGATTTGCCCCAGCTCACACATGGATATGCCCCAGCTCATGGATTTGCCCCAGCTCATGGATTTGCCCCAGCTCACCTGCCGCCACCGCGTTCATCTCTCTCTGAGCGTGAGTCTGGCGGCAGGAAGCTTGGACACTCGCCTGGGGGAGCCACGTGACCGCGATCTCGCGAGATCGCGGTCACGTGGCTCCCCCAGGCGAGTGCCCAAGCTCCTTGCCGCCGGACGCACGCTCAAAGGGAGCCGAACGCGGCGGCGGCGGCAGTTGAGCTGGGGCATATCATCATTTTTGGGCATCATTTTTTGGACATTCGCTCCATAAGACGCACCCACTTTTCCCCCCACTTTTTGGGGTGAGAAAAGTGCGTCTTATGGAGCGAAAAATACGGTATATTTTTTTAATACCTTGCATTTATTACTTTGTATTTCTGTAACAACTGTAAAATTTTAATGTTCTTGAACCCAGGACATAGTTGAAAACGAGAGAAATCTCAATGTATCCTTCCTGATAAAACACTTTGCAAATAAATAAATAAATAGTTTTGTTTTAGGCTAATGTCAGACAAGCGCATTCTGAGCGCACTGTGCGTGGGTGACTGCACAACGGACAGATGTACTGATGGAAGATACTGTAGACACCACACGGTCCGTTTTTCTTGACGGACGTAGAAAAAAAAAAAGGGAACTATGGGAAACAAAATATGAAATATGATAAAAATTTGAAAAGGATATGAAAAGCCATTGTGTGCGTCAAGGTGCTGGACGTCGCAAATACGCTGCATCTGACATCTCCTCATCACTCACACAGAACGCTATGCGGACATCGTGCACTACACGTGTCTGTTCTAGCGGTTTGACGTTCTAGCCTAACTTGCGTTCGTTTGCCACGTGTTGTGCGTGCGCAGTTCGGTGCAAACGCACTTAGTGTGTGGGTCTCTATTGCTCATGATTCTATGGTATGACGGACATTAAACTGTGCGCCAACACAGACATGATCACTGCGTTCGTCTGACACGGGCCTTAAATGTGCCAGCTGGGTGGAGTAGAGGCAACATCACTGCTCTATAACTGTGGAGACACAGGTTCAATCCCAGCAAAAGGTACCCCTCCAGTAAGTGTCGTTGGGCAAGATGCCCAACAGTATATATTCGCCACCCAGAACATACTTCAAAATGAGAGAAATCTCAATGTATCCTTTCCTGGAAAAATCCTTTCTCAAAAAAAAAATCTTTTATAAATTGCGAACCCCTCTTCGGCGGCTGGTTGGCTTTTTTTGGCAGCGTTAGGCAGCTGATCGGAGGCATTCAGTGGTCTATCCGGCGGATCATGGGCTGTGTTCGGCAGTTTGCAGCTGCGTGTGGAGGTTTATCGGATGCGTTCAGTGGTTTATCGGATTGTTCAATGGGTTTATCTACTATGTTTGGTGGCTTATTGGATGCGTTCGGCGGATCGATTCGGCGCACTTTGGGGACCCTGCAGTGAATGCTGAATTCACCGCAGGCTCGGCGAATTGAGCTCACTGAAGGCGCCGAACGAGAGAGATTTCGGTGAATTTTCAGTGCTCTTTCAATAACCCCTTGTGTGAAATGCTGGCATTTGTCGGCGCTGTAACACCGTCGCTTTACCTATAACCCATTGTTTATTCCATGACGTTAATGGAGTCAACAAACTGATTAAGTATTGTGGAATAGGCAGTTCTGGAATATTTGGCGTGTCCTGATTGCAGACAACTAAATTAAGGCACAACATGTCCCTTGGTATTGAAGGAGTTAGGCTAGGGTCAGACTAACGCATTTTTCGCGTTGTCCGTGAAAATGTGCGTTCGAAGAATGGACGTATTTTTTCACGGAATACGCAATAGCGGTCATACGATGCGCAGTTTCATCCGTGATTTTGTACGGATCTTCAATAAAACACTTTGTGCATCTGGACGTTATGTTGGCCGGACATTAGCAGCGTCTGACGTCTCCAATTCACGCACACACGCCGCTAGCGGACGCAGCGCACTCTGTACGTCAGTACTAGTGGTTTAACGTTCTCGAAAAAATGCGTTCATTTTCCACTTGCGTTGCGCAGCCGGACTTTTGTGCGACCGTACTTCGTATATTGGCCGTCATTGCCCGGCATCTGCTGCTAGTGCGGCCGTGATTAAGTGCGCCAGAACGCGCGTTCGCACTGCCTCAGTCTGACCCTAGCCTTAATCACACTCAGCTATAAGGAAGCACTGTACCACAATAAATCTGTCACTCTAAAAGGATTAACATTAGAATTAAATTTCCTAATTCTGTCAAAGCCAAAAGAAGAAAAAAAAAGTATACTTTGCAATATTAATAGCTCTGCTGCAAAAATAAAATCCAAGATCTGTGCTACTTTATAAGCCAAAGGTACAGAAAAAGCAATTAAACCAGATGGCAAAGAGCAACCCCAATAAGTAAGACTTAATTAATAGCTGGCTTTATGACAGTCATTAAAGAATAAGCGTAAAACATGAATGAATAGCATTCCAGAGCTGAAGGGATTGATGTGTCTTGTGTCCCTGTGGTATGGTTAATTTGCCCCCTGGTATGAGGTTGGAGGAATCCTAATACAGGCCTTGTGATTTCACATCATCCCAGAAGAACTGTTAGGTACTTTGTTTTCAGCGCTAGCCCCTAGGTGTTATCATACAAGGCCCCAACTTTTATCTTCGTTTGAAGAGAAATCGAGTTTATCTGTAACCCTAGGGAGGGTTAATTGGTGCATGTGGAGAGGACACAGAGTCTCACATGATGGAGATTAATGTGGCCTCCTCCCTCAGCTCAGGGAGCACAGTGCTGGGAGAGGAGAGCTGCTAGGATCTGAATATGGAAGAGGTTGAAGGTTCCCTGGATGGAGAACGAAGAAGAAAGAGGGGGAGACGCCGCACGACTGCCTTGGGAACCTACGGACTCTTCTTGCTGCTGTGCATTGTGGTGTATGTAGTGCACTGGATGGCCAACTCTGAGGTGATGGGCAAGCGGCGTGTCCGGAGAGATGTGGGTCAGTCAAACTAAAGGAGATTCTGTTGTTAACCCTTGTATCGTAACAGATTGAGGTCGTTGTTTAACCTACAGGTCTATTCAAAGAAAGGTGAAACTCAGGAGAATGACTGCAGAAGTGAAAATTCTAGGTCAAAATAGCCAAACCCAGAAAAACCATCCCATTTATCTCACTTTCCAAATAGGCTATTTGGTCTAGATCAGGGGTCAGCAGCCTTTGATCCCTGATGTTTTGGGAACTACATCTCCCATGATGCTCAGTCACCCATTAGCCTGACTGAGCCACGTGGGAAATGTAGTTCCCAAAACATCAGGGAGCCAAGGTTGCTGACCCCTGGTCTAGAATGTTCTCTTCTCCTGGTTTTCACCTTTCTCTGAATAACCCTGATAGTCTGTGTTTCCTTCATGCAAAGGAAGTGCACAGGAAAGATGCTGCCCTGTAACTTGTAGAATTCATTTGCTGTGGAAACAAAATTTTTGTTGCATAATCACCGCTATTTTTGTGGGGTCTACCTTGATAAACCTGTATTCTACATTCTGCAAGTCCAGATAAACGTGAAGGATTTTACAGATCTGTAGCAGTTGTTTCCCCCATGTGACAAGATTTTGAAGACCCACAAATGTTTGGCTTTTTAATAAAAAAATTAAGGTGGGATTTCTATTACTGATATTCAATTTCATAAATTTTTGATTCTAATTCCCTCGTACTTCTCATAGAGAGCTATAGATAGATATATATATATCTCTATCTATATCCCTTTCAATGCAAGGATATGCACATCCCCATCATTTTTATATTTTGTATAGTTTGGTGGTGGTTTTTTTTTTTGTTTGTTTTTTTTTTCCCTGCAATATAAGATGCTTGGTTTTAAAAAGGGGAAAAAAGCTAGGATAAAAAGAAAAAATAACAAAGTTGCTGACAGGGGGAAAAAAAAGTTGATGTGGAGCTCTCATGCAAAATAAAATGAGTGTGGATTTGCTTAGGTAACTTGACGAGGGCTCTAAATCCTCATTTATATTAAATGCAGAGCAGAAAACATGCTGTTTTATGATTCGCCTGCGTTTCCCCGGAATACTAAAAAGCTGTTTTTATGGCATCTGCACAGTCTACCTTCTTTCTCCGCTGATCTCCGGCATTAAGAAATAAGTAACTTTTCTAACATTGTTTTGTTCTAATTCTGTTTGTTGTTCTATTCCCTGTAGGGCTGAGCACAATGATTTAAACTATTTTACTTCGTTAGAGATGGTCCTAAAACTTAGAGCCAGGAGTCGTTTTGGTAAACTAATTAAAGTGTCGTTTTTAATATTCCGGCATTGTGGAATTCACGCTTACATTAACACATGATGTTCTTTCATTCCAACTGTATGTCAACGCCCCCAGATTAGCAATTCATAAGATGCTTCACCAAATGAATGGAAATGTTCATTGTATCAGCATTTGGCACGTTTCTGCTGGGTTATAACGTACGGCAGGGGTCAGCAACTTTAGTCCTCCCAGATGTTTTGGTACTACATTTCCCATAAAGCTCTGTTGACCTAATAAGTGGCTGTGCACCATGGGAGATAGTGTTATTCAGAGAAGGGTGAAACTCTGGAGGACTTTTAGAGAAGTGAAAATTCTAGGTCAAAATAGCCAAACCCAAAAAATTCTCCTATTTATCTCCCTTTCCAAATCGGCTATTTTTAGCTATAACTTTTACTTCTCCAAAAGTTCTCCCAGAGTTTCACCTTTCTCTGAATAACCCTGAGAGTTCCAAAGCATCTGGAGGGCCAATGTTCCTGACCCCTTGCCTATAGTATGGGATCTGCGATTATTTATTTTTGTCAGGAATAGTCATTCTGATTATTTCCCATTCAATATTTTTTTCCCTTCTAATTTATACAGGGTTATTCACCAACTGCTATAGTTTACCACCGTTGCAATTACTGTAAACTTCGTTGTTTCCCAAAAGGGTAGCTCAAACGACAACACAAGAAAGTTATTTTGCAGCTTCTCCTGCGGCTGAATTTCTCAACGAATGACTGACTGAAGTTTGTCATCATTGTAACAACTAAACTAGTGAATAATCACCATAGACTCGGAGGGTGGGGGACCCAAGAAACTTTCTTTTACATTATGCACTTTCTTCTTGTCTCTGGTTATGGTATGCCATGAAAATACAGATACATACTATGCTATTCAGTGTGTGTTGCACAGAAGAGGTCTTGTATTATAAAAATAATGGCTTATTGTCCAAAGTAAAGGAATCCTTTCAAGGCTAAGCATCCAGTCAGTATTTGGAACTGCTAATAAAATAACAGGGTTATTCAGAGAAAGGTGAAAGGCAGGAGAATTGGCTGGAGAAGTGAACATTCTAGGTCAAAATGGCCGAACCAGAAAAATTCTCCCATTTATCTCCCTTTCCAAATCAGCTATTTTGACCTAGAATTTTTCCCTTCTCCAGTCATTCTCCTGCTTTTCACCGCTCTCTGAATAACCCTGTATGTGCTCACGCAGCAGAGAGGAGAATCTGGACACGGATATTCACCATGCTTGCCTTCGGGGAATGTTTTCTGCTAATTTTAAAAGCCCAGGCGTTTTTTAAACGCAAAAAAAAATGCAACTATTCTAACTAGAATTCTTCTACATGGTAAAGCAGTTTTTCTAAGGGGTCCAGCAGAGCAGCCCTGCTTTCCTGGTAGTAGACAAGCCCTTTCAACTTCCACTGCTATCTGCAGGTCACAATGTGCATCAAACCTCATGCTCCTCCAAAACGCCATCCATACAAGAACTCCATAGTAAACCATTAAGGGGCCTCACAACATGTAAAGAGAAAAATAAACTGTCATGGGGCAGGAATACATAAACAAGTGATATAAATACGCCCTTGCGGAACTGATGCTCGCAGGATAGTAAATTGAGACCATGTATACATATAGCAGAGAAACGGTAATATGAGAAACTCCCAGGTCACCCTGAATATCATGCTGAGACCTCCATGGCACCTTTTTTCGGGTGATCGTAGATGTGTTTTTTTTTTTTTGTTTTTTTTTTTTTCCTCTCCCCCCCCCCCCCAATAATGAACTGGCAACCGTGGTGTCTGAATCCCCCTCACCACAGCTCCTACGGGGTAGATTGGAGGGTCAGAGGCTACAAGAGTTGGACAGAGCACACATGTCTCCTGAGCAAAGTGCATCATGGAATGTACTCCCAACCACTCGCAGTTTATCAATCAACTGGAACACCAGGAGAAAATTGTAGGTTTAGGGGAGTCCATGGCCTGACAGGACTTTGTGTGACCCAGCATCTGAGTCCTCCTGTCTCCTCCATGAAGCTGGCCTTTTGAGCATTCTCTAACCTAGTGGTTCCCAACCCTCATCCTCAGGTACTCCTAACAGGCTATATTTTAGAGATCACCTTGGGGAAAATGCAGACTGATTACTGCAATCACTGAGCAGGAAATCCTATCACCTGTGCTGTGCTTCGGATATCTGGCAAACCTGACCTGTTAGGGGGACCTGAGGACCAGGGTTTAGAAACCCTGTTCTGACCTCCTTGTTTCTATCACTCAGGATGACACCAGGCTATGATGGAAGTGTTTTGTCAATGTGTACGTTTCGGTATGTCTAACAGGGTTATTCAGAGCTCTGAATTTTAATACAAGGACTCAGAGGCTCCTATTGCAGTCTCTTTTCTTGCTTTTAGTAATAGTCGCAAGTGAAATGTCGAAAAAAATACAACAGACATTAAACTGAAACATTTTTCCTAACAGTGGTATCTTCTAACCCCCCCTTTCCCAGAGGTATAGTCCATAGATAGGAAGAAAAGGCGGGAAGACAGTCCTCTTTTCTTGCGACTATGAGAGAGAAGTATTCAATTTATTATTCTGAGAGTTAAATTGCTTTATTTTATTGTAAATCTGTCTTTGTTCATTTCTGTTCGCCTGGCTTTAACCAAGGCGTTCGGAGTGGTGTGTGGAGGTTTGGCTGTTGGCTCACAGTGATGGGCGGGCCGCCAATCCCTGTTAGGTTGCATTTCCTTTAAAGTGTGAGGTGATTTTTTTTTTTTTTCTCTCACTGCGGCTTAGAGCGGCTGCGGTCATTTCGGAGGGCGGGGCGCATGCACGAGACCTCTGCGTGCTTTCACCCGCCATCTCACGAGCTCTCACACTGCCACAGACATTGAGCGAACAGTGTGCGGATTCAAAGAGCTCCTCGCCAGCAAGGGATTCCGAATCAGACGATAGCTCCATTCACATGGCAGATATGTATAAAAAGGCAGACACTACCCCTCCAGGTTCTGTTATTACTGGCCCTGATTCCCTGACTGCCCCCAGATCCCTTGAACCTCAGATACAAATATCGATTGAATCTGCTGTAATTAAAGCGGTTTCTGCCTTATCCGATTCCTTTGCCAAATCTATAAAAGATGCTTTAGTGGAAGTTAAACGTAGCTCAATCTCGGAAAAACCGGGTAATGATTCAGGCACATCCCTCACTACTGTTACGCCCGTCGATCCTCCCTTGGTCACCGCCATGGGGAAACAGCCCACTGATTCAAAAAAGCGCAGGGCTGGAGGGGCTCGCATCCCCGCAATACTGCCCGGGACTGTCATGCCGGGGGCACAAGCTTCTAAAAAGTGCACCAAAAAGACACATCATATTGAGAGTGAACCCCCTAAAAAGGGCTAAGTCCTCTGACTCCTAGAGTCGTTGCTAATCCAAGCTCTTCCAATGCTCATAATATTCCCTCAGATGAGGAGGATCAGAGAGATGATGCTATTGACGTATATGCCTCAGATGAGGACTTTAATGAAACCGTTGCAATTCCCAAATCAGACCCTTCTGGTACTATTTACGATCCATTAGGTAATCCTATGTTTTCACCTGAGGATTTATCCGATCCCAGATCGTCCGAGTGGACGCCTATTCCTCACGTGGAAGCGTGGGTGGATGCTAGAGTGCGCACAGCTCTAGATAAAGCCACTAGAAATAAAATGAAGTCTGAGTGCACCTGACCCTCTACGGTGGGGAAAACATGCATGACGCTCTCGCCACGGATGCGTTTCTGCAGAATTGGGCAATGTCTCGTCCTTATGCGTTTCCCCCTTTTCAGTTGGTGCTGCGGACGTTACGCCAAGTTCGGGTTCAGGAGGCAGAGCTGGTTCTCGTGGCACCATTATGGCCCAACCAGCCGTGGTTTCCCCTGTTCTTGGAATTACTGGCAGATGTCCCGCGGTTACTTCCAGATCTCCCGGATTTGATAGTGGACATACGAGGTTGTCCTCACCAGTTGTTGGCACAAGGCACCTGCCCGCTCTTGGCCTCCCTGGTTTCAGGACGTCAGGGGTGGCCGGAGGCATTTTGGTCCGGGCTGGTGTCCTCCTTCAGGCGGCATGGGCTCCAGGCACTTTGTCTGGTTACGACTCGGCCTGGGCCCAATGGTCATGTTGGTGTGGTACACGGGATCTGGATCCCTTTCAAGCCCCTCTGAATACTATAATTAATTTTCTATCGGAATGTTTAGATAGTGGTAAAGCTTATAGAACCATTTAATGTGTTACGTTCCGCTTTATCGGCTTATCATATGGGTTTCCAAGGGAATCCTTTAGTCTGTCTACTGAGGGGCATCCGACTTTCACGTACTCCGCTCCCTAAGTATTCGGAGACATGGGATGTTGCCATCCTGTTACGTTTTCTGGTTTCATGGCCTTCTAATGAGAATTTGTCCCTCAAACAGTTGTCATCTAAATTGGTAGCTCTCCTCTGCCTCGTCTCATGTAAAAGGGTAGGGGATGTCAGGGCTCTAGATTTCCAGGTTCGATCATTTGTCCCTGAAGGGGTGCGCTTCGATGTGTCTCGTCGAACTAAGACGTCGCTTACATCTGTTTTTTACCCAGCGTTCCCTTCTCAGCCTGCTCTTTGCCCAGTACAATGTCTTCAGGTTTACAAGGCGCGTACAGTTTCGCTGCGCGGTGACGAGGTGTCTCCTCTGTTTATTTCCTTCAGGTCCCCCCATAACGCGATCAGTTCCACGACTTTGGCGCATTGGCTGAAATGGTTGTTAGACACGACCACTCCAGCCAATTCTATTTGGGGCTCATTCCATGTGCAGTGTGTCAGCTTCGTCGGCTGTGAGGGCGGGCTGTCGTTTGGTCTCACGAGACCACTTTTCGGACCTTTTACTTCAAGCCGATCGTTCAGTGGTCGTCCGCTCTCATGGACAAGCTTTGAACTTGCAATAGGAGCCTCTGAGTCCTTGTATTAAAATTATTGAATTTAGCTAAGTTATGAAGATAAGTTAGAATTTTAATAAAGGACTCCGAGGCGAGGATTGCCCACCCTGCCCTCCTGAGGTGGACTCCAGGGTCGTTTGTATGCATGTTGTACTTCATGCACCAGTATCTCACCCTCTGCTTTGGTTTCAGCCCAGTGACATGTGTTCCTGTCTTCCTCTGGATGTCTCGGTTTGATTCAAGAGATGGCTGGATCGAGTTCTGTTTCATGTTCTTCGTTGGGTTCCAGTTCGATGGCAAGAAAGAGGGAGAAAAGTGGGAAGACAGTCCTATGGACTATACCTCTGGGAAAGGGGGGTTAGAAGACACCACTGTTAGGAAAAATGTTTCAGTTTATGTCTGTTGTATTTTTTTAGACATTTCACTTGCGACCATTACTAAAAGCAAGAAAAGAGACTGCAATAGGAGCCTCTGAGTCCTTTATTAAAATTCTAACTTATCTTCATAACTTGGCTAAATTCAATAATTGTGGCCGAAAGGTAACCAGACACTGAAATTCAGCGTACGCTTACCTTTCCTGGCCATTCGGGTATTCAGAGAGCAGGCAGTTCGCCAAATGTTGGTTAATTGCCTGCACATTCGGTGCCTGTTCGAGGGCAGTGAAATCCCCATAGAGAAGCAATGCTTTGTCTATTCAGAGAACACAAACCAGCAGTGAAAAGTTGCCGAAATGCCCTGCGATAGGTGGTTTAATTCGACAGATTTATTCAGGTGAATCCCATAGGTTTCAATGTTAAAAATATTCCTGTTTTAATTCAATATCTAAAACTGTTTATTTTATTCTGTAGTAAAAAGTCTCTTTTATTTTTTTCCCGTAAATCATTTTCTTTTTTCTGTAACAGCCCTTTTTATTATCATTCATTGGGTCTTCTATGTAAATTTCAGACATTTTCATTCTGTAGTTTCTTTGCAAATAGTGTTTCGCTTTTCAAACATTCGAGCGTACGGTTTTGTTTTTTTTGTTCATTCCATTCATCTGCGGTGTCGGCTTTTTCCGGCGGCTGCTCGGTTTTCTCCGGCGTGTTCGGCAAGGTTAATCCAGATGTTTTTGTGGGCTTCGGTGCGCATTCACCTGGGTTTTGCAGTGAGTGTTCGGGTTTGCGTCGGCTTTTCCCTGCACTACGACGGCCCTGTGGTGCTTGCTGAATACACCGCAGGGTCACCAAAATGGGATCGTCGAATTGAAGAGAATGAAAAGTCACCGAACGTGCAGTGACTTTTCGATTCTCTTTGAATAACCCTGTATGTATTTAGTCCTGACTTGGGAAGATCTAGCAATCAGTAAAACATTACTAAAAAAAATTTTGTGAGCATTACAAATAGCCAGTGATCTTTAGGTTTACGCCCCCCCTCTACAATATTTTGACCAACCAGTTCAAATAGGCCCTACATAAGTGCGCTTACTTCTCAGTAACTTTTTTTTTTCCTCTATCCGTTGTCATCTGGTACCAAGTAGAGGGGCAGCAATAGTGTGACGCCGGCATGTCACTTTCCCTTTTTGTAATATTGCTTAACTTGTGTCAGAGCCCACAGATGTCTTGTTTTATTGGCAGCTTATTTTTTGAGTGACATGTGCAGCAAATTACTATCTGATGGAAATTGTCATGTATAGGCAGTAAACGAGCACACATCTGTTTCTCTTTATCATCATTCCAGTTTCTTGATTATGGTGATGCCGTACCTTGCAGAACTGATACATTTCTAGGCAATAAAACCACTTTCTCTTTCCCACCCCAAGGATTTTAATTACTCTGCATCAACGTCAGAAAGCGATAAACCTAATGTATAATTAAAAGCCATACGAAATGTACAAACCTTTCGATCTATAATTTTTAATTTGATGTCTTCTCCAATCCTGGAGAAGACCTTTGTTTGCAAGCACAGAAAAAAAAAAATGTCCCCTACGGCACAAATTCTTTTAACCCGGGTCAAGTCACATGCCCGTCACATGATGTGTAATGTGACAATTGTTTAAAAATATATTTTCTCTGCATACAGATTGAAGATATTCCAGCCTACACGTTTATAGCTTTGCTTTTTTTTTAATTTTTTTATCTATACTGCGTTGAACTGGAGTCTTCCTAAAAGTACATTTGTGGGTGATGACTTTTGTAGAAATGTCTCAGAATTGTTAGAGGAAAAATAGGTAGTTTTACACAGCGAAACGCGTTGAAAAGTAAAAAAGGCAGATTATTTTGATAAACTTTCCTATGATGTAGCTCATTGTACTCATATATGTAGTTACTCCTGAATGTTTATCCCTTCCTCTTCGCCTCCTGGGGTCTGTTCTGAGCGCTCATGGACCTGTGGATGGTATGACTTGATTCACTGGAGAACCAATAGGTTCCACGTTTCATGCTGAAGTGCTGTACAGTAATACTTGCTAACTAATAGGGAGACCTAGCTCTCCGCTCTTCCATCTATCCTATACCCACAGACCCAGGAAGTCCTGCCTCTGACTTTTCATTTGATTGCAAATTAAGGTTTATAGCATGGATGTCCAAACTCCGGCCCCCCCCCAGATGTTGCTGAACTACAACTCCCAGAAATCTCTGACTGCATTAGATGGATGGAGAAGCATGGGAGTTGTAGTTCATGGACATCAGGGGGCCGGAGTTTGGACATCCCTGGTTTATAGCATAGTTTATTCAGGGTCTACCACCCTAACCGCACAAGCACGGCCACTTAGGCTAGGGTCAGACGAACGCATACTGTGCGTCCGTGCATAACGGACGTACTTTCTGACTGACTACAAGGTAGTGGCCACATGGTCTGTTCTTGTGACTTTTTTTTGACTGTCGTAAATGGGGAAATAAAATTTAATATGAAAAACCATTTTGTCTGCCAAAAATGCTGGACGTCACAAATCCAGTCCATCTGACCACGTTCCATTACTCACACACAAAGCTATGCGGACGTGGCGCACTCCGCACGTCCGTTCTAGCAGTTTTACGTTCTTGCCTAACTTGCGTCCGTTTGCCGCGTCCGTTGTGTGTCCGCAGTTCTGTGTGGATGTACTTCGTGTGTTGGTCTCCACTGGTCATAATTATATGCTATAACGGACGTTAAAATGTGCGGCAACACGGTCGTGATCAGTGCGCTCGTCTGACTCGGGCCTTATGTGGAATGCAGTCTCGATATAATATATATATATATATATATATATATATATCATTTAATTTTAAAATACTTATTTTTCACTTTACATTAATTCCCTGTTTTGTGCCAAAGGAGTTGGGAATTGGTAGTTGTTCGGGGGCATAATAATAATAATGTATAAGCAGCATAATATTTTGAAATGCATCAAAAAAGGCGCTCAAAGCCTATAATTAAAACTTTACTGGAAATTTATTCTGCTTTTAATATAAACGAAATAATTTTGATTTTACTTATTTTCTTTCAGAAAACAATACAATTTGTATCTTTTCACCATCATCAGAATTTCCTGAAGGATTTTTTACAGAACAGGAGAGAAGAGACGGAGGGATTATTATTCATTTTTTAATCATACTCTACATGTTTCTGGCGGTGTCAGTCGTGTGTGAAGATTATTTCTTACCTTCTTTGGAAGTAATCAGCGAACGTAGGTATTCTGGAAATATTTAGAAGTACATTTTCTCACCCATTGCAAAGTGTGTGTGTCCCTGCCTCAGGCAAAACCCTGCCAACCAACTGATGAATGGCTGACTCTACAAACTTGGATACACTATATTATAAGTGATTTTTAGAGGCAGAAAATTGATTTATGGTATGTGTCAAAGTCTTTATATATGTTTTCTTCTTGGTTTTAGGCCTTGGACTTTCACAAGATGTTGCTGGAGCAACTTTCATGGCAGTTGGGAGCTCAGCTCCAGAACTTGTTACTGTGTTTTTAGGTAATCTGTTTCCTACTAAGATGAGGACATCATGTTCTGTTCGTATATTATCATTGTAGAAAAAAATGGATAAAACCAAATCCTATTATTTTGTAGTCTTTCTGCATGGAACATGCTTGAACAAATTCAAGTGTTCCTAAAACCAAAAGATCACTTGTGCAATGTTACTAGAATTATATAAAGCTTCACCATCACTTAAAAAAACCCAAAAACAATTATTGGCTATTTTGCTAAAACCTATATAAATGTTTGTTCTTTTTCATTTAGGTGTGTTTGTCACCAAGGGGGACATAGGAGTGAGCACCATTGTCGGATCTGCAGTTTACAATCTCCTTGGAATATGTGCCGCATGTTGTCTGCTGTCACCAGCGGTATGGTTCCCAAAAACTCTTGTCCTGCACTTGTGCTACAGGAGCAATTTTAACTCTCTCCACCATTATTGTGCTATAAGAACGAAATGCTCCCAGTTTCCATGCCATCATACTTTATCTATTGCACCTATTTGTTAGCTCAATGTTCTTATTTGTGTGCTTTCCATGTGTCTTTCTTGTTAGCCCTCGCCTGTAGACAGAGGTTGCCCTAAAATTAGGCAAAATGGGCAGTTTCTGAAGGCCTCACTCAAACATAGAGGGGTACTTGGGGTATCTGGCACCCAGAGCATATAATCCCTTTTGTACCCCTCCCTTGGAAACACGCTCATAACTTTTTTGTCAAGTATATTGATATCACAGCTGCACAACAATAAAACTCCGTAATGTATCTCAGAGCTCCAGAGATAACTCACAGTAATGTCAGTGTGTCACAGAGCCCACACATCCATATACGGCCCTCCACACACAGTGCACATCCATATACGGCCCTCCACACACAGTGCACATCCATATACGGCCCTCCACACACAGTGCACATCCATATACGCCCCTCCACACACAGTGCACATCCATATACGCCCCTCCACACACAGCGCACATCCATATACAGCCCTCCACACACAGTGCACATCCATATATGCCCCTCCACACACAGTGCACATCCATATACGCCCCTCCACACACACAGTGCACATCCATATACGCCCCTCCACACACACAGTGCACATCCATATACGCCCCTCCACACACACAGTGCACATCCATATACGCCCCTCCACACACACAGTGCACATCCATATACGCCCCTCCACACACAGTGCACATCCATATACGCCCCTTCCACACACACAATGGCACATGCATAAATCCATGCACAGTGTCACAAATCCACAGAGGGCCCCAGTTAGCAACTGCATCAGTCACACCGGCCATGATTCTGTGAGGCGTTGAAAGATCTGGTGAACATTCCTATTTAGGGAAGCCTACCATCCTACTCACTAATAGGATGAGCATTTGGTTCGGATCAGTTCGGAGTTCGATTTGAACATTGCCCGTTCGGCTGTTCGTCGAACTACGAACATTTCCGCGTGTTCGCCCACAATGGACCACAATGCACTTTTCCACTGACCTGAAGCTTGTAATTGGCTACAGCCTTGCACCTGACCACCGGACCGGTGCAAGACTATGCCAATCACGGCTCAATCATGGGCCCACAGAGCTAAGTCCCGCAGCACACTATATAAGGCTTCCCTGCCTGCAGCCCCAGCGCGTGTATTTGCAGGAGTGAATCAGAGCGGAGAGGAGATTGTCCTATCAGTGACGTTGTAGGAGATTTCTGGAAATTAGCCTGGCAGTGCCAACACAGATTCAAATTCCCAGAAATCTAATACAACTCACTGATACACACTGTCCCTGATAGCCTGTGATAGCCTGGCAGTGCCAACCCAAGTTACTTTCTATCAGTGAGTTCTACCAAAGTTCAGCAAATTAGAATCTGTCCTGGCACAGGTAAAATATTTGGGTGCACTGCCACTGACGCCTATACCAGATTCATATCATTTTAATATTTGACCGCCGGGTCCAACCCTGCACTCTTCCACAATACCACAGAGGGGTTACGGTGTGACGGCACTGTTGCTGACACTAAAGGCCCAATTTTAAAGCACCTATTGTTACTTTCATCCAAAGCCTGCATAAGTTTCACCATAATTTAGCCAAAAAATCATTAACTTGTTCTGCGTGTCCTAAAACATCTCCTCTTTTCATACAGGCTGCTGACCCAAGCAGTTGTTTATGAATAGATTAAAGGAAAACCATTTACCGTCATTTGGAATGTGTTTTTTTTTTTAAACTTTTTGTCCTTGTTTCCTGTCCCCCAGGGCACTACCCGGACCCCCATACACCTTTTTTTTATGGAAAATATCTAGCATATATGCCCTCTTGGAGGGTACTCTAAAAATCTAACGTTCGGGTCCCATTGACTTACATTGAGTTCGGATCGTGTTCAAACTCGAACTTTTGAAATTGTTAGAGTTCGAATGCGAACCGAACACTGGGGCGTTCGGCTCATCCCTACTCACTAATACACCCCACTGTCCCAACCAGTCCATCACTCTCCCCTTGCAGTCCCCTCCTCCTGTTTCCATCCCCAAACCTTCTAGATTATGAGTTTCCACGGGAATAGCGCCCTCGTTTCCTCCTGTACTGGTTTATCAAATGTTGTTCGGTCACAATGTATTGGAACCCTGTCTATATTGTGCCCATTGTTCAGCTGCAGAATATGCTGGCACTATATAAATAACATTCCTCGAGACCCTAGCAGCCGCTCAGCCACCTAGAGGAACCAATCTGTACAAGAAAGTGATCGCATATACTGTAAGCCACCAGGAAATAACCCGGAAGCCTAGTGGGCCAGTCAGGCTGTTGGGTGACAGCAGCCCTGCATTCTCTCCCATGCAGTCACCTGGGGTGGTCCCCAGAAGCCGTGCAGGATAGCGTTTCTGTTGAAAGTAAGAATATCGCATGTCATTCATGTGCAAACATACCATCCACTCAAATACACTCTTTCATTCACATACTCTTGTTTGCCAAGAGAATCCTGTGAGCATTCATTAAATAAAATGTATTTCTTCGGAAAAAGGAGCAAAATCTGTTACCTAAACATGAATCACGCATGATAGAATTGTAGTGAAGAGTGTATAGAAAAACTGAACAGAATCTGTTGCTTTAGGCTAGGGTCAGACTGAGGCAGTGCGAACGCGCGTTCTGGCGCACATAATCACGGCCGCACTAGCAGCAGATGCCGGGCAATGACGGCCAATATACGACGTACGGTCGCACAAAAGTCCGGCCGCGCAACGCAAGTGGAAAATGAACGCATTTTTTCGAGAACGTGAAACCGCTGGTACTGACGTACAGAGTGCGCTGCGGCCGCATAGCAGCGTGTGTGCGTGATTAGGAGATGTCAGACGCTGCTAGTGTGCGGCCAACATAACGTTCAAACAGCCGGATTTCCCTAGACTTCTTTTCACCCCATCGTCATGAAATACGTCCAGAATTGCGCATCGTCTGACCACTTAAGCGTATTCCGTGAAAAAATGCGTGCGCACGCATCGACGTACATTTTGACGGTGGCCGCAGAAAATGCGCTCATCTGTCCCTAGCCTTATAGTTGACCCTAAGCCTCAAGCAATTTTTGCACAATACATGTCAGACAAATGGCACAAGTATAGCATTAACTTGCTTAGAAAAACTGCAAGTGTGTGCCTATTTTTCATATTAAAAACTTTTTTTCTTCTTCACAGCCATATCTACACTACATTTTTTTAAAAAGGTGTGGCAGTTTTATCCACTGCCACAAGGTGGCGAGATTCTGATCATAAAACGTTGGTGTCCTTCCTTATGCTACCAATGCGTTTGTGATATCACCAGGTATTTGTAGCTGATTTGTCTCCTATGATGTTTTTCTCAGATGTTCTTCCAGCATTGCTAAGTTTCAACTCTAGATGGGTTTTAGGTCATTGGTTCCCAAATATGGTCCTCAAGTTCCCATAACAGGCCAGATTTTAAGTATTACCTTGCAGGAATGCAGACTGAATCCTGCAATCACTGAGCAGCAAATCATATCACCTGTGCTGTGCTTCAGACATTTGGAAAACCTGACCTGTTAGTGGGTCCTGAGGACCAGTGTTGGGAGCCCACTGTCTTAGGTAGATGCATTGTTTCGCAGCTATGCTTTCATCATGGATGATTCTTTGGCATAAAGGGAATTTATTTTCCTAACCTTAGCTTCTATGGTGTATTTGCTCGGTCTTGTTGCCAGTGCTTATTTCTTGACCGGTTCCAAGGCCTTTTGGTATAGACATATATAATTGCACTTCCATAGTAGCGAGGATCTACCCTTGATCTTTCCACTGCTATGAAGCTGATTTAAGTTTAGTAACATCTCTACAGTTGGACTTTAGCTTTACTTCCCGTCTTGGTCTCCAGGGTTAGCATTGTTGTCAAGCATTTGGAGGACCACTAATGTTGTGACAAATTGGGCAGGGAAAGGGCACACGAGTGCAGAAGCTGCATTAGAAGGTTTTAAATTTAGTTTGAAATGAAAATTGAGACTGTATCCAGTTTTCAAATGGAGGAGGTGGTTTGTAAACTGCTTCCTGTGCCAAGTACCCTAAATGCATTGTATGGCTGTGGCCGCCACTCCAACAGAACACTTGAAGCTAAGGTACTTTCTCAAATATATATATATATATATCTTTTACCAGGAAGGACACATTGAGATTTCTCTCGTTTTCAAGCATGTCCTGGGTGGCGAGTCTGTCCAAACAAGGTAATGATTATATAATCATTTTATACCCCTCTTATGTTGTTTTTCCTTTTTTTTGTAGCATCTCTTGAGTTAAGTTCCTCAAGTTCATGCTCTTCAGTGCGACAAATTGGCTGATACTCAAATTCTTATGATTATCATCATTTTATATAGCTCCAACCTCTGCAGGACTTTAGAGAGGAATAAACCGATCATGGTAGTCATTTTATTGAGGCTGCTTGGTTGTGAAGGATCAGCTTATCATGAGTTGGGATATGTGTAAAGCAAAGGCTGCTCTTGAGTTAGTGAAGCTTTAGGCCATCAGAAATATGAGGCTTCTTACGTTACTGAAAGAATGCAGAAATGACCCCAATAAATTAGTTTTCTAATCGTTCTCTTGGCAGATGTGAGTGTTTGAATGAAAGATTACGTGTGTAGAATGTCTGTGTGAATATACAGATTATTTTTTTTCTTTCAGTTTGAATATCAAGGGCATGCTGATATTCCACCATGAAAGGATCCCTTGAAAACAAGGCCTTGGGCAACTGTCTATTTTGTCTAAATTTAGAGCGTCTCTGGTGTAAAACCTTGCCTTTACCCAGTAAAATAGGATAAGTTTGAGAGAAACGTGTACTTCCAGTGTTTAGTGCATGTGCAACATGCGATCTGTTTGATCCGTAGATGAAAATGAGCCATGAAATAATATGGTTTCCACCAGATTTACTATGCGTATGAACTCAATGTATCTTTTAATTGTGAAAAATCTTTTTATATGGTGTGTTCTGGTCACTCCTCTATGAATAATCCAGATGGTTCTTTCTTTTGCACAGGTATGTAGGCTGTCGTGTTGGCCCTTGTTTAGAGACTGTGTGGCTTACTCGATTAGTGTAGCCGCAGTGATTGCCATAACGTTTGACAATGAGATTTATTGGTAGGTATCATCATCTTTCGTCAACTCGTTTCTACAATCTAGGGTATATTCATGACTTTGTTTTTAGAACGATTCTTACGATATTTTTAAAGGATAAAACCATTTTAAGGTTCAGCCAATGCTTCAACTTGAGGCCCTTTCTCGTTAATTCCCCTAATTATGCATATCTAATAAACTTGGCTGTGTTTTTTTTATTATTTTTAGAATAGTGAATTGTGGCATTCGCATATCAGTATAGGGGCAGTATTCTAAAGCTGGTGCTAACTTAACCTGAGCTCTTGTAAACTTACCAGAGCCATTATAGTCTATGGAGTTAAGTTTACAACATCTCTAGTTAAAGTTAGCACCAACTTTGTAATACTGCCCTAGATATTCTGTTCCTGAAATTAATATGTAGTATAGGATTACATGAGTTTGTGGGTTTAGTTTATGTAAACCAAAGAGACCAGGAGTACATATAAGCATAATATCTCCTATATTGTATTTGGGCTTTTGTTGGGCAATAAACGGTGATTCTAACCAAGGCCACCATCAAGAAGAAAAGTTGTAACTGCTATCGGGGCACTGACTGGTTCCCCCATGTATAGCCTTGCCGATGCTGGGTTCAGTGTTGCTATTGCAGCTGGCAGGGGTGATTCTGCTCAAAAACCATCCAATTCAATGTTCTTCACTTGCTGAGATTGCTGTCACTTGGTGTCTTGGCCAAGGGATGGTTGAGAACAGAAATCGGTGTGGGTGAGTAGTGTGCTACTGGAGTCCACCTGCAGAATAGGTAGCTTGACGTGGGTGGGTAGTAGGCTTGTGCACCGATATTTTTTTATTTTTTAGGTTCGATTTTTCGGATTTTTAAACTTTTCGGCTCGTTTCGACCGGTTTCTGTTTCGGTTCGGCTCGATTCGTTTTTCGTGTACATTTTTTTTCAGAATATCGACCATTTTTCGTATTTTCGTGTCACTTTGCTCGGTTGTTGTATCGACTTTTCGTAATCTCGGAAATTTTCGTTTTTCGGAATTTCGACCGTTTTTCGTGTCACTTTGCTCGTTTTTTGTATCTATTTTTTTATTTTTTTTTTTATTTTATTTATTTATTTATTTATTTATTTTTTTTTTTTCGTAATTTCGGGAATTTTCGTTTTTTTTTTCAGAACGTCTGTTCTCGTTTCAAAGCAATAAATTTCGATTTGACACATTTGAAGTCCATTCGAAAATATTTCATTTCGGCTCGGAAAACCTTTTCGGATCTAAAATTTTCGGAAATTCGGCCGCATCCAAAAACACGAATCGGGAAATTTCGTGAAAATTCCGAAACCCGAAACGCACATCCCTAGTGGGTAGCTTAGGCGCTGGAGGGATTAGTCTTGCCCCTAGAGTGGTAAACTTTGCCCCAGGGGTGGGTGTGTGTGTGTGTGTGTGTGGTGTGTGTGTGTGTGTGTGTGACTGTGGTGGACAAAAAGTGAGCTTAAAAGACTCCATGCTATAATGGTTGTTTATTCTTGCAGAAGCCATCTGCACATCACAGCAATTCAAAGAATTGCATCCCAGAGCTCCTGTGCTACATTACCCAAATACGGCAGCAAAAAACTCTGGGTAGAATATGCAAATAGACATCAGTCTCCCTTTTATTGCATCCTGGGTGTTTTTTTTTCACACAACCCTTAAATCAATGCCATACTAGATGACTTTTTTTTTTTTTAGCAGAGATCACGTTTATGCAACCGGTCAAAGCCACTCCTAGGACGGCGCAGTTTGGGGTTTATTGGACCCTCATCAGCCAGGAGTTGGGCATGACCAGTTGCAGTGGATGCTTGGACTCGTGTGTCTATCGTCTTGGCCATAGGTGGGAAACTGACTTGTTGGAGGGGGCTGGTAGAGTGCCCCTGCCTAGTTATTTAACATGTGTTTACAGATGGAAGCTCACATTAAGCAATGTTAAATTTGGAAATGCTCTTAAAGGAGTTACTTAAATGCATGTGTTACAAAATAGAAACATGTAAACTTTATTTCCAATGATAAAACCATTTAATTCCTGTAAATGGTGTTTTTATGGTCTGTCAGTAACCTAAAATACTGTTCTTACACTATAGAGGTTATTTTTGCAGGTGCTGTAAACAATGGCAAGGCACCAATATTACAGAGCCAACAAAGACTGGAATTTTCACAAAATTAACATCCAAAGAGTGACAGGAGAAGCTTGCAATTTGTATCGTTTTTCTTACAGTATCTGTAAAATGTCCAAATGAATGAATATCCCTCAAAGTAGATGCTAATTCAGATTTTTGGAATACCCCATATACATAGTGAATTCCCTTTTTTTTTTAAAAAAAAAAAATCCAATTACAGGTCATATAAAAAGAGCCTGTGCCCTTTATTTAAAAGATGACATTTTTCTAATTCTTATGCATTCTGAAAACAGAATGTGTTGTTTAGATTACATCACAGAAGGACAGCAACACCCCTTGTATGCATTTTGTTTGGACGCCATTCACAGGAGGGAAATGCCCCCCACCTGTCACTCATGTGGTTGAGCTCGTATTGCCAACCACGTTACAGATTGTTGGCACTCAAAGGGTTAACTGCTTAAACTGCAATGACTGTGTGTCACATTTTTATTTCTTGCTTTGCATAACTATGTGACATATTAATAAACAAATGGCAAATACTTAAAATATCCTAGTGATGAGCTGGAGGGGGTGGATGCCAGCTGTTTTTGCTCTTTGACATTCTCTCCATTGCAATAAAATAATTTTAGTGTGTGTATAAATGATGTGCTAAAATGTAAGATGCCGCTCAACAGTACCTGATTCTTTTTATTTTGTTTTCTGTTTTAAGGTTCGAGTCGGCTTCGTTGATTTTGGTGTACGGGTTATATATTTTGATGCTGTGTTTTGACATTAAAATTAATCAGTACATGATGAGAAAATTTAGCCCTTGCTGTGCATGTTGTGCTGAAGCTTTGGAAGAGAACAGAGAACAGCAGCCTTTGTTAGGTTGGAAAGAAGACAGCGTTCGAATTGGCCATCGCCACTCCAGGTCAGATAGTGGGATTTTCCAGGAGGATTCAGATTATTCTCAACTTTCCATAAGTTTGCATGGCATTGAAGTTTCTGAAGGTGAGCAACATACAAAGAGAAGACCTCTTTTACTGCATATCAAGGAATCCATAGTAATATAGTCTGTTGTACCTCCTTTTGTACCATTGGTGAACAAAAAAAAAATGTCTGAGTATGGTGCACAAGCTACATCATAAGTAGCCTGCGCTACAGTGGGTTCCCTGCTCGGGTCCTTTTTAACCCTTTTCCGCTGCAGGGCCTACTATGCTGTCCCTGCGGTGGGTGGGCTTAGACACAGGGCGGCGTCTGTACTAGTACACCCCGTTGTCTTCTAAGGCTACCTTGGCCCCGCCCAGCAGCTGGTGTGCATGCGCACCATTGGCTGCAGTGGGGCGGCTTAAACTCAGGCCTTCCCACAGCAGCCAATAACACATGTTAGCGTGTACTAGTACGCCCCACCGGCATTAACCCCGGTTCACTGAGTGTCACCTGCCGGGCATTAAGGGATTAAGGTTTTGGCTTGATGACAGAACTATCACCCATAAAGGGCGGCCTGAAATGCCAAGTGTTCTCTGCATGAGCGACCACAACCCTCAATGATCGTTTCAACCTTTGTAAGGCCTTGTCAGGCAGGTAGAGCACACACCTATCTAGGTACTTCCAGCAAATGGTCTGCGTCTGGATTACCCTCCAGACTGCATAATTCACACCAGTAGTGCCACGGCCCATTCTCATTGTACGCATAGACCTGTTTTATGGTCTTTCTTTTTGAGGCCGTTGGAACCACCTTTTGTAAAGCTACGATCTAGCCACCATGACCAATAAACTTAATTTAGATGTCAAGGTGCCAGAACATTGTTCCCCTGTCTCTAGTGTTTTGGTTCGCTATCTCTTCAGATGATGATCCTGCGTGATGTGCCTTTTTAAAATGGTTAGCGTCACTCTGGATAAATTATTTGTGCAGAAGTTGTATCACTACAGTTGTGTCGTTACCATGTGCCTACAGTGAGCACCAAGATAGCCGCACAGATGGAAGGTTAAATGAATTTACTTTGGTAGAAGTAAAAGGTAATTAAAAGTAATATAATCGTCTGGTCCGGAACAACAAATTATTATATTATACTATTTAATATCAACTGTTAAAAGTTCCCAGAGATTACACTGAAATAACCTCCTGGTCCAAAGTTTAAAAAGAATGGCAGCGCCACCCTCTATTTGTCCCGAGGCCCATGGTCCTGGCTCTAGGATTAAGTGTGAGTTTCTGCCTTTACTCAGGAGGAGGGAAACTGAATGGTTTACTATTCTGCACTATTGGTCTATTTTTTTTTTTTTTTTTTGTTTCTGTTCTCTTTGAGAGACTTTGAGGGCCGTAACCGCAAACACTTTCTGCCATCAGGAGGATTCCCCCAATTTAATGACAATTCTACTACTATTTTTTTTCCCCCACGCCATTGATACCATCATGGTCACCTTATTGACTACTTGGCTCAGACTATCTTATAGCCGCTATTTGACACTGTCACTTTTTATGTGTTTGTTTTTAAATTGCCTCTAGGAGGACCATTGTTTTAGTCTCACCACCCTGTATTATTATCAGATACTTTGATTCTGTCACTACTTTATTATTATTGGCACGTGGCAAATCTACAGCCCTCATTTGCTAGTTTTACTGATTACTGCACTAATGGATGCACTTTATGGATTCTTCTTCATAATCCCTGTATGGCATATATATTTTGGTTGTTTTATTTGTGCGTTTACCTTTGTTGTTATATCCATTTTAGGCAGTATCAAATCTACTCATTTATTTTCTGCATCTTTGCATTGCTGTTTGATTATACCACTTAATTTAATAGGAATTTACAATATGGTGCTGGCACTTTGCACCCCCTTTCCAAAGTTTAACCTCCCTGGTGGTAATCCTGAGTTTGACTCGGGGGTTAATTATCAGCACCAAAAGCGGTAACCCCGAGCCACACTCGCGATTACACTGTGTGTAGTATAACTTACCTTGTCCCTGCGATCCCCCGATGTCCTCCGGCCGATGCCAGAGATTGATTATTTCATTTTTATATTCTATAATTTAACAGCCAGGGAGGTTAATAATATATCCCCAGAGATTAAACCTTAGAAAATGAAAATTCTGGACCTTAAGGAAAACAAGACATGCATAGGTGAGATTTTAAATGCAAAGGGATTAAGAAAGCCGTTTACCCATCCAGATAGGGCCCTCACATCACTTGCTCACTGCATGTGGTCCTGCCAGCAGCAATCTGTTTCTTGTGAAAGGATTTTACCAGGAAGGATACATTGAGATTTCTCTCGTTTTCAAGTATGTCCTGGGTGGCGAGTATGTACCGTTAGGTGCCTTGCCAAGGACACTTACTGGAGAGGTTGCTCGCTGGGATCGAACCCATGACTCCACAGGCTCTCTCCATGCAGAGCGGTGACATTACCTCTACTCCAATCTGTTGGTCACTTCCTGGTTTTTTCGCAATCAATCCAGTGGAGGTTGGGCTACAGTCTTGTCTCCACCCACGTGGGTGGATCCTAGTGGCTAATTGTGACCTTCCTGGGAGGGGGTTGTGTGTATCTGGCTTATGCCACTTGCTGGCAAGAGCACTTGTTTAGACATCGCCATCTTGTATTGCATGGTTAGACAATGTTGTGCTCTTTAGTGCCATCTAGTGGTTGACACCAATTGTTACATGGCCATTTGGGATTTTATTCACAAATATTTATTCAATGGAGTAGATAACCCTATATTTGTGTCCAAAACACCTACCCACCTATTCAATTGGAAAAAGTAAACTACAGCCACTGATTAGACTGCAATCAGTGGCTGTAGTTTACTATTTCCAGGTTTTTACTGGCCAGGCCCAAAAACTACAGTGGTGCACTATTTGAAGAGACTCCCAGCTTATGCTTCTCTATGATTAATAATGCTTCTAGATGAGAAGGATATTAATGGCTGTATGCACACAATCTATACGATCACTGCTCCTCAATGGTAAGAATATTTTTGAACATAATGTAGAGTGTTAATACAGTAGATGGCAGTGGAATATTGTACAAAGACTACCTTTTAAGGAGAAAAAAACAGTGATTCAAAATCCTTTTTTTTTTTTTCTTCCATCTTTGGTCCTTTTTATAATTTAAAAAAAAAAACATATGTAGATGGGGAGGCAGGCATTAATGATTAAAACCTGCAATTTTTTTTCTTCTAAATGGGGAAAAATTGAGCCCTTTTTAAGAAAGCTTGTAGACTAAGATCTACCTTGCCACCCTTATGTGAGATCTGGATAGTCAGGGGTTTGCATCATGGATTCTTCAAACAAGACTCTTGATCAGAATCACAGTTATGATTTAAAAATTAATTTTGTGAAATTAAAGGGTTATGTACCCAAAAGCTACTTTAATTCCACCACCAAAAGAGGACCCGACAAATTGGAGCCATGTCATATTGGGCTAGACTCCTTTCTTTTGAAAATAGTGTTAATGTTGATCTTTTTAAATTTGTTTTCAGACCCTCCAAGTGTCTTCACAATGCCAGACAATGATTTAAGGAGAATTCTCTGGGTTTTGTCCTTGCCCATCATTGCCTTGCTGTACTTGACTATACCTGACTGCAGAAGGAAGACCTGGAGAAAGTGGTTCATTCTGACCTTTTTAATGTCTGCTGTTTGGATTTCGGCAGTAACCTATGTCTTAGTATGGATGGTAACAATAGTGGGTACGTATTGGCATTTCTTGACTTGCAAACATAATGCAATGAACATCCAATAAATTCAAGGAGGGAAACCAATCCCTCATTACCATCCCATACACAGGGGCACATCCATATACCCACGATGACTTTGCTAATAAAGCTTTGACACATTGGTACAGTTAAGACACCCTGTGATGCTTTACAACAGCAGTGGGCATTTGTATTATAAGGTGATCGTTTACTAAGATGTTTAAATTTGTGCCACTTTGTTGCATTTTTATATCAGTATGGAATGCGTTATGATGAATAACAAATGAATGGATATCAAACTCGCCCCCCAAGCTGCTGTACCACAACTCCAATGATTCTCTGACCATCTTTCTTGGTTTTCCAAGATTTCTGGGAAGTGGAGGCAATTGAAGTATGGAGAGACAGCATTTGACGTCTGTCATATATGGCTTAGTTCTACATCCCTTGCAATATCCTATAGAAGGAAAAAAGTACATATAACTACTTAATTCTTCCCCCCCCCTTTTTCTGGCATATATAAGTATCTAGTTTTCTGCTGGGGCATTCCTGTATCTCAGGAATGTGGTAACCTAGTTAATTACACACTTACTGGGCACAAACTGTACAGCACATTTCCTTTTTTTTCATCCAACTTAGGGGAATACTAGATCACATTTTTTTTTCTGTCCCTCCTGTACTGAATGCTTTTTAGATATGTTTTCAATTTTATCAAGATGGTTTGTGAAGGCTGTAAAAAAAAATGACCTACACCTCCCAGTGGAATACAGTACACAGTAGTAGCAGAATATATTCCTTCCTTCTGTTCTCAAACTAGTGTTTCTTATTGAAGACCAGTGATCATACAAGACATCAGAGGACGTCTCTGGGTCCTCTGAGGGTCTGCTTATATTGACCAGAATTATGTGGCGTATTCATGACAAAAGAGTAAATGGCAAGATTTAATTTGTTTCCTCTACAAGCAAACTGTTTTGCTTTAATGAAATCTGTATGATGTTTTAATGGATTTTTTTGACAAACAATACAAATTAATTGGGGCTGAAGAACTTTTATTATTTGGTGTCCAAAGCCAGCATGGCTGGAATTCTCCCAACCCTCTTTGTACTCTCGGTCCGAAGGATTACTGTCACATTCCGTTATTTTAGAAGGCCGTGCTTAGAATGGCACAGTCACATGGGTCCATACTTGACATGACCAGATGTCTTGGGAGTATAATCGGATTAGTTTTACAGAAAGCCAAATGAAGACATACTTGAAATTACGGAGAGGACGTTGATTTGAATTATATGAGAAGATCATTGCATGGTAGAATGTGTCTTTAAGATCTTTTATATATTGGCCTGGGTTTAGAAATTTAAAAGGAGATGTTCTTTCACCAAAGATTTTTCTCCACTGTAAGTTTGGACAAATTATTCATTTTTATAATTCTTTTCTGTCTGGGAACTGTTGATGCATTCTTGTCCATCCAAATGACACTCTTATCTACCTAATCTACTGTGTAAATCCATTTTCCCTGGTTATGGAGCTTAAAAGACCTGATGAATTCTTCAACATTTATTACAGGGTTATTCAGAGAGAGGTGAAAACCAGGAGAATGACTGGAGAATGTAAAATTCTAGGTCAAAATAGCCAAACCAGAAAAATTCTCCCATTTATCTCACTTTCCAAATCGGCTATTTGGTCTAGATTCTTCTATTCTCCTGGTTTTCATATTTCTCTGAATAACCCTGTTAGTTATTGTACCTGGGCTACCTAGTGTGTGTGTGTGTGTGTGTGTGTGTCCTAAGCTTGTCACTTTTAATCTTCATGCCTTTGCACTCGTACTTTAATTATAATCCAAACTGGGAAAAAATAGCCGGCTCTTGGGTCTTCATTACAATTTCAGATTTTCACCTTTTTTATTCCAAAGTTACATGTTACAGCATCAACATTTTGGCTCCATCATGCCTTTTATCAAAACAACATCTTGATAAAGGCTTGGTGGAGCGGAAACGTTGATGCTGTAACGTAACTTTGAAATAAAGTTGAAAGCAGAAGAGTTGTATCTCACAAATTATTCTAAAGGGTCGCATAGCTCATCAGGTTTATATCCTGTTATAAAGACTGTGAAGAATAAGATAACAACAAAAAACAGATCATTTCCACTTGTGATGTAGCATTTTAATCAAGGATTCCTTTTTTATTTGATTTTCTTGAATAGAACTGTTTATATGATAGTGTGGGGGGGGGGATAGGTTCCAGAATAGTAAGGCTGACCGTTTTTGTGCGATCATCCGATATCGTCTGTCGTCGTACATCCGATCCTGTAACATGAATGTGAATGGAACCATCGTCCATTGCAGCAGACGTCTGATGTCCAGCGACGGGTAAAGACCGCAGCAGATGGGCGATCACACCTTGCAGGCTTGGAGTTCAGAACAATTGCTGGGCAAGACAGACGTTGGCAAACTCATTAGGGGAGTTAAAAAAAACGCATTTATATTGGTTTTGCTGTGTTTGAACTCCCAATGAAAATAAATGGTGCAGACCTGATGCAAGTTTACCAAAACACCTTTTGTGCATGGTGGGACTAGCGGTGCTGCTGCACAAAGGGGTTTATTTACTAAGCGCTGACATGCCTCTCGAAGGGCACTGAATGTTGAATTTCCTCATACGGTGCAATTTTGTTGCTGTTTGTACTGTAAAAATGATGGCGAAATATGGTGCAGTTTGCTGTAGATCGCTGCACTTTGGCAATCTGCAGCGGCAGAGAGAACGAATATCAGAGCGCAGTACTGCACTGAAGTGTTGGCGTCATGCCCTGATTTAGGGGATAGTTGGACAGGTTTACAGACAAGGCGCATAGTAAAAATAATAGTAACAACAAAAGGACTGCACTGGTTCCAAAAGCAGAATGAACTTGTTTTTGTATGTAAAACCAGTTCATTCTGGTTTTGGCAGCCTCTGCACTCCACGTTTGATTTTGGATCGTCTGTGGTCGCATGACAGATCGCATGCAGTGGACGACCCTAATCTGACAAGGTCGGACAACCAACGTCGTCCATTGGTCTGACAAAAAAGTCGGTCGTCCGACTACGGATCCAGTGGATGGCCAGCCTAAGGGTGATCCTGAAACGTGACTTGTAGTGCAAGCTGTGCAGCTATTCAGATGCCTACATAAGGATCCCTTTACATATCAGAGGAATAGCGGCACGCTCACGGAAAAAAGCAAGCCAATGGAATAAATAAAACTGAGGCAAAGATTTTGAAGTAGTGCATCTTTAAACCGTGTATATTTTTATAAATAACCCCAGGTTATGAATATGCAGCATTTCCATCTACTGCTAAATGGTCCGTAGCAATTGCTAGCTAAAGATTTTCACGCACTAGAATTCCTAATCTCTGAAATGTCATCCCTTGAAATGGGATACTTTGTCTTCCCCCCCCCCTCTTTTCCTGGGTATAAACATACTGTGGATGCAGGTAAACTCTTCAGGCTTTGAGCTTGGCTAAATTCAGGTTTATACAGGGTATATATTTAAAGTAACTTTTATCTGCACAAAAATCGGTTTAGATATATTTGCAGTCTCCTCTGCATAGATTGCTCCACATTTAATTGAAATCCCTTTTTACACAAATGTTCAGCTGCTGTATTTATAAGCAATGTAAGAACATGCAGGTGAATTGTTTTGCTAATTTTAATGATGCACTTTTTTTTCCTTTTGGCTTGAGTTGTCTTTAAAAGGTCATCACTACCACCAAAGCTGAAATGTCCTTATTGTGTTTATTTCATGTTCCTGTTATGTGACATGTACTTTGTTTGTTTTATTTCTCTTGTTTAGTTAAGAAAATATTTTACGGTGTCATTGGTTGCATCCCATTGTATGATCTTTTGTTGTAAACTGCCCCCTCCCACACAGTGGGCTAAATTACACTAATAGCGCTAAACCGCCCCCGTTTTAGCACGATATTACAATGCAGGCGCTTAAAAAGCTGCCTGCATTGTTACTGGGCGTTAAGCGCCGCCGCAAGCATCAACTCGATGGCAGACAGTGCCGTCCACATAACCTGGCGGATCTCTCCTCGCGAGATCCGGCAAGTCGGCGTTGTGATCCCCAGGGAGAGACTGGGGGCCTTTTCCCCCAGTCTCTCCCTGCTCCCGCCAGATGGAGGAGGCAGATGGAGCCGCGGTCCTCGCTGCGGGATAGGAGATGAGTATCTGGATTTTTTGGGGGGGTTTGGCTGGTGCTAATGGATTCTGCACCAGCGGAATCAGTTAGCACCAAGTCCAGGCTGTGGTTAACTTTTTGCAAACCGCAGCCGGCAATAATCAGCCTTGGGACTGTGTAATCCTAACGCTGATTAACACTTTGCGCTCCCCATGTTAAGTATAGGGAGCACAAAGTACAGTAACCTCATGCTGAAAAGTGCAAGGTACCAAACACAAACGAGTTACTTAACCCGTTAGCGTTTGGATTGTAATATGCAGTGGCTACCAGGGCTAATGTTAATGCTCATGCAGGTTAGCACCAAGTATGTAATGTAGCCCAGTATCTTTACTTCACTTGCTCCTCACTGTGTGGCAATGGCCATAGAATGAAGTGAATGGGTAGATCACTGACTCGCATCATTTTATTGTGTGGGATGTATTCAAAGGACATCACTGGTGGTAGATTAGATGAATGAGATAAACTGTGTTTTATCTAGATTAGCCCGGAGAACAATACCCTCCTGCTGTCTTATTTAAACATTCCCTCCTCCACCAACAAGAGCCACAAATCAAAGATTTTGGTAAATGTTGCATCATGGGGAAAAATACACATTGAAACCAGATCAAAACCTTACTTTATTCTTCCATGTAACTACTTCACATTTATAAAACACATGCAGTTTTGTTTTTCTTTGGTTTTATTTGTAATGCACAAGTAGGCCACTTAAAGCTTGTTGTAGTGTCCCTTTAACCACTTCACTGCTACGGACGCGCTCAGCGCGTCCAACCGCAGGTAGCATTCCATGCGGTGGACGCGCTGAGCGCGTCCTCTCTTTGGGGCCAGCGTTCGACCGGGTTCCGGCCGATCGCTGGCCCCCCCGGTGCGGGCTGACATCCTCAATGTCAGCCCAGCACCCGGAACCGCCGCTGAAGTAATTGGGTGTCATCGCGGGGGCGCGATGACACCTAATTCAGGCGCCCCCCGCATGTGCGGAGGAGGCGCCTGAAAGGGAGGGGGGGGAGGTCCTTCGGATCTCTCTCCCTCCCGATCGGCGGCGTGCAGGGGGTTAACCCAGGCACCGTTTGGAAGGGCACAGCCTGCCCTTCCAAATGGTACCTGGCATTAACCCCATGGGGACCGGATCACGAATCGGCGCTGAAAAGCGCCGGTTCGTGATCCTTTCCCGGAGCTGGCCGACATCTTGGATGTCGGCCAAGCCTCCAGGAACTCCCCCTGAGGACTGGCGTCATCGTGCTATGCACGATGACGCCAGTCCTGGAGTTAACCCCTAGCTGCCACCAATGGTGGAGATAGGGGGTTCATTGGAACCCCTATCTCCCTATCCGTGGCAGCTAGGGGTTAAAGTTTGGTACTGTTGGATCGGCCAGAGCATGGCCGTTCCAACGATACCAAACACGACTGTGAAAAAAGTTTTTTAAAAAAAATAAAAATTTAAAAAAAAAAAATTATAAAATTTTTTTTTTTTTTTTTTGTTAATGCAGCAATATTGTTCCCATTTCAATTATAATGTGAACAATGATGCTGCACTAACGATTTTTGTATGCGGTGCGTTTGTTAAAAATCGCGTAATTTTCCCCAAAATAAAATTGTAACGAGACCCCATCTCTAATTTTTTTTAACAAGCGCACCCCATACAAAATATAACCGCAATTGCTCGCATCTTAAAATGTGAAAAAAAACACCTTTACACGTTGTAAATTATTGAAAATTCATATTTTATTGCATTTTTTGTTATAATATACAGACAGGTCATGACGTATACATATAATAATGACATATTATGAATCTGCCGAGTCTGACGGAAAGAACAATATATAATATGTCTGGGTCATATACTAAAATAAGCCTTCAAAACACGTTTAAACATGATGAGCGAAACCAGTAAAAATGAGCTCAGCACAGAGGCGGGAAAAGCCTCAGCAGCAAAAGGGTTAAAGTTTAGGTCCAGGTTCATTTTCCCAGCGACGTCAGCTCGAGGAGACCTCACATTAGTAATAACAATTCATGCAGGACAAATGCATTAAATCCAACAATGAATAAATATACATGCTCTGGGTTTATTCCTCTGAACTGGAAATGTTTTAATCCTTCACAGGTCTTGGTCTAGTCAAGAGATCTGTGATGGATTAAAAACCCTTTATCTGGTTTGAAAATAAACCTACTGTATGAATAGTTGGATTCATTGTCTTTGTTCTGAGGTATTAAGGCTGTGGAGTGTGGACTTCTCATTACTGCTGGTGATCATTGGATCAACTGCCATCTCCTCCATTGATATGTCTAGCTGCTTCTTACCATTTTCCATTTCTGGGCATTCACTATGCAGCGCAATGGATCTTGGGACAGGGGGCAAGCTCTTCTGCTCACTCCTATCTCACACCAGCAATGGAGAAATTCCAGCACACCATAAAGTAATTCAAGATTTATTCCTTGTGCCTCATAACAATGTTTCAACCTAACAAAGATCTGTATAGGTCAAAACATTGTGGTCTGTGATACCTGAGGAATAGGCACACATTGAATGAATTTATATTCCTATGGATGCAAGGAGTGAGGACCTCTTCCAGGCACAAACCCAATTTGGTGAGAACAGTCGTTGAGCGTTAAAGTTTTCTATGGCGATCTCTTGCTTGACACTGTCAAATCTTTGCTAGGGAATTGCTCAAACCATATGTATATGTTGGCAATAAATGCTAACAAAAATGAGTATTGCCCAGTCAAACGAGTTTTGGTATGACTGATCCACTTTAAATCTGGCATCTCCTATAAGTTTGTCTTCTTTCTCTTTTCCGGATTTAAATGCACAATATGAAAGGAAAATCAAAAAAGGGTTAATATATTATGCTTACATTATGAGTTTGTCTTCATGATAATGTATAGGTTTTACAAGACGGGTAACAAAGTATCTGTTTGTAGAGGACATACTTCCTATTTGTTAGCTGGGTAAGTTTTGTAAGACCTGTTTTCTTCAAGAAGTGCATTCTTGTACCTTTTTGAATAATTTAACACCTTGTTTTTATTCAGTAATTTGTCACCAATAACTATATTAAAGGTGTCTGTTGCAGGTGAAACGTGGGGTATTCCAGACACTGTAATGGGGCTAACTTTGCTAGCAGCAGGAACCAGTATCCCAGACACTGTTGCCAGTGTTCTTGTTGCTAGAGAGGGTAAGTGTAACAAATTTTAAAAATGTTAGTATGTGACAGGTACATCTTACTATATCTCCCTGTGCAGTTTTACCACTAAGATATGGTACACAGCACAAAAGTGTCAAAATTCATATGAAGAAAAACCGGAATTTCTCTGAATTTGTAGACAATCGTGTCCAAGTGTGTGTGTGTGTGTGTGTGTGTGTGTGTGTTTACATTTGATTTCCATCCATGATGATCCTGGCATTTATTTATTTTATAGGTAATGCTACAAAAGTAGACACAAACCAACACAATCAGAGGAAGGGATGTATGGCCAGTAGTAGCTTTGATAAAAGGATTGACTCCATGCCATTCCTATAAACCCTGACTTGTGTCCAAAACAAGCATTTATTGACCACTAAGTTGCATAGTGAGTGCTTAATATACTGTAATGTAAGGATTTAGAGGTGTTCTCTAACCCAATATAGCTGAATCCTCTTCATACATCCATGTTGAAGTATAACTTTGCCAATTCTTCCTGATCTAGCACACTCAGGAGGTTGCACTGGACCAGACTAGAAGGCATCATCTGGAATAAAATGTATTTTGCTCGTTCCTTTTATTACAGGGATCTCGAACTCTGCCCCCAACATTTTGTAACTAAAACCATGTTTGTCTGGCCATCTATTGCATTCAAAGAATTCTGGGAATTGTAGGCCATCAATGTCTGGGAGGCTGGAGTTGAAGATCCCTGCTCTATTGTCTACTTCTCCTTTAAAAATAAATAAAAGCCAGTAAGGCTTTCATTCATTATAAGCCTGTAACGTCATTCTTTCTCACATTGCCTTTATGGTGTGATAATAGCATTGAATGAGAGATGTCAGCCTTACTGTGCATCTACCACAGCTGTCCTGACGCAAAATGAGTAGGTGATCTCATAAAACACATCCATAATCAGACTGAGCATGTGTAATGAGGTCTTCAAATTTGTATGTTTTTACAAAATAAAAATACAAAGAAGTAACCAGAATAGCCTCCTGTCAGTGGCCACTATTCTCTAAGCCAGTGTTTCCCAAACCTGTCCTCGTGACCCTCAACCAGTCCAGATTTTGTAGATCACCTTGGGGGGAAATACAGACTGAATCCTGCAATCACTGAGCAGCAAATCATATCACCTGTGCTGTGCTTCAGCTATGTGGCAAACCTGGCAAGGCGGAGGGTCCGGAGGACGGGTTTGGGAAACCCTGCGCTAAGCAGAGTTGTACTTTGTTGGCATGGCCAACTCCGGCGTATTAGCTGAGCCAACTGGCCAGGGAATGGGGCTCACGGACACTCGCAGGTACTTAGCAAATAGCTTTGAAACCATGTTTTTACTAGTATTTTCCTGTTTCTATTGCTCTGTGGTCTAAATGTCAATTTTGGTGCACAAAGTATGACATTTGTATTTTCTTTTTTAGGAAAAGGAGACATGGCCATGTCTAACATCGTAGGATCCAATGTGTTCGACATGCTTTGTTTAGGAGTCCCCTGGTTTATTAAAACTGTCTTTGTAGATCGATCATCGCCTGTTGAAGTGAACAGCAGTGGTTTGACTTACACCACTATGTCCCTTCTGGTCTCCATTGTCTTCATCTTCATAGCTATTCATTTGAATGGCTGGAAACTGGACAAGAAGTTGGGTGTTATTTGCTTAATGATGTACTTGGTATTTGTTACGTTATCAATTTTGTATGAGCTTGGAATTCTCGGAAACGGTCTCATTCAACCATGTGGAGACTAATAAATCTGTTTTTGAACAAACGAGTGATTTTATAAACATTTGCTGATACTTCTGGGCTATTGGAACTCTTAGACCACACTGTGGTCTGAAACCGTTATTCAAACAGTACCATGAGTGTTTGTTTACCACTAGACTTGTGATGGCTCCTTGTTTGTTCCTTTTGAACACCTGTTGGTTTTCTTAATGATTGCCATATGTATATATATTTTTTTTTTGAGCTTGAGCCTAAGCTGCTCTTACAAATATCAGATAATATGAGAAACCATGAAAATGGATGCTCAGAATGTGTATAAGCTGGGAATTCACACGGTCATGATCCCCAAAATGTTTAACTACACCTCCCGTGATTCCCCGGCAATGTATTTAAAAGTTTTCTGGAAATTACAGACCAAACATTTTTGGAAGGAGGGTTTGAGAGCCCTATCATAACCAAAATTCTATTCAAAATGAAATCAGGATGTTACTTATCAAACATGGTTATACAGTGCTCAAAAGGGAGTGTGATTGGTAATATGTACATAGGTCGCAGATTCTGTGCATGAAAAATAGCTTAAGTATAATTACTGTATTTTGATCTGCGGCTGTGACACAACCTCGCCCAAACTCTAATATCCACGAGCGGCTTATTGATTTCAGACCTTTAGTGGATTAATACAGTCATGAATACAATGAATCCCAAATAACCAATTGCATAGGAACACTTTGTATCAGCACATACAGTTGTGTTCAAAATTATTCAACCCCCATTGAAATTGAGTGTTTTGGCCAGTTTGACATTGATTTTGATCAAAGGGGCACGTGTAGGTCAGACAAATATAACGAAATAACCACAAATATCTTTTCTGTGCTCACATCATTATCAGTTTTATTCAACCCCCAAGTGACAAACAGCTTTTAAACGTGAAGCATAGCTTGACACAAATGTCTTGCAGCGATCTACGGGTATCTTCGCCCATTCGTCATGGGCAAAAGCCTCCAGTTCAGTCACATTCTTAGGCTTGCACACTGCAACTGCTTTCTTTAAGTCCCACCAGAGGTTCTCAATCGGATTTAAGTCAGGTGACTGCGATGGCCACTCCAAAATGTTCCAGCCTTTAATCTGCAACCATGCTCTAGTGGACTTGGAGGTATGCTTGGGATCATTGTCCTGTTGAAAGGTCCAACGTCTCCCAAGCCTCAGGTTTGTGACGGACTGCATCACATTGTCATCCAATATCTACTGGTACTGAAGAGAATTCATGGTACCTTGCACACGCTGAAGCTTCCCTGTACCTGCAGAAGCAAAACAGCCCCAAAGCATGATTGACCCCCCGCCATGTTTCACAGTAGGCAAGGTGTTCTTTTCTTCATAGGCCTTGTTCTTCCTCCTCCAAACATAGCGTTGATCCATGGGCCCAAACAGTTCTAATTTTGTTTCATCAGTCCACAGAACACTATCCCAAAACTTCTGTGGTTTGTCCACATGACTTTTGGCATACTGCAGTCGACTCTTCTTATTCTTTGGAGACAGCAAGGGGGTGCGCCTGGGAGTTCTGGCATGGAGGCCTTCATTACGCAGTGTGCACCGTATTGTCTGAGCTGAAACTTCAGTACCCACATCTGACAAATCTTTTCTCAGTTCCTCAGCAGACACACAGGGACTTTTCTCCACTCTACGCTTCAGGTAGAGCACAGCAGTCGAAGTCCGCATCTTCTTTCTGCCACGACCAGGTAGCGTTTCAACAGTGCCCTTTGCCTTGAATTTGCGAATGATGCTTCCTATGGTCTCTCTTGGTATGTTTAACATCTTTGCAATCTTCTTATAGCCATTGCCCTTCCTGTGAAGAGACCTCTTCTCTTGTCTTCCTGGACCATTCTCTTGACTTCACCATGTTTGTAACCACACCAGTAAATGTCTAGAAGGCGCTGAGTATCACAGTCATTTTAAAGCTGCCTAATTGGTACTTATTATGCTTTATTGCTGCTCCGTGACATCCACAGGTGTTTTCAATACCTGATTGAAAACACTTTACCACTCTGAAGAACAGAGGTTCATTAGTCTTTAAGGGGTTGAATAATTGTGTCAATGAAGAATTCACAAAAGAAACATTTACTACTGTATTACAAAACCAATTGATGTCATTTTAGTTGCATATGGTTCTTTAAAAAGTCCTTGTAGGATTTCATTCTGAATACAATTACAAATGTACACTAAAACCCTTTACAGCATTGGGGGTTGAATAATTTAACACAACTGTAAGTACACTTTAAAAGGTGCAAACTGCCAGCCATGACGACGAAGGTGAAAGATGTGAAGCCCTAAGATTCAAACACTGCCAAGGGTGGGTGGTAGATTGGCAGCGTCCTTACAATCCATTTTATTCCTGGTTTATGCAATGGGGTGACTTACCAAACATTGATCCACAACAGATGGCTGGGAAGCCATAGATCTCCCAGCTACTGCAGTACTATTAAAGTGCTCTGCAAAACCTGGCCTACTCACAGGTGTTATACTAGCAATAAGATGTGAGCATATGCATTTAACATGTCATTAAATACCAATGACCAGGTGTGAATCAAAGCATATCAAGCCAATTATTCCAATAAATGCCCTTAATGCACCTTTACAAAATACTAGGGCTGCACCCATGTCGGATTTTTTTATTAATCTATTAAAAACATTAGTACTGCTGTGAGCAAAAAGGATTGTATGAAAAAAAAAAAAAAATCAACCCATCCCTCCTTTTTCCCCTTTACAGTTTGCGTAGTGTACATCTCACAACTTTTTATTTTATATAGCACCACTAGCTCTGCAGCGCTTTACAGGATCAGTGTACATGGGGTTGATATATTGGAATACCACACATGGATGATACGGTCTGACTCTGTAAGTTCCCTTGGGAAAGGTCTCCCTATCTGAGATGTACAAGTATTTTGTGAGGTAGGCGCATCCATATTGTTGTCTTGCCCAAGGAGACTTGCTGGTGGTGTCTGAGTGGGATCAAGTCATCTTTCCATGATTGAGAAGAGGGTTCAACCTAGGGCTCACCCCTACAAAGTCAAGACTTCTCCAGTTGTACCGCAGCGATGTGCTGAACAGGACCTTGAGTTGCTTCTCCACGGTTGAAGGGTAGGTGACACCACAGCCACTAAGCGTCTTGAATACTTTCCAGATGCAAGCACCTGGTCACAGTGATGCTGCACGCACCTCATGCCTCTTTTCTCCCCTAACATAGACAGGTCAGCAAGCAAACTAAGTGAGGTGAGGGCAGTCCATGCAATAATAAGCTACAGTGTTCAGGATACATTACAGGTCTATTCGCTAAGATGAAAGTCAGAAAGGAACAAATTTACCCCAAATAGATTTGGAAAGTGGGGGGGGGGGGGAAGAAATTCCAGGAGTCCATATTGACCTGGGTTTTTCCACTTCTCCTGAAAGTGTCCCTTTAAAATGATTTCATGAACAAACGTGTAGGGGAAGGCATACATTTAAGAGACCAGACCTAAGTGTGGGAAGGAATTTGGAACTAGACCAAAGGGGCAGCTCCTGACCTGACAAAAATGCAGGACAATGGGGGGGGGGGGGGGGGGGGCACAGGACTCCAGCTCCATGTAAGGATAAAACACCAATGGTAGAGCTCCTTCACCCAGTGCCAGCACCAACAGTAGAACTAGAAACTGCTCATCTGACCTAATTCTAGAACTAAAAATCATACAGCGTAAAGCAGCAGGTCTTTAACTTCCGATGCCAATTCGGAGTTTAAGTTTGTGTGCACGCTATACAGACCGAGTCGTTCTAAACTAGGATCAATGGAAGTAGTTAGCCTAAGTTTTAGTAAGGTTTCCTGTGCAGCTCCAGGGAAGACACTTTAAGGGCATACACCATTCAATTGCAGATGCAAAGCATGTAGATACACTGACCAAAGGTTAAAATCTGACAAAAGGGGAGAATAGTTACCCCCAGGGGGGGCTATTAAGCGTGGAGGTAAACCTTGCAATTACAGAGTTTCAATATAGATTCTTTAAAAGGGAAACGGTTTCCCTTTACAGAGTTAACTAGCTATTCTCCCCTCCCTCCCCACCACTGTGTGCAACTCAAGTTAATAGACACGTTCAACTGAAACAGACAACTAAAGTCTACAAAAGTATCAGAAACAGTTGAGGAAAATTAGTTCCCTAGACCAGTGGTTCAACTGCAGTCCTCAAGTACTCGCAACAGGTTAGGTTTTCCCAGATATCACCTGTGCTGTTTGCAGGATTCAGTCTGCACTTCTCAAAAGGTAATCCTTGAGGACCACGGTTGGGAAGCACTGCTATAGACCGCAAATTTACAACTTTATTCTGCAGGACAAGTAACCACTACTGGGTCATTAAAGTTAAAAGGGACACTACCACTTAACTACATTATGAACCACATGTTTTTTTTTTTCCCTTACCTATATTGTCTGAATTGCATGTATTTTATCTCCAGGCTCCACTTTCTGGGATCTTTCTTACTACGCAACACATTTACCAAACGCTTTGCATTGTGACTCGTTTATTAAACTACAATATTTAACCAGTTAATGAGGTGGGAGGAGGGAATGTTTAGATACTACTATTGTTCTCTAGGCTACCTGAGAAGAGCTGGCAGCTGAATGAGATGTGACAGAGCTCAAGTCTTTTAATCATTGTATTGTGTGGGATGTATTCAGAGTCTGATCGACAGACTCCATTCTAGGTCAAAAACCATAAAAGTGAGGAACGGGTGCTGTAAAGATTCAGGAGGGGGGGGGGGGGGTTTACAAAGACTGATGTAAAAGTTAAAATATTTTACTCCTAATGACAGTGGGTGCAAGAGAAAAATGCACGTGTAAGATCAACATTAAATAAATTCCCGTTGATTGGGTCCCTTTAGCAGTTAACACAAGGTTGAGAACCCCAGGAGGGACTGAAAGGGAAATTAATGATTTTACCCGTGTACCGAGCTCACTTTGTGCTCATCAAGTATAAATCACTATTTGAAGTCATGTTTTATAAAAGGACCCAGACATACCCTTATTTTCAGCAGATTCTAAATATTGTGCGTATACATAAGAGTACGTTTCCATTTAGTTCAAGCATTTTACAGCTTGTAAAATATCTCTTTCTCCCCCCCCCCCCCCCAATCAGCTAAACCTTTGTAATTAGTCACTTGTAATTTGGAGAATTGTATTTTATGAAAAATACAACTACATAAAACGCTCCCCTTGCTCCTGGTGTTAGAAATGAGAAGCCGAGTAATGGCTGTGGTATTGTGCACTATATTCGGTGACAAATGGACAATGCCATGGCTATGAAACAAAATATAAAATTTACATGGTCGTGTTTATTAAAAATAAAAAAAGTCATTGGACAGGTAAGAGTCTGCACCAACATGACTCTGGGGTGTAAGGAATGAAAATATAGGAGACTAAAAGGTCCCCCCTGCTCTCCTCTCAGCGGTGTTGAGGCGTGTGCACTAGTGGAACCAATGTGTAACACCACATTGTGCCATCACTTCAACAATTGGTCCCGGCGTGGGAAAGGAGCTAAAGCTTTGATTATCATGTGTCATCCCACTGTAGGTGAGCCTGTTGGTTCCCTCAATACAGCGCATTATTAAGCCTCTTTTCCCAAATTCTGTTTTGTCTCTAACCATCAGCACTTTTGGGGTTGCAGCGCAACACTGCTATAATTAGGTTCAAAATTAAACTCATCTATGCTCCAGACACTTCTGGGAAAATCTGAACTTGTGTTTAATCTGTTATCCATTGGCTTTTCAAAACGGAGTGGAGGGCTGAATTGAAGACGTGCAAAGTAAAGGTTTTACCAATGCCCTTGTCTGGAAACCACTAGATTTGATGGTGTTTTCAGAACTGAAATTTTCTGGTATTTAAAAAAAGTCCACATGACTGCAGAAAAAAAAAAAAAAAAAAAAGGGACCGCCTCACACTGCAACTTTGGCTTCTATACAAAGTAGTTCAAAACTTGTTTAGGTGATCTTAAACATTTTTGCTTTTAGTCTTAATTTGTACATCACTTAGAAAAGTTCTAAAGTGCAGCTTTTTGGCAGCCCTCCAGCAATGCAGAAGTTTCTTCAGTCTAGAGATACTGTATACACTTTACGCTTTTAATACCTCCAACCGCTGCAGTTTTCATATTCTGTGACATTCTGCAATCAGACGAGCATCTCAATTCTGTTCAACCAGTCAGAGTTCATTTTATTTTTTCAGAAGTGGAACTGTGGTGGAGCTAAAACAAATTGTTACAAGTCTGATAAAAATAAAAATATAACATACAGCACTAAAACCCCCACAATGCAGACTTTCAAAACTAACTGTGAAAATGGCTTTATTAAAAACAGTATGATCATTCATTTAAACTGAATGTCTAAGATGGGGTTTAAAAAAAAAAAAAAAAAAGAATATTACATCAACACCACACCAAGTAAAGGTCTTAGACTAGAAACAACCTTTACAACTCTAACTCACGGTTACTAAAATGCAATTACCAAAAAGGACTAAACAAATATGGGAATGTCACGGGACAATTTTTTTTTTTATATATAAATGATATTACGCATTGCGATCTATGCGAACATCGATTTCTCTGCCATTTATTTTGCTGCCGTTCATCAGTCTGCACGCCTTTTCTGCAGTTTCGGGGGAGTCAAATCGAACAGTCCCACAGCCTTTAGATTTGCCATTTTCCATTTTAACTTCTGCGAACAGTACACGACCTGAGAGGAACACAAACATTCAAGGCTTCAGATGTATTGAAAGGAGAGGAGGAATTACAGCTATAAAACTTGCCAAGTAGGCTGAAAAAAGACATGCGTCCATTGGGTTTAGCCTCTCACACATCACCTACTGCTGTTGAAGGAAAAAAAATAAAAAATAATCCAGTCTGAAGCGCTAGCCAAAATGCAATACACTGGGAAAAAAATTCCTTCTTGACCCCAGAATGCCATCAGATTTCTCCTTTGATCAAGAAGCTTTTATCCACATAAAAGATTATTACACTTAATATTCCGTGTCTGCAGGAAGTCAGTGTTTTTTTTTTTTTTTTTTTTTTTAAAAGTCTGTACTGTCTCTGACCCAACCATCTCAACAGGCAGAGAATTCCACAGCTTTATAGTTCGCTGTAAAATAACCCTTCCTAGGCTTTAGGCTGAATTTCCTTTCATCCAGTCTAAATGGGTGACCCTGTGTATAGTCCTGTTAATGAATAGCTTCCCAGACAATGGTTTATAATGGCCCTGTATATATTTATAGAAAAAGTTATCAGATCCCCCTCTGGCGCTGTTTCTCTAAACAGGTTTAAGCTTGTTAGTCTTTCCTCATAACTTAAACCTTCCATTCCCCTTATTAATTTAGTTGCCCGTCTCTGCACTTTTTCTAACGCTATAATATCTTTTTTTAAGACAGGTGCCCAAAATTGCACGGCATATTCAAGATGCGGTCTGACCATTGATTTATACAGACATATCTTCTATAAGCACCGATCGATGTAAGAAACACTCTTGCCTGGCTTTAATACAGAGAGAAAACCCAAGTTAACAAGCTTGAGCAGCACTGATCACATCTAAGGTTCAAGTCACAAAACTACCACATGCTTATATTTTCCAGGTTATGGCCAAGACTTGCTGACAATGGATCTTCATATCTCCCTCAAAAACCATGATAGTCATTGCTGTAAACGTACAGGATCTCAAACTGTGGAACCTGGGATGATTACCAGCAATTCGCAGAATTCTTTGAATGCAATAAAAAAAAACAAAAAAAAAAAACAACCACACCAACTAAGAAAGTCATGTTAGAGCAGAAACATCTGAAGGGACCGGGGGTCAAGATCCCTGCTGCACATGCTCACACATCCATTAAAAAGCGTGTCTTTGGACAGTTTCAAAGCGTATATTCAGCTTTGCCATTACCCTTGTCGTCGTCGTCTCCCCCCCCCCCCGTGGGGTTAACAACACTAGATAGTTTGAAAATATGCAAATCCCCCCCCCCCTCCCCTATTTGTTGCAGGGGTGTACTTTCAGATATACCTACCACACTGACTGAACTTCTCTTTCAGCTTTGGCCAGGTCAAGTCAAATGGTAGCTAAAATGAGAAAGTACATACATTGTTTAGAAAAATAAAATAAAAAACGCCAAATCAATACAAAAAAAAAGTCAAAACTTACATTTCGAACAAAGATTTGACATCCTTTGTTTCCACGCTCTCTTAAACCACCTCCCAACTGAGAAGAGCCAAATCCACCGAAACCCCTGTCCAAGTCTAGATTCCGATCTAATCCACCTCCAAGTCTGTCAAAGCTGGTGCTCATTCGGTCCATGCCAAGACCCATACTCATACTATTTACAGCACCTTGGAAGGAAAATGAAGCTTAAAGAAGAAAGTTGTGCATATTAAAACTAAAACGGAGTCAGATCAAGATCAAACAATGGCACTTACTCATTCCAGATCCTAGAGGACCCATTCCAGAAGAACCCATTCCTCCAAAACTTCCAACCATGGCACCACCTATTTGTTACAAAAGTTCATGTTACACAATGAACCTGTAACACTACTTAAATTTCTATTATTGCTGCAAACACCTGATTAATGTAGGGTTTGTAGATCTAAAAAAAAAAAAAAAGTTCTACACCAATCTGTAGAAAATCGGGTCAGATGCAAAGACTCCAAATTATAATAATATATATATATATATATATATTTTACACACAAAGAAAATTGTAGATTTTACAGGCGGATTTGTTTCTCAAAGTAACTTAACAAATTAACATTTTAGAAATAACCCACAACCAGGGGGCCTTGCGATTGAGTATATGTAAAATGACACTCTAGGCACTGTCTAATCAAATATTTGAGTGGTTAGTGACCAAAATGTTACGACTGAAATTACGGAGATTCCAGCCAATGCGCTCGCATTGGGGAGATCTTGAATGGTTAATGTTTAACCCCTCATCCCCCTTCCTAGTTTTTCTCTATAGATCCTTTAAGGAGCTTAAATTCATGTGTGCTTAACCTACATCGAGATGTATTAAAACAACATTCGCAAGATCCCGTGGCCTTTAGGTTTTCTTTAAATTAGCAGTACTAATTTAAAGTATGCAAACAGAAAATAGTCATTTGAACACCGCCTGATTTATTACAAAGACCCAAAATGATTTGAAAGTGTAAAGCTTCATGAACCCAGTCTGGTGCTCTGAAATAAAAAAGTTGAACTTACTCATTCCTCCAAATGAATCCCCATATCCGCGACTTAAGCCAATATCACTACGACCAAACTCTCTGTCCATGCCGCTTCCCATTCCTCCTCTGTACATGTCTAGGAAACAGAAGGAAAAGTTATTCTGAATGTGCTTACAATTTCAGGTTTCTCAAGACGTTCTGCATTTTAATGCCAACAGCTTACCTCCCATGCTGCTTGCCATGCCTCCCATGCCAGCCATGCTGCTTGCCATGCTTCCACTCATGCCTGAGCTTAAACTGCCTCTGAAGTCATCCACACCACCCATTCCTACGTACAATGCATAAAAGAACTATTCAGGAATGGTTACAGTAAATAACTTCGTAAAAAGCATGTAGTTAATTATTTGCTTATTAAAAAAAAGGAGTAAAAAATTTGAGATCTCTTTAATCAAATGACCCAGAAATCTTAGAAGTTTCTAGGTGACGACCTATATTACTGATTTTTAAATTAAAGCAGATGGGTGATATGAATGGTTAAACGTTAACTGAGACAATCAAAGCCACGTGCCTTAGAATAGGATACATGTACGACTCAAAAATACCTGACATTCTGCTCATGCCACCAAATCCTGTCATATTATTAATTCCTTCCATGCCACTGAAGCCGCTTCCTAATGAAAAAAATAAAACACACATTTAACATTCATAGTACATACAATTCAGAAATAAGAAAAAAAGTTCTCATTTTAGAAACTCACCTCCCATTCTGCTCATACTCCCAAAGCCTGGACCATCCATACCCATACCTTAGAGATAACCAAAACGATTAGTTTACACTTGTGGCCATTACCATTTGTTACAATTTAAATACATGCTTTGTTTACCAATCCCTTTTAAGTTCATGATTCTAATTATATACTTGCCTCCGGGACCCATGTTACCCATGCCTATCTGAGTCGCATTGATGGGCTGTCCTCCTGGTCCAAGACCCATTCCGATACCACCAAGTCCACCTGTTTATAAAGCAAATTCATGCACCTGTTATACACCTTGATATTGCCAATAGAACTTGGCCCTGGTATCAAATTCTAAGACAGTCTTATGCTACAATGTCCCACTTTGTTTGCTGTCACATAACATTCTGGTTATAGACTAACTCAAGAAACAAGGTTCTAATATTTCAGGTCTGAAAAAAGGAAATTTGGAAGCACCATTAAGTTCAAGATTTAACAATATGGGAGAACATATAAAAATTATTCTACAGTAATCTAATAAATTTTGGCATGGAAGATGTAATTTGGTACTAGCCATGTTTCTACTTTGCCCTAAAAAAGGTGTGATGCTTTTGCATCTGTTGAAATAAAAGGAGTTTGCCAGGATTTAACCTTTTGCATTAATACTTTTGGAGTATACTTACGAGGCAGCTGTGGTGCTTTCTCAATCACAAACTCTTCATGAGGAATCGATTTGTCATCCTGGAACAGGGAATTTAAATTAACAAAATCCTTATGGTGGAGGACGCAACACATTACACACAGACGTAGGAGAACCTTACCATTTTAACATGCATAGGTCGATCAAACAAAAATTGCCCGTTGAACATAGCTGGGTGACGTGTGGTTAAGGAAGACACAAAAAAAGTGTAGAAGATTTATGAAACAAAGCCAGTTCAAAGTTACTTATATAGGCTTTAAACTAGATAAACATTCAGTAGTTAGACATGTGCACAAAGTTCTGTACAAATTATTTCCAATATCCAAAATCAGAATCCCCGATGTTTAAGTATTAGACAAATTCAGGACCATCAGAAGCGTTCAGTGTATTCACTTCCCTGGCGGTTTTTCCAAGTGTGGCTGGGGGTTCAATTTCACTGCTCTGAGCAGTAATCCCGAGCCACATTTGGGCTGGATACATACCTGGACCTGCACTCCCCCGCAAATCACATTCTCCTCCGGCCAATCGCAGCATCCTGCTTCCTGGCTCCCTTCTCGCGAGTCAGCCAGAGGCAACTGTAGGGGACAGTGAGGGAGTGCAGAGACAGGTATGTATCCAGCCTGAGTGTATATCAGAAACGGGACACAAAGGAGGTTAAAATATGAAAAACACATGAAATAAGTGGAGGCAGCACTTTCAGGTCAAAACTCAGCACAAAACAATGTGTTACCATTTCGTTCAATTACTTTTAGTATTCCAAAATAAGATTATTCGGTTCAGATCTTGGACAAAAACACACCGCGATCTGAATTGCCAATATAGGTGCAGTCTGAATTGCATACGTCTAGTAGTCACACCAATTTTGCCAGAACGGAGAACCAAATTAAAAAGGTTCTCCGATATTCATATCCAATGCAGAACAAGCCTCAGAATACAGTTCTTAAACTGAAACTCATGTAGTGCTGTGTATAAATGATGGAGTCTATGAATAGATTTGAGCGTTTGTTTAGGTTATGCAAGGATACAAATTGCTTGCACTGCTTCAAGTGATTGATCAAAGGTAACGGTTCCCATGCCGCGGCTTTTGCCATCTTTATCTTCCTTAATGTCTGCGCGCTTCACAGTTCCTGCAATGCTGAATACCTCCTTCAGCTTCTTCCAGCCAACTTTAAAATCAAGCTAGAAAAACAAAACGCTTGCAAGATTAGCAACTTAACTCATTTACTATTAAGCACTTGTCATTTAGAAAATATGTATGTTTACATGAAACGCAAAAATGTTTAAGGCTAGGGTCAGACGAACGCATTTTCACGTTGTCTGTGAAAAAGTGCGTTCGAACGAATGGACGCATTTTTTCACGGAGTACGCGATAGCGGTCATACTATGCGCATTTGCGTTCGTGATTTTGTACGGATCATCAATAAAACACTTTGTGCATCTGGACGTTATGTTGGCCGGACATTAGCAGTGTCTGACGTCTCCCAATCACGCACACACGCCGCTAGCGGACGCAGCGCACTCTGTACAACCGTACTAGTGGTTTTACGTTCGACAAAATGCGTTCGTTTGCCACTTGCGTTGCGCAGCCGGACTTTTGTGCGACCGTACTTCGTATATTGGCCGTCATTGCCCGGCATTTGCTGCTACTACAGCCGTGATTTAGGCTAGGGTCAGAGTGGGGCAGTCGGAACGCGCGTGCAGGCGCACTAAATCACGGCGGCAGTAGCAGCACATAACGGCCAATGACGGCCAATATACGCAGTACGTGCGTACGAAAGTGCGCCGACACCACGCAACCAGCAAATGAACGCATTTTTCTCAGAACGTGAAACCGCTGCTACTGACGTACAGAGTGCGCTGCGGCCGCATGGCAGCGTGTGTGCGTGATTAGGAGACGTCAGACGCTGCTAGTGTGCGGCCTACATAACGTTCAAACAGCCGGATTTCCCTAGACTTCTTTTTACCCCACCGTCATGAAATACGTCCAGAATTGCGCATCGTCTGACCACTTAAGCGTATTCCGTGAAAAAATGCGTGCGCACGCATCGACGTACATTTTGACGGTGGCCGCAGAAAATGCGCTCATCTGTCCCTAGCCTAAGTGCGCCTGCACGCGCGTTCGCACTGCCTCAGTCTGACCCTAGCCTAAGAGTAAGATGCCCGCTTTTGTATGAATTTTCATTTTGCATCTATTCTTCCTTTAACCCTATTCGATGCAGAGCCATTTCACCTGTGTGTGCTGAGCTCATGTTTAACTAGAAGACCTAAGCCAATCATATAGCCTTATTTTCAGCATTATTACGTTTAGGTCTTGTCCCATCAGAATGCTATAACAAATAAAAGATTTATATTCAGATATTTTTTCACATTTTAGCATCCAAACATTTGGTTCTATATGCTATGGGGCACAAAAATAGAAACCTGCTACTAACTGAACAAAACTTTTTCGCTTGTGTTTTGCATAGTAGGACCGTCTAAAAACACTGACCTTACGTGCAGTGCGGAAAATTGCAGCGGTATTGCTCCATTTCTTTGTGACAAATGGCCAATGCGATTGCATTGGAACAAAATAAGATTTTAGGTTTGTGTCCCCCCCCCCCCCATGACATTTTATAAGGTCATGTTTGTTATTAGAAAAGGCCAGACTCTTACCTGTCCAATGACGCCTAACTTGACTTTGGGGTGTAAAGAATAGAAACACAGGTTTCAAAAGTACCCTGCTCTACTTTAAGCGGTGAAGCAGTTTGTGTTTTAGAGGAACCAATGTGTAATAACGCTTTGTGCCACCACCTCCACATTTGGTCCCAGCGTGGGAAAAGAAAAAAGTTAGAGCAGTGGCATTGTTTGCTTTACAAGTAAACACAAATCCTCCCTCCAAGAAGAACCCAATACCACCCATCTCTCTACGAGTAAATGGAACACCCATTAGCCCAACACCCCAAGCTCGCTGCCTTGGTGTCACTTGACTCTGACCCAACGTTCTCTTCCCACATCCAGGAGACCAAATCATGTTATTTTCAACTCAAAAACATTGCCCGTGTCCGCCCCAGGATACCACAAAAGTGCTGGTTCATGCTCTTGTCATCTCACGACTGACTACTGCAACTTGCTCCTTATTGGCCTGCCCAACTCCCATAAATCGCCCCATTGCAATCTAATGAATGCAGGGGCCAGGCTTATTTTTCCTCACTAAAACGCACCTCGCGTACTTCCCCCACTCTGCCAGTCCCTCCATTGGCTTCCTGCACGTTTCAGGATACAGTTTAAAATACTGACGCTCAAAATCACCTAATAACTCAACCCCTCCCTAAGGCTAGGGTCAGACGAAAGCATTTTTCCCCGCGAACGTGAAGAAGTGCGTCCGAACGCATTGGCGTATTTTTTCACGGAATGCGCAAAAACAGTCAGACGACACGCATTTTCGGTCGTGATTTTGTATGGATCGTCAAAAATTTTTGCGTCTGGACATTAGCAGTGTCTGACATCTAATCACGCAAACACGCCGCAGCTGCGCACTCAGTACGTCAGTACTAGCCGTTCAGCGTTTTCAGAAAAATGCGTTCAAATTCCACTTGCGTTGCACGGCTGGACTTTTGTGCGGCTGTACATCGTATAGTGGCCGTCATTTGCTGCTAATGCGGCCGTAATTATGTGCGCCAGAACGCACGTTAAAAGTGCGCTGGTCTGACCCCAGCCTAAATGTCTTCGTTACTCCACAAGCAGGTCCCACCTAGACAACTCCATTCAGCAGGTGATCTCCACCTGTCATCGGTCCACACACGCACAGCCAACTCTCTCCAAGACTTCAAGGGCAGCACCAGTCCTGCGGAATGACTTGCCTCGCCCCATCAAACTCTCCCCTGACCTTCAAGAAATCGCTCAAAACCCATCTCTTCAGATTAGCGTACCGCATCACCTGATGCAACTCATCCCTCTGAAGCCGCTTCTATAGCCCCACGGTTCCCAAACCACTGGCACTAATGATCCTGCTACCTAGTAAAATTCCTCTTGTCTTCCTCAACCCCAATCACTCTAGACTGTAAGCTCCTATGGAGCAGGGCCCTCTACACCTCGTTTCCACCATATGTCCGTTTATATGTATTTTGTTACCTTTGGTTATTGTATAGCACTGCAGAAACTGTTGGCGCTATATAAACTGACGATAAGAATAATAATGTCCACACTTTAGAAAGTGTGTGGAGGGGGGCGTCAATTTAGGTTTTTGATGAACCAATGCGCAATAATGCATTGTGTCATCGCCTTCACGCTTGCTGGAATCGTGGGAATTGAAGAGAGTTAGTGCAGCTTTGTTGTTAATTGAACCACAGTGCTGCATTAGAGAGTGGTGGTGAAGGGGGGAAACACACACACACACACACACGTAACCTTTATGAAGCTCTAAAAAGAACCCTGTAGGGAGTTCCCTTTCACGTCAGTGTACATCCAAGATGTGAGCCCGCACTGGGTGAACACAGCGGGTCAGCACTCTAGAGTGTAAGCTGAGGATGCGCTCAGCATGCCGTCCGGTGGCCAAAATATTAAATATAAAAGCCGCCAGTAATGGTTTGAGAGTAACCCAATAGGGTAAATAGCTGCACAGTTTGGGAGGATGACTGTAGCACATATGTCTGTATGCACCCATAAAATCAGATACAAAGCTGAGCTTTTCGCACTACCTCTGTTAGCAATGCTGCATTAAATCTGGCTGGAGCTTCCATCAGGCTACTGATGTGTTACCAATGTTGCAAGACAATGTGTTAACAGTTCAAACATACATTAGCAACAAATATTGTAGTTCCCAGTCTTCCTGCTCTGAGGGCGCTGATGATTTCTGGTGGTATGTTAGGATTATTAAGAATAGAAGGTGGGAGATTCATGATCCCAGGACCCATTTCAGAGTTATGACTGCTTGGATGCGATGCTCCTCCACGTAACAATGCTCTTCGTGCATGTTCGCCATCTGGGTCCTAAAAAGCAGGTAGGAATATAAATATTTTATACACAAATTGATGCTCGTGGTATCATTTGTAGTACGAATGCTATTGGACATAAAAGATTTTTACACATCTTCACCATAAAAACCTTTAGAATTTTATCTAGTAAGAAAACGTTACCGTCGTTTTGCTGGGAAGGTGATTACTTCATAAGTTACAATGTATGTAAACCACAACCAAACACCACCCTCCCACAAACAATTTCACCAGAATGTGATCTATGCTACAACAACAATTACCAAAAAGGAGATTAAAATACCACAAGCCAATTTGAACATGTCTGATTCTGTACTACCAAGGCAGAGTAAGTGAATGTGATGAGATCTCCCTGCAATCATTGTATCGATTTTGTCAAGAAAAGTTGACCCCCCTCCCCCCAGCTTACCGCTTTAATGTTGAGGGGCCTTCCATTAAGATCGTGCTTGGTCATCACTTCTAGAGCTTTTGAAACAAATTCCATATCCTTGAACTCAACAACACTAAAATGTGGAACAAATGCATATTAGATCCTCCAAGTAACTAGATTAAAAAAAGAAAAAAAAAAATTGAACGCATAAAGTCAAACTTACCCACAGCCCTATAGCCATTAGTTCATATAAAGAAAGGGGGGGAAAAAAACGACAATGTTAATTTGCATGCCAGAAACCAATTTAATAAGACAGTTTTCAGCATTTTTCTGGAATGCAATTTTTTTTTTTAATCCAGGTTTGTGTTTTTTGATTTAAAAATACTTTAACGCTTTTCCCCACAAGAACTCAAATTTACAGGTGCATTAAAATTTGGAGAACCTCTACAAAAGGAAAGACTAAAAATTCTGGATCTCAGTTCCAGAAAAAAACAGAACGAACACTGGGGATACAAAGGTTTCATCTTCATTCCACCTTCCCAGTGCCCACCACTTGTCTCACCAGAAGACTAAGCCGTAGCACATTTATAGCAAGATCAGTGAAAAGGTCTAATTCTGGGAATCAGTTCGCTCAAAAGCACTGACTGTTTGGTTGCCCTTCAAATCACAACAGGTGTTTCATAAATAGCCGATAAATTCAGTACACTTCCAGTACTACTGTCAAGTATTTGCCAGTGAATTATTAGCAAAACGCATTTGAACTGGACCAATATTCAAAACATGCCAGCCTTCTGCAATGAGCTTTCATAGAAGCAAATTCACAAGAGTTGAACAAGCAAAATGTTTGGGGAGGGGAAAACAGAAAAAAAATGTAAATCGAAAATGCAGTTAGGCACTTTCAACCTTGTGCATTTTGGAAGAGAGAAAAGGCTACTGAGCTCTCTGGAACTGTCATACGGCAATACAATATGATTAAATGAAACTTACTTCCCCAAAATAACGTGAACAGGTGTTACAGAAGACCACTGAGGGACTTTCACACCTCAAGCAAAATTGTTGCCCACGGCACTTACCCTTGATTTTCCTTCAGCATCCTTAAAGAGCTCCACGTATGTAACCTCACCAACTACATAAGACATACAAAAGGGAAAATACCAAGAGACAAGGCATTTAAAACACCAGTAGCTTTCTTTGCTGTGTCCAAAACTCTACAGAAATAACCGGTTATTCACCAACAATCAAACCCAGACCATCATACCTCCTGTCTATGGCTCTGTGATTTTAGCAGCCACATGATCAAGAGCAATACACACTACCAGAATTGTAACCTAGGCGATTACTGAAAAGTTATAGTTGGCCAGTATGATATAGTTGGTGAACAAATTCAATAAAAAAAAAACAGAACTGGGCCCTTCGCCAACATTATCACTTTAGCATTTGTCATCCAAAACTCACAAACAGCTGTTTTAAGGTGACCTTCTACCTGAATGTCTTCAGTGGTAAATTGCCATAAGATCCAAATTTACAAGTCATGTGTTTCACAGCAAACTACAAGCAATGGGATACAGTGAGTAAAACCAATCAAATAGGCTTGTCACCTTACAACAGATACACCAGAGACAGTTACAAACATTGCATTACAAAGCTACCATTGAGCCAGGCGATTCACATTGAAAATATACAATTTCCAGAGTAAAAAAAATAAAACAGGGCAATACTTTCCCCGGACATTTGTAAATTATTGTAAAGTTTGGAATTTAAAACATTAGATACTGGACTTCACAATTCAACAAGTATAGGCCATAAATGAAGTCAAACCAATCACAATATTAGGAGCCATTAGGTGTAGTTCTGTCTAAAACATACAAAAAGAAAAAAGTTTTTTTAAGGTCTTCCTTTTGTAACAGCGATAAGAGAATGACATTTGTATACAGTAAACATACTAGGTCTACAAAGCAAGTCGGTGCCTACATAACCAAAATGCAAAATTTAAAAACTTGGTTATTAATGGAAGGAAGAATGTTTTTAGAAAGATTCAAGTGGGATTGAAGCCTGGACAGACTCACATTCACAAGACTACTAAAAGGTTTACCTTTTTCCCTCATGAGATCTTTGATGGCTTGCCACTTCATGTCATAAGGAATATTACTGATGAACACTCTATTCCGACTCTGACCCTTCTTCTCGCCAGAGTTTGGATGTTTCTCTTTGCCATAAGGGTGGAATCTATTGCCCCTCCTGTTTCCAGTCATCTTCTCCTTAAGCACGGGTTTCTCTTTTGTGGACTCATCGTCACTTTATGAAAAACAGATTTAATGAGTACACATAATAAACCAAAACTGTACATTTGCAAACACTGACCTCAGACTCTCTTCCTGAGGAATTTTTGACTCTTTACTACTCATTGGCTCTCAATGCACTTTGTGATGAGGATCCATGGTATTGGAAGGACAGAGTATTCAGCCTCCCATCGCACACCAGCTGCGCCTTGGCAGTAGGTTATGTCTGGCCAGTGCTGAATTGAAGGCGTTTAAAAACAGACCAACATATTATAAATTGGCGTTTGCATGTATTTTCTCACACAACTCATGAAATCTCTCCCCCTTTTCTTCCTGGTTAGCCACTGATCACATCCAGCCTTCCAATCAGACGGTTTTAAAATAAAAATGTATCGAGGGACGATTGATTCCTAGTGAAACTCTACTGTATTGAGATCCATTCAATCCAGGAGTTTACATGCTAGTAATAATCCTTTTAGAGAAACAAAACAAAAAAGAAATTGGTACAGAAAGGTACCGCGGGGCAACTGCTACCAAAGGGGGGACTTAACCCCGAGTAGAAACTCGTATAACGTGAAAAACTAGTGGGTTGCCACGGACAGTCTAACGAGAAGTGATGTGACGTGAGACATGCTCTAGTGTGTATAAATACATGCCAATACACTCTTGAATTTTGTGCTGCATATTCTAGCGGTGCCACTGTGCCGCCCCCCTTTCCCCAGGCTGCATGGTGGAGGGGGGGGGGGGGGACGGCTGCCTAACCTGACCAAGCTTGTCTGTCACCGGCAGGTGGCGGAGAGGAGCTTCTTTGCCTCCTCGCTCTGATCACACTGGGGTCTGATGTCTGGGCATGTTATTTTTGTAACTTTATTCTAAATAAAACCTTTAACAAGTGTAATTTCATAAGATAATTTAAGGGGGTGTGTTCAGGGGCAGAGTTAAGGGCTGGGTAGGGGTTAGGTGGATCAAGTAAGTTATGGCCTGGTTAGTAGCTTGATACTTTCAATTTAGAGCCCTGCATCCTAGCAGGTGTCTCATGTATGCGAGTGTTAGTTTACCAATTTAGAACTTAACGTTTAATAGGTCTGACTTTTGTTTTTAATCTACCTACCTTCTTGGACTGTCAGTGCCAAACCCCCCCCCCCCGTTTTTCACAGAGACATGGCCTCATTTTTTTTGGCACTAAAAACCACAGAAACGTTGGCATTTTTCTGTGTGTGTGCGCACCTAACTATAATGTCAAGCCTTTACTTAAGTCAGATTGATTACACCAATATGCAAGATTTTGTTGTTTTATAATGAATAGGTGTATCTGAATGGATTTCTTGCGCAGATTCCAAAAAGGACCTTCAAAATTCCGTATCATGTCAAGTTTTTTCACAAATGATGGAAATGTGAAAATTTAAAAAAAAAACGTTTCATGAATGGTCTTTGGTGTAGCCTGCTTGTTGGCCGAGCAATATTCCAATCACCTTGAAATCCCTGCACAAATTTTCTTGCTTTTTGTGTAAAAATGGGACTCCAGAGCAAGGAGGGAACATTGGGTTCGGCAGCAGCGGCCAGTCAGAAGTACATTCAAACTTGGCGGAAAAAAACATTGTTTCACTTCCACTGGTTGATCCCTCGAAAATACTGTTGCCACCTTTACACATCAAACTTGGCTTAATGAAGCAATTCGTGACAGCTTTAAGCAGGGACAGTAAATGCTTTCAGTATCTTGGTGGTAAGTTTCCATCAATCACGTCTGAAGAAAATTAAAGCTGGCAATTTCATAGGCCCTCAAATATGAAAATTAATGGCAAACAACATATTCGAGGAAACCATGAGTGAGTGCAAATTGCGAGCATGGACTGCATTCAGAAATGTGGTACACAACTTTTTGGGGAACACGAAGGCTTCAAATAACACCACTTCAGTCGAGGATATGCTGCAATCCTATGAACTGCTTGGTTGCAACATGAGCGTCAAAGTTCACTTTCTTCATGCTCATCTAAATTACTTTCCTAACAATCTTGGTGATTTTTCGGAAGAACATGGCGAGCGCTTCCCTCGGGATATTAAAGTGATGGAAAAGAGATAAAGGAAAGTGGACTGTACATATGATAGCCGACTATTGTTGGATGTTGAACAGAGACTATATGGACGCACACCGAAGACAATCCAAAAAGAGGAAGTTTGAAGGGGAGCCCAGTGGCGAATGTTAGGTAGGTTTGCTTTTGAATATGTATTTATTTATGTTTATATATTCCTTAAACAATCATTCTGCCCCTCCAGAGAACATTTTCACATGTTACAAACGTTGCCATATAGCAATGTCGATAAAAAATAATGTTTTTTTAAATTTTCACATTTCCATCATTTGTGAAAGAAACCTAAAGGTCATTTTCGGAATCTGCGCAAAAAATCCAGATACTCCTATTCATTTAAAAACAACAGAAAAAGGTTGAAAAATTGCAGATCAGTGTTCTTAGAGTACAGAGAGCTAAAGCTGATGCGGTATATAAAAGACACGTAAAAAATGCAACCACCACCAGGGTTATTCAAAGTGCTCCGAATTGGGGCCCGGAAGGTAACCGAATGCTGAAATTCAGCATACGTTACATTTCCTGGCCATTCGGCTATCTAGAGAGCAGGCAGTTCACCAAATGTTGGCGAATTGCCTGCACATACGGTTCCTGTTCAAGGGCAGTGAAATCCCCATAGAGAAGCAATGCTTCGACTATTCAGAGAACACAAAACAGCTGAGAAAAGTTGCCGAAATGCCCTGCCAGTCGGTGGTTTCATGCGACAGGTTTATTCAGGCGAATCCCATAGGCTTCATTGTTAAAAATATTCCCGTCTTAAATTTCATATCTAATAAACCGTTTATCATTTTATAATGCAGTAAAAAGTCTTAGAATCTTTAGGCATTTTTCAGGATTCTTTTGCGAAAAAAAAGAATTTTTCTGTAACAGCCCTTTTTTATTATCATTCATTGGATCTTCTACATAAATTTCAGACATTTTCGTTCTGTAGTTTCTTTGCAAACAGCGTTTCACTTTTCAAAAAGTCAAGCGTAGTTTTTTTCTTTTCACTCCATTAGTCTGCCGTGTCGGCTTTTTCCAGTGGCTGCTTGGGTTTCTCCGGCGGGGTTAAACTAGATGTTTTTGCGGGTTTCGGTGTGCGTTCGCCAGGTTTTGCGGTGAGTTTTCGTCGGGTTTGCGGCGGCTTTTCCCTGCACTATAACGGCCCTCTGGTGCTTGAATACACCGCAGGGTCGCCAAAATGGGACCACCAAATCCCACCGAATTGAAGGGAACGAAAAGTCACCGAACGTGCGGTGACTTTCCGATTCTCTTTGAATAACCATGCATGTATTTATGCAAGGTTATTTTCTTCCGTACAAAATACCAACTTGTGTTCAGGTATAGACTAAAAAAACAGTACCATCAATGTATGCTTTTAACACAATCTTATGAAATTACAGGGCAATAGGAGACCTGACCATTAGTCTTTAATGGACCAGATGGATTTAAGTCTTATTTTGAGGCACTGAAACTGTCCGACAATACAACATAGCTCATAAAGTCCTGTCATTTAAAATAAAGACACTCCAGGCTCTCCTCACATGATACACCATACATGCCACTGTATGTTAAAATAAATTGTATGCTGTGCTCAGCCTAATTAACATAGTTTTGTGAAGTTACCGTGCCATAAGAGAAATGATTGTTAAAATCCCACATATTGAAGCTGTGGCTACATCTCTTTCTGGATTTTATTAGCAGTCCAGTAGCTAAATTGTTCCATTTTCTCTTCTCACCACATGCATACTAGGCCTTAAAGAGAACTGCAAAAATAAAATATGCGGGATGTTAAGAGAACTAACCTTTCCATCCCAGCCTCTAACATTGGGGGTGTTTGATGGTCTCTGAAAATAAAACATAAGCTGCCCTGACAAGCTGAAGTTGAAACATAAAAAAAAAAAAAAAACACACCAAAACTTTCCTTTTTCTACAATATACCATATATTATGCAGTGTGTATGAATTGCGAGTGGCCTCTAGCATTGAGTGAGAACATCTCATGTAACATACACACGTTTTCCTCATAAAAAAAAAAAGGTAGGGCTGAATAGTTGATCATATACGTCTACTTTTTTTGTGTAGAAAGGATTTTACCAGGAAGGATACATTGAGATTTCTCTTGTTTTCAAGTATGTCCTGGGTGGCGAGTATGTACCGTTAGGTGTCTTGCCCAAGGACACTTACTGGAGAGGTGCTCGCTGTATTGTACCAGGAGCTGGCAAGTGTTGCTTATGAATGGATAAACACCATGTCTTTGTAGAACAGGTTCAAAAGAAAAGCAATTTCAGGATGTGGACTCTGGTATGGTTAATGTCCAAGTGGTACTCCGTAACAATGGTGTGATAAGCTGCCAGACTCATTTTCCCAATTGATCATAAAAAAAAAAAAAAGAGTTTGGCCAACCTAACTTGGAAGTTCGTGGCGTTCCAAACATGCTCAGAGCCCCTTTCTAAACTTCATGTATGCAGCAGCGAATTGATGGAAGGACATGCACAATGTATCATTATTTGGCATCAAAGATCTGCTTTACTGTGGACATCCTACAGGCCCGTGAAATGACAGATTGCTTCAAGTATTAGTTTATCTGTAGCCAAATTAGAAATGGGCCCTGAGGACCAGGGATGGGAAACCACTGCGCTAATGAACTTGTTTAGTAGAAAAGCTTCAGGGCCTTCCCTTCAGCCCAGGACTTCCGAATCAGGGATTTTAGCATCCCATGAGGAGAAAAGGGGAGTAAAAAAAATAATCTAATTATTGGGTAGATGGTAGCAGCACGATTACGTACCCAATTATTTATGGGCAAAACAAGGGGGTGCTCTACTTTTTAATAGCGTATCCCCTTAACTAGCAATCCCTGAATAGGCAGTGAACGATTCAAGTTAAAATGATTGAAATACACAATAGAAGGCTTTTTCTTACAGGTCGCCTATAGCCGCCTCGCATTCAGTTTGCTGGATGGCTCGCCCCACGCTGCCGGTAGGGTATGGCGCCTGGGTCTGACAGGCCTCAGGCGGGCAAAACGACAAAGACGCGGCCTGCACTCACACATACACGCACACAATGTCGGTGGGGGAGACAACAGCAAGCATCAAATAAAGCCATGATTCCGGCATCACGCCTCGCTCAGGCCGCCGCTGCTGCTGCCTCCTCCCCATCCTCGGGCCGGCGGCCATTAGCCGAACCTACTTCTTGCCGTTGGTGGGGGCCTCCTCTCCCGCGCTCTCCTCTGCCAGGTCTTCGTTCAGGCTGTTATTGTCGTCACTGCCGTTGTTCAGGGCTTCCAGGGAGTCTTGCTGCTCGATGTCTGCCATTTTTCGGATCTCAAGTATCGCCGCAAGCAACCACACAGTCTGCACCACAGAGCGGTTTTTCAAAAGGCCGCAGCGCCTCTCCTTCCCCAACTGCGTAATCCAACCGTACGGTACTCTCGCGAGATGAGAGCGCCTCTTCGTGATTTCTTGGTTTTTTTTAACTAGATTTTCAACAACAGCTTTATTATTCCGTTGTGCTGAGAACAATCAACAATGATGTGGTCGCTTTGTTTGTTCTAGGCCTCAGCCTTGCTGTTTTCTTTGTCCATTTATATTGTCTGTAAAAGGTCATTAGTAATAGGTGAAAACCGAAACCTATTTAATAGCACAATTGTTTTGATCTACTAAATAGTGAACTGTTCTGAAAGGAAAAATAAAATGCGAAGGAGAGGGAGTAATTTCTGGTGTTTACAGCTTTTTAGTTCAGAATATGTCTAATATATATTGTTATGTGGAAGGCACTCTTGGGTATCCATTAAAAATAGCTTGAATTTTCATTCACATAGAACTTAACGTTTACATTTCTGCTCCAAATTATCCCAGCTCAGGCAAACCTTTATCAAGACTTGAGGGTTATTCATAAAGGTCCGTGCGCTCACCTTCGGCACCCTTAGGCTAGGGTCAGACTAACGCATTTTTCGCGTCTTCCATCAAAAAGTGCATCTGGACGCATAGACGCACTTTTTGACTGCAGACGCGATAGGGGTCACATGGTGCGCAATTTCGGCCGTGATTTTTGACGGAGCTATAAAAAACAAATGGACGTGATTTGGTCAGACGTGCAGCGTCCGACGTCTCCTAATCATTTACACATGCCGCTATGCCGACGCAGCGCACTCTGTGCGTCAGTACTAGCAGTTCGACGTTATGAAAAAAATGCATTCGTTTGCCGCTTGCGTTTGCGCGGCTGAAAAGGGAAGTGCTCATGCCACTGTACAGAGCACTGGTGAGACTTCACTTGGAGTACTGTGTGCAGTACTGGAGACCGTATCTCCAGAAGGATATAGACATCTTAGAGAGAGTTCAGAGAAGGGCTACTAAAATGGTATACGGCTTGAAGGAGAAATGTTACCAGGAAAGGCATAATGATCTTAACATGTACAGCTTGGAAAAAAGACGAGACAGAGGAGATATGATAGAAACAATTAAATACGTAAAGGGAATCCACAAGGTAGAGGAAGGGAGTTACATAGTTACATAGTTACATAGTTATATAGGCTGAAAAAAGACATGCGTCCATCGGGTTCAGCCTCTCCCACATAACCTACTGCTGTTGATCCAAAAGAAGGCAAAAAACCCAGTCTGAATGCTTGCCAATATGCAACATACTGGGAAAAAATTCCTTCTTGACCCCAGAATGGCAGTCAGATTTCTCCTTGGATCAAGAAGCTTTTACCCACTTATTAAATATTATAACCCTTAATATTCTGTGTCTGCAGGAAGTCATCCAGTCGTTTTTTAAAAGTCTGTACAGACTCTGACCCAACCACCTCAACAGGCAGAGAATTCCACAGCTTTATTGTTCTCACCGTAAAATAACCCTTCCTATGCTTTAAGCTAAATATTCTTTCTTCCAGTCTAAATGGATGACCCCTTGTCCTATGTATAGTCCTGTTAATGAATAGGTTATCAGACAATGGTTGATAATGGCCCCGTATATATTTATATAAGGTTATCAGATCCCCTCTACGGCGCCTTTTCTCTAAACTAAACAGGTTTAAGCTTGTTAGTCTTTCCTCATAACTTAACCCTTCCATCCCCCTTATTAATTTAGTTGCCCGTCTCTGCACTTTTTCTAGCGATATAATATCTTTTTTTAAGACAGGTGCCCAAAATTGCACGGCATATTCAAGGTGCGGCCTGACCATTGATTTATACAGAGGCAAAATTATGTTTTCATCCCGTGAGTGAACTCCCCTTTTAATGCATGCCAGTACTTTGCTGGCCTTGGCGGCTGCTGTTTGACATTGCACATTGTTACTTAGTTTGAAGTCTATGATTATTCCCAAATCCTTCTCCTGCTTGGATTTCCCTAACTCCGTACCATTTAGGGTATAAATTGCTTGTGTGTTCTTCACTCCAAAGTGCATAACTTTACATTTATCTAGATTAAATTTCATCTGCCATTTAAGTGCCCAGTCCCCCAAGCTATCTAAATCCCTCTGTATATTTAAAAGGAAACAAAGTAGCAAAACAAGAGGACATAATCTTAGATTAGAGGGGCAAAGGTTTAAAAGTAACATCAGGAAGCATTATTTTACTGAGAGGGTGGTGGATACATGGAACAGCCTTCCAGTTGAAGTGGTAGAGGCCAAAACAGTAATTGAATTTAAGCAGGCATGGGATAGGCATAAGGCTATCCTAAACAAAATATAAATCCAGGTAAAGTATCCATGTAATTGGGCAGACTAGATGGGCCGAAAGGTTCTTATCTGCCGACATTTTCTATGTTTCTTCAAGAATTCCCCTAGAGAGAAAGAATACACAGACCAATAGTGTAACACTATATATACAGCTGTGTTCAAAATTATTCAACCCCCCAATGCTGTAAAGGGTTTTAGGGAATTTAGTGTACATTTGTAATTGTATTCAGAATGAAATCCTACAAGGACTTTTTATAGAACCATATGCAACTAAAATGACATCAATTGGTTTTGTAATACAGTAGTAAATGTTTCTTTTGTGAATTCTTCATTGACACAATTATTCAACCCCTTAAAGACTACCACTCTGAAGAACAGAGGTTCATTAAAGTGTTTTCAATCAGGTATTGAAAACACCTGTGGATGTCACCGAGCAGCAATAAAGCATAATAAGTACCAATTAGGCAGCTTTAAAATGACTGTGATACTCAGCTCCTTCTAGACATTTACTGGTGTGGTTACAAACATGGTGAAGTCAAGAGAATGGTCCAGGAAGACAAGAGAAGAGGTGATTACTCTTCACAGGAAGGGCAATGGCTATAAGAAGATTGCAAAGATGTTAAACATACCAAGAGAGACCATAGGAAGCATCATTCGCAAATTCAAGGCAAAGGGCACTGTTGAAATGCTACCTGGTCGTGGCAGAAAGAAGATGCTGACTTCGACTGCTGTGCGCTACCTGAAGCGTAGAGTGGAGAAAAGTCCCCGTGTGACTGCTGAGGAACTGAGAAAAGATTTGTCAGATGTGGGTACTGAAGTTTCAGCTCAGACAATACGGCGCACACTGCGTAATGAAGGCCTCCATGCCAGAACTCCCAGGCGCACCCCCTTGCTGTCTCCAAAGAATAAGAAGAGTCGACTGCAGTATGCCAAAAGTCATGTGGACAAACCACAGAAGTTTTGGGATAGTGTTCTGTGGACTGATGAAACAAAATTAGAACTGTTTGGGCCATGGATCAATGCTATGTTTGGAGGAGGAAGAACAAGGCCTATGAAGAAAAGAACACCTTGCCTACTGTGAAGCATGGCGGGGGGTCAATCATGCTTTGGGGCTGTTTTGCTTCTGCAGGTACAGGGAAGCTTCAGCGTGTGCAAGGTACCATGAATTCTCTTCAGTACCAGGAGATATTGGATGACAATGTGATGCAGTCCGTCACAAACCTGAGGCTTGGGAGACGTTGGACCTTTCAACAGGACAATGATCCCAAGCATACCTCCAAGTCCACTAGAGCATGGTTGCAGATTAAAGGCTGGAACATTTTGGAGTGGCCATCGCAGTCACCTGACTTAAATCCGATTGAGAACCTCTGGTGGGACTTAAAGAAAGCAGTTGCAGTGCGCAAGCCTAAGAATGTGACTGAACTGGAGGCTTTTGCCCATGACGAATGGGCGAAGATACCCTAGATCGCTGCAAGACACTTGTGTCAAGCTATGTTTCACGTTTAAAAGCTGTTATAACTGTAAAAGGATGTTGTACTAAGTACTAAGATTGAATGTCACTTGGGGTTGAATAAAACTGATAACGATGTGAGCACAGAAAAGACATTTGTGGTTATTTCATTATAAATGTTATGTTATATTTGTCTGACCTACACGTGCCTCTTTGATTTAATTGTAAGCAAGATGACTGAATGATCAAAATCAATGTCAAACTGGCCAAAACACTCAATTTCAGTGGGGGTTGAATAATTTTGAACACAACTGTATATCGTTCATTCAGATGAAATAGAGCAGTAAATTGATGCACTCACGTGATATGGAGCCTGGGATTGGCTCTCTTCATTGGCGCCGAGGTTGTTTTGGTAGACACAGCTTTGAAAAAAGTATTTTGATAAAAGACCCAAACAAATAGTGGTTTAAGGATTTGCTTACAACCAAATACAAAATAAAATAACAAGAATGTATTAAACCACATAAATAACTCTGCCAAACGTATTTGGCCTGAGTGTCTCGACCACTCGGCTTCCTCAGTGGCAACTAAATTCTCGGCCCCCTAGCCTTCTTTTTATTCATTCCCTGGAGGTCGTTAACCAATCCTGGCACTTATAAGGCCAAAATTAAATTCGTAACGCAAAAATGCACTCGCAACGCGTGAAACGTTAATGCGCGTAAATCAACGCTGGAATTACAATCCTCGCGCATTTTTTAATCCGTCGAGCAATAACACGCATTAAACGGACGAGCACAAATGCGTGCGCAGTAAGGTTGGGCACATAAATCAGTGTGCTGACTGTTTTTTTCACGCGATTCAGTCAATCAGAATTAAGAACCACAATTATCTCACGTTAAGTTTTTTCGCCTGTCAAAGTCAATCTGAGCATATATGCTGCAGCAATAATAAATGCACACCACAATTTCAAATTTATTGGTTTGGTATGAGTAGAATGTGTAACTATACTTTGCAGATTTTTTTTTGGTCGGGTGTATTTGGTTTCGGCCAGGTTGTTCATTTTTGCCATTAACCCCAGCTTTTAGGAGTTGCTAAAATTATGCGCGCAACGGCTATGCGTTAATTCCAGCACATAGATTGTGCACTGGTACGCAGATGGTATTACAAACGCATTTGCGCTCACAATGTTAAGTATAGGACGCTCGCTATAAAGTACGTTCGCGCAGGGTTCGCTCAGGTTCACCTGCGGTAGACGATTACGTGTATTTGTTGCGCTGACAATGTAATCCGACGTTCAGCGCAAAGGGTTTTACCCCTCGCGTTAATGTTTTTTGCACCGTCGCAAACGTTGGCGCAAAGATTGTAATTCGGCCCATAATGTATTGGGATTCTGTTCGGTGGTGACGTCTCTCCCCTCACCTTTCCTGGAGTCCACTTGCCACCAAATTTACTCCCAGGTGCCGTAGGCTTCTGTACACTGCAAAAGTGAAAACTGTGGGGAAAAACAAACGTGCCTGCGCTGATCTCCCTATCGGCATATGAGTGTGTCATAAACTTGTAAAGTTTACTCCCAGGTGCTTCCACACTCTGTGAAGGTGAAAGTGAAAATACAAGGAGAACAAACGCGGATCTCCCGATCGGCGCATACGTGTGACGTGTCGCAGTAATGAATGATCGCGTCACCACTCCGGCATATCAACGGGTCCTCCTCTCCGTCCCAGAGCGAAAAATATGCTGTTTAACAGCATTAATTCCTGCTTTATTTTTTGGAGGTGCCCCTTCTTCTCCTTATCGACATTGTTCATATATTTTCCATTCGCAACAGCATCCGGAAAAGTCCATAAAGAGAATCCCTAGAGGGAAAATCGAAAAACCAGAAAAGTCAAAAGGGAATTAAATTTTAACATTAAATATGCACACATTACAAATACTTATAGGATAAATCTAAACTGTATAATTCTAAAACGACCTCTCCTATTTTGGCCCCATTAAAAATGCTTTTATTTAAATTGCTGTATGTGCCTTTGATAATACATACTGTACATCTGTTTAACACACATATTGTGATTAAAACCTTAAAAAATGGCACATTCAGCTATATACAAAATCCTAACTACATACAGTATTTTATAAAAATTGGCAAACTTCAAAATCGAAATTCATACCCCTGGGTGCAAGGGTCTCTAAAGTATACACCTGCCTCATTTCTTCTCGATTTATTTATTTATTGAAGTCTCGGCTAGGGATGAGCTGTTCGGGTTCGGACGGTTCGGAGTTCGACCCGAACTTTGGCAGTTCGAAAGTTCGCGAATTTCGAACTTTTTGGGCGTGTTCGGTTCGGGTTGAAAAAAAAAGAAATTTTGAAAAAAGTATAGAAAATGCTTAAAAAAATACTAAATCTAGAAATATAGAGACTCTTTACTGCAGAATATTATAAGCAACGGTTTATTAGATATTGAATTAAAAACTAAAGTGTACGTGGAAAGATTATCAACTCTAAATGACCTCTGTTCACAAACGGTCATAACACCAGGTGTTTTTAGTCTGGTAATCAATTTGATACATTGTACAATATACTGAGGGTGGGGTGGTGTCTGTCTCCTTCTGATTGAGATTTGAGAATTAATTTCCCTAAAACATCCTAATATGCTGCATTTAACTGGTGTTTGAAAAAAATCTAAAGCAATGTTATTTTTCACCTCGGGATTAAACATTCACAGGGTTATTCAGAGAGCGGTGAAAAGCAGGAGAATAACTGGAGAAGTGAAAATTCTAGGTCAAAATAGCCAAACCAGAAAAATTCTCCCATTTATCTCACTTTCCAAATCGGCTATTTGGTCTAGATTGTTCTCTTCTCTTGCCAGTTCTCCTGGCTTTCACCTCTCTCTCAGGGTTGTTCAGAGAAAGGTGAAAACCAGGAGAATGGCAGGAAAAGAGAACAATCTGGACCAAATAGCCGATTTGGAAAGTGAGATAAGGCTAGGGTCAGACTAACGCATTTTTCGAAGCGACCGTCAAAAAGTGCGTCCGAATGCATTGCTGTATTTTTTCACGGATTGCGCGAAAACAGTCATACGATGCGCATTTTTGTGCGTGATTTTTTACGGATCCAAACCAGGAAACTTTGGGTGTCTGGACATTATGTTGGCCGGACATGAGCAGGGTCTGACGTCTCCAAATCACGCACACACGCCGCTAGTGGACGCAGCGCACTCTGTACGTCCGTACTAGCGGTTCTGCGTTCTCGAAAAAATGCGTTCATTTTCCACTTGCGTTTCGCAGCCGGACTTTCGTGCGACCGTACTTCGTATATTGGCCGTCATTGCCCGTCATTTGCTGCTAGTGCGGCCGTGATTAAGTGCGCCTAAACGCACGTTAAAAATTCGCTAGTCTGACCCTAGCCTAAATGGGAGAATTTTTCTGGTTTGGCTATTTTGACCTAGAATTTTCCATTCTCCAGTCATTCTCCTGCTCTTCACCGCTCTCTGAATAACCCTGACAGGGTTATTCAGAGAAAGGTGAAACTCAGGAGAATGACTGGAGAATGGAAAATTCTAGGTCAAAATAGCCGAACCAGAAAAATTCTCCCATTTATCTCACTTTCCAAATCGGCTTTTTGGTCTAGAAGTTAACATTCTCCTGCTTTTCACCGCCAAAAAATCAGTAAACTTTTTCTGCGTGTCCGAAAATGTCTCCTCTTTTCATACAGACTGCCGCCCCAAGCAGTTGTTTATGGATAGATTAAAGGAAAAAGCATTTACCGTCACTTGAAATGTCATTTTTTGGTTTTTACATATTTCTATACATCCTAGAAATCCGCCACTTCACGGGCAGGTTATGGGGACCTCCTAGGCACGATATTTGAAGGAATTTTTCATTTTTATTTTTAACCCTTATTTCATGGAAAACTCACTGTCCCTTTAAAAACGTTTTTTTTTAACTTTTTGTCCTTGTTTCCTGTCCCCCAGGGCACTACCCGGACCCCCATACACCTTTTATGGCAAATATGTAGCATATATGCCCTCTTGAAGGGCACTCTAAGGCTGGGGTCAGACGAGCGTGATTTCTACGGACTGTACGTCCGTGCAGTACGGACATCGTCAGTACGGATGACGCAGTAGTGGTCACACAGTCCGTTTCTTCACTGAAGTTATTTTTGACGGATGTAGGAGGGAAAAATAAATTACAATGAAAAAACATTCTGTCCGTCAAAAATGCTGGACGTATAAATGCAGTCCGTCTGACCATGCTCCATCACTCACACACAAAGCTATGCGGACGTTGTGGACGCAGCGCACTACGCACGTCCGTTCTAGCAGTATTACGTTCTTGCCTAACCTGCGTCCGTTTGCCGCGGCCGTTGTGCGTCCGCAGTTCAGTGCGGACGTACTTCATGTGTCAGGCTCCAATGGACTTTCTTTCATGCTATCACGGACGTACTTTTAGGCGCAATCACGGACGTGAACACTACGCTCGTCTGACACCAGCCTAAAAAACCGAATTTTCAGCCCCATTGACTTGCATGGGGGTTCGGGTTCGGTCCCGAACAAATGGGAAGTTCGGGCTCGAACCGAACTCGGGGGGTGTTCGGCTCATCCCTAGTCTCCGCCTCTCCAAATTGTTTTTACTTTTTTAATTGCAGTAGTTCTGTGTTCTATACTTTAGTCAGCTCTCTTCATGTCCTGCCCCACTGTCTGCTTAAGTATTCTTTGTATTCAGTGTTCAGCCCAGTTCCTGTTCTGTCCACCTCTCTTGTCCTGTATGCTTTATCAGCCCTGTTGTATGTATTTATCTGACCTATTCATGTTATCCAGTTACCTGTTATTAGTAATTCATTGTCCCGCGTTCCCTTTCTGGTTATGCTCAATCTGCTGTGATTCCCCTGTGTATAAATCTTTTTCTGTTCATACCTGCCTCCCTCCACATCTGTCACCGCACCTGGACTCGACCCCTCAAGCCCGGTACACCTCAGTCGTGACAATAAAAGACTTGGACAAATGTAAACTTTTGCAGGCTGGACATATGGTGCACCTATAAAAACCTTCTCTCGAATTAAACATACACAGGTTTATTCAGAGAAAGGTGAAGCGGATTGTTGTCATTGATGGAAAAATGATTTCCAGAGTCTATCAAGACATTTTGCAGGAAAATATAAGACCATCTGTCCGCCAACTGAAGCTCCGCAGAGGATGGGTGATGCAACAGGACAATGACCCAAAGCATACAAGTGTAGCGCTGGTTTAAAATGCTGTTGCTGTAGTACTTATTTTTGGCCACCAGAGGGAGACAAGCGCAATGTAAGAGACACTGGACAATGGGACTACGTTTTCCAGCATGCTTTGCGTGGGGAACAGGAAGTTGGTGGGAAAAAAGACTTACATCCGCAGCCTCGTGCAGAGGAAACCCAGAGCGCGCCGAGGAGTGAAGAGAGCAAGACGCACGTGAGACAGACAACGATCGTGACCCGGCCGGAGAGCAGGTGCGGCCTTGCGGAGCTGGAGATCGGTTCACATTACTTGCCAGAGACCTAGTAATCCACCGCTGGGAAATTAACAAAGATACAGAGTTGCTGAAGGACCCCGAGTTAGGAGACCGCGATGATCTAGTGGGAGTGCAGGCGGTAAGCAGAGCATCTTGTGACAGACACGGACAAGCAAGACAAGCGGATCCGGTGGCACAGAGTCCCAGTCAAGTCGAGTAGAGAGACGTCCTGGGTCGAGCAGAGCACAGAGTATCTGGCGGATGGGTGAGACGCCTTCCCGGCCACAGTAAAATAATAAAGCACGCTGCAATTTTGTCTAAACCTACAGGGCCCCAACGTGACTAGTCGAAGACACATTGGAATCATTCACTGGCCAGTTGAATCTTGTACCCGGGTACCAACACACGCATACATGTACACCTTCTTGGGACACAACCTGTACGGGACTCACATTCCAATAACGAAGGGGTTAATATTCATTTTTTATTTTCTGCTGCACGTTTCTCGCATTAGGAACTTCTGTAAATATATATTTATACCGTGTTGCTCTATATATGCCAGTTTATTTGAGATCAGTAAACTATATAACGTATAAAATCCACAACAGTGCTGGTGTATATTTATTCCCTAGTGCGGGGAGACTGACCCGAGGTTTAAATTCAGCGGCTCCTCCGGGAGTGAGCGCTACACAAGTAATTCAACAAAAGAATGGCTTCAACAAAACAAAATACGCCTTCTGGAGTGGCCCAGTCAGAGTCCTGACCTCAACCCGATTGAAACGCTGTGGCATGACCTTAAGAGAGCGATTCACACCAGACATCCCAAGAATATTGCTACACTGAAACAGTTTTGTGAAGAGGAGTGGTCCAAAATTACTCCAGATCGATGTGCAGGTCTGATCTGCAACTACAGGAAACGTTTGGTTGAGGTTATTGCTGCCAAAGGAGGGTCAACCAGTTATTAAGTCCAAAGGTTCACGTACTTTTTCCACCCTGCACTGTGAATGTTTACATGTTATGTTCAATAAACACATGAAAACATATACAGGGTTATTCAGAGAGCGTGAAAAGCAGGAGAATGACTGGAGAATGAAAAGTTTTAGGTCAAAATAGCCAAACCAGAAAAATTCTCCCTTTCATCTCACTTTCCAAATTGGCTATTTTGACCTAGAATTTTTCATTCTCCAGTCATTCTCCTGCTTTTCACGCTCTCTGAATAACCCTGACAATGTTTGTGTTGTATTATTTTAAGCAAACTGTGTTTTTCAAATTGTTGTGACTTAGATGAAGATCAGAGCACATTTTATGACCAATTCATACAAAACTCCACGTAATCCCAAAGGGTTCACATACTTTTTCTTGCCACTGTATATATATATGTCAGCACTTCAATAGATTAATCAGCAACTCTACTTAGTTTGGTTCTATGAATCCAGGCAGAAGGAGGGCAGATGAACGACCTTTCTCTTCTTGTGCCAGTCCTCTCCCCTCTGTGTCCCAGCACCACAGCCCAAAATGATCTGTTATACACAATACCTGATTCAGTGCACTGAATTAATCCCGGAGGCCCTAAACCCCCCCATGCGGGGACTAGAGTCCTGAGTATAGATGGGGCCCTTCTGTCTTTTAGATGACTTGGCGTTGGTGCACTTGATGTATTTTAGGTAGAGTGGACAAAGTATTCAAAGTTTGCTGTCTGTATCCAGATAAGGCCGGCAAGTGTGAGAGCAATCACAGGTTCCCTTGACTAAGTGAGGCAGAGAAACAAGAGCCATTCAGTGTTCTGGCTTAGGGAGGATTGGGCAAGTGCCCTCTCACCAATCCTGTGTCCAAAGCCCCAAAGGGGTGATATCCTGGGACCAATTCTTCAGGTTGCCTGACTGACCAACCCCTTTACTGGGTCACCACACGCTTCTCAGAGATGCACCTGGGGTCCTTCCTCCAGCAGGATGTCTGTCAGCGACCTTGAAGCTGCCTCCCTCCAGATCCAGCATACCAGCGTTTTCAGTGTGTCAGGGAAGCTCCTGGGCCTGGCTCCTCTTCTCCTCACATCCCCAGGCACGTGCTGATCATCCTGCCTCAGGAAGGGGTGGGCAGTCACTCTGTAAGATCTCCTCCGCTGCCTCTGGGCTGCTGGGATGTGTAGTTTCCCCCTTTAGGGATTATAGTGAGCTGTCTATGTTGGGGACTACATGTCCCAGAATTCCTTGTTGTTCTGACAGTCCTCCCTGTATTCATCTGAGCCGCGTTCAATACCTCAGCCGCTGCAAGTGCTGAGTTAGCAACTTGCCATTGAACGCCGTTCTGCCGCTCAGCGCTCAGCACTGCTAACTTAGCACTTGCAGCGACCCGAGGAGATGCTGCGAGTAACTGAGTGTGACGTAGTAAAGATGGCCGCCGCCATGAAGCAAGTAACAATTCCATACGGCAATGTTAATTTTGAGGTTTTTGTTCACCAAAGCACAAAATATTTATTTATTATTTACCCCTGCACATAGACATATATTACAGCTCAATTATATTTTGTTTCAGAAGTAAACATAACGTTTATTCAATAAAAAACTATCATTTGTGGTGTGTGCATACAAAACGGAATTGTGCTGACTGCTTCTCTTTCTCATATATACCTCAACTCTTGTCCGAGTCATACAAAAAACAATCTGAATCTTTCATTAAGAAATCGATTGCCATTTTGGATTTGAAATTCGCATCCAAAGTGTTCAATGACACTGCTGCAGCAAACTGAATTGCTGCGCTGCAGCAATTCAGCAGCTGCTGAGGTATTGAACGGGGCTCAGCTTCCCCTGCCAATGAGGAGACAGGGGAGGGAGGGGGGATTCAGCTGCTGCTGGCTGATAGACTGTTTGTGTCCCTATTAAGCTGCAGTGGGAAACACAAGACCACAGGCAGGCTGCGAGGCACCTGCTACACACTCCCCCCACCAAAGAACCTTTGGTCCCCCAAAGGCATTAAAGTCCTGAACCTGTTACATGCGTTTGTGATACATGAGGAGAAAAACAGGTTAGCATACACAAGACAGCAAACAGTTCACATTTTCATAAGAACCTGGCAGAGGAACCTCCCACCAATTTGCATAGGAAATAAGGTTGTTCTGCCTACAGGCCACCTTACTTGGAATGGCCCAGCTAGCTGTGCAAGGGGGAGAGTTAGGGTCACACTCCACCAAACCTGCGGTGGAGAGATCAGGCGCCTCAAAAGTCCTTTGAGAGGTGTGAACAACCTCCTCACTGGTTTCACCCAAAATGTCATATGTCAGTCTCTTGGGTGGGCGAATAATTCTTCTCTCTCTCTGCTCTTTAGGTTCAGAGGTCGTAGACTCACTAGCCTCTTCTTCCACCTCAACGAAGGGGTGAGAGTCCATAGGATCCGCTGCCGGCAAGGGAGATTGTGAGTCTTCCAGGTCTCCAGAGGACTGACTCTGAGGCACAAACTCAGGAGCCTCTGGCCTAAGAATCCTGATATCTGTCACCTTGGGAGGAGTAGGGAGGGCGTCAGGCTCTGGCCAATCAATTGACATCTCTTCATCCTCACTGTCTTCATCTTCTGCATTATGAAGTACAGGCTGAGATCTAGTCACTGGACGGGATCTCTGAGAGGCAGTGGGTGTGGACTGTGAATTTGGCTGTGGTGGCATACGAACTGCATCCGACAGGGGCAACAAATGGTTGCGATGCCAAGTCTTCAGCGGACCTGTGCTTCCTTCTGGCCGGATCTGGTATACCGGGAGCTCTTATAGTTGCTTGCAGTCAACATAGGGCTGTGACTTCCAGCGATCAGCCAACGTATGCTTCCCAGGGACACCAAGATTTCTCAGCAATACCTTGTCACCAGGTTGTAGATCCTGCACTCGTACCCTGAGGTCGAAGTTTCTCTTGTTTCTCTGTCCTCGAGTATCTGAGGCGGCTTGGGCCTTCTCATAAGCGGTCTTCAGACTTCTCCGCAGGCGATCCACAAACCCTCTGTGGGAAGTCGCTGAGGTATGGTCTAGCGACGTGCTGAAGGCCAAGTCAACTGGCAGCCGGGCCTCACATCCGAACATCAGCCGATAAGAAAAGTAACCTGTGGCAGCATTTGCAGTACTTTTGTAGGCATGCACAATGGCCGTTATGTGTTTGCTCCAGTGTTGCTTCTGTTCTGCAGTCAGAGACCCAAGCATATCCAGAAGGGTCCGATTGAATCCCTCCGGCTGAGGATCTCCCTGGGGATGGTACAGAGTGGTTCGTGACTTTTTGATGCCGAGGAAGCCTAAGAGTCTCTTAATGAGGTGACCCCCAAAGTCTCTCCCTTGATCGGAGTGGATGCGTTGAGGCAGACCATAGTGCACGAAGAACTTTTCTACTAAGACTTTAGCCACAGCAGGTGCTTGTTGGTCCTTTGTGGGAAGAGCCTGGGCATATCTAGTGAAGTGAGCAGTCACTACCAGAATATTTCCCTGTCTGCTCTGTAGGGATTTATGTCTACACGTGTCTACAACATGTCGAGATTTATATTCAATAATGAACTTATGTGAGACACAAATATCAATCGTTTATATTTCCTAGAAATTCTCCTAAATTCTTTTAATTGTCTGTGTTTTGCTTTGAAGAATACACTAATCGGATAAAAATATATATTTATTACGTATACAAAAAAGTTTAAAATCTCATATCATAATCAAAGATTTATAATCAACCACAACATCCATCAGCACATAGACACTAGCTTCTCAATATATGTATCTCCTGTTAGTAACTGCATATATGATTAATATCATTTACTTTATCAGTTAGTAACTATACACAAATGGTTAATAACATTTCTGCTTAACGAAAACAATTAACATGTATTTCCCAGCAAACCAATGTTTAACAAGCTAGATCTTATAGAGATATATGTATCTCTCTATGCTACGTGGATCAACAAAAGATGAGCTATCACTTATTCTATTTCTAGAATGATAAGTAATAAAAACTTATTTAGCGAATCCTCCCCTAATATCGAGAATTAAACTTCTAATCTTCTGCTTTTTATATTGTAGTTATATAATTCCTTGCTTATTAATTTCAATCACAGTAACTTCCAAATTCAATATATATATATCCGTATATCATTTTGCAACAGTTTCTTTAGGATAAAATCCTTATATCCGATTCTTCTTCATATCTCTATCTGCAGATTTAGAAATATTTTGAAGACTTTGGATCTAACAGTAATCTGAGATATCTCAGTCTATCTGTTGCAAGAAATACTCCAGCTATATATAATTACATTAATTCTAAATTTAATAGCTTTCATACATTACCTCTCCAATTGGGATTCAATGAGTTACAGCCTTTGAATATTCTTTATGTAATATATTGTTTTGGAATATGTGAAAATTATCAATGTAGATTTTCAATGCATATGAGTTAGAGATGTGGACCTAAATATCTTGAGTGCATTGTGTCCTGGGATGGTCTGAATGCATTATGTCCTGGAATGATCCGACTGCATTGTCGTGTCCTGGAAGTTTGAATGAATTGTAACGAACAGTACAGCTCCAATTATAGTCAATTTGACGTCACTGACAATCTACCTCTTTTCATTTAAATATTACATTCTCTATATTAAATATAATATTTACTATGCCTCAAGAGGGCAGTGTTGCACTTCCAATTAATTCCACATTTTAATTTTAATATATCTTATCTAAAGTCAAAAGATCAACCTGTTTTAACAAAGATCCTCTATTCAGTCCTACAGGGTTATTCAGAGAGCGTGAAAAGCAGGAAAATGAATGGAGAATGACTGGAGAATGAAAAATTCTAGTTCAAAATAGCCAATTTGGAAAGTGAGATGAAAGGGAGAATTTTCTGGTTTGGCTATTTTGACCTAGAATTTTTCATTCTCCAGTCATTCTCCAGTCATTCTCCTGCTTTTCACACTCTCTGAATAACCCTGCTAGACTTTGGGTCTCTTCTGTCAAGAATTAAATTAATATCTCCACTCCTCTCAAAGTTTTTACTGAGTCTCTTTATCAACTGAATTCCTTTCTAATATAACATATCTGGCACTTAGCTCGGCATTATATCAAATAAAGACAATTTAAGGTTCCATCATGTCTGGCATTTAAAAACAAAACTCTTAAAGTTTCACCTAGCAATGAACTATTTAAAAAAAATCTCTGTCCATTTCTAAAACTAGGGAAAATTGAAAAAGAAAGACTTTACATTAAACAAGATGGCTACAGGCATCCATTTTAATTTTTCCATTCTACTATACCCGAAATACCCCCCTTTGTTTTCATCTGTTCCTTTTTCAAGAGAACTTGATGGAAGCATGCAATATTTCCACCTTTAACCAATTAGGCTAGGTTTCCACCTTTCGCAACACGTTTTTCTTCTTTCATCCATTTAATAATTGAAGATTCAGTGTTTTTAAACTTCAATGTACGTACTTTCATTGTTAGTACAATCATCCAGACAGTTAGAAACATAATTACTATACAAATCACAATCTCTGTAATTTTTGGCCCGTTATAAGCAGATAGCAATTGATGATCAAGCTGTGAATACATTGGAGCATAAATCGTTAGATTATCTTTCTTTATTAGAAGTTTAATGGTATGATCAGGCTTGTTTTCTAGCAGAAATTTCAAATCCGGATTCATAGGTATCTCTCGTCCTTGGAATGCGAAATTTGTATCTCGTCATACCAGACTTCATTTCCGACCGGATAAAGAGTAACTTCTCCGATAACAACTCTTGATTCTTTAGGAACTTTCACAAGAATCACTGGTGTAGGTACCAACACTTTCTGGTTTTGTACCAGATCCTTCCGGTAAACATTTGCTTTTCTTTCTGTGTAAAACAGCGGTTGCAATAAAATATGCGGCAAATCTTTTCTTTCGGTGGTTCTTATACATAGCAATCAATGGTTTCCTGGCTTTATCCAGCATGTCTTTCACACTTGCATGAGCTTGATTCACATGGGACTTTAACATTCTCCTTTGCGTCAGAAGAAATCCAGGCGCGTCTTGGATTATAATGCCAGAAGACGGTCCTGGTTCAAGTATTGGATCTGCTCAGAATTGTGCGGAAAACAATAGGATTGTCCAGACAATCGCAATCTCCTTGGTGGTCCAACTCATTTTTGCGGATTAGCGTCTCGCAGTTCGGATTAACCAATTTTCTCTATTTCTGTTGAAAGAAAAAGTATAAATAACCATTCATAGATTTCAATCTATACACCCTCAGTTTTCCTTAAACACAACTAGCGCTTTCACTCAAATTCCCTATAGAGACTCTGATCTCTGATTAAATTTAATTAACCGTACGGATCTAGTCTATCTACTAACTTGAGTTAAACATCTGAATGCTGGGAAAAATAGTCACATGTTAATCAAAACAATCACTTCACATGATACCAGTTAAGTGTCTTCTGATGGTCCATCTTCACATTCTGTTGAGATCTAGGATGACAATCATGCAATTGAGCTTGGCAGTTTTATTTCTTATAGAAATACATAACATACATTTTCCAATAACATTATGACTGTCTCCGTCATTATCTAGATCTGTTTTCCACTCATCTTGAGGATTAGGGTATCTGATCACTTTAAGGTTAGCCATTTTATTCAGCAGCTCCCTGCTAATGTAGCTATTTTCCTGGCGCAAATCTAGCTTAGCCATTTTTCTCTAGCTAAACTATTTACACGTATAGGGAAAAATACCTCTTCATTTATCTTCTCTATTTCAGTTAAGAACTGAGAATGGTCACTATGCCCATTCGGTACTGTCTCTCTCTTGTGGAGGTGAATAATTAGCACGTCATTCTCCAGACATATATCTCGAATTCTCTCAGGGGGAACACATATGGTGTTATCCTCCTGCTCTCCTGGAGTCAGGGGCTTTGGCCTTAAGAAAGAGATATCACGTGTCTGGCTATTTCTGAAGTGGACTTCAATAGAATCCAGCCTTTCCTCAATCACGTGGCAGTTACGCTGAACGTGATGGGATTGGGATCTATCGTAGCTAATTGGAACATTTACTTGGACCAAATGACCTCATTGATAAAATCAATGATTGGATTTAACCTTTTGAGAAGGTCCATTCCAATAATTAGGCGATTTTGGGGCAGATCCACGATAAGCGTTGGATACCAAATTACTTTATTCCCCAATTTAAAATCCAATTTAGCTGTGCCCAGAACTTTCAGAGATGTACCACTCACACTCACTAGATTAGCATTAGATTTATCTAATCTAGGCTTCCTGGAGGACAGTTCTTGAACCTGGTCAAAATAATTAGCTGATACTAATGTAACCTGGCTTCCCGTGTCTAGCAAAGATATAATATGTGGTAAATTATCTTGTAATTCTACATTCACATAATATCTGTCTTCAATGCTATGCAATTTACAGAGAAATTTAGAGTGAGATATGAAATTAGGTTTTGTACAGATTTTACCGACAGAATTTCCTCTCTCAGGCATGCTCTTGGCAACTGTGCAGTCCTTCTCGGATTCAGTCTACTCAGCTTGCTCGCACTTCGACTGGAGAGATAAAATACATTTTCCTTCTCTTGGCAGGGAAGGGGTTAAATCATCAACCATACAAACATTTGCATTAACCATTTCATCATCATTTACTGGTAAATTGTCATGGACACTGGTTACTTCATCAGAATTTATTTGTTTATTTATTTATTTATAAAGGATTTTACCAGGAAGGATACATTGAGAGTTCTCTCGTTTTCAAGTATATCCTGGGTTCAAGAACATTGAAGTGTTACAGTTACAGAAATACAAAGTAATACAATGCAAGATATTAAAAAACAACACAAATATACAGATTAACAGAAAATAAATATGTAGGAAATAGTCATTATGTTACATTCATAGGTATCTCTCGTCCTTGGAATGCGAAATTTGTATCTCGTCATACCAGACTTCATTTCCGACCGGATAAAGAGTAACTTCTCCGATAACAACTCTTGATTCTTTAGGAACTTTCACAAGAATCACTGGTGTAGGTACCAACACTTTCTGGTTTTGTACCAGATCCTTCCGGTAAACATTTGCTTTTCTTTCTGTGTAAAACAGCGGTTGCAATAAAATATGCGGCAAATCTTTTCTTCGGTGGTTCTTATACATAGCAATCAATGGTTTCCTGGCTTTATCCAGCATGTCTTTCACACTTGCATGAGCTTGATTCACATGGGACTTTAACATTCTCCTTTGCGTCAGAAGAAATCCAGGCGCGTCTTGGATTATAATGCCAGAAGACGGTCCTGGTTCAAGTATTGGATCTGCTCAGAATTGTGCGGAAAACAATAGGATTGTCCAGACAATCGCAATCTCCTTGGTGGTCCAACTCATTTTTGCGGATTAGCGTCTCGCAGTTCGGATTAACCAATTTTCTCTATTTCTGTTGAAAGAAAAAGTATAAATAACCATTCATAGATTTCAATCTATACACCCTCAGTTTTCCTTAAACACAACTAGCGCTTTCACTCAAATTCCCTATAGAGACTCTGATCTCTGATTAAATTTAATTAACCGTACGGATCTAGTCTATCTACTAACTTGAGTTAAACATCTGAATGCTGGGAAAAATAGTCACATGTTAATCAAAACAATCACTTCACATGATACCAGTTAAGTGTCTTCTGATGGTCCATCTTCACATTCTGTTGAGATCTAGGATGACAATCATGCAATTGAGCTTGGCAGTTTTATTTCTTATAGAAATACATAACATACATTTTCCAATAACATTATGACTGTCTCCGTCATTATCTAGATCTGTTTTCCACTCATCTTGAGGATTAGGGTATCTGATCACTTTAAGGTTAGCCATTTTATTCAGCAGCTCCCTGCTAATGTAGCTATTTTCCTGGCGCAAATCTAGCTTAGCCATTTTTCTCTAGCTAAACTATTTACACGTATAGGGAAAAATACCTCTTCATTTATCTTCTCTATTTCAGTTAAGAACTGAGAATGGTCACTATGCCCATTCGGTACTGTCTCTCTCTTGTGGAGGTGAATAATTAGCACGTCATTCTCCAGACATATATCTCGAATTCTCTCAGGGGGAACACATATGGTGTTATCCTCCTGCTCTCCTGGAGTCAGGGACTTTGGCCTTAAGAAAGAGATATCACGTGTCTGGCTATTTCTGAAGTGGACTTCAATAGAATCCGGCCTTTCCTCAATCACGTGGCAGTTACGCTGAACGTGATGGGATTGGGATCTATCGTAGCTAATTGGAACATTTACTTGGGACCAAATGACCTCATTGATAAAATCAATGATTGGATTTAACCTTTTGAGAAGGTCCATTCCAATAATTAGGCGATTTTGGGGCAGATCCACGATAAGCGTTGGATACCAAATTACTTTATTCCCCAATTTAAAATCCAATTTAGCTGTGCCCAGAACTTTCAGAGATGTACCACTCACACTCACTAGATTAGCATTAGATTTATCTAATCTAGGCTTCCTGGAGGACAGTTCTTGAACCTGGTCAAAATAATTAGCTGATACTAATGTAACCTGGCTTCCCGTGTCTAGCAAAGATATAATATGTGGTAAATTATCTTGTAATTCTACATTCACATAATATCTGTCTTCAATGCTATGCAATTTACAGAGAAATTTAGAGTGAGATATGAAATTAGGTTTTGTACAGATTTTACCGACAGAATTTCCTCTCTCAGGCATGCTCTTGGCAACTGTGCAGTCCTTCTCGGATTCAGTCTACTCAGCTTGCTCGCACTTCGACTGGAGAGATAAAATACATTTTCCTTCTCTTGGCAGGGAAGGGGTTAAATCATCAACCATACAAACATTTGCATTAACCATTTCATCATCATTTACTGGTAAATTGTCATGGACACTGGTTACTTCATCAGAATTTATTTGTTTATTTATTTATTTATAAAGGATTTTACCAGGAAGGATACATTGAGAGTTCTCTCGTTTTCAAGTATATCCTGGGTTCAAGAACATTGAAGTGTTACAGTTACAGAAATACAAAGTAATACAATGCAAGATATTAAAAAACAACACAAATATACAGATTAACAGAAAATAAATATGTAGGAAATAGTCATTATGTTACATGTTTACAGGTGCATTCTGTATTGAGGTATCTTAGTAAGGAGCTCTTGAGTGACTTAAGACTGGGGGAAGATTTGATGGTGTCTGGGAGGTTATTCCATAATCGTGGTGCTCAGTAGGAAAATGAGGACCGAGCCACTGAATCATCATCTAGTCACTGGTTGGGCGGTGCTGCAGGTGTTGCATCGTTTACAACCTGACCAGGGTTATTTCCAGTCATCACCTGAGTGATCTGATCCAGTTTTTCTGTCAGCACACGGAAATTTTCCTGCATTTGGCCAATACGCTGGCGTGCATTATATCTCCGCTTTCTATTCGTCCTTGGGGACGAAGCTTGCGCATTCTCAGACTCATCAGATTCAGTTTTACCTCTGGTCGCTTCCTGTCTAGGCACATTTTCCCTTGATTTAACCCACTGACTTCTAGGTACCCATTGCTTCCTAGATTGAAATTTACTTCCTGAATTTTCTCTGGCAAACCCTCTTTCCTGATCTGGCTTGGATTTCTCCCTTTTAGGTATGGAGTCACGCACAATTTCCGCATAGCTCTTTTTCTGGGACTCAAATTTGATATCACCCTTTTTAACGTGAGTTTCCACTATTTCCTCAGGTGAATTTTTCACTCTTTTCCCCTGAATTTCTTCACTATATTCAAATACAGTAAATAGGGTCATACTTTCTTCTAGTACCCAATCCAAACCATTTCTCGGGTCATAATCTTTTGCCAAAATAACCTTTATTTTATTTGGCAATGCGTCATAAAATAATTGGATAAATTCAGGGTTTTCAAAATTCGGGTTTCTTTCAGCCAAGCTGTGCGCATTTTTAAGGACTGAAAGAAATTCACGGGGGCTTTGATTCGGTCTGCATTTTAGAGTTAAAATTGCTCTTTTCACAGCTAGGCTGGTGCGGTGAGGCCCAAATTCAGATTTGACCTCGGAGACTATTTTACTCCAGTTACGTATACCAGATTCTTTCAAAGACTGAAAAAAATACCTATGTTTGCCTTCAAAGACCCATGGGATAAACTAAATTTTCTGAGCATCTGAAGTGATACCTAGGACTGATAATGCTTCTTCAAAACACCTCTAAATGGTTTATGATCGCTGGAGAATTGTTTTGGTCCCATATCCCCTCTGAATTCTTTAAATAGTGGACGATTCTAGTTAAATCCTGCACTTTATGAGATTTTCTATCATGCTTAATAGGCTGTGGCTGGCTAGAGTGATGTGATTTGAAATACTCCTGTGTAAGAGGCTTTTCTCTTTTTTCATCATGAGAGTTAGTTTCACTTTCGCAATCACTCTGGCTCTGCAGAAAAACAGACCTGTCACCAGGCTGGAATTTATAGCTCACAGATTTCAAAGGGAACTTCTCTATGGAAGGACTTTTAACCCTTTGAGCATCAGCTTCAACCTGACATAACTCATCAGCGAATTTCTCATGTTCACGTTTCATTCTCGCCAATTGTACACTCAGTTCCTTATTTGAATTTGATAACTGGTCACTCTCATTTTGCAGTTGAGTTTTACTTTTTTATAAACAGTTAATTCTTTGATCATACATTCCGATTCCTGAGTTAATTGATTTACAGTAACATGCAATTCGTTGTTTCTTTTTTCTACACTTTGCATAGTCTCATTTGTATCATTCTATCTTTTGTTTAATTCTACAATCAAATATATACATTCAGGCAGAAATTGACAAGCCAAAATTTCCTTGTCTCTTTTTGTCTTCGCGGCACAGATTTGTCGCAAATAATCAAGAAACATTGAATGATCAGACCAGATTGCATCAGCATATTTAGAAACATTTGATTGTAATACTTTTGTCCAATCAAACAATTCATCTGTGACGTGTAACTTGTCTTTTAAATAAGACATCACATCTATCAAAATTATTTGATTTGCACGTACATCATCTTCATTAGCATTGTCACAAATCTCAGATTCTGATTCAGACATTGTTTACTAAACAATCCTAAAACCACAATCAATATACAACAACAAAAATCAGAATATATATATATATTTTACCTCTGTCTAATCAGACAATACTGACAGTTATATTCCAAACAAAAACTACAATCTCAGCAATGCCTCCAATATGTAGGGATTTATCTCTACACGTGTCTACAACATGTCGAGATTTATATTCAATAAGAAACTTATACGAGACACAAATATCAATCATTTATATTTCCTAGAAATTCTCCTAAATTCTTTTAATTGTCTGTGTTTTGCTTTTAAGAATACACTAATCAATAATCGGATAAAAATATATATTTATTACGTATACAAAAAAGTTTAAAATCTCATATCATAATCAAAGATTTATAATCAATCACAACATCCATCAGCACATAGACACTAGCTTCTCAATATATGTATCTCCTGTTAGTAACTGCATATATGATTAATATCATTTACTTTATCAGTTAGTAACTATACACAAATGGTTAATAACATTTCTGCTTAATGAAAACAATTAACATGTATTTCCCAGCAAACCAATGTTTAACAAGCTAGATCTTATAGAGATATATGTATCTCTGTATGCTACGTGGATCAACAAAAGATGAGCTATCACTTATTCTATTTCTAGAATGATAAGTAAACTTATTAAAAACTTATTTAGCGAATCCTCCCCTAATATCAAGAATTAAACTTCTAATCTTCTGCTTTTTATATTGTAGTAATATAATTCCTTGCTTATTAATTTCAATCACAGTAACTTCCAAATTCGATATATATATATCTGTATATCATTTTGCAACAGTTTCTTTAGGATAAAATCCTTATATCCGATTCTTCTTCATATCTCTATCTGCAGATTTAGAAATATTTTGAAGACTTTGGATCTAACAGTAATCTGAGATATCTCAGTCTATCTGTTGCAAGAAATACTCCAGATATATATAATTACATTAATTCTAAATTTAATAGCTTTCATACATTACCTCTCCAATTGGGATTCAATGAGTTACAGCCTTTGAATATTCTTTATGTAATATATTGTTTTGGAATATGTGAAAATTATCAATGTAGGTTTTCAATGCATATGAGTTAGAGATGTGGACCTAAATATCTTGAGTGCATTGTGTCCTGGGATGGTCTGAATGCATTATGTCCTGGAATGATCTGACTGCATTGTCGTGTCCTGGAAGTCTGAATGAATTGTAACGAACAGTACAGCTCCAATTATAGTCAATTTGACGTCACTGACAATCTACCTCTTTTCATTTAAATATTACATTCTCTATATTAAATATAATATTTACTATGCCTCAAGAGGGCAGTGTTGCACTTCCAATTAATTCCACATTTTAATTTTAATATATCTTATCTAAGGTCAAAAGATCAATCTGTCTTAACAAAGATCCCCTATTCAGTCCTAGACTTTGGTTCTCTCCTGTCAAGAATTAAATTAATATCTCCACTCCTCTCAAAGTTTTTACTGAGTCTCTTTATCAACTGAATTCCTTTCTAATATAACATATCTGGCACTTAGCTCGGCATTATATCAAATAAAGACAATTTAAGGTTCCATCATTTCTGGCATTTAGAAACAAAACTCTTGAAGTTTCACCTAGCCAAGGAAATATTTAAAAAAATCTCTGTCCATTTCTAAAACTAGGGAAAATTTAAAAAGAAAGACTTTACATTAAACAAGATGGCTACAGGCATCCATTTTAATTTTTCCATTCTAATATACCCGACAGCTCAAATCAGGCTCCAAGCACAGAAAGTCAATGCACACCAACTCCATGGGTCCTTGACTCTGAAGTTGGCCCATTGGGGCGGCTCGATGTGGCAGAGTTTTTCTTTGTATGCATCGGATGCATGAGTGGCAGTAGCCCTTGACTTCAGCCCACATGCAGGGACAGTAAAACCGGTCCCTCACCAGGTTAAAGGTCCTCTCGGGTCCTAGATGGCCATGGTCATCATGTAGAGCAGTTTGCACAGTCTCCCTATGCTTCTCATGTAGAAATAACTGCCATTTTTCTTCGGAATCATCAGAGGGGCCCCTTCGGTAGACCATTCCGTGGCGCAGCTGCAACCGATCCCACTCCCTATGCGGCTTCCCTTCGGGAATCAGTGAGAAGCAAATCAGGGCACTGGCTCTCCACAGCCTTCAACACTAGGCTACAAAGAGGGTCTTCCATCAGATCCTTCCTCAAGTCCTTCTTGGAGAGCTTGGGCAGGCCCTCATCCCTGATCTGAGTAAGGTTACAATAACCCCCTGGGGACACCGGCTGCTGGGACCCCAATTTCTTCTGCTCTAGATCTTCCTTGATATTCTGCGCCTTGACATAGGGCTTGTAGATCTTCAGGTGTCAGCTGGGTCTTACTTCTGGGGAGTCTCTGGAACCGTGAGGCCTTCTTGACAAGGCGTCAGGGTCCCTGTTCCCGACCACTGGACGGTACTTCAGGCTGAAAGTGAACTCCAACAAAGCAGCTAACCACCTGTGAGCAGTGGCGTCCAACTTGGCAGTTGTAAAGATGTATGTGAGAGGGTTATTGTCTGTCTTGATCACGAAGTCTGCTTCATACAGGTAATCCCTTAGTTTATCCAACACAGCCCACTTCAAAGCCAAAAACTTGAGTTCGTGTGTGGGGTAGTTCTTCTCAGTGGGTGCCAGACTCCGGCTCACATAGGCAACGGGCAGAAGATGCCCATCATGTTCCGGATATAGCACCCCACCTAATCCATCACGACTGGCATCAACGTGTAGTTCAACTTGTAGCTTCTCAGAGATGCACCATGGGGTCCTTCCTCCAGCAGGATGTCTGTCAGCGACCTTGAAGCTGCCTCTCTCCAGATCCAGCATACCAGCATTTTTAGTGTGTCAGGGAAGCTCCTGGGCCTGGCTCCTCTTCCCCTCACATCCCCAGGCACGTGCTGATCATCCTTTCTCAGGAAGGGGTGGGCAGTCACTCTGTAAGATCTCCTCCTCTGCCTCTGGGCTGCTGGGATGTGTAGTTTCCCCCTTTAGGGATTATAGTGAGCTGTCTATGTTGGGGACTACATGTCCCAGAATTTCTTGCTGTTCTTACAGTCCTCCCTGTATTCATCAGCTTCCCCTGCCAATGAGGAGACAGGGGAGGGAGGGGGGATTCCCCCGCAGCTGCTGGCTGATAGACTGTTTGTGTACCTATTAAGCTGCAGTGGGAAACACAAGGCCACAGGCAGGCTGAGAGACACCCGCTACATATATAACATATATATGGTGCTGATAGTTTTAAGTGACTCAGTGGTGTTATTTCATAGAACAACTCACCCAGATGAAGCCCGTGTCTTGGCTCACTTTTTCCCACCCACAAGTTGTATTATTGTGGCACAACTTGTCTAAAAGCTGCAGGAGTCTCCATCCCGGTTGAAGAAATCGATTGGCGGCATACAGGTTAATATAAAAGGGTTATTTGTTAATCAGTTAAGTCACTATGCTTCATATGACAAAATACATTGTCATCAATCGACTGCGCCCGTCAGCCTCCTCTTCTGCTTGACGTGCCGCCCCGAACGCATCCCAGTGGGCCCAAGTGAGTTAATCGCACACGCTGGAGGGGGCCATGCCAATGCAGTGTGCCGTACCCGGCTGCATGCAGGGCTTAGGATGTGGACTGCAGTCATACAGTCAGAATCTCCTATTCGAACTCAGAGTCCGATACCGGAGCTGATAATTAGGAAAGGGCACCGCCCGTGGCTGGCCACCCTCAATCGAACATATCATGGGCGGTAATGCCTCGATGGTGGCCCTGACGGTGTGTGGCAGCCAGCTGGTCTCATCGTAAAGAGACACATTGCAGCTGCCACAGCAGCAATTTTATTGGGCTGAAGACCGGATTGGGCATTTGCCTCCCTGCCCCCTGGTCCAGTCCACCCTTGGGCAAGACACAACAGTAGTGCATAGTGTCATCTTCTTCACTGAGGAAAATCAGGGTTAATATTAAATTTTTTTGTGTATTTTCTTTAATCTGTTATTTTACAATGACAATATCACATAAAACCAGATTTTGAGAGTAATTTTATTTTTCTGCTTTCAATTCAGTAACGAGCAAGTGTGAAATCACTGGTCATTCACTGTGTCCCCCTACATTTAAACCTTTTATACAAAGCGTAGTACGTAGGTACAGTAAGCTGCCACACGTTGCAGAGGTTTATAATGTGACTATTTTTCTCCAAAAATTTGCTATTCCCATTGCAGTCCATCAAATCCCTGCCTTAATGCATTATTTGTGAACATGAGTTTAAAAATCCACGTGGGATTGAATTTCCCCTCCCAAATGCTTTCTTAGCCATATTAGGAAAGATTTCGATTAGGTATAAGTAAGAATGCATTAATGGGGAAAACAGAACTGGCAAAGTAAAATTTAGCCCTATGTGTGTAATTCATGAAAATATGTAAAAACAAAAATAGATGCTGAACTTTCCAGCAAAAGTGTGCAGGAATATATTTCTGTCCCCTTGCAACAGTTCTGTTCCTCACATAGTCACATGAATGCTGATATCAGTTTGCAGACAGTGAATTATTCCATTTGCCATGTTGACCAGGGCTTCTGCCATGCTTGCTAGATTGCAAGGGATTATGCAGTCGATATGCAGTCAGGGTAGGCAGTGTGAACCATATGATATTTGTCCAATAAAGGAGCAGAAGGGGAGGCGGCTATCACATCTGCCTCAGTGTAAAGGAGTGTCTGAGCAAGAGTAGGATGCTCTACCTCAGGTCCAATACTAGGGGTTATTCAGGGACATGCGGTGAGGTCAGTGGCTGGTGAGGCACTGGCTAGTATCATAGCCAGATATACACAGGTTACGTAGTCACAATTTACGCATTTGATTGTCATATAGAATAGAGTTTCACTAGGGGTGTCCCCTTAACCCCTTCATTACTGATATCGAGATATCTCAGGCTTCTAAGGCACCATCTGGTGCTCCGATATCAAAATATCTCGATATGCTGATCTGCAGTCCAAAAGCAATTGAAATTTGTTTGCTGCAAACTAATTTTGTTAGCTTTTGGGTTGCGGAAGGTGCCCCCAAGGTTATAGCCCTGTGGACATAAAGCCCAATGAGCTAAAACTGTAAAATTGGCAGCTGGAAGCTCTGAAATATCGGGCTTACAGAAGCTGTCAGCAGCCGATGCAGGAGAAATAGAAGAACATAGATCTGCTGTTAAAACCTCTGTAACTCAATTTGGCAGTAGATAGTGTTATTACAGTATATTATACAGTATACAATTATTATTATTATTATTATAGGTTATTACAGTAATAGATATGTATTATTGTACAATTTATTAAAAGTGATTTTTCAAAAAACCACTGGTCTCTGACAATGGTTTTTTAAAAAAATCACTTGGTAGTGAAGGGGTTAAACTGTGTTGCTGCATGCATTGGATTTATTGGATATATTAAAGTAGTCATAGCTTTTTCATGCATTCCTTTGTTGTCTTATGGTGAAAGCTTGCAAACCATGATGCTCCATGCTTCTTTTAAGAGTGAAAATGCTTGATTTTATGATTTTTCTGCAGTAATTTGTCTTTATAGTGTACTATTAGAAATAATGTACAGCAAATAACTGTACAGCAATTTGCAATATATTGTCACTTTATGAATGATAAATAATAGTAATTAAGTTTCCCTCCAACAGTTTTATCTGAACCTGCTGGGATTAATTTCCATTTTCAGATTTGTAATAAGGCCGGTCTGCCCACCGGGAACACAATGATTTAGTATACTCTCTCCTTCACTCTCAACAACCCTTTGCATGGCTGTCACAAACAGCAGGAAAATGTCTGCATATGTTAAGGAATATATGTATAATGAGTGTTCAACTGAAGTGATTGTTATATATTTGAAATGTGTATTGTTAACAAATAAATGTAAAATGAAACTAAAGGTTCTATTCAAAAACCAACGAATTTGAGTGCAATTTCGGTGCTGTGCCTTTAGGCCCATTTCGGCGATTCCGTTTTGACGAAAATAGGGGGAACTCACTATTTAGCGAAAAGTCCCTGTATTTTCCCTGAAATTGAAGTCACCGAAGCAGCTACCGGACATCGGCGAAAACTGCTGAAGTGCATCGATAACCGCCGAATTAGCATCAGTGAATTCCACTGAACTGCCAAAAAAAGTAACAGAACTCTCCTGTTCTTACAGGTGTTTAAACCAATAAAAAATGGTGAAAAAGTTTTTATATAATGAAAAGTTCCTTAAAAAAAATAATGAAAAAAGGTTTATTACAGAATCCTTGGGCAAGACACCTGGCAAAACACCAAAAAAACATTTTAACCCTTTCGCTGCTGAGGCTTTTCCCGCCCCTGTGCTGAGGTCATTTTTTACCTGTTTTGCGCATCATGTTTAAACGTGTTTTGAAGGCTTATTTTAGTATATGACATCGACATATTATATATCGTTCTTTCCGTCAGACTCGGTAGATTCATAATATGTCATTATTATATGTATACGTTATGTCATGTTTGTATATTATAACAAAAAATGCAATAAAATATGTATTTTCAATAATTTACAGCGTGTAAAGTGTTTTTTTCCACATTTTAACATGCGAGCAATTGCGGATATATTTTGTATGGGGTGCGCTTGTTAAAAAAATTAGAGATGGGGTCTCGTTACATTTTTTTTGGGGAAAATGACACCATTTTTAACAAACGCACCGCATACAAAAATCGTTAATGCAGCATCATTGTTCACATTATAATTGAAATGGGAACAATATTGCTGCATTAACAAAACAAAAAAAAAAAAAAAAGTGTTTATTTTTTTTTTTATTATTTTTTTTTTTTAATTTTTTTATTTTTATTTTTCTTTTTTTTTTTTTTTTTACAATTTTTTTTACTTTCATGTTTGGTATCGTTGGAACGGCCATGCTCTGGCCGATCCAACGATATCAAAATTTAACCCCTAACTGCCACGGATCGGGAGATAGGGAGTTCATTGGAACTCCCTATCTCCACACTTCGTGGCAGTTAGGGGTTAATGCTAGGACTGGCGTCATCGTGCTGCGCACGATGACGCCAGTCCTCTGGGGGAGTTCCCGGAAGCTTGGCCGACATCCAAGATGTCGGCCAGCTCCCGGAAGGATCGCAAATCGGCGCTTTTCAGCGCCGATTTGCGATCCAGCTCCCCAGGGTTAATGCCAGGCATCATTTGGAAGGGCAGGCTGTGCCCTTCCAAATGATGCCTGGGTTAAGCCCCTGTGAGCCGCCGATCGGGAGGGAGAGAGGTCCGAAGGACCTCCCCCCCCTCCCTTTCAGGCGCCTCCTCCGCACATGCGGGGGGGGCGCCTGAATTATGTGTCATCGCGGGGGCGCGATGACACATAATAATGGCGGCCACTGCCCCGGATGCCGGGCTGACATCCAGGATGTCAGCCCGCACCGGAGGGGCCAGCGATCGGCCGGTACCCGGCCGAACGCTGACCCCAATGCGAGGACGCGCTCAGCGCGTCCTCCGCATACCAGGGGGAATGCTGAGGACGCGCTGAGCGCGTCCTTAGCATTCAAGTGGTTAAAAAACTTGAGAAATAAAAATTTACAGGGTTATTCAAAGAGATCCGAATGGCTGCCGAGCGCTGAAAATCAGCATTCGGTCACCTTTCTTGGCCATTCGGTTATTCAGAGAGCAGGCAATTTTTTTTTTGAGAAAAGATTTTACCAGGAAGGATACATTGAGATTTCTATTGTTTTCAGGTATGTCCTGGGTGGAGAGTATATACCGTTAGGTGTCTTGCCCGAGGACACTTACTGGAGAGGTGCTCATCGGGATCAAGCCTATGACTCCACAGGCTCTCTCTACGCAAAGCAGTGATGTTACCTCTACTCCACCCAGACGGTGTTGGTGCCTGTTCGGTGCCTGTTCGGTCCCTGTTCGAGGGCAGTGAAATCCCCATAGCTTTGTCTATTCAGAGAACAAAAATCAACAGTGAAAAGTTCCTGAAATGCCCTGCCATTCGGTTGCGACAGGTTTATTCAGGTGAATCCCATAGGCTTCAATGTTAAAAATATTCCCGTTTTAATTCAATATCTAATAAACTGTTCATCATAATATTCTGCAGTAAAAAATCTCTTTTATTTACAGATTTTATCTGTTAAGCATTTTTCGGGATTTTTTTGCAAAAAAAGCTTCCGTTTTTTTTTTTAAAATGTTTTTAACGATTTTTCTTTTTTCTGTAACAGCCCTTTTTATTATCATTCCCTGGACCTCATATGTGAATTTCAGACATTTTCCCTCAGTAGTTTGTTTGCAAACAGCGTTTCACTTTTCAAATATTCAAGCAAACTGTTTTTTTTTTCTTCACCTCCTTCATCTGTGGTGTCGGGTTTTTCCAGCGGCTGCTCTGCGCTCTGATTGGCTCCTGCTCGAGTTTCTCCGGCTTCTTTGGCGGGTTAATCCAGATGTTTTTGTGGGTTTCAGTGTGCATTCGCCCTCGTTTTGCGGTGAGTTTTCGGCGGGTTTGCGGCAACTTTTCGACTGCATTACGGTGGCCCTGTGCTGCTTGCTGAATACACCACAGGGTCGCTGAAATGGGATCGCCAAATCGTACCGAACTAAAAAGAACGAAAAGTCACCGAACGTGCGGTGGCTTTTCGATTCTCTTTGAATAACCCTGTAAGTCTAAAAAAAATACAAAAGGCATTTTAAACAATAAAAAAGGGTTTTGCTGAAATTGAAATAAGTTAAAAAATATATTACGTTTTTACATTGAATCCTTTTTAAACCCATCTGATTGATTACCTCAACACCCACTCTCTCCTTGACCCTCTGCAATCTGGCTTTCACTCACTGCACTCAACAGAAAATGGCTCTTGCAAAACTGACCAATGACCATGCAACTGCTAAATCCAATGGGTGCTACTCACTGCTTATCCTTCTTGACCTCTCTGCCGCCTTTGATACAGTTGACCATTTAATCCACCTGCAATCTCTTACAGGGATAGTCAAAGAGATCTGAATTGTGGCCGAAAGGTACCGAACAGTGAAATTCAGCGTATGGTTACCTTTCTGGCCATTTTGCTATCCAGAGAGCAGGCAGTTCGCCAAATGTTGGCGAATTGCCTGCACATACATTGCCTGTTCGGTGCCTGTTCGAGGGCAGTGAAATCCCCATAGAGAAGCAATGCTTCATCTATTCAGAGAACACCAAACAGCAGGGAAAAGTTGCCGAAATGCCCTGCCATTCGGTGGTTTCATTCAACAGATTTATTCAGGAGAATGCCATAGGCTTCAATGTTAAAAATATTCCCGTTTTAATTCAATATCTAATAAACCATTTATTATTTTATTCTGCAGTAAAAAGGCTCTTTATTTATAGATTTTTATAGGATCTTTTAGGCATTTTTCGGGTTGTTTCTTTTTTTGTAACAGCCCTTTTTATTATCATTCATTGGATCTTATATGTAAATTTCAGACATTTTCTTTCTGTAGTTTCTTTGCAAACAGCGTTTCACTTTCAAACATTCAAGCGTACTTTTTTTTTCCACTCCATTCATCTGCGTTGTCGGCTTTTTCAAGCGGCTGCTCTGTGCTCTGATCGGCTCCTGCTCGAGTTTCTCCGGCGTGTTCGGTGGGGTTAATCTAGATGGTTTTGCGGGTTTCATTGTACGTTCGCCGGGTTTTGCGGTGAGTGTTCGTCGGGTTTGCGGCAGCTTTTCCCTGCACTACAACGGCCCTGTGGTGCTTGCTGAATACACCACAGGGTCACCAAAATGGGATCGCCAAATCGCACCGAATTGAAGAGAACGAAAAGTCACTGAACGTGCGGTGACTTTTCGATTCTCTTTGAATAACCCTGTTAGTGATATAGGCCTTCAAAGTACTGTTCTTTCATGGTTCACTTCCTACCTGTCTTAACGATCATTTAGTGTCACACTTGCAGGAAGTACCTCCTCCCAGCAGCCTGTCTCTGTTGGGTGCCCAAAAGTTCAGTAATGGGCCCTCTACTTTTCTCAGTCTACACTGCCTCTCTAGGAAAACTGATCAGCTCCTTTGGATTCCAGTACCACCTATACGCTGATGACACTCAAAATTACCTCTCCTCCCCTGATTTCTCTCCTGCTCTCTGTCACATTTCGGCCCTGCCCCCTGGTGGTGGAAGCAGGGATCCTTCTGTTTGATGGATTTCAGGCCCAGGCTCTGCAGACTATCTCCATTGGGCTGATACTCTGCGGTCACATGACCTGCTCAGCCCTATATATAGGGCCAACAGTACTCTTGATCAGGGCAGCCATCAGAAATGATGGGGCCCCTTACTAAACCTCACGATGGGGCCCCCCAGGGCCCCCCTCAACCTCTAACAGCTTTTCTCCCCCTTCAAAAAAAAAAAGGACATAACATAGCACCACAGCAATAAAACTCCCAGTAATGTGCAGTGTGTATTAGCTTATCACAGTATCCACAGCAATAAAACTCACAGTAATGAGTGGTGTGTCTGAACATATCACAGAATCCACAGCAATAAATCTCACAGAAATGGGCTGTGTATGTGGGCCTGGGCCCTGGGTCTGGTCCCTGGGACTGGGCCTTGGGGTCTGGTCCCTGAGGTCTGGGCCCTGAGGTCTGGTCCCTGGGGTCTAGCCTGGGCCCTGGTCTCTGGGTCTGGTCCCTGGGCCTTGGGGTCTGGGTCCTAGGGTCTGGGCCTTGGGGTCTGGGCCCTAGGGTCTGGGGTCTGGGCCCTGGGTCTGGGCCTTGGGGTCTGGGCCCTGGGTCTGGGCCTTGGGGTCTGGGCCCTGGGTATGGGGTCTGGACCCTAGGGTCTGGGCCCTGGGTCTGTATTTGGGCTTTGGGGTCTGGGCCTTGGGGTCTGGGCCCTGGGTCCTGGGCCCTGGGTTTGGCCTAGGGGTCTGGGCCCAGGGTCTGGGCCCTGGGTTTGGGCCTAGGGGTCTGGGCCCTGGGTCTTAGGGTCTGGGCCCTGGGTTTGGGCCTAGGGGGTCTGGGCCTTAGGGTCTGGGCCCTGGGTCTGGCCTTAGGGTCTGGGCCCTGGGTTTGGGCCTAGGGGGTCTGGGCCTTAGGGTCTGGGCCTACGGGGTCTGGGCCCAGGGTCTGGGCCTTAGGGTCTGGGCCCTGGGTCTGGCCTTAGGGTCTGGGCCCTGGGTTTGGGCCTAGGGGGTCTGGGCCTTAGGTCTGGGCCTAGGGGTCTGGGCCCAGGGTCTGGGCCTTGGGGTCTGGGCCTTGGTCCTGGTTTGGGCCTAGGGGTCTGGCCCTGGGTTTGGGCCTAGGGGGTCTGGCCTTAGGGTCTGGGCCTAGGGGGTCTGGGCCCAGGGTCTGGGCCTAGGGGGTCTGGGCCTTAGGGTCTGGGCCCTGGGTCTGGGCCCTGGGTTTGGGCCTAGGGGGTCTGGGCCTTAGGGTCTGGGCCTAGGGGGTCTGGGCCCAGGGTCTGGGCCTTGGGGTCTGGGCCTTGGGTCCTGGGTTTGGGCCTAGGGGTCTGGGCCCTGGGTCTGGGCCCTGGGTCTGGGCCTTAGGGTCTGGGCCCTGGGTTTGGGCCTAGGGGGTCTGGGCCAGGGTCTGGGCCTTGGGGTCTGGGCCTTGGGCCCTGGGTTTGGGCCTAGGGGTCTGGGCCCTGGGTCTTAGGGTCTGGGCCCTAGGGTCTGGGTTTGGGCCTAGGGGTCTGGGCCCTGGGTCTGGGCCTTACGGTCTGGGCCCTGGGCCTTAGGGTCTAGGCCTAGGGGGTCTGGGCCCTGGGTTTGGGCCTAGGGGGTCTGGGCCCAGGGTCTGGGCTTGGGGTCTGGGCCTTGGGGTCTGGGCCTTGGGTCCTGAGTTTGGGCCTAGGGGTCTGGGCCCTGGGTCTTAGGGTCTGGGCCCTAGGGTCTGAGCCCTGGGTTTGGGCCTTGGGTCTGGGCCTTAGGGTCTGGGCCCTGGGCTTGGGCCTTGGGTCTGGGCCTTAGGGTCTGGGCCCTGGGTTTGGGCCTAGGGGGTCTGGGCCCAGGGTCTGGGCCTTGGATCTGGGCCTTGGGTCTGGGCCCTGGGTCTGGGCCTTGGGTCCTGGGTTTGGGCCTAGGGGTCTGGGCCCTGGGTCTGGGCCCTGGGTTTGGGCCTAGGGGGTCTGGCCCAGGGTCTGGGCCTTGGATCTGGGCCTTGGGTCTGGGCCCTGGGTCTGGGCCTTGGGTCCTGGGTTTGGGCCTAGGGGTCTGGGCCCTGGGTCTGGGCCCTGGGTTTGGGCCTAGGGGGTCTGGGCCCAGGGGTCTGGGTCCTGGGCCCTGGGCCCTGGATCCTGGGCCCTGGGGTCTGGGCCCTGGGCCCTAGTGTCTGGGCCTTGCGTCTGGGTCCTGGGCCTTGGGGTCTGGGCCCTGGGTCTGGGCTTAGGGGTCTGGGCCTTGGGGTCTGGGCCCTGGGTTTGGGTCTAGGGGGTCTGGGCCCTGGGTTTGGGCCTAGGGGTCTGGGCCTTGGGGTCTGGGCCCTGGGCCATGGGTTTGGGCCTAGGGGGCTGGGCCCTGGGTCTGGGCCCTGGGCCTTTGCCCTGGGTCTGGGCCATAGGGTCTGGGCCCTGGGTCTGGGTCCTGGGTTTGGGTCTTGGGGTCTGGGCCCTGGGCATTTGCCCTGGGTCTGGGCCCTGGGTCTGGGCCTAGGGGTCTGGACCCTGGGCCCTAGGGTCTGGGCCCTAGGGTCTGGGCCCTGGGTCTGGGCCTTGGGGTCTGGGCCTTGGGGTCTGGGCCCTGGGTCTGGGCCTTGGGGTCTGGGCTTGGGGTCTGGGCCCTGGTCTGGGCCTAGGGGTCTGGGTCCTGGGTCTGGGCCCTGGTCTGAGCCTAGAGGTCTGGCCTAGAGGTCTGGGCCTAGGGGTCTGGGCCTATGGGTCTGGGCCCTGGGTTTGGGCCTGGGGGTCTGGGTCCTGGGCCTTGGGGTCTGGGCCCTGGGTCTTAGGGTCTGGGCCCTGGCTCACCACTCGCTGTCTTCTATCTTCTTTTCTTCTGTCTTCAGCTCTTCTTTTCTTCACCTTTTCTTTAATTTTCTTCTCTTCTTTTCTTCTGATCTTCTTCCTGGTCCCTCCAGCTCCGGCGCGCAGCTTCACTGAGTGGAGGGGCGGAGCCAAAGCAACGTGCTTGGGAGGCCCCTCACACGCTGCTTGGTCCCGCCCAGCCAGGAAGTGAAGCTGCCAGGAGCCGGAGGAGACACAGTGTCTCAGTCTCCTCCGGCTCCTGCAGCAGCAGCAGGGACACAGCTCCGGATTCGGACTCATCGAATCCGATACCGGAGCTGTTAAAGGGCGACGCCGCTGCCGTCGGGGGCCCGGGATCCTCCCCCCAGGCCCCGGCGGCCCGGGCCCCCACCGGGCCCGGGCCCCTTATGGCAGTATTGGGCGTAATGCCCTGATGGCGGCCCTGCTCTTGATCCTTGGATCAGGATAGACCTATTTCTGTTGAAGATCCCCAGTGCCTTTGATTATTTGTTCTGTATTTCTGTGTATGACTCCCTTGGCTTTGGTTCCCAGTGTATGCTCTAGTCTGTTCCCTAGGTTGCATTTCTGATTCTGCATTCTGATATCTCGTGTATGACCTGGCTTGGCTTCTTGGACTTCTCTTCTGTATGTAAAGTTGCAAGAAAAGTATGTGAACCCTTTGGGATTACGTGGAGTTTTGCATGAATTGGTCATAAAATGTGCTCTGATCTTCATCTAAGTCACAACAATTTGAAAAATACAGTCTGCTTAAAATAATACAACACAAACATTATATGTTTTCATGTTTTTATTGAACAGAACATGTAAACATTCAAAGTGCAGGGTGGAAAAAGTATGTGAACCTTTGGACTTAATAACTGGTTGACCCTCCTTTGGCAGCAATAACCTCAACCAAACGTTTCCTGTAGTTGCAGATCAGACCTGCACAACGATCTGGAGTAATTTTGGACCACTCCTCTTCACAAAAACTGTTTCAGTGTAGCAATATTCTTGGGATGTCTGGTGTGAATCGCTCTCTTAAGGTCATGCCACAGCATTTCAATCGGGTTGAGGTCAGGACTCTGACTGGGCCACTCTAGAAGGCGTATTTTGTTTTGTTGAAGCCATTCTTTTGTTGAATTACTTGTATGCTTTGGGTCATTGTCCTGTTGCATCACCCATCCTCTGCGGAGCTTCAGTTGGCGGACTGATGGTCTTACGTTTTCCTGCAAAATGTCTTGATAAACTCTGGAATTCATTTTTCCATCAATGACAACAATCCGTCCAGGCCCTGAGGCAGCAAAGCAGCCCCTAACCATGATGCTCCCTCCGCCATGTTTTACAGTGGGGATGAGGTTTTGATGTTGGTGTGCTGTGCCTTTTTTTCTCCACACATAGTGTTGTGTGTTTTTTCCAAACAACTCAATTTTGGTTTCATCTGCCCACAGAATATTTTGCTAGTAGTGCTGTGGAACATCCAGATGCTCTTTTGCAAACTTCAAATGTGCTGCAATATTCTTTTTGGACAGCAATGGCTTCCTCCGTGGTGTCCTCCCATGTACTCCATTCTTGTTTAATGTTTTCCTTATTGTAGATGTGTCAACAAAAATGTTAGCATGTGCCAGAGATTTCTGTAAGTCTTTAGCTGACACTCTAGGATTCTTCTTTACCTCATTAAGCATTCTGCGCTGTGCTCTTGCAGTCATCTTTACAGGATGACCACGCCTAGGGAGAGTAGCAACAGTGCTGAACATTCTCCATTTGTAGACAGTCTATCTTACCGTGGACACATGAACATCAAGGCTTTTGGAGATACTTTTGTAACCCTTTCCAGCTTCATGCAAGTCAACAATTCTTGATCGTAGGTCTTCAGAGAACTCTTTTCTGCGAGGCATGGTTCACATCAGGCAGTGCTTCTTGAAACCAGTAAACCCAAAACTGGTGTGTGTTTTTAAAGGGCAGGACAGCTTTCAGCAACACATCCAATAATATCACACTAATTAGACTCAAGGTTGGCTCACTCCTGGCTCCAGTTAGCTCTTGGAGAAGTCATTAGGCTAGGGGTTCACATACGTTTTCCACCCTGCACTGTGAATGTTTACATGTTATGTTCAGTAAACACATGAAAACATATAATGTTTGTGTTGTAATATTTTACGCAGACTGTGTTTTTCAAATTGTTGTGACTTAGATGAAGATCAGAGCACATTTTATGACCAATTCATGCAAAACTCCACGTAATCCCAAAGGGTTCACATACTTTTTCTTGCAACTGTACCTTGTCTGTTTATGGATTTCTCTGTCTGTTTATATTAACCACTTGGCCTTGGAGGACACGCTCAGCGCGTCCTGCCAAGTGCTTCTCCTGTGCGATGGAAGCGCTGAGCGCGTCCATGCACAGGAGGCACAATCGGCCGGGATTCCGGCCGATTGCTGAGCCCCCTTGGTGCGGGCTGACATCTTGGATGTCAGTCCGGCACTCTGGGACCCCGGCGGGACCAATAGATGTCATCGCGCTAGCGCAATGACATCTATTTCAGGCTCCCCCCGCGAGTGCGGAGCAGGTGCCTGAAAGGGAGGGGGGGTCCTTCGGACCTCTCTCCCTCCCGATCGCCGGGGACCAGCGATTAAAAGCAGGCATTGTTTGGAAGGGCACAGCCTGCCCTTCCAAACGGTGCCTGGCTTTAACCCCTTGGGTGCCGAAAAGCGCCGGATCGTGATCCTCTCCCAGAGCTGGCTGACATCTTGGATGTCAGCCAATCTTCCGGGATCTCCTCCTGACGACTGGCATCATCGTGCATAGCGTGATGACGTCAGTTTTAGAGTTAACCCCTAGCTGCCACCAATGGTGGAGATAGGGGGTTCCAATGAACCCCCTATCTCCCGATCCGTGGCAGCTAGTGGTTAATGTTTGGTATTGTTGGATCGGCCAAACATGACCATCTTAAAAGTTACAAAAAAAATTAAAAATAAAAATGTTAATGCAGCAATGTTTTGTTAATGCAGCAATATTGTTCCCATTTCAATTATAATGTGAACAATGATGCTGCACTAACGATTTTTGTATGGAGGTGCGTTTGTTTAAAATCACATGATTTCCCCCCCCAAAAAAATTTAACGAGTCCCCATTTCTAATTTTTTTAACAAGCGCAACCCATAGAAAATATAAACGCAAACACTCGCAAGTTAAAATGTGAAAAAAAAACACTTTACACGTTGTAAATTATTGAAAATTCAAATTTTATTGAATTTTTTGTTATAATATACAGACAGGTCATAACGTATACATATAATAATTATATATTATGAATCTGCTGAGTCTGCCGGAAAGAACTATATATAATATGTCTGGGTCATATAATAAAATAAGGCTTCAAAACGTGTTTAAACATGATGAATGAAACCAGTAAAAATTAGCTCAGCACACAGGCGTGAATGCCTCAGCAGCGAAAGGGTTACGTTTGTTTCACTCAGCAGGTATTTGGCCACGAAGCCATTTGGTGTTGAGTGGTACACAGGGCTTTGTCTAACCTTCCTGGCTGGGAGTGCTAGGATCAGCAGTCTTTACTGTTGTGTTTTTCGACTACTGAGTTCTGCCCTGCAGCTTGCTGAATTCATTGTGTCATTCCCCAGTCCTGAAATCTGTCTTTAGATGAGAAATCATACCCAGTGCAGGGCTTCCTCTTGTGTTTGTGTTCTGTACTATCTCCCTTGTTTCTTGTTCTGCGTGTGTGCTGGAATCTGCTATCAGCAACAAACCACAAACCTGCCCTAAAGGCTTCAAACTTCACAGCCTAAAGGCTCCCCATCACCCTATAGGGGGCCTATTGTTACACTCTCCTGGATCGAGTCACTGACTGTCTCTCTGCTGTCTCGAATTGGATGGCTTCCAGCTTCCTTAAACTCAATCTTGCCAAAACTTAAATTCTCATCATTCCTCCCTCCAAGAAGAACCCAATGCCACCTATCTCTCTACAAGTAAATGGAACACCCATTAGCCCGACACCCCAAGCTCGCTGCCTTGGTGTCACTTTTGACTCTGACCTAACATTTCCTTCCCACATCCAGACAGTGACCAAATCCTGTTACTTTCAACTCAAAAACATTGCTCGTGTCCGCCCCTTTCTGACACAAGATACTGCAAAAGTGTTGGTTCATGTAGACTTGTGCACTGATTTTTTTTTTTTCGATTTGGTTCGGTTCGTTTGGATTTCGTAAATTTTCGTTTCGTCTCGTTTTGGCCAATTTCCGTTTCGGTTCGGTTCATTTTCGGTTCGTTTTTCGTATCGACATTTTTTTCGTGATTTCGGAAATTTTCGTGTTTTTCAGAATGTCTGTTCTCCTCGTTTCAAAGTGTCTATTTGTTTTGACGTAAACTAATGGTTTTTCGGATCCGATATTTCTTTCGATACGATAATTCTGTCAATACGATAATTCTGCCATTGAGATTTCTCATGTTTTACAAGAAGGATACATTGAGATTTCTCTGGTTTCCCGGGAAGGATACATTGAGATTTCTCTGGTTTCCCGGAAAGGATACATTGAGATTTCTCTGGTTTCCCGGGAAGGATACATTGGGATTTCTCTGGCTTTCCAGGAAGGATACATTGAGATTTCTCTGGTTTTCCAGGAAGGATACATTGACATTTCTCGTGTTTTACAAGAAGGATACATTGAGATTTCTCTGGTTTCCCGGGAAGGATACATTGAGATTTCTCTGGTTTCCCGGGAAGGATACTTTGAGATTTCTCTGGTTTTCCAGGAAGGATACATTGAGATTTCTCTGGTTTCACACGAAGGATACATTGAGATTTCTCATGTTTTACAAGAAAGATACATTGAGATTTCTCTGGTTTCCCGGAAGGATACATTGAGATTTCTCTGGTTTCCCGGGAAGGATACATTGAGATTTCTCTGGTTTCCCGGGAAGGATACATTGAGATTTCTCTGGTTTTCCAGGAAGGATACATTGAGATTTCTCTGGGTTTACAAGAAGGATGCATTGAGATTTCTCAAGTTTTACAAGCAGGATACATTTAGATTTCTCTGGTTTCCCAGGAAGGATACATTGAGATTTCTCTGGTTTTCCAGGAAGGATACATTGAGATTTCTCATGTTTTACAAGAAGGATACATTGAGATTTCTCATGTTTTACAAGAAGGATACATTGAGATTTCTCCGGTTATACAAGAAGGAAACATTGAGATTTCTCTGGTTTCCCGGGAAGGATACATTGAGATTTCTCTGGTTTCCCGGGAAGGATACTTTGAGATTTCTCATGTTTTACAAGAAGGATACATTGAGATTTCTCTGTTTTTCCGGGAAGGATACATTGAGATTTCTCTGGTTTTACAAGAAGGATACATTGAAATTTCTCTGGTTTTCCAGGAAGGATACATTGAGATGGGAATGATACAAAATTACAGAATCAGCGATATAACCGAAAATACGTTGTCCGAAATTACTGAAATGGAACCGAATCAGGAATGGAGCCGAAATCACGAATGGAACGAAAATGATTTTTGATTTTACACATTTCTAGTCCATTCGAAAATTCCGAAAAGGTTTCCCTTCGGTTCGGAAATTTGTTCGGATCTGCCGTTTTCGGATCTGAAAATTTTCGGAAAATCGTCCGAATCCGAATGCACGAATCGGGAAATTTCGTGAAAATTCCGAAACCCGAAACGCACATCCCTATGCTCTTGTCATCTCACGACTTGACTACTGCAACTCGCTCCTTATTGGCCTCCCCAACTCCTGTATCGCCCCTTTGCAATCTGTAATGAATGCAGGGGCCAGGCTTATTTTTCTCACCAAACACACCTCGCGTACCTCCCCCCTCTGCCAGTCCCTCCATTGGCTTCCTGTACGTTCCAGGATATGGTTTAAAATACTGACGCTCACGTTCAAATCACTCAATAACTCAACTCCTCCCTACATGTCTTCGTTACTCCACAAGCACGTCCCATCCAGACAACTCCGTTCAGCAGGTGATCTCCACCTGTCATCGGTCTACACACATGGCCAACTCTCGTCTCCAATACTTCTCAAGGGCAGCACCAGTCCTGTGGAATGTCTTGCCTTGCCCCATCAAACTCTCCCCTGACCTTCAGGCCTTCAAGAAATCCCTCAAAACCCATCTCTTCAGATTAGCGTACCACATCACTATTAATGCAACTCCTCCCTCTGCTCACCTACTCACACATGATTGAAGCTTCTATGGCCCCACCATTCCCAAACCACTGGCACTAATGATCCTGCTATCTAGTAAAATAAAATTCCTCTTGTCTTCCTCAACCCCAATCCCTCTAGACTGTAAACTCCAATGAGCAGGGCCCTCTACACCTCTTGTTTCCATCTTATGTCCGTTTATATGTATCTCGTTCCCTTTGGTTATTGTAAAGCGCTGCAGAAACTGTTGGCGCTATATAAATTATGATAATAATAATAATAATAATAATAATAACCGAAACAATGAAAATCAGGGCATTTTGACAGTATTTCAGGGCAGTTCTTTGAGTAGAAGACCAGATTCGCCTTCTATAGGGCCAAATTACGTCAAACTGCACCGAATTGCGCGTAGTTCCCTATCAATTTACCTACATTTGGCGAATTGACAGTTTAGTGACTAGACTAATAGTCTGGGTCAATTTGGAGCCAATTCGGAGTTTAGTGAATAACCTCTTAAATGCTTCCTGTGTCTATGCATATTAAGTGATATTTTGTGTTTCGGCGTGGGATTTCTATGTGCCCATAATCGAGTAAGTGTGGACACTTCCAGGGAATCATTTGTGCAAGCGGAGTGGGGGGGTATGATTGAGATTATAGAAGGACAACATATTCCACACTGAAAAGCAAATTGATTATGATATATATGATGGATTTGGGGTTCCAGTTGCTTTTTCATTAGCTATGTATTTTCAAAAGGGATTAACGTCTCAAACTATTTGCACCTGGACACATTTGTGGAAGACTTTATTCTATACTATGGGTTCCTGCTATCAGGGAAGAAAAAGGTTTCCTGGCCTGGCTAATGTTTGTATTGTCTGTTATTAGGTTACTGTTATAATCCCTCCCCAAATTATCAACCAGATACTATAAAATCTGAATCTCCTGTTGATACAATAATCTGCCATCTCCTTACACCTGTATATAACCTCAATCTGCTATTCTCTGTGAATGTGAAGACCTTTTCCTCTGAAACCTTTGTTATTTATGGGATTTTCTCCTCGGACATGTGGGGATGTCCCATATAAATATTTAGCCACTCAACATAGTAAAAGTCAGTAATTTATTGCCTCTTAGCCTTGACTCGTCTGGTTCTTTTTTCAGCTGACATTAGCAGATGTAGCAGATCCCTGTATTCCAAGTGGGTATAGAGATCTGCTACTATATATACGAGGGATCCTAAGTATGAAACTCTCCAAAATCCCCCATAAAGTGAACCTATCATAGTTCATACAGATTTTAATTATTTTATAATTAAATTATATTTATACATTGTAATAATTACATTGGCAACAAAATAATTCTCTATAAAATGTTGCACTTCACACATCGATCGCTCCATACACCCTGGAGCTATATAGGAATAAGCACAGATGACGCTTTTTAAAAAAATGTTTTAGACATGAACTGGGTTGGTTACCTTTGGTTGTTGCAGCCACCCTGGTAGGGAGTAGGTGTCACGGATCCCTCTGATTACCAAAAGTGTGGTCCCTTTACGCAGACCGCTCTCTACCCTTCCGATCCTTGAATGGTCGGCAATACTAGACAGACAATTTACCAGACAATATATAAACAAGGGGTAACACCAGACAGAGGTATGGAATAGAGTATTGTCACAATCTTTCTGACTACCAAGATATTGATCTCTTTATGTAGCTCCCTTTCTACTCTTCCGATCCTTGAATGGTCGGCAAAGCTATATAGACAATGAAGCAGGTAACAGATAAAGAAAGGGAAACACCAGACAGGGGTACAGACCAGATCACAAGTCCTCCCTAGGACTTTAGTAATAGCAGAGGTAGTCTGATGCGTGCTTAGGGTGCCACATAGACTGACCTCGGTACCAACGTTAAGGGCAGAACCTAGCGCAGAGTAAATGCCAATGCCAGGAGTCATACACAGGAGGGTTCGTTTGCCAATGCCAGGGTCATACACAGGAGGGTTCGTTTGCCAATGCCAAGGGTCATACACAGGAGGGTTCGTTTGCCAATGCCAAGGGTTATACACAGGAGGATTCGTTTGCCAATGCCAAGGGTCATACACAGGAGGATTCGTTTGCCAATGCCAAGGGTCATACACAGGAGGATTCGTTTGCCAATGCCAAGGGTCATACACAGGAGGGTTCGTTTGCCAATGCCAAGGGTCATACACAGGAGGTAGCCAAAATAACACAAGAGCTCTGCGGGAGGTGAATACCACGTCAGGGCACCGGTGTTATTGGAGAGACTGGGTTTTAAAGCCGGCGGGTCCGCGTCATAACGCCAGGCCCCGCCCCTCGGCGTCCCACGTGAGCGCCCCGGAAGCGTTTACATTCGGCGCCTGGCCAGCGAGCAGCGAGGAAGCTGCTGCCAGGCGCCCCATCCCCTGAGCCACCGTGACAGAACCCCCCCTCCAGGGGCGGCCACTGGACGACCCCCAGGGGCACGGGGGTGCGCCAAATAGAAGGCCTTCACTAGCCTAGGAGCATGACTTCCGCAGCTGGTACCCAAGAACGATCCTCCGGACCGTAGCCCACCAATCAACCAAATACTGCAAAGACCCCCTAGACATCCTGGCACCCAGAATGGCCTTAACTTCGAACTCCTCCTCGCCCTCCACAGAGACAGGAGGCGGTGGAGCATGGACTTTGGTGTACCGATTACATAATAACGGCTTCAAAAGGTTAACATGGAATACATTGTGTATCTTAAAATGGGAGGGTAACGCCAAAGCATAGGAGACAGGGTTGAGTCGCCGTAGAATCTTATAGGGACCGATGTACCTAGGAGCCAACTTCATGGAAGGCACTAAGAGCCTGATGTTACGTGAAGACAGCCAAACCCTGTCCCCAACTTGATACACGGGTGCCTGCCTCCTGTGTCTGTCGGCCTTGGTTTTCTGGATGGCACTACTCTCCTCCAGTGCCCGTCTCACTCTCCCCCAAGTCTCTTTCAATGATGCCAGTTGCTCATCCAAAGCAGGAATCGTGGTATCAGGAAACGTGGCGGGGAGCACGGGAGGATCAAAGCCATAAACAGTGAAGAAAGGAGAATGACCTGTGGATTCGCTTACTGCGCTGTTAATAGCATATTCTGCCCTGATGGTAGCAGGTCTGACCAGTTATCTTGTTGTTCTGAGATAAAGCACCTGAGATATTTCTCTATATTTTGGTTTGCTCGTTCTGCTGCTCCGTTGGTCTGGGGGTGATAAGCCGAAGAGAAAGAGAGGTCTATCCCTACGTTCTTGCAAAACCCTCTCCAGAATCCGGAGATGAATTGGGTCCCCCTATCAGAGACTATCTCCCGAGGGACACCGTGAATGCGGACCACATTGGCAATGAATATGGGCACCAGTTCAGCTGCCGAAGGTAGTTTCCGAAGAGGAACATAGTGACCCATCTTGGAAAATCGATCTATGATCGTAAGTATCACTGTATTCCCTCTTGACTCAGGTAACTCTACTATAAAATCCATGGCTACATGTGACCAGGGTCGTTCGGGGATCGGCAAAGGCTGGAGTAAGCCAATGGGTGCTGTTTTGGGACTTTTCTGTCTTGAGCACACTTCGCACACGGCAATGTAATCTTTGACATCTCGGCGCAACGTGGGCCACCAGAGGAGTTTACTGATACTAGACACAGTCTTGGTGATACCCATATGCCCGGAAGTTTTATTATCATGATAGATGTTAAGTACTTCCTCTCTTTCGTTCTCAGGTACAAAGAGTCTCGCAGGAGGTTTTCCCCCAGGAGCTGCGCCCTGGACGGTCTGCAGCCTTTTCATTAGAGGAGACGAACACTAATCGTGGTAGCGGCTATAATCCTTTCCTGGGGTACAATGGGATGCTGATCTTGGATATTATGTTCATAAGACTCATACTGTCTCGACAATGCGTCTGCTTTAATGTTTCTGGACCCAGGTCTATAGGTAAGCACGAAATTAAAACTTGAAAGAAACAATGACCATCTCGCTTGTCTGGAATTTAAACGTTTGGCATCTCCAATGTACGTGAGATTCTTATGGTCGGTTATGATAACAATGGGGTCCTTAGACCCTTCTAATAAGTATCTCCATTCGGCCAAGGCCGCGATGACTGCTAACAATTCTCTATTTCCAATGTCATAGTTCTTCTGCCGGGGGGACAACTTCCGAGAATAGAAGCCGCATGGATGCAAGGGTTTGTCAGGAGCCTCCCTTTGGGACAAGACTGCACCAAGACCTAGTTCGGAGGCGTCAACTTCTACTTGGAAAGGCAGAGCCGGATCTGGATGTCGGAGAACAGGGGCAGTAGTAAAAGCTTGCTTTAGTGCCTCAAAGGCTTGAGTGGCTTGAGGTGTCCATTTCTGATTTCCCACCCCTTTCTTTGTCATAGCCGTGAGGGGGGCCACCAAGGCCGAAAAATCTTTAATGAACCTTCGGTAATAGTTCGTAAACCCCAGAAACCTCTGAATGGCTTTAAGTCCTTGGGGTAGAGGCCAGTCAAGAATAGCTGAGAGCTTCTTAGGATCCATTTGAAAACCCCCAGGAGTTATATATAACCAAGGAATTGCACAGTCACTATGTCGAATAGACATTTTTCTAGCTTACAGTACAATCCAGCCTTCAATAGTTTTTTCAACACTTGTTTCACGTGGACATGATGAGTGTCTACATCAGGGGAGTATATCAGGATATCGTCTAGATATACTATGACGAATTCTTGCAGGAATTCCCTTAGAGTGTCGTTTATGAGGTCCTGGAAGACGGCTGGCGCATTACACAACCCAAAAGGCATCACCAGGTATTCATAATGCCCGCTACGTGTATTAAAAGCCGTTTTCCATTCGTCTCCCTTTTTAACCCTGACCAGGTTGTACGCTCCGCGTAAATCAAGCTTCGTATAGATCCGAGCCCCTTTTAATCGGTCGAACAATTCTGTTATGAGGGGTATGGGATATGCATTTCTTATAGTGATCCTATTCAAACCCCTATAATCGATGCAAGGTCGCAGGTCTCCCTCTTTCTTGGAAACAAAAAAGAAACCTGCTCCTGCTGGAGAGGAGGACCGTCTAATGAATCCTCGTTCCAGATTCTCCCTTATGTATTCCTCCATAATGTCGTTCTCTCTTTGTGATAAAGGGTATACATGACCCCTAGGAGGCATCGTACCAGGGAGTAAATCAATGGCACAGTCATATGGACGATGTGGTGGTAGGACCTCAGTCCTGGCTTTAGAGAACACCTCCTTTAATGCCAGGTAACTTTCAGGAACCTCTGTGGACAAAGGAGGGGCTGTGGCAATATTGAGGCTACCAATCACATGAACTCTGCTTAGGCACTTAGACTGACAACTCTGATCCCAACATTTTATGTCTCTCTGGACCCAATCGACAACTGGGTTGTGCTCTGTTAGCCATGGAAACCCAAGAACGACAGGACATGAGGGTGATTCAATGATTTGAAATCTTATAGTTTCCTGGTGCAAAACTCCTGTTTTCATACATACATCGACTGTATCGTGAGTGATATAAGGACATGACAGGGGTTTACCATCTATGGCCTCCACCCTTAGAGGTCTTTCCCTGAGCACCAGAGGTATGAGGTTTTTGACAGCAAAATTCTTATCCATAAAATTGCCTGAGGCCCCAGAGTCTAAGAACGCCTCAGTCTTGAGGTGAACCCCCTCCCAGGTTAGGGAGACCGGTAACAGAATCCTGGATTTTTTTTCTCATTATCCACAAAGGAGGCACACAGAGAACCGACAACCTGGGTGTCTCCTGTTCTGAATCCCACTCTGCTATGTTCAGCCCTGCTAACCCTGGGTCTCTGAGGACATCGAAGGCGGAAGTGATCTGCCCCTGCACAATAGAAGCAGAGCCCCTTTTCTCTTCTGTGCGCTCTTTCTGCTTCTGAAATACCTGTCTTCCCTATTTGCATGGGTTCAACGACTGGTAAATCTGTTTTCACATTCTCCGAACCACCTGACGTACTGGTGTGTCTGGGTAACGAGGGTAAAGGAGGCAAGACCCTTCTGGGTCTATCTCTGGGGTGTCTCCTTTCCCTGATTTGATCGTCCATGGCTATACAGAAATCTATCAGGTGGTCCAGACTTTCTGGTAATTTTAAGGGAGCCAGTTCAAACATAAAAGCCTCGTTCAAGCCTTCGGTAAAGGCTAAGGTTAAAACGTCGTTCGGCCAAAGTACCTCAGAAGTCAAAGTTTTAAACTCTATGGCATAATCGGCGACCCTCTTATTACCTTGTTTGATGTGAAACAAGGACCTACCCGCATTGGTAGCCCTCCTAGAGGGATCAAAGGTACGTTTTAACTCAGAGGTGAAACCCTCATAGTGATAAATGATGGGTTTCTTATTTTCCCACAACGGCGTAGCCCACAATAAAGCTTTTTCTGTTAAATGATTGATCAGATATCCTACTTTGGCTTTATCAGACATACAAGAACCTGGATTGTTCTCAAACAAGATCTCGAGTTGAGTCAAAAAACCCCGACATAGGCTTGGTGTACCATCATAGCGTAGGGGTGCCTTCATACTAAGCCTATGTCCCTCAGGGGGGACGGAACTGACCCTAGGCAACACTGGATCTGGAGGGTTTGTAGTACCTGTATTGGACCGATTTAACAGGGTTTGTAGAGCGAGAGAAATCTGGTCCATCCTATGGTCCTGTTCCTCTAGTCTGGCTGCGATACGTGCCAGCTGGTTAGAGAGGTCTGCGGGATCCATTGGCCCTGACGTAATGTCACGGATCCCTCTGATTACCAAAAGTGTGGTCCCTTTACGCAGACCGCTCTCTACCCTTCCGATCCTTGAATGGTCGGCAATACTAGACAGACAATTTACCAGACAATATATATACAAGGGGTAACACCAGACAGAGGTATGGAATAGAGTATTGTCACAATCTTTCTGACTACCAAGATATTGATCTCTTTATGTAGCTCCCTTTCTACTCTTCCGATCCTTGAATGGTCGGCAAAGCTATATAGACAATGAAGCAGGTAACAGATAAAGAAAGGGAAACACCAGACAGGGGTACAGACCAGATCACAAGTCCTCCCTAGGACTTTAGTAATAGCAGAGGTAGTCTGATGCGTGCTTAGGGTGCCACATAGACTGACCTCGGTACCAACGTTAAGGGCAGAACCTAGCGCAGAGTAAATGCCAATGCCAGGAGTCATACACAGGAGGGTTCGTTTGCCAATGCCAAGGGTCATACACAGGAGGGTTCGTTTGCCAATGCCAAGGGTCATACACAGGAGGGTTCGTTTGCCAATGCCAAGGGTCATACACAGGAGGATTCGTTTGCCAATGCCAAGGGTCATACACAGGAGGATTCGTTTGCCAATGCCAAGGGTCATACACAGGAGGATTCGTTTGCCAATGCCAAGGGTCATACACAGGAGGGTTCGTTTGCCAATGCCAAGGGTCATACACAGGAGGTAGCCAAAATAACACAAGAGCTCTGCGGGAGGTGAATACCACGTCAGGGCACCGGTGTATTGGAGAGACTGGGTTTTAAAGCCGGCGGGTCCGCGTCATAACGCCAGGCCCCGCCCCTCGGCGTCCCACGTGAGTGCCCCCGGAAGCGTTTACATTCGGCGCCTGGCCAGCGAGCAGCGAGGAAGCTGCTGCCAGGCGCCCCATCCCCTGAGCCACCGTGACAGTAGGCGTGTCACCACTTTTTCTGTATGTATATATATTCTGTTGTAACCCCAGCCAAGTCATTTTTGCTGCTGTCCCTTTTCCATGGTTTTGTTTTTAATCCCAAAGTGGAAGCATGTGGTGAGGGTATAAATAAAGCCCACCATTTTGTCTCTCAGCTGAAAGAGGCATGAGTGTGTGAGGTTGCTCAGAGGAGCGGCTCTTGGTTTCATTAGATATGACTCGCCTTACTAGAGGTGCCTTGACAGGGCAGGTGAGCTTACACTTCAATGGCCATTCAAGTAAACCAAAACCTCTGATTATGTTTTGTTTCACATAGAGCTATATAAGAATATGCGCAGATGACACATTTTTTCTTGTTATGACAATAGTCATCTCTGGGTTTATAGTTTTTTTTTATATGACTCTTAGCAGATGATGGTCACCTGGTACATTTTATTGTCATAAATCTTGATGCCATTTAGAGGAGATGGGGTGTCAAAAGCTTTTCTTGGGATGTCTTTGGACAGAAGGTTTCACTGAGGGACACTTCTGACGCCAAACAAGCCATATCACTTCCTGGCGTCAGAATCAGATCCCCTTTAAACTAACCTCTTGCCAAGCCAAAATAAATTCTTACCACCTTGGATGGTTGACCGTTCTATTTTCACTACCCCATGCATAACCCATTCACATTATTCTTACAATGAACCTAGGAATCATGCTCCATGGGCATGGCAGATACAACCTGTCATGGATAGGGGCTAAGTCATGGGATCACCTGGTAAAATATTAATAAATTGTACAGCGCTACATAATCTGTTGGCGATTATATAAGTGACTAATTGTAAAAGTGTGTGCCTGCATGATTAGAATCTGGAAAACCTTTTGTCATCAGGTAAAAAACATAGAAACATAGAAAATGTTGGCAGATAAGAACCTTTCGGCCCATCTAGTCTGCCCAATTACATGGATACTTTACCTGGATTTATCTTTTGTTTAGGATAGCCTTATGCCTATCCCATGCCTGCTTAAATTCAATCACTGTTTTGGCCTCTACCACTTCTACTGGAAGGCTGTTCCATGTATCCACCACCTCTCAGTAAAATAATGCTTCCTGATGTTACTTTTAAACCTTTGCCCCTCTAGTCTAAGATTATGTCCTCTTGTTTTGCTACTCTTTTTCCTTTTAAATATACTTCCTTCCTCTACCTTGTGGATTCCCTTTACGTATTTAAATGTTTCTATCATATCTCCTCTGTCTCGTCTTTTTTCCAAGCTATACATGTTAAGATCATTAAGCCTTTCCTGGTAACTTTTCTCCTTCAAGCCGTACACCATTTTAGTAGCCCTTCTCTGAACTCTCTCTAAGATGTCTATATCCTTCTGGAGATACGGTCTCCAGTACTGCACACAGTACTCCAAGTGAGGTCTTACCAGTGCTCTGTACAGTGGCATGAGCACTTCCCTTTTCCTACTGCTAATACCTCTCCCTACACAACCAAGCATTCTGCTAGCATTTCCTGCTGCTCTATTACATTGACTACTTACCCTTAGATCCTCTGCAATAATAACCCCTAAATCCCTTTCCTCAGATGTTGAGGTTAGGACTGTATCAAATATTCTATATTCAGTCCTTGGGTTTTTACGCCCCAGGTGCATTATCTTGCACTTATCCACATTAAAACTCAATTGCCACAGCTCCGACCATTTTTTTAGTTTACCTAAATCATTTGTCATTTGGCTGATCCCTCCAGGAACGTCAACCCTGTTGCAAATCTTTGTGTCATCAGCAAAAAGACATACTTTACCATTAATACCTTCTGCAATATCACTAATAAAAATATTAAAGAGAATGGGTCCTAGTACTGACCCCTGAGGTACCCCACTGGTAACAAGACCTTGCGCCGAATAAACTCCATTTACCACAACCCTCTGTTGCCTGTCACTCAGCCACTGCCTAATCCATTCAACAATATTGGAATCCAAGCTCAAAGATTGCAATTTATTGATAAGCCTTCTATGCGGAACAGTATCAAAAGCCTTACTGAAATCTAAATAAGCAATGTCTACTGCACCACCTTTGTCTATTATTTTTGTTACCCAATCAAAAAAATCAATAAGATTAGTTTGGCATGATCTCCCTGAGGTAAACCCATGTTGTTTCTGATCCTGTAATCTATGTGTTTTTAGATGTTCAACAATCCTTTCCTTTAACATGGTTTCCATTAATTTCCCCACTACTGACGTAAGACTAACTGGCTTATAGTTCCCGATTCTTCCCTACTACCCTTCTTGTAAATGGGCACAACATTTGCTAATTTCCAGTCTTCTGGGACGACTCCCGTTAACAAGGACTGGTTAAATAAATCTGTTAATGGTTTTGCTATTACACCACTGAGCTCTTTTAATAATTTAGGGTGGATCCCATCAGGCCCCATTGACTTATTTGTCTTTACTTTAGACAGTTGCTGTAGAACCTCCTCCTCTGTAAACTCATATGTAAATGTCTCTTAGTGTTTCCTCCTAACTGAGGTCCCTTTCCTTCCTTTTCTTCTGCAAAGAGTGAACAAAAATATTCATTGAGGAAGTCAGCGAGACTTTTATCCTCTTCTATATACCTTCCTTCCTTTGTTTTTAATCTAACTAATCCTTGTTTTACTCTTCTTTTCTCGTTTATGTATCTAAAAAATGTTTTTTCCCCCTTTTTTATTGACTGAGCTATTTTCTCTTCTGCGTCTGCTTTGGAAGCTCTTATAAATTGCTTTGCCTCTTTCTGCCTAATCTTATAGGTTTGCCTATCTTCTTCACTCTGAGTTTTTTTTATAATTATTGAATGCTACCTTTTTGTTCTTCACTATTTTGGCCACTTCTGTAGAGTACCACAGTGGTTTCTTCCCTGTTTTGTTTTTGCTAACAAGCCGAATGCAATTGCCTGTGGCCTTCAATAATGCCTCCTTTAAATAATCCCATTTCTCCTGGACTCCCTTTAAACTCCTCCAGTCTGATAATGACTCATTCACACAAAATCTCATTTTAGAAAAATCTGTTTTTTTCAAGTCTAAAACTTTTGTTTTTGTGTGTTGCGGCTCCATCCCTGTTCTTATATTAAACCACACTGACTGGTGATTACTAGATCCCAAATTTTCACCTACAACAACGTCTGATACCAAACCTCCATATGTGAATATTAACCCCTTAACACCGCAGGACATACAGTTACGTCCTGCATTAGGCGGGCTTTAATGCCGCAGGATGTAACTGTACGTCCCCGGCGTCTGCAGCCCCCCGGCGGCCGATACTCACCTCCTCCGGCGGCTCCCTCGCTGCTCTGACTCCCACGGAGTCAGATCGGCACTTTTGGCTCCTCCCGGCGCACTGACATCATCGCGCCGGACGCGATGACGTCAGTTTCAGGCGTCCCCCCCGCAACCAGAGCAGGGAAAGCGCCTGGAGGGGAGGGGGGATCCTTTGGATCCCTCTATCTCCCCATCGCCGGGGGCTAGCAGCTAATGCCAGGCTTCCCTGGAAAGGTCACAGCCTGGCCTTTCCAGGGATGTATGGCATTAACCCCTTGGTGGCAAGGCTGTGACCCAGCACCAATCGGTGCCAGGTCACAGCCTTTTTCCGGTGGGGTCCGCCATCTTGGATGGCAGCCCCACCTCCAGAACTCCCCATGTCCACTGACGTCATCGGGCGTGGCCCGATGACATCAGTTAACCAGGGAACCCCTAGCTGCCAAGGGGTTTCCTAAGGAAATCCCATGGTGGAGATAGGGGGGTTCTTTGAACCCCTTTATCTCCTGATCGGTGAGAGCTAGGGGGTCATGTAGGGTATCGTTTGAAAGGCCTGATCGTGGCATGTTACAAGTAAAAGTAATGTGCAAAAAAAAATAATAAAAAAAATAATTAATAAAAAATAAAAACGTGCTTTTGTTTTTAATGCAGCACTATTGTTCACATTTCCATTATAATATGAACTATGATGCTTCACTAATGATTTTTTTTTGGGGGGGTTTAGCTAAAATCACGTAATTTCTCCCCAAAAAAAAATGGGTTCCCCGTTCAAATTTTGTTAACAAGTCTACCCCATAGAATATATCCGCAAAGGCTCGGGTAATAAAATGCATAAAAAAAACCACTTTACACACTGTGGATGATTGAAATTTTATTGAAAATTCACATTTTTTTTACAATTTTGTTATAGCATTTTGGCAGGGCATGACGTATACATATAATAATGATATATTATTAATCTGCCAAGTCTGCTAGAAAGAACGATATATAATTTGTCTGGGTGGTACAATAATACGTGACTTAAAACCGCGTTTAAAAACCGTCAAAATGAGCTCAGCAAACTTCTACTTCGAAACAGCGCCGAAGTTGTAAAATTACTCCCGTCCGTAAGGGGTTAAATCCAATATGGCCTCTTTACGGGTCGGCTCCTCAACTACTTGTGTTAGAGATAATCCCAGTAGGGAGTTTAGAATATTTGTACTCCTGGTGCACCCAGCTATTTTGGTTTTCCAGTTCACATCAGGTAGCATCAAAGGAAACCTCAGATCCAGGACCAGCACCTTACTTGCAATACCACAATACAAAAAGAAAGTGGCTTGATCCTCATTTTCCTACAGAGCACCGCAAATATGTAATAACCTCCCAGATGCCATCAAATCTTCCCCCAGTCTAAAGTCCCTTAAGAGTTCCCTATTAACATACCTCAATACGGAATGCACCTGTAAACATGTAACATAATGACTTTATTTCCTACAAATTTATTTTTCTGTTAATCTGTATGTTTGTTTTTGTGTTAATATCTTGCATTTTACTATTTTGTATTTCTGTAACCATTCAATGTTCTTGAACCCAGGACATACTTGAAAACAAGAGAAATCTCAATGTATCCTTCCTGGTAAAATCCTTTTATAAATAAAATAAAATAAAAAAAATGGTCCACGGGTTTCTTTGTACTGGGGTGTGAAAGTCTTGTTTTGTGATCCGTTCACACCTCTGTAGCAGGGGACCAGGGACAAAAGGAGAATACTGACATCTTCAGTGGTCTGGCTGGAGCCAGGATTGCAATAATTCAAATTAAAGAAACAGCTTTTTGTTCTCAGAATTTTATCCTAAATTATGAGTTCCACTGCCAGAAATGCATATGGACGGGTCATGATATTGTCACGGGGGGGGGGGTGCTATAGCGCAGTCCTCTAGGACAAAATATGGCACACAAAGTCCTTTAAATGGTGAAATATTCCAGGCTTTTATTGCAGCGTCAAAGAATTCAAATACAACAGACCAACCTTTGGTTCAACATTCCTCCCCTCATCTCAGGAGCAGCAGCAGCACCCTGTGCTGAAGATCAGTTTCTGTGTCTCTCTAGTGCACATTCTAATCTTTCCCCAGTGTGGGAATCGATCTCATCCGGTGCCCATTCTAATCTACCCCTCCGTCAAGCAGGAGCTATTTATCCCTTAATTGCAGGGACACCTGCAGCAAATCAAAAAAACAGTATTTTTGCAAAGCCAAGAATTTATCCTAAAGAATGATATCCAACAAGACTATTCTGGAGGGAGCCATTCTCGAGGAATGGAACCAAGCTCATTCTTAATTCATAGCCCCATCATTTGAGATTTCTAAGGAATGAGGAAGTTATAACTGTTTGAAAAAATATACATCATGGCAGTGGCATATACCTGTATATGTTGGGAGATATAAGAAATGTAAGGGATAACATGTGCGGAGAATGCTTAAAAGTTGAAATGGGCTAACAAGTGCCCGATCTCGCCACCTCCTGCTGTGTCCATGAAATCTGAGAGCCAGGAGAGTTGTATAAATTTGAGCTACATGATGTGTCATGTGCTTTACTTTGGGGGGGTCAATCCAATTGAAAGTAACTGCTGTTTTTCCACCAGAGCCCCCCTGGGCAGAGATGGTAGCTTTGTAAGTACATAGGATTTCTCTTATTTTTATTCTGTATTTTCTTGTTTGTGAGTGTAAATATATTTTTATCCTGTATATGCAATGTGACCATTTTTCTTGTCATAATAAATATTCCTAAATCAAGCTCTGCCTTTGACTGATATAAGAATCGTGTTACCTGAAGAGACATTTGTCCTAATAGCCAGTGGTGTATTTAGGTTTTGTGCTGCCCTAGGCTTGACTAAACTCGTGCACCCCCTAATTTAAATTTGAGGCACCCCTTCCTGTCAAGGGCACACCTCTTCCTGGTTAATCCCCACCCTTCCTCTTTAAACTCCACCTTTTCCTCGTAGAGCTCCGCCTTTTCCTCTCTTTATATTAAAAGTGGATACCAAGTGCCTACTTGTATATTTTGTATACCATTTCAAATGTATCTATTGAGATAAATAAAATTATGAAATGTTTAAATTCAAGCATTTTTACAAAGAACAGCCACGCATGTCAAGTATACTGGATCACAGCCGCTCTAATTGGTTGAACAATAAAATCCACAGAAACGCGCACTGCATATGAGTGTATCACAGAGCTGCACAGCAATAAAACCTACAGAAATGGGCACTGTGTATGAGCATATCAGAACTGCACAGCAATAAAACTCACGGTAATGTGCAGTGTGTATGAGCGTATCCCAGAGCTCCAGGGCAATAAAACTCCCAGTAATATGCAGCGTGTATCATAGAATCCACAGCAATAAAACTCCCAGCAATGTAATGTTCAGTGTGTATGAGTGTATCAGAATCCACAGCAATAAAACTCCCAGCAATGCAATGTGTGGTGTGTGTCAGCGTATCAGAATCCACAGCAATAAAACTCCTGGCAATGCAATGTGCGGTGTGTATGAGTGCATCAGAATCCACTGCAATAAGACTCCCAGCAAACCGAGTGAATATGAGCACACAGCAATTATTTATTCTATATTTACCGGCCTCCATCCGTGGTAGGGCTGTGTGCAGAGTCAGCAGGGACTGTGTACGGACTCAGCAGGAGGTCCCTCCAGGCCAAGTTAGGATCGCGGCTGTGCCTGTGCGTGGAGCCATCTTGTCAGCAGTGGGGTGCCACTGCCAGAGGGTGCACCGTGGCTTTGATTCCCTTCCTGGTGGGTGTTCAGTCCAGAATAGAGTGAGTGTCCGTGTTAACGAAAGGGTGGGCAGCTGCGTGCGTGTCACGTGGTTCAGCCAGTCAGGTGGTACTGAGACTCAATACCACCTGACTGGCCGAACCGCGTGACCTGCATGCACGCAGCCTCACCAGGAGCCAGGCAGCTCAATGACAAATTTCTATCACTGCAGTGCTGGTTAAGGAAAGGTCCACTTTAAACAGCAGTAAGCAGATAGGGCTTCATATTCTGCTGATACCCCCCCTTTACCTGCCATTTACTGTCATCTTCTCTCTCTGCACACAAATCACATCCCCCTCCCCTCTCCTAGAGCTGCTGTGGGGCAGGCGCTATGGAGGGAGGAGAGGGGGATTTTTATTCTATTCGATTTTATTCCGTATGCAAACGCCCTGCTCCGCTGCTCATTGTTTGAGAACACAGCTCAAAGTTGACACACAGTGACAGTGGCACCTCCTAGTACCCCCTAATGACACCCAAATAATCACTGGTACCTGGGGCGTCCCGCCCTCCGCCACTCCCCTGAGTACACCACTGCTCTGTGATATGCTCACACACAAGTTTGGCAAACTGCCAGCAAGTACGGTGCTGTTTGAAGGCATTGCAAATCCCCATAGAGAAGTAATGGTAATCTATTCGCGAGAACACCAAAAAGCAGAGAAATGGCAGTGAAATGCCCTGATGTTCGGTGGTTTCAATCAGCAGGTTTATTCAGGCGAACCCTATAGGTTTCAATGTTAAAAATATTCCCGTTTTTGGGGGGGCGTGGCCGGCACCGCATGGAAGCAGACGTGCTCTGGTGGAGCTCCGCAAGACTTTCATGATTTCAGCAACTTTTACTGGAGTTTCCACCTAGAAAACCCTTTACTGGAGTTCCTGCGAGGCTGGCTACTACGTGGATTGCTCCGGGGCCCGTTTCTGTCCCCCTCCAAGGGTGCAGCTGAGATTTTCTGTGGTTTTATTTTCGGGCCTGGTCGGCTGTCAGACATTTTGCAGCCTACCCTGTATTGCCTGCCGGGTCTCCAGCTTCCCCCTGTGTCGGGCGCTCGTTGGTCGCGAGCAGTGAAGATGGAGGGCCTGCATCTTCCGACTGTGACTGAGGTCCCCTTGATCAGATGGGAACGGGAGTGTATGGCGTGGCAGGACTGGGAGCGCCCCTCCCTCCCGGTGAGCGGAATGGAGACGATGTTTGCAGACATGGAACGGTGCTTGAAGTGGAGGCCGGAGGAGGAGGGAAAACCACTTTTATGCAGTTCTTGGCATCGACTACTGACCGTATTGACGGTAGGCCAGATGCCTGCGGATTCAGAGTTTGAAGAGGAGAGGACCGGGGTGCTTATCGGATGATCGGCGTATAAAGATCCTATTGAGGAGGAGGTTCCGCGGAGCGCTGATTAGACACGACCGGCTTCTGAGTCGGGCTCGAGCTGCCGGATGACCGGGGGGATCCCTGAGTCACGAGGAGACAGTGCTGCCTGCGTGGACCCTGATGAGCTGACGGTCCCTGAGAGAACGGAGGTGACCGCGTCTGTGAGGTCTGTGGTGAAGGCAAAGGGAAGCGGAGGCCTAGCTGCCGAAGAATGGATGTACTGGCCTTGTTTCCAGTTACTGGGTTGTGTGGCCCCGGGAGAGCCATGGAGGCAGAGCATACGTGACCCGTACCCTTCCCGATGTGCCATCCACGCGAATGGCGGTGCCCCTGCATTGCCTGCATTATGAGAGGTATCATTTCGGGATGCGGGCTGAAAGACCTTTTGCGGTGAAGTTTCCTCCAAATTTTTATTTTAATTTTATACTGATTTCTCTGATCGCCCATCGAAAACCCCCCTTTTGCTTTCATTTCCTTTAATTAGCTCTGTTTTTCTGAGGAAATTTTTATTTTTACCCCCCCCTCTTTTTTCGTTTACGAATTTTGAGACACTTTTGCGGACTCTTTTTCTTTATTTGCTGACTTTCTGATTTCACTGAGCCATAATATGCGAAACATTTTATTTTATTCCCTCACAACCCCATGTTGAGACTTTGACTTTTCTTTGATTCTGTGTATCTTATCCATTTTCCCCCTTGTTTTATGCTGCTCAGAGACACTTCGGATATTATTTTTTCTTTTTTTTTTCTTTTTCCCTGCTGACATTCCCTGGATGGGGATAAATTTGAGACTTCTGATTTTTCTCTTACTTTTATTTTTGTGTTCTTCTGAAGCCCTTTTGATGGCTATCGTTACTACTCCCCCCCCCCTGTTTTCTGAAATCCGGCCGATTTTTCATATGACCCCCCCTTTTGTTATTTTCTACCGAAGTGCTTATGTTGATAACATTACCTGTGGCCCTGCGAGGCCCTCACTCCCTGTTTATATGATGCCTTCATTTCAAAATAAAAATTTTAAATATAAAAATATTCCCGTTTTTATGCAATATCTAATAAACCATTTATTATTTTAATCTGCAGTAAAAAGTCTTTATTGATTTTTTTTAGTACCTTTTAGTAATTTTTCAGCAAAATTTCCCCCCTTTTTTTTTAATAGCGGTTTTTCTTTTTTCTGTAACAGAACTTTTTATTATCAATCATAGGATCTTATATGTAAATTCCAGACATTTTCGTTCAGTAGTTCTTTTGAAAACAGCAGGCCACGGGTTTGCGGTGGCAGCATTCAGCGGCCGACTCCATGCACTTTGGGGACCCTGCAGTGAATGGTGAATTCACTGCACGGTGGGGAAATTTTATTCCCCGAAGTGCAGGGAACTACAGAACACCAAAATATTGGCGTCATTTCGGTGCTCTGTGAGTAACCCATTTAGTGGTGAGGTTTTTTGCTGCCCCCTGGAAAGTGAAAGCCTAGGCCTTGCCTACCCAAGGCATACTTGAAAATTAGTGAAATCTCAATGTATCCTTCCTGGCAAAATACTTTACAAAATACTTTTTTTTTTAGGGGCGGGGCCACCAGTGCGGGCCGCCCCCTGGAAAGTGCCGCCCTAGGCCTAGGCCTTGTTGGCCTAGGCCAAAATACACCACTGCTAATAGCCCTGAGGCCTTGTTAGTTTCTAGATGATCCACTAAGTTGGGTTTGGTGGGGGTCAGTCCACTAAACTGTGTTTTGTGAGTTTAATTGAACAGGATGTGTCAGGTCACCTTTGTTTCAAATTTGGCGAATGACCTGTCGTGGCAGCAGTTAATTAAGGGAAGTGGGTGTCGATAAGGGGATCAGTTAGTTAATATTTTGGGTCTAGCTCAGACAAATAGTGATTTTTAACCCTTCACCCACTTAGCTGAGTCACATACCCGTCTGGAGTGAGGGTGCAGCGTGACACAACCCATTACCCATTATCCAAACTGGACACCTCTTTGAGCATCACTGGGACCACATGACAGGGTTGGAGTGTAAATTGGGCATGGCATCTACAGATCACTAACTTTGTACCTCCCAAAAAAAATATCTGCTTCTATATGTACCAGAAAGATACCAAGCTATCAGCAATTTGTTGATATATTTTGAATGGATATTTTGCACCAGTAAGGAGTCACAGTACCTCTCTTCAAGATCATATGATGCCCCACAGGCTTATGGTATAGCTGTGTTACCTGCTCTGCAGAGGACAATTTGTGAGATAATTGAAAGACATAAATATAGGAAATAAAACCTACCAATATACTTTTATTGTTAAGTATTCTTCTGTAAATAAGCAGAGTTTACAAATTCTCAAATTCTATTGACATTGTATTTACAGCTGCAGATGTATGTTCTTGCAACTATCATTTTGTTTTCATTTTAAAATTGAGCTGAACAACAAGATTGAACTATTCAATATTTCTCATTTAATCCACCTTTTGCAAGTTGCACATTGATATTTCTTTCTCTTGAAACGAGTTATATAGAGAAAAAAAAAATCTTATTGGCAAATCAATAATGAATTAGTTCCTCTGCGTGATTTTTTTTTTTTACTCCTATACTCGAAGCCCTAGAGCTGAATTAATTTCGTAACCGTACAACTTATGGAGATGAAAAAGGAATCTGCACAATGCACATATTTGAAGCAAAACTAATTTGGATTTCACTGAACAATGTCTGTTGTACCAGCTTATGTTTCATTGTTGTTATAAAGAAAATGCTGGGCATGACAAATAGTTTTCAATTATAAGAATCGTTGAATACGAATGAGATCGGCTCTTCTTATTCGTTTGCACAGTTTAAACTCTTCTAATGTCTAAAATTAAAGAAAATTCCATTTAAGCCTGAATAAATGGAAAATAATTCTGCAGGTAATTTTCTGAAGGGAACGCAAATCATGTTAATGAAAGTTAAATGAATAAAGTAAGAGGAAGTAAACATTTTCCAAATGTCGTAACAAGTGAGTAAATAAATATATTCTCCATCATCATTGTCTCTGTGAAGATTTACTTTTCTTTTTAAAATTTTAAGCAAGTTTATGTTCAGAAACCGGTTATGTATAAGGATCTATTCCAACTCAAGTCATCAGGAAGCCACAAGACATTGTGTTTATGGCCAGCCACGGCCAATCGTTAGAGGTCCTTAGAGGTCTCTTCTTAAAAAGTCAATACTTCAATGTGTTGCAGTCTTTTTGAGAAGAGGTGTGCTGCACTCCTATTTTTTATTTGCTGATTATGATTTACACTGTTGCGATGACGTCACTTTCTGGCGTCCCCCTGCGCCTGCAGGGGGAATCTGAAAGGGGAGGGGGGTCCTTTGGGTGCCCCCCCTCCCAAAATACTAGGGTTAGAAAAAAAGAAAGGTACCGTTGAAAAAGGGCAGATTCTGCTCTCTTTAACCCCTTAGGTGCCGTATCATGATTCATATTTGAACCCGAAAGTGGCTGACATCTTGGAAGTCAGCATGACCTCCGGGTCACCCCCACCCACTGACGTCGGTGCTGTATGTGCGATGATGTCAGTCAGCCAGCTAACCCCCTAGCTGTCAAGTGGAGATAGAGGGATCATTTGGATACCTGAATCTCCCGATCCAATCTAATCTCAGGACAAAATTTTGAAACTATTTAGCTGGGGTCTTCTTTTGGTGGTTGTAGATTTTGGGGATTAAATTTAGAAAGTGTGTTTTTCAATTTTTTTCATCCTATTTCATATTTTTTATATAGTAAATTATACGATATGATGGAAATAATGATATCTTTAAAAGTCCATTTAAAGGTGAGAAAATTGGTATATAATGTGTGTTGGTTCCATAAACTAGGAAGAAGGAAATTAGACCTAAATCCAAACAGCATAGAAACATAAAAAACAGCAGTGGGCACTTTCGGACTGACAATCGCAAAACCGCCTCGTCACTTAGGCTGGGTTCACACCTCAGCGTTTTTCAAACGTGCGCGATCGGGTGTTTTTTTACACGTGTTTTGTGCATACGAAAAACGTGCGAAAACGCGCATTGCAGCGCGTTCACGGCTATGTCTATGGGCGCGAATGTGCTGCTATAGGCCCCAAAGAAGCTCCCGTGCTTCTTTGGGCGTCGGATGTTTTACTGCGCATTCCTACGCGCTGCAAAACGTCCAGGTGTGAACCAGCCCCATAGGAAATCATGGGATTTCCGGGGTTGAGCGATTTACAGCGCTCAGGAAAGCGCTGTAAAACGCTGAGGTGTGAACGGGACCTTAGCGGTTAAAAAGGGATGGGAGATGATAGCAGCTATTTTGAAATCACAATATATTAACGATTTAATGCTGTGATTTTTTTAATCTTTGCTTTGTTTTGATTTTCTCAGAAAAAAATAATCATACACCATGATTGTAATTATTCTGCATGTGATTGGTCTGCTTTGATCTAGTATATAAAAAAGGCCCCAGCCACACTTTAGAGTTTTAATTTAATGCGTTATGCACCACACATGGTGAAATATAGTGTTAACAAGACCCACTTACGCTCGGTAGGGTTTGGTGTTAACAGTGAATGGATCACATATTCCATTTTGATTTGGAACTCTTTTCTTTTAATTACCAATTGCAAGGTTGAAGAGAAATATAAAGTAATGTTAAACACGGAGGTGGAACTGTAGCTCGTAAGAGGACATGGTAGCAGGAAGATAATCCCTTGTGCGACATTCTAGTCATTAAACCCACACCACAATCCAATTCAAGATCTTACACTGTAATCACGCATGTTTTAACCCCTTAGTGACCGGGCGGTTTTACATAAATCCGTCCTTTAGTGACCGCTGCTGTTTTTACGTTTCTGCGCTGTTAGTGTTTACGTCAAATTTTCCTCTTACTCGTTTATGTAACCCACACATATTTTACACTGTTTTTCTCGTCATTTCTCGTCATTTTTTTCATCATTTCATATAATTTACTATCAGAAATATTGTGAAATATTACAAAAAAATTGAAAAAAACACCACTTTTTCGAACTTTGACCCCCAAAATATCTTATGTATCAACAACCGTCAAAAAAATTTAATTCCTTAGTAGTTTCTAAATTTAGTTCTGAGTTTAGCAATACCCAATGTTTACATATTCCTCGCTTTTTTCCTTATTTTATGCAACAATAAGTGCAAGTAGCACTATGCCATTTCCAAAGAGTTTATTTTCAAAACTAGTGATAGTGACATTGTAACACTGATATCTGTCACTAATTCCTGAATAACCCTCCGCATATACATATTTTTTTAAACTACACAAATCAAGGTATTAAACTTGGGGTATTTTGACTCTTTCCCTGCAAACCATTTTTTTTTTTTTTTTTTAAATTCTTTATTTTAAATTTTTGCAAAGGTACAAAATAACATAACATATGAGAGAGAAAACATAAGCCCATCAACAGAAGACATTAAAAGAAATATCCACAAAAAGTACTGTGTCACAATACAGAGATTCGTTGAATACAAAATAGGGCCACTGAAAACTCTGAATAATAAAGAGGAGGGGGTTTGACGCAAACATGTTTCCCAAAAGAAAGAGGGGAAGCAGGGTCAGCACGGGGACTTCAGGGGAACAAAAATAATAATAAAAAAGGAAAAATATTAAAAGGGAATCCAATATACACAAAAGAAAAATAAGGGACCCTGCAAACCATTTTACCACAAATCTATGCCAAAGTTTGAGAAAAAAAAATGTTTTGGTGATTTTTTTTTTTTAACGCAATTTAAGAATACAAGTACTGTGAACTTTAAGGTTTACTGCCAAAAAACACCCCAAAATATGTTCAGCAACATCTTCTGAGTAAATTGATACCACCCATGTATAGGTATGTCGGGTCATTTGGGGGCTAATAGGCCTTATTTGGGGGGTGCGCATTTCAGTTTTCCAACTTGGAATTTTCACATTTCGTCATCATGCACCCATGTCATATTTGGGACATTTTTGAAGCCGGCCAAAGTAATTTACCCCCATCAAACCATATATTTTTAGAAAGGGCACACCCTAGGGTGCTTCAAAGAGTTGTATTTTAACACTTTCCATGCACTAGCTCTATGTCAAACTTTCATGTAGTCACTTTTTGTGTTATTTTTTCACACACATTGTACTTTAGGCATGAATTGTCAAATCCAGTTATGGGTTACTGCCAAAAAACACCCCAAAATATGTTCAGCAACATCTTCTGAGTAAATTGATACCACCCATGTATAGGTATGTCGGGTCATTTTGGGGCTAATAGGCCTTATTTGGGGGGTGTGCATTTCAGTATTCCAACTTGGAATTTTCACATTTCGTCATCATGCACCCATGTCCTATTTGGGACATTTTTGAAGCCGGCCAAAGTAATTTACCCCCATCAAACCATACATTTTTAGAAAGGACACACCCTAGGGTGCTTCAAAGAGTTGTATTTTAACACTTTCCATGCACTAGCTCTATGTCAAACTTTCAGGTAGTCACTTTTTGTGTTATTTTTTCACACACATTGTACTTTAGGCATGAATTGTCAAATCCAGTTATGGGTTACTGCCAAAGAACACCCCAAAATATGTTCAGCAACATCTTCTGAGTAAATTGATACTACCCATGTATAGGTATGTCGGGTCATTTGGGGGCTAATAGGCCTTATTTGGGGGGTGCGCATTTCAGTTTTCCAACTTGGAATTTTCACATTTCGTCATCATGCACCCTTGTCCTATTTGGGACATTTTTGAAGCCGGCCAAAGTAATTTACCCCCATCAAACCATATATTTTTAGAAAGGGCACACCCTAGGGTGCTTCAAAGAGTTGTATTTTAACACTTTCCATGCACTAGCTCTATGTCAAACTTTCATGTAGTCACTTTTTGTGTTATTTTTTCACACACATTGTACTTTAGGCATGAATTGTCAAATCCAGTTATGGGTTACTGCCAAAAAACACCCCAAAATATGTTCCAGCAACATCTTCTGAGTAAATTGATACCACCCATGTATAGGTATGTCGGGTCATTTGGGGGCTAATAGGCCTTATTTGGGGGGTGCGCATTTCAGTTTTCCAACTTGGAATTTTCCATTTCGTCATCATGCACCCATGTCCTATTTGGGACATTTTTGAAGCCGGCCAAAGTAATTTACCCCATCAAACCATATATTTTTAGAAAGGGCACACCCTAGGGTGCTTCAAAGAGTTGTATTTTAACACTTTCCATGCACTAGCTCTATGTCAAACTTTCAGGTAGTCACTTTTTGTGTTATTTTTTCACACACATGGTACTTTAGGCATGAATTGTCAAATCCAGTTATGGGTTACTGCCAAAAAACACCCCAAAATATGTTCAGCAACATCTTCTGAGTAAATTGATACCACCCATGTATAGGTATGTCGGGTCATTTGGGGGATAATAGGCCTTATTTGCGGGGTGCGCATTTCAGTTTTCCAACTTGGAATTTTCCCATTTCGTCATCATGCACCCATGTCCTATTTGGGACATTTTTGAAGCCGGCCAAAGTAATTTACCCCCTCAAAACCATATATTTTTTAAAGGGCACACCCTAGGGTGCTTCAAAGAGTTGTATTTTAACACTTTCCATGCACTAGCTCTATGTCAAACTTTCAGGTAGTCACTTTTTGTGTTATTTTTTCACACACATTGTACTTTAGGCATGAATTGTCAAATCCAGTTATGGGTTACTGCCAAAAAACACCCCAAAATATGTTCAGCAACATCTTCTGAGTAAATTGATACCACCCATGTATAGGTATGTCGGGTCATTTGGGGGCTAATAGGCCTTATTTGGGGGGTGCGCATTTCAGTTTTCCAACTTGGAATTTTCACATTTCGTCATCATGCACCCTTGTCCTATTTGGGACATTTTTGAAGCCGGCCAAAGTAATTTACCCCCATCAAACCATATATTTTTAGAAAGGACACACCCTAGGGTGCTTCAAAGAGTTGTATTTTAACACTTTCCATGCACTAGCTCTATGTCAAACTTTCAGGTAGTCACTTTTTGTGTTATTTTTTCACACACATTGTACTTTAGGCATGAATTGTCAAATCCAGTTATGGGTTACTGCCAAAAAAAAACCCAAAATATGTTCAGCAACATCTTCTGAGTAAATTGATACCACCCATGTATAGGTATGTCCGGTCATTTGGGGGCTAATAGGCCTTATTTGGGGGGTGCGCATTTCAGTTTTCCAACTTGGAATTTTCACATTTCGTCATCATGCACCATGTCCTATTTGGGACATTTTTGAAGCCGGACAAAGTAATTTACCCCCATCAAACCATATATTTTTAGAAAGGGCACACCCTAGGGTGCTTCAAAGAGTTGTATTTTAACACTTTCCATGCACTAGCTCTATGTCAAACTTTCAGGTAGTCACTTTTTGTGTTATTTTTTCACACACATTGTACTTTAGGCATGAATTGTCAAATCCAGTTATGGGTTACTGCCAAAAAACACCCCAAAATATGTTCAGCAACATCTTCTGAGTAAATTGATACCACCCATGTATAGGTATGTCGGGTCATTTGGGGGCTAATAGGCCTTATTTGGGGGGTGCGCATTTCAGTTTTCCAACTTGGAATTTTCACATTTCGTCATCATGCACCCATGTCGTATTTGGGACATTTTTGAAGCCGGACAAAGTAATTTACCCCCATCAAACCATACATTTTTAGAAAGGGCACACCCTAGGGTGCTTCAAAGAGTTGTATTTTAACACTTTCCATGCACTAGCTCTATGTCAAACTTTCAGGTAGTCACTTTTTGTGTTATTTTTTCACACACATTGTACTTTAGGCATGAATTGTCAAATCCAGTTATGGGTCACTGCCAAAAAACACCCCAAAATATGTTCAGCAACATCTTCTGAGTAAATTGATACCACCCATGTATAGGTATGTCGGGTCATTTGGGGGCTAATAGGCCTTATTTGGGGGGTGCGCATTTCAGTTTTCCAACTTGGAATTTTCCCATTTCGTCATCATGCACCCATGTCCTATCTGGGACATTTTTGAAGCCGGCCAAAGTAATTTACCCACATCAAACCATATATTTTTAGAAAGGGCACACCCTAGGGCGCTTCAAAGAGTTGTATTTTAACACTTTCCATGCACTAGCTCTATGTCAAACTTTCAGGTAGTCACTTTTTGTGTTATTTTTTCACACACATTGTACTTTAGGCATGAATTGTCAAATCCAGTTATGGGTTACTGCCAAAACCCCCCCAAAATATGTTCAGCAACATCTTCTGAGTAAATTGATACCACCCATGTATAGGTATGTCGGGTCATTTGGGGGCTAATAGGCCTTATTTGGGGGGTGTGCATTTCAGTTTTCCAACTTGGAATTTTCCCATTTCGTCATCATGCACCCATGTCCTATTTGGGACATTTTTGAAGCCGGCCAAAGTAATTTACCCCCATCAAACCATATATTTTTAGAAAGGGCACACCCTAGGGTGCTTCAAAGAATTGTATTTTAACACTTTCCATGCACTAGCTCTGTGTCAAACTTTCAGGTAGTCACTTTTTGTGTTATTTTTTCACACACATTGTACTTTAGGCATGAATTGTCAAATCCAGTTATGGGTTACTGCAAAAAACACCCCAAAATATGTTCAACATCTTCTGAGTAAAGTGATACCACCCATATATAGATTTGTTCTGTTGTTTTTGGGGTGCTACGCCAATCTTTTGACATGTGCTTGTCAATTTTCTAATTTGACATACAGTATCTTCTTTGCTTATCTTCTTTTTAGGGGCCTTTTTACATACCCCAATTTTATTAACGTGCATATATTTGGTAAGCTAACACCCCAAAGTATTGTAAATGGAGTGTTTTTATGCCATGGATGCAACCGTTTGCTCCATACAAATTGGATACTGTTTGGTGGTCATTTTTCATTTTCACACCCACATCAGTTTTGGACTGTGATTTAGGAGACACTGTTGTTTGTTACTGCATGAAAACTCTCCAGGTTGTTTTCTGCAAGGTCTCCTGAGTACACCCATGCCCCCCATGCATAGGTTTGCCAGGATTTTGGGAAGGTTCAAATACAATTTTTATGACTTTGTCATTGGAGTTGAAATTGAGATTATTTCTTCAGCTAGGCCTATCTTTGGTTTTGGGTCTACCGCATACCCCAGTTTGAATTATTAAAAATTGTTTGTCATTTAGCAGAATAAATGGCCATGTCTATTAACGTCAATGTTTATGGCACATCATAGTTGATCTAGTGTCAACTTTGATCCCTTGCAGTGTAGTTCCAGTTCAGGCAGATTGCATTTTGTTTTTTTGAAATCTTCATTGGATACACTAGGGGGAGTCTAGATCCTTGTTATGGTTATGGTTGGCAGGTGCTCAACTCCAGAACATCAACCAGAAAAAAATATATACATATATTTTGAAGAAAGAACCCCCACACACTCTTGCCAAATAAATCACTGTTGCCAGGTGCTAGCTCAGCTGTGCACAGGATAATATATATATATATATAATCCAAGCTTTATAGTAAGGCTGCGTTTACTTCCTCCGGTCCAGCCAATATATTGTAGATACAAACTCCAAAGGAAGAGGCGCACACTGAAGGCTTGCTTATAAAAGTACAAAAAATAATTTATTCTCACTTAAGATGGAATAAAAAAAAATTGTACTTGTTATAAGTAGGGATGAGCCGAACACTCCCTGAGTTCGGTTCGGAGCCGAACCCGAACTTCCCAAATGTTCGTATCCGAACCCGAACTCGAACTCAATACAAGTCAATGGGGCTGAAAATTTGGTTTTTAGAGTGCCCTCCAAGAGGGCATATATGCTAGATATTTGCCATAAAAGGTGTATGGGGGTCTGGGTAGTGCCCTGGGGAAAGGAAACAAGGACAAAAAGTTTTAAAAAAAACGTTTTTAAAGGGACAGTGAGTTTTCCATGAAATAAGGGTTAAAAATAAAAACAAAAAATTCCTTCAAATATCGTGCCTAGGAAGTCCCCATAACCTGCCCGTGAAGTGGCGGATTTCTAGGATGTATAGAAGTATGTAAAAACCAAAAAAATGACATTTCAAATGACGGTAAATGCTTTTCCTTTAATCTATCCATAAACAACTGCTTGGGGCGACAGTCTGTATGAAAAGAGGAGACATTTTCGGACACGCAGAAAAAGTTTACTAATTTTTTGGCGGTGAAAAGCAGGAGAATGACTGGAGAATGGAAAATTCTAGACCAAATAGCCGATTTGGAAAGTGAGATAAATGGGAGAATTTTTCTGGTTTGGCTATTTTGACCTAGAATTTTCTCTTCAGTCATTCTCCTGAGTTTCACCTTTCTCTGAATAACCCTGTCAGGGTTATTCAGAGAGCGGTGAAGAGCAGGAGAATGACTGGAGAATGGAAAATTCTAGGTCAAAATAGCCAAACCAGAAAAATTCTCCCATTTAGACTAGGGTCAGACTAGCGAATTTTTAACGTGCGTTTAGGCGCACTTAATCACGGCCGCACTAGCAGCAAATGACGGGCAATGACGGCCAATATACGAAGTACGGTCGCATGAAAGTCAGGCTGCGCAACGCAAGTGGAAAATGAACGCATTTTTTCGAAAATGCAGAACCGCTAGTACGGACGTACAGAGTGCGCTGCGTCCACTAGCGGCGTGTGTGCGTGATTTGGAGACGTCAGACCCTGCTCATGTCCGGCCAACATAACGTCCAGACACCCAAAGTTTCCTGGTTTGGATCCGTAAAAAATCAGGCACAAAAATGCACATCGTATGACCGTTTTCGCGCATTCCGTGAAAAAATACGGCAATTATGTGCGCCAGAACGCACGTTAAAAGTGCGCTGGTCTGACCCCAGCCTTAGAGTTGAGAATCTTTCCACGTATACATTAGTTTTTAATTCAATATCTAATAAACCGTTGCTTATAATATTCTGCAGTAAAGAGTCTCTTTATTTCTAGATTTTTTAGTATTTTTTTAAGCATTTTCTATACTTTTTTCAAAATTTCTTTTTTCTTTTCGAACTCGAACCGAACACACCCAAAAAGTTTGAAGTTTGCGAACTTTCGAACTGCCAAAGTTCGGGCCGAACTCCGAACCCGAACAGCTCATCCCTAGTTATAAGCAAGCCTTCAGTATATGCCTCTTCCTTTGCAGATATATAGCACTCCCCAGGTGTGAAGATATATATATATATATATATTTAGCTGCAAATTCGGCACTCAGGATCCACAAAAACAAATGCCCAGTGCGACGCTCGGCCCAATATGTATCGTATCAAACAGCGGCACTCAAGGTCTTTCCCACATGTCAATGAGTATTTTTATTGTTTCTACGTTTCAGTTTACTCTCCTGAAGAAAGTTTACGGAGAGTAAACTGAAATGTCGAAACAGTAAACATACTCGTTGACATGTGGAAAAGACCTTGAGTGCCGCTGTTTGATACAATATATATATAAAGTGACATAGTGCATGGATGACACTGTGTATTCCCCTGTATTTTGTTTTAAAGGTGAAGGCATTAACCTCCAGGAGGGAATGTGTTTTGGCTCTTGCTGCAGGTATCCCTGCAATTAAGGGATTAAATAGCTCCTGCTTGAGGAGGGGTAGATTAGTATGAGCACCGGATGAGATGAGAGACATACAGGGTTATTCAAAGAGAATTGAAAAGCCACCGCACCTTCGGTGACTTTTCGTTCTCTTTAATTCGGTTCGATTTGGCGATCCCATTTGGCGGTGTATTCAGCAAGCACCACAGGGTCCCCGAATTGCAGGGAAAGGTCGCCGAAAACCCTCCGGAAAACGTGGGCGAACGCACACCGAAACCCGCAAAAACATCTGGATTAACCCGCTGGAAAAACCCGAGCAGGAGCCGATCACTCGCAGCGCAGCCGCCGGCAAAAAGCCGACACTGCAGACGAATGCAGTGAATAAATTAAAAGAACAGTTGGCTTGAATGTTTGAAAAGTAAAACGCTGTTTGCAAAGGAACTACTGAGTGAAAATGTCTGAAATTTACATATGAGGTCCAATGAATGATAATAAAAAGGGCTGTTACAGAAAAAATAAGTAAAGTTAACAAACATTTTTTTTAAAAATCAGAATTGTTTTAAAAAAAAGAAAATCCCAAAAAATGCTTTAAATATCCTAAAAAAATCGATAAATAAAGAGACTTTTTACTACAGAATATTATGATGAACAGTTTATTAGATATTGAATTAAAATGGGAATATTTTTAACATTGAAGCCTATGGGATTCGCCTGTATAAACCTGCCGAATTAAACCACCGAATGGCAGGGCATTTCGGGAACCTTTCACTGCTGGTTTGTGTTCTCTGAAAAGCCGAAGCTTTGCTTTTTGATGGGGATTCAGTGCCCTCGAACAGGCACCGTATGTGCAGGCAATTCGCCAGGATTTGTCGAATTGCCTGCTCTCTGAATAGCCGAATGGCCAAGAAAGGTAACCGAATGCTGATTTTCAGCGTTCGGTTCTCTTTCGGCAGCCATTCGGATCTCTTTTAATAACCCTGATAGAAACTGAGAAGCATAGGTTGCTGCTTCTGAGGTTGGAGAGTCTGCTTTGGATGCAGGATATTAAACCAAAAGGTTGGTTGGAAAGTTATGTTTTCTGTGATGCTGAAATAAAGCCTGGAATATTTCACCGTTTAAAGGACTTTGTGTGTCATAATTTGCCCTAGAGGACCGCGCTATAGCACCCCCTGTGACATATGGTGGAGAATGCGGGCAATTAGCACAGAAGAGGTCTGTGGGCATGGAGGTTTGGAAAAGTGCCTGGTGAAGTTTCCTGTTGAACTGCTGAGAGAATAATCAGCACGCTGCTGTTGCAAAGAAGAAAGAGTGTGTGCCTGTGTGTTTACCAGAAGGCCTGTGGAAGCTTTGAATATCTTCTTTTGGATGTTATGGAGGACCAGGTGAAAGCTTTGATGCAGGCAACTGCTGCGCAAAAGGATGCAAATTGTATATTGGCTGCACATGTTTATACTGTGAGGATAGCTCAGCAAGAAGAAAGAGTGGTCCTTCCTAACCTATTGCAGCAAGTCCTATTGCCCTCTGGAGTGAGCTTTGTGGATTGTGGCCAATGTAGTCAATAGTCAAGCACCTGATTACTTGCATGAACTGACTGAGGCAGATAATGTGGAGGCTGGTCTGGGAAAACCTGCAAGGACCCAGATGAATGAGCTGCAGACATGTGTGCAGAAGTGGTTGCAACCAGAAATTGATTCTTCCAAAATAATGGAGAGGGTGGTTGTGGACGAATTTATTAGAGATGTGCCAACAGCGGTGCGACAGTGGGTCAGCCAAGGGGACCCAAAGGATACAGAAGAGATGTGTCCAGTTGCGAGAGATGTGGCTGCTGAGGAGTTGCAGAACAATGAGCTGGAGCCTAAGCTCACAATGCATAATAACCAGAGAAATGGGAAAGCTGGAGACAAAGGGCAAAGCCCTGTACCCAGCATCGGTCATAATGACACTGGTGGTACTGCTCAGGAGTGTCCTCAGGGTGATGAGCCCATGCAGTATAAAATGGAATCCAGAATCCTGCTTAAGACTGTGGTAACCAGCTCAGAACTGTGTGGCATAACAAGTGCTGTTTCTGTTAACTGTTTGAGGACTGAAAGTGTTCACGCACTCCTTGATTTGGGGAGTGAGGTTACCTTGGGAAAGCCTGCTCTGCTCCAGCCAGAAAAGCTGAATTTTGGGGAAATGCTTACCATTGCATGTGATGTGGGGGTAGTACCTGTGTTAACCCATGATGTAGGGAAGGTAAGAGACCACCCTCAGGTTTGTCAGCTATGGGAGAGCTCCACTTGGCCTGTAGCCAGAGAGTATGGGCAAGTACTTATTGACACAGTCAATTCTGGAAAATCGTTGTTTCTATATTTTAAAGTGAAACATCAATGGTTTCACAAAGAGGAGATGGAACTGTCACTGGTTCCACTGTCACATAGGACACACTGTTTGTGGTCTAAGGCCGCTCACCCCCATGGGTCTGAGCTGGGGGGATATGTGATGTAGTGCATGGATGGCACTGTGGATTCACCTGTATTTTGTTTTAACGGTAAAGGCATTTTTCCCAGGAGGGAATGTGTTTTGGTTATTGCTGCAGGTGTCCCTGCAATTAAGGGATTAAATAGCTCCTGTTTGAGGTAGGGGTAGATTAGAATGGGCACCGGATGAGATGAGAGACATAGAGACTGAGAAGCATAGGTTGCTGCTTCTGAGGTTGGAGAGTCTGCTTTGGATGCAGGATTTTAAACCAAAAGGTTGGTTGCAAAGTTATGTTTTCTGTGCTGCTGAAATAAAGCCTGGAATATTTCACAGTTTAAAGGACTTTGTGCGCCATAATTTGCCCTAGAGGACCGCGCTATAGCGCCCCCATGTGACATATATATATATCCACGCTTTATCACAAAGTAGTACACACATATGTATTCCCACTATATACAACAATAACTGAACTCTCTTAAGTTTCTCAATATATAGTTTGAGCATCCCTAACGAGATTCTTGTGGATATAAGAATTTGGGAGAATCCAATGTTTTAGGAGATGGATATCGCGGTGGGAGACCTGTGAACGCCTACTGCAGCTCCCATCATGTACACACGCTGGGAGTGCGCTGCCTCATGTTCTCACGAACATGATATCCATATTCAGCGTGACTCTGGGCAGCATGTCACAGGTTCGGGCTGCCCAGTTTTGGGATTCTTCTGGATTTTCAGCATTCCGGAAAAGGGGTGCCTGACCTGTACATAGAAGAATTAAATCAGAAATAATATTAACATTTTTAGGAAGAATTACAGTGTAACTCTTACAATCAATAAATTGGAGATATGTAATATGCACTTATAGTTCTGAAATAGTCTCAAACGCTACCATTTTTAATAGAGAGGGTTAAGAAAGTTTAGTTAAACATTTGACATTATATGTCAAATATTAGGGCAGTTGCTTGAGATATGAGATATATATTTTGTAAAAGCTGTTGTTATGATTGTATAACATTCGTGGAAACAAAATCAGATAAATGATCCAGCTTATTTGCTTGTTGATTTATATAAAGTACCTCAACTTAGCAGTGCATTGTAATATTCAGTGCATTCAGAATATATTCAGCCCCTTTCAAATTTTCCCCTTTCCATAGCGCTTTTGTTTTTCACCTAACGATCTGGATACGCCTATCTCACAAAAACACTTGTACATCTCATAGATTGTAAATTCCCTTGGGAAGAGGGTCCCCCTGAATCAGGTCATCATGCATGTGTGATACATATTCTAATGTATCAACTCTTTGCACACTGATCTTGTAAAGTGCTGTGGAATTTGTAGCGCTATGTAAATAAATGATAATAATAATTATTATATTTACCTAAAAAGCATTGTAACTTCTTAAGGTCTTTAATATTTATGTTTGAGATATTTCAGATTCTTCTTTTTAATAACTAATGAGTGTTTTTTTTTTTTAAATGTTGTCGTTATGGTGGTATTGAGTGAAGATTGTTATGGAACAACAAGAATAAGGCTCCTTATTTAAAGGTAAAAAAATGAAGATATCGGAATACCTTCTGAATGTAACGTAAACAGCCAAAACATTTACATAGCAAAACACAGCAGTAGCAAAGTCAATGCAATTAACCTCTTGAAAAGGTGAGGGTTAATGATGTATTACTAAAATAAATTACAATCTTAAATGAAACATTTAATTCTGAAAGCTACAACAGAAGGTAAATACTCCTAGAAAACTAAAAACCTCTGGCCTAAAGAACATCATTAAATTGTCTAATGATAATTATAGCACAGAGCCTCCTTCGAATTACTAAACTGTCTTGACCGACTGTCTTGTCTTAAATCTGACCCTGCCAAGAGCACATTTCTTAAGACATTTGGCAAGATATGCTCTCGTCAGAGGACAATAGAAATTTCTGCTCTAAGTCACCCTGAAAATTTAAAATCAAGGAACCCGGACCCTCGTAAAACAAATATACCCTTAATCCAACCAGAAGAAGCTGAACACATCATTTCCCTCCATGGAATGAATTACTACTCCCTTTGTTTTTCAAAACAATTTATTGATTGTTTTTTTTATATAGGGGCATTTTAGTAGTTAAAGTTAAATCTAAAATTACCTAAATCAATTCAAAATGTTAAAAAATATTATTTTATTTTATTTACCTCTAGTGAATTATTCCTACTTTTACAGGAAGTCCTTCTGACCAGTTATAGACTTTGTAATATTGCAATAATAAATGCAAGAGCAAAAATCCAAACATTTCAGATTCTGAAATAAAAGGAATCAGCTGATTCTGAATTTCAGAACATGTCAATATTTCACTATTGAATTAATTCGAAATATTGGAAGTGTCTGGTATATTCATCCATTTTTGATATTCTGAACGTGTATACTTATGTATTAACCACTTGACTGCGGAAGACGCATTCAGTGTGTCGTCGCAGATGGGCCCAGCCCACGGACGACGCGCTGAGTGCATCCTCACACTGCAGACTGTGATCGGCTGTTATTTCAGCTGATCGCTGTGGTCTCCCGGTGTGGGCTGCAATCTTTGATGGCAACCCTGCCTCCGGGACCCCCGGCCGACCCACTGACACCATGGTGTTGGCGCGTGATGACGTCAATTTCCGGCACCCCCCTGGCAGAGTCTGGCGAGTGTCTGAAAGGGAGTGGTGGGGATCCTTCGGACTCCTCTCCTTCCCGATCAGTAGTGAAAAAAAGAGTGGCATCACTGGAAAGATCACAGTGTGACCTTTCCAGCGATGCCTCTCTTTAACCCTTTAGGTACCGGTCCGAAGACATCAGTTAGGGAGTTAACCCCTAGCTGCCTAGGGTTTTCCCTGTGGAAATCCCTATGGTCCTTTGGACATCCCTATTTCCTAATTGGTGGCAGATAGAGGGTCATGTTTTTTGTCATCATTGATACCAAACATGACCTGGTTACGTATAAAAAAACAAAATAAAAAAAATGAAAATGTCGTGGATTTTTTAGTTTATTTTATTTATTAATGCAGCACTATTGTTCATGTTTCAATTATAATGTGAACAATAATGCTGCACTAATAAAAAATTTTCAGTTTTAGCTAAAATCGCATATTTTCTCAATTGACCAGTGTTTGGCAAATTGACAGCTTAGTGAATAGACTAATTGGCCTGAAATTGCACCGAACCATGAAATTCACAGTCCAGTCCAATTCGGGGCCAATTCGGAGGTTAGTGAATAACCTTTTTAAACTTCAAATTCACAGCTATTCTTCTTCCATTTTTCATACAAATTGTAAATTTCTCTTGAAAGATTATCTAGCAATTTAACATAACCCAAATTAATGCAAAGGCTGCAGGGGATTTTTGCAGCAGTTTCAGAAATCCTTTCCTTTCCTATGTATTAATTATTCAGCTTTCTCATTTTAAGTTACATTTTGGCTCCTGGCATTAGTCCAGATAATAATTACCCAGGAAAACACAAAACTCCTACAAAGTTTTTTTCTGTTACACCCAGAGAAGGAAATGGCTAATCTATTATTCATAGTCACTTTGGAAATTCTTCTTTGAAACTCATACTTTATGCAAGAAATCATTAGTGGGCAATAACATTAGAATGCCCGAGAATGGAGCTAATATTCACTCCCACAAATAGCTAAAAAAAATTCTGAAATGATACATATGAGGAGTGGATATAATTTACTTTTACACAACTGAAAATAAGCTGGAACCAAACTTTATTCTGCGCAATTTCACGCAAGTCTTTGATCACACAAAGAACTAGAAATCAGAGAGGCAAGAAGCTAATGGAGTGTGGAAAAGACTTAAAGTGGGGAAGACTAGAGGGATTATTCACAGAGCACTGTAATGTTGCCGACATTTTGGTGCTGTGTCGTTCCCCGCAGTTCGGGGAATCAAATTTCCCTACCCTGCGGTGAATTCACCATTCAACGCAGGGTCCCCGAAGTGCAGTGAATTGGCCGCCGAATGCTGCCGCCGACCTGGTGCAAACACGCTGGACAGCACCAAACCAGAAGCCGCAGAAGAAAGCCGACAAACCGACGGACGGGTGAAAAACAAAAATACGATTGAAAGTGTCTAAATTGAAATGCTGCTTGCAAAAAAAGCTATTGAACGGAAATGTCTGGAATTAACATATAAAGTCCTATGAATGATAATAAAAAGGTCTGTTACAGAATAAAGCCGCTATTTAAAAAAAACGGGAGAAAATTTTCCAAAAAAAATACCTAAACGATTAAAAAAAAAAAAAAAAAATTTGCTGCCTGATTAAACCTGCCAAATGAAGCCACTGAACATCAGAGCATTTCTCTGACATTTCATTCACTGCTGTGTGGTGTCTCTGAATAGATTAATCATTGCTTCTCTATGGAGGATTTCACTGCCGTCGAACAGGCACCGTACTTGCTGGCAATTTGCCAAAATTTGGCAAACTGTCTGCTCTCTGAATACGTGAATGGCTCCGAAATGGCAAAGTACACGGAAATTCACTGTTTGGTGTCATGTTGGGGCCAGATCGGCTCTCTGAATAATCCTGTAGGTCAAAAAGAATTCAGATAGGGTGAGGAACTGTATAGCAGGGTTGTCATACTCGCTCCCCACCTCTCAGATGTTGATGCCTACAATTCCCAGAAGTACTTCAATGCAAAAGATGACCAGAGAATCATGGGAATTATAGGTCAGAAACTTCTGAGGGGCTGGAGTTTCACAGCCCTGCGGTAAAGTAAAGATCACACTATCAACAAGCATTGATTGGAAGGAGGGCTGAGATTTTATAATGACCTACAGGCTGCGCCAAAATGGATCACCATGATAAAGTCGCCAGGTGAAGATTAGAAAAAAAAGGCTGTTTTGCTTTGAGTTTGTAAAATAGTAAAAAATAGCTTCTAACAACTGCATTGTCATCATTTGAAGCATAACCAACAAAGTTTACTCAGACACTGGCGTTTCCATTGTTTGAAAGAATGTTCCCGCTTCACATTGAAGGGCTGAGTTGAGCGCTAAGGATAGGAGAGAGCTAAGGAGAGTTACATTTCATTTTGGTAGTTCAGGGGCCATTTTATCAGTCACTATTGCTGGAGATCCAGTCTGAGTAATGTGACCTGAGCTTACTGCTATAGAGAAAGCAACCTGATTCCTGTTGCAGAGGGGTGGACCGGTGAAGCCCAGCATGGAGGGCCGAGCTGAACTGTTGTAATTCAGTAACTACACGGGGAGAAGGGTGTCTGTCCCTGCCCTGTCTTTGTCTTGTCATAGACCTGTCCTGCCTTTACCTGCCTTTTCCTTTGTCCTGTCATAGACCTGTACTATTCTAACTTTACCTAGAACTTCATGGATTTTTGCAGCAGGGCACTGAGGTTTCTTGATTCACTTCCCTGATACATTAATGAAGTATTGTAGTAGGGATGCATTGGAGGGCAAATGATGAGCAGCCTGCCCCTAGCTACCCCGTTTATTCAACTAGACTCCTAGGGATTGGTTTATCTGTGCATGTATACTGTGTGTGTAGTTTTTTTTAACAGTGTTATTGTCCCATACGTGTGTTGTTTTGAACTTAATGCCTTCTAACACAGTCCGTGTCCTTAATTTCTTACACCTCGGTTGACTTTTATGGCTTTTCAAAATTAAAAAAAATACAGACATTAAAATACTTACGTAGGTGGAGAAGTCCTTTCATACTGTCCATTATGAGGGTACCTAAAGTGTCAAGGATTGTGCTTAAATACATGGGGCTCTATCACCTCCATCAAGCCAATGCTAGCGCTCAAACCCCCAAAAATCAAATACTTACCTCTTATCCCATGGTGAGAACAGTGGCCCGATCCGCTGCTTCTGGCTGCCGGGAGCAGAGTGAGACCGGGGGAAGAAAGTCCTCTGTCTCCCTCCGCGATCACTCCGCCGATCAGTAGGATCTTTTGAGAGGTGAGATCCTGCCGGTCATGTGACCCGGCATGAGAAGCCTCCATGGAGAAGATGCTCGGCGCTGCCCCCAGGATCCGCAAGCCTAGCGGCCACTATGGGACAATATGATAGACTCAGCACTAGTGATGAGCCGAACACCCCCGTGTTCGGTTCGCAATCGAACTCGAACAATTACAAAAATTCGAGTTCGAACTCGAACACGAACCGAACTCAATGCAAGTCAATGGGACTCGAAAGGTTGATTTTTAGAGTGCCCTCCAAGAGGGCATATATGCAAGATATTTGCCATAAAAGGTGTATGGGGGTCCGAGTAGTGCGCTGGGAAACAGGAAACAAGGACAAAAAGTAAAAAAGCAAACGTTTTTAAAGGAACAGTGAGTTTTCCATGAAATAAAGGTTAAGAATAAAAAGCAAAAATTCCTTCAAATATCGTGCCTAGGAGGTCCCCATAACCTGCCGTGAAGTGGCGGATTTGTAGGATGTACAGAAACATTTAAAAACAAAAAAATTACATTTCAAATGATGGTAAATGGTTTTCCTTTTAATCTATTCATAAACAACTGCTTGGGGCGGCAGCCTGTATGAAAAGAGGAGACATTTTATGACACGCAGAACAAGTTTAGTGATTTTTTGGCTAAATTATGGTGAAACTTATGCAGGCTTTGGATGAAAGTAACAATAGGTGCTTTAAAATTGGGCCTTTAGTGTTGACAACAGTGCCATCACACCGTAACCCCTCTGTGGTATTGTGAAAGAGTGCAGGGTTGGACCCTGCGGTCCAATATGAAAATTATATGAATCTGGAAACGGCGACAGTGGCAGTGCACCCAAATATTGTGCCTTTGGTGGCAGCAAGTGCCTTCACACCGTAAGTAACCCCTCTGTGGTATTGTGAAAGAGTGCAGGGTTGGACCCTGCAGTCCAATATTAAAATGATATGAATCTGGTATAGGTGTCAATGGCAGTGCACCAGCTAGTGCCTTCACAACGTAACCCCTCTGAGGTATTGTGGTAGAATGCAGGGGTGGAGGTTTTGGTAATGCAGAAGAGATCCCCGATCTATTCAGTTACGTCAGCATCAGGGGATTGATAGCTGCTGATCCAGGACTGATTCATTTTTATAAATGTCAGCCGGTCTACAGAGTCGGTGGACAGACGCACTCTTTTGTCTGTGACAAAACCTCCAGTGGCACTGAACGTCCTTTCAGAAAGCACACTGGATGAAGGGCAACCTAGTAGCTGCATAGCATATTGGCTAAATTCTGGCCAGTGATCCAATCTCAACACCCAGTAAGCCAGTGGATCATCTGCTGGAAAGGTATCCAGGTCTGCCCTTGCCCCTAGGTAGTCCTGCACCATATGGTGAAGACGCTGGCAATGGGTGCCTACATTTGTCGTCCCTGGGCGTCGTGGACTAAAAAAAATTCAAAAGGAATCAGTCAAGCGGCCCAGGCCTTCATCGCTCTTCCTCTGATCATCCGCAGCCTCAGAAGCACCTGTGTCATCATTTGGTAACCTACCAGTGCCTGGAAAGGTGTTACACAAGTGTAGCTTTAGAGCGTACTCAAGTTGTTTCATCCGGTTCTCCCTCTGTGCGGGCAGGATGAGCTCTGCAACTTTAGGTCTCAGGACCCTCACAAACACCCCCCCTTGTTTCTCACTGTAATTGTAAAGGGTCATCCAGACGTGGACCCCTTGCTTGATGTGCCTAGAGGGGATACCCTCCTGACAAGGCCCAATAAGGGCGAAACAATCGTCGGGGGTTGCTGCACCTCTCGTGCAGGGATGACGTCCTTGGCAATCAGCACTGGCCACCCTTTCTGGGTGAGAGCAGGCTGATTTGCATATGGAAAATTCATCCCTGTAATGGCACAATCAAGCTAAAACCTTGTTTGTGAGACCTGAGCGGTCACCCACCGTAGAGCAGGCCATTGTGCTGTTGCTCGTTCTCAGGACCCTCACAAACACCCCCCTTGTTTCTCACTGAGCTCTGCAACTTTACCCTTGTATCGTGGATCAAGAAGGCTTGCCAACCAGTAATGATCCCTCTCCTTGATAGCACAAATCCTGGGGTCCTTTACCAGGCTGTCACGATGGGGGTCAGGGACCTGACCTGACAGAGAGGGGTGTGAGCCTAATGAGCAGTGAAAATAGACCATGAGCCTGAACTAGAAAAGTAAATATATATAATTTATTCTAGGAACCAAGAACTTAAATACAATAAACAGAGCCTTTAACCTCACGGCAAGAAATATAAAGAAAACCAGGTATAAACAAAATAGGCAACTAAACATGGGAGGCAGAATTAAACATGATACAAGAAGGCAAGAAAAACAGTGCAAACCAGACATGAGCCTGTAAACAGAATGACCAGGAAAACAGGCTTTAACAGGATAAATCTAGACCAGGGAAAGACCAGACATGAGCGAGCTGGAAGACAGACAGACTGAACAGGATAAAATTAGACCAAGGTAAATCAGACAGGAGCTTGAAGACAGACTGAACTGAATAGAAGATTCAGGATGAATCTAGAGCAAGGCAAACCAGACATGAGCTGAATGACTGATCCAGGATGAATGAGACCGCACCCTACTAAGGGAGTGGTCTCCATTTATACAAAATGGTCCAGGGTGAACCAATGGAGTCCAGGTACTGATCAGGCTTGGACGTGAACCAAATGTCCAGAACTAAAAGCAATGTCCAGTATTGCCAGAGGGGGCGCCAGAGACCCAGAACGTCACATATCCCCCCCTCCACGAGCAGACCCCGGATGCTCAAAAGAAGACAATAGAAATGAAAATAAAAAGTCAATGGGTCCTGTAGGCACGTAGAGCGCGCTCGTACACCTCTCGGTCCTCAAGGCATATTATAGCACCATTAGAAGCTCGGAAACATCCAGCAGGGACAGGACTCGACTCACGGGCTGGAGGACCTGAGGTATAGACCCCTTGGGAGCCAAAACTGGGTCCAGGTTTGAAGTCACTGGCACCAGTCCTTTTGTGTCTCCTCCCCCTGGTACGGGACGTGGAATGGACAGCAACAGTGTCCTCCCGGCTCTGCGGCAACAGGAACATGGCACCAGTGGCGATCCGGTTCTGTGGTAATGTGACTGGGACAGCAGCAGCACGGCTCCGTAGGTTGGTGACCTTGGCACGGCTCTGCAGCGACTGGACTGGAACCACTGGGCTCGAAGACACCGGGACAGCTGGGCTCGGTGGGGCAGCGCCTTGGTGTGGACCGGTTGGGTAGCACCCTTGGCAAGGACAGGAGGGGCAGCGCCTTTAGCACGACTCTGTGGTGACTTGGACACAGCAGCAACTGCACGGCTCTGCGGCGACTCAGACATGGCGGCAGCAGCACGGCTCTGTGGGTCAGCGACCTCATCTCGGCTCTGCGGCGACTCGGTCATGGCGGCGGCAGCACGGGTCTGTGGGTCAGCGACCTCGGCACGGCTCTGCGGCGACTCGGTCATGGCGGCGGCAGCACGGGTCTGTGGGTCAGCGACCTCGGCACGGCTCTGCGGCGACTCGGTCTTGGCGGCGGCAGCAGCACGGCTCTGTGGGTCAGCGACCTCATCTCGGCTCTGCGGCGACTCGGTCATGGCGGCGGCAGCACGGGTCTGTGGGTCAGCGACCTCGGCACGGCTCTGCGGCGACTCGGTCATGGCGGCGGCAGCACGGGTCTGTGGGTCAGCGACCTCGGCACGGCTCTGCGGCGACTCGGTCTTGGCGGCGGCAGCAGCACGGCTCTGTGGGTCAGCGACCTCATCTCGGCTCTGCGGCGACTCGGTCATGGCGGCGGCAGCACGGGTCTGTGGGTCAGCGACCTCGGCACGGCTCTGCGGCGACTCGGTCATGGCGGCGGCAGCACGGGTCTGTGGGTCAGCGACCTCGGCACGGCTCTGCGGCGACTCGGTCTTGGCGGCGGCAGCACGGGTCTGTGGGTCAGCGACCCCGGCACGGCTCTGTGGGTCAGCGACCCCGGCACGGCTCTGTGGGTCAGCGACCCCGGCACGGCTCTGTGGGTCAGCGACCCCGGCACGGCTCTGTGGGTCAGCGACCCCGGCACGGCTCTGTGGGTCAGCGACCCCGGCACGGCTCTGTGGGTCAGCGACCTCGGCACGGCTCTGCGGCGACTCGGTCCTAGCGGCGGCAGCACGGATCTGCGGCGACTCGGTCATTACCGGCTCGGGTGAGCGTGGCTTGGAAGCTACCAGCTCGGGTGAGCGTGGCTTGGAAGCTACCAGCTCGGGTGAGCGTGGCTTGGAAGCTACCAGCTCGGGTGAGCGTGGCTTGGAAGCTACCAGCTCGGGTGAGCGTGGCTTGGAAGCTACCAGCTCGGGTGAGCGTGGCTTGGAAGCTACCAGCTCGGGTGAGCGTGGCTTGGAAGCTACCAGCTCGGGTGAGCGTGGCTTGGAAGCTACCAGCTCGGGTGAGCGTGGCTTGGAAGCTGCTATCTTGGTCTCACAGTGCTTGGGAACCACCTTGGCTTGGCACTGTGGAGGGGTGACCCCGATTTGTTCGCACTGCAGGGCAGCACTCTTGACTGGAACTGCTGGCTTACACCTGGTCTCTCCCTGTTGGGCAGCGGACTCTGGAAACCCTGCGGGTTGCAGGGCAGCGGACTCTGGAAATCCTGCGGGTTGCAGGGCAGCGGACTCTGGAAATCCTGCGGGTTGCAGGGCAGCGGACTCTGGAAATCCTGCGGGTTGCAGGGCAGCGGACTCTGGAAATCCTGCGGGTTGCAGGGCAGCGGACTCTGGAAATCCTGCGGGTTGCAGGGCAGCGGACTCTGGAAATCCTGCGGGTTGCAGGGCAGCGGACTCTGGAAATCCTGCGGGTTGCAGGGCAGCGGACTCTGGAAATCCTGCGGGTTGCAGGGCAGCGGACTCTGGAAATCCTGCGGGTTGCAGGGCAGCGGACTCTGGAAATCCTGCGGGTTGCAGGGCAGCGGACTCTGGAAATCCTGCGGGTTGCAGGGCAGCGGACTCTGGAAATCCTGCGGGTTGCAGGGCAGCGGACTCTGGAAATCCTGCGGGTTGCAGGGCAGCGGACTCTGGAAATCCTGCGGGTTGCAGGGCAGCGGACTCTGGAAATCCTGCGGGTTGCAGGGCAGCGGACTCTGGAAATCCTGCGGGTTGCAGGGCAGCGGACTCTGGAAATCCTGCGGGTTGCAGGGCAGCGGACTCTGGAAATCCTGCGGGTTGCAGGGCAGCGGACTCTGGAAATCCTGCGGGTTGCAGGGCAGCGGACTCTGGAAATCCTGCGGGTTGCAGGGCAGCGGACTCTGGAATCCTGCGGGTTGCAGGGCAGCGGACTCTGGAAATCCTGCGGGTTGCAGGGCAGCGGACTCTGGAAATCCTGCGGGTTGCAGGCAGCGGACTCTGGAAATCCTGCGGGTTGCAGGGCAGCGGACTCTGGAAATCCTGCGGGTTGCAGGGCAGCGGACTCTGGAAATCCTGCGGGTTGCAGGGCAGCGGACTCTGGAAATCCTGCGGGTTGCAGGGCAGCGGACTCTGGAAATCCTGCGGGTTGCAGCAGGCAGCGGACTCTGGAAATCCTGCGGGTTGCAGGGCAGCGGACTCTGGAAATCCTGCGGGTTGCAGGGCAGCGGACTCTGGAAATCCTGCGGGTTGCAGGGCAGCGGACTCTGGAAATCCTGCGGGTTGCAGGGCAGCGGACTCTGGAAATCCTGCGGGTTGCAGGGCAGCGGACTCTGGAAATCCTGCGGGTTGCAGGGCAGCGGACTCTGGAAATCCTGCGGGTTGCAGGGCAGCGGACATGGATACTGCGGCCTGGCATGGCTTGGTCAAGGAAGTCTGGTAAGGCTGGACCGTGAAGGCCTTCTGTGGGCGCACCTGGCAGGTTGCCACTCTGTGCAGGCAGGAACCACAGTAGAAACATAAGCCATGGGTTTTCCTCCATACCCTTTCCTCCAGGGTCAGGGGTCCTCTGGAATCTTTCACTGGAACAGGTTCCTTTGGGAAGGCGTCCCTGGGAGTTTTCCGCAGTATAGCACTCAGCCGCTCCAGGTGCTGTTCTGCAGCTTTATTAACCTTTTGCAGGTTCTCCAACAGACCAAGAATCACTGCTAGCTCACTTGTTACTGGCGGTCTCATTATGTCACGATGGGGGTCAGGACCTGACCTGACAGAGAGGGGTGTGAGCCTAATGAGCAGTGAAAATAGACCATGAGCCTGAACTAGAAAAGTAAATATATAATTTATTCTAGGAACCAAGAACTTAAATACAATAAACAGAGCCTTTAACCTCACGGCAAGAAATATAAAGAAAACCAGGTATAAACAAAATAGGCAACTAAACATGGGAGGCAGAATTAAACATGATACAAGAAGGCAAGAAAAACAGTGCAAACCAGACATGAGCCTGTAAACAGAATGACCAGGAAAACAGGCTTTAACAGGATAAATCTAGACCAGGGAAAGACCAGACATGAGCGAGCTGGAAGACAGACAGACTGAACAGGATAAAATTAGACCAAGCTTGAAGACAGACTGAACTGAATAGAAGATTCAGGATGAATCTAGAGCAAGGCAAACCAGACATGAGCTGAATGACTGATCCAGGATGAATGAGACCGCACCCTACTAAGGGAGTGGTCTCCATTTATACAAAATGGTCCAGGGTGAACCAATGGAGTCCAGGTACTGATCAGGCTTGGACGTGAACCAAATGTCCAGAACTAAAAGCAATGTCCAGTATTGCCAGAGGGGGCGCCAGAGACCCAGAACGTCACACAGGCTTTGCAGGATTTGGCAATAGCTTCTGAGTCTTTCTGGTCAATGAGGATGACCCCATCGTGCACTTCCTCCTCCCAGCCACGTACTAGTCCTTGGGTTTCTGGGCACACAAAACCCTCCCTTGAGGAATCCCCACCTTCAATGCCCTCACTACTTAAATATTCCTCCTCATCCTCCTCCTGTCTGATCTGAGGACCCGCAGGAACGCTGTCTGCGTAAAGACTGGGGCCTTGCGAGCTAGGGAAGGCCTCCTCTTCCTCCTGCTGCTCTGCCTCTAGTGTCACATCTATAATTCACCACAGAGTGCGCTCCAGCAGGAACACTAAAGGAATTGTGTCACTGATGCATGCAATGTCCCTGCTCACCATCCTCGTTGCCTCCTCAAATGGTGACAGTACAGTGCATGCATCCTTGATCATCAGCCACTCCGGGGGGGGAACCAAGTTGACCTGAACCTGTCCTTGTGCCATACTCACACAGGTACTCATTGATGGCCCTCTGCTGCTTGCGCAGACACTGCAGCATTGCTAATGTCGAGTTCCACCTGGTGGGCATTTCACAAATCAGACGGTTTGTGAGAAGGTGGAATTCTCTTTGAATTTCTGCCAGGCGAACACTTGCTGGGAATGACCGTCTGAAGTGACTGCAGACTTTTCTGGTCTGGCTGATAAGCTCTGCCAGCCCTGGGTACCTGGTTAGGAAACGCTGTACCACCAGATTTAGGACGTGTGCTAGGCATGGTACATGCGTAAACTTACCCTGGCGTAGGGCGGAGAGAAGGTTGCTGCCATTAGCACAGACGACCATTCCCAGCTGAAGCTGGCGTGGTGTTAACCATCTCTGCACCTGCCCCTGCAGAGCTGACAGAATTTCTGGCCCAGTGTGGCTCCTGTCCCATAAACAAACCAGCTCAAGCACAGTATGGCATCTTTTTGCTTGAGCCATTGCGTAGCCCCTGCCACGTGTCGGTTTAACTGCCACTTTGCCAGAGACAGAGAAGGAGGAGGAGGAAGAGATGGTGGAGCAGACAGACCTCATACAAGCAGCTTTCTGGAGGCGTGGTGGATGAACAAGCTCCAGCACAGAGCCCCATCCTGGATCCCTCCCAGCTGCAATCAGAGTTACCCAGTGTGCCGTGAAGGAAATGTAATGGCCCTGTCCATGCTTGCTGGACCACGTGTCTAAAGTCATGTGTACCTTGCTGCTGACTGCCTTTCCCAATGACTCCATAACATTGTCTTCCACGTGCTGGTATAGTGCTGGAATGGCCTTCCGTGAAAAGAAATGGCATTTTGGAACCTGCCACTGTGGTACAACACATTCAGCAAATTCACGGAAGGAAGCAGAGTCCACTAGCTGGAAAGGCAGCAGCTGTAATGCGAGTAATTTTGGTAAGCTGGCATTTAGACGCTGTGCTTGGGGATGGTTGGGACTATATTTTGAGGAAGGACCTGGTACACTCATTACTGTAGCATCATCCCTGTCAGTGGAGGTTGTAGGCAATGACATGGCAGGACATATAGTGGGGTAGAGACAGATGAGGAGGAGGAGGACCTATGCAAGGTGTTGTGCCAACGGGATGCGTGACAGGTGGTCATATGTCACCTCAAGCACATGGTACCCAAGCGTGGGATGTCTTTCCCACGCTTGATCCTCATCTGACATAGATTACAAATAGCAATGGTGCGGTCTGATGCACATTTCTTAAAGAACTTCCAGACCACAGACTTCCTGTACATGTGCTTTGATACAACAGCGCTCTGCACCTGAGCAGCTGTGACTTCTGATGCCTTGGACTAGCTACGGTTGGTCATAGAGGACGTTCTGCCTCATTTTTGTTGTGCCTCCTCCTCCTCCCTTGACTCCTCTGTTCGATCAGGCACCCAGGTGGAGTCAGTGACCTCATCATCATTGTCATCACCCCTATCTCCTCGTCACTGGAGCCAATTTGGCAGTATGCTGCAGCTGCTGGAGCAACATGAGTGCCAGTTATTTGTGTGTCACTGGCACCCCCTTCCTCTAGGTTGATTATACTCCCTTCCTCAACCTCAGAGTTTGAATCAGAGCACTGTAGTTGCTGCACATCCTCAAGCAGCATGTCACTGTCATTGTAGTCAAACAATTCAGCTGACTCCTCCGTGTGTGATAGTGAGGCTATGGCAGGAGTAACTGTGGACATGGAGGCTGAATTAGATGTTTTGCCAGCTGAGGTGGACTGTAAACCACTACAAGCCTGGCTGGCAGAGGACTCGGAGGATGAGGATGGCCTGGTTAGCCAATCCACCAAATCCTCTGTATGTTGCTGCTGCTTAAGACGGCCAGCACCAGTTAGAAAGGACAAGCGTGCCCCTGCAGAGGATGTACCACGTCCACGACGTCCAGAGGCACAGCCTCCCGACACAGAGGCTGCTTGCCCTCTTATCTTTGTCTGCGAGCGTCTGCCTGTCCTTTTTGGTCTTTCTGACATGGTGAGTGATATATAGATTAAAGATATACAGAACTCTGATTCAACTCTGTTATAAAAATTGGAGATATGCAGAACTCTGATTCAACTGTGTTATCTAGATTAAAGATTTCCAGAACTCTGGTATAACTCAGTGAGACTCCCTGATAGCTGGCAGCCAGTGACAAGACACAGATTAAAATTCCCAGAAACCACCTATAAATCAGTGAGACCCCCTGATGGGTGGCAGTGACAAGACACAGGTTATAATTCCCAGATATCTGCTAGAAGTCTGTGAGACCCCCTGATGGGTGGCAGTGACAAGACACAAATTACAATTCCCAGGAACCTCCTATAAATCAGTGAGACCCCCCTGATGGGTGGCAGTGACAAGACACAAATTACAATTCCCAGATATCTGATAGAAGTATGTGGGACCCCCTGATAGCTGGCAGTGAGAAGACACAGATTACAATTCCCAGGAACCTCCTATAAATCAGTGAGACCCCCTGATGGGTGGCAGAGACAAGACACAAATTACAATTCCCAGGAACCTCTTATAAATCAGTGAGACCCCCTGATGGGTGGCAGTGACAAGACACAAATTACAATTCCCAGGAACCTCCTATAAATCAGTGAGACCCCCTGATGGGTGGCAGTGACAAGACACAGATTATAATTCCCAGGAACCTCCTATAAATCAGTGAGACCCCCTGATGGGTGGCAGTGACAAGACAAAGATTACAATTCCCAGATATCTTGTAGAAGTGAGACCCCCCAATAGCTGCTGGCAGTGAGAACACACAGATTACAACAATTCCCAGATATCTTGTAGAAGTGAGACCCCCAAATAGCTGCTGACAGTGAGAACACACAGATTACAACAATTCCCAGATATCTTGTACAAGTGAGACCCCCCAATAGCTGCTGGCAGTGAGAACACACAGATTACAACATTTCACAGATATCTTGTAAAAGCGAGACCCCTCAATAGCTGCTGGCAGTGAGAACACACAGATTAAAACAATTCCCATATATCTTGTAGAAGTGAGACCCCCCCCCCCAATAGCTGCTGGCAGTGAGAACACACAGATTACAACAATTCCCAGATATCTTGTGGAAGTGAGACCCCCCCCAATAGCTGCTGGCAGTGAGAACACACACTAACAGAACAATCTCCTCTCAAAAAACACGTGCTGGGGCTGCGAGGGATGCCTTATATAGTGTGCTGCGGGACTTAGCTCTGTGAGCCCATGAATGGGCAAAATTTGCCCAATAAGCACTCTGAGCCGTGATTGGCATAGTCTTGCGCCTGTCTTGCACCTGACCTATGGTCAGGTGCAAGGCTGTAGCCAATTACAAGCTTCAGGCCAGGGGAAAAGTGCATTGTGGTCCATTGTGGTGCATTGTGGGCGAACTCGAACCGAACACGCGGAAATGTTCGGAGTTCGCGAACAGCCGAACGGCCGTTGTTCGATGCGAACTCCAAACAGATCGAACCGAACAGCTCATCCCTACTCAGCTCAGCACCTACTCCATAATCTGCTGGTGAAACCGGGACGCAAAGGGGAAATTAGCTTCTCTAATTTTAGCTACAGGCACATGATAGTGCCCATGGAGTAAAAAAGCTTTGCATACACCTGATGGTAACAAAAAAGGTGGAAACCCATTTATTTTAATACACAGTGCCTTAAATAACCTTCTCCGTTTCATTTCCTAAAATAAATATCTCGAGTTGAATTCCTTTTCTCTTTTCATCCATAACTTTTAATAAGTATCTCTTTTTAACACTATAAGAAGAAATTCCCCGTGTGCACGATTTAACTTTGAAATATAATGGAAATCTTAAAGTAGCATATAAAAATGTGCATACATTTTCAATGCGAAATTAGTGTTCTCAGTGGAGTGAAATTAAATGAAATCTCAAAAAACTTTTCGTCTGCATTACAGCAGCCAGCGAGAGGGCAGAATACAGGGAGTGCAGTGGCGTTGTATTTGCTGAAAATCCCCATACAGTAGAGATACAATGTGTTCCTGTAATTTCAAAATACAGGCATTATGTCACATACAGAGATTATTATTTTATTCCATTGGTATTTTTGCAAGTAGCATTTCTAATCTCTTTATGATCACTACAAATACCTGTAAGTATGATAAGTGACCGTTTTTATTATCTATCTTCATCTCATGTCTAACACAGTCATTTCTGCCTGTATACTGATAATACAGACACCGTCTAGAATTTAGAACCTTTCATCCCAGCAATATTTTTTGTAAAGGATAAACAAATATATGAATAATTAAAAATGAACAAATTTACATTATTTTAATCTTAACTTTCTCAGAATTTATTTTATAAAGTATTTTACCAGGAAGGATACATTGAGATTTCTCTCTTTTTCAGGTATGTCCTGGGTTCAAGAACATTGAATTGTTACAGTAGGTACAGAAATACAAAGTAATAAAATGCAAGATTTAAAAAAAACAACACATATATACAGATTAACACAGAAAATAAATATGTAGGAAATATAGTCACTATGTTACATGTTTACAGGTGCATTCTGTATTGAGGTATGTTAATAGAGATCTCTTAATGGACTTTAGACTGGGGGAAGATTTGATGGCGTCTGGGAGGTTATTCCATATTTGCGGTGCTCTGTAGGAGAATGAGGATCGAGCCACTTTCTTTTTGTATTGTGGTATTGCAAGTAAGGTCCTGGTCCTGGATCGGAGGTTATAGGATGAGGGAACTGTTGGGGGAAGCAGTCTATTCAGGTAGGGTGGCAGCTTCCCAGAAAATCTCTTTAACACCAGGTTGGAAAGGTGAAGGGTGCGTTTAGTCTCCAGCGACGGCCAGTTTAGCTCTTTTAACATGTCACAATGGTGGGTCATGTAGTTACATTGTAGCACAAAGCGGCAGAATGAGTTATACAATGTAGTAAGTTTATGAAGGTGCGTTATTAAAAATTGCTATTTTAAGCTACACTTAAATGTAAACTTTGCAAGTCTTGTTTCAAGTAAATGTGATGATATTTTTTTTTCTTTTCAAATAAAGCACCTGATAGTGAATGGGATAAAATAGAAATCCGAAATGAGAGGATTATATCAGTTTTTTCTCTCTTTTCCTTGCTAATTACAGATGGATTTCGCAAGCTCTCTAATATGCTTTATCCAATCTTTTACCCAATTTCTAATAGCTACAACATTTTTATGAAAGTTTTGCACTTGGAGAAGTGCTTGAAGACAGTGACATTTCAGTTATTTTCATAGAGCCGAACAATTACAACCCAGAAACTATATTGCAAATTATAGTTTAATTCAATCATTAACTCACTTTGTTCTTCAAAACACTGCAGGTAGCAGTACAACGAGTACAGACCATTTCCTATTTACCACAAAATCCCTTACCCTCTATATTTCTTTCTAATTAAAGAACAAAGTTCCCGCAAAGAGGCCATTTCTCTGTGCACATTAGTATTAGCTGTAATACAATTCCTGCGGTGTAGATGGGAGCACTTCTAATAATCTCTAGTGCAGGTGCTGAAAAGCATTAGGAAACCAAACTAAAATAGCCTTAAAATTTACACCTGGACTTGGAATTTTAAGAAAATTTATTACCTGTAGGTAATCATTATGAAAGTGTTAGCCCCCTACTGATATTAATCATTGAGGAGCCTCAGGGGGCTTTAATGAATATGAAATTTATGTTTGTTGAGTTCTGTATTTCACGACATTTTCCTTTAGTAGCAAGTTTCAACTTAGAATTGTTGGTTCTGTTATGTATACTACTACATTTTGGTCACATGAATTCAGTTCATCTATTGTTGTTCCTGCTGACCCGGATCGATTTATTTCCATCAGCTGGTATTTTGAAAGAATATTGGTTATTTTCAACTGATATTTTTTTTTAAATATCAGCTGATGCAATCGAACAACTTGGTCCCAACTGAATTCTGAAAAATGTCCTCTTTAAGAAAAAAATCAGCCTGGTAATAAGCCTGAAAAAAATTGCTACTCGAATTTAATGTTATTTCTATAGCCTAGGGCAGGGATGAGCATTTGTTTTTGCTCGGGGACCACTTTATGGGAGCAGAGGTTAGCGGAGGGCCGCACCTTTAAAATGATGAAATAGTGGTAGATTTATTCAATTTGTTTATTGTGCTAATTTTATATCATCTGTAGCAAGCACATTTAATTTTAAACCAGTTTAATGAGACAAACGTATCCTATCACACTTTTCCACAATTTCTTTGAAATCAGGAGTGAGATTGCTTGTTGAGATTCTCATCACAGCCTGCAAGTTATATATTGGTATATATGGATATATATTGCCCCCAGCTCACATGGATATATATATTGCCCCCAGCTCATATGGGCATATATTGCCCCTAGCTCATATGGGTGTATATTGCCCCCATCGCACATGGATATATATTGCCCCAGCTTACATGGATATGTATTGCCCCCAGCTCATATGGGTATATATTGCCCCCAGCTCATATGGGTATATATTGCCCCAGCTCACATGGATATATATTGCCCCCAGCTCATATGGGCATAAATTGCCCCCAGCTCACATGGATATATATTGCCCCAAGCTCATATGGGTATATATTGCCCCAGCTCACATGGATATATATTGCCCCCAGCTCATATGAGTATAAATTGCCCCCAGCTCATATGGGTATATATTGCCCCCAGCTCACATGGATATATATTGCCCCCAGCTCATATGGGTATATATTGCCCAGGGCCCCAGCTCACATGGATATATTTGCCCCCCCCCAACTCACATGGATATTATTTCCCCTTGGCAGCTCACATGGTTATATTTGCCCCCAGCTCTCACCTCCTCTGCTGTGGCCCCAGGCTCTGCGTCTGCCGGCGTTATTCTACTCCTGAGGCGAGCAGCCGCTGGCATGCAGCTTTGCTGCTCGCCGGGGATGGGAACCATCTGACAGCTGCGTTCTCGCGAGATCGCGCACTGGTCAGGTGGTTCCCATCCCAGGCGAGCGACCAAGCTGCATCCCAGCAGCCGCTCGCCTCGGGAGTAGAAGAATGCTCCTGTCTCCAGCCAGCTGATGGGGCTCAAACCGTCCTAGTGGAAAATACGAGACGAATCTTCAGTCGCGCACGGGAAGGAAATTTTGGTTCAAGGTGGATTTTTCTGACTGTCTTGGCGGGCCACAAAAAACTCTATGGCTAGGCCGCAGTTTGCCCACCCCTGGCCTAGGGTATCATTAGTGTGGGTTTACCTTTTTCACGTTATAGCTATCGCTCCTTGTGGCCAGGAGTTAATTAGAAGTTAGATGTTCTGCAAACAGCCCGGCATAAGCAGTATATTAATACATCACTGAATTCTGGGGGCTCTTTGGATCCCAATGATAGTCAAATCCATGGAAATGCCGTAGTCAAATGAAAAGGGGACTAAGATGGGAGTCTTAGTCACGCCTAAGGTCTCTAGACAAAAAAATGTCATAATCCATAGTCAGGGCCGGATTAAGTTCTTTATGGTCCTGGAGCTGAATATTTTGGTGGTTTTTTTGGAATTTAGTGAAATAAAACCATATTTTAGGTTATTTAATAGTACAGATACGAGTATCTCTAACCAGGCAGATACTGTGTGATTAATTTTTCATTCAGATTTCAATCATTTAAAGAGTGCAAATTTATTTTTTCCCATTTTATCATCCAAACATTTGTGGTAATATATTCTATAGGGAATTCTCGTTAAAAAAAAAAAGTGAAATGGGAACCTGTTACAGCAGAAAATATACAATGACACATAAATGCCGCACTGTTCTTAATATTTCTGACCCTACTGTGGAGAAATAAATATTTTTCGCTCCATAAGACGCACCTGACCATAAGACCATAGTTTTTAGAGGAGGAAAACAGGTAAAAAAATATTCTGAATCAAATAATGTAATCATGGATATGCCCCAGCAGCTCTCATGGATATGCACCAGGAGCTCTCACGGATAATGCCCCAGCTCCTCTCATGGATATGCCCCAGCTGCACTCATGGATAATGCCCCAGCTGCTCTCATGGATAATGCCCCAGCTGCTCTCATGGATAATGCCCCAGCTCCTCTCATGGATATTGCCCCAGCTCCACTCATGGATATGCCCCAGCTCCTCTCATGGATATACTGCCCCCAGGCCCCAGATCACCTCCTGCCGCCACCGCGTGTTCGGCTCCCTCTGAGCGTCAGGCGGCATGGAGCTTGGGCGCTCGCCTGGGGGAGCCACATGACCAGCCGCGGTCTCACGAGAACGAGCGCCGAAGCAACATAGCTTCGGATGCTAGCAGGGAGCCGAACACTGCAATGTGCAGTATTTGCTCCATAAGACACACACACTTTTCCCCCCACTTTTTTCGTGGGAAAAAATGCGTTTTATGGAGCGAAAAATACGGTACTTCATTTTACTGCCATTTCCGCCCCTATTGAGTCATCATTGTTGCTTTTGAGGAGCTTCCTACCAGCTGCATCCGTCGAGGGCATCCTGATGATCGGGAGAACATAGGCGAGCGGGTTGGCCTAAAACAACTCGGGAGGCTACCATATGAGGGCTGGAAGCTCTCATTAAGTGTGAGTTACCTTCTGGCCACTTTAAAAGTTCCTTATATCCTATGTTTTTTGCAATATTGCACTATATGCTGTACTTTTTTGTCTTTGAGGTACTTTCAATGTCCATTTGATGAAACCTTTCGGCATACAGAAAACATCTACTTACAAAAGGATATTCCTTCCAAAACTGGGAATCTCTGACAGATCCTATTGTCATCTAATGTAACTGTATGTATCCCAATGATGCTTTATTAAGCCTTGGTTATTTTCTGGTGCAAATATTTGGTCCCTATCCAGTCAACTCTCTGTGCACGGTACCCGTATTTCTTTTATCCATTCCCCCAGGAGGGCAGAGAAGCGCTGCCTTGCTTATCTATTCCAATTTGTCTATCTGATATCGGGAAGATATCTTTCGCCTGGCGTTTATAGCGATCTCTGCTCCACCTTCCCAGTTGTAAGCGCACTCCCGACTTTCATTCCACATACCAAATCCCATAGGCTTCAATGTTAAAAATATTCCCGTTTTAATTTAATATCTATTATAATATTCTGCAGTAAAAAGTTTCTTTATTTCTAGATTTTTTAGGATCTTTTAGGCATTTTTCGGGATTTTTTTGCGAAAATTGTTTTCCATTCTTTTTAAAATATTTTTTTCTTTTCTCTGTAACAGCCCTTTTTATAATCATTCATTGGATCTTATATGTAAATTTCATACATTTTCGTTCTGTAGTTTCTTTGCAAACAGCGTTTCACTTTTTAACCACTTGGATGCTGAGGACGTGCTCAGCGCGTCCTCAGCATTCCCGCTGGTATGCGGAGGACGCGCTGAGCGCGTCCTCCCATTGGGGTCAGCGTTCCGCCGGGTTCCGGCCGATCGCTGGCCCCTCCAGTGCGGGCTGACATCCTGGATGTCAGCCCGGCATCCGGAACAGCAGCCGCCGGAATTTGGTGTCATCGCGGCAGCGCGATGACACCAAATTCAGGCGCCCCCCCCGCATGTGCGGAGGAGGCGCCTGAAAGGGAGGGGGGGAGGTCCTTCGGACCTCTCTCCCTCCCGATCGGCGGCTCTGCGGGGGTTAACCCAGGCATCATTTGGAAGGGCACAGCCTGCCCTTCCAAATGATGCCTGGCATTAACCCCTGGGGAGCTGGATCGCGAATCGGCGCTGAAAAGCACCGGTTCGCGATCCTTTCCCGGAGCTGGCCGACATCTTGGATGTCGGCCAAGCCTCCGGGAACTCCCCCTGAGGACTGGCGTCATCGTGCGTAGCACGATGACGCCAGTCCTAGAGTTAACCCTTAACTGCCACCAACGTTGGAGATAGAGTTCCAATGAACTCCCTATCTCCCGATCCGTGGCAGTTAGGGGTTAAATTTTGGTATGGTTGGATCGGCCAGAGCATGGCCGTTCCAACGATACCAAACACTACAGTGAAAAAAGTTGTAAAAAAATTAAATAAATGAAAAATAAAAATTAAAAATTTTTTAAAAAACTAAATTATAAAAAAAAAAATAAACACTTTTTTTTTATTTTTTTTGGTTTGTTAGTGTAGCAATATTGTTCCCATTTCAATTATAATGTGAACAATGATGCTGCACTAACGATTTTTGGATGCGGTGCGTTTGTTAAAAATAGTGTAATTTTCCCCAAAAAAAAATGTAACGCAATTGCTCGCATGTTAAAATGTGAAAAAAAACACTTTACACATTGTAAATTATTGACAATACATATTTTATTGCATTTTTTGTTATAATATACAGACATGACATAACGTATACATATAATAATGACATATTATGAATCTACCGAGTCTGGCGGAAAGAACGATATATAATATGTCTGGGTCATATACTAAAATAAGCCTTCAAAACACGTTTAAACATGATGCGCAAAACAGGTAAAAATTACCTCAGCACAGGGGCGGGAAAAGCCTCAGCAGCGAAAGGGTTAAACATTCAAGCGTACTGTTTTTTTTTTCACTCCATTCGTCTGCGGTGTCAGGTTTTTCCAGCACCTGCTCTGCGCTGTGATCGGTGGCTGCACGGGTTTCTCCGGCATGTTCGGCGGGGTTAATCCAGATGTTTTTGCGGGTTTCGGTGTACGTTCGCCAGGTTATGCGATGAGTTTTCGGCGGGTTTGCGGCGGCTTTTCCCTGCACTACGACAGCCCTGTGGTGCTTGCTGAACACAACGCAGGGTCGCTGAAATGGCATCGCCAAATCGCACCGAATTGAAGAGAACGAAAAGTCACCAAACGTGCGGTGACTTTTCGATTCTCTTTGAATAACCCTGATAATGTGTTATTCAGCTGTGAACTGGTGGAGAATTTTAAGTAAATTGAAACCTTTAGGCCCCTTTTGGCCTCAAAGGGACACGCTACTCAAAAATCACCCCCCCCCCCGGTTTTTTATCTTAATCTATCCCTATTCCCTTAATAAATTGTTAGGGTGTTTTTTTTTTTTTGTAACTGTAATACTTACCCTAAAATCCACTTGTTTCCAGCGGCGTCTTTTTTTTTTTTTATACTCACCTCCCTCCTCTTCCGCTCCCGTCCTTCTTGCATTCTTCTTGCCTTCTGGTTTACGTGAGAAGCGCGCATGCGCGCCTCTCACGTAAGCCAGCCAATCGGCAGGCTTCCTCCCGGCTCCCTCTGAGGATTAGTATTGCGCGCAAGAGGATGCGCGCAACACTAACCTTCAGCCGCTGCCGCCAGCTACTGGGGCAAGTTGGAGATGTCATCGCGCTGAAAGCGCGATGACGTCTCCTACTCGGCAATAGTCGGCAGAAGCGGGAAATCTGAATCCTGCTCTGCTGACTGACAGCTGGGATGGCGGAGTCAACTCCTCCGCCTCTCTCAGCTGTTTTCAGCTTTTTCAGCTGAACTGCTGAGCGGAGGGAGGGGGGACAGAGGGCAGGATACTCCGGGCATCATGACCACCTAAAATAGCTTAGGTGGTCATGTTGCCTAGAGTGTCCCTTTAACTTTGCAATTCTCCTCCAATTTACTCCTTTATTGTCATTCAAGCAAATATGAGTATGTATACATTGTGAGATACAGCAAACAAGTATCCATTATGTGGTGCATTTTTTACATATATCATGGCCATGGGAAGAAAATCTGCAGGCAGTGGTTTGCTAACTAGGGATGATAGGAGTTACTTTCTCCACAAACGTCAGAGGTCCAGGTGTTTGTGTGAGTACAAAGTGTGTCCCAAAGGTCTTAGTACAAAGTGTAAACTACCTTTAATGATTAAAGTGCTATTCTTTTATTCCATATGAGGTTGTAAATCTTGTTAGGTTTGCCTGAAATTGAGTACCAGGTTGAAATGTTGTACGGAATTAAACGCTGTCTGTCCTGGTTTACTTTCCAGTGTATTGGAATTGGTTTATATATGTAGAATTATTAGTTGATGTTTAACTGTTAGAATGTGCAAGTAAGTCATTAATTAGCCGATTGCTTAAATGGACGTTCCAAGTCTGTGATTGGAAGAAAGGTCTTGTGGTTTTGAATAATTCTAAGCCAATAAAAATATTCAGAGAATGCTAATGGGCTGGAAATGGCAAAGTAGAAAACTATAAAAGCTAATGTTTTCTCTCTCAAGTTATGCAAATCAGAGGGAGAGTGACCGCATCCTAGTGTTTTTCCAGAACTAAGAGGTTAGTAGCATAAAGGAAGATGTTCTGCTTAATATACGATTAAATTGATCATGTTTTATTTTGCGTAAAACCTTTTGAAAATGCAAGTATCCAAAAAATAATCGATAGCATTGATTATCATGGGCTTTTAAATAAAATATTTAAAAATGAGTCGAGGAAATGATAAATGGATTTTTTTTGTTTGTTTAAAAAGGTGGTTGATTTTTAAGATGCATTATACGATGTTTTCCAATTTTACTTTTGTGTTTCTAGATTCCCTGTGCAGTTATTCAACACAAAATTAACGCATAATAATTAATGTCTGCTTTCAAGACAACGTGAAAACCTCCAAACATTATAAGCAATCATAAAAGAGTACTTTTCTAAATAGTAGCATTTTTATTAAAGAGCATCCCGTCTAAAATAAATCTACTGTATTGACAGCAAATATACGTATAGGATGTACAATAACACCTCCAATCATTTTAGGGGTTGGTTGTTTCTGACTTCATGAGCTGAGATTAGCTGTTACTGATCCAGTGCTCTGGTGCTTTTTTGTTTTTAGAATTTAATGAGCTCTATTCCACCTAGGTATAAACTTAACCAGACTTTTTACCCCTTTCACTCCCAAAGTCGAGTTATCTTGATTTTGCACTGTAATACTGTACATTGAAAAAGCAGTCATTAGCACATCAAAACTCAATGTTCACATCTTATTAAAGCCAGATTATTGTGCCCCCTGTAGAGAAACAAGTTCCGCGGTCTTATCTCTTTCCAGACACCCTTCAAAGAGAAAACAAGCTGCATATCAGCTCCAAACCTCACTGTAACAAAAAGTTCACACATATTACTGTTGCATTCCAGCAACCAGATAGAGGTTAGAATACAGGGAAATCTCTGGGGTCATTCACTACTGTACATGGATAAGATTTGGGGGGGTTATAATGAATGTACAGTACAGATATAAGGTGATACTGTAATTTCCATATATGGGCATTATACCACGTACAGATACTATTTTTATATCATGCAGGTATTTTTTGGACGCTGCTAATTTGGATTTTTTGGATTGGTAATTATCTCATTGTGATTACTACCTAAAAACCTATAAGTAGGAGATGTGACCATTTTTATTATTCTTCTTTATCATTTTTACAGTATTTGACACAAAGGCTATTTCTGCCTGTATGCTAATAATGTAGACCCTGTATGACATTGTTTAAGATAAGGGAGACCATCTTGAGTTCAGAATCTTTCATTCCAACTTTATTCCTCTAATGGAAAAGGAACACATGAAAAAGTGAAAATGATCGAATTCACATTGTTTAATTTTTTGTAACTTTGTGCAGTATTTCTATTTTACCCTATAACTCTATGGCCCCTATTACATTCTTCACGCAGTGCATTTTGCGTGCACAAATGTGCATTTGCGCGAGGGGCAAAACCCTTTGCGCTGAACGTCGTATTACAACGTTCACGCAAACGATGTGCATTTTCGTTTAATGCGGATGGACCTGCGCGAGCATGATGTTACTGTGCGTGTCCTATACTTAACATTGTGAGCGCAAATGCGTTTGTGTGCTGGTAAGCGGATGGTATTTAAATCGATGCGCATCTTTTTACGAACGACGTTTGCGCGCATAATTTTAATGTCTTTGAAAAGCGGGTGGTAACTGCAAATCTGAACGTTCTGGCCGAAACGAAAAACACCAGCACGAAAAAAAAAATACAGCAGAGTATCGTTACACATTCTACACATACCCAAACAATAAAATTGTGAATTTGTGCCGTTTTTTTATTGCTGCAGCATGTATACTCAGATTTACTTTGACAGGCGCAAAAACTTAAGTGAGTCAATTAAGGTAAATTGATGTTAATTAAGGTTCTTAATTCTGATTGGCTGAATCCCGCGAAAAAAAGCAGTCCGCACACTGATTTGCGTGCACTACGTTACTGAGCACTTATTACACTTCGTTTTACGCGTCGGTTTTATGAACATTATTTTTTGACGGATGAAAAAATGCGCGAGGCTCGTAATACCCTGTTAATTTTCGCGCAATAACGCATTTTGAGTGCGCAAAGAAAACTGTGTTGCGCGAGCGCAATTGCGCGAAGATTGTATTAGGGCCCTATATTTGTTACCTTCACAACTGTGTTTCAAATAAATTTTATGATAAAACAATTCACAAAAATTACATGGTAGTGAAGGGGTTAGGTTTACACAGCTTCCAGGTCTGGGAAGGGAGAAATAACTTGTAGTTATTTTCAAACTCTCTAGTGAAATTTAAAACGTTGCTGACTTTTAATTGTTTCTTTTAAGCCCTGCATGTAAATTGACATGATTTTTATGTGTTTAGAATTGTGACAAAAGGTCATAGGTTGGGAAACCTCCTTGACCACATCCTGCTGGCTCATATATTGAGAGTCAAATAGATCTACTTATATAATGATGTGAGGCACCTGCATCCGTTTAGTTTTTGCAACATTCATCTATCAATGTACAAGCAGATTTTCATTTACATCTAAATAATGCTATTTTTTCTTATAGTCATCTGTTTAAAGAATTGTATTATTCTCACTTATTACGAATAGATTTGCTTTAATCCGCATATTGAATAACAAGGACCAAACATGTCTTACATTTTCAAGGGTTTTTATAATAACCTTTACCTGGGTTTAATAACATTTAAACATTTCTTCCATAATCCTTTTAATTTAGGCATTTTAATGCTATAGAACAGTGATTCCAACCGCAGTCCTCAAGTACCCCCAACAGGTCAGGTTTGCAGGTATCTGAAGCACAGCACAGGTGATATGATTTGCTGCTCAGTGATTGCAGGATTCAGTCTGCATTTGCCCAAGGTGATCCTTACAATCTGGCCTGTTAGGGGGACTTGACGACCATGTTTGGGAACTAGCGCTCTATAACATAATCAGGTGCACTGTAGCTGTAATATACCGAAAGTAGGTGTATCATATTGGTCATACAGATCAAAGTGATATCTTATCCCTTGATGAGATTTTGCAGTGGGTAGTCAACCAGTTCCAGCGCAGGTGCCGCCATGTTTTCCCCGTTGTGAGCAGTGTTTGCTGAGGGCCGTCGCTTAGTGTTGCATGATTGGCCGTCAGTTGTGACATCAACACGCTGACTTCAGTATATGTTATTTAATAATGAAGAATCCAGTATTACAGATCTATGTCTAACAGAAATGTTGTGTTAGCTATCATCAGTGCTGAAAGTGGAGCTATCATCAGTGCTGAAAACATGCTTAGCTATCTTGTATTGTTAACAAAACACACTAAAAGGTCTCTTAACTTAAGTATTAGTTCCAGCTGTGTTAATACACCTAGGTTATTGTAGCCAAAGTCAGCTTGATTTATATTGATTTTTAATCTCATTTTTGCCCTCCACCACAACTTAAATAAGTACTGATTTGCCCTACGGGTCCAAGCATCCAACTGCAACTGGTCATGCCTAGCTCCTGCTGAAGAGGGTCCAATAAACCCGAAACAGTGCTGGCCAGGAGTTGCTCGACCAGTTGCATATACCTGATCTCTGCTAAAAAAAGCAGTCTAGTATGGCATAGAAACATAGAAAATGTCGGCAGATAAGAACCTTTCGGCCCATCTAGTCTGCCCAATTACATGGATACTTTACCTGGATTTATCTGTTGTTTAGGATAGCCTTATGCCTATCCCATGCCTGCTTAAATTCAATCACTGTTTTGGCCTCTACCACTTCTACTGGAAGACTGTTCCATGTATCCACCACCCTCTCAGTAAAATAATGCTTCCTGATGTTACTTTTAAACCTTTGCCCCTCTAATCTAAGACTATGTCCTCTTGTTTTGCTACTTTGTTTCCTTTTAAATATACTCCCTTCCTCTACCTTGTGGATTCCCTTTACGTATTTAAATGTTTCTATCATATCTCCTCTGTCTCGTCTTTTTTCCAAGCTGTACATGTTAAGATCATTAAGCCTTTCCGGGTAACTTTTCTCCTTCAAGCCGTACACCATTTTAGTAGCCCTTCTCTGAACTCTCTCTAAGATGTCTATATCCTTCTGGAGATACGGTCTCCAGTACTGCACAATGCACAATGGCATGGCATTGATTGAAGGGTTCTGTGTGAAAGCAGACCCAGGATGCAAAAAAATGGGAAATTGTAGACATCATTTGCATGTCTTACCCAGAGTTCTGTGCTGCATATGGGGAATGTAGCACAGGAGCTGTGGGATGCAGTTTTTTGAATGCTGTCATGTGTAAATGGCCTCTGCAATAATAAACTTTATTATTTGCAGTGTGGAGGCTTTTAATCTCATTTTTTTGCACTCCACCACAACTTGAATATGTTTGTATATATATGACAAAACTCAATACAATTTTATAATTTTTCAGTTGAGTAGATATACATATTATAAAATATAATATATATATACACACAATAATAAGAGTCCGAACTCAGGGTTCACTAACGATACCAAAACCCGGTGCTCAGCAGCGGCCTCTTCTATATATACTTGAACACCACAATTATGGAATAACCTCCCAGACACCATCAAATCTTCCCCCAGTCTTAAGTCACTCAAGAGCTCCTTACTATATATTATCTCCTTCCTCTCTAAGCACTTTACCATTTCTTTAGCTCTGTACATTCTATGTGTTGGAAGAATTTGTAATGTCATCATACTTTTATGTTCAATGACTGTGGTTTATGTCTTGTTTGATGGAGTAGAAGAAATCTTGAAAATAAATAAATAGAAGTACTACTTCCTATTTTCTAATATCCTATAACACACCAGAGATGTAACACACATTCATCCCTAGCATGTGTCATTAAGTTGACTCATGATGCACCCAAATTACATTAATTGCTCAATTGTTGTAATTAAGTGAAAGTTTTAATGATTACGTTATCATAAATTGTTTTTTTAAATCAAGATGCTTGCTTGGAAATCATAATAATGGAAATCCTTCCTTATTCAAATAATTTAATTGAATTAAATATGGCCCCTATTCCATCTGAACTGGATATATTAGGGATCCATTAAGACTAGGGATCCATGAAGTCTTAGCAGTTCACTATTACCAGCTTAGATATGAGCCAATGGCTATATGGTTACCAGTATTGGTCACACCAGATCACATGTGTGTTATCTCATGGTATTGAATAGTGCCGGGCAGCAGAGAAATATTTGTTGCCTCTGTCTTCCACTTTATTGAGAGAACGTACTGGACTACTATACCGTCTTCTTCACTGTGGGGTGAGGAGTAAGTTTTGATGTTTTTGAACCATTTTGTAGTGATTTTACAATGGTTACAATAATTCTTAGAAACTGGATTCTTTCTTCCAATGTTTTGCACCTGCAGACAAGAATAAAGACTAATGGTGAAATAGCTCATTATTCTCTGACTGTCACTACGTTTACACTTTCTAGATAAAGTATAAGATCATAAATAAGTGCTGCTTTACTTGGAATAGGACATGAGCTGCAAGCATTTGCCATGGTTCCATTAATGGCCCGCTTTCAAAGGGTGGAATTGCACCCTATGGCCCCTATTACACGCTTCGCGCAAATGCGCTCGAGCAGCGCTCTTTTTTTTGCGGACGGAAAAAAACTTTATCGCGCGAAAATTAACACGGCATTCCGATCCGAGCGCATTTTTTCAGACTTCATGTTTTTTGGTGAGTAAATCCGACGCTCAAATTTGTGTGCAAATGAACGTTGCGTGCAGGAATCAGTGGGCAGACTGTTTTTCACGGGATTCAGCCAATCAGAATTAAGAACCACCATTTTCTAAAGTTAGGTTGTTGCGCCTGTCAAAGTCTATCTGCGTATATCTGCCGCAGCAAAATAATTTTTTGACAAATTATAAATTTTTTATGTCTGGGTATGTGTAGAATGTGTAACTGTACTGTGCTGTATTTTTTTTATTTATTGCTGAGTTATTTCGTTTCTGCCACAACGATCATATTTGCAGTTAACACCAAGTTTTCAAAGATGTTATGAAAATTCGCGCGAACGTCGCTCGTACGACTTTGCGCGAAGATTGTAATACCATCCTCACTAACGCATTTGCGCTCACAATGTTAAGTATAGGATGCGCGCAGGAACTTGCGCTCACGCTGGGTTCGCGCTGGGTCAATCGCGGTAGACGATAACACGGATCGTTTGCGCGAACGTCGTACTACGACGTTCAGCGCAAATGGTTTTGTCCTCGCACAAAAGCGCATTTGCGTGCACGTAATAGGGGCCTTTGTTTTGATGTCACAAGTCATTAATACTCTAAAGGGAAATTACATCTCATTAATATTAATATATGTGTTTTGCCTAACCTGGTTCTGAAAAAGAGTTTCACTGGGACCTTCTGGGCGTGAAACCAAACTTCAAATTCAGTTTTGAGATTTTTATTTAATTAATAACTAATTGATTTGGCTCTCAACTAAAAACAACCTGTAATTGTTTTGGCCCTATATTCTAAGCATTTAAACACACCTTGCTTGGTGTTTGGCAGTATAATGTAACTTTTACTATAAACTGATATAATGGAACATTTGGAATGTACAAAATATATACTTGAACAGAAAACAAGCTATTGTGGGTGATTGATCTCAGAGTTTAAATTGCCAAACTATAAAATCACTCGCCTTATTGGCAGCAGGTTGATATAGACTAGTCATCTAACCCAAGGACCCAACAGCCTTGGCTCTCCTCATATTTTACAACCACATCTCCCGTGATCCTCAGGTACTTATTAGGATAGCTGAGCCCCATAGAAAATGTAGTTCAGAAGACTCTGGGAGTCCAAGGTTGCTGACCCCTTGTCTAACCCATACATTTTTTTTCAGGATGGACACTGGAAATCATTTAAAATATCATATTAATGACAATAGTTGATTCCAAGCTCTATACTACGTCAACAAAGTGTATAGGTTATAGCATTGGTCACATTAATAGATTAGATGGGTATCTAATTGGAATGATGGTTATTTTTACTGAGCATTAAAATACTGATGTCTAAAAAGGAAAAAAGAAGAGCATCCACTTTTTGATGGTATTTTCGCCAATAATAGGCAATGATTAAGTGATTGTCTCCCTAAAGGTGGTCGTAACTAGAACACAGTTTGTTGGCAACAGTTATTCTTTTGTCTACCATTAATTGAAAGCCTACTTTTTCTTAATTACCGGCTGGGTGGAGTAGAGGTAACATCACTGCTCTATAACCGTGGAGACACAGGTTTGAATCCCGGAAAGAGCACCTAACCAGTAAGTGTCCCTGGGCAAGACACCTAACGGTACATACTTGCCACCCAGGACGTACTTGAAATCGTGAGAAATTTCAATGTACCCTTCCTGGTAAAACACTTTCCAAAAAAAACAACTCATTAAATATGGATTTGAAAGCCTAGCCAACATTATCTATCCAGCAGCATGGATTACATCTTGTATGTTATAAAAGTACAGTAACTGTTGATTTTATTTTATTAATACTCACAAACTCTACAATGATGCACCTCTAATCCCCTGAAAACCAAGACTTACACAAAATTCAGATTTTTTTATGTACTTATTTTTGGAGTTTATAATTAGTTTTTTTTTATGCAAATTGCTGTAGTTTGTAGTTGAAACCAAACTCTTGTACATTAAATTTAGGGCAAAAATATTGCTCCGGAAATAGGCATGGAAGATTAATTATTAAAACAAATATATACATTCCATGCACTTAATAGTGTTTTATTGCTACTCCAGGAATATACAATTACATATTTTAGGAACAAAGATCTGAATTGGAAAAAAAAACTATTTGAGTTAAAAAATATTACAGTTCAATTTATTTTGGTTTTAATATTTGTAATTACTTTGTCTATTATCCATGATTCCCTGTAATAACCACAGATAGGTAGTTTGATTTATGCAAGAGAAACAGAGAGAATAAAGCTATTGCAAACACATTTAAAAGAAAAAGAAAATTAAAATGCAGTGAAACTGTCTCTTATGTTAAAGCTATTAAAAAAAGTAATGTAAAAATACAATTTAATTCATTAATTGCATTTTCTGTTTTTCAGATTTTTTACTTTAATAACTACAAACATTACAGAAGGACAATACATACTCTTCAACATAAAAGGCAGAAAAATAATGAACTTAGATTAGGTTTTCCAAGACTCTGAAAAAAGACATATATTCACTTAATTGAGTACTTCAGGTACGCTGTACCACGGTAAAATGAATAATTCCCCAGATTCGTTTCCGGACACAGCACCTATTAGCCCCACACGATTCCAAGTCAGTGCAGTTAGAGAAGGCTTTGACAACCTGGCACTGGAAGGCGATAAAGACCCACCACAGTACGAAGAGACATCCTTTGCAGGAGAGGACAACAGGCTAGGAATGAGCTATGGGTCTGGCAACAGGGATCTATATGGCAATATAGTTCACAATGGTGACACTATCAAGACAGAAGTAGGTTTTCATCCTTATGACACCCACAGTCACACATATTACCTTAAGACATTTGGACACAACACAATGGATGCAGTTCCCAAAATTGACTATTACAGAAACACCGGTAGCGTCTCTGGGGCCAAGAAGATCAGACCAAGCATCGCAGACATCCATAACCAACTCTCAAAGGTAAGAGGGCAATCATAATTTCCTTTTTTTATTTTCATGTTTCAGAAAGGTACCTGATGTGTTTCAATGAGAAATTATTAACTCTTCCTTTAAAACCTATTCTTATCAATGAACATAATTTGGCGAAAAGAAAAAAGAAGGTTGGGAACCAGTATCTGGTGCCAAAATTGGCAAGGATGGGCCTTACCCGCAAATTATTATAGAAAAAACTTTAATAAACTTAATCAGAACATTTGCGTTAACAAACAATGAAAAATGGGTAAAGTAGTCGGTCAGGGTGATAGCACATGGATTAATCCATAGAAAAAGCACCTAAACTAGAAAGATCCAGTCGTCAACAAACAAGCAACTCGTTCTTGCATATTAGCCAAACTGCGAAAAAGTAGGTGAACTTGGGATCTACTTTTTTTTTACTTATCTTCGTCTTGCAATACAAGTCAAAGCTTTCTTTCCCCTGCTGACCTTTTGTATGGCTTTTCACTCCCTAGAAAATATGTATATTTCACTGGTGGGCTGTGGCCTTTCAGTAGCAGTACCTCTATAGTTTAGAGGTATTGAATATCCTATATACAGTATATATCCCAAGTATCATGGCAACCTTTGCACATAAAATGTCACAATTGTATTTTTGCAAACACAACAAGTTAGGAGGGGAAGAGAGCTCTATGCACATGTACACAATATATTACACTCAGGCTGCAACAGAAGTGTCTCCTCTTCCAGGTACAGAAAATCCTTTTATAAGACTGTAAACTTTCTATTTAGATCATTATTATACGTTAGTACAGTATTTAACTAGGCCTAACAACAATTGGCTGGGAGGAGTAGAGGTAACATTACTGCTCTGCGTGGAGAAAGACTGTGGAGACAAAGGTTCGATCCCGGCAAGAGCACCTCTTCAGGAAGCGTCCTTGGCGCAAGACACCTAACGGTACATACTGGCCACCCAGGACATACTTGAAAACGAGAGAAATCTCAATGTATCCTTCCTGGTAAAATCTTTTCTCAAAAAAAACCAAGCAGATAAATAAAAAGATCTTTGGCTTATGGATGTGTGATTGGCCCTCAGTGGTAATGTTGACGTCCCCATTCTGGACTGCAATCAGGACGGAGGAGTGAGCCGAAGGCTGACTCTCCTGCTTGCAGCTGTCACTCACTACAGCGTCAAGCCACCAGAAGTGAGCGACAGCAAATATTTGATAGGGAATCACAAAAAAATGCTAACAAATATATATAGGGAATGATTCCCTGTCAAATGAGCCCAACATGTGCTGGACATGAGAGATGCATTTTTTGTATCACTGAAATAGAGTGGCAACCCTCAATTCCTCCACATACAGTATATTTGAAAATTTAATTGCATTTTTTAGTGCATTTCAGATTAATTTGTATTACTATATCCTGAGGGCACCCACTACTGTTAGTCTTTGACATGTGATGTGATCAGTATCAGGATAAGTGTAAGGTCTAGCTTTAATGTAAAGCAATTAATTGATTTAATTACATGTGACTTTGCAATGTATTGTGCAAAGGTTTAACTATAGGTAAAGCTTGTGATGCAAGATGTAAGGCAAACATTGAGCGTGGTTAGAATTTGTGATCCAGATAACATTTTGCATCTTTTCTTCTAGACCAGCGTTTCCCAACCCTCATCCTCAGGACCCACTAACAGGCCAAATTTAAAGGACTACCTTGGGTAATTGCAGACTGATTCCTGTAATCACTGAGCAGCAAATCATATCACCTGTGCTGTGCTTCAGATATCTGGAACCTGGCGTGTTAGTGGGTCCAGAGGACCAGATTTGCAAAATACTGATCACCCTTGGTTGTTTTGCACGCTCTGTCTCCAAACCTAGTTCAACCTAATTTAAAAAATCTGATGCCTTCATGTATTTGCTTTCTAAGAAATCACCATCCTCCCTCACACTATATAAAATGTGACAAATTATACTTCTGCGTAGTAAAAAATTCAAAATAGTGAATGCTGGGCCTTCTTGATCAACCAAATAACTTCCAATTGAGTTGCATTCTCAAGGTTAATTAGAGGTAATCCATTATCACAAAAATATATCTTACCTACTCTCTTATCTCATGGAAATAAAATACGGTGGTAAAACTATTACCAGGCCAAAGCCTTAAGGATATAGCCTATCAATATAAAAAGATTTTATTCCAGAAGTATTTATGGTATGTAATTTACCCAAATGGATCCAAGGTACAACCAATGCACATGGATCTGATAAATAAAGTCCGTTACAATCCGAATAGTCAATGGTTTATATAGCCAGTCATTGTATACAGAAATCTATACAAAACATACGATCCATTTAAAGCAGCCAGCCTAATGTTGTTTAGATATTGTATCTACACTGTAGAATCTACACTCCAGAATTCAATATTAAAAAGGTTAAAGTATGTTTGAAAACTTTAATATTTTCAAAGTTATTAAAAAAATAAATTTCAGCCAAAACTCTAGACCAAATATTATAATCTTGTATGAGCAGAGAAGAACACTGAGCGCAGCACTGTATGAATTTCCATAAATAAAATGAGCTTGTCCTTACCTGTATACACAAAGGTTTATTTACATAATCGTACATGCCGCATTGAACAGGACGGCGTGTCAATCAATCTTAGGGAAGATGACATATTCTGATGAAGTTGGATTGACACCACCTAAATGTTGATTACTTTAGATGAATAAATCTTAGAGAAATTGACCCAAGTCCAATGCTTATTTCATAGACAGAACACAGGAACGATGAGGTGTCAGATTATATCAGTACATATTTTTTGAAAACAACTGATGACGTTTGACAAAATATAAATTATTTTCTGAAAATATGTTCCCTTGTTTCTTTAGTAGGTTGTTAGCGTTATATGTTACCACTTCAAGGATAAAAGGTGAAAGCAGCCTTGTTTTTTTCTTCCCAGTTCCGTACGGTGAGCTACATTATTCGCAAAAGTACGTCTTGGGTGACGACCCGAGTCACATATTTCATTTCCTGATTTATATCTATTTTTCACAGCTGGTACCTTTTGCATCAAGGCCAAGCAAATAACACACCAGCTTTGCCGAATCATTCCATAAATTTGACTTTTTTTTTTTCGGCAATAAATTCTCATACAACGTTTATGGTCAAAAAATGAATGCTACCTACTGGTTGAAATAAGACTCTCACGTAGCAAGATTTACTTTCCAAGAATTATAGTTGACCCTCATTTCAATAGGACAGTGCTTATCATGAACAATATGACACCAATGCAGAATTTTATTCAATGATATTGACAGTTACCATCTTCATATATGGTATCTCCAAACTGTCTTTTTATTGGAATAATAAACTTATGGAACATAATGCTGCGGGATTCATTTTAAATAGATAGATAAATAGATAGATAATGAACAGATACCTTGGCAGGAAAAAGTAACAGAACCCTTTGCAATTGGTTGTTTTTCTGCATGAATTGGTCATAAAATGTCATATCACCTTCAACAAAGTCACAATTTACTATAGACAAACGCAATGTGCTTAAGCTAACAAAACAAAACATTTTAGTCTTTCATGTCTTCATTGAACACATCCCATTAAACATTCACAGCGCTGTGGAAAACCACAAGTGAATAATATCTAGTTGATCCTCCTTTGGCAGTAACCGTAACCAAGCATTTCCAGCAGCTGTGATTTAGACCTGCACAACGTTCAGGACATATTTTGGACCACTCTTCCTTACAGAATGGCTTCTGCTCGTCCATATTCTTAGGATGTCTGGTGTGAACATCTGTCCCATGTTCATTCCACATTATCTCTATGAGGGTACAGACTGTGCACTGACTGGGTCACTACAAATGGCAGATTTTCTTTTTCTGAATTCTTTCTGTAGTGGATTTATTTTGATATTTTGGGTGATTGTCCTGCTGCATCACCCAACCTCTACTGAGCTTCAGATGGCGCACAACCACCCTGGTATTACTCTGTGGGATATCTTGATAACCTTTGGGAATTCATTTTTCACTTGTGGATGGCAAATAGTCAAAGTCCCAAAGCAGCGTTACTTCATGAAGCTCCCACCAACATATTTTAATGTTTGTATGTGGTAGCCTTTTTATGCAATACATAGTGCTGCTGTTCTTCGCAAATGATTAAGCCTTAGTTTCATCAGTCCACAAAACCTTTTGCCAGGAGGGTTGTTGAGTGTCATGGAGGTCTTTGGTAAACTTCATTCGTAGAGCAATGTATTTTTGGAAAGTAGTACCTTTCAATAGAATATTCTCTCTTAAAAAAAATTTGAGATATGAAGGGAACGTTTCATGCAAAGATGGGCATGATAAAGGACCAAAATGGCAGGGACCTAACAGAGTCAGAAGAGATTAAGAAGAGGTGGCAAAATTACACAGAAAAACGATACAAGCACGAGCTTAACGTCCCTGATAACCATGACGGGGTGGTCATTGACCTCGAGCCAGACATCCTAGAATGTGAAGCCAAATATGCCTTAGGAAATCTGAACAACAACAAAGCTAGTGGAGGTGACAGTATTCCAGCTGAGCTATTCAAAATCTTAAAAGACGATGCAGGAAAAGTGCTATACTCAATTTGCCAGAAAACGTGGAAAACTCAACAGTGGCCACAGAAATTGGAAAAGGTCAGTTTACATTCCAATTCCACAGAAAGGCAATGCCAAAGAATGTTCAAACAATAGCACCATTGCACTCATTTCACATTCTAGGAAAGTTATACTTAAAATCCTGCAAGCTAGGCTCCAGCAGTATGTGGATTGAGAACTACCAGAAGTACAGGCAGGATTTAGAAAAGGCAGAGGAACCAGAGATCAAATTGCCAACATCCGCTGGATCATGGAAAAAGCAAGAGAGTTCCAGAAAAACATCTACTTCTGCTTTATTGACTATGCCAAAGCCTTTGACTGTGTGGATCACAACAAACTGGAAAATTCTTAAAGAGATGGCAGTGCCAGACAATCTTATCTGTCTCTTGAGAAACCAATATGCGGGTCAAGAAGCAACAGTGAGAACTGGACACGGCACCACTGTTTGGTTCAAAATTGGGAAAGGAGTCCGGCAAGGCTGTATACTATCGCCCTACCTATTTAACTTATATGCAGAGCACGTCATGAGAAAGGTGGGGCTAGATGAATCAAAAATTGGAATTAAGATTGATGCAGGTGAAGGAGAGTGCAAAAGTTGGCTTGAAACTCAACATTAAGAAAATTAAGATCATGTCATCCGGCCCTCTCAATTCCTGGCAAATAGATGGGGAAGAGATGGAGGTAATGACAGATTTTATTTTCCTGGGCTCCTAAATCACCGCAGATGGGGACTGCAGCCAAGAAATTAAAAGACACTTGCTCTTAGGGAGGAAAGCTATGGCAAATCTAGACAGTACACTAAAAAGCAGAGACATCACCCTGTCAAAAAAGTGTGTGTAGTCAAGACTATGGTTTTCCCAGTTGCAATGTATGGGTGTGAAAGTTGGACCATAAGAAAGGCTGAGCGCCAAAGAATTGAGGCCCTTGAACTATGGTGCTGGAGAAGATTCCTGCGAGTCCCTTGGACTGCAAGGCGATCAAACAGGTCAGTCCTATAGGAGATTAACACTGACTGCTCTTTAGAAGGCCATATCCTGAAGACGAAGCTCATATATTTTGGTCACCTAATGAGAAGGAAGGACTCACTGGAGAAAAGCCTAATGTTGGGAAAGATTGAGGGCCAAAGAAAAGGGACGACAGAGAACGAGGTGGCTGGATGGAGTCACTGAAGCAGTAGGCTTGAGCTTAAATGGACTCCTGAAGATGGTAGAGGACAGGAAGGCCTGGAGGAACGTTGTCCATGGGGTCGCGACGGGTCGGACACGACTTCACAACTAACAACATCAACCTTTTTTTGTGGTGTCCTGTTACGGATACCATGCCTGTACAGTGTTTTCTGTATAGTCGACTCATGAATAATGATGTTAACCAGTTGATTTCTTTTGCTATCAATCTAGTTTTTTTTTTTACCTCAATGAGAATTGTTCAGTGGTCCCTGTGAGTCATCTTGGCTGAACGGCCACTTCTAGGGAGAGCAGCCACAGTAATAAATTATCTCGATTTACTGACAATTTGTCTAACAGTAGACAGATGAATATATAAGTACTTTGAGATACTTTGTAACTCTTTCCAACTTATGCAAAGTAACAATTCTAGACCATAGGTCGACTGACAACTCATTTTTTGCGAGGCATGGTTTACATCAACAGATGCTGTCTAACGGGTCTTTCTCTGTATCATGTATATGCCTTTATCAGGTGGAGTACCTCAAGGCTTTGTTCCAGGTCCTCTGCTTTTCTCCATCTACACCTCCCCCATATATAATCATACAGTATAACATAGTTAAAAAATTTAAATAATCAGATGTGTTTTATACTTCACTATTGTGTGTTAAATGTTTGCAGGAAAACTTCTATATACAGGGTTATTCAAAGAAATTCGAAAAGTCACCGCACGTACGGTGACTTTTCGTTCTCTTCAATTTGGTTTGTTTTGCCGATCCCTTTTCGGTGACCCTGCGGTGTATTCAGCAAACACCACAGGGTCCCCGAATTGCAGGGAAAAGCTGCCGCAAACCTGACGAAAACTCACCACAAAACCCAGCGAATGCACGCCGAAAACCCTCAAAAACATCTGGATTAACCTGCCGAAAACCACAGGAAAACCCGAACAGGAGCCGATCGCAGCCTTCGACACAGCAGAAGAGGCGGAGAATAACTTAGGAAAACAGTTTGTATGAATGTGTGAAAGTGAAACGCTGTTTGCAAAGAAACTACTGAGTGAAAATGTCTGAAATTTACATATGAGGTCCAGGGAATGATGATAAAGAGGGCTGTTACAGAAAAAAGAAGAAAACTTTAAAAAAAAATAATCAGACTTTTAAAAAAAAAAATGCTTAAAATATCCTAAAAAAATCGATAAATACAGAGACTCTTTACTGCAGAATTTTATAATGAACGGTTTATTAGATATTGAATTAAAACAGGAATATTTTTAACATTGAAGCCTATGGGATTCTCCTGAATAAATTTGCCGAATTAAACCACCGAATGGCAGGGCATTTCGGGAACCTTTCACTGCTGGTTTGTGTTCTCTGAATAGCCGAAGCAGTGCTTTTCATGGGGTTTTCACTGCTCTCGAACAGGCACTGTATGTTCAGGCAATTCGCCAGGATTTGGCGAATTGCCTGCTCTCTGGATAGCCGAATGGCCAGGAAAGGTAACCGAACGCTGATTTTCAGTGTTCGGTTACCTTTCTCAAGCAATTCGGAGCTCTTTGAATAACCCTGATAGTAAAATAAAGATAACAGTAAAAATATAGATTTTGTTTCAGTTCGTGAACCCCTGAACTCAAATTCTGGCCAGTGTTCATAGAATCTACAGTTACGGTTAAACAAGTAGCAAACCCCATGTAGAATGCTGATTTCCTTGTGAGAATAAAAGCAATAATAATTGTCTTCCGAATCATCCATATAGAAGTGATCAAAGTATAGTAATCTGCTGGATTAAACCTTTATGGAAACCAACACTCTGTACAATCTCAAATTTGTCACAAGTCAATTAAGCTGCAACGCATCAGAAAAAAAACATTAATACAAAGATAAGATTTCTTGCAGGGCACAGCTTGATTGAGTCACCTTCAGAATTGAAAGGTGTAGAGCACACAGCCTTTCTCAGCCTGTCAACCCTGAAGCATCAACGGAATGAAAAATATTGTATCTATAGCCTAATACTGTAAATGCTCGTATCATGAGTTGCAAAATTTTAAAAGAAGAACCTTGTACCCTATTGCCATCTAGCTGTTATTTTAAAGGGATAATCTGTTAAAAATAGACTTCCTAATCTTTGCCCTCAAATTATTGTACAGATGCGGCTGGCAGACTCTGCCCAACTAAGGGCCCTCTTACATCCTTCACGCAAAAACGCACGCGCAACGCGTGAATTGTTTGCTCGAAGCGTTAAACGTTAACGCGCGTAAATCAACGCTGGTATTACAATCCTCGCGCATTTTTTCCTCTGTCAAAAAATAACGCACGTAAAACAGACACACAAAATTGCGCGGGCAGCAATGTTGCGTGCAGAAATCAGTGTGCGGACTGTTTTTTTCACGCGACTCAGCCAATCAGAATTGAGAACCACAATTGTCTCACGTTAAGTTTTTGCACCTGTCAAAGTCAATCTGCGCATATATGCTGCATCACTAAAGGAAACACACACAACTTCTCAAATTTATTAGTTTGGTATGTATAGAATGTGTAACTATATTTTGCTGCGTATTTTTTTTGGGCTGGTGTATTTGGTTTCGGCCAGGTTGATAGAATTTGCCATTAACACCAGCTTTTAGGAGTTGCTAAAATTATGCGTGCAAAGGCTGTGTGTTACAAACTGCTCATAGATTGTAATACCATCCGCGTACCAGCGCACAAATGCATTTGCGCTCAAAATGTTAAGTATAGGCGCGTGAAGTACAGTAAGCTCGAGCAGCGTTCGCACAGGTTCACCCGCGGTAGACGATTACATATGTTTGTTGCGCTGACATTGTAATACGACGTTCAGCGCAAAGGGTTTTGCCCCTCGCGTTAATGCGTTTTTGCACGCGCTCACACGTTTGCGTGAAGATTGTAATAAGGCCCTAATTATTTTTATTTTAGATGATTTTACTCACCTTTTGTCCCTCGCCACACGCAGCTCCTCATCCTTGCTTCCTGAACTCAGAAGCCCCTGCAGCTATCTAATGCAATTTGTGCTGCTACGCAATTAACTTGGTAGGAACCACAAATTGTGAACTGATATGGACTTGTGCACTTTATGTACGCAAGTTCTGTAGCACCTGTGCAGAGCGATAAATCAGAGCTGTACACAAGCGTAGATCCGATCCAACGGGTGCCTTTCTGAGATCACTCACTGTTGCGGCCGGTGTCAGCGGGTGGCTCCAGCATGTTCTCTGTGTTCTGACGGCACTAGTGACTATTCTAATGACTGGAAGCCAGGAAATTCCAAATCCCGGCTGCTGGTAATGCAAGGTGGGGTGGAGGAAACTGCTCCGCTTCACCCAGCGTTTTCAACGTGGACAAATGGTTCCCAGCTGTCTTCAACAAAACCAATGAGACGCAGGTTACGTGAGCTTGCACACAATTTCAGTTGTCTAGATGGAGTCCCACGATCCAGTCCTAGTGGCACCCCACCGCCAGTATAATTTAGTAGTTCCCTACTGTTGCAGCTCAATCTGCAAATACAGCAACTCAGTCGTAATAGAGATGGTAACAAGGAGTCACTAAGCATTAGCGGTTTATGCTAGGGATGCCAGATCAGCCATGTTCTCCTGGATACGTCTAACTATTTATGTGGAGGAAGAGCACAGGGAAGGAGCTGCCCTGTAACATGTATAGTTTATATGGGTCGTGCTTGAGGAAAATCAACTACCTAATTAAGGTTTGTGAAGGAACCGTTCCCTTCCGTCTGTCCTGGCTCTCCAGACACCCCTTCGTTGCGGTCAGCCCGGCTACTGGGAGCGCTGTCCTCAGCGCCTCGAGCGACTTGACCTGCCTGCTTCTGTTCCTCTGCCCTGGAGCCGTTAGGAATCTCCAGAAGGCCGCTCTCTGCCTTCTGAGGGTGAGTGTGGAGTGTAGCGTAGTTTGTAATAAAGACACCAGGCGCGGCTGTATGCTTTAAAACAGGATTCTCTCTCTCTGAGCTCTGAGAGTTCTCTGACTTTTTAATGAACAACCACCATTTATGCTGAAGTCCAACAGTCATAATTTGCATACCCATACTAATTACATTAGGTCAGTTATTTACAATAAACATTCTTTACATTCTCTATCCTTCAGATCACACAACATTTGTATATCCATTGTTCTAACACATCAGATTAAACACACACTATCAGAGATCCCTTGAATTAAACATGCAGCTAGATAATGGGAAAAGCCCTGGTGCATAAATTACACAGCAGTAAAGCTTGTTTACTGTATACACAAAAACACATTTACCTACAGAAATATAAGTATTTTTAAAACCAAAGCTATGCCATTTTACACTAAACTAAATTAAACTAAAACCAAACGATGTAAAATATATTTAAAACCACACGATATAAATGAACATAAAGTCTCTTGGGGTTTGAAGCATGGAGCGTTACATCAGCTCCATGACATATGTCCCCCCTTCCAGAACGGCAGGGCAAGCTTAGATCCCAAACGGATCTCTTGCCACTGACGAGACTTCTCACCTTGTCCTTTTTTTTCTGCGCCATCCTCAAAGTTCCAGGGTGCTGGCGCACAAGCATCCCCAGTGGGGTCCGATGGTCGCCACAGGGTATGCCTGGGTGTGGGTCCATAGTCTGTCGGGAGGAGGCGAGCCACCAGGCTTCTCCACTTGTCCTCGTAAACTAGCCCGCTGTCCGAGGGGTGATCCAGGCCCCAGCGCCGGGCGCCCCGTTGGTGCAGTTGGTGGCAGGTGTCCCCTCCTGGGGAAGGGTTCTGTCATCGGGGAGGGGTACCGCCTGTACCACCTCCGGGGGTATCACGCACCCAGGAAAAACGCGGGCCACTTGCACGCGTCCTGAGCGCTCTGGTCAGCTGCTGGAAAAAGTAGTGGCTGTAGGGGGCCTCCGGGCCAAAGGGTTGGAAAAGTGGGCAGAGTTGACAATGGCTCTGCCCCGTAGCCAGCGCTTCTGCTGGAGAAGGGTCTCTAGGCAGGAGGATGGCTTCCTCCCTCTCCGGGGAAACCAAGTGCTGCGGGCAAGTCAACCCGGGGATATCCGCCATCGGCTCCTCGGGGTAGGCAGTGGAGAGTGGGCAGAGGCCAGCGGTGCTCTGCCCCGTGGCCAGCTCTTCTGCTGGGTAGGGGTCTCCTTGTGGGCGGAGGGCATCTTCCATAATGAAGGGGGCCAGGGGGGGTGTGGAAACAAGCCCAGGGGGATCCACGGGGTGATCCGGGGAAACAAGCAAGGGCTGCGGGCAAAGCAGCCTGGGTAGATCATCCATCTGCGCCTCGGGGCAGGCTGTAGAGGGTGGGCAGAGGCCAGCGGTGCTCTGCCCTGGGGCCAGCTCTTCTGCTGGGAAAGCGGGTATGAGATCAAAATCCAGCGGGGTGGAAGGGGTCAGCGGCTGCGGGAAAAGCAGCCCGGGGGAATCATCTTTCTGCTCCTCGGGGCAGGATGGGGTGGGTGGGCAGAGGCCAGCGGCGCTCTGCCCCGTTGCCAGCGCTTCTGCTGGGTAAGGGTCGCTTTGCGGGAGGATGGCTTCTTCCATCTCCAGGGGGATCAAAGGTTGCAGGCAAACCAGCCTGGGGGGAACATGTGTCTGCTCCTCGTGGCAGACTGTGGGGGGTGTAGCTTCCTTGACGGAAATTCCAGGCAAGCTGTAAATCTCCTCCCAAGTATCGCTGGGGAGTGCGGGTTCCTCCCATGAAGCTCCAGACAAGCTGTAAGTCCCCATAAAAGGATCGCTGGGGGGTGTAGATTCCCTGGACGAAGCTCCAGGCGGGCTGTCAACCTCAACCCAGGGCTCTACGGGGTAAGTTTCAGGGGTGGGGTATTCTGTGCATGTCGCTTGGAGCTCGGCCAACCGCAACTGGTGTTGGCGCTCCTTATCTCGCTCCTCATCTTCTTGAGGTACAACTGCGGCTTCGGAGGGGGTGGTGCCGCATATCTCTAATATTGCTCGAGCTTTCTTTCGGAGGTGATCTTTAGTGGCCGGAGTCGGGGTTGGGGTTCTTACCATTCGCTGGTCCATCCTTGTAAGCTCCTTCACCAGGGCTTTCTTGTTTTTGGTGCCGGCGATTCCTCCACGGCACTCTAATATGTATCTCAGCGTGTCCCTCTTGTAGTTGGCATAGCTGGCCATTCTGCGTTTCTTCTGGGGTTGGAGAGCTTATCCTCACCGCTTGCCACCAGTGTGAAGGAACCCTTCCCTTCCGTCTGTCCTGGCTCTCCAGACACCCCTTCGTTGCGGTCAGCCTGGCTACTGGGAGCGCTGTCCTCAGCGCCTCGAGCGACTTGACCTGCCTGCTTCTGTTCCTCTGCCCTGGAGCCGTTAGGAATCTCCAGAAGGTCGCTCTCTGCCTTCTGAGGGTGAGTGTGGAGTGTAGCGTAGTTTGTAATAAAGACACCAGGCGCGGCTGTATGCTTTAAAACAGGATTCTCTCTCTCTGAGCTCTGAGAGTTCTCTGACTTTTTAATGAACAACCACCATTTATGCTGAAGTCCAACAGTCATAATTTGCATACCCATACTAATTACTAGTCATAATTTGCATACCCATACTAATTACATTAGGTCAGTTATTTACAATAAACATTCTTTACATTCTCTAGCCTTTCAGCTCACACAACATTTGTATAACCATTGTTCTAACACATCAGATTAAACACACACTATCAGAGATCCCTTGAATTAAACATGCAGCTAGATAATGGGAAAAGCCCTGGTGCATAAATTACACAGCAGTAAAGCTTGTTTACTGTTTACACAAAAACACATTTACCTACAGGAATATAAGTATTTTTAAAACCAAAGCTATGCCAATTAACACTAAACTAAATTAAACAAAAACCAAACGATGTAAAATATATTTAAAACCACACGATATAAATGAACATAAAGTCTCTTGGGGTTTGAAGCATGGAGCGTTACATCAGCTCCATGACAAGGTTGTCCGGGATTCCTCTTTGATTTCTTACCTGCAGTACATGAATTCTTCATACCTCTGGATGGCATTATTCATGCACTGCCCAGGAACTTGATTAATTTACATGCCTCCATGAAAACATGGAGGATCTGGCTTGTACCGATATTGCCTATTAAAGCTGAATAGGGTTCATTATATTTTAAAACCTTCTATTCAGAACCCTGTTTTTACCTCTCCTCTAAAAGGAACAGAGGTGTGGATAGATGCAGGCATTGTTAAAATCCTGGGTTTCATCAGTAACAATGTTGCCCTGTAGGTTGGGTTTCATAAGCAGCCTTCTACACACCTTTGGGTCACCAGAGGAACCATGGTTTTCTGTAAACATATAAAATGAGTTCAAGGTTTTGCTGTATTTTCTTAGCCTCCTAGCAGTACTCACAGGTATGGAAGGAGTTACTCATCAACCCACTTAGGGCACTATCACGTGGCCCTCTCTAAAACCGGGGTGCTAAGGGGAAAAAATAGCGGTCGCTAATTTCCCCTGTGCGTCCCAGTTTCATCAGTGTATTACAGGCCAGGCGCTGAGTCCAGCAGCCTCACCTGTAGCAGCCGCTAGGGTCCTGAATGCTCTGGACAGTGCTAAAGCGCCGTCCCGAGCATCCCCTCCATGGAATCTATGGACTCCATGGAGGCTTGTGCTGCTGCATGGTCACATGAAAGGCAGGATCTCCCCTCTCATGAGATCCTGCTGGTCGGCGGAGTGATCAAGAGGGAGACTGGGGACTTTTTCCCCTGGTCTCGCTCTGCTCCCGGCGGCCAGAAGCATTGGATTGGGCCTTTCTCGTCATGAGATGAGAGGTGAGTATTTGATTTTTAGGGGCTTTTCAGCAGCTGCTAACTGATTCTGCAGCAGCTCAGAGCTGATGATAACTTTTTAGGTAGTGCCAGCTCTTAGTAACTAGCGTTATGACCTTGTGATCTTAACGCTAGTTAATTTCTGCTTTCACTTTGTGCTCCCCATGTTAAGTATAGGGAGCGCAAAGTACAGTAAAAAAGTGCTAATACTGATTCGCTAATGGGCTTCTTAAATCAGTAGCGATTTGGAGGTGATCAGTGCGGAGCACTATCACCTCTTTTAAGCTAGCGCTAACACTCATTTATGTCAGCACTAGTGTTAGCTTTAAGGAGATGATAGAGCCTTTATTGTCTGAATTATGGTATATAAAAGAGACACTACCACTTACACAAGCTGTAAATAGATTGCTTGTGCATTATAAACAAAACCACCTTATAAAACACATGCTGCTGGTTTTTTATTTTTTTGAAGTAATTGCATGTAAAAAGAAAAAATAAAACTTTTATTTCATCTTCCTATCATTTTATTGATTTTTCCCATTAGGCAACATTTACCATTGGGTTCTCTTTACTTCTGTAGCTTATCTAATGTACAGTATTTTACAGTTTAATGAGATGGAGGAGGGAATGTTTAGAGAAGACTGCAGGGGGCTATTGTTCTTCAGGCTAACCCTGATAGAGTAAAATATTTTCTTAAGTAAAAAAAAGAACATAAAAACAAAGCACATGTAAGATATCAGCAACATAAAATAAACACAATGTAACAGATCTCTGTACTACGTCCAGGTAAAATCTGTTAATACAGCTTCCTTGCCAGACCCTCGTGCGCTCTCCAGCAGGCTTTCATGCTTTTCTCCAGTCCTTGGATGAAGCCTAAGGACCGGAATATGTATAGTCTTGCTAGCGAAATAAGACGAAGTTATAGATCTGGGAGATTTGAACAGCTACTAACCACTGAACGCCTTTACTGGATTATATATATATATACAGTCTCAGATGGGGCTAGAAACCAATGGGAAATTACACCCTAGCTCCTCCCCCAGCCTCATATGAACCAAACATGTCCAAACATGAAACAATAAGGTGTCATGTAATCACAGCCTGAGTATCAGACTGTCTGAATACATTAGATAACAGCTGAGAAGTTATATAAGGAGAGAATAGCCTGAGACCCCAAATCTGTCACAGAGTAAACACATTCTAGATAGGGGGAGTTGAGTTTGGATACAGTGACCACAAAGTAATTATATAAACCATAGTAACAGTAATCAGATAATGGGAGAGTTTTTGCCTGACAAGGCAGATCAACAAAGACCACTCAAACATACAACAAATATTAACACATTCCTGAGAGGGGATGCTGGAAAAGGCTAAAATAATCCACCAGCCTACCTATCAGCAGATAGCAACAGATACACATAGACAATAACATTGTTCATACATAACACAAACACCCTGCACTCTACAGGCACAGGACAAATTCAACATGAGAGAACAGGGAAATAATATAGAACACAAGGTCTGCACCTACCAAATGTATTTCTAGGCCCATGCACCCCCAAGTCCAAAGTGACGCACATCACACACAATAACAATAAGGACATTTCATTTTTTTGTGGTAATGTCTCTTTAAACCGTTTAACTATTTGACCAAACACTGTAACTAGACCTTTGTTATAGAGGACATTGATTGTGAATAATACATGCTGCAGGGCTGCCCTATTTTCACGAGCTACTTACATCCATCGCTTGTTGGATTGTGATCAATTTACTGGCTGTTCCCTGGGAGGCTGAACAACTTTTTCTCGGGGCAACTCTGTTGGTAAATGAGTAATCCCTACTGCACACTGAGGCACTGGTAGAGCATTAATAGAACATTAAGAGCTATTATTTATGGTAATGGGGTGTGAAAGTACACATTAATTCTCATCGTGCTGGAAACAACTGGTTTCAGGTGGCAATAATTGAAGGTTTTTTTTGTCACTAAGAATTTGGCGTTGTGTGCAAGCTACAAATAAGAATATGCATATTCATCGGCAGTGATGGATTCAGCACTTTGATATTTATAGCTTTTCAGACATTTACCAAGTTAACCTTTCCATCGCCAAGGAGATAGACGGTGGATAACGTGCAGCGCCGTGCCGTTCAGCGATATCCCCTCTGGCCATGAGCTAGTTAAATTAATCATTACCTTCTCTTCCGTGGCATCGTTGTCTCCAGAGATTTATATTAAAATGCTTTTGAAATAAAGGACAAAAAATAAAACGGTTAGTGGGGAATTGCTGGAGAAGTGGCTGATAAACAAAATGTATAAAATACAAATTAAAAAAAAATCTCCTCTTGATATTTGCAAGATTGTTTTCACCTACCATTATCCCGCCTTCACGTATCCGTTTTAATCTACTCAAACCCATTTCTATCCTGCTGAGAAAAGAGACATTTGTCCTTTTTATGTTTCGCTGCTTATATTGTGAAAAGAAGTACATTTCTAAGAAAATATTTTGTCGTTTTACAATTGACTTTAACAGCAGCTTACAATATGGATTTGCTTCTCATTCTTTGTATACTTAGTATAGGATGAGCAGAGATAGTGGGAGCCAGTGAATATGGAGCAATTCCAACTCCTTGCTATGCTTTGGACACCTTGTAGGCTTGCCAGATCGGCCATGTTTTCCTGGACACATATTACTGTTTCCTGCAGAGGGGGGCACAGGGAACAGTGCTCACCTGCAACATGTATAAGTCACATGCTGGAGGATGGCCAACCTGGCAACCTAACAACAGGAGCGAACAACAGGTGTAACCCTTAGGTTTCCTTTTAAAACTCTCCTAAATACAGTTCTGGTCTTCTTCTGATCTCTGCAGGATATGGCATGCTTCCAGTTCAGCATATCACTGCAGGGGACCAGGAACTCCAGTCATTCCCATGGCTATCTGTGCATGAAGGCTTGTATACATTAGATAAGTCTCTAAAACCTGAGCTGAGGGATCTCTGAGCTGAGGTTGTGACCAGGACCTCCGACCTAGCCCCCTGCATTAGGCTGGCAGAATTAGCCCTCTGAGCCCCCCTGAGAGTTGGAGGTAGCAGGGAGCTCAGAGCAGTATGACCACTCAGATTAGATTAAGTGATCACTGGATAGAGTGTCCCTTTAACAATGAGGGGAACACTGGAAAAATAATATGTACCTCTGGACCCTCAGTGAGAGGAGGACACAATACACTGCCCCATCTCAACGCAATCCAAAGAACACAGAGAACAAGTGGTTCCCTGGTGTGCTTATACTGACACTGAACAAACCCAAATTAATGCTTACATGCAAATTCTTATGGGTGTCATGCAAGCACCATGGGTTACACCGAACTGCAAGAGACACTACAGTGGTAGTCACTGTGAGGTACGCTTAGGCTTCACAGAATCCATCTTCTGCTAAATATGGTCTCATGTCTGAGAGCATGGGCGTATCTTAAGACTGAGTATTCTGCCTTCTTTCAATGAACTCATAATCGAATAGACTGAATAAACAGCCACAGGGACTATTCAATAAAATAGTGTTTCATGCTGTGTTAAACAATTTGGTATATTTTAATGACATTCAGACCAAATGAAAATGACTCCTACACATTTTTAGGTACAGTAAGGTATACCATTCGTATCATCAAACTTTTCATGTATTTATTTTTGCTGAAACAGAATGTTGCTGTTACTCCTGGCTCGGTTTCCAATGGAGATGGTGTTTTGGGTGATGAAGAAGCAGAAAAGGAAGAAGCAAAAGGAGGCTTTGTGAAATTTGGCTGGATAAAGGGCGTGTTGGTGAGTTAGTCGATGGAAAGCAGGACCTCCATCATGGGGTAACTGGTGTAACTACTGTCAGGGGCCGTATCACTGGCTAAGGTGCCTTGGTTACCTGATAAAGGAAGCAAACCTCAAGCTCTCTGCTCCATGTTTGAGATACAGGGGTCAAAGGGCTAGGGTTTGAGTTCCCTATAATCCAGAAGTCAGAGTTGAAGAATAGTTTTAATAGCCAGAATCAGTGGCGGAAGTACCAAGGTCGCAGCGTTCACACTTGCGACCGGGCCCTAGCATTACGCCACTGGAGGGAGGCCCAGGCAACTGCAGACGGCTCTTCAATTCGTTGGCAGCAGCGCCGCCAGCATGCAGCTGGGCTGCTCGCCTGGGATGGGAACCACCTGACTAGCGCACGAGATCGTGGAGTTCACGTGAACTCTGCGATCTCGCGAGAACGCAGCTGCGCTGGTAAGGTGGTTCCCGGTGAGCAGCCAAGCTGCATGCTGGCGGCCGCTCGTAGGGAGAAGAACGGCCGCAGACAGAGGAGGTGAGAGCTGGGGGCAAATATGTCCATGTGAGCTGGGGCAAATATATCCATGTGAGCTGGGGGCAATATATTTATCCATGTGAGCTGGTGGCAATATATCCATGTGAGCTGGGGGCAATATATATATCATGTGAGGTGGGGGCAATATATCCATGTGAACTGGGGGCAATATATATATCCATGTGAGCTGGGGCAAATAAATCCATGTGAGCTGGGGCAATATATATATCCATGTCAGCTGGGGAAAATATATCCATGTCAGCTGGGGGCCATATATATATCCATGTCAGCTGGGGCAATATATCCATGTGAGCTGCGGGCAATATATCCATGTGAGCTGGGGCAATATATATATATCCATGTGAGGTGGGGGCAATATATCCATGTGAGTTGGGGGCAATATATTCACCTGAGCTGGGGCAATACTATCTTTTTTATATTGCAGGGGAAAAAAAGTAAAAATATAGCTCTTTTATGGGGGGAGGGGGAGGCGGGCCCTTCATGGATTCTTGCACTGGGCCCTCAGGTTTCTAGTTACGCCACTGCCCAGAATGTAGATGTGAATATCATAGGTAAATATTAAAATTAAGCAGTATCTGTTAAAACTCTCGTAGAATAAATTTGCCTAATCTATGCACAACAAATGGCAATGGGAGGTTATTTCTTATTTATTTTAATATGTAAGTTTTGCTTTTTTGCCTGATGATCTTATATTTTACCAACTACAGGTCAGGTGCATGTTGAATATATGGGGGGTGATGCTCTTTATTCGTCTCTCATGGATTGTGGGACAAGCTGGAATCGGTAAGAATCCTATAATAATATTTTATTGAAAGTATGTCATTCAAAGCTCCCGAGGCCAGAAGTGTCTGCAACATATGCAGAGATCAGCATTGTTTATACATAGAGTTAATCATATTTTCACGGTGCAGCAGTAATTTTAGCAAGGTAACAAGTTTGGTGCTAAAATCCTCATTATCTGATATATCCGTAACTAACCATAGCACTGCTGCTTGCCTGCGCTGACATGGCTCCGATACCACCTGCTTGCAATAAAACGGTCCATATGTTGGGATTGTGAACAAGCACTAAAGGCAAGTTACAAGGATTCTTACAAGTAGTACATTTACTTGGTGGAATCTGGTCTCCCACTGGTATTTCCTGATGCCTTTCATTAAGTCGACATATACATCAGTTTAACGGCCCGAATGCTCGCTGGTGCTAAACCGACAGCCTGTATCAGCTCCACACGGGTTTTAACAGCACCTACTGACAGTGCCGGTTTATAAAGTGATTAGTTTCTATCACACAACATAAGAGAAGTTATATTGTAAATGGACCTGCCTGTAAGCAATATTTGTTTTCATGAGTCATTGTATGTACAATATATGATTGTTTAAAAATGGACTTTCTCAGAAATATATATATATATTACATTATATTGCGTGTTGAAAACCCATTAGCACTGGCTGCATTTAATAATAATAATAATAGTCACAGAGCAAATATTGCTTAATACAGACATATATTAAAAAAGGAACTCTGTTATTATTATTATTATTCTTTATTTACAAAGCGCCAGCATATTCCGCAGCGCTGTACAATGGACACAATATAGACAGGGTTACAATACACTGAACAACATTTTGACAAACCAGTACAGGAGGAAACAAAGGCCCTATTCCTGTGGGAACTTACAATATAGAAGGGTTGGGGGTGGAGACAGGAGGAGAGGACTGCAAGGTGAGAGTGATGGACTAGTTGTGTCAGTGAGTCGGGTGGTAGGGTTCCCTAAATAGGAATATCTTATGGGAGCGTTTGAAAGGAGGGAAACTAGGGGAAAGTCTGACCGTACGAGGGAGAGCGTTCCAGAGGATGGGGGCTGTGCGTGAGAAGTCCTGCAGTCTATCATGGGAAGAGGTGATGCGGGGAGAAGCTAGGCGCAGGTCACTGTTTGATCTTAGGGAGCGGGCTGGGGTGTATTTGGTGATTAGTGAGGACAGGCAGTGGGGAGCTGAGTTAATGAGAGCTTTGTAGGTCAGGGTAAGGATTTTAAATTTAATTCTGCATTGGATGGGGAGCCAGTGAAGGGACTCGCAGAGAGGAGCAGCAGAGACGATTATTACAATAGTCAAGTCGGGAGATTACAAGGGTGTGGAAGAGTTGCTTTGTGGGGTCAGCGGTAAGAAATGGCCAAATTCTGGAAATATTACGTAGATGGTAGCGGCAGGAGGAGGAAAAAGACTGAATGTGGGGGATGAAGGAAAGAGCAGAGTCAAGTGTAACTCCGAGACAGCGAACCTGGCTTGATGGGGAGATAGTGATACCTAGTTTTATTTTTTATGTGGTTTTCATTATGTGGTTTTCATTATGACAGTCATCCTCCCATCTGCCCATTATGAAAAAAAGACTGAAAAAGCTTATAAACAGAAGTTACAGTGAAAATATGCAGTAGACACTTAGGGCTATATTAAATTATTCGCGCAAACGTTAACGCGTGCGCAAAAACACATTAACGCAAGGGGAAAAACCCTTTGCGCAGAACGTCGTATTACAATGTCCACGCAAAAAATGCACGTTAACGTCTACCGCTGGTGAACCTGCGCGAACCCTGCGCGAGCGTAATGTACGTTGCGCGAGCGTAATGTACGTTGCGCGTCGTGTACTTAACATTTTGAGCGCAAATGCGTTTGTGCGCTGGTACGTGGATGGTATTACAATCTATGCGCAAATTTTAACAGACAACGTTTGCGCGCATAATTTTAACGTCTTTTAAAACCTGTGTTAATGGCAAATCTGAGGCTAGGGTCAGACGAACACATTTTTTGCATCATCCGTAAAAATGTGCGTCCAAACGCATGGATGTACTTTTTCACGGAATACGCGATAGCGGTCATACGATGCGCAATTACGGCCGTGATTTTTTACGGATCCAAACCAGGAAACTTTGGGTGTCTGGACGTTATGTTGGCCGGACACGAGCAGCGTCTGACGTCTCCTAATCACGCACACACGCCGCTATGCAGACGCAGCACACTCTGTATGTCAGTACTAGCGGTTTGACATTCTTGCAAAAATGCGTTTGTTTGCCGCTTGCGTTGCGCGGCAGAACTTTCGTGCGGCCGTACTTCGTGTGTGGGCCTGTGTTGGACGTCATTTGCTGCTACCATGGCTGTAATAAACGCATGTTTGCACTGCATTCGTCTGAGCCCAGCCTTAACGTCCTTGCCGAACCCAAATACACCAGCCCGAAAAAAAAATACAGCAACGTATAGTTTCGCTTGTAAAAACAGTCCACACACTGATTTCTGCGCGCAGCATTAATGTGCGCAAGTTTCGGCTCGTTTTTTTCATGCACGTTATTTTTAGACGGATGACAAAATGCTCTCTGATTTTAATATCAGTTTAATTTACGCGCGTTAACGTTTAACTCACAAATTAACGCGCTGCGCGAGCGTTTTTGCCCAAAGAATTTAATACAGCCCTTTTTTTTTTGAGAAAACATTTTACCAGGAAGCATTCATTGATATTTCTCTTGTTTCAAGTTTGTCCTGGGCGGCGAGTATGTACCGTTAGGTGTCTTGCCCAAGGACACTTACTGGAGAGGTGCTCATCAGGATTGAACCCATGACTCCACAGGTAGGGATGAGCCGAACACCCCCGTGTTCGGTTTGCTTTCGAACTCGAACAATTTCAAAAGTTCGAGTTCGAACGCGAAGACGAACCGAACTCAATGCAAGTCAATGGGACTCGAAAGTTCGAATTTTAGAGTGCCTTCCAAGAGGGCATATATGCAAGATATTTGCCATAAAAGGTGTATGGGGGTCCGAGTAGTGCGCTGGGGGACAGGAAACAAGGACAAAAAGTAAAAAAGCAAACGTTTTTAAAGGAACAGTGAGTTTTCCATGAAATAGAGGTTAAGAATAAAAACGACAAATTCCTTCAAATATCGTGCCTAGGAGGTCCCCATAACCTGCCCGTGAAGTGGCAGATTTGTAGGATGTATAGAAACATTTAAAAACAAAAAAATGACATTTCAAATGATGGTAAATGGTTTTCCTTTAATCTATTCATAAACAACTGCTTGGGGCGGTAGTCTGTATGAAAAGAGGAGACATTTTAGGACACGCAGAACAAGTTTAGTGATTTTTTGGGCTAAAATAATGGTGAAACTTATGCAGGCTTTGGATGAAAGTAACAATAGGTGCTTTAAAATTGGGCCTTTAGTGTCGGCAACAGTGTCGTCACACCGAACCCCTCTGTGGTATTATGGAAGAGTGCAGGGTTGGACTCTGGTACAGGCGTCAGTGCACCCATATATTGTGCCTTTGGTGGCAGGCTGCAGCAAGTGCGTTCACACCGTAAGTAACCCCTCTGTGGTATTGTGGAAGAGTGTAGTGGTGGAGGTTTTGGGAATGCAGAAGAGATCCCCGATCTATTCAGTTACGTCAGCATCAGGGGATTGATAGCTGCTGATCCAAGACTGATTCATTTTTATAAACGTCAGCTGGTCTTCAGAGTCGGTGGACAGACGCACCCTTTTGTCTGTGACAAAATTTCCAGCGGCACTGAACGTCCTTTCAGAAAGCACGCTAGATGAAGGGTGTCGCTTTAGAGCGTCCTCAAGTTTTTTCATCCTGTGCTCCCTCTGTGCGGGCAGGATGAGCTCTGCAACTTTACCCTTGTATCGTGGATCAAGAAGGCTTGCCAACCAGTAATGGGATCTCCTTGATAGCACAAATCCTGGGGTCCTTTAGCAGGCTTTGCAGGATAAGGGAGCCCATGCAGCGTAGGTTGGAGGTGGCATTAGCTTCCGAGTCTTCCTGGTCATTGAGGAGGATCGTGCACTTCCTCCTCCCAACCACGTACTAGTCCTTGGGTTTCTGGGCACACAAAACCCTCCCTTGAGGAATCCCCACCTTCAATGCCCCAACTACTTAAATATTCCTCCTCATCCTCCGCCTGTCTGATCTGAGGACCCGCAGGAATGCTGTCTGCGTAAAGACTGGGGCCTTGAGAGCTAGGGAAGGCCTCCTCTTCCTCCCGTTGCTCTGCCTCTAGTGCCACATCTATAATTCCCCGCAGAGTGTGCTCCAGCAGGAACACTAAAGGAATTGTGTCACTGATGCATGCACTGTCCCTGCTCACCATCCTCGTTGCCTCCTCAAATGGTGACAGTACAGTGCATGCATTCTTGATCATCAGCCACTGCGGGGGGGGAAACAAGTTGACCTGAACCTGTCCTTGTGCCATTCTCACACAGGTACTCATTGATGGCCCTCTGCTGCTTGTGCAGACGCTGCAGCATTGCTAATGTCGAGTTCCACCTGGTAGGCATGTCACAGATCAGACGGTTTGTGGGAAGGTGGAATTCTCTTTGAATTTCTGCCAGGCGAACACTTGCTGGGAATGACCGTCTGAAGTGGCTGCAGACTTTTCTGACCTGGCTGAGAAGCTCTGCCAGCCCTGGGTACCTGGTTAGGAAACGCTGTACCACCAGATTTAGGATGTGTGCTAGGCATAGTACATACGTCAACTTACCCTGGCGTAGGGCAGAGAGAAGGTTGCTGCCATTATCACAGACGACCATTCCCAGCTAAAGCTGGCGTGGTGCTAACCATCTCTGCACCTGCCCCTGCAGAGCTGACAGAATTTCTGGCCCGGTGTGGCTCCTGTCCCCTAAACAAACCAGCTCAAGCACAGTATGGCATCTTTTTGCTTGAGCCATTGCGTAGCCCTGTCACGCATCGGTTTAACTGCCACTTCGCCAGAGAAGGAGGAGGAGGAGGAGGAGGAAGAGGTGGTGATGGAGCAGACAGACCTCATACAAGCAGCTTTCTGGAGGGGTGGTGGATGAACAAGCTCCAGCACAGAGCCCCGTCTTTGATCCCTCCCAGCTGCAATCAGAGTTACCTAGTGTGCCGTGAAGGAAATGTAACAGCCCTGTCCAAGCTTGCTGGACCACGTGTCTAAAGTCATGTGCACCTTGCTGCTGACTACCTTTCCCAATGACTCCATAACATTGTGTTCCACGTGCTGGTATAGTGCTGGAATGGCCTTCCTTGAAAAGAAATGGCGTTTTGGAACCTGCCACTGTGGTACAGCACATTCAGCAAATTCACAGAAGGAAGCAGAGTCCACCAGCTGGAAAGGCAGCAGCTGTAATGCGAGTAATTTTGCTAAGCTGGCATTTAGATGCTGTGCTTGGGGATGGTTGGGACTATACTTTTTCTTACGCTGCAGCAGCTGGGGCAACGTAATCTGACTGCGTAAATCTTCAGCTGATGGGATGCTGTCACATTGTGAGGAAGGACCTGGTACACCCATTACTGTAGCATCATCCCTGTCAGTGGAGGTTGTAGGCAATAACATGGCAGGACATATAGTGGGGGTAGAGACAGATGAGGAGGACCTATGCAAAGTGTTGTGCCAATGGAATGCATGGCAGGTGGTCATATGTCACCTCAAGCACGTGGTACCCAAGCGTGGGATGTCTGTCCCACACTTGATCCTCATCTGACATAGATTACAAATAGCAATGGTGCGGTCTGCTGCACATTTCTTAAAGAAATCCCAGACAGCAGAGTTCCTGGATGTGTGCTTTGAGACAACAGCACTCTGCACCTGAGCATCTCTGACATCTGATGCCTTGGTCTGGCTACGGTTGGTCATAGAGGACATTGTGCCTCGTGTTTGTTGCTCCTCCTCCTCACTTGACTCCTCTGTTCGATCTGGCACCCAGGTGGAGTCAGTGACCTCATCATCGTCATCACCCCCTATCTCATCGTCACTGGAGCCAACCTCACAATATGCTGCAGCTGCTGGGGGAACATGAGTGCCAGTTATTTGTGTGTCACTGACACCCCCTTCCTCTAGGTTTATTATACTCCCTTCCTCAACCTCAGAGATTGAATCAGAGCACTGTAGTTGCTGCGCATCCTCAAGCAGCATGTCACTGTCATTGTAGTCAAAAAATTCAGCTGACTCCTCCGTGTGTGATAGTGAGGCTACGGCAGGAGTAGCTGTGGACATGGAGGCTGCATTAGATGCTTTGGCAGCTGAGGTGGACTGTAAACCACTACAAGCCTGGCTGGCAGAGGACTCGGAGGATGAGGATGGCCTGGTTAGCCAATCCACCAAATCCTCTGTATGTTGCTGCTGCTTAAAACGGCCAACAGCAGTTAGAAAGGACAAGCGTGCCCCAGCAGAGGATGCACCACGTCCACGACGACCAGAGGCACAGCCTCCCGACATAGAGGCTGCTTGCCCTCTTATTTGTGTCTGGGAGCGTCTCCCTGTCCTTTTTGGTCTTTCTGACATGGTGAGTGATATATAGATTAAAGATATACAGAACTCTGATTCAACTCTGTTATAAAAATTGGAGATATGCAGAACTCTGTTTCAACTGTGTTATCTAGATTAAAGATTTCCAGAACTCTGGTATAACTCAGTGAGACACCCTGATAGCTGGCAGTCAGTGACAAGACACAGATTAAAATTCCCAGAACCCTCCTATAAATCTGTGAGACCCCCTGATGGGTGGCCGTGACAAGACACAAATTACAATTCCCAGGAACCTCCTATAAATCTGTTAGACCCCCTGATGGGTGGCAGTGAGAAGACACAGATTACAATTCGCAGAAACCACCTATACGTCAGTGAGACCCCTGATAGGACCCCCTGATAGCTGGCAACAGTGACAAGACACAGATTACAATTCCCAGATATCTGCTACAAGTCTGTGAGACCCCCTGATGGGTGGCAGTGACGACACAGGTTATAATTTCCAGATATCTGCTACAAATCTGTGAGACCCCCTGATGGGTGGCAGTGACAAGACACAGATTACAATTCCCAGGAACCTCCTATAAATCAGTGAGACCCCCTGATGGGTGGCAGTGACAAGACACAGATTACAATTCCCAGGGACCTCCTATAAATCAGTGAGAGCCCCTGATGGGTGGCAGTGACAAGACACAGATTACAATTCCCAGATATCTGTTAGAAGTGAGACCTCCCCAATGGCTGCTGGCAGCGAGAACACACAGATTACAACAATTCCCAGATATCTTCTAGAAGTGAGACCCCCACAATAGTTGCTGGCAGTGAGAACACAAAGATTACAATAATTCCCAGATATTTTGTAGAAATGAGACCCCCACAATAGCTGCTGGCAGTGAGAACACACAGATTACAACAATTCCCAGATATCTTGTAGAAGTGAGACCCCCCAATAGCTGCTGGCACTGAGAAGACACACTAACAGAACAATCTCCTCTCAAAAAACACGTGCTGAAGGCTGTGTGAAGCCTTATATAGTGTGCTGCGGGACTTAGCTCTGTGAGCCCATGATTGGGCAAAATTTGCCCAATCAGGACTCTGAGCCATGATTGGCATAGTCTTGCACCTGTCTTGCACCTGACCTGCGGTCAGGTGCAAGGCTGTAGCCAATTACAAGCTTCATGGCCAGTGGAAAAGTGAATTGTGGGCGAACACGCGGCGAACACACAGAAATGTTCGGAGATCGCCGAATGGGCGATGTTCGAATCGAACTCCGAACATACCGAACCAAACAGCTCATCCCTACCCACAGGCTTGCTGCATCTTTGTGTTTATACTGTGAAAGCAATGGAAAGGGATGGGTCCTGCCAGTGGTTTTATGGAAAAATCATTTGGTAGTGAAGGGGTTAATTGGGAAAAGCCTTGGATAGATTTCTGTGGCATTGATCAGCAAGCGCTGGATGGTTTAACAGAACTGCCAGGGGCAAATTCCAGCACAGGCAATGGTCATATCCTTTCGATGCCAATGCTCCAGAACAAGGCTCGGTTAAAAAATAAGTAAATAAACACATGAATTAATTAATGACACTTAGAAAGAACATTTTGGAACAAAAACCCTGAAAAAAATGCTTTTTTTTCCAAGCCTAGATCTTGACACCAGTATTTAGATCTTACAACCCATCTACATATTCATCTCTTGTTAGTAGTAGGTTAAGGACTTTCTTTCCCATAGGCACTTTTTAATTGTATAGTCCTCATTCCACTTAATGAGAATAGCTTATGACAGAATTCCGAAATAGAATTGGGTCATTTGGGGATGTATAGGAAGATTCTTTTCCACTAAGACAAATATTACAGATTCTCTCAAAGTTCTAATTTTCACAGGCCAACACTTTAGCATATGCCGTGCCTGAAAAATAACTGCTCGGTGACTTTATGATGCATATCAAATTAAACCTCATAGCCACAGGGACACAGCCACGTCTATGTCCTGCCATAAAAAGGGTGCGTTTTGAAACCTGCCAATTTGTTGCTTTGGGCTTTCATGCGCAATTAGTTTTCTAAGGGCAGAGTGGTAACTTATTTGTCTCATTAAGGGGTATAACTTTTCTCTTAGATGTGAGAACAGCCAGAAGGATTTTCCAATTTAATGTTATTTATCTTTTTAGTGCTGATGCTGAAATGTTGAATATTAATTAATATTGCTATATCTTTACTGAATATGTTCAATGATATATGAATGTATAATTGTCTGGTCATGGACTTTACTTACCCATGTAGTCCAAATAGCATAAAAGATACTGGAAATTCTTTATATTAGATTGCATGCATGGGATTTATTTGGTTTTGTGTGTTATCATTACGTATTTATGTTTGAATATAGCTGCAATGTATATGAAATTATCACACACTCTCGTTTTTATGAACACAAATGAAACGCACTGCAAGCGCTGCTATTTTCTGGTGCACTAGTGTCACCACATTTACTTCAGCAGAAGAACAAAACACAAACGTTTCGGGGTCACAGCCCCTTCCTCAGTGCACAATGCCCTCACCTTCTGTACAGAAGAAACCCCATATACTGTAAATACCATATGCAGGATGGAAACCTCCCAGTCACACATGAACTTAATTGTGAACAAAAAAACATAAATACCGCAACATAAACATCATGATACAGGCTGTGATGTCTGCTTTCCACATGTTGGAAATCCAAGATGGCGGCACTGGACATACTGCGCATGTGCATCATTTGGGGGCTTCTCCAGAGGCAGCAGGCTGTCTCCATAATGCCTGTATCGATCATGGAGAGAAACTGAACTAATAAAACAACTCTAATGAGATGCCCTTAGGGGCAATGTTATGTTCTCTGATAATGTTCATCATCCTTAGTATGTTACCAATGTCCATGTGGAACCTGGGGACTGAACATGTCAGTCAGGCCTCCAATCAGGGATACCTTCAACTAATCAATAGACTCTTAAAACAGTGTAATTGTGAAAAAGTGCTAGAGATTAAAGGAAAAAAAATAATTAAAACCATAAATGTATAACCAGAGACTGATATTATTATGTAACCCAAGTACAAGCTAAAGATATAATTAACCATTTAAATGGGCCCAGATATTTACCTAGGCCCAGTATAGGACCCCAGTCCAATCGATATTAAATACGACAAAGACATATAGTCATTCAATACACCGCAAAAAAAGGACAAAAAGCAAGTACATATCTGTTTATAGAGACCCTTAATTTCGCCTATAGGCAAACTTACTCTTTAACCCCATAGTGACCAGGCGGTTTTACGAAAATCCATCCTTTAGTGCCTGCTGCTGTTTTTATGTTTCTGCACTGTTTGTGTTTAGGATCGTGAGATAAGGGGATCCAAAGGATCCCCCTATCTCCACTTGGCAACTAGGGGGTTAACATGTCCACTGACGTCCTCTCACATATGGTGAGGATGTCAGTGGGTGGGGGGTGACCCGGAGGCTTGGCTGACATCCAAGATGTCAGCCACCTCTGGGTCTAAATCGTGATTTGGCACCGATTCACACCGAATCGCGATCCGGCAGCGAAATTCTTAACACTATGCACCGCTGGAAAGGGGAGACTTTCCCCTTACCAGTGGTGCAATTTGTGTCTTTCTAAGTTAAACAGTTGGGGAGATAGAGGGCTCCCACGCAACGCAATGCTGGGCCCCCTGAAAAAGGGGGGCAAACTTCCAGCTTGCCAGTCCACCGTGGGAGCCCAACGGGGAAGGTAAGTATTGAGCAGGAGGGAGGTAAGGTACCATGTACGTCCGGGGGTCTAAGGGAGACCCGTGGCCATGACGTACATGGTACGTCCGTGGTCCCTAAGGGGTTAACTGCAGATGCCTCAGTGAGTGCACTCAGAGAAACCAGTGCCACTTAAGTTTCTCGTTAAGACCATGGGGGGGCCACTGTATCTAACTGATACATCCACTTTACTTCTTTCTGCAACAACCTCCTATCCCTATCTACTCCTCTAGTCAATGGGTAAATTCTCTCCAGAACTTGATATTGTAATTGTGATACATTATGTCTCTTTTCTCTAAAATGCCTAGCGACAGGAAGTGCGTTTCATTTTTGTTCATTGAAATTCTAACCTTCATTTGGATGCAGCGAGGGGGATTACTGTCTAGCTGCAGCTGACACTGCTTGTTCTGTTGTAAGGGTGGTGCAGACACATAAATCTTTTACTCCGTTGAGTTTGGGGGGAAATCATTTTTAAATATAGAATAGCACTAATTTTAAGGATAAAACCTTTACTCCGTTGAATTTGGGGAAAAAAATCATTTTAAATATAGAATAACTTTTAATTTTAACTATAAATATTTTACTCTGTCAATTTCCACAGAAGTGAAGAAAGTATACTTAGATTCCCGTTATTGCATTTGTGTGTTCAGGTTTATAATGGATACAAATTAACATTTTGTCTGATAAATATTCAATGCCAAAACATGTCTCACTAGTTAACAGGATATATTTTTTCTCTCTCCAATGAGGTCTTGGTGTTATAATCATCAGCTTAGCAGTCACAGTAACTGCTATAACTGGCCTGTCTACCTCTGCGATTGCCACAAATGGATATGTCAGGGGAGGTAATACCAAAGACATAAAACCTTCTTAAAAGGTCGGTGTTTGTTCCGAATCTTTAAGTCAGTCACATATTTGGATCACTTGAGACCAGAGAGCCATGTCACTGGGAGGACAGAAAGTAAGAATGGCAATGGAAGCAGCATCACTTTATTTTAGGATCTGAAGTCAAGAAGGACGTGGAGCTTCCATTTCCCTAGGCTCTTTTTAAGTCCCCCTTTTTTTATTCAGGTCATAAATGTGGAGCGGTAGCTTGGATAAGATCCGTTTCTTTCATTTCTTTCCAGTACAATAGATCGTGGGGTCATGATGAGCGTATTCCCGTCAAGGCTCGGTTTTGACAAGTCGTGCATATGCAAAACATGACATTTCTTTTTCATTACTGACAGGTCTGGGAGTAATCATAATAATTCTTGCCACCATGGTTACTTCAATTACTGGGTTGTCAACTTCTGCAATAGCAACCAACGGCTTTGTCCGTGGAGGTAAAGTGTTAAGGCTTCTTATTTAGTCATTCTCGACCTGGCTAGGTATGGCTTTTCCATTCAGTTCTCAGTTCCAGAAAGTCTTTGTCAGCCCAAGGCAAGAGAGGAGAAGGAAGTCATGGTGTTGGAAAAAGGTAAAGTCATTCAACATAGTCAGATAATAAAGACAGTTGTTGGGATATAGTAGGTAAAGAGAGTGCATAACTGTGAATTGGATTGGTCGTATAGATAGAATGTTCGTTTCTGAATTTATATAATTTTTTATATTATTTTCAAATACTGATCTGGAACATTGAGCAGGAACAACATACAGAGAGATGCTGCTAGAGCTTATAGGAAAAAAGGAACAATGTAGAAAGGGGATTCTACACAAGACTTGGTTATGGCTCATGACAACATGAGTTGGACACCAGAACCCTGCTCAATGACACTGGTTAACGTGAAGCCAAGAAGCAATTTTATAATATATTTTATACATTGCACTTAAGCAGATACTTATAGCAGATCCTTGTTAAGTTTTTGTTATTGATTTACATACTGAATTATTTATTAATATTCAGAAAAGTCTAATATCTAATAGTCATCGAATTTGCAGTAATGTGCAATTTAGTTGGTAGGCTCATGGAAATCTAGTATTATTCCCAGCATGCAGTGAGGTTGAAATCCAAGTCTCTTCACTCAGTACGATTTGCATTCTGCAGGCACCAGGTAACAGCACCAGGTAATAGCACCAGGTAACAGCACGAGGACTGAGAGACCATCCCATTTTTACAGATACCATTTTTTTCAGGTTGTATCACAGCATGCTCTAATGAGAAAGCGTTTAAAAGCAAGGTATCGATTCTAAACGACAAATTAAATTTATTTTATCATTAAAATATATTGCCTTTCTAAGACTGTCTTAATGGCATGTGAACAGCCATTGTTAAATAAATCTGCTGGTTTATCCAGAGTCAAATACAGGACCTCAGGCAAAATATAATCATAACGGTTGATTTTTTTTATCCACATATTACCATATACTGTATACCTGAGGTATTCACACTTATTCTTATAAATCAGAAACGGTGAGGCGTGGGCCAGGAGGTTGTATAGAAACATAGAAACATAGAAAAATGTCGGCAGATAAGAACCTTTCGGCCCATCTAGTCTGCCCAATTACATGGATACTTTACCTGGATTTATCTTTTGTTTAGGATAGCCTTATGCCTATCCCATGCCTGCTTAAATTCAATTACTGTTTTGGCCTCAACCACTTCAACTGGAAGGCTGTTCCATGTATCCACCACCCTCTCAGTAAAATAATGCTTCCTGATGTTACTTTTAAAATTGATTTGTTATCCTGTATCACAAGAGAACCATGGATTAAATAATTCCTCAGCCCAATTTGATTTATTGGGGTTTTATTTAGTGATCCAAAATTTGTATCGATGCCAATTTACAGTACAAGTCCGTACTAAAGCAAACAACTTTTTTTTTTTTTGAGAAAGTATTTTACCAGGAAGGATACATTGAGATTTCTCTCGTTTTCAAGTATGTCCTGGGTGGCGAGTATGTACCGTTAGGTGTCTTGCCCAAGGACACTTACTGGAGAGGTGCTCTTGCTGGAATCGAACTCATGTCTCCACAGGTTCTCTCCACGCAGAGCAGTGATGCTACCTCTACTCCACCCAGCCGGTATTCACTCCACCCAGCCGGTATAGACTCTGGGTCAGACCTTTATTTTCTATCGGTCCTCAAGTCTAGCTGATTATCATTTAATCGGTCACTGTATGGTTGCTGTCAAAAGAAAAACCCGGCTAATTCCTGTTAAGGTGACTAAAACTCGACTGAGAGTGATTTGGTCACAGAGTTGCAAAGGGAGATTGAAAAGTTGGCTCTACACATAAAAAACAATGCATCTGATGTGTGTTTTAGCTGAGCAAAAACAGTCACATGTTGGGTGATCTTTTGGAGGTTGTTCGATACAAAGCACTGGATTTGAGAGCAATTTTGGTGCTTTTTGGAGTCGCCAAAGCAGTTATCGGACGTCGGTGAAAACCACCGAAGTGAATCGGTAACCGCAGAAATGCGCCAAATTCCACCAAACTGCAAAAAAAACTGTCAGGTTCCGGCCGCCATCTTACAGACCCCCAGACCTCTCGGACTCACCCGGGTCCCGAGGACGTCCTCCGGAACGATTTTGTGGTACCTCTGCTACAAGAGCTCTCCCTGTTGTTTCCCTAACTATCCTAATATCCCTATCTGATTGACCTTCCCGTTGCCAACCTCAGCTTTCTCACGACCACGATTCTTGCCGCCTGCCTTGACCTCGGAACGCCTAGACCTTTCTTCAGCCTAAAGCCTTGTGTATACTTGTCCTCGCCTTCCTCCTCTCCGCATCCTGGGTTCCACTTCCTGAATCCTTACATAATCAATGAGCCCCATCATGGAATCCGCGGAGTTGGCCGAAGCCTTGACCACCCTAACCTGTCAGATGGGGACGCTGACACAATCGCTACAAGAAGTACAGTCTACCCAGGCACAGTTCCAATCGCAATTACATGATCTCCAAGCTGGAAGACCGGGTCCTTCTCCACCTCTTCCCTGGTCGTTTTTTGCCTCGTCAGTGTCCCCTGGAGGTGAAGCCCCTACCCCAGAACCGGAAGTCTCAACGCCCGAACGTTTCAACGGAGACCGCAAACAATTCCAGGACTTCATAACGAGCTGCCTCCTGTATTTCTCGCTTAAACCCCGTACATACACCAACGATCATGTAAAGATTCAGATGGTGATCACCTTACTGACAGGAGAAGCACGCACTTGGGCCCATACCCTAATCCATGCCCAAGATCCCACTTTGAACTCTTGGCTATCATTCTTGGCCTCTATGGAGACGATGTTCGGAGACCCATTCAAGATAGATACCGCTCAAACGATCCGAGCCTTAAGACAAGGGAGACACCCTGTCGAGGAGTATGTAACATCCTTTCGGAAATACGCTCTAGACACAGCTTGGAATGAAGCCGCACTAGTGGACCAATTCCGAAGGGGACTGGCGGATCACATCAAGGACGAGATAGCCAGAGGAGAACGTCCTCGAATCCTCGAGGAGATCATTCTTCTGTCCATTTCTGTCGATCGCCGGTGGCGTGAACGTCAACAAGAGAAAAACACCAATCCGTATCCTTCTCTACTCCCCCAGACAAGGCGAATGGGGTCTAACACTCCACGTCCGCTGGCTCTACCTCCCGTCTCCTCGTCACCACTTGCATCTTCGGAAGAACCTATGCAGGTGGGGTTGATACGAGGACATTTACCCCCTGCGGAATTAGAGAGGCGTAGAAAAGAAAACCGCTGCCTTTATTGTGGTGGTCTAGGCCACGTCGCCAGAACCTGCCCAGAAAAGATCCGACCACGAGGTAAGCCTCTATGCCATGTAAAAATAACAAGGTCTCCCTCTGAATCTGCACATCTTCTATCCTTTGAAATTGTCTTACAGTGGGAAGACAAGAAGATCCCCCTCCGCGCAATGATTGATTCTGGAGCCAGCAACTGTATCATTGATTCCTCTCTTGCTCACCGTATGTGTGTTCCTGTGCACAATAAAGAATACCCCATAAAGATACAGGTTGTGGATGGATCTTCTTTGAGTTCTGGGGTAGTCACCCACGAGACACTACCTATTAAGGTTTGGGCGGGGCCTCGTCACCAGGAGACCCTCTCCTTTGACCTCATCCCTTCTCCAATGTTCCCGGTGATACTAGGTATACCTTGGCTGAGACAACATGACCCGATGATACAATGGTCTACGGGATTAATCTCCTTTTCATCTCCCTATTGCAACCAGAAGTGTCTGAGATCCCCTCCTACGTTATCCGTTAATACAGTTCTAGACACGAATATGAGAAAGACCGGAGTACAGATACCCACATGTTATCAGGAATATAAAGATGTATTTGATGAGATAGGAGTGGAAACTCTTCCCCCACATCGCAAATATGACTGTCCCATAGACCTCCTTCCCGGGCAGTTATACCCTTCGGACGCATCTATCCTCTCTCCACCCCTGAACTTGAAGTACTCAAAACCTACATAAAAGAAAATTTACAGAAAGGCTTCATACGCCCATCAACTTCTCCGGCAGGGGCAGGAATATTCTTCATAGGGAAGAAGGACGGAGGGCTCCGTCCGTGCGTAGATTTTCGTGAACTAAACCACATCACTATCAAAAATCGATATCCGTTACCACTTATTCCAGAACTCATGGAACGCCTTCAAACAGCTACCGTATTCTCCAAGATCGATTTAAGAGGAGCCTACAACCTCGTTCGTATCCGTGAAGGAGACGAGTGGAAGACAGCGTTCCGCACTCGTTATGGGCACTTCGAGTATGTGGTAATGCCCTATGGGCTTTGCAATGCTCCTGGAACTTTTCAACATCTGGTGAACGATGTCTTCAGAGACCTCTTGGATCGTTTTGTGATAATATATCTAGACGACATTCTGATATATTCCCCTACACTGGAGGAACATCAGAGAAATGTGAAAGAGGTCCTTTCCCGTCTTCGCAACCACCAGCTGTATGCCAAACTGGACAAATGTTCCTTCAACCAATCCCGAATTTCTTTTCTAGGATACATCCTTTCTCCTGGTAAACTCGAGATGGACCCCGAAAAAGTAGCTGCCATACACTCCTGGCCTACCCCCACAAACAAAAAAGAGGTCCAGCGATTTCTAGGATTCTCGAATTTCTATAGAAAATTTATTAGAAACTTCTCCCACATAGTCCAACCCCTGACCAAACTTACAAAAGACCATGAGAAATTCAGGTGGGCCGAAGACACTCAAAAAGCCTTTCTCAAACTGAAAGATCTATTTACCAGTGCTCCGATCCTAGAACAACCCGATCCTAACCATCCATACTTTCTCGAAGTAGATGCCTCAGAAAATGCCACCGGGGCCATCCTATCCCAAAGAAATCTTACCAGTGGCAATCTGCACCCTATAGCCTTTTATTCAAAACGTCTGAATCCCGCGGAGACAAGATACGACGTTGGAGACAAGGAGTTGCTAGCGATTAAACGCGGATTCGACGAATGGAGACATCTCCTGGAGGGATCCCTTTATCCCATTACAGTGTACACCGACCACCAAAATCTCGAACACATAAAAATGGCCAAACGTCTAAGACCTCGACAAGCCAGGTGGGCTTTGTTTTTCACAAGATTCAACTTCCACATCACATACAGGCCTGGTAGTAGAAATGGGAAGGCTGACGCCTTATCCAGGTGCTATTCAGTGGACTCCAAGATAGAGACATCCCCTCCTACGATCCTACAGCAAAAACACTTCACAACGGTCCAGTCAACCCTCCTTTCCCGACTCAAAAAGAATTCTAAGGACCAATCCTCTGACAAACAGTGTCTTTTAGTATCCCCAGACAATCTAATGGATGTACTGAAGAATGTCCATGACTCACCTCTGGCGGGACACGGAGGTATACGAAAGACACTCCACAGAGCTCGCCAATTGTACCAATGGCCGTCCCTGAAAAAAGATGTCACAGATTATATCCGTTCCTGTCCAGAATGTAACAGGATGAAGTCGCCTAAATGCAAACCGGTTGGTCTTTTACAGCCTCTACCCACCGCTTCAACACCATGGAGAGATCTAGTCAATAGATTTCATGGTAGACCTTCCGCCCTCTCAAGGAAATACGGCCATTATGGTCGTTGTCGACCGATTCTCAAAGATGGCACACTTTCTCCCGATACCGGGTCTGCCCACAGCCAGTGAAACTGCATCGCTGTTCCTCAAAGAAATAGTACGTCTGCATGGTGTCCCTTCTTCCATAGTCTCGGACAGAGGGGTCCAATTCACCTCTAAGGTATGGTCTGCCTTTTGTCAAACACTGAACATAAAGATCCACCTTTCATCGTCCCACCATCCACAAACCAATGGCCAAACCGAAAGGGTGAACCAACAATTAGAACAGTACCTGAGATGCTATTCGAGTTATCAGCAGGATAATTGAAGCAACCTGCTCCCCACCGCAGAGTTTGCATATAATTCGCAGACCCATGATTCTATCCGCAACACCCCGTTCTTCGTTAACTACGGGTTCCATCCCTCTACGCTTCCAGATCCGTCAACTCCAAGTTCGGTCCCCGAGGTTGATAAGCGACTACGACACCTGCAAGATTGTCGTCAACAACTTCTTGTGGCATTAAAAGATGCACAACAACGGCAAAAACATTACGCCGATAGACTACGAAGCCCAGCCCCGGTCTATAAAGAGGGGGATCAGGCCTGGCTATCCACTAGACATCTACGTCTGACTTGTCCAACAAAAAAACTGGGCCCCAGGTTCTTAGGTCCGTTCCCCATTCTATCAGTACTATCCCCTGTTTGTATTCGTCTCCAGCTACCCCCCTCAATGAAAATACATCCGATATTCCATGTCTCCCTCCTGAAACCATATGTCCCAGATCGATACGTGCAGAGACGCGTGACGCCTCCACCTCCAGTTATGGTAGATAACATTGAAGAATTCGAAGTAGAGGCCATCTTGGACGCTAGATGGCATCGTAGACGGCTTGAATACCTGGTACACTGGAGGGGCTATGGCCCTGAGGAGCGGTCTTGGGAGCCGGTACGCCTGATTCATGCCCCTCGATTGGTTTCCGCCTTTCATAGGCGTTATCCGGGTAAGCCGGCTCCGAGGCGCCCCCGGAGGTCGCGCCTTCAAGGGGGGGGTCCTGTCAGGTTCCGGCCGCCATCTTACAGACCCCAGACCTCTCGGACTCACCCGGGTCCCGAGGACGTCCTCCGGAACGAGAGGGGGTTGAGAGGCGGCTCCCCCGACCCGAGTGCGCGGGCTGCAGGGTCCGGACGCCGGCCACGGGGTCCTCCGTCCGTCCAAGATGGCGCAGGTTCCTCGAGTGGTCGGCGTCTGGGCGGGTCAGCAGGTGTGCGGCGGATCGGCGGGGGGCGTGGCTTCAACCTCAGACGCCGGGGGAGAGCCCAAGGTGATCCCCAGAGTCTCCCCTCGCAGCTCCAATCAGAGGAGGGAGAGACTAGAGAGGTGGGGTGTTGGGTGGGCGGAGCTAACTCCTGACTCCTCCATAAAACTCCTGAGTACCAGAGGCAAGACGCTCATTGATTTTGTGGTACCTCTGCTACAAGAGCTCTCCCTGTTGTTTCCCTAACTATCCTAATATCCCTATCTGATTGACCTTCCCGTTGCCAACCTCAGCTTTCTCACGACCACGATTCTTGCCGCCTGCCTTGACCTCGGAACGCCTAGACCTTTCTTCAGCCTAAAGCCTTGTGTATACTTGTCCTCGCCTTCCTCCTCTCCGCATCCTGGGTTCCACTTCCTGAATCCTTACAAAAACCGAGGTCTCCTATTCTCCTAATAGGTTTTTAAACCAACATAAAATTATTAAAATGTGTCTGAATAATAAAAAAGGTAAATAAATAATAAATAGGTCTGTTACAAAATAGAAAAAAAAGTATTTTAAAAAATTGGGAAGCAAAAAAATACATAAAGGTAATCTATAGACTTTTTACTAAAAATGATAAAAATAAAAGGTCTTAAAAAAAATTTAAAAATGATATTACGTTTTTACATTAAATCCTATCGGATTCGCATGTTTAAACCAGTCAAACTGAAAAATCAGGGTATTTGCCTGGAATTTCGGTGTAGTTCCGCTTTCTGTGAATAGAAGACACGATAGGGTTCGTTGGGGCAATTTCGGTGTGCTGAATTTGCAGCGAACTGCACAGTAGTTTGATGTCAATTTACCAGTATGTGGCGTATTGTCAGCTTAGTGAATAGACAAACTGCCCCTAAGTGAAATTCCTAATTTCAGGCCACTTCTGAGGTTGGTGAATAACCCCTTTAGTAAACAGACCCCAATGTTTGTACCTTGTAACATTGTAAAGTCAGGAGACCTTTATGATAATTACCCTTGACACAAAGTCCACATTTTTAACTATGTTGAAATTTCTGCTCCCCCTGTACCTCCACAATATATCTTTATCTAGAATCACTTTGGTTGGGATTGCGCCGGACCCGCACTCTGATCCTGGATGACATATTATTTTCGCCCCCCCTCCTTTCCCCTTTCCCCCCTTTTCTTTTTTTTCCTTTCTAATTGATAGAATCACTTTGGTAAAAAGCCTAAGAAGACAGAGCTATCAGCCTGATGCAGAGAAGTCTACACTTTATTAATCTTTACCAGTCGTAAAACCTTGAACTCATCTATGCAAGAAACATCACATTAAACAAATGGCAGACAAGTAGGTGTGTTCAAGATGAAAATACACTTTTTCCGTCAAGGTGCTTCTGGAATCTTGATTAGTAAACCATTACATTAACTATAGCCCATAATACCTAGACATTAAAATCCATGTTATGTAACAAAGTGCATTTACCATAAAGTATAATGTTATGCCTAAAAAAAAATTTGTTTTACAAAAAGACGTTTTGTAAAGGTAATATATTTTTTTAAGAATTCACTTGGTTAAACACCATCTTGCGTTACAGCAGGTTGCAAAATGTCTATGTATGTATGATACCTTACTTTTAAAATTCATGGCTCCATCTTCAAATTGAAATTGTATTGATCTGGGCCATTCAGACAGCATGTCTTATTCTCTGAACACCCTCTAACATCGCTGGTATTAATGGATGGAGGCTTAGTAGGTCACGGTAAGTGTCGAATCAGGGGTTTGCTGAATCAATACTGAATAATGTACATGAAATGATTTGAGCATGAAGAGCATTTCAGGAGGTCTACCCATGGCTTGCCCTCTACAGACAACTCCAGTGGACATTGTTTTAATACCATGCAGGTAAAAGGCAAGTTTCTGTTTTGCCATTTTCAGGTCTTGGAATCGTTGTCATTTGCCTGAGTGTAGTGGTAACCACCCTAACAGGTCTTTCTATGTCTGCTATATGCACTAATGGCGTGGTTCGAGGAGGTAAGTTTTATTAGAATACAGTAGACTGTATAAAGCGTATTGTACTCACATTAATCTGTTCGGGTAACCTAACACGCTTCCAATATCACGCCGTTTTCGTTTTTCCAAAGCACCAGGTTGCCTGGACACAGGCCAACCTAGAGAACATTTAAATTAAGAAATCTGTTCTAATCTCATGTTATTAATATCGTTTTTACCCGCTTAGGAACCATTGATATCCCTTGCATGTAGATAAATCCAAGACTGGATTAGATACTTGCTTGGCTTGCATATGTATGATAATACAGGTGTCGGGTTAGCTACCTACAAAAAGAAAACACAAATTTAAGAGTGTTTGGTGGAAGGGAAGAAGGAGACCAATATAAACTAGTTGGGAAAAAAAATCACTAAAACTGAGACACCTTGGGCCCTGTTCCACTTGAGTCGTTAACCTTAATGAGAGAGTCATTAAGTATAACATCCCCACTCCTTACTGCGAGAGGCAACCGTTATTCCAGGTGAGCCACAAACTCCTCTTGCGACTTGACTGTTAAAGCTGCCTACAGTACATTTGCACTTGGTTGCCGCTGTGTCATATGGCGTGTGCATTGGGTGTTGGTGCGATTCCAGGATGCAGTGATGATATGGAGTCAGGCAGGTTGCAGGGCACAAGAGGTTTATTTATTAAAGGGTATAGTAAAAACAAACAATAGAATGAACTGAATATATATATTGAGGAGGTTAGGTGGGACAGGAATGAAGCTTAGGGCAAAGAACACAACACAGCAATAAACAGAAAAGGAGAAAAGAGGAGATACAGGAAAAGGGCTTAGCTGAGGCAACAGATAAGGACAACTGAAAATGGTAATAGGGCAAACTAAATGCTAATAGGAACTAAGGACATGGAGGAACAAGGGGCACACAAGTGGACTGGCTAAATACAGAACTAATAATACAGGTGGAGCAAAACAGAAGTAATGAGACACAAGGAAAACTGACAGAACATGAAAAGGGATGACAGAGGGGAGAAACAGAACAACAAAAGTAACAGAGCAGGGGGTCCAGAGCAGGGGGTCTTGGCAGGCAGCAGTCAAAGTATAATAGCTAAGTCCAAAGCAAGAGTCTTATACACAGGAAATCCAGCAGTAGTGTAGGGCGTAAGGAACAGTAGAAGGTACCGGTGAGTTTCACGGTGGGATGTCCAGATCGGGCTTTCGATAGGATTGCCAGATGGAATTCTCGATAGGATTTCCAGATGGAATTCTCGATAGGATTGCCAGATGGAATTCTCGATAGGATTGCCAAATGGGGTTCTCGATAGGATTGCCAGATGGGGTTCACCGGTAGGATTCCAGATAAGGTGAAAACACATGAGTCTTTAGAGGCTTGCAGATCAGGGAGCTTCAGGAAGGTAAGTCTGGTTAGAAGCACAGCCAGGACTACTTCAATGTTGAAGCCCTGATGAGAAGGCAGATCTTGCTTTTAAGGAGGCCTCATTAGGAGGTATAGAGGTCACCTGTGGTACCATAGCTTGAGCAGGACATCCAGGCAGGGTGTTCAGGAACCTGTATATGAACATAAGGTGTGGAAAAACAAGCATGCATGTGCAGGGCAGGAAGAGGATTGTCAGGGGTATGATCGCATAGGTCATGACAGGCTGCTCCTATATATAGGAAGGACAAATGTTAAGGCAGCCAAAGAAATGACAAAAAATTCCAAGATTGCTTGTTATTCTCATCTGTAGTCAATGTTGGCTGCAGGATACCATCTGATAAAAGCTTCTGTTTGTTAAATGATTTGGTGATGCAAAACCAAACAAAGAAAAAAACATAAAAAATGAAATACTGCCCTTCAGTCCCTTGGTGAAGAGAAGTGTACAATCTGAAGCCTCCTCTCACTATGAACTGTAGGACACATAGAACAAATCGTTCTCCAGTGTCCTTTTTCCAGGACAGTGCAATCCTCCACAATATTTAGGGCTTAAACAAGCCTCAATTGACTCCAGAAAAATTACGACCCAATCTGCTAATGTAGCAGCTGGCTCATGACTGATTCCATAATAGGGAGCTGCAAATGGCCATTGGCTTTCACTGACTTTTTGTATAAATGGTCCGTATATGGTCTCAACCAGAATAGGGTCCCTTGTATTCCTTTTTTTTTTTTCCTGGAAGTGGTATCCTACCTTTTTCAAACCAGTTTTCATATTCCCAGAGTACACAGTCAGTTGTACCATAATTCAGCTTTTTGTGATACACAAAATTTTGTAAACGAGGTAACTCCTGCAGTAACACTCAGTAGAATCCTATGGACTTCGGCGTGTATAGCACGTGCAATGTTGAATGTCACCACTCATTTTAGTATACACTAGATAAACAAGTAGAGCATCACTCTCCCAAAAAAATTAGTGTTCAGTATGGGAAAACAGGACAAATGGTTGTCAACAAGAACTCAGAGAGGCATCCTCCAACACCATACAAAATGAAAAAAGGCAAAGGGGACAACGCTATTTTCTCTTAGGATAGATTTATCAGCAGCAAATAGAACTGCAATGTTACAGCTCATTGCGAGCCTTACTCAAGTCTCAGACTTCAGAAAGACTCATTATGAGCCACCATGTTTCTGTTCTACAACGAGTTGAAATGTTTTTGTTCTATTTACTGCCAATAAATCTGCCCTAAGATAAAACAGTGGTGTGCCCGTCTCCTTATTTTCAGTCATCCACTCACTGTAGAACCGCTTGGCATATAATGTCTTGCACTTCTACCATAATATCAGCTGTAACTCAGCAGTAGTGGTCACCCTCTCAAACTGGAATAGGACCCATTGTGTTGAAGTGTAAATATACTGTATGTATATATATATATATGCTATAGATTTATATCAAAAATGTTTAAAATTTTATATATAAACCCAATAATCCTCTATTTTAATCCAGTCTTTGATCATATCTAACAACCGTAAATGAATAGCAAATACCCTTACCCAGGCGCTGATTTTGACTTTCAAGCTGTCCGAGCTAATGCATGCATCCGATTCTCCCCGTGTACATGTTGATTGCAGTTAAGTTAAAGTTTTCCTGGTCGTTTGTCAGAATTGAATATCACTTTAACCTCTGAGAAGAAGGTAAGTTAGTAATGATAAATCAATTACAGATTGAACTTTTCACACATCACAATATTTTGGCAGTAAAACATCAACTGCAACTTACAAAACAATAGTAGAGAGGTTTACTGGGAACTGATAAAAAGATTGCACGAACATTTCGAGCCAATAGCCAAGGCAAATGCCTTTTATCTCACAATGTTCCAAAAATAATAGAAAACAATAACACTTTCACCTACATGTCACTTGGATTGTCGGCTCGCCTCTATTATCAAATTACAAAGCATAAATGCCATTAACTAATTCCACGATTTCAAAAAAAAATTCTTTATTCACTTAGATTAACATTTATAATAGTATTCATTTTGACTAGAAGAAAAAAAGAAAACAAATGAAACATATAACATAGATCAACCATGTATAATATTTAATACAGGAATATTATCAGGCTACATTTAACTGACCGATATGTTTAATTCATCAAAAGCCAAAAGCATATTACGAAAAGTAAAAACTATTTCAAACTGTAAGGCTTAAGATTTTGTCTGTCCGTCCTGAACAGTTTAAGTCACATGTGTATATCATTCACGTTTACATTGTTTATTGGGCAGCTATGTTTTTTTTAATCCCTTTGTCAAGCCATTTTCCATAACTCACTAGCAGAAACCATAAGTTTTATGGAAAATGACTTTCCATTACCCACACGGTAAATATATATATACAGAGCTGTCCCTCTGTACACATTCACTGAAGGCAAGTCCTACTTGACAGACAGAAGGCTGCCTCTGTTGGCCAAAAAGCGCTATTACATTTTAGCTTGAGTTTCTTAGTTCTGTGCAGGAACAACGAGTCTCAAAGCGTTTCAAATAACTCAACATATTGGCTGTCATGTTCGATGTGTTGATATTTCAGGGGCAAGTTCTGGAGCCCATTTGTAAGCTAATTTTTTTCTTCATTAATGGAAAAATGCTGTGCACTGCTCCAGACATAGACCACATTGAGTATACTCGGTATCGGGACACCAACAGGTACTTAGAAGATTGAGTATACTCGATCTTGATAGTGAAGGGGTTAAAGGGCTACATGAAAAAAATTCAGTAGAACTTATATACAGAACTTTGTCGAAATGTTTGTTATTTCCCATTGATGTTTGAATCAGCTTTTATATTTTATCATTCTTATTTTTATATCCTATACAAGTTAGCAAAAAAAGAGGAAAAACTGTTAAAATTAGTGTAACATTTCATTTTACGCTTTCTGCATGTCTCTGTTATCCCCTATTTTGCTGCTTTCTATACCTGTTATACAACATGAAACAAGATTTTAAAAGTAGAAAAAATAGAAAAAAAACATATCATTTGAAGCAAGATTTTAAAAAAGCAAAATTTGAGCTTAAATGCTGTATTAACAATGTTTAGCACTTAATACACATTAATACAACACTCAGGCTGTTTGCACACACCTTATATATAAGTGCAATAAAGTGGGAAAAAAATTCTGATCAAACCTGCCAGAAGCAAACATCTTTTTTCTATTTTTAGGACCAGTTTTGATATCATTTTACCCTTTTCCCCTTTTTCTAATATGTTTTCAAATATACATAACATTACACAAAGTATGAACAACATAAAAACATTTAGGGCTCTATTACATTCTTTGCGCAAACGTTAACGCGTGCGCAAAAACGCATTAACGCGAGGGACAAAACCCTTCGCGCAGAACGTCGTATTACAATGTCCGCACAAAAAATGCGCGTTAATGTGTAACACGGGTGGACCTGCGCGAACCCTTTGCGAGCGTAATGTACTTTGTTTGTGTTGGATGAGTGGTACACCAACACCTATATTTTCAAGGGCTCAGCGACGATTTACCACACTTTGCGCATCCTATACTTAACATTGTGAGCGCAAATGCGTTTGTGCACTGGTATGCGCAAGGTATTACAATCTTAGTGCAAAATGTAACGGACAACGTTTGCGCGCATAATTTTAACGTCTTTGAAAAGCTGGTGGTAACGGCAAATCTGAACGTTCTGGCCAAACCCAAATACACCAGCACGAAAATAAAAATACAGCAATGTATAGTTACACATTCTACGCATACCCAAACAATAAAATTGATAAATTGTGCGTATTTTTATTATTGCTGCAGCATATATACTCAGATTGATTTTGACAGGCGCAAAAACTTAACGGGAGACAATTGTGGTTTGTAATTCAGATTGGTTGAATTGTGTGAAAAAACAGTCCGCCCACCGATTTCTGCGCGCAGCATTAATGCGCGCGCGTTTTTGCGCTACTTTTTTCCACGCAGTATTTTTTGACGGATTAAAAAATGCGCTTGGATTGTAATACCAGCGTTAATTTACACGCGTTAACGTTTAACACTGCGCGCAAAAAAATTTGCGCTGCGCGAGCATTTTCGCGCAAAGAATGTAATAGAGCCCAAAGAATTTAAAGTCAGATGGAACAAAAACATAATAAATGCAGGTAATCAAGGACACAGCTTTGTTTTACATGATCACTATAAACTACATGCTTGCTGTCTCCTAACACACAAAAAAATAGATGCACATACATGTATTTCTGCGAAATAAAGGATATTGATTAACAGTTTCTTTATTATATATATTATAAATGTTAACTAAAAGCACAACGCAGGAATGAATTAGACAGTTGTACACAAAGCAGGCCTTGATCCGGTCAATAGAAGCTTTTCAAGGACAGGAATCTCGTTGGCTTATAATTGGCAATAGTTTTCACTCACACCATTATTATAAGATTATATTGTATAGTTCCCATGTATTCCAGAAAGGTTCGGTCTTTTTTTAGCATCTAGCTATATAGCATAATACAAATTATCATTGAAAACTAAAATCATTCTCCTAGGTGGAGCGTATTATTTGATATCCAGGAGCTTGGGGCCAGAATTTGGTGGATCTATCGGACTTATCTTCGCTTTTGCCAATGCTGTAGCTGTTGCCATGTATGTGGTTGGCTTTTCCGAAACTGTTGTGGACCTACTGAAGGTAAACACGTAGGACCTTGGTGGCGTAATTATGCACTCTTACACCGTATGACTTGCAGTTACTGTTCAGTCAACAGAATATGGAATCTAAAGTCGTAATATACCTTAGAAATATATTGTTTTATTGCTGTTCTACATCCTTGACCATTTTCATCCAGCACTTTTGCGATGACTAGGAATATGTTTTGTCAAAATTCTTTTTTATAGCAGATCCCAAAGTCAAACAAACTGTTGCTTGGTATGCACTATACGCGTACTTGATCTGATTGACTATTTTATTATTTAATATCTCTGGGTTTCTTTCAGGTTTGTCACGTTTGATTTGTCTAATGGATTCACGACATTTCCGCAACTGACACAAATTATTATGTATATGTTTTGGTATCTGTCAGCCTCCAGTATAAATCACTGTCTGAACGCTTATTAAAACAATATATTAGCATTAATTCTTTTTAAAGTATTACACAGGAGTGGAAAAACAATTAGAAGTAAACATGAAGAATGTGACTGCTCAAGCTTTATACCAAACACGTCAACAAAGAAGTCGTTCCCCCCTCGAACAGCAGGCATCCCTAATTTTGCTTTAGATAAAGCACAGTTGACTTCCATTTGTCTGCTGTTTTCTTTTAAATTCATTATAATACCTGTCATTTAATCCTCATTTCCCAAGTCTTAATGCTCTTTCAATCTCATATAGATTCTCACAACACCAAGCCCCTACTAATACTAAATTTAAATCTAATTATACTTGAATTAGTGGAGTTTGTAAATTGAATAAAAAATATTAACACAACTATACAAAAAAAAGCATTTAAAAAAATGTTATGTTCAACTGTTATATATTTTTATTATCTTTAATTTAAGATTAATTAATGAAAGACTTTTTTATTTCCTTCGACCTCCTAAATATTGGTATTAAATTTGTGTAAATGTATTTTTCCTTAATGCGTGGTCTGTTATCTTTTTCCTGCAGGTTAATGATGCAGTAATGGTGGACGAAGTAAATGATATTAGAATAATTGGCGCCATTACAGTCGTCCTGCTGCTTGGTATTTCTGTAGCTGGCATGGAGTGGGAAGCTAAGGTAATATAGTGCAGTGCAAATCTAAAAGAGCAATGTTAACTGTAATCACAATTACGATGATTATTACATATTCCTTATATAATGATAATAATAACATAAATAATATAATACAGCACACGGAATCTGAAATTCAGATTTGAAATAAGTTAACACCATCAAAATGGTCCCGTTCTTTTGTTCTTTTCACTTTAATTATAAAGTTTTATGATTCTAAGCATCATAATGTTTATTTGATCCTACTAATGAAATAATATGATTGAGTTACATAAAGTTCCTGTTCCACCTATTCATCAAAATTTTATTCTACTTCTCAGAAGTTGGTGCACTTGTGGATCCGTTTAGTACTCACAAGGTTTTAATGAGTTTGAAATAACCCATCCATTGATGGACTGCCCCAACCAGTCCATCACTCTCACCTCGCAGCCCTCTCCTCCTCTTTCCATCCCCAACCCTTCTAGATTGTATGTTCCCACGGGAATAGGGCCCTCGTTTTCCCCTGTACTGGTTTATCAAAATGTTGGTCAGTCTCAGTGTATTGTAACACTATCTATATTGTGCCCATTGTTCAGCGCTGTGGAATATGCTGGCGCTATATAAAAAGTATAAAAATAATAATAACTCATACCATCTGGGCATGTGTACATTTATAAATTAGTTTTACTATTTCACTTCAAGACCAACAGATACAGCGTTAGTATAGATGAACTAAATCCCTACCAAACAAATAAAGGGGTTTTGGACCTATTCCCATTTTATGGAAAACCCAGAGCCAATCATAGGTTGTCTGGATACACAATGGACAAGCTTAAACGTAAACATCATCATAACACCCAAGTATTAAATCTAAAATCTAAGATTTATGCCTACTTCTATTAGTATTTCCATCTATGGCCTAGATTACATACTGAATGCTAACTGTAGCATTCAGATATGTAAGCGTTACATCAGGATAAGTGACACCATATTATCTCGCTAATGGTAAACAAGGTAAAAAATCTATTAGCGCATTGGTGATTGCGCTAGCTTGCGCAAGCTTTCTGGACTTTGCGCACCCTATACTTAACATGGGTAGCGCAATCAGTAGTTAGCGTTAGAATAAGTAAGGTATTACAAAGTCCTAGCGCTAATTACCGCACCGATGGGCTAAAAAAAATTCTTAAGGAGGTGCTAAATGATTGCGCTTCCTCCCCAATAAATCTGATACTGCCCTCTCCTCCGGTGGTCCGATACACAGCTTCTTGCCCCCGGGAGCCGAGTGAGACTAGGGACAAATAGTCCACAGTCTACCTTCGTGATCACTCTGTGGCTCGATATGACGAGAGCAAGATTGCGCAGCCTTATGGATTCCAGAAGGTGATACTCGCGTAGGCGCAGAAGCGCTACCGCGAGTATCACCGAGGGTAACGCATCAGGCTGGGCAAGCTGCTGAAGTGGCACCTGCCCCGGAATCTCACACTGAAATGGGGACACTACGAGGAAACCTGAAGGCACAGGATTTCCCTGTTAATGTCCCAAAATTTAAGCATGAACAACATAATCTTACATACGTGTTTTAAGAGGGCCAGCTCTTACTTTCTCCAAAAGTTCCCAAACGTTCAGTCCTTGAGTGGTCTTTCCGACATTGCAGATCTTTTAGGAACAGTAGGTCAACTATGTTTGAGTTCCCTTCAGGTGTGCAGATAAAGGAAAGATGACCTGAAACAGTCCAGATCTATTCCGTATGTGTAATTCCAGATTATTTGAGATTAAAATTGCATAGCTAAATCTCCAAAGGCTGTTGGGTTTATCTGTAAATAACAAAATCCCCACCTGTAAGTGATTTAATGAACTGTAGCTGACTTTCAGGACTGGAAATTTAGAAGCTAAATGGAACCAATATTCTGGGGGGTTTTGAACGTGTGTACTTCAATTATCAATAGTTTTATCATAAATTCCCTAAATGTATTAGTGGGGCTAAGAAAAACGGGGTGAAAACACGTGTAACCAGTATAACACAGTACTACTAATCTATTGGCAAAATAAGGCCTTAGAAACCCAGAATGTGCTCCAGTAGTGTCTTTTGAGCATTTAATGAATTCATTTTGAAACAAAATATTGCAAACAGATTACCTTTGCATTTTATGCAAAACTCTATATTTTTGCATCTACATACATGAAAGATAGAGAGATTATATGTATAGATTTGTATATAAGGCTAAATGGGGACAATGGAGCCTTATGTCCTTGTATCAATTTCCCGTATGCTTTGACTTCTAGATTATCTGGTAGTTACTTAAACTGGGTTAACATCTTAACTCAATGTATTTAACATCTTAACTCAATGTACTCAATGTATTTAGCAGTTTCAGATGTTGTAGTCATAAAGCCATCTCTTCAAGTGTCTGTGTTAGTCTGACCCATGTGTCCTCTGTTCAGCTGTCTCCTGATCAACAACCTTGCTTCTTACTACTGTCATAACAATTACTAACCATAATATAGTCAGACTGCCAAGTGTATTGTAAAGTCATAATTCCTGAAGTAATTCTGGATCTTGTTTCGTAAGTAGTAAGATAATTGCTTTAATGATCTTGAAATAGAAGCATTGTGAAATCATGTGTCGCAGTCATATCTCGGTTGAAGGTTGTGTTGGTGTTTAATAGACTTAAATGTAAATTAAAAGAAAAAAAAGAAGTGAGTTTTTTGTAAAAAAGGAAATTCATAATCACCTAACTGTGCTTTTCTCACAATGCTTAGTGTACAGCTGTCACCATAGGGTTGGTTGGACCTCAATATATTTTAAGAGCATTAAAGAGAGGTACAGAAAAATAATACATCCAACCAAAGACCCCATGGGTAAGCTAATGAGCTTTCACAAACCGGTTCATTTCAACAAATCGTTCATGGTCTCTAGTTGTGGTTCACCAGACAAAAGACTTAAAAAAATGAGGCGCCAGCCTTTATTTAATGCAAAGAGACAGTATGCATCTGGAAATAATACGCAAGGGGCTCTATTCCATTAGGAAGGCTAACAGCTGAGTGATGTTCGGTAATTACCACGGTCATCACACATCCATTATTGCACTGCTTACTATTCCAAATCAAGTGGTAACTTGCTTACTGCTCAGCATTTGCATGTTCATATCGATGGTATACTTTGTATATGACGTGCAAACCTGCACTTGCACCAGAATGATGACCGATTCCATATAAAATATGCCACAATTGCTCTTCCTTGAACTTGACAAGGTTATTTGGCAAAAGCAAATCAACTTCATAGCCAATTTAAAATAATCCTTTTGCATCTGATCTCACCTGCCACGCTTTCCCCGATGTCCTCATTCCACCATTCAGGCGCAGATTCTTCCTGTTAGCATCCGCATTTTAGGGCAAACTACAGAATAGGGCCCATGATCTGCAATACTAAATGACTAGAGAAAAGGCACCCAGGAACCTCTTTAGTGATAACAACCATAAGCAAAATATTAAATAAAAGGATACAAAAAAGGGATGTATGTGTGTGTATATACTGTATCTACTGTATATTCCATTAATTGGCAGTCATTCTAAATGCAATGTAATGAAAAAATATGCCCTGGTACAAAACAGTTGTGTGGGACGTGCTCAGCGTTATTGTACAAAACAACAAAATTTAACTTTTATTCCATATTTATTTTAAAAAAAAAGATGTTTCAGCTTAACAAAAGGCTCTGTTCTAGAGCCGAAACATTGGACTTTTTTGTAAATGAATGTGGAATAAATGTGAAGTTTGTTACAAGACCCTGAGTGCATCCCACACAATGATCTATCTGTCAAAACGTAACAATGCCCCATTATACAGAATAGTACAGATTGAGAATGATAAATTATAAAAACAAACATTCTAAAAATTGTTGAGCTTGGAATTATGACTACCAAGCCTACTACTTCCATCAACGATGTTTAATGTTTCTCATTGAAATCTAATAAACCAATGTTGCAGTATGTCTGAAGGGTTTGTTACAAACAAGGTCATTATGGAAAACCCTTAGCAGCTCCATCTGTGCCCCTAAGCCGAGTCCTTGTATCCAGAACAGATATAACAGTTATCACACTCGACATGAATTATCTAGTAATATTGTATGTTACAAAGATGCCATTAGGTTAATAGTTACCCTGGGAGAAATTTCTCATTATGGTACCATACTCCTGCGTTCAAAATAAAGAAAATAATTACAACTGTCACATTTATTATCTCTGCAACTGCACATTTAGAAGCAATGGGATACAGAAATTAGTGTTATAAAACACATGCAATAGCCACATAGCAGAGGTGGTTGAGAAACGCATAAACAACTGTGATAAATCTAAGGGCATGTTGTGATCAGGCTATTATGTGCATAGGAACTCTCGAAGAACAAAATAAATAATTGACATTTCGTGCCAAATTCAACTCCATATCCTTATATTACTGTTAATAAGAGTATATTCTTGACTATTGTTATGATAGTCTGGCTTGTAAGGGTAAATGGTTCCCTATGACTCTGACCAAGACCATAGTAGTTTCTACCGGTGTGACATAGTGTAGATTACACTGCAGTTGCCACCTGTGTTTCAGTCGAAGTTCACTAGAACTGTTTTTTTACCTTTGTGTGGTTTTATCAAAGTTCATTGGAGATCATCACTTAAAAATCACCGAAGTACATTCACCGGAGTTGCAAACAAAAGTGAAACCATGCAAATTGGAGTCTATCCATTATTCCGAAGAATGACGGTGCTACTGCTGTTGGGTGTTGTTCGCCATTGTTTGCATTGATTTCAATTGCCATTCTTGAATTTTCATTCTCTACATTGACAAAGTTCACCATAGTCATAGCAATGTAATTTTTTTACCATTATTGACAACAAGGGAGAACATCAGCGCTTGCATGTAACCTCTAATGGGCTTAGAGTGGTCAGGCTGTGAGGAAGTGCCCATTTTTATCGATATCACTGTGTGAAGCAAAGGAATTTCCTCTTCCCACGTTGCTGTCACTAGGCAGACGAGATTTTGAATATCCCACCTGCCAGGGACCAGCTCAGGGACCAATGATGTCAGTTAACTTTGACAGATGATGACTTTCAGAATCAGCAAAACACACAGTAATGAAGGCCCTTCTTTTCTTTCTATGTTAAAAGACTCAAGTCGTGCTTTTGATAATTCTCCTCATTGCCATTGCAAATTTCTTCATTGGGACAGTTATTCCTACGACAGAGGAAAAGAGGGCAAGAGGCTTCTTCAATTATCGAGGTAAGTCAGGAATACCTTTTGGATTTTCACAAAACATTTAAAAATACATGAATATAGGAAAACAATACATCTTAAGTGGTATTACTTTTATACAGAGCAAGAACTGGGAGTGACACAGTATTTTTTTTAATTTAAAGTCTCACAGAAAACAAATTCAATTGATTCTATTAATACCAATATCTGCACTATTTATTTATTTATAAAGGATTTTACCAGGAAGGATACATTGAGATTTCTCTCGTTTTCAAGTATGTCCTGGGTTCGAGAACATTGAGTGGTTACAGTTGTTACAGAAATACAAAGTAATAAAATGCAAGATATTAAAAACAAAACACAAATATACAGATTAACATATCATGGGAAGGGCTAGAACCTTGGGTTAATTAGGGTGATTTGCAAAGTGAAAGCAGCTGGAAAGTAAAGTACAAATTTCAGACCAGCACTGGGTGGGTGGGTGGATGGGGAGGGAGGGTGGGACAGCGGTGTCCAAAAACAAGCGCTGTGGCAGAGTGTGATGTGAGCTGGCTGCAGGACTGTAGGAGAAAGAGATCACATAATCAGGGCATGTGGTCTGTATAGGGAAAGCATATTTTACAACATGAGGGGGAGGGGCAGCCATTTGAGAACATGGGTTTAAAAAAACAGAGCATACATTCAACAAGAAAACAAACAAAAAACAAACAGCCAAAATATTAATAGATAGATGAAAGCATAAGATATTAACAGTAGGATTAAAGTCGAGATTGTCTATGAGGATGGTGAACAAATGAGTAATTAACAAATGTTTGTGCCATGTAACATGTACAATGAAGAAAGACTGAATGATGCAAAAAAAAAAGGAAATTTACATCTAAAAGCATTCTACTGCTGTCAGCAGAACAAAAGAATATAAAAAGGCCACAAAGGAGGGGAAAAGTCAGCAGAATATGTGGTAATAGGGATTACTGCAGCAGAATGCACAAAAAGAGGGATTAGAAATAAAAAGAAGTAGACCTCACCTAGAATAACGCATCTGGAGACCTGGAGACGTAGTTTTCAGGAAAACCTGAGGCACTAGAGAAAAGTCACTAGTTCTTGCCATAATGATGTATAGAAAAAACACGTCATGATAAAATGTCGATAACCCTACATAATATATACATCTGCTCAGCTAAAATAAAGAATAGATATGTATCTGAAAGGATTAAAGATATACAAGAGGGCCCACAAATCTGCAGTAAGGTGGTAAACGAGCCGAGAAATACTGACCAGAAGGTAGTGAGAAATCAATAGATAATATTCATTAGAAATTTGGATATTACATGGAAAGCAGAAAAATGGATTTGTGGAAAGACTGAATGTGATATGATCTACCTCTTTAGTATATAAAATGAACACAGTGATGTTCAGACTGTTTGTCTACTGATAACCAAAATGCTACAGGTCTTTATTTAGTGTTAATTGTGATAACAACCAGGCTGGATTCCAAGCTTGGTATAAACGTAACCACAGCTCTGGTAAAATTATCTGAGCCATTAAATTCTAAGGAGTTGTAAATTTACCAGAGCTCTGGTTAAGATTGTACCAAGATTGGAAGCTATCCCTCTGTATGCAAAACACGTTTCACATATGGCTCCTGATCTCTTTGCTCAGATTTAATTTAGAAACTGGTCTGTTACCTCAGGTTTAATTCACCCCTTGGTCTGTTACCTCAGGTTTAATTCAGCCCTTGGTCTGTTACCTCAGGTTTAATTCAGCCCTTGGTCTGTTACCTCAGGTTTAATTCACCCCTTGGTCTGTTACCTCAGGTTTAATTCAGCCCTTGGTCTGTTACTTCAGGTTTAATTCAACTCTTGGTCTGTTACCTCAGGTTTAATTCAGCTCTTGGTCTGTTATCTTGGTTCCTTTTTTTAATATGAACAAAGATTAGCAGTAGGCCTTGTGGAAAATGCTGATCGATTGAGTAACAAGAATGTTGGTAGCTAAATCTGACTTTTAAAATTTTAAGAAATACAAAATCAAAGCTGCCAAGTCACACGGTTTTCTTTTAGTCCTGATAACCAGGTGACGGTCTAGGACTGTTGGGTGATCAGGTGGACTAAGGAAAAACGCAAAAAGATACCATTAAACAGGCACTAGCACTGTATGTTCTTTCAGTCCTCCCAATAACTGGGTGCCATGAAAGGACTGACAGGTGCTACTGGTTAAACATTTAAAATGAGGGCTGTGTAAGCCTCTACATGAGAGCTAATGCAGGGCTTTTGTATGGCAGGTCATGATTGGCTCCATCGCCAGATAGTTGATTACTCAAATACATATGCGCCCTTTGATGACACGCACCCTTTTATAGACTTTGATATTGACGATTGCTGATGACACAAATTGTGTCATGACCACGTCCCTTCAACAGAGGCATCTTTACCTCCATGGCCTGTTTCCTAAAGCTTCATTTAGCCTGTGGCCGGATACATAATGTTTTTTCTTTTACCTTCTGGTCTGTTACCATCTGAGCTTTAATTTGCCTTCCAGGGTCCTTCATGAGAGTTAATACAGCAATTGCTCTGTTGCTGAAAGGTCATGTTGTAGGTCACACTACTTCTCCCACAAATAAGAACTTTTATTTGCCATACATAATAACCCACTGTGGATTACAAAATAAAGATATATGTGAATATCGAGTTCTACTGCCTTTTCTGTTTATGTATTATGTTTTATGTTGTATTTGCTGACTTCTATTTCCAAGAACATCCTTTCTAACTAATGAATTCGAGCACCCTACCCCAGTGTTTCTGATGGAAATATTAGCTCTTCCTATCTGCCTCAAAATGAATACGAACACTGCATTTATCACAGAATCTGATTTTATTTCAATATGTCTTTACTGATAATGCTAGGGAATATATATGATTTATTTCCTCATGACAGCTTTTCATTTCGGTGCAGAGATATGGCCAGATTCCCATTAGATCAGGAAAGGCAAGGAATAAAATTAATAAAGCCACGCTGAACAGATATTTTAAAGCACCCCAGGTTAAATGGATTATACCGTTTCCTAGCAGTAAAGCCAATCCATTATTTAGCTTCACAAACTGAAGCGTTAAGAAACCGAAGCTATCTTTATAATTTTAGCAGAACATACCCTGTCAGTTAATTATTGTGGATGAAAGCATGTGACATGTTTACTAAGAAAGGAAACACGTTTTATTGCCCATATTTTCATTCTATCTATCTATTCTGTAGCCCAGGGGCCAGCAACTTTGTCCTTCCACAACTGCATCTCCCTTGATGACCTGTCACTCATTACATTGGCTGATCATCATTGGAGATGTAGTTCCAAAACATCTAAAGGACCAAGGTTGCTGACCTCTGCTAAAGGCCAATCGGTCCATCTCTCAGTCTATCAAAAAATCAACAAAACATCTGCCTGAGGATGCAGTTGTGGGTTCTGTTGCTTGAGGTCTGGTGGTAATAACACACAAATTCATTTACAGCTTCAATATTTGCTGAGAATTTTGGGCCAGATTTCCGAAATGGAGAAGGTTTTTTCTCAGTGTTCGCTATTTTCTTCCCTGCGGCTACTGGAATCCTTGCTGGAGCTAACATCTCTGGAGATTTGGCGGTACGTCATACTACATGTTATTGAAATCATGTCTATGTCCGGGTTTGCTTTAACCCTTTCCCTACCAAACGGTTTTCCATAAAACCACTGGCAGGATCCAGTGTTTCTATGGAAAACCACTTTCCATTAACTAGATTGTAAAAATGTATGTAATGTCTACAAAACATTTTCATAATACAATACAGTAAGCTCATTTGACAGGCAGAGGGCTCTCCCTGTTGGTCAGACTTTGCTACTGTAGCATGTATCCTTCAGTGTTACTGTTAACAGCAAATTTTGATTTAGTCTTTGTACTTTGACTAAAATAGCATTTAATTTTAGTCAAATTCTAGTCATCTGAATTCTTTTAATTTTAGTCTAGTTTTAGTCGACTAAACTATCATTCGATTTTAGTTGACTAAAATCTACTGTAAATTTAGTCGACTAAAATCCTAATGGGTTTAGTTAAAGTGTAATTAATGCATTATTTCAGCATTTCTCATTCTATAATCCAGGAGTAAACATCTATTAACCTCTTATTATTTATGGTATTAAGGTCTGAACATGCAATGCAGGAGCAGATATAACTGTTATGTAATAACTAACATTTATCTTAAAATCCAGTTTCCATTTTGACAGCAAATTGATTTAGTTTTAGTCGTAGTCTTTTGACTAAAATGCCATTTAATTGTTGTCACATTTTAGTCATCTGAATTATTTTAATTTTAGTCATATTTTAGTCAAAAACCATGTTATTATATTTAGTAGACTAAAACTAGACTAAAATTTTTAGTCGACGAACTTAACACTGGTATCTTTTAGACACCTGCAGACAGTGGGCCCTATCCCTAGTAAACAACTAGCATTACCATTCAGATGTGTAACCGTTACCGCCAGGATAAGTGACTTTAACTCATGCCCCATATTACCTTCCTGACGCTAAACTCGTGAAATATCACTTCTGCGAGCTTACTGGACTTTGCGCTCCCCATGTTAAGTATAAGATGTGCAATCAGTAATTAGCATTTCGATAGGTAAGATATTACAGTGCTAGCGCTAATTACCGCAGGGACACACAAGCCAAAATTCTATTGAGTCCTAAAAGCTAGTGTTAAATGATTCTGCATTTGCACAAACCTCTATGAAGTCCTATTGGCTGCAGGAGGTGAAAAAGATACTAATATTTGAATCAGATGCTAATATAAAAAATATTTTAAAAAATGAAAGATGGGGTCACTCTGAGCCAAAGTTAACTACTTTTTTGTGTTTTTAATTTACAGATTTTACTAGTTGCATTTAAATTTTTAAGAGTTTTACAATTCAGCAACCATTATTTACGTGAACAATTAAAGGCACTATTTGCTTCCAATTCCTCTACGACCTATATCTATGTAAAGGGATTTTAATTATATATATATAAATACATATATATATATATATATATATATAGTTTATTATTGCAGAAGCCACTTGCACATCACAGCAATTCGATGAATTGCATCCCAGAGCTCCTGTGCCACATCCCCCATATGCAGCAAGGAATTCTGGGTAGGATATGCAAATGACATCTGTCTCACTTTTTTGCATCCTGGGTCTGTTATTACACAGAACCCTAAAATCAATGCTATGCCACACCGTGGCTTTCTAGCAGAGATAAGGTTATGCAACTGGTCAAAGCCACTCCTGGGACAGCGCTGTTTCGGGTATATATACAGTATATATCTGCTATCAGACTGAATAAACCGGCTTACTGATTAATTGTGATGTAAAACTGATATACAGTGGCAAGAAAAAGTATGTGACCCTTTGGGATTACGTGGAGTTTTGCATGAATTGGTCATAAAATGTGCTCTGATCTTCATCTAAGTCACAACAATTTGAAAAACACAGTCTGCTTAAAATAATACAACACAAACATTATATGTTTTCATGTGTTTATTGAACATAACATGTAAACATTCAGAGTGCAGGGTGGAAAAAGTATGTGAACCCCTAGCCTAATGACTTCTCCAAGAGCTAATTGGAGCCAGGAGTGAGCCAACCTTCAGTCCAATCAGTGTGATATTATTGGATGTGTTGCTGAAAGCTGTCCTGCCCTTTAAAAACACAACCCAGTTTTGGGTTTACTGGTTTCAAGAAGCACTGCCTGATGTGAACCATGCCTCGCAGAAAAGAGCTCTCAGAAGACCTACAATCAAGAATTGTTGACTTGCATGAAGCTGGAAAGGGTTACAAAAGTATCTCCAAAAGCCTTGATGTTCATGTGTCCACGTTAAGACAGACTGTCTACAAATGGAGAAAGTTCAGCACTGTTGCTACTCTCCCTAGGCGTGGTCATCCTGTAAAGATGATTGCAAGAGCACAGCGCAGAATGCTTAATGAGGTAAAGAAGAATCCTAGAGTGTCAGCTAAAGACTTACAGAAATCTCTGGCACATGCTAACATTTTTGTTGACACATCTACAATAAGGAAAACATTAAACAAGGAGGACACCACGGAGGAAGTCATTGCTGTCCAAAAATAATATTGCAGCACGTTTGAAGTTTGCAAAAGAGCACCTGGATGTTCCACAGCACTACTGGCAAAATATTCTGTGGACAGATGAAACCAAAATTGAGTTGTTTGGAACAAACACACAACACTATCAGGGTTATCCAAAGAGATTCGAAAAGTCACCGCACGTTCGGTGACTTTTCGTTCTCTTCAATTCGGTTCCTTTTGCCGATTGCATTTCGGTGAACCTGCGGTGTATTCAGCAAACAGCACAGGGTCCCCGAATTGCAGGGAAAAGCTGCCGTAAACTCACCGAAAACTAACCGAATGCACGCTGAAAACAAGCAAAAACATCTGGATTAACCTTCGAAGAGGAGCCGAACAGGAGCCGAAAAGGAGCCGAATCACACAGAGCCGAAGCAGCTGTGACGTAGAGGAGGCAGTGAATAAATTAGAAAAACCATTTGTATGAATCTAGGAAAAAGAAACGCTGTTTGCAAAGAAACTACTGAGCGAAAATGTCTGAAATTTTCACAGGAGGTCCAGGGAATGATAATAAAGAGGGCTGTTACAAAAAAAATAAGCAAACTGAAAAAAAAAAAAAAAAAATCGGACTTTTATTTTTTTTTAAAAAATTCAGAAAAATGCTTAAAGTATCCTAAAAAATCTATAAATAAAGAGACTTTTTGCTGCAGAATTTTATAATGAACGGTTTATTAGATATTGAATTAAAACGGGAATATTTTTAACATTGAAGCCTATGGGATTCTCCTGAATAAATTTGCCGAATTAAACCACCGAATGGCAGGGCATTAGGGGAACCTTTCACTGCTGGTTTGTGTTCTCTGAATAGCCGAAGCAGTGCTTTTTGATGGGGATTTCACTGCCCTTGAACAGGGACCGAACAGGCACCGTATGGGCAGGCAATTCGCCAGGATTTGGAGAATTGCCTGCTCTCTGGATAGCCGAATGGCCAGGAAAGGTAACCGAACGCTGATTTTCAGCGTTCGGTTACCTTTCTCAAGCAATTCGAATCTCTTTGGATAACCCTGTATGTGTGGAGAAAAAAAGGCACAGCACACCAACATCAAAACCTCATCCCCACTGTAAAGCATCATAGTTTGGGGCTGCTTTGCTGCCTCAGGGCCTGGACGGATTGTTGTCATTGATGGAAAAATGTATTCCAGTGTTTATCAAGATATTTTGCAGGAAAACGCAAGACCATCTGTCCGCCAACTGAAGCTCCGCAGAGGATGGGTGACGCAACAGGACAATGACCCAAAGCATACAAGTAATTGTATACAATAATGGCTTCAACAAAACAAAATACGCCTTCTGGAGTGGCCCCGTCAGAGTCCTGACCTCAACCCGATTGAAATGGTGTGGCATGACCTTAAGAGAGCGATTCACACCAGACATCCCAAGAATATTGCTACACTGAAACAGTTTTTGTGAAGAGGAGTGGTCCAAAATTACTCCAGATCGTTGTGCAGGTCTGATCTGCAACTACAGGAAACGTTTGGTTGAGGCTATTGCTGCCAAAGGAGGGTCAACCAGTTATTAAGTCCAAAGGTTCACATACTTTTTCCACTCTGCACTGTGAATGTCTACATGTTCTGTTCAATAAAAAAATGGAAACATATAACGTTTGTGTTGTATTATTTTAAGCAGACTGTGTTTTTCAAATTGTTGTGACTTAGATGAAGATCAGAGCACATTTTATGACCAATTCATGCAAAACTCCACGTAATCCCAAAGGGTTCACATACTTTTTCATGCCACTGTATATAATTAATGTTGTTCTCAAGATATGTTTTCTAAGTTCAAAAACTATTTAACAGACCAAACAGCTAACAGTACTGTTTGTTCCTGTTATGTTTTACAGGCAAATATCAATGTATTCTTTGGAGTCACATTTCCGTGACTTTGCACATAAATAAAGGTTAATTGTCACCGTAGGGATAATGGATTATTATATTTAAAACAACAGAATTTATTCTGCATGTATAGTCATTTATAGCCCAACTGATTATATCACGGTGATATTCAAGTTTTTTTTTCATATGATGTTTATATCTATTTTACATTACGTAATGACATTTGCATTTAAAATCTTCATGTTGTTTAAGTGTAACAAGCTAAGATGTGAAGTAAAGGATAATTGCAAAGGCAATTTTTTTTTTATTTTTATATATTTAAATGTTTTATTATTTCAATCAAAGAATGGGATACAGAAGAAAACAGGGGGAAAACCAATAACGTACATAAAAGGGGAAAATTCGGCACGTTTTATCATAGCGACGAAATTGAACCTTGATGTTTAGTTACGGAAAAAGGAAGTACAATTGCTCTACAGAGTGGCAAAGATATGAAGCATCACATCAGATCAATTGACAATTAACCGAGCTTGTCCCAGAAAAAGAGACTTATAAGGGACGAAAAGGAGAGAAAAGAAAAAAAAAAAAAAAAAAGAGGGGGGGGGAAAAGGAAAATTTAAAGGGGAGGAAAGGAACCAGTGAGGATGAGACATCAGGAGCCTCCAGTCGTGTAGGCATAGGGCCGAGAGAGTAGGTGACAACATGACAAGTTGAGACCTACGTGTCCCTGTTTCTAGTAGTTTGGTATAATAGGTGATCTTGCCATAGTGACCAAGGATCTTGTGCTGGGGAGGCAAGATTAAAGTGCAATCGGGCCAAGTCCTCAGAAAATGCTAAGTCGGAGATCATTTTAGTCAGGGAGGGTAGAGAAGGGATTATCGTTTTTTTCCAGAGCCTAGCAATAAGAAGGAAGCAGCAGGATATCAAAGGCAATTTTTTTTATGCCAAAACAGCTGAATATAACAATATTTGCAGGGTTATTCAAAGAGCACCAAACATGGCCCCAAAATTGCACCGAACAGGGAATTTCCCTGTACAGTGCAATTTCGTGGCCATTAGTATGTCCTGGGGAAAATTCCCTTTAAGGATCATGGTCCTTTATCCTCCCTCCCTCTCTATACTCACCTCTCTGTCCAGGGTCCCACACTGCAATGACTTTATTGAAGTCTGCTCAGCGTTTTTATGGGCCCCAGCTATCGCGATGATGTCACTTTCAGGCGTCCCCCTGTTCCTGCAGGGGGGACCTGAAAGTGGCGGAGGTCCTTTGGACGCATCTCCCTCTCGAATGGTTAAGGCTAGAAAAAAAGAAAGGTACCGCTGGAAAGGGGAGCGGTACCTCTCTTTAAGCCCTTAGGTGCCGGATCCTGATTCGAACTTGGTAGTGGCTGACATCTCGGATGTCAGCCAAGCTTCCAGGTCACCGTCCACCACTGACATCGTCACCATATGTGCAATGATGTCAGTGGGCCAGTTAGCACCCAGCTGACAAATGGAGTTAAATTGATCCGAAGGATCCCCCTATCTCCCAATCTGTGGCAGCTAGAGTTTTGATCATGGCCTTTCCAATGATACCAAACATGACTAGGTTTGGTGTAAAAAAAAAAAAATAACGATAATAAAAAAGTGTTGTTTTTTTAAATGTTTCTTGTCTGGGGGGATAATAAAAATAGGACTTCAATTGACGTTTAAACATGATGAGCATAAAACGGTCAAAATGAGCTCAAGCATAGGGATGAGCCGAACACCCCCGAGTTCGGTTCGTATTCGAACCCAAACTTTCCAAATGTTCGAATCCGAACTTGAACTCGAACTCGAACTCAATACAAGTCAATGGGGCTGAAAATTTGATTTATAGAGTGCCCTCCAACAGGGCATATATGCTAGAGATTTGCCATAAAAGGTGTATGGGGGTCCGGGTAGTGCCCTGGGGGACAGGAAACAAGGACAAAAAGTTTTTAAAAAAAGTTTTTAAAGGGACAGTGAGTTTTCCATGAAATAAGGGTTAAAAATAAAAACTAAAAATTCCTTCAAATATTGTGCCTAGGAGGTCCCCATAACCTGCCCATGAAGTGGGATTTTTAGGATGTATAGAAACACTTGAAAACAAAAAAATTACGTTTCAAAAGACGGTAAATGCTTTTCCTTTAATCTATCCATAAACAACTGCTTGGGGCGGCAGTCTGTATGAAAAGAGGAGACATTTTTGGACACGTAGAAAAAGTTTAGTGATTTTTTGGCTAAATTATTGTGAAACTTATGCAGGCTTTGGAAGAAAGTAACAAAAGGTGCTTTAAAATTGGGCCTTTAGCGTCGGCAACAGTGCCGTCACACCGTAACCCTCTGAGGATATGAATCTGATACAGGCGTCAGTGACAGTGCACCCAAATATTGTGCTTTTGGTTCCAGGCCTGCAAGTACTATCATACAGTAACCACTCTGTAGTATTGTGGAAGAATGCAGGGGTGGACCTTGCGGTCCTATATTAAAAAGATATGAATCTGGTAATGGGCGTCAGTGGACCCAGATATTGTGCTTTTGGTGCCAGACTGCCAGGCCAGCAAGTACTATTATACAGTAACCCCTCTGTAGTATTGTGGAAGAGTGCAGGGTTGGACCCTGCGGTTCCAAAAATTAAAATGATATAAATTTGGCACAGGCGTCAGTGCAGCCAAATATTGTGCCTTTCATGGCAGCAAGTGCCTTCACACCGTAACCCTTTTGTGGTATTGTGGAAGAGTTCAGTGCTGGAGGTTTTGTGAATGCAGAAGACATCCCCGATCTATTCCGTTACTTCAGTATCAGGGGATTGATAGCTGCTGATCCAGGACTGATTCATTTTTATAAATGTCAGCCGGTCTACAGAGTCGTGGACAGACGCACTCTTTTGTCTGTGACAAAACCTCCAGCGGCACTGAACGTCCTTTTAGAAAGCACGCTAGATGAAGGGCAACCTAGTAGCTGCATAGCATATTGGCTAAGTTCTGGCCAGTGATCCAATCTCAACACCCAGAAAGCCAGTGGATCATCTGCTGGAAACGTATCCAGGTCTGCCCTTGCCCCTAGGTAGTCCTGCACCATATGGTGAAGACCATAGGCGTGCGCAGCCTATTGCATTAGGGTGTGCACCCAAAAGCTCAAAACACACACATATATATATATATATATATATCACATACATACATACATACAACGACACACACACACCATTACTATGTGTATGCTTCAGGGGTTAAGCAACCTTCGATACCCAGACGTTTTGAAACTACATTTCCAATGAGTCTCATCTATCTTAATTATTGGCCGAGCAACATAGGAGATATAGTTCCAAATGAGCTAGAGGACCAATGACCCCGGTATACATCATGTCACCTCAAAATGCTAGATCAAAAAATTTAAATTTGGATTTTTGATCACATGCAGCGTGTAAATTTATTTTACCACATTTTTCATCCAAAGATTGTTAGTTAGCGCGGGCGCACCATATTAAAATCCAAACGCTAATCTGTTAGAAAACCCGTTACCGTTTGGAATCTTGCGCTTTTCAGCTCCCTATACTTAACATGGGGAGTGGAAAGTGTTAATCAGCATTAGCATTACAATCAGGGGTCAAGTCCAGGGGGAACTTGTGGGAACTCAGTTCCTCCACTATTTTTGCAGAGGAAACTCAGTTCCCATTGGTCCCATACTCTATAAAGCTTGTATCCAGGTGTTTGATCATTTCTTTCCCTGTTAACTCCTATATTTATTGTGACTTATCATAGATTTTCGCTAAAACCCACATATATACATAAATATAATCAGGTTTGGGGGTATGTTTGTGTTAGGTGCTAGATGATAAGTGCGAAGTGGGAAACAGAGCCTTCGTGAGTTCCTGCACTTCTTTTTTTAGGACTTGACCCCTGATTACAATCTACTAGCGCTGATTACCGTCCGGTTGCGGTTACTGAACATTTACTCACAACCAGGACCTGGTGCTAATGGATTCCACTTCTGCAGAATCAGTCAGCAACAGCTGAACCCCCCCCCCCAAAAATCAGATACTCACCTCTCATCCCGCAAAAAGAACGACTGCTCCATTCACCTCTTCTGGCCGCCAGGAGCAGAGGGAGACTGGGAGAAAAAGTCCCTCAGTCTCACTCTGGGAATCACTATATCGACCTGACGGATCTCACAAAGACTTCAACGACGTGCCGAGTACATCCTCTACACACAAACATGAAACCAGAGGATGCGCTCAGCACGTCGTCAGCAGCAAAGTGGTTAAATGTTAAAAAGGAGTGAAATTTGAGTAGAGTGGCCCATTTAACCTCTTGCTGACTTGTACCAATACAGTCTCCTACCTGTACCTCACGATGCTGCCAAGACGCTCGCTGTAATTCTTTTTGTGGAGTGCAGGCAGCAGATATTGTGGTGATTTCTGTGCACAATACAATCCTTTATGGTGCAAGACAAGGGGGCAACACCGGACAAGGAAACAGGTGCAGAATTTTACGCAAAGCAGCCTGTTTAAAGACAGATACATGCATTTATACACACAGCCATACGTTCACATACATAACTATATATCCTCCTCCCTACACCCTGGGGTATGTAGCAATAAAGCCCACATTAATGTGCAGTGTGAATGAGCATATCCAGAAACCACAACAATAAAACTCACAGTAATGTACAGTGTGTATGAGCGTATCAGAGATTCGCAGCAATAACACCTTCAGTAATATACAGCGTGTATGAGTGTAACAGAGCTCCACAGCAATAAAACTCAGCAATGTGCAGCGTGTAAGAGCGTATCACAGAATCCACAGCAATAAAACCAAGCAATGTGCGGTGTGAATGAGCGTATCACAGAATCCACAGCAATAAAACCAAGCAATGTGAATGAGCGTATCAGAGAATCCACAGCAATAAAACTCAGCAGTATGCAGTGTATGTGTATTACAGAATCCACAGGCATAAAACTCAGCAGTATGCAGTGTGTATCACAGAATCCACAGCCATAAAACTCAGCAGTATGCAGTGTGTGTCAGTGTATCACAGAATCCATAGCCATAAAACTCACACAAATACTGCTGAGTTTTATGGCTATGGATTCTGTGATACACATATACTGCTGAGTTTTATGGCTGTGGATTCTGTGATACACATATACTGCTGAGTTCTATGGCTGTGGATTCTGTGATACACATATACTGCTGAGTTTTATGGCTGTGGATTCTGTTATACACAAATACTGCTGAGTTTTATGGCTGTGGATTCTGTGATACACATATACTGCTGAGTTTTATGGCTGTGGATTCTGTGATACACATATACTGCTGAGTTCTATGGCTGTGGATTCTGTGATACACATATACTGCTGAGTTCTATGGCTGTGGATTCTGTGATACACATATACTGCTGAGTTTTATGGCTGTGGATTCTGTGATACACAAATACTGCTGAGTTTTATGGCTGTGGATTCTGTGATACACAAATACTGCTATCACAGAATCCACAGCCATAAAACTGTTTAAATATTTAAAATACACTATTAAAAAATATTTTTCATATATGAAAATTGCCCCCTCTCCTGCTTACCTTTGTTTTTTTTTTGCTTGCAGGGAGGGGGTTGAATATGTATCATTGGTGGTCCAGTGGCACAGATGGGGGGGAGGTCAAAGAGGGGTAACCCGGCTGGCCGCATCTGATGGATAGCCGCCGGGACCCCTCATTTCTGCGGGCCTGGCAGCCTCCGCTTCCCTGGTGGTCCCTGTGGTTCGTGGGGTGCTGCACTGCGCTCTGTACATGGCGCACAGCACATCCCTCACTGACACGAGCGGCCGGCGATCTCTGATGACCTGTCACCTGACCGCCGGCGCTTACTGTCTGTGTCAGAGCGCCGGCGGTCAGGTGACAGGTCATCAGAGATCGCCGGCCGCTCGTGTCAGTGAGGGATGTGCTGTGCGGTCTGTGCGCCATGCACAGAGCGCAGTGCAGCACCCCACGAACCACAGGGACCACCAGGGAAGCGGAGGCTGCCGCCAGGCCCGCGGAGACGAGGGGTCCCGGCGGCTATCCATCGGATGCGGCCAGCCGGGACCCAGAATGTGCCGCGGGCCGGCATTAGGGTGTGCCTAGGCACACCCGGCACACCCCGTGCGCACGCCTATGGTGAAGACGCTGGCATTGGGTGCCTACATTTGATGTCCCTGGGCGTCGTGGACTAAAAAAATTAAAAAATGCATCAGTCAAGCGGCCCTGGCCTTCACAACTATTCCTCTGATCATCCGCAGCCTCAGAAGCACGTGTGTCATCACTTGGTAACCTACCAGTGCCTGGAAAGGTGTTACACAAGTGTCGCTTTAGAGCGTACTCAAGTTTTTTCATCCTGTGCTCCCTCTGTGCGGGCAGGATGAGCTCTGCAACTTTACCCTTGTATCGTGGATCAAGAAGGCTTGCCAACCAGTAATTATCCCTCTCCTTGATAGCACGAATCCTGGGGTCCTTTAGCAGGCTTTGCATTATAGGGAGCCCATGCAGCGTAGGTTGGAGTGGCATTAGCTTCCAGGTCTTCCTGGTCAATGAGGATGACCCCATCGTGCACTTCTCCTCCAGCCACACACTGGCCCTTGTTTCTGGGCACACGAAACCCTCCCTTGAGGAATCCCCACCTTCAACGCCCCCACTACTTAAATATTCCTCCTCCTCCTCCTCCTCATCCTGTCTGATCTGAGTAGGACCCGCTGGAATGCTGTCTGCGGAAAGACTGGGGCCTTCAGAGCTAGGGAAGGCCTCCTCTTCCTCCCGCTGCTCTGCCTCTAGAGCCACATCCATAATTCCCCGCAGAGTGTGCTCCAGCAGGAACACTAAAGTAATTGTGTCACTGATGCATGCACTGTCCCTGCTCACCATCCTCATTGCCTCCTCAAATGGTGACAGTACAGTGCATGCATCCTTGATCATCAGCCACTGCGGGAGGGAAAAAAACCAAGTTGACCTGAACCTGTCCTTGTGCCATACTCACACAGGTACTCGTTGATGGCCTTCTGCTGCTTGTACAGATGCTGCAGCATTGCTAATGTCGAGTTCCACCTGGTGGGCATGTCACAGATCAGACGGTTTGGGAGAAGGTGGAATTCTCTTTGAATTTCTGCCAGGCGAACGCTTGCTGGGAATGACCGTCTGAAGTGGCTGCAGACTTTTCTGGCCTGGCTGAGAAGCTCTGCCAGCCCTGGGTTAGGAAACGCTGTACCACTAGATTTAGGACGTGTGCTAGGCATGGTACATGCGTCAATTTACCCAGGCGTAAGGTGGAGAGAAGGTTGCTGCCATTATCACAGACGATCATTCCCAGCTGAAGCTGGCATGGTGTTAACAATCTCTGCACCTGCCCCTGCAGAGCTGACGGAATTTCTGGCCCGGTGTGGCTCCTGTCCCCTAAACAAACCAGCTCAAGCACAGTATGGCTTCTTTTTGCTTGAGCCATTGCGTAGTCCCTGTCAGGCGTCGGTTTAACTGCCACTTCGCCAGAGACACAGAAGGAGGAGGAGGAAGAGGGAGAGGTGGTGGTGGTGGAGCAGACAGACCTCATACAAGCAGCTTTCTGGAGGCGTGGTGGATGAACAAGCTCCAGCATAGAGCCTCGTCTTGGATCCCTCCCAGCTGCAATCAGAGTTACCCAGTGTGCCGTGAAGGAAATGTAACGACCCTGTCCATGCTTGCTGGACCACGTGTCTAAAGTCACATGCACGCCTTTGCTGACTGCCTTTCCATGACTCGATAACATTGTCTTCCACATGCTGGTATAGTGCTGGAATGGCCTTGCGTGAAAAGTAATGGCGTTTTGGAACCTGCCTGTGGTACAGCACATTCAGCAAATTCACGGAAGGGAGCAGAGTCCACCAGCTGGAAAGGCAGCAGCTGCAATGTGAGTATTTGCTAAGCTGGCATTTAGACGCTGTGCTTGGTGATGGTTGGGACTATATTTTTCTTACGCTGCAGCAGCTGCGGCAACGTACTCGGACTGCGTAAATCTTCAGCTGATGGGATCTGTACATTTTGAGGAAGGACTGGTACATCCATTACTGTAGCATCATCCCTGTCAGTGGAGGTTGTAGGCATGACATGGCAGGACATACAGTGGGGGTAGAAACAGATGAAGAGGACTATGTAAGTTTTGCGCCAACGGGATGTGTGGCAGGAGTCATATGTCGCCTCAAGCATGTGGTACCCAAGTGTCCGGTGTCTTTCCCACGCTTAAGCCTCATCTGACATAGATTACAAATAGCAATGGTGGGGTCTGCTGCACATTTCCTAAAGAACTCCCAGCAGACAGCAGAATTCCTGCGTGTGTGCTTTGAGACAACAGAGCTCTGCACCAGAGCAGCTCTGACATCTGATGCCTTGGACTGGCTAGTGCTACGGTTGGTTAATAGAGGATGTTGTGCCTCGTGTTTGCTGTGCCTCCACCTCCTCTCCCTCCTCCTCACTTGATTCCTCTGTTCGATCTGGCACCCAGGTGGAGTCAGTGACTTCATCATCAATGTCATCTTCACGTCACTGGGGCCAACTTGGCAGTATGCTGCAGCTGCTGGGGCAACATGAGTGCCAGTTATTTGTGTGTCATCACTGGCACCCCCTTCCTCTAGGTTGATTATACTCCCTTCCTCAACTCAAGATTTGAATCAGAGCACTGTACTTGCTGCGCATCCTCAAGCAGCATGTCACTGTCATTGTAGTCAAACAATTCAGCTGACTACTCCGTGTGTGATAGCGAGGCTACAGCAGGAGTAGCTGTGGACATGGAGGCTGCATTAGATGCTTTGGCAGCTGAGGTGGACTGTAAACCACTACAAACCTGGCTGGCAGAGGACTCGGAGGATGAGGATGGCCTGGTTAGCCAATCCACCAAATCCTCTGTATGTTGCTGCTGCTTAAGAAGACGGCCAGCACCAGTTAGAAAGGACAAACGTGCCCCTGCAGAGGATGCACCACGTCCACCACGACCAGAGGCACAGCCTCCCGACACAGGGGCTGCTTGCCTGTCATGCCCCGCTCCGCGGCCTTCCCCCGACCCACACCGCCATGCTGGGAGAGGTTCCCTACTCACCCGAGGTCCCTCGTGGCGCGTTGCTCCGAGTTCCGGGTCCGCAGGATGGAGGGGAAGAGCCAGGAGACGCTCCACGCCGCCGGCTGGATCCAAGCCCTGTAGAGGAATGCGCGCACGCGCGAGAACAGACCCTCCTATGTAGTGTAAAATCAGGTACTCTGGCGCCCTCGGCTGGCCGATTAAGGGTACTGCGGGACACCTGCTCTGGAGATCCTCGAATGCCTCCCATTGACCTATCAAAGATCCAGGTACCTCAACTCCACCTACGAGAACCAGGTGAGAGATATTCTCATGATCCCATGAACCCTATTTAATCCGCCTTCCTTCCCAGCACATTATCCAGGTTCTACTGTGCCTTCCGCCTCAGTTTTCCTAGAGCTCCTCGTATTCCTTGATCCCGTATCTTCTGACCCTTCGACCCGGATTGTGCCAACGACTACGCCACCTTCTTCAACCCGGATTGTGCCAACGACTACGCCATCTTCTTCAACCCGGATTGTGCCAACGACTACGCCACCTTCTTCAACCCGGATTGTGCCATCGACTACGCACCTTCTTCAACCCGGATTGTGCCACCTACTACGCCGCCTTCTACACTCCTCCGCCCCGGATGTACCATCGACCCACGCCATCATCCTCGTTATTATCCGTTGTTCTTCCTGGGACTTTGTTTTACGAATTCCACTCCAACCTTATTGACTGTATTATTTTCTGGACTTCAACTACTATTTATGGTTCACTAAAAGATTAATTTACTCTCCATCGCCTCCTGATTTCCTTATCCATAGCTTGCCATTGGTTCCATACACACACTTCACAGGGGATCCAAACCCTGCATTACAGAAGAACCTGGATCATCATGGAACCTGCAAGCACCGCTCAGGTTCTTGCTATCCTCACCGAACAGATGGCCGCCTAGCCAAGATGGTACAGAACCTACAGACCAGCCAAGAACCTTACTCCACAGAGAGAGGAGTCGCGCCGAGGCCACGGCACTACCTCCTTCACCCTCCGGTTCGTTATTCAACAGGCCGAACTCCTCGCTCCAGAACCCAGAGCCAATGCACCCGAACGGTTTTCCGGTGATCGCACAAAGTACCGCACCTTTATCACCGCCTGCGAACTTATGTTCTCTCTTTGTCCCCGTACGTATGGATCTGACTCCGTAAAAGTGCGCTCAGCCATTTCATTGATGTCCGGGGCTCCACAGGACTGGGCCTTCCAACTTCTGCGTGAAGGGAGTCCTCTTCTATCCTCCTGGAATTCCTTCGTCCAAGCCATGAACCCTATATATGATGACCCTCTGCGTTCATCAACCGCATTAACCACAATTCGGCATCTACGACAAGGACGACGACCAGTGGAGGACTACATCTCCGAGTTTCGAGCTGTGGCCGCAGATACAGGCTTGAACGACGTGGGTCTTAGAGATCATTTCCGTCATGGTCTCTCTGATCAACTAAAGGACGAACTGGCCCGAATAGGGGTTCCCACAACACTGGACGCCATGATCCTGCGATCCCTAACCCTGGACCAACGTTTCAGAGAGAGACGTCAAGAGAGAATGGCCACCGCTCCTTCCTTACCCGTCCGGCGGTCTGAAACTCCATCCACGACCTCTGTCAGATTCCCCAACTCCACTCCTTCACCTCCCGAACCCATGGAGATTGGCTTAGCACGAGGTCCCTTGTCCCCTGCTGAACGAAGCAGACGACGCGCGCAAAACCTCTGCCTGTACTGCGGTCAACCCGGTCACCTCCTGCGTGGCTGCCCTATACGACCACCACTTCCTTCTGACGGAGGTAAGAACCATTCCTCCGTAATATCACTTCAATGTGTGTTTGGTTCCACCTCCGCTCATATGACCATTCCTGTCACCCTGCAGTGGGAAGATAGAAGTGTGAACGTGTCTGCCATCATAGACTCCGGGGCTAGTAACAACTTCTTCGATCTCACCCTCGCTACCTCCCTAGCGATCCTACACGACTGAAGAAGACTCCCACACCATTACAAATGGTCGACGGAAGCACACTACGTACCGGCCCCATCACCCATGAAACCACTCCTTTGTCGCTGCTCATCGGTACTAAACACCAGGAGCGCCTCCAATGGGACATTGTACCTTCTCCTTTGTTCCTCTGGTTCTAGGGCTTCCTTGGCTTCGCACCCATAATCCTTCCATCGACTGGTCCTCCAACACCGTCTCTTTCCCTTCTCACCATTGCCAACACTTCTGTACGAACGGGTATACCACCGAAAAGATTGGGTTTTCTACCTACCCAGCTTCTGAACTACCGGTCAAGTATTCTGACTTCCAAGATGTGTTTGAGAAGAAAGGGGCCGACACACTACCTCCACACAGAGAATACGATTGCCCCATCGACCTTCTTCCAGGAGCACCCATACCCCATGGGCGCATTTATAACCTATCCGTTCCTGAATCCCAATCCTTGAAGGAGTATATTGAGGACGGGCTCCAAAAAGGATTCATACGTCACTCCACTTCACCTGCCGGGGCCGGTATCTTCTTTGTTGGGAAACGAGATGGTGGGCTCCGACCATGCGTCGACTACAGAGCATTGAACGCAATCACGGTACGTAACCGTTATCCACTACCACTGATCCCCGAGTTACTGGATAGAGTGAAGGATGCTTGTATCTTCACAAAGATTGATCTCCGCGGAGCCTATAATTTGGTGCGAATGAGACGAGGGGACGAGTGGAAGACCGCCTTCCGTTCTCGATATGGTCACTTTGAGTATCGCGTCATGCCGTTCGGCTTGTGTAATGCCCCAGCTGCCTTTCAACACTTTCTCAATGACATCTTTCGTGACATCCTGGATACCTTCCTGGTGATTTATTTGGATGATCTACTGATATTCTCCGGCTCTCTCCAAGAGCACGAACAGCACGTCCGACTCGTCCTGTCTCGCCTCCGTCAGCACAAATTATATGGTAAAATTGAAAAAAGTACCTTCGAAGCCCCATCCATCGAATTTTTGGGATACATTCTGTCACCAGGGCATGTCGAAATGGATGAAGCCAAGGTCAAGGCCATCCTCGATTGGCCAACACCTAAAGACAAAAAGGCGGTCCAACAATTCATGGGGTTTGCCAACTTCTATCGACGTTTCATCCGATCCTTTTCACACCTCAGCGCACCTATTACATCGCTAACCAAAAAGGACGTGCGATTTCAATGGTCTGCAGAGGCTCAACAGGCCTTCGAGAGACTTAAGAAGAGCTTCACCCAAGCACCCGTCCTAAAACAGCCTGAGGCTCACCTCCCATACTATTTAGAGACAGACGCCTCCGACATTGCACTGGGCGCAATCCTATCTCAGAGATCCGGGGACAAGAAACTCCTGCATCCGGTAGCCTTTTACTCCAGACGCCTCAATTCTGCCGAACGAAACTATAACATAGGTGAGAAAGAACTGCTTGCAATAAAGAACGCTCTCGAAGAGTGGAGACACCTTCTCGAAGGAGCGACACACCCTGTAACCGTTTTTACTGACCATCGCAACCTTGAATACCTCCGTACTGCCAAACGACTCCAACCCCGACAAGCCAGGTGGGCGCTCTTCTTCTCTCGTTTCTCACTACTCATCACGTATCGACCTGGAAAGAGAAACGGAAAGGCGGATGCCCTCTCTCGTCAGTATGATTCTGGTACGCCCTCTACCACGACACCAAACGACACGATCCTGCCTAGTGGCTTCTTTTGTGCTACAAAAGACACCCTAATGGAGCAGATACAAAAGGTACAGTCGACATCCACCTACAAACATCCAAGGACTCGTCCCCATCAAAGGATACCTGTATCACGAAAAACAGATATATGCACCTCCGGAGACCCGCCTACAAGTACTACAAACTGCACACGATATTCCAGCTGCCGGCCACGGGGGTATCAAGAAGACCATAAACACCGTACAACGATATTTCTGGTGGCCATCAGTCAAGAAGGATGTTGCCGCCTTTGTTCTTTCCTGTCCTATCTGTGCACGTAACAAACAACCAAGAGCTCGCCCTGCCGGTCTTCTACAACCCTTGGCGCTTCCACAACATCCATGGAAAGACCTCTCGATGGATTTCATCGTTGACTTACCCCCCTCACGCCAACACACAACGATCTTTGTAGTGGTGGACCGTTGCACCAAAATGGCCCACTTCATTCCAGCAATAGGCCTTCCTACCGCTGCCCAGACAGCTACACTCTTCATCAGAGAAATATTCCGACTGCATGGCATCCCTCATTCCATCGTTTCAGACAGAGGATCCCAGTTCACTTCTCGCTTCTGGTCTCAAATGTGCCGTAGTCTAAAAATTTCTAGATATCTCTCCTCTGCATTTCATCCTCAGAGCAACGGACAAACCGAACGGACAAACCAGACGTTGGAACAGTACCTCCGCTGTTATAACCACACATCTCCAAGACGACTGGCTGGACATCTTGCCACTCGCTGAGTTCGCCTACAACAACCAGGTACATTCGTCAACACGTCTTTCTCCTTTCTATGCCAACTACGGATACCACCCCGATATTCTACCCGACATACCTCCGAACACTCCGGTTCCTGAAGTGGCAAACCGTCTAAGACCCTTACGCCTCCAACTACGAACATTACGCCATCAACTACAACAGGCTCAAGACACTCAAAAAAGGTATGCAGACCGTAACCGAAGACCCGCTCCGCGATACGCACCGGAGACAAGGTGTTGCTGTCCACTGCTCATCTCCGACTAGACTGCCCGTCTAAGAAACTGGGGCCTCGCTTCATCGGCCCGTTCCAGGTCCTCAAAATGGTCAATCCGGTGGCAGCCCATTTAACCCTTCCTTCCTCCTACAGGATTCACCCTGTTTTCCATGTCTCCCTCCTAAAGCGTTGGCGTGACAATCCTTTTCCTGGACGACACGCCGACCCGATCGCTCCCGTGTTGGTGTCCGGAGATGAGGAATACGAGGTCTCAAGGATCCTGGATTCCCGACTACGTTATGGCAAGTTGGAGTACCTGGTCCACTGGAAAGGTTACGGTCCGGAAGATCGCTCCTGGGAACCTGGCACCAATATACATGCTCCGGCTAAGGTTCGTGCCTTTCATCTTCGTTACCCCTCCAAACCATCAGTGAGACGCACCCGGGGGTCGCGCCTTGGTGGGGGGTCCTGTCATGCCCCGCTCCGCGGCCTTCCCCCGACCCACACCGCCATGCTGGGAGAGGTTCCCTACTCACCCGAGGTCCCTCGTGGCGCGTTGCTCCGAGTTCCGGGTCCGCAGATGGAGGGGAAGAGCCAGGAGACGCCCCACGCCGCCGGCTGGATCCAAGCCCTGTAGAGGAATGCGCGCACGCGCGAGAACAGACCCTCCTATGTAGTGTAAAATCAGGTACTCTGGCGCCCTCGGCTGGCCGATTAAGGGTACTGCGGGACACCTGCTCTGGAGATCCTCGAATGCCTCCCATTGACCTATCAAAGATCCAGGTACCTCAACTCCACCTACGAGAACCAGGTGAGAGATATTCTCATGATCCCATGAACCCTATTTAATCCGCCTTCCTTCCCAGCACATTATCCAGGTTCTACTGTGCCTTCCGCCTCAGTTTTCCTAGAGCTCCTCGTATTCCTTGATCCCGTATCTGACCCTTCGACCCAGATTGTGCCAACGACTACGCCACCTTCTTCAACCCGGATTGTGCCAACGACTACGCCATCTTCTTCAACCCGGATTGTGCCATCGACTACGCCACCTTCTTCAACCCGGATTGTGCCACCTACTACGCCGCCTTCTACACTCTTCGACCCGGATTGTACCATTGACCACGCCATCATCCTCGTTATTATCCGTTGTTCTTCCTGGGACTTTGTTTTACGAATTCCACTCCAACCTTATTGACTGTATTATTTTCTGGACTTCAACTACTATTTATGGTTCACTAAAAGATTACTTTACTCTCCATCGCCTCCTGATTTCCTTATCCATAGCTTGCCATTGGGTTCCATACACACACTTCACAGGGGATCCAAACCCTGCATTACATTGCCCTCTTATCTGTGTCTAGGAGCGTCTGCCTGTCCTTTTTGTTCTTTCAGATATGGTGAGTGATATATAGATTAAATATATACAGAACTCTGATTCAACTCTGGTATAAAGATTAAAGATTTACGGAACTCTGGTATAACTCAGTGAGACACCCTGATAGCTGGCAGCCAGTGACAAGACACAGATTACAATTCCCTCCTATAAATCAGTGTGACCCCCTGATGGGTGGCAGTGAGAAGCCACAGATTACAAATCTCAGAAACCTCCTATAAATCAGTGAGACCCCCTGATGGGTGGCAGCCAGTGAGAACACACGGATTATAACAATTCCCAAATATTTTGTAGAAGTTTGTGACCCCCAAAATACTTGCTGGCAGTGACAAGACACAGATCACCTCAATTCCCAGATATTTTGAAAAAATTAGTGACCCCCCAAAATACTGCGTGGTACTGGCTGTATGACAAGAGACAGATCACCTCAATTCCCAAATATTTTGTAGAAATTTGTGACCCCCAAAATACTGCGTGGTACTGGCTGTGTGACAAGACACAGATCACCTCAATTCCAAAATGTTTTGTAGAAATTTGTGACCCCCAAATACTGTGTGGTACTGGCTGTGTGACAAGACACAGATCATCTCAATTCCCAAATGTTTTGTAGAAATTTGTATCCCCCAAAATACTTGCTGGCAGTGACAAGACACACATCACCTCAATTCCCAGATATTTGGTAGAAATGGGAGCCCCCCAGACCCCCCCCCCCAGTAGCGTGGCAGACCGGCAGTAAGAACACACAACAACTATCTCCTATGAAATCTCCTCTCAAATGCGTGCAGAAGCGCTGCGTGGAAACCTTATATAGTGTGCTGCGGGACTTAGCTCTGTGAGCCCATGATTGGGCAAAATTTGCCCAATCAGGACTCTGAGCCGTGATTGGCATAGTGTTGAACCTGTCTTGCACCAGACCTGTGGTCAGGTGCAAGGCTGTAGCCAATTACGAGCTTCAGGCCAGTGGGAAAGTGCATTGTGGTCCATTGTAGTCGAACATGCGGCGAACACCCGGAAATGTTCAGAGTTCGCGAACAGAACGAACAGGCTAAGTTCGGTCCGAACTTCGAACTGTCCGAACCGAACAGCTCATCCCTACTCAAGCACAGAGGTGACCTGTCTCAACAGTGTAGGGGATAAAAAGGAAAAACATGTGAAAATTGGGTATTTCTAATCTCAGGACATAATTTCAAAACTATTTAGGGTCTTTTTTGGGGATTAAATTTCGAAAGTGTGTTTTTTCAATTTTTTCATCATATTTCATTTTTTTTTTTTAATAAACTACACTATATGATGGAAATAATGGTTGCTTTAGAAAGTCCATTTTGGTCAGAAAAAAGATATTTAATATGTGTGGGTTGCATAAACGAGTAAGAGGAAAATTTTACCTAAACACAAACAGTGCAGAAACGTAAAAACAGCAGCAGGCGCTTTTCGGACTGACAATTGTAAAACTGCCCGGTCGCTAAGGGGTTACAAGTTTAAACGTTGAGGTGGTTTGTTGTTTTGTTTTACTTTACCCAGTTTGCTTTATCCGGAAGCTGGTCGGTGCTCTGTTCGTTGGATCGTCTACTTTTTTGAGATGCGTTTGGCTTTTTTTCAGCGGTTTTGCAGTGGATCATCGGATGCGTTTGCCTTTTTTTCAGTGGTTTATCGGATCATTCCGAATTGTTTTCGGCGGTTTTGCAGCGGTTTTTGTGGCCAAATCAGCAGTTTAATGGTGGGTTTTCAGTTGCGGTCGGCGGCTTTTCCCTACACTTCGAGGGACTTCGGGAAATGCGGAATTTCAGTGTTCTTTGAAATATAAAAAATTATAAAAAGTAAGGTATTCTTTCAATCTCAGTTATTTTGGCCTAAAATTTGTAGTCTGCACCAGTTCACCATGTAGCAAATAACTGCGTATGTCCATTCAAAAATATGTTTAATATTTTCTTTACAGTAATGGCACACATAGAGATGTCCAGTAAGTTTCATGCACCCAGTGTGTCTCATAATTATTTTTAATTTTTTTTACTACTAGGCCCATGGTTCATCCTACTGGTCACACCGTTGTGGTGTCTGAGAATGTGGACTTTCTGTGGAGATCAGGAAAGCTCACATGCAGCCATTCATAATGTAAAAAAGTGAATCTGTGTCACGATGGAGGTCAGGGACCTGACCTGACAGAGAGGGGTGTGAGCCTAATGAGCAGTGAAAATAGACCATGAGCCTGAACTAGAAAAATAAATCTATATAATTTATTCTAGGAACCAAGAACTTAAATACAATAAACAGAGCCTTTAACCTCACGGCAAGAAATATAAAGAAAACCAGGTATAAACAAAATAGGCAACTAAACATGGGAGGCAGAATTAAACATGATACAAGAAGGCAAGAAAAACAGTGCAAACCAGACATGAGCCTGTAAACAGAATGACCAGGAAAACAGGCTTAACAGGATAAATCTAGACCAGGGAAAGACCAGACATGAGCGAGCTGGAAGACAGACAGACTGAACAGGATAAAATTAGACCAAGGCAAACCAGACAGGAGCTTGAAGACAGACTGAACTGAATAGATGATTCAGGATGAATCTAGAGCAAGGCAAACCAGACATGAGCTGAATGACTGATCCAGGATGAATGAGACCGCACCCTACTAAGGGAGTGGTCTCCATTTATACAAAATGGTCCAGGGTGAACCAATGGAGTCCAGGTACTGATCAGGCTTGGACGTGAACCAAATGTCCAGAACTAAAAGCAATGTCCAGTATTGCCAGAGGGGGCGCCAGAGACCCAGAATGTCACATATCCCCCCCTCCACGAGCAGACCCCAGATGCTCAAAAGAAGACAATAAAAATGAAAATAAAAAGTCAATGGGTCCTGTAGGCACGTAGAGCGCGCTCGTACACCTCTCGGTCCTCAAGGCATATTATAGCACCATTAGAAGCTCGGAAACATCCAGCAGGGACAGGACTCGACTCACGGGCTGGAGGACCTGAGGTATAGACCCCTTGGGAGCCAAAACTGGGTCCAGGTTTGAAGGCACTGGCACCAGTCCTTTTGTGTCTCCTCCCCCTGGTACAGGACGTGGAATGGACAGCAACAGTGTCCTCCCGGCTCTGCGGCAACAGGAACATGGCACCAGTGGCGATCCGGTTCTGTGGCAATGTGACTGGGACAGCAGCAGCACGGCTCCGTAGGTTGGTGACCTTGGCACGGCTCTGCAGCGACTGGACTGGAACCACTGGGCTCGAAGACACCGGGACAGCTGGGCTCGGTGGGGCAGCGCCCTTGGTGTGGACCGGTTGGGTAGCACCCTTGGCAAGGACAGGAGGGGCAGCGCCTTTAGCACGACTCTGTGGTGACTTGGACACAGCAGCAACTGCACGGCTCTGCGGCGACTCGGACATGGCAGCAGCAGCACGGCTCTGTGGGTCAGCGACCTCATCTCGGCTCTGCGGCAACTCGGTCATGGCGGCGGCAGCACGGCTCTGTGGGTCAGCGACCTCGGCACGGCTCTGTGGGTCAGCGACCTCGGCACGGCTCTGCGGCAACTCGGTCATGGCGGCGGCAGCACGGCTCTGTGGGTCAGCGACCTCGGCACGGCTCTGTGGGTCAGCGACCTCGGCACGGCTCTGCGGCGACTCGGTCATGGCGGCGGCAGCACGGGTCTGTGGGTCAGCGACCTCGGCACGGCTCTGCGGCGACTCTGTCATTACCGGCTCGGGTGAGCGTGGCTCGGAAGCTACCAGCTCGGGTGAGCGTGGCTCGGAAGCTACCAGCTCGGGTGAGCGTGGCTCGGAAGCTACCAGCTCGGGTGAGCGTGGCTCGGAAGCTACCAGCTCGGGTGAGCGTGGCTCGGAAGCTGCTATCTTGGTCTCACAGTGCTTGGGAACCACCTTGGCTTGGCACTGTGGAGGGGTGACCCCGATTTGTTCGCACTGCAGGGCAGCACTCTTGACTGGAACTGCTGGCTTACACCTGGTCTCTCCTGTTGGGCAGCGGACTCTGGAAATCCTGCGGGTTGCAGGGCAGCGGACTCTGGAAATCCTGCGGGTTGCAGGGCAGCGGACTCTGGAAATCCTGCGGGTTGCAGGGCAGCGGACTCTGGAAATCCTGCGGGTTGCAGGGCAGCGGACTCTGGAAATCCTGCGGGTTGCAGGGCAGCGGACTCTGGAAATCCTGCGGGTTGCAGGGCAGCGGACTCTGGAAATCCTGCGGGTTGCAGGGCAGCGGACTCTGGAAATCCTGCGGGTTGCAGGGCAGCGGACTCTGGAAATCCTGCGGGTTGCAGGGCAGCGGACTCTGGAAATCCTGCGGGTTGCAGGGCAGCGGACTCTGGAAATCCTGCGGGTTGCAGGGCAGCGGACTCTGGAAATCCTGCGGGTTGCAGGGCAGCGGACTCTGGAAATCCTGCGGGTTGCAGGGCAGCGGACTCTGGAAATCCTGCGGGTTGCAGGGCAGCGGACTCTGGAAATCCTGCGGGTTGCAGGGCAGCGGACTCTGGAAATCCTGCGGGTTGCAGGGCAGCGGACTCTGGAAATCCTGCGGGTTGCAGGGCAGCGGACTCTGGAAATCCTGCGGGTTGCAGGGCAGCGGACTCTGGAAATCCTGCGGGTTGCAGGGCAGCGGACTCTGGAAATCCTGCGGGTTGCAGGGCAGCGGACTCTGGAAATCCTGCGGGTTGCAGGGCAGCGGACTCTGGAAATCCTGCGGGTTGCAGGGCAGCGGACTCTGGAAATCCTGCGGGTTGCAGGGCAGCGGACTCTGGAAATCCTGCGGGTTGCAGGGCAGCGGACATGGATACTGCGGCCTGGCATGGCTTGGTCAAGGAAGTTTGGTAAGGCTGGACCGTGAGGGCCTTCTGTGGGCGCACCTGGCAGGTTGCCACTCTGTGCAGGCAGGAACCACAGTAGAAACATAAGCCATGGGTTTTCCTCCATACCCTTTCCTCCAGGGTCAGGGGTCCTCTGGAATCTTTCACTGGAACAGGTTCCTTTGGGAAGGCGTCCCTGGGAGTTTTCCGCAGTATAGCACTCAGCCGCTCCAGGTGCTGTTCTGCAGCTTTATTAACCTTTTGCAGGTTCTCCAACAGACCAAGAATCACTGCTAGCTCACTTGTTACTGGCGGTCTCATTATGGCACAATGGAGGTCAGGGACCTGACCTGACAGAGAGGGGTGTGAGCCTAATGAGCAGTGAAAATAGACCATGAGCCTGAACTAGAAAAATAAATCTATATAATTTATTCTAGGAACCAAGAACTTAAATACAATAAACAGAGCCTTTAACCTCACGGCAAGAAATATAAAGAAAACCAGGTATAAACAAAATAGGCAACTAAACATGGGAGGCAGAATTAAACATGATACAAGAAGGCAAGAAAAACAGTGCAAACCAGACATGAGCCTGTAAACAGAATGACCAGGAAAACAGGCTTAACAGGATAAATCTAGACCAGGGAAAGACCAGACATGAGCGAGCTGGAAGACAGACAGACTGAACAGGATAAAATTAGACCAAGGCAAACCAGACAGGAGCTTGAAGACAGACTGAACTGAATAGATGATTCAGGATGAATCTAGAGCAAGGCAAACCAGACATGAGCTGAATGACTGATCCAGGATGAATGAGACCGCACCCTACTAAGGGAGTGGTCTCCATTTATACAAAATGGTCCAGGGTGAACCAATGGAGTCCAGGTACTGATCAGGCTTGGACGTGAACCAAATGTCCAGAACTAAAAGCAATGTCCAGTATTGCCAGAGGGGGCGCCAGAGACCCAGAACGTCACAATCTGTACCTCTGTAGAACAGCTCTCTGGTCAGCTAGGTCATCTTCAGCCCTTCCCTACCAAGTGGTTCTCTATAAAACCTATGGCAGGACCCAGTATTTTTTGGGAAACCACTTTACGTTATTTAGGTAGTAGGTCTATAAAATGCATTTTTACTGTCAGTAAGCCCTAGTTGACAGGCAGAAGGCCATCCACTGGTCAAATATTGCTAATGCAGGTGTAAATCAGCTGGGGTCAATCTTGGGCTCTTGCGGGATCTTGTAGAAAGAGTTAACTCAATAATGTTAGTAAGGGGTTAAACACTGTTTTAGGCCAGTGGTTCCCAAACCTGTCCTCTGTTACCCCTAACAGGTCAGGTTTGCCAGATATCTGAAACACCGCACAGGTGATATGATTTGCTACTCAGTGAGTTCAGGATTCAGTCCGCTTTTCCCCAGTGTAATTCTTAAAATATGGCCTGTTAGGGGAACCTGAGGACAAGCTTGAAAACCACCGTTCGGGGAAATGCCATTTAATAAAAAAGCAAAACATAAAAATAAGAAGCCTACACATTATCCTGAAGGATTTTATTCTTGAAGAAAGTACTGCTGCGATTACCTTTAATAAAAAAAAATTGTAACCTTTACTTTGTATCTATCTAAGGATCCTCAAGGGGCCATTCCCAAAGGAACCATGTTGGCCATATTGGTCACAACTATTGCCTATCTTGGAGTCGGTATTTGTGCAGGTAAATATTAAAAAATATTTGGTTTATAGCTATGTTATATTAAATGCAATTTGTGCAACCGTCGCACAATCACAATGATATCGAGTTTAACCAGTGTTAAGCACACACGCCATGCTTGGTTTTGCATGTTTAAGGCCGGGGTCAGACGAGTGCACCATGTGCGCCCGTACTGACGTGCCTCCCGGCGTCCGTCGCAGCGTTGCTCCTAGTGTGTGTACATATTGGTGGTTGCAGCAGAAGGGTAACCGCAGCTCTCCCGCCATGAATCTCCTTCCTCTAAAACATTATGGGGCCCTATTACAAATCTGGTGCTAAGTTAACCAGAGCTGTTGTAAACTAGGGATGTGCATGGCTGAAAAAATTGTTTTGTTTAGTTTTGTTTCGTTATGTTTTTAAATCATTTCATTTTCGGAATTTCGTAACTAATTTCGTTTCGTATTTCGTTTCGGATCGATTTGAGATTTCGAATTGATTCAAATTTCATATATCAATTCGATAGTTGATATCAATTCGAATTTTGGATCACTAAATAAAGCCCCAATTAATCAAATTTTGCTGTTAAAAGAAAAGCTAGAGTTAAATTTCAGGCTGTGTCACAGATTTAGTATTTGAGTCAAATTAAACAATGAAAAAAAATTCATTTGTTTCATAAAGTCCTTTGCTGACTATTAGAGTTGTATTGTAAGTTAAGATCAATTCGATAGTTGATATCAATTTGATAGTTAATTTCAAATTCGATAGTTGATATCAATTTGCTAGTTCATTTCAAATTCATTAGTTAATATCAGTTATTAAAATTTTCTTTTATGATGATGACACAGTGTAAAACGAAATAAATTTGTTATATACTGTTTCATTTAGTTTCAAATTCGTTTCGTATCGTATCGATTCGTTATTCGGAAGTACTTCCGAATACAAATTATCAAATTTCGTTCCAAATTCCAAATTTTGCCGAAACGTATGCACATCTCTATTGTAAACTTACCAGTCTATGGAGATGCTAAGTTTATAACAGCTCTGGCTAAGTTAGCATCAACTTTGTAGTACTGCCCTAAATTCTCCCAGATTCTGAATGGTCCAGAGCATTCCAGATAAGGGGTGTGCAACCTGTATCTCCTACATACTAATGCCCTCCATGTGAAAGTGCTGCCCTGCAGTACATAAAATTCATATGTTACAGGAATTTCATTAGCTGAGGTGATCTGATTTCTTTCATGCAGCATATGAATTCTATATACTGCAGGGCAGCACTTTCTTGTACCTCCCATCAACATGCACTGCAAGTGTCACATGTGTCCTGGAAAATGTGCCTGCTCTAGCAGCGCTAAACTAGAAACTGGAACAAGAAACATGCTAGCAGATCCAGATGTAGGAAACTTATCTGTAACCTTTTAATTGAAGGTCGTCCACCTAATCATTCATTTCATAGATTAGCGTGTAAGTATTATTTTCTAAATTCCTGAGAAAATTGAAGAGGTATTAAATTCTACTTATCAAGCATTTAATTCCTACGCCAACACACTTTAAGTTACTTTTAAGGTATCTCGTGGGTAATTACACTGAAATATGCATCAATTTAAATAATTATCCACATTTTAACATAATTTTCACGCCCATCAAATAAATATATATATCGTACACGAAACGGTGAAACATGGACCGATGTTTTTCTTCTGTTTTCATCTCTATGATGTTGGATTATTGTGCACGGTTAAACCAAAGGTAGCACAAAGCATTGCTTACCGTGTCACCTGGTGCTGAACAAAGTGATATTTTAAAAATCTTCAACAAATATTTTATCTGAATCTGCTACCTTTACTGTCACGTACTCCCCCAGCAGCTCCCTCATCCTATAACCTCCGATCCAGGACCAGCACCTTACTTACAATACCACAATACAAAAAGAAAGTAGCTCGATCCTCATTTTCCTACAAAGTACCACAATTATGGAATAACCTCCCAGACGCCATCAAATTTCCCCCCAGTCTAAAGTCCATTAAGAGATCTCTATTAACATACCTCAATACGGAATGCACCTGTAAACATGTAACACAGTGAATATATTTATTTTCTGTTAATCTGTAAATTTGTGTTATTGTTTTTTAATATCTTGCATTTATTACTTTGTATTTCTGTAACAACTGTAACATTTCAATGTTCTTGAACCCAGGACATACTTGAAAAGGAGAGAAATCTCAACGTATCCTTCCTGGTAAAATAACTTTATAAATAAATAAATAAATACTTGCTTCACTTTAGAAGGGCACGTGACTTGGCGAAGTGGATGCAGGGTTAAAAATCACTACGCTAGACACAAAATAATGACTAAGTAGCCCACCATCCAACTTTCCTTAATTAAATGGTGCCACCACAGGTCATTAGCTAACATATGAAATGGAGGTGATCTGAAACGCCCTGTTCAATTATACACACAAAAACAGTTTAGTAGTACCGGCCCCACCAAACTCAATTTATTAGATCGTCCCAAAACTCAAGGCTGTTATAACAATGTCTCTTCCGGTAACGTGATTCTTAGATAAGGCAAAGGCAGAACTTAATAAAGGAATATTTATTGTGGTGAAAAAAGGGGTCACAGTGCATATACAGATATACAAGATTTTACAATTAATATCTACACCCACAAACAAAAAAATAAACAGAATAATGGTGTGGGAAGGGTCAATGAGGAGGGAGGGTCAGGATTGTGACACGCCAGTCCGAAGAGTTTGGGTTTTGAGGGAAGTATTTGAAGAATTGGAGGTTAGGGGAACTTCTGATAGGATGAGGTAGGTTGTTCCACATGTCCCGTGCCACTCTTGAGACATCTTACAGGTGTGAGCTAGGCTGGCGTCAGACGAGTGCGCTATGTGCGTTGTGACGCTGCAACGGGGCCGGTCACACACTTGTGCACGCTTGTGCATGCGCACAGCAAGCGTCCGTTATCCAAGCCTCTCCATCAAAGCACTAGGACACGCGTTGATGGAGCTGCAAAGTGCGATTCTCCATAGGAGGATCGCGCTTTGCAGTGTTGAGCGCACTCAAGTGATGTGTGATGTGGCCAGACAGGCGTCGAGTGGAAGGGACGTCCACTCTCACGGACGTTCCTTCCGCTCTCCAAAGACGCTCATCTGACACTAGCCTTAGTGGTGTAGGTGGAAACAGAAGACAGGTTGAGGTTGCCTGCTGACTGAAGTGATCTAGAAGGGATGTGCTTGTGGAGTAGGGAAGACATGTAAGGAGGGATTGTGTTACTGAGGGCTTTTAACGTGAGCATCAGTATTTTAAATTGTATACGGTAAGGTACAACGCCAATTGAGGGACCAGTAGAGGGGGGAGGTATATGAGGAATGTCGAATGAGAAGTATAAGCCGGGCAGTGGTATTCATAACAGATTGAAAGGGGGCAATGTGTGCATTGGGAGCCCAAAAGGGAGTGCATTACAAATCAAGTCGTGATATAATAAGTCCATGGCCAAGCATCTTGGCCATATCTTGTTCAGAAATGGTTGAGCATGAGCAATGGTTTTAAGGTGGAAATGACTTGATTTAGTGACCTGTAATTAAGACTTAAACAGCATTTGTCATAAAGAATAAGTGGATGCCTACTGCCTAGCATAATGGCAACATCTCTGATCTATAGCTGTGGAGACACAGGTTTAAATCCTAATCAGAACATCTGACCACAAAGTCTCTCATCTGTGGAGCAGCATGTCTCTGCCTTACGACTGCGGTGAAACAGGATCACCCTCGCCACCATGTCTCTTCTCTACAACCATAGAAAGCAGATTCAGACCCAGGTCAGACCACCTCACCAGCAAGACACCTAAAGATATGTACGTGCCAACCTCACAAAATATATAGCCCTTTTACTGTGTAGGTTTCCTCAGGAACAAGGTCAAAAACATAGGCGTGCACAAAGGGTGAGCCTAGTGTGCCTAGAAACACTCTAATGTTTGGTTAAGAGGTCCTCTTTTACCTCATACACTGACATTTTAGGTGTCTCTTATCTGGTTCATGATGAATAGCATAAAAAGTGACTGTGTCTCTGATTACAGGCTTGTTATTTCCAGTGAAAAAAGGTTCTAAACCTACGTTTTCAGTTAATAAATGTTCAATGGGTGGACAACCTAATGTAACGGGCTGTGTATGCCAGTGGTCAATGTAATTCTTTCCATTCTTGTAAAACTATATCTGTTGTTATAATGTGTCTGTGGAATCTGACGCTATATAAAAAGAAAGTATTATCAATATATGTCACTCCTTTCCATTGAGTAGATTTTCAATGACCTAATTGTCCTCTGATAACACTTGAATAATTAGTGACTGAAACTGGCCACAGAATATTGAATCATAAAATGTATTCGTTTCTCTTCAGCCGCCAGTGTAGTGCGTGACGCAACTGGGAGCATCAATGATACGATCACCTCAGCCATGAACTGCAATGGTTCTGCTGCCTGCGAACTCGGTTATGATTTCTCTAGATGTGACACAGAAAAATGTCCCTATGGCCTGATGAATAACTTTCAAGTAAGTAGCTGCATAGGTGTAAGTGGAGTAAACATCTACCGTAATTACTTGCTCTTCTATAAAGCTACTACCGTGTTTCCCCGAAAATAAGACACTGTCTTATAATTTTTTGGCCCCCAAAAAACACACTAGCAGGGTAATTGAAAGAGATCCGAATTGCTTGAGAAAGGTAACCGAATGCTGAAAATCAGTGTTCGGCTACCTTTCTTGGTCATTCGGCTATCCAGAGAGCAGGCAATTCGCCAAATCCTGACGAATTGCCTGAACATACGGTGCCTGTTCGGTGCCTGTTCGAGGGCAGTGAAATCCCCATAGAGAAGCAATGGTTCGTCTATTCAAAGAACACAAACCAGCAGTGAAAGGTTCCCGGAATGCCCTGCCATTCGGTGGTTTCATGCGGCAAGTTTATTCAGACGAATCCCATAGGCTTCAATGTTAAAAATATTCTGGTTTTAATTCAATGTCTAATAAACTGTTCATTATAATATTCTGCAGTAAAGAGTCTCTTTATTTATAGTTTTTTTAGGATATTTTAAGCATTTTTCTGTTTTTTTTTTTAAGTTTACTTATTTTTTCTGTAACAGCCTTTTTTATTATCGTTCCCTGGACCTTATATGTAAATTTCAGACATTTTCGCTCAGTAGTTTCTTTGCAAACAGCGTTTCACTTTTCAAAAATTCAAGCAAACTGTTTTTCTAATTTATTCACTTCACTCGTCTGCGGTGTCGGCTTTTTCCAGCGGCTTTGCTGCGTGTGATCGGCTCCTGTTCGGGTTTTTCCGTGGTTTTCGACAGGTTAATCCAGATGTTTTTGTGGGTTTTCGGCGTGCATTCGCCGGGTTTTGCGGTTAGTTTTCGTCAGATTTGCGGCAGCCTTTCCCTGCAATTCGGGGACCCTGTGGTGCTTGCAGAATACACCGCAGGGTCGCCGAAATGGGATCGGCAAAACAAACTGAATTGAAGAGAACGAAAAGTCACCGAACGTGCGGTGACTTTTCGGATCTTTTTGAATTACCCTGTAGGTCTTATTTTCGGGGTAGGTCTTATTTTTTATGTTGGTGGTTTTTTTTGATGGTTTACATCTGGTGTCACTCCGCCTGTGACAGGAGCTGGTGTTACAGGAAGCATCGGCTACGGCTGCGGCCACACAAGTGTTCTTTGAGCAGAAGGAACGCACTGACTGTGTCCATGTGACCACACTTCCCTGCGCCCGTTGCAGCTTTGTGAAGGCTGGACGGCGTGGGTCACATGTAGCAGCGTGCGCACGAATTGCATGCACTACCAATGGATGTGAATTCAGCCTCCCCGTCAAACAGCTACGACGGACGCAGACAGGGCTTCAAAGCATGATCCTCCATAGGAGGATCACACTTTGTAGCGCTGAGTGCACTAACTGCGCTCAGCAAGGTGGCCACACTGGCATCAGAGTGGAAGGAGCGTCCACTCACGGATGTTCCTTCTGCTCAAAGAAGACTCGTGTGACCACAGCCTTATGCCACTCTGCTCCCTCCGCTGCTGCCTCGCTTCCTCTCGCGCCGGTATCACTGATTCTCTCCCGCGACTCTTCAAGTTGCCCTACAACTAGGTCTTATTTTCAGGGTAGGTCTTATATTTTATCAGTTATCAAATAAACACACTAACAGGGTAATTCAAAGAGATCCGAATGGCTGGAGAAATGTAACCGAACGCTGAAAATCAGAGTTCGGTTACATTTCCTGGCCATTCAGCTATCCAGAGAGCAGGCAATTCGCCAAATCCTGGCGAATTGCCTGAACATACAGTGCCTGTTCGGTGCCTGTTCGAGGGCAGTGAAATCCCCATGAAAAAGCACTGCTTCGGCTATTCAGAGAACACAAACCAGCAGTGAAAGGTTCCCGAAATGCCCTGCCATTCGGTGGTTTAATTCGGCATGTTTATTCAGGAGAATCCCATAGGCTTCAATGTTAAAAATATTCCGGTTTTAATTCAATATGTAATAAACCGTTCATTATAAAATTCTGCAGTAAAGAGTCTCTTTATTTATAGATTTTTTAGGATATTTTAAGCATTTTTCTGTTTTTTTTTTAAAGTCCGAATTGTTTTTTTTAAGTTTACTTATTTTTGTCTGTAACAGCCCTCTTTATTATCATTCCCTGGATCTCATATGTAAATTTCAGACATTTTCGCTCAGTAGTTTATTTGCAAACAGCGTTTCACTTTTCAATCATTCAAGCAAACTGTTTTCCTAATTTATTCACTTCGCTCTGTCTGCGGTCTCGGCTTTCTCCGGCGGCTTCGCTGCATGTGATCGGCTCCTGCTCGGGTTTTTCCTTGGTTTTCAGCAGGTTAATCCAGAAGTTTTTGTGGGTTTTCGGCGTGCATTCGACGGGCTTTGCGATTAGTTTTCGTCAGGTTTGTGGCAGCCTTTCCCTGCAATTCGGGGGCCCTGTGGTGCTTGCAGAATACACCGCAGGGTCGCCGAAATGGGATCGGCAAAAGGAACCGAATGGAAGAGAACGAAAAGTCACCGAACCTGCGGTGACTTTTCGGATCTCTTTGAATTACCCTGTAAGTCTTATTTTCGTGGGAAAATTAACCAACATGGCTACCGTATCTTTCTATGGCTGCCACCTGCTTATTACATCTAAGAACGCTCGTTCTGTTACACTCCGTACGATGCAGTGGAGGATGTAACGTTTAAAGATTTAGGTTTGGTTTTTTATATATAACTTTTGAAGCAAATTTTTATTGGATCTCTTGGGTTCCATGGGTCTAACGTGGAGAAACCTAATACTTAAGGAATATGACTGATGCACCTCAGGGAAAACCTAGAAAATCTGACTGGAGAGTTATGTGCAAATCTTTTATTAGGTGTTTCTAAGTCAACTTATTTGATATTTAGAGTCTAGTAATCTTCCATTTCTTCTTGTACTTTAGGTAATGAGCATGGTATCAGGATTTGGTCCTCTCATCATTGCAGGAATCTTCTCGGCTACACTTTCTTCAGCGCTTGCATCACTTGTCAGTGCGCCAAAAGTATTTCAGGTATTGCAAACCAGTTATTTTAAATCATAAATAATCAAAAATAATAATGATAATAATAGTAGTTTCAATCACCACTAGCAGGTCTATTCACTAAATGGTGAAGTCTGGAGAATTGGCAGGAGAAGAGAACAATCTAGACCAAATAGCCAATTTGGAAAGAGAGATAAATGGGAGAATTTTTTGGTTTGGCTACTTTGACCTAGAATTTTCACTTCTGCCAATTCTCCTGACTTCACTGAATAGACCTGTATGTAACTGTGTTTTCTATAGGTGTTAGAACAGGGATCTCAAATGCTGGCCTCCCCGATGTTTATTTCCTACAACTCCCAGAATTATTTGAATGCAAAAAATTACCAGAGAACCATGGGAGGTGTAGTTCAGAAACATCTCGGGCTCCGTGAGATCCCTGTGTTAGAGAGTGTATTCTAATCTCCAAAAATACTCGACACCATGGATTTTTGCTTTGTCAGTCACTCCAGTTTGCGCTTGATATTGTTAAAAAGGATATTGTGGGCAAATTATGCCTCATATTACTCATTTCCATATTGAATGTAAGAATGTTATACATTTACTCCTTCAGATCCCGTGGAGGGGGTTTTCAACCGCAGGAATAAGTTATTGCAAGTCTACGTGTTCTGTAAATGCAACTCTGGACTTGCAGGTTCCTTTCATATCAACACACCCAGCATGTGCTGATATACTGTATCATGGTGATCCTTAACCCCTTCATTATAAAGTGATTTCCCCCCCCCCCCAAAGAATACATTGTTAGGATCCAGTGTTTTTTGGGGAAAATCATTAATTAATAATTATGCAGTAAGAAATATTTTGGAATATTCCCAGTGTATTTCATACTGTAATAACCTATTTGGCAGGGAGATGTCCCCATCTACTGGCCAAATGGAGGTAGCATAGTTCTGATCTCAGTGCAGGATCAGCTTGTGAGCTGTCAGAGACATTCCCCAGGTGGTTTCAGAAAGTGTTAGCACCACAGGCATCATGGTCATGGTGCTAAAACTTTGGGGGAACTTTCTGGAGCCAAAATGCAATACAGAATTCTTTTGCACCAAACAAATTTAATTTGCATTGATACAGCACAGTCCCAAGCCACTGTATCTGCTATTGCTGATCGTGAACACATGATCACAGTAACGAAGGGGTTAAGCAGGGGTCTCAAACTCACAGGAAAAAAAGAGTGTAAAAAAGAGATGGGTAATTATTTGGGGTGGGAGGGAACAACGATGATTTTACCATTACCAGTAACTAGGTGAACAATGCTGAAAAAGACGATGCTTAGGCTGGCGGCACACGAGCGTTTCTCAGAGAGAGGAAGGAACGTCCGTGAGAGTGGATGTTCCTTCCACTTTGAGGGTGAATTTGAAGCCTTACAGGGTTATTCAGAGAGCGTGAAAAGCAGGAGAATGACTGGAGAATGAAAAATTCTAGGTCAAAATAGCCGATTTGGAAAGTGAGATGAAAGGGAGAATTTTTCTGGTTTGGCTATTTTGACCTAGAATTTTTCATTCTCCAGTCATTCTCCTGCTTTTCACTCTCTCTGAATAACCCTGTGTGTGAACAACACTTGTTCAGTCGATTATTTGGTGTTTTGGAGATAATTTACAAGTTTATCTGGTACTAAATCCACGGAAACATCTCATTTAATTGACTCCAATCGCTCTGAATTCTTTCTGCAGAATTTTAGGCGTTGGTGATAGTGTAAGACTAATTAGCATTGGAAGAATCAGCGGTACTGAACGCAACACGTCTCGTCTGCTTTGTTTTATACCACAGGAAAGCATAATAGTTTTAAATTTCGTCCTCTAAAAGGCCTCAGTCTCAATGATTATCTTGGTTAAATATTATATAGCTACGCGCATAAAATGTAATGCGAGTTATGATGGCAGCCTTTTTGTAATCAGTTCAAGACAATGAATCACCCGAGTTCTGAGAGGTCGTTTAGAGTATTGGAACATTTTTATTGCAAAGAAATAAGTTAAGTGTATGTATTGATTTCCCCGCAGGCTCTCTGCAAGGATAACATCTACACAGCTCTCTATTTTTTTGCCAAAGGACATGGGAAAAACAACGAGCCAATCAGAGGATATGTTCTCACTTTTGTCATCGCGATGGCTTTTATTTTGATTGGTCAGTATATGCATGTTTTGATGAGTTCTGCAGGATCTTAGTTCCGAACCTTGCCCATAATTAGTTGCATTGCTTAAATAAATACATGAAGGGTTACAAGGGTTATTCTGCGATTCCATTTTGCGGACCCTAAACTATTCACCGCAGGGTCACCATAGTGCACCAAAGATGGAGTTGCTGAACTGGCCGCCGGAGACCGCCGAACTGTAGAGAAAAAAAAAGAAACTCTCTTGGCCCACGGTCAGATGAGCGATTTTCAGAGCGGAACGAACGCCCGTGAAAGAGGATGTTCCTTACACTCTGTCGCCCATGTGGCCACCTTGCTGAGCGCAGTTACTGCAGTTTGCGCTCAGCACCAGAGGCCTCGATCCTCCTTTGCAGCCCCGTCAAACACACATTGTAGCGTTTCGACAGGGAGGATTTCAGCACGATTGCTGTAGCGCATGCTATTCGTGCGTGTACTACAGCGTGTGGCCGGCCCTGTCGAAACGTCACAACGTCACAACGCTGCAATGGGCATCAGAAGGCACCTCAGTACGGGCGCATACAGTGCGCTCTTCTGACACTAGCCTTAGTCTCCTAAGTGTTTACACCAATAAAAATGTCTTAAAATGTGTCTGAATAATAAAAAAGTCCTTAAAAGAAAAACTAAAAAGGTCTGTTACAGAATAAAAATTTTTTTACAAAAAATTGGAATCAATCATTTTGTTGAAAAAAAAACAAAAAGGTATTCTAGAATTAAATAAAAAAGGTTTATTGCTGTAAATGAAATGAATAAACAGTTTATACAAAAAAAATAAAAATTATATTTTTTAAACTTTTTTATTGCAATGGGATTTGCCTGTTTAAACCTGTTGGACTGAAACACCGAAGATCTGGTCATTTTGCCGATATTTCGTTGCAGTTCGGCGATCTGTGAATAGATTATCAGGTCTATTCAAAGAAAGGTGAAACTCAGGAGAATGACTGGAGAAGTGAAAAAATTCTAGGTCAAAGTAGCCAAACCAGAAAAATTCTCCCATTTATCTCCCTTTCCAAATCTGCTATTTGGTCTAGATTGTTCTCTTCTCCTGCCACTTCTCCTGGTTGACACCTTTCTCAATAACCCTGTAACCATTTCTTCTCTATGGGACAATTTCTCTGCCGTCGAAGATTGCCGAACTGCGGCGAACTGCACCGTATTTCGCTATCACTTCACCTGTATTTGGCTAATTGACAGTTTAATGAATAGAATAACTGCCTCAAAATTGCAACGAATGGTGAAATTTGCTGGCAAGTTCGCCGCTTAGTGAATAATATTCTCTGTTGACATACAAGCTTCAGGATACACACTAAGGGCAGGGAAAACTTAAGGCTGCAGCTGTAAAACTTAAGTAGCCTGTGCTCTTAACCCCTTCCCGACCGCTGACGTACATAGTACGTTCAATCAGGAAGTCCCCTTAACGACCGCTGACATACATAGTACGTCATGGTCTCCTAACCTCCCTCCCTCCCTATACTCACTTCTCTCGCTGGGCTCCCATGGAGGACTGGCAGGCTGGAAGCCTGCCCTGCCTTTTCAGGGAGCCCGGCAGGTGTGATGACGTCATCTCCAGGCACCCCCCGCCTGCAGTAAAAAAATGACGAGGGGAGGGCCTCCCCAACTGTTCAAGGTACAAAAAAACTAATGGTACCGCTGGAAAAAAGAGAGTCTCATTAACCATTACCATGCTGGATCGCGATTCGGTGCCAATCGGCGTCACATTGCAATTCAAACCCGGAGGTGGCTGACATCTTGGTCACCCCGCCACCCACTGACATCCTCACCATATGTGTGAGGACATCAGTGGGCCAGTTAACCCCTATCTGCCAAGTGGAGATAGGGGGATCCTTTGGATTCCCGTATCTCCCAACCCATGGCATCTAGAGGGTCATGTTTGATATCATTGGAAAGGCCTGATCATGATTCCAGACATGACTAGGTTTGTTGTAAAAAAAAACAAAAAACTAAGAAACTTAGAAAAAAAGAAAGAAGAAAAAAAGAAAAAAAGAAGAATTGTCGGGGGGGTTTAATAAAATAGACCTAAGCTGGCATTTAAACATGATGAGCCTACAACAGTCAGATTGAGCTCAGCGCAGAGAGGTGAAATGGCTCAGTGGTGAAGGGGTTAAAAAGCAAATCATGTAAAAATTGGTTAATTCTAATCTCAGGACAAAATTTTGAAACTATTTAGCCGGGGTCTTTTTTGGTGGTTGTAGATTTTGAGGGATTAAATTTCAAAAAAGTGTGTTTTTACCTTTTGTTTCATCATCTTTCATATTTTATTTTACAGTAAAGTATACGATATGATGGACATAATGGTATCTTTAGAAAGTCCATTTAATGGCGGGGAAAAACTGTATATAATATGTTTGGGTTGCATAAACGAGTAAGAAGAAAATTTAACCTAAACACAAACAGCGCAGAAACGTAAAAATAGCAGCGGGAACTTTCGGACAGACTTTTGTAAAACCGCCCGGTCACTAAGGGGATAAATACATCTTGACCATTAAGCATTAACTCCTTCACTACCAAGTCATTTTCCCAAAAAATATATCAGTTAGTTTGTGTCTTGTTTTTCTTTTATGTTGATTTTTCTTTTTATTGTGTTTTCCGCATTCACATCGTTAACTGTGTGATAACGATGTGACTGGGGGATTTTGAAGAACTGATATACATGCTATTCTATATCCTTATAGCTGAACTGAATACAATCGCACCCATCATTTCAAACTTCTTCCTGGCATCCTACGCTCTGATCAACTTTTCGTGTTTCCACGCTTCCTATGCAAAATCTCCAGGTCAGTATGGACAGAACATGACACTTCATTGATGAGACTTCACCTGCATTTCTTTGATGTTCTTCATTCAGATCGCTGACGTTTATCATGGTGGCAACAATTGTGATTTTTTTTCCCCCATTATTATTATTATTATTATTCTTTATTTATAAAGCGCCAGCATATTCCGCAGCGCTGTTTAGTGGATAACTCTGTAATAAAGAAAAAGAACATTTACAGAAAACCAGATTCAATCCGTAGGTCATAGCTAATCATTTGGAGTCCAGTTGACAACTCATGTCTTTACTTAATTGTAAACACATACACGTAATTCTCATATTGTTTAAAGTACAGCAATGCTGATTTTTTTTCAAAATTCTTAATATGTTTTAGAAGAAACAGAAGGATCTATTCACAAAGCACCGAAATTGCGTTCAATTTCTGTGCTTTTTCCCCCGACGCATTTCAGCTCACTCCGGCAATTCCATTTCACCGAAAATATGATGCATTTACTATTTAGCGTATGGTCACCGTATTTTGCTGAAACTGGAGTCGCCGAAGCAGTTATCGGGCACTGACAAAAACCCGCCGAATCGTGCTGATAACTGCAGAGTCGCCATCGACGAATTCCACCGAACTACTATTCTAATAGGACTTTCAGTCAATAAAAAAGTATCTATATAATAAAAAATTTTTTTTAAATAATAAAAAGGTCTGTTTCAAAATAAAAAAATCTTTAAAAAACAAAAACATCTTCTAAAAAACACAAAAAGCTAGGAAAAGGTCTTTTAAAAATAAAAAAATAAAAGTTTTTTGCAAAAAAAATAAGAATAAACGGGGTTTTTTAATCCAATGGGATTCGCCTGTTTAAACCTGTCAAATTGAAACACTGACAATCAGGGCATTTCGCCAGAATTTCAGTGCTGTTTGGCGTTCTGTAAATAGAAGACATGATAGTCTTTTATGGGACAATTTCGGTGCCATTGAACGCAGCCAAATTGCACTTTTTGACCCGATATTGTATCAAATGGTGGAATTCCTTGTACAGTGCAATTGGGGGCCAATTCAGAGGTTAGCGAATAACCCCTATAATCGTAAGCCCGTGGTACACATCAGGTTCTTTGGATGTGTTGAGTTTCAAGTTAAAGAACATGGCAATTGATTGTATGTCTATACAATACTTTATTGGCATTGAGAATACTTGTGTAATTTGTGCTGGGGTCAGACGAGTGTACTATATGTGCCCGTACTGACGTGCCTCCTGGTGTCCATCGCAGCATTGTGACGCTTCGATGGGGCTGGCCACACACTGTAGCGCACGCACAAATTGCGCACACTACAGCGGACGTGCTGCGGTTGTGCTGAAAGCCTCCCCGTTGGAGCGCTACGACGCGCGCTCAACGGGGCTGCAAAGCGCAATCCTCTATAAGAGGATCGAGCCTTGCAGCGCTGAGTGCATTAACTGTGCTCAGCAAAGTGGCCAGACGGGCATCAGAGTGGAAAGAACGTCCAATCTCATGGACATTCCTTTCACCCTGCAAAACGCTCATCTGACCCTGGCCTTAAGGCTAATGTCAGACGAACGCAGTGATCACGTCCGTGTTGCCGCACAGTTTAACGTCCGTCATAGCATAGAATCATGATCAATAGAGACACACACACGAAGTACGTGCGCACCGAACTGCGCACGCACAACTTTCGTGGCACATGGACGCAAGTTAGGCAAGAACGTAAAACCGCTACCACGGACGCGCAGAGTGAGCCACATCCGCATAGCGTTCTGTGTGAGTGATGAGATGTCAGACGCAGCGCATTTGCGACGTCCAGCACCTTGACGCACAAAATGGCTTTTCATATCCTTTTCAAATTTTTATCATTTTTCATATTAATTTTATTTCCCATAGTTCCCTTTTTTTTTCTACATCCATCAAGAAAACGGATCATGTGGTGTCTACAGTATCTTCCGTCAGTACGTCCGTCCGTTGTGCACGCACACGGAGTGCGCTCAGACTGCGTTCATCTGACATTAGCCTAATGTTTAAATGTTCATATGTTTGTAATTAATAGTATTCCATGTGTGCAGATGTTACTACAACCGCTGTTCATGCCCTCGATGGAATAATAAAGTGGAGGAGAAAAAGAACTTCCAGGATAAACACAAGATCAAGAAAAGGAAAAAATAGCAGGATTTAAGCCTGTGTTTTTAGATATAGAGGTGTGATATATTGAGCAAGCTATTTAGTAGTGGATTGGCAAAAGTTGCAGTTGGGCAATTACCTCCCCCCCTAGGCTTCTCGAATACAGGACATGTGGGTCCCAATCTCATAGCCCCATTCCTGATTAAATACAGTATGAGCTGTTCTATACACACAGCACTGCAGGAGAGAGGCCTCTATGGGGTCAATTTACTAATTTATAGGGGAGTTAAAAGGATTATATTAGTACTGATTAAGTATTCTTAACCCCTTCATTACTATAATCGTTTATACATGATCAGCAGTAGCAGACAGAGTTGTCTGAGATTGTGCTAATAACACAATCAGGAGCTATGCTGTGCCTTTGCAAATGCAATTCATTTGTTACAAACAAGTTTCATTGCATTTGGACTCCAGAAGGTGCCCCCAAAGTTTTAGCACAAGGGGCATGATGCCTGAGGTGATAACACTTTTTTAAAACCACCTGGAGAATGTCTCTAAGAACAGGTATCCAGCTGACCTCAGAACTGCAGTAACTCCGTTTGGCCACCAGATGGTGACATCTGCCTGCCCAAATAGGTTAATACAGAAAAAAATGCATTGGGTTTATCCCCAAATATTTCTTACTGTAAAATTAATAAAAGTGAATCTCTAAAAAAAACACTGGTCCCTGATCGTGTCTTTTGGAAAATCATTTGGTATTGAAGGGGTTAAGGAAGTTTATTTTTCCCACAGCAACATGTATTACTCGGGGGAGGGGGGTTAAGGTAACATACTCTATTCAAAGAATATTTAGTTTATATAACATATAATTCTGTAAAAAATAGGATGATGTGTATATACCAAAGAAGTGAGAATTTGAAAGGGATGTTTTTGGGACCACAAAAGGGCTGTTTACTATTTGCCTCCCTGGCCAGTGCTAACAAGCCCTCCTCTGAATCAATAGATATTTCTGTATGTGAATGAGCCACTAAAAAGCATGAAAAATTACCCATTTCACGTTGAGGACAATTGCTGAGTGATAGAATGATTGATGTATTTAAATGATACCGGGGGTTATTCACACACATTATAACAAACACCTGCAAATATCGAGTTGTTGCAATGGCAAGGAACATCAGCATTTCACAAAAGAGAAAAACAAACAGCAGGAGAAGCTTCACTGTGAAGCTTCTCCTGCAGCTATTTGGATTTGCCGTTTGTGAAACGCCATGGGCCACATTACATTCTTCTCGCTAACGTTAGCACTCACCTGAGTGAGCGTTAACATTAGTCCTGGTGGCCCTAGCGGGGGCCACCTACATTATAATCCAGACGCTAACGGGTTAAAAAACCCATTAGAGTTTGATATCTTGCGATTTTCAGCGCGAAGTTACTGAACTTTGTGCTCTCTATACTTAACATGGGGAGCGCAAAGAGTTAATTAGCGTTAGGATTACAAAGTCCTAACTCTAATTACCGTCTGGCTGCGGTTACACGAAAGTTAACCACAGCCTGGACTTGGTGCTAACGGATTCCGCTGCTGCAGAACCGGTTAGCACCAGCCAGAAACCTCCCCCAAAAAATCAGATACTCACCTCCTATGCCACGGCGAGGGCCGTGGCTCCAACCGCCTCCTCCGTCCGGCGGGAGCGGGGAGAGACTGGGGGAAAAGTCCCCTAGTCTCCCCCTGCGGATCACTACGCTGACCTGCCGGATCTCATGAGGCAAGATCCAGCAGGTCATGTGACCGGCGCCGTCTGCCTCAATGGAGTTCTATGGACTCCAGCAAGTGAATGCTCGTGGTGGCGCTTAGCGCTGCCACGCCCATCCCGGGGCTTAGCACCGATAACGATGCAGGCAGCTGTTTTAGCACCTGCATCATAATATCGCACTATAACATCGACGCAAAGGGTAAACCTGCAGGCACAGGTTTTTCTCCTTTGCATTCCCGTTTTAGCGCGATGAACGTAATGATGCCCCATGTTTATTGTCATTGCAACAACGGCAGTTTTCATAGTTGCTTGCAATTACGGCGAGGCAATAGCATTCTCTGAATAACCCACTGAGTCAAGGTCTGCTCTTTTGTGTCTTATATTAATGTAACATACAAGTCTGGTCTGGTACCTGTAAGCAAATGAATAGATTGACGTGTTATAGTTCACATTTTGAAAATTCGCACAAAGTGCACAGCTGCCCAGCAATCTTATACATTGTAATACTGGGAGTGTTTTCTATGAGACATAAATGTCAATAGGCATGATAAAATATATACATAGTTTAAAACATGCATTGCTGTATTGTTTTATTGATTATTCAGTCAAGAAGCGTGACACAATATAAATTATACCAATGGTACAATCAGGGAATTTTATAGTAATATCGACAATCGGTCTTTGGTGATCTAGGAGCCAGGAGGTGTTTACCAGGTCTTGCTAAAGAGTCCTACTCCCTATGTTTGTCCTAATAATACATATTTTGTATTGCGAACTGAAAAAGATAAATTATTGTGTACTCACCAGTTAACTGGTATTCAGCTGGTGGTCTGTCCCAGCTAAACTGGGTAGAAATATTTATTTCCTAGGAAATACCCTTCAAGTAGCTAGGATCATAGATCTGCCAAATAAATTGACTCCAAAAGGTTTCCTTTAGCACTCAGATGTCCACTAACTATTGTGAGTTATATCACTTTCAGATATTCTTACACATATTCATATCACAGGGGGATGTTCATCATATATTGAAAATGAACATGAGCCCACAAGCACAACACATTCCATGTGAACACCCACTAACACAGAAATAGCACCAACTCCATTATTTGGATGTTCTGAGTTTCAAGTGAAGGAACCAGTGGTTGTTTGGAAAATCATTTTTAATTAATTATACAGTAAGAAATATTCGAGAATATTCCTAACATATTCCTTACTGTAATAACCTATTTGACAGGCAGATGTCACCATCTACTGGCCATAAGGAGTTACTGCAATTCTGGACTCCGTGCAGGACCAGCTGGTGAGCTGTCCGTTAGAGACATTCCCCAGCTGGTTTTAAAAAGTGTTGGCACCTCGGTCATCATGGTCACATTTTAAAATGTTAGGGTCATGTTCTGTAGACTAGATGGAAATGAATTTAATTTGCAATAAACCATATTCCTTTGCATTGTCCTTGTGGAACACCATATTAAATCAACTATAGCCAATATTGCGGCATTCAGGAAGTGCCTTACAGATCGAGTATAGTCGATCATGGTAGAGAATGAGTTACAGGGACATGATGGAGTGCACAGGGGGTCATGGTTTAAAACAGCTATTTGGTAACCCCAGTGTATCCCTTTAAACAAAACAGTAGCAATAGTCAGTCATGTTTATACATCTATGGTTGAAGTAGCTCATATGTAGAGGCAACACCTCACCATCATTCAGCTTCATCGTCTGCTCCTGTAATTCCACTACATGTGGATTGTGATGGAAGCCTCCGCCACCTTTTCAATGACTTGGATTACAAGTGTCTGAGACTGGCTGATGCGGGCACTCACATATATAATGTGTGCCCTTTGGAGAGGAGTGGATGCCAGCCTCGTGCCCGCAGATTATGGGTGATTATGGCAGAGACTGTTCAGAGCATTTGGGCATTGCCATACTGTATGTGATTTGTTTTAAAAGCATGTTTCTGTTTAGCAGTTTTTAGAGTTGTTCCTTTGTATTAGTTTAAACTTCCCCTCTAATTGCACTGGAGAGATACTCTTATCACTGGAGAGGAGGGTGGTCCTCAGAGACAGAGTCGTATTGTTCTGGTCCCCTCCCCAATAGTAAACATCCATTCCCCTGCATTAAGCTGTGTCTGATGTTTGGGGAGAGATACATAGAAATATACAGCACTCCCTCAAGTTCTGGCTGAGGGTTGTGAGAAGTAAAGCAGCTGCGTATCAGCTTGGCTGGAGAGAAGACGCTATAACAGGGTCAGGTGTGGTCCACAAGCCGGAGACCAGTCACCCCCAGTTGCTGTTACATGGATGCTCAGGCTCTTCAAGATACTCCTCCTCTGCATCTTTCTCTCATCCAGTATCTTATTCACGCACACTGCACATATTTATGCAACCAGAGGCATATTGTATATATAAAGAATGTACACACTTACTATACAACCCTATCTCGTGTAATAGATCGGTAAAATATACTCTTTATTGAGCATATGTAAAAAAAAAAAAACAACGACTAATATATAATCTCTAATGTTTTACATAAAGGTTGGAGACCTGGATTCAAATACTACAATATGTGGGTGTCCCTCTTTGGGGCCATGCTTTGCTGTGGTGTGATGTTCGTAATCAACTGGTGGGCTGCTGTCATCACATATGGCATTGAGCTATTCCTCTACATATATGTGACCTACAAGAAACCAGGTATGAATATAAGCAACTCTTCAGGGCTTGATTAAGACTCAGCTCTCGGCTCATAAGTGAAATTATGAACCTTCTACTAGTTCTATAGAGATTAGAGAGTCCACTCTGACAGAGTATTGTTATGAAGCTGTGCATTATAAAAGTCTGGATAGTTATATGATCACTCTGACATACAACTGCATTGAACAAATAATCAACATCAACCTGAACTAATAGTTTATAAAACTAAACACGTAGCTCTGTTCACTTTACTATTCGGAAGTAGAAGAGCTTGGACTCCTGTTCAAGCTCAACTTGAGGTCCTTGTTGTGGCCAAACAGCTGGGATATCTTAAACCTGAAACTGCAACGTTTGCCCAAACACATATTCATACAGAAAAAAAAGACAAAGCTGAAAAAAAGTTATAATAATGATGTAAAAAAGAAAACTAAAGAACTACAAGGAATAACCATATGTTCAGAGAACACGTCGAGCACCACTCCGAGCTTCTGCGCCAACTTTCCATCGCTTTCCGATGTCTTGGTAATATCGACAGACTGGACATGATCACGATAACGAAACAAGGTCTTGGAAGACCCAGGTTAATATGTATGGAAATCCAATTAAGAGTAGCAAGAACATTATAAATGCTCATTTAAGGAGAGTTGAGGAATTGATTAATGTTTAACACTTACATTTTATTTCTTTTCTTTTTATTGGAAGAATTATTTTCAGAATATTTCTAGTAAGTCACCCTGCACTTGGCAATGTCTTCAGATCACACAGTAATATGGTATTTAGTGCATATCCCAGACTCCGTTACAGCACTGAGGAACATTACAACAAACACAGGTCCCTATTCTGAGCCTGTCAGCAACAGGGAATCAATAAAGGTAAACAGGGCTTCCATCCGAAATATTGGGGCCCTTTACTGAACCACTGGCTAGGACCCCCTTCTGTCAGCTGCCCATTTCAATAAACTAATTCAAAATATAACACTTTCTGCAAACCATATTTTACTGGGCGTGGGCTAAATCCCTGGTGGTCCAGCAAGGGGATAAAAAGTGTTTCCTTGTGCAGATCACACTAATTGATCCCTCCGTTATGAGCCAAAGTGCTCTGGCCGGCCCCTAGATTCTGCTGCCCACTGGGAAAATTGCTGGTATCTTAGTTGACCAGTCCTGGGTGACATGGAGAGGCCCTTACATCTTTGGCACTCATGGTGCACATAGGGTTTGGCAAGGGCCCCTGGAGCAACTGTGCCCCTGAACATGTCATGGGCTGATGGCTGCCCTGAAGGTAAATATCAATGCGAGCCCTTTAGTGACTCCCTGTTACCAGCTCTGTTACATCAAAGCCTCTGTACTAGCTGCTTCATAAACCAAAAATAGCACAAGGCACTCCAGGAAATTAGTGGCGTTTGTTGAGGACAAGCAATGTTTCGGTTAAAATAACCGAGTTGGGCCGTTATTCTTAATGGCTTGGATGGAACTGGGTCAACAGTATTAGTAAATCTCGGTCACTGATTGACTAATTATCTGGACCTGATACACTGAGGTACTGAACATGCATGAGAATTTTCCAGGAGTTTTTCCTGCTCCATCACATTAGGTGGGCAAAAAAGAATGACGCTAATGACTTGGACAGTGATTAATTATTTCCCGATATATGTCCTTTCCAAGCTTTTTTTTTCTATAGGTAAATTTTTAATCAAATTTTCCTTATTTGGCCTTAAAATAGTGTATTGTGATATGTATTGTAAAACAGTTCTGTCACCTCAACGCTTATTTCTTATGAAGTAAAATAAAATTACAATACGTATATATATATTTTTTTGTCCTAGATGTTAACTGGGGATCATCCACTCAAGCTCTGTCCTATACAAATGCCTTAAACAGTACTTTGTATCTAAACAGTGTTGATGAACATGTGAAGAACTTCAGGTATTCTAGAGTACAAAGTAACCGCTCCAATAAATGTATTATACTCTGTTAGCAAATAAGCTAGTAGGTAATGTCTGTTTTGTTTTATTTTCAAGACCTCAGTGTCTGGTCCTTACAGCAGCTCCAATGACAAGACCTGCTCTCCTCGACATAACACATTCATTTACAAAGAATATAGGACTTTGTCTATGTTGTGAAATATTTTCGGTAAGTCAATTAATTAGTAATTTTATGGATCAACTCATTCAGTGATGCAGGAGGGAAAGGTAAATTTTTCCCTTGAGGATTGCATGATGGCGGGCGCTTCACTATCGTGATTATGGATACATGATCAGCAGTAGAAGACAAAGCACTGCTAAAATGTCTTGGTGATTAAAAGGTTAAATAGCTGGTCTTGCCACTTGGATGAGAAAGAGAAATCTTTTGGTCTCTATCAACTCTCACTGGGATAGGAATAAACTATTATATTACTATTACTATATATCCTGGCAGGAGGCCATGTTGTCCTCCAGATGGTCTGTCAGTCACAAGCATAGACTCAAGGAGCCTTGGTGTGGAGTAGTCAGAGTCAGAGTATTCCACAACTCCATTGTCTGTGGACTATTAGACTATCATCACAGATTTAGACAGAAAAGTGAGCATCGCGGAAGCTGTTCTAGTCTTAGTAGAAGGCAGCACCGCAGATAAATTGGCCAGGCAACCATGCCTACGGCTCTATGTAAGAAATTTCAGTGAACGATTTGAGAATTATTAAGGCAAGCAATCCACCCACCTGCCAAGATAACGCAGTGAGAGGTGGTAGTTATTCTTCAATGGCTTTTTCCTTTTTTGCTAGCGTTTGTATGCAATTTTCAAAGAAGATTGCAGTGGCTTTGCCCCAAATTTCAAGAGTGATACTATTTAACAAGCAAAAATAAAAGTTACATTTTATTAGATTCTTGACAGGCTGCTGCAATCCATTTGTTGTCATACACCTCAAGGGTTACCCCCTACTATACATGCAGATCCCTGTCGAACAATCTTAATATGAATCCAGCATGTTCATCTATACCAGTGGTTCCCAACCGCGGTCCTCAAGTACCCCTAACAGGCCAGGTTTTAAGGATCACCTTGGGGAAATGTAGACTGAATCCTGCAATCACTGAGCAGCAAATCATATCACCTGTGCTGTGCTTCAGATATCCTGCAACCCTGGCCTGTTAGGGGTACTTTTGGACCGCGGTTGGGATCCACTGATGTATACCACGATTGGTTGCAGAAAATATCTAGTTGTGTTATCAGTCACACGCATACAGTCAAGGAGCCACGTCTGGACTACTCGGAGTATTCACCACTCCATTGGCTCTGGCCTATTAGACTGTCATCATTCATTTAGCCTGAAAAGTAAGCATCACAGAAGCTGTTCTAGTTCTAGAGAGCAACACCGCAGATCAGTTGGCCGGACAACCGTGCCTGCGGCTGCATATGACAAATTTCAGTGAACGATTTGGGAATTATGAAGGCAAGCAGACCTGTGTAATGTCCTATCTCTGTTACGAGTTTCCCCCTGGAGCAAGGAGAGAGTAAGCATACAGTACTCGAGTTCTAAAATATCACACAGAGGCGTCTGCACAAACATGAAATAGATTATGTTGCTTTTAAGGATTACAATTTAAAGCATTAAACGAAAAAGAAAATCACGTCTGGCAGTTTAATCCCCTCAGAAAAATAGATATTTTTTGTTGTTGCGATAAGACCTTTTGCAGTTCTTAAAATTCAATATCTACTTCTTCTCAATAATATTCTTTAGCTTCCAGTCGCGAGTCATTAAAAGCAGTTAACTAGTTTGTGTACAGACACCCCCACGTCCCAGCTATCCGCTTTAACCCTTGAAGAGCCACTGCAGCGGAATTAAAATGCTTCTGAATTTATGAAATGACACTTTGCGGCAAGGATTAAGTGCCGCCACTTTTATGACAGTTAAGCTCTCAACCTATGCGGCACGGTATGGTAATGGGTAATATCATACTGCTGTGATCTTCATTGTCAGTAATAAAACGAGAAAAAGTTTCTGTCTCTGATTACAGCTTCAAAACAGAAATGAGAGACAGGGTTGAATTGTAATGGTCCGTTTTCATTTTCTAATCTTTCATTTCACGGAACCTTTATTGTGTTATGCAGGGCCCGCGTGCGCAGGCCGTAAAAGAAATGAACAGTGGTATGATCAAAAAACAATTATGGTTAACAAAGAACAAGATGAAAGCGTTCTACGCTGCGGTCGCAGCCGAGAATATCCGAGAAGGCGTAAAACCACTTCTTCAGGTAGGCTTTAAGAGGAAAAATGAATAAATGTGTATTCTTGCGGAAAGAGAAAATAGACGACTTTGTCGTAGTAACGTTAATGAGTTCTTTTTGTAAATGCTACCGTACCTGGTACAGGGAGAACCAGTTTTTATTTTTGCATAGAACTAATGTTAAATTCACAGGAATAAGTAATTACTGACAAAAAGAATGGTCTAGTCTGATTAATAATTCAGTTGGACTAACAGGGTTATTCAGAGAGCACCGAAATGTCGCCGACATTTCGGTGCCCTCTCATTCCCCGCACTTCGGGGAATCACGGTACGCCACCCTGTAGTGTATTCAGCATGCACCGCAGGGTCCCCGTAGTGCAGGGAAAACTCGCCGCAAACCCACCGAACACCCGCTGAACACTCACCTGCAGAAACCGCAGCAAAAACCATGCCGGAAAAAGCCAACGAGCCACCGATCACAGCGCAGAGCAGTCGCCGGAAAAAGCCGGCAAGCAGGAGAACTGGGTAAAAAAACAAAAAACAGTACGCTTGAAAGTTCGAAATTTGAAACGCTGTTTGCAAAAAAACTACTGGACGAAAATGTCTGGAATTTACATAAAAGATCCAATGAACGATAATAAAAAGGGCTGTTAGAGAAAAAAGAAAATGTTGCCCAAAAAATGCCTAAAAGATCCATAAATAAAGAGACTTTTTACTACAGAATAAAATAAACGGTTTATTAGATATTGGATTAAAACGGGAATATTTTTAACATTGAAGTCTATGGGATTCTCCTGAATAAACCTGCCTAATGAAACCACTGAACAGCAGGGCACTTCGGCAACTTTTCACTGCTGTTCGGTGTTCTCTGAATAGATTAACCATTGCTTTTCTATGGGGGGTTTCACTGCCCTCGAACAGCACTGTACGTGCAGCCAATTCGTCAGAATTTGGCGAATTGCTTGCTCTCTGAATAGCCAAATGGCCTCGAAATGTCACCGTACACTGAATTTCAGTGTCCGGTGACATTTCGGGGGCCAGATCGACTCTTTCTGAATAACCCCTTATAAGTTTGAGGGAAAAGTTTGTGACTCAAATCTGCTATCAAATCGTAAAAATGGAAATAGAACAAACGGAAGAAGAATGAAGATTCTTGGAAAAAGGGATAGTGAGAGGCAGAGCAATCAGAGCAGGTCATTCCGTGTTCTTATACATGTATTAAGAGAAGTCATACTAGATACTGATTGAAAGATCTAAGCGGAAAGAAAGCAGCGATACATTGTATAGGTGAGGTGTGACATTTAAAGTGAACTGCGCTCGACAGGTTCACTTTAAATGTCATGTTTCACCTAGTGATTGATATCACATTGATCATAAAGATCAAAGCCATATATCATAGCAGACAGTATACATATCCATAAGTTAGCCCTTGGTAGTCTAAATGGGTAGAGGACCCAAATAAACATCAAAGAAATATGTAATAGTAACGGTACAGCATACCTTTGAAGAGAAACGTGTGTTACTCCCTTCACTATACTCATTCTACAAGGCATCTGCTGGTGCCCCGATATCAAGAATAGGCAGTGTTTTACTGCAGCAATGCAAAGCAATTTATTTATTTTTACTAAAGAAATTCTTTTACAATTGGGCCCCAGAACATACCCCTGTAGTTTTAGCACCACAGCACCCAAGGTCTCCCGAGCTTTCTCCTCCTGTGTTGGACCATGTTACTGCCTGGCTATCAGCTGTCTGCAACTGAATGACTTGCCGTTTTCTTAAGTGCAACCTCTCGAAAACTGTACTTTTAGGCCAACGTCAGACGAACGCAGTTATCACGTCCGTGTCGCCGCACAGTTTGACGTCCGTTGTAGTATAGAATCATAATCAATCGAGACCCACCCACGAAGTACGTGCGCACCGAACTGCAGACGCACCACGCACTTGGCAAACGGACGCAAGTTAGGCAAGAACGTAAAACCGCTACCACAGACGCGCAGAGTGCGCCACGTCCACGTAGCTTTCTGTGTGAGTGATAAGATGTCAGACGCAGCGCATTTGCGACGTCCAGCACCTTGACGCACACAATGGCTTTTCATATCCTTTTCAAATTTTTAGCATTTTCCATATTAATTTTATTTCCCATAGTCCCCTTTTTTTTCTACGTCCGTCAAAAAAACATAGACCGTGTGGTGTCTACAGTATCTTCCGTCAGTACGTCTGTCAGACTGTGTTCATCTGTGTCATCCCAGGACATACTTGAAAACAAGAGAAATCTCAATGTATCCTTCCTGGTAAAATCCTTTATAAATAAATAAATAAATAAATCTGACATTAGCCTTAATCTTGCCTCTCTCTAATGCCAACATTCCTGCACCAATTTCCCTTCAGATGAATGGGGCCACCATTACTTCTACCTCACAGGCTCGTTGCCTCGGTGTCCTCCTAGACTCTGATCTCTCCTTCACTCCTCACATTCAGTCACTAACCAAATCTTACTGCTTCCACCTAAAAAACATTGCACACATCCAACCCTGTCTTAATCAGGACTCTGCTAAAATGCTCAACCAAGCTCTTAATGCACTGTAACAGGCTTGTTCACCTCACATCCCGCACCTCTCACACCTCGCCCCTTTGTCAATCTCTACACTGGCTCCCTGTTTCCTTTAGAATCCATTTTAAAATACTGGTGCTCACGTACAAAGCTCTCCGTACCCGCACCCCTGCCTACATCTCCTCCCTTATTAACAGGAATATCCCATCCCACCCACTTTGCTCTGCCAATGATCTGACGTTATCATCTCCTCGTAACCGCACCCCAAATCCCGCCTTCAGCAACATCCGACTCTCTCCGTGTCTCCAGTCCTTCAACAAGTCTCTGAAAACACATAACTTTAAAGAAGCCTTTAAAGAAGGCTCACTCCATAATCCCCCACTGTACATTACTTGCTCCATCTTCCCACCCAGCTACCATGCACCCCACTCCCTCATACTCTGTTATTTACCCTCACTTAGTGTGTCACCCCTCTCCTATTAGATTGTAAGCTCTCAAGCAGGGTCCTCTCTCCTACAGGTTTGTGTGTTTAACTTTTATGTATATTTGTAACTCTGTCTCTTCCATTATACAGCACTACAGAACTTGTTAGCGCTTTATAAATATTTGTAACTATAAAGCAAAACCAGCTGGGAAATGTGTCTGAAATACATCTCCCCAGCTGGTCCAGTACAGAGTCCAGTGTTGCAGAAGCTCCTTTTGGCCAGCAGATGGCAACAGCTGGCAGCCAGAGAGGTTATTATAGTATGGAATAAATTTGAAATATTTCCAAACATTTGATACTGTATAATCCACATTTGGCTCAATTCAGCAATACAGATATGTTTTTCGACAATTAGTATGTCAAGAATCGATATCGAGCAAATGAATAGCCAGGATTTATTGTCAAATCAACCGGACAATATAACTGTAGGCGATAAGAAGGCCCTTATTATTATTATTATTATTATTATTGTCATCATTTATATAGCGTCAACAGATTCCGCAGCACTTTACAATAATCAAAGGGAACGAGATAAGCGGACATATGATGGAAACAACAGGTGTAGAGGGCCCTGCTCATAGGAGTTTACAATCTTGAATTGAAAAACAATGAAGAGTGATCAAGAAATAAGCACCATTGGTGCAATGCTTTCAAAATAAAATACTGGTAGATTATCATTGCTAGGAAGATTGTACAATTTCTGGGCAATTGATTGACTCGCTAGAACCTTAACATCATATTCAATTTATATGCTTTTATGGTGTCTGAGCGGGTCTATTTTTTTTGATGTCAGAATTGCTGTAATGGTCCTTGAATTCTAATCATTCTGTTTTAGGTATTAGATCATTATTATTATGCACATTGGGTTGTATCACCTATGACAATTTCTATGTACTTTAATTTGCATGACAAGTGACCTCCTCCCTTTTCGCTCTCTAGTCTTATGTATGTCTGTGTTTTGGTTAATTACAATAAAGGTGTTAATATTGTTTTATTTGCCCTATATTCTGCATTATTCCCGAATCATCCCTACCTCTTGTGCGGAGATAAGGGCCTTACGACTCCTCTCACATCAACTGTTTTGTGTATAAATAATAATTCTACATACAGAAAAAATGGCGTCGCGCCTGTACTCACCAGAGCGGCTGCAACAGCCAGGAGTAACAGCCCATGTTTATGTTTTAGAAATAATAATTGCCTATAGAATGAGCCCTACTTATATTGGGTATGACAGGTGATCTTTAAGAATCTTAGCTCTGTAAAGAACAATGTGTCAATCATGGAGTGAACCGCTGCACCACGAAATGCATGTATTTATAAAACTGCTGTGTCGTGCACATGTATTTTATAATGTATAAAGTCAGTAGCTAAAATATTGAAGAAATCCAGCACATCGTGGTATATTAGAAACAATGTTTATTCCATCACCAACAGAACAGATGTTTCGACCTCACATAGGTCTTTGTCATACTTGATCATGGCCTTTCCAATGATACCAAATATGGCTAAGTTTGGTGTAGATAAAGAAATAATAATAAAAAAAAAAAAAATTTTAAAAAAAATGTTCTTGTCTGGGGTGTATAATAAAATAGGGGTTTAATTGATGTTTATACATGATGAGCATAAAATGGTCAAAATGAGCTCAGTGCACAGAGGTTAACTGGATTTTGGGGATTAAATTTTGAAAAAGTGTGTTTTTCCATTTTTTTCATCATATGTCATATTTTTTTTTATAGTAAACTATACAATATGATGGAGATGATGGTATCTTTAGAAAGTCCATTTAATGGCGAGAAAACGTTATATAATATGTGTGGGTTGCATAAACGAGTAAGAGGAAAATTTACATTATTTAAATTTAAACCTAAACACAAACAGCTCAGAAACGTAAAAACAGCAGCGGGCACTCCCATAGGTTTCAATGTAAAAAATGTAATATATATATATATATACTGTATATATATATATTTATTTATTTATTTTTTAAAAAAAGACCATTTAATCTTTTCATTTTTTCAAAGAGCTTTTTGTGTTACTTAAGGCTAGGGTCAGACGAACGCATTTTTCGCGTCGACCGTGGAAAAGTGCGGTCGAACGAACGGACATATTTTTTCACGGAATACGCGGTAGCGGTCATACGATGCGCCTTTTCGTCCGTGATTTTGTACGGATCATCATAAAACACTTTTTGTGTCTGGACGTTATGTTGGCTGGACATTAGCAGCGTCTGATGTCTCCCATCACACACACACGCCGCTATGTGGACGCAGCGCACTCTGTACGTCAGTAGTAGCGGTTTGACGTTCTCGAAAAAATGCGTTCGTTTGCCACTTGCGTTGCGCGGACGAACTTTCGTGCGGCCGTACTTCGTGTGTTCCCCGGCATTGGACGTCATTTGCTGCTAGCACGGCCGTGATTTTGTGCGGCTAAACGCACGTTAAAGCTGCGTTCGTCTGACCCTAGCCTAAAACAGTTTTAAAATTTTTTAAAAGATGTTTTTTATTTTATTTTTTTACAGACATTTTTATTATTTTTTAATGACGTGAAAGCATGGGACATACGTAGGGCATCCTCCCGTTTCACTCCTGTCGCTCCACACACGTTTTTGCCTTGCCCCAGCTTGACACCGATCTGGGGCTTCATTCAAAGCGGGATAACATCTTGCATGTCTGCCCTCGCTGTAGGACTGCCCCCTGACACGGAAATCATCGCACTTGCACGCAATGACATCATAAATAGGGGGATCCCAATACAGGACATGCACGGGTCCTTTGAAGGACGTCAGTTGTGGTGTCATTGAAAAGGCCAGATTCTGACCTTTCCAATGACAGCAAACATGACCATTTAATACGTAAAAATAAAAGTAAAAAAGTAAACAAAAAATCCATTGCAAAACGTCTTTTTTTTTCCCGTTCTAAGGCAGTGGAAATAATCACTTAAAAAGCAAACAATGCCGCTGCGCAGGGACGGATTTCTAACTAGGCAGAGTTGGCATGTGCCTACAGGCACCTGCCATAAGGAAGCCCTTGCTCTGTAAAAAAAATCTATATTTTTTTTACAATTTACAATCCTTTAGACCACTGTATCTTTGGAGCTCTAAGGCCCCGTTCACACCTGAGCATTTTACAGCGAGTTCCTGTGCACTGTAAAACGCCTAAACACGGAAATCCCATGATTTCTTATGGGGTCCGTTCACACCTGGGCATTTTACAGGGCGTAGGAACGCACTGTAAAAAGTCCTACACCCAAAGATGTACAGGAGCTTCTTTGGGGCATATTGCAGCATGTTCGCAGCCATAGACTGCAGCGTGAACGCGCTGCATTGCGCGTTTTTTTACGTTTGTGCGATACGCACGTCAAAAAACGCGCGTATTACACGCATCAAAAAATGCGCAGGTGTGAACCTAGCCTAAGGGCTAGAGGTACAAATGAGGTATCATTGAAAGGGCTAGAAAATGGTGAAAATTAGCTTAGCACACAGGGGAGAAAAGGCTCAGCAGCAAAGGGGTTAAAGGACTTTTCCTGTTATTTAGATATGTTTCTAATACTTTTGGGGCTATATTACAATCATCACGATAAAATGGGACGCTAAGAGGAAAACCTACACCTGCAGGTTTCTCCATAGCGTCCCCATTTTAGCTTGATATTAAAGTGCAGGTGCTAAACCAGCAGCCTGCACCGTACCACGATGCTAAGCCTCAGGATGCTGTGCGCCGACGCGAGCATCCCCTCCATGGAGTCCATAGGCTTCCATTCAGGCTTCGCTACCGGTCACATGACCTGCAGGATCTCACCTGGCGAGATCTGGTAGGTCGGCATAGTGATTCGCAGAGGGAGACTGGGGGACTTTTTTCCCCCAGTCTCACTCTGCTCCCTGCGGCAAGAAGAGGTGGATGGAGCCGCCATTCTCGCCACGGGATGAGAGGTGAGTATCAGATTTTTGTGGGGATTTTTAGCTGGTGCTGACTGATTCTGCAGAAGCGGTATCAGTTAGCACCAGCTCCTACCTGTGGTTAACCTTTTAGTTAACCGCAGCTTGGCGTAATTACCATTATGACTTTGTAATACTAACGCTAATTAACTCTTTGCGCTCCCCATGTTAAGCATAGGGAGGTCAAAGTACAGTAATCTTGCGCTGAAAAGCACAAGATCTGAATCGCTAACGGGTTGTTTTAACCTTTTAGTGTTTGGATTGTAATATGGTGCGCCTGCGCTAGAGCAACCAGAGCTAACGTAACGCTCACACAAGTGAGCGCTAACATTAGCGTTATCAATGTAATATGGCCCGTTATCGATTTAAACCCCTATTAGGAGGTTTTATTTTTCTGTTCAGTGGAATTCGCCAAGGTGGTTATCGGCGCAATTCGGCGGATTTCACCGACGTTTGATAATTGCTTCGGCGACTCCATTTTCAGCAAAATATGGCGACCATTCGCTAAATAGTGAATTCACCAACTCTTCGGCAAAATTGAATCACTGAAATGTGGTAAAAAGCAAAGCACCGCTTTGTGAATTTTAGAATTGTTAACCTTTATAAGAGAAAACATGTCATTAATTTACTCGTCCTATGTCTTATTCCGTCTGTGTTAAGCAAGACGCTCCATATCAGAGAATCTTTGCATTATAACCGCCCAAATTTAAAAAGGTCAATGCACTTATCTTATTTTTTTCATTGCATTTTAGCAAGTCGTGAGCAGATGTTCACTGTGGCTGTTTTGTCATATTTAATTTTGTTTTCTCTCCTTGCTCTTTTTATCTGTTCTTTATTTCTGAATTTGCCATGTAGTTTATTAAATATTCAGATAATAAGTGCCTTGAGACTCTTGGGTAAAAACCTTTCAGCACTGCCATCAGATGCCTAATGAGAGCCAAGCTTTAGGACATAGAAAATAATTTTAAAGAATCCAGCTATAAAAGAATTTGTCATAATATTTATTTGTTTATAAAGGATTTTACCAGGAAGGATACATTGAGATTTCTCTTGCTTTCAAGTATGTCCTGGGTTCAGCAACATAAAATAAAACAAGCAGCAACAGCATGTGCAGCCCATTTCATTAGGGTGTGCACCCATGGAATAGGTATCGATTAAACATTTATGCCCAGATCATTTAGCCCAGAAAATGTATTTCTAGCTGAGAATAACCAGTATTTTTTTCAATGATATAGTCAATTTTCATTATATTTATGATGAACTTGATAAGGAACATGCAAATATCTATGTAGGAGGTCAACGATAAACCTCTCATCCAACATTAGGGTGTTCCTGGGCACACCAGGCACAACCTGTGTGCACACCTATGCCAAGTAGTTTCTTCACCACTTTTTGTAACAGAGTTTCTTCTGCGTTGCATACTCACTTTAGGACTGGATGTCATGGTGGGGGTTCTATGCTCCCCTGACGCTCAGCAGCCAGCAGTGTCTCCCTCGCTGGAGCCAGGGAATGAAGCAGCATATGGCAGGGAGCGCAGCATTATGATGGAGTGCCCGCCAAATTTAAATGCCGGGATTCCCTTCATATCAGTGCCCTGTCGGATCTCACTGCCCGAGAGTGCGTTTCGTTTGTATTTCTTGCGTATGACATTGTGACCTCTGGCTCCCCTGTTTGACTATGGCATATGTTTATCCCTTCTGGCTCCTGACTGACCTACATTTAACCCTTCTGGCTCCTGACTCTGGTTTACGTTTTACCCCTCTGATTCTTGACCTTGACTTGTACGATTACCCCCTCTAGTTCTGGACTCTGGCTTGTAATACTACTTTTTTTTTTCTAGAAAGTATTTTACCAGGTAGGATACATTGAGATTTTTCTCGTTTTCAAGTATGTCCTGTGTAGGCAAGTATTTACTGTTAGGTGTCTTGCCCAAGGACACTTACTGGAGAGGTGCTCTGGCCGAGATTCGAACCTTGGTCTCCACGGTTATAGAGCAGTAATGTTGCCTCTACTCCATTTCTCTATCTCTTGCTAGTTTTACCGGCTATTCTAAAGACCAGCAAGTTATCGAGGAACACGTCTGCAAGCTGGGATCAGGGAGTCTTGACACTAGATCAGGGCTGCCCAACTCCGGCCCCCCAGGTGTTTCTGAACTACAACTCCCATGTTTCCCTGGCCATCAATTGCTTTGAAAGAATTCTGGGAATTTTAGGCATCAACATCGGCCGTGCGTTTGACAGCCCTTCACTAGAGGGCTAATGGAAAAAGTGTGTGCGAGGCATTAACCGTTAGTTGCACGCTGTTAATGGCTGTATTCCACCCAAGCCACTGTATTAGTGGCACGAGTTGTGATTTTTGGAAGTTGCCGATTGTTACTGTTGGTATCCACTCCTGAGTCCATAGAAGTGAAGCATGAGCCAGCCTGATCTTGTGTATGCAGGATCACACCAGGGACCAGAGGACATTGGGAAATAATTGTTGCCAGTGTTCTTCTACATGAGGAGGCAGTACATTACCTGCCAACACCACAGTGGGACTAGAATTGAGTAAAGATTTATTAGAATGACTATGTTAAAGTGCTAAATGATTATGAAAATGCAACATCACTTGACACCAGGGTCTGACAGCCGGTTTACTGAATACCGACATCAGCCGAGAAGAATGAGCTAAGTTGGAATAGCTCATTATTCTCTGGCCAGCAGCAAATTAACACTTCATAAAAAGTATACAAATTATAGAAGTTGTTAATTTACAATACGAAGCCACAAGATCTGAGCAGCAAAGTCGGGGGCTGCTTGGTATGACTAGCAGTTAGAGGTATTAAGACTAGAGACTAGATAATCTATCCACTGAGGCTGTTCTACTTTATGGCTCAACTGGAATGGAGTCCTTTGTCTTCTATATGTAATATTCCAATGATATTTCAGCAAAGATGCTTTTGCAGCAAATTTGTTTAATGCCTCCATGATGACATATTGCTTAAATCTTCTTTTTGTTGTGTACTAAGCCCAGTTACTTACATCATATTCTAAAGACTTCTCCAAATATCAGTAAGATATTTTTAAATTTAACTTGGATTCCAATATTGTTGAATGGATTAGGCAGTGGCTGAGTGACAGGCAACAGAGGGTTGTGGTAAATGGAGTTTATTCGGCGCAAGGTCTTGTTACCAGTGGGGTACCTCAGGGGTCAGTACTTGGACCCATCCTCTTTAATATTTTTATTAGTGATATTGCAGAAGGTATTAATGGAAAAGTATGTCTTTTTGCTGATGACACAAAGATTTGCAACAGGGTTGACGTTCCTGGAGGGATCAGCCAAATGACAAATGATTTAGGTAAACTAAAGAAATGGTCGGAGCTGTGGCAATTGAGTTTTAATGTGGATAAGTGCAAGATAATGCACCTGGGACGTAAAAACCCAAGGGCTGAATATAGAATATTTGATACAGTCCTAACCTCAACATCTGAGGAAAGGGATTTAGGAGTTATTATTTCAGAGGATCTAAGGGTAAGTAGTCAATGTAATAGAGCAGCAGGAAATGCTAGCAGAATGCTTGGTTGTGTAGGGAGAGGTATTAGCAGTAGGAAAAGGGAAGTGCTCATGCCACTGTACAGAGCACTGGTGAGACCTCACTTGGAGTACTGTGTGCAGTACTGGAGACCGTATCTCCAGAAGGATATAGACATCTTAGAGAGAGTTCAGAGAAGGGCTACTAAAATGGTGTACGGCTTGAAGGAGAAAAGTTACCAGGAAAGGCTTAATGATCTTAACATGTACAGCTTGGAGAAAAGACGAGACAGAGGAGATATGATAGAAACATTTAAATACGTAAAGGGAATCCACATGGTAGAGGAAGGGAGTATATTTAAAAGGAAACAAAGTAGCAAAACAAGAGGACATAGTCTTAGATTAGAGGGGCAAAGGTTTAAAAGTAACATCAGGAAGCATTATTTTACTGAGAGGGTGGTGGATACATGGAACAGTCTTCCAGTAGAAGTGGAAGAGGCCAAAACAGTAATTGAATTTAAGCAAGCATGGGATAGGCATAAGGCTATCCTAAACAAAAGATAAATTCAGGTAAAGTATCCATGTAATTGGGCAGACTAGATGGGCCGAAAGGTTCTTATCTGCCGACATTTTTCTATGTTTCTATGTTTCTATGTTTCTAACAAACTACAACAAAAGTGGTTTACTATTTCACTACCAAAGAATTTTCAGCAACTGTGGTCCTCCAGATGTTTTGGGACTACATTTCCCTTGAGTTTCAGGCAGTCTGAGTGACAGAGCATCATGGGAGATGTATTTTCAAAACATCCGAGGTGGTCAAGTTTGCTGAGGCTTGTCCTAAGGCCGGGGTCAGACGAGCGCACTATGTGCGCCTGTACTGACATGCCTCCCAGCGTCCGTCGAAGCGTTGTGATGCATTCAACTGGATCGGTCACATGCTGTAGCGCGTGCACAAATTGCTAGCACTACATCGGGTGTGCTGCGGACGTTCTGAAAGCCTCCCCGTCGAAGTGCTACCACACACGGTCGACAGGGCTGCAAAGTCCGATCCTCCATAGGATCGAGCCTTGCAGCGCTGAGAGCACTAACTGCGCTCCGCGAGGTGGCCAGACGGGCGTCAGAGTGGAAGAAATGTCCACTCTTACGGACGTTCCTTCCACTCTGGAAAATGCTCGTCTGACTGCGTCCTTAAACTTTAATCTGGCAGCTGTTGGCAGACTGCTCATTAGCAAAATTGGTCTAAACTACAGGGACAGTACGAGTCACAGCTTTCCAGAACCCAATCCTTGCAATATTACTTCTTCTCCCGTCTTAAACTTCTATTGATGATGTACTAACATGGAGTGTATGATCAGTACTCCTGGTGTCGCAGTCTGGTCTATCAAGTACCATGAGAACTAAGATGTAATGTCCAAGCAAATCTGACTATAAGTGCCACGAGGTCTCAGATTTACATGTGTTCCTGCAGATAGTGCCCTGTCGTTTTATTGTGATTATGTTTGTATAGATTCTAGAGGAAATACAAGGAGAACTAAGAGTATCAAGAGTTTAATCACATACAGTAACTCCCACAGAATGATTTAACCCTCCCCTTTTTTTGCGCACTAAATCTTAAGAATCAATAAGAACGTCATAACATATTGTGGTAATAAACACCACAGCTGCACCCAGATTAAGTAGAAATGGAAGAAAGCGTGCCAGTTTCGTTATAATAAAATTCTGAAAGCAGCATGTGCTCTCCAGATTGTAACTTATAGAAATGACAGCTTGGCAACAGAAATGCAAATCGGCTTAATTGGAGGAAAATCATATCTGTTCATCTGAAACCATTTAGGAAGGAAAATTTAGCTAAATCCTCCCCTTGTTTGCAATCTTTATTGTAAAGAACCTTTAGAAGTACATTGATCAGTGCTAAACTGGAGTGATTCCCACGCAAATATTTAAACTTTCTGAAAATCACTCTGTAACATTTCATCTGAATATGTCACATTTAGCTGTTTAACTCCAGCAGTAGCTCAGATCTTATATTCATGAAAAGAAGTTAGGCCTTTATCTAATAATATTGGATATAGTGGAACATTAAAAGGACACTCTAGGCACTGTGACCACTTAATGCAGTGATCCTTAAAGTATTTTGTTCAGGAGCCACAGGGGCAAGAGATCAGTCACGAGGAGAGCCGCATTACATAAATACCTGTGGCCTATCAGTTTGCCACCCCCAAATACAGTATATTTAAACCCTATAATACAGACAACTGTAACACTTTGACATCTTTTTAAATGGAACCAAGAAGAAAAAATCCTAGCTTTACTCACCTTTAATACGGAGATGAGCGGGAAAATGCATTGCCACGCAATAAGGAACACTGATTTATAGTAATCCCGGGGGCTGATCTCAGCTTTATGGATCAGTTCCAGGAAGCAGACTCTTCCAAGACTTACCTCCAGCCAATGTCTCTCAATGCGGTTGCTCCCTTAAGACATTCCTATTTAGGGAAGCCTACCATCCACTCTCACCTTGCAGTCCATCACTCTCGCCTTGCAGTCCATCACTCTCGCCTTGCAGTCCATCACTCTCGCCTTGCAGTCCATCACTCTCGCCTTGCAGTCCATCACTCTCGCCTTGCAGTCCTCTCCTCCTGTTTCCACCCCAACCCTTCTAGATTGTGAGTTCCCACGGGAATAGGGCCCTTGTTTCCTGCTGTACTGGTTTGTCAAAATGTTGTTCAGTCTCAATGTATTGTAACCCTGCCTATAATATGCCCATTGTTCAGCACTGCAGAATATGCTGGCGCTGTATAAGGCTAGGGTCAAACGAAAGCATTTTTACACGCGAACGTCAAAAAGTGCGTCCGAATGCATTGACGTAATTTTTCCCGGAATGCGCGAAAACGGTCATACGATGCGCAATTTTTGTGCGGGATTTTGTACGGATCCAAATCAGGAAGCTTTGGGTGTCTGGACGTTATGTTGGCCGGACATGAGCAGCGTCTGACGTCTCCTAATCACGCACACACGCCGCTAGCAGACGCAGCGCACTCTGTACGTCAGTACTAGCGGTTCTGCGTTCCCAAAATAATGCGTTCAAATTCCACTTGCGTTGCGCGGCCGGACTTTCGTGCGGCCGTACTTCGTATATTGGCTGTCATTGCCCGTCATTTGCTGCTACTGTGGCCGTAATTAAGTGCGCCAGAACGCACGTTAAAAGTGCGCTGGTCTGACCCCAGCCTTAATAAAGAATAATAATAATCATAATAATGGATTGGCTGGATGCTCACTCATGTATCCAGCATCCTGCTGGTCATTTGACATCTGCAGCTTCAGGGGATGCCACAGTATGCCGCATCCAGAGCAATGCCGAGGGATTGACAATGCCATGGTAGTTCATTGTCATACAGATATAACATCAAATGTGTGGGACAATAAGGGGTTGATCTATGGTAAAGGAAAAAGGTCAAAGTAGTGTCAGCATTTGTCATATGATTACAAATGGATTTGATTCTAGATTGGAAAGAGACATTTAGGGTATACCAATATACTGTCTCCAGTAGATATTGACGTTTTTAGCTTCTTTATTTTTGTCAGAAAATGTGTTCGGCCAATCCATTTGTGCTATGATGCTTTTCTAAGTCCGTATTAATGTCTACTGAAATTAATTCATCAAAACTTCCCTTACGCTACTTCTAGGCTTCTGGTTTAGGAAGAATTAAGCCAAATACCCTGGTGATGGGATTTAAGAAAGATTGGAGGCACAGCAGCACCACAGACCTGGCGAACTATGTTGGGATATTACAGTAAGTTCATTTTTAATTAAAGAGTACTACAGTCACAGGAGAGAATATTTCACTTTAAAAGGGAAGGAAATAAGGCAGTTTGGCATTTATTTTACATCACTGAGGGGATTTAAAGGTAGTTTATGCACAAAGCTTCATTTCTGCCTCCTTGGCATCCAAAAAAGAGATGAATGCAAAGCTATATTTTGTATTTATCCTACCTGACTCAGATTAACTGCACGCACAATAGTTCACATAAAAACTAATAGCTACAGCAGAAATATATTCAAAGCAAATCAATATTTACACGGTGGTTGCTGTCCAGGAGCCAAGCATTCCACTTGCTTACTGAGTCGAAGTGATTCTAATTCTAACACCTGTGAACAGTGGAACAAAGCCATGCCAGGAGATAAATAAGCCAACATTAAAATTACAGGCCAAATACACGCACCCTAATTACATTTTCAATACATAAGGCATGCCTGCTGGGCCTGGATTTCAGTCAGCTCTTGATATGACTATCAGATGTACCATGTTCTATAGAAAATACACTGTGGTGGCAGCAGAGGCAACATGACTAAAAAAACACCAATGTGCACCAAAACATACTGGGCACTATCACGTGCTTGTAGCTAAAACCGGGTGCTAAGGGGGAAAATTAGAGATCACTAATTTCCCCTTTGCGTCCCGGTTTTACCAGTGTATTACGAGGCAGACTCTGAGTCCCACAGCCTGCCCTGTAGAGGACTCCATGGAGGCTTCTCTTGCCATGTCACATGACCGACGGGATCTTGCCTCTTGTGAGATCCTGCTGGTCGACGTAGTGATCGAGGAGGGAAACTGGGGACTTTTTCCCCAGTTTCACTCTGCTTCTGGCGGCCAGACGTGTCAGATAGGGCCGCCGTTCTTGCCGCAGGATGAGAGGTGAGTATTTGATTTTTGGAGGGTTTTTCAGCGGCTGCTAACTTCAGACCCCTCTCCCTTTCGATTGGGAGGAGATAAAAGAGAAAGAGAGGAACCGCTGGAAAGGGTGAGTCTGCCCTTTGCAGCGTTGCCTCTCTTTAACCCTTGAGGTTCCGGTCCACGATTCGGCGCCATTCAGTGCCAGATTGCAGACCTCTCCTGGAGATGGCTGACATCCTTGATCCCCACCCACTGACGTCATCGCGCATGGTGCGGTGACATCAGTGTAAGCATTAACCCTTAGCTGCCAAGGGTTTTCCCTCTTTGAATCCCCTTATCTCCCCATCCGTGGCAGCTAGAAGTTAATGTTTGGTATCATTGGAAAGGCCAGAGCAGGTTAACAGTAAAACAAATAAATACAAATAATAATATTAAAATAAAAAAACAATAAAAATTAAAAAAATAAAAACGAGTTTTTTTATTTTGTTATTTTATTAATGCAGCACTATTGTTCACATTTCAATTATAATGTGAACAATGATGCTGAACTAATGATTTTTTTGGGTGGGTTTTAGCTAAAATCACGTAATTTCTCAGAAAAAAAGTAACAGGTTTCCAGTTCTAATTTTTTTAGTAAGCGCAACCCAAAACAAAGGCTCAGATGATAAAATGTGAAATAAATAATTTTACACGCTGTAGATGATTGGAAATTCAAACTTTATTGCATTTCTTGTTATAACATTCAGGCAGGACATGACGTATATGTTACAGCTAAAGTGCAGAAATCAGTTATTCGGCAGATCACCTAGGTAATGTGCAGGATAACTAGGATGATCCGTTAAAGTGCCGAAAATGTGTTTCATTTCTCAAATTACAGAGGTAATCTGCACATTACCCACTAGGCACTCGTTAAAGTGAAAATAAGATCTTTGCTGGAACAACAGCAACGTTTCTGTACACTTAAATGAACATAATGTTAAAATTATGTTTACTATTTGCAAAACATATGATAAAATTATGCTTACTTAGTAGTGCAATCTAAAGATTGCTGACACTTTGAATTACATAGCAATTGGGTTTTTACGACAAGCACACCTATTTGTCGTACATTTAGATTTGCAATCAGCCAATCAGCAATCAGCGCCAGCGCTGCGGAATATGCTGGCGCTTTATAAATAAAGAATAATAATAATAATAAAATCACATTTTCTGAAACCCTGCCCAGTACCAAGGGATTGTGTTATTGAGGGAGATGGGGAAGGTGTAGGGACATGAAATGGGAGAAACAAACATTTGAACTTTAACGATATGGAGGCCGTTAATGTGCACATTACCTAGGTAAAATGCGGAACACTCTTGATTCCGCACCTTAACGGGGCAGATCAGTTCATCTGCAGATTAGCTAGGTAATGTGCACATTCACGGCTTTCGAGCTTTAGCGGTAACATATACATATAATAATGATATATTATGAATCTGCCGAGTCTTCTGAAAGGAAAAAGGATATGTAATTTGTCTGGGTCGTATAAGAAAACGTGATTTCAAATCACGTTTAACCATGATGAGCAAAACCAGTAAAAATGAGCTCAGCACACAGAAGTGAAACGGCTCGGCAATGAAGGGGTTAATTAATTTCACCCCCCCTTAATTCATTTCACTCCCCCTTAATTATTTTTACTCCCTCTTGATTCATTACACCCCCTTAAATTCATTCACTCCATTTAATTAATTTCACCCCCTTAAATTCATTTCATACCCCTCCCCCGTCCTGAGGGCCAGACCAAGTGATTCCCTCTCCCTTGGCCCTTTTCACTGACCTCAGAAAGTAGTAGAATGAGGGGGCGGGGATTATCCCCGCTTCCCTCATTTCTTGAAGCGTGCCGGATACTTCTTCATGCTGCGCCCAAAAGATGAGGTGCGCAGTGTGAAGGAAGATGTTTTACGTTGTTTAAATTCACCCCCTGTTGTTGTGGCATCATGACGTTCCTCACCCCTGGTGTAGGAGCTAGCGAACAGAGGTCTTACTGTCGCGTCTTGCAACATCATCATCATTGGCAGGGGTGGAATGGTCGACTCGCCACCATCTTGGTGGAGACCAAGATAGTGGCAAACTCTGCCACTCTCTTGGTCTCCACCAAGATGGTGGCGAGTCGACCGTCACGCCCCCGCCAATGATGATGATGTCGCAGGGCGCAATGGCAAGATCCCCGCTCGCTGGTCCTGATTTTTCCACCCCCTCAAAGTGCCAGAAAGCCAGGACACTAAGGCCTGTGCCGCCTGATATTAGCGCCGGCCCTGCACGTATGACCTTTGGGTGAGTGGGTCATAAGATGAAGTAATAAAGCAGATCTTTATTTACTTTAACAATAACTTTAAAAAATGCCAAATGCTACATGTTTTCAAAAAGGAAAAATCAGCAATGTGAAATTTTGATAACGATTTACATTGTTGAGCTAAACAATACAAACAGGACTGAGTCACTTTATGGAAAGCCGGCTTACATACACAATCATAACTCTACAAAAAGGACACTATTAAAGGACATTCAAGATTTTTAAAAAATGAATAAGGGAAATCTGGATTTACATAAAAAATAATAAGCAGGAAAAACATTAGATTCCGCCGACAGCAGTGAAAATGGTGCATTGCAAAACAGAGCCTTTTGTAACAAGTTCTAAAAACCTTTATAACAAAGGCCAAGGTACGTTTTGTAGCAAAGTAAGGTATACCGAATATAATAACTGTAATGGGCATTATGAAAAAAAGACTATTGATCTGGATGGCGTTTCAAAGCAAAAATGAAATTTTGCCCTTTTTGAGACCTAATGGAATTTTCTTTATTGTGTAAGATTACCTTGCATTATTCTCCAAATCAGAAAAATAAAGCTGTATAGCGGAAATCTTCGTATAAGTACGTTTTCATTACTATTTTACTATAGTGGGACATGCATTTAAATTGTAAATAAAAAGAAGCCATTGTCTAATTCATTGTGTTTGTTTCTGCACAGTGATGCATTTGATTTTGAATACGGGGCGGTTATTGTAAGACTGAACCAAGGATTTGACATTTCTCCAATACTCCAAGCACAAGGTAGGCATTTTAATTTTATAAGGGATAATGATAAATAATTGTCTTTATTTAAAATTCATGAATATAAAATTCCACCGTGAATATAACCTTTAAACCCTTCTCCACCAATATAGACATTTTTGCTTTCAAAAACTATTAAATGTTAAATATGACCTCACTTATATACCTTTGGAAGGCAGTATTGATATTTTTCCTATAGAGATTGAAATTCAGATTTACTGAATAATCCCAGAGCTCTCCCTGTGTTCTGACCGCTTCCTGGCTGTTGTAATGCCGCAGTAACGTTTGTTGAGCTTTTTGTTACAGTGAGGATGGGGGCTGCTCTTTTCAGTTTATTTACTCTATTACAGGGAGACAGGGGTGAGATCTCAGTTTCATTTCTCCACAGGAGGCCCAATAATCTTGCATCAAAAAGATATACGAAAGGGGTTATGTTGATAGTGAACATCATAACAAGACATAATTGTCACATCCTCTTTCCCTGGGGCCCCCCAGCGCCCGGCAGCACCGTCCTCGCTACTCGCTGGCCAGGCGCCGAGTGATATGCAGGCAAGGAGAGATTGCGTGACTGGCTGGGATGCGGACCCGCCAGCTTTAAAAGTTAGTTTGCTGCATTTGTTCACTGCCTTGTCATGGAGTTACTTCACCAGGGCTCACTGTGTACTAGCTACCAATTATTGACCCAGTGTATGAGAACTGCTCCTGTTACTGACCTGGTCGGTATGAGAACTGCTTCTGTTACCGATTCGGCTTTTATGAGAACCGCTCCTGTTACTTACTCGATCTGTATGAGAACCGTTCCTGCTACTGACTCGGCCTGTATGAGAACTGCTCCTGTTACTTATTCGATCTGTATGGGAACCGCTCCTGTTACTGACTCGGCTTGTATGAGAACCACTCCTGTTACTGACACGATCTATATGAGAACCGTTCCTGCTACTGACTCGGCTTGTATGAGAAACATGTTCCTGGTACTGACCTGGTTGTGTATAAAGACCACTCTGTATGCTGTTAATCTTTGCTTGTTGTATTTATATTGAGTCCCTGAAGTAAGCAGTTCCTCTAAGGGCAAGAATCACCAACCATTCAAGGATCGTAAAGGGTAGACAGGGCTCTGTATACAGGGACCGATAGCTGGTTATCGGGGGGAATGCGTGACAATAATTCATGGTATGTATTCTGTTACAAGATTTAGTTTATTGGTTTTTGGTAGCGAAAGGTTTAACCAGTTCCTAGAAGAATTTCAGAATATAACGCCCAAGAAATAAATGGTGGAAACGTTGCCAATTCAACACTACAGTGGTGGGACAAATGATTCAAAACGTCACTTTATTGGGACCTTCTATTCTTGAATATCTCTGCATAGCAATGTGTTTGCATATTTGCTACTTATAACCTTCATTTAAGTGTTAAATACATATTCCATGTTTGTAATAAATGCTATCATACTGTATTTTATTAAGCACTGGGTAAAAAAAGGGTTAATAGTTATTGTTACTGGGAAAGGTAGTCACTTTAGGTTTTGAGTATGCATTTCTAATCACACCTTCATCACACCAAACTACATTCTATTTATCCTACAAGTACATTATACTATATACCTCCAACCACTTGCAAAAGCACATGAATGTATAGGTGTAATAAGCGAGCAGCAGCAATTTTCCAGCAGAACAGATGACTGCTAGCGAGCTTTATATTTTAGGGTTTCAATTTAGTCGCTCTCACTCCCAGCCCCGCGTAAAACGATTGAAAGGTCAGTGTTCATTGCACCGTTGAACAAAAAACTACTCCAGTGTGAATATATACCTGTCAAAAAATTGATCTGGCACAAAATGTAATTCCTGTAATGCATCTATTACAGCCGAAAAGAATATGCCAAGAACATTTTTCCCTGCACTGGGGAACTTTCGACAATCTCACAAGAAGTGTTTCAAGATTCTATTTGCATAATCATAATTTAGCAAAATGTAGGAGGAAAAAATGATTTTGTTTTCCTCCAACCTTCTTTCCTCCCCTTCATAAATCTCCGTATAGCTGTACATTAACTATTGGCCGTGCTGGGTTTTATTCCGTACACAGAAAGAGGAGAGATTTGCATGTGGTTATTACATATGCGGCTGACGTCCACAAAATTCAGTGGATTCGTTTTGGAATCGAGCTACAGAAATGAATAAGCAGCTCTCCTCTATTCCAGTATAAATACAATGTTTATTTTTAAGTCACTGGTCATATTTGCCTCCTGTAACCCTCCTATTCCTTCAAAGTCAGACCAGAGGAGGTATAACAAGCAAAATGAGGGGGTCTTTTATTAAAAAAAGTGTGGAAAAGTCAGCAAAAGAGAGAGATGACCGAAAGCACTTTGCAATGAAAATGTTTTTGTTTTTTTTCGTATTTAGAACAGATTTTATAAGGAGTCACTAAAACTTGCTGCCCAATGAACTCAAATGAATCCACAGGATTACTTAGAAGCTGCCTCCTCCTTCACTGGCTTCTTTTTGATCTGCTTCTTTCTCTTCACTACTTTTACAGTGTTTGTCTCCTTTGCCTTTATATTTGCAGCCTGTCGCAGAATTGCATTGCGTCTTGCTGTCTTGGCATGTGGATTCAGCCTCATCGTGATTCTCAAGTTGTTCGGTGGGTTCTTCTTGAGTTCTCTGCGTTCCACCTTTTTGTTGGGAGCACGTAGAGCTTTCTGGATTTCCTGGCTCTTCAGGATTCTGCTCAGATCTGTGTTTGTCATTTTATGCACTGGTAAATTGTAATCTGCCTTTAGAACAGCTGCTTTGCGCCATGTACCATACAGGTCATCCAGCTTGCGGAAGGCACTTTCTGTCCAGATAAAAAATCTGCCAACATGGCCACCAGGAGCAAGTCTCAGAACATTGAGTTTACTTACGTTCAGAAGAGTGACTCCTGGGATGTTTCGGAAGGCTTTGATAAGGCCATTGTCTTTGATATAGATTATACAGGGGCCTTTGCGCTGTATGCGTTGCCTGTTCCTCATTTTACCTTTACCAGTACGTAGACGTTGGAATGCATACACCTTCTTGATGTCATTCCAGGCCTTCAGCTTCTTCAGAAGAAGTACTGCCTCATTTGTCTTCTTGTAGCCTTCAACTTTGTCTTCTCCAGCAAGGGGAACCTCTGGGATCTCCTCAATGCGATGACCTTTGGACATAACAAGAGCAGGGAGGGCTGAAGCTGCCAGGGAAGAGCAAATGGCATAACAGTTCTGAGTAATATTGACTCTGCGATGCCATCTTCTCCGGGTCTTAGTAGGGGCAAACATACGCCCTCCACAACACATGTTGCCAAAGGCACCCTGGCCGGATCTGTGAGCTCCGCCACCTCGGACACGGGGGATACGGGCAACGGCTCGACCAGTTCCCCATGATTCAGCACTGGTCTGATGACCAGCGAGCTTGCTCACAGTGTAGGGCTGCCTGTTATTCTTGCATAGGTTGGTGTGCACAAAGTTGACGATATCTGGACGAATAGGTGCCCTGAACACCGTCAGCAGGGTGACATTTTTACCGGATACTTCTCCCTTTTCGGAGAACACAGTTATCAACAGACGAGCGCAGGCCATGCTGACCGCCGGCTCCTCGCTGCTGCTCGATGGTGGCCACGGAAAGAAAAGCTGCAATGAAAATGTTAGGGAGATAAATACGTATGTATTATTTTTTTCCATGCCTTTTGGCTAGGAATATTTTTTAAAACCCTGATTATTATTTTTTTATAAAAATAGGTATTTTACTAACCCTTAATTATTCTAGCAGTTTGCTATTTGTTATTCATTTCCTGTAGCCCAGGGGACTAGTCGAGCTGGAATGCTTGGTAACACAGTTCCTCCACTATTTTCCCAGAGGGAACTCAGCTCCCTTTTGTCCACACACAGAGAATTCTTCATTACGTTCCATCCTTATCTTTCCATACTAAATCACTAAAAATGCTAAATGCTAAAATTATCACAAGGATTCCCTAAAACCCACAGGGTTATTCAGAGAAAGGTGAAAACCAGGAGAATTGGCAGGAGAAGAGAACAATCTAGACCAAATAGTCGATTTGGAAAGTGAGATAAATGGGAGAATTTTTCTGGTTTGGCTATTTTGACCTAGAATTTTCACTTCTCAAAGTTCTCCAGAGTTTCACCTTTCTCTGAATAACCCTGCCAGTCTATCAGTTCTATTTAAAGAAAGGTGAAACTCAGGAGAATGACTGGAGAAGTGAAAATTCTAGCAGGGTAATTCAAAGAGAATCGAAAAGTCACCGCACGTTCGGTGATTTTTCGTTCTCTTCAATTCGATTTGTTTTGCCGATCCCATTTCGGCCACCCTGCGGTGTATTCAGCAAGCACCACAGGGTCCCCGATTTGCAGGGAAAGGTCGCTATAAGATCCTATGAATAATACTAAAAATGTCTGTTGCAGAAATAATATCCGCCATTTAAAAAAAATCGGAAAAAAAGAATTTTACCGAAAAAATACTGAGAAATGCCTAAAAAATCCTAAAAAATAGTTTTTGCTGCAATAGAAAATAAATAAACGATTTAATACTTATTTAATAAAGTGGGGGAATTTTTTTGCATTGCAACCTATGGGATTCGCCGAATTAAACCTGTCGAATGAAACCACCGAAAACCAGGGTATTTCACTGACATTTCGGTGCTGTTCAGTGTTAGATTAACCATTACTTCTCTATGGGGAATTTTACTGCTGCCGTATTTCGCTGGCAAGTCAACATTATTTGGTGAATTGCCAGGTTTTTGAATAGCCGAATGACCACAAAATTGCACCGTACAGGGAAATTCACTGGTCGGTGCAATTTCATTGCCAATTCGGCTGTCTTTGAATAACCCTGATGGTTATAAGGCTTTCTGTTAAGCTTTAATAAAAGCAGAATTTATCCATGTGGGCACCATGAGTTGATCAGCTCATGAGAAACAAGCGTACAAAATTTGGTTAAATAAAAATGCGCCATCTATAATAAAAGATGCTTATTATTTTTATTTTTTAAATACTATGTTTTTCTCATATTTACTTTTCCTGTTTTTTTTTTTAAAGTAGAGCGTGAGTTATTAAAAAGTGCCATTGCAGGTTTATTATATCAGTGTTCGTATTCATCAGCTAGAGCTTGAATATGGAAAAAAAAACAATTAATATTCATATCATGAATTCCCTGACCTGTAATCTGTTTATTGGAAACCAATGAAATACACATTTCCTCACCCTTGTGTATTGTCATAACTCATTCCGTGATAGCGGAGGACAGGATATAAAGGAAAATGTTACGTTCAATGAAAGTGACATCAATTACGATTGTAATAAATGTCCTGAAACTGGTGGACTGAACCAGTGTAGTAATGGTTTGTAGCACACTGTGACATATTGTGTTATGATGATACCATGCATGATTCATATTTTGTCAGCTGCCATTCGAAATTCAATCTACTGTTAGCTACCAGTAATGTGTAAAAGTCACTCAATAACAAAGCATTCGGAAATACCTGCATTAATCTGTCCACCCGCCAGCGCTAATGTATTTTCTAGGATTCTTATTCCGGTCACGTGTCTCACTAATCTGGTGGTCTAAACAAAGGTGTGAAGATCTGAGTAGTCGATTACTAATGACATGTTATCATACTACCATTTGGATCATTGCCCTGACATGCTGTATTTTGAAAGTTATTAACCCCTGCTTGGCTAGAACAACTTGTACATCGTAATATCATGTAGTCGATTGGCCACCCAATCACATGAACTACATAGTTGCACTGACGTGAATCTGCTGAACCTACATCCTCATATCGACGCAAGTCGACTGGCCGCACCGAGGTGAGTTCGCTGCATCTACATCCTCACATAGAAGCAAGTCGACTGGTTGCACTGACATGAATCTGCCGAACTGACATCGTTACATATGAGCAAGTCGACTGGTCGTACTGATGTGAATTGGCTGCACCTACATCCTCACATAGGAGTAGGTTGACTGGTCACACTGACGTGAATCTGCTGAACCTACATCCTCATATAGAAGCAAGTCGACTGGCCGCACCGAGGTGAGTTTGCCGCATCTACATCCTCACATAGAATCAAGTCAACTGGTTGCACTGACATGAATCTGCCGAACTTACATCATTACATATGAGCAAGTCAACTGGCTGCACCGACATGAATTGGCCGCATCTACATCCTCCTATAGGAGAAAGTCGACTGGCTGCAGTGACGTGAATCTGCCGAACTGATATCCTTATATAGAAGCAAGTCGACTGGTCGTACTGATGTGAATTGGCTGCACCTACATCCTCACATAGGAGCAAGTCGTCTGGTCACACTGACATTAATCTGCCGAACCTATATCCTCACATAGAAGCAAGTCGACTGGCCTCACCGACATGAATTGGCCGCATCTACATCCTCATATAGGAGAAACCCAACTGGTTGCACTGACATGAATCTGCCGAACTGACATCCTTACATAGGAGCTTACATAAGTCAAATGGTCGCACCAATGTGAATTTGCTGCATCTAGATCCTCACATAGGAGCAAGTCGACTGGTTGCACTGATGTGAATCTGCTGAACCTATATCCTTAGGAATAAATCAGCAATCGTGATCCAGGAGCGTTACTTGAAAGGAGAAGTATGTATGACTCTCTTTAGGACATGATGTGCTATGACAGTCACTAGATCTTTAGGGTCATTTTTTGCGACTACCGTAGCATGTCACTTGGTGTGAAGTTGTTAGATTAGAAAGTGTCAGAATGAAATAGCAGCAAAAATAAATTAATGTGATCAGGTACACCAAAAAAATAACAGGAAGAATGAGGATCTCTATTTAGGCAATGTTTCAATTACGACTGCAACCTTTATCAAGCAAAGTGGTGCCTAAATAAAGATCCTCCTCCTTCCTATTACCTTTTGGCGTGCCTGATTGCCTTATCAGTTGGGCTATATGGGCAACCAGAGAACCTACATTTTCTTCAAGTTTATGGATCCAGTTTTTCTTCACTGAGCACACTGTACCTCTCATCTTTTTTAGACATAAATAGTACAACTGAAGGTGATTGTGCCCATATATCTTTCCATGGAATCACCTCTGTAAGGTTGCCACCAAGCCCATATGTTCTGTTTCTTCCTTGTATACATCCTTTTTTTTTTTACTATTGTAGAGGTTATTCACTAACTGTTCGGTGAAATTGCATGCAATTTCGGTGCTTTGTGAATAGACCCTTTTGTCTTTGATTTTATTTTGTACTCTCGGATTCTTCTGCAAAAGCTTTTTTTATTTCCGTGTGCTTATTTTTTAACATGTAGCTCTCATGTGGTGTCACTTTCCTGGGGATGTATGTGCCATAACACTAGGGAAGGGCTGGCACATTTTGGCCTAGTTAAGACCACAAATGAATAGCCCTTTTCTGACCCAACCAAACATTAAACTCTATCTCATCCTTTCACTATTTTATGTATTGCTCTGAAAATAAATAATAGACAATAATACCACAATAGGGCCCCTATTACATTCTTCGCGCAATTGGTTTTGCGTGCGCAAATGCGCATTTGCGCGAGGGGCAAAACCCTTTGCGCTGAACGTCATATTACAACGTTCCCGCAAACGATGTGCGTTATCGTTTAACGCGGATGGACCTGCGTGAGCATGATGAACTGTGCGCGTCCTATACTTAACATTGTGAGCGCAAATTCGTTCGTGCGCTGGTACGCGGATGGTATTCCAATTGATCCGCATCTTTTTACGAGTGACGTTTGCACGCATAATTTTAACGTCTTTGAAAATCTGGTGGTAACTGCAAATCTGAACGTTCTGGCCGAAACGAAAAACACCAGCACCAAAAAAAAAATACAGCACAGTATAGTTACACATTCTACACATAGTACAGGAGGGGTGGGGTCGCGCCTATTCCCCGATGGGGCGGCTGCAACCACCAAATGTATCCAGCCCAGCAACATGTATAAAACATAAGGAGAAAAAATGTCATCTTGTCATCAAATTTTTTGCGCTGCGCGAAGGAAATTGCGCAAAGAATGTAATAGGGGCCTATATATTTTAACATTATTTAATTTATGCTAATATACTACTTGTAACTGTACTTTAAATGAGCAAATTAACTCATAGAAGTCTCTCCTGCAGTGCTGGATAAATAGACTTACCCGGACCACTCACACTGCAAACCAGCATAAGCATGGTGCTGGGTGGTTGGGACCCACAATCATTGTATGCCGTTGCTTGTTTGAGTAAAACAATCACATAAAAGCGCGGACACACATCCGATGCATTTTGTTGTATTATATAACGAAACGCGTTGGACTAATGCAAGTGTGTATTCCCTCCACTGAAGCTTACAGCACACCATGGAGATATGAGAGGCCTGTGCTCGCCAATACATTCTAATAGATCGCCAATAGAATCTCACAGCTTCTCCCGTTAGCAATTCAAGTGGACTATCTTCTAATTAGCTTCTAAGATGGGGAGATTCTCTGAAATGGTCAACATCTGGACTTTACACTATTCCGAAAACCCACGGATAGAAACACACTGCTCATGGCTGACCATTTCCATCCTCCACATCTTAAGTACTCCTTCCCAATCTCCCAAACCTACGGGTATTAAGTTACAACAGCTTACCGGCACTAAGAGCACAGCAGATTGAAGAAATGACGGAAAGATTTTTGCAGAGAGGGTATAAGCGTCCTGTCTTACACAAGGCACTCCAGCAGGTGCAACAGAGATTCATTACATCTAAACCACTCCAAGCTCAGTCTCCCCTGAGGATCACTATCCCACTCACCTTCCACTCAGACAGTAATGCTCTAGTTAAGAAGATCAGACATCATTGGCGGATTTTTCAGTATAATGAAAATCTACCACCACAGTTTCATCAACCCCCTTTGATAAGCTTTAAGGGAACACATAATCTTAAAGGTCTTTTGGTTAAAACTGATCCGAGAGCATCCTATGTGTCAGGTCCTAGAGGCCCTGGCGCCCCCTTTCTATGCCACATCCTGCATGCCCTATGCAGGTTCCAGGACTTTATATCAGACTATACACATTCCTGGACTCTGACATTCTACCCTGGAACCTCACCTGCCCTTCATCCTCCCTAATCAGTCCTGCATTTAAGGAAGTCACACCCTCTACCCTGGACTTCCTCATTGAAGTCCCAGACTGTATTGCAGTCAGAGCTGAATCCTAAACTCTCCTAATCCAGACCTTCCTGAGAGGACTCTGTCTATTTCCTGGACATTTACCCCTCAAGCCAGTAACCCCCCTGTGCATCCTGATTCCCCCCATCTTGAACCCCTGGCTACCAGACCCCCTTGATTTTGGACTTTGAACACTCTGATTGCCGCCTTGCCTAGACCCCCTGCTTTGCCCACGACCATTCTATTGCCTGCCGCCTGCCTGAGACCATTGCTTATGTCATCTGTGTTTATGTATATATCTGTTTAGTGTATTGTTTATTCATTTCTTGCCCCATGTGCTGTTAAGTGCCCTTTGTGTCTCTTTCTACTCACTTCTCCAGTATCTTAGTCTCCTCTTGCTATCCCTCATTTCTCCGGCTTTCTAACTGCTCTCATATTCAGTTCTCCCTAACCTCCCTTCCCACTACTCTCAGCCATCCCTTTTGGCTTCAACCTCCTTTTCCTGCATCTCCTCTCCTCCTCCTCTAGCTATTCCCCATTGTGCCCAGTCTCCTCCTATTGTCCTATTCAGATCTTGTGTATGTTTTATGTTCTGGTGTTTATTATTTAATAAACTCTGTTTATTCTGCAAACCTGCCTCACTGCATCCTGGGCTCACTACCGCTCCTGCTGCATCAATCAGTCTGAACTCTGACACTATGATATGACACGAGAGTTTCAGAAACATGGATGCTTTAAGTGCACAGGATGCATTACATGTCACCACATGATTTCTGGACCTTGTTTGTACATCCAACCAGTGGCCAGAGGTTCCAGATACGGCATCGGATCACCTGCACCACCAACCAAGCTGAATACCTTATCACCTGTCAGTGTGGTCTGGGATATGTTGGAAAAACGGACCTTACTCTTCGCGATAGGATTCGAGGACATCGGACAGTCATCAACACTGCCTATCAGGATCAACACACTGACAAGCCCGTCGCCAAACATTTCCTGCAAGCTGGACATCACCTTCCCTCTTTGAAATGCATTACAATAGATCATGTTCCTCCATTGAAAATAGGAGGCAATCGCTCACAGGTTCTGCGACAAAGAGAAACTTTTTAGATTAAACAATTACCAACTCTCTCTCCCCAAGGACTAAATGAATACATTTCATTCTAAAATTTCAATGTTGTTGAACCCAGGACATACTTGAAAATGAGAGAAATCTCAAAGTATCTGTAACGTTGGGGGCTTCCAGCCTTTCCGGTGTGCTTGACGGCAGCATGTCTGATGCTGCTCGCTCACCAATGCCCGGTTTAAATTGAAACAGGCAGGGAGGTAGCTGCATGAGGCGCGGCTTGAAAGGGGGGTGCGGTCTGGTGAAGGTCTTTTAAAAACCAACAGTTCCTTCTAAGCAGTGCCAGATCGTGGTTATCCATACCTGAGCTCCTTGTACCTGAATTCTCTCGTGATTTAACCTGTTATTGACCTCTGCTTGTTTTATGACTATTCTGCCTTCCGTTGCCCTAGACTATTTTCTTGTACTACGCTCCTGCACTGATATCGACCCGGCTATTCTCTTTGACTATTCTATACCCTGTATTCCTGATTCTGGCTCGTCTGACTACCCCCGTGTTGCTGACCTGGTTTTGTATTACGACATTGTGTTTCATTAACCCTTTCTGTCTAGCTAGTATACCTGGCCAATTCTAAGGACCAGACAGTTAGGGATTCTTCTACGGCTACCCTGTTGGTAGCTTTTGGGCTCTGTGGAGTGTTGGGCTTTAAGGACTGCGTGGTGGGATCCGGGAACCGTGACAGTATCCTTCCTGGTAAAATACTTTGCAAATAAATAAATAAATACATTTTCCTCATTTTTATATGAGCGGTAACCACAGTATTTTATGTATACATTGTTTTCAGCCAATCTCCAGTCTCATCCCTCTTATTCTGTTTTGTCACATTTTTGCTTTCCAGCACATTGTTTCTCACACGCACTGCTTTTTTCACCAGTGCACTTTTGGCACACATATCCATCTTCTACTATTTGTCACTTGTGTTCACTTTTTCCCCACTTCCCATCACCACTTTTGGCACACACATTAATCCTCCACCATCTATTACTTGCGTTCACTCTTCCCCTACTTCCCATCACCATTCACACATTTTCCCCGTCTCCATCACTGTCATCCTTGAGGCTGGGGTCAGACGAGCGTAGTGTTCACGTCCGTGATTGCGCCTAAAAGTATGTCCGTGATAGCATGACAGGAAGCCCATCGGAGTCCGTTACACGAAGTACGTCCGCACTGAACTGCGGACGCACAACGGCCGGGGCCCACGGACGCAAGGCAGGCAAGAACGTACAACTCCTAGAACGGCCGCACAAAGTGCGCTGCGTCCGCAACGTCCGCATAGCTTTGTGTGTGAGTGATGGAACGTGGTCAGACGGACTGCATTTATACGTCCAGCATTTTTCACGGACAAAATGGTTTTGCATTTTAATTTATTTTTCCTCCTACATCTGTCAAAAATAACTTCAGTGAAAAAACGGACTGTGTGACCACTACTGCGTCTTCCGTACTGACGATGTCCGTACTGCATGGACGTACAGTCCGTAGAAATCACGCTCGTCTGACCCTAGCCTTACAGCACCATAGCTCTCTATTTACTCACTTGTTACAGATTGCACCCTCTATTCAGAGAACAAAAAACAGCAGTGAAAAGTTGCTGAATTTCCCTGCTGTTCGGTGGTTTCATTCGACAGGTTTATTCAGGAGAATCCCATAGGCTTCAATGTTAAAAATATTTCTGTTTTAATACAATATCTAATAAACCACTGATTCTAATATTCCGCAGTGAAAAGTCTCTTTATGTATAGATTTTTTAGGATTTTTTTCAGTAACAGCCCTTTTTATTATCATTCATTGGATCTTATATGTAAATTTCAGACATTTTTGTTCTGTAGTTTCTTTGCAAACATCGTTTCACTTTTCAAACATTCAAGCGTACTGGGTTTTTCTTTCACTCTGCGGTGTCGGCTTTTTCCGGCGGCTGCTCTGCGCTGTGATCGGCGGCTGCTTGGGTTTCTCCAGCGTGTTCGGCGGGGTTAATCCAGATGTTTTTGCGGGTTTCGGTGTGCGTTTGCCAGGTTTTGCAGTGAATGTTCGTCAGGTTTGCGGCGACTTTTCCCTGCACTATGACGGCCCTGTGTTACCTGCTGAATACACCGCAGGGTCACCGAAATGGGATCGCCGAATCGCACCGAATTGAAGAGAACGAAGTCACCGAACGTGCGGTGACATTTCGATTCTCTTTGAATAACCCTGTATGTTTTTTCAGCCAATGGCTACGAGGCGCCCACTATTGTTTGTAGGTTGCCACGGCAATGAACCCAACCATCGCCCATGTTGACGCAGTGAGTTATGTGTCACACATAGTGAAGACGACTTGCTGAAGTTCAAACCGAGCCCCAGAATGGGGAAGAAAGGAGATTTAAGTGGCTTTGAACGCGGTATGCGTGTTGGTGCAAGGCACGCTGGTCTGAGTATTTCAAAAACTGCTGATCTACTAGGATTTTCACGCACAACCATCTCTAGGGTTTACAGAGAATGGTCCGAAAAAGAGAAAATATCCAGTGAGCGGCAGTTGTGTGGAAGACAGTGCCTTGTTGATGTCAGAGGAGAATGGTCAGACATGTTTGAGATGATAGAAAGGCAACAGTAACTCGAATAACCACTTGTTACAACCAAGGTATGCAGAATACCATCTCCGAATGAACAACACGTCCAACCTTGAAGCAGCTGGGCTACAGCAGCAGCAGACCACACCGGGTGCCACTCCTGTCAGCTAAGTACACGAAACTGAGGCTACAATCCACACAGGATCAACAAAATTAGACAATAGAAGAATGAAAAAAGTTGTCTGGTCTGATGAGTCTCGATTTCAGCTGCAATATTCAGATGGTGGGGTCACAATTTGGCGTAAACAACATGAAAACATGGATCCATCCTGCCTTGTATCAACATGTCAGGCTGGTGGTGGTGGTGGTGTAATGGTGTGGAGGATATTTTCTTGGCACACTTTGGGCCCCATACTAGTAATAGAGCATTGTTTAAACGCCACAGCTTACCTGAGTATTGTTACTGACCATGTCCATCCCTTTATGATCACAGTGTACCCATTTTCTGATGGCTACTTCCAACAGGATAGTGCACCATGTCACAAAGCTCAAATCATCTCAAACCGGTTTCTTGAACATGACAATGAGTTCACTGTACCCCAATGGACTCCACAGTCACCAGACCCCAATCCAATAGAGCACCTTTGGGATGTGGTATAACAGGAGATTTGCATCATACATGTGCAGTCAATAAATCTGCAGCAACCGCGAGATGCTATCATGTCAATATGGACCAAAATCTCTGAGGAATGTTTCCAACACCTTGTTCTATGTTTGTAAGTAGGGATGAGCTGTTCAGGTTTGGACGGTTCGGAGTTCGGCCCGAACTTTGGCAGTTCGAAAGTTCGCGAACTTCGACCTTTTTGGGTGTGTTCAGTTCGAGTTCGAAAAAAAAAAGGAAATTTTGAAAAAAGTATAGAAAATGCTTAAAAAAATACTAAAAAATCTAGAAATAAAGAGACTCTTTACTGCAGAATATTATAAGCAACGGTTTATTAGATATTGAATTAAAAACTAATGTGTACGTGGAAAGATTCTCAACTCTAAATGACCTCTATTCACAAACGGGCATAACACCAGGTGTTTTTAGTCTGGTAATCAATTTGATACATTGTACACTATACTGAGGTACTGAGGGGGTGGGGTGGTGTCTGTTTCTGATTGAGATTTGAGAATTGATTTCCCTCCTAAAACTTCCTACATTTACCACCTGCATTTAACTGGTGTTTGAAAAAAATTCAAAATAACATCTAATGTTATTTTTCACCTAGGGATTAAACATTCACAGGGTTATTCAGAGAGCGGTGAAAATCAGGAGAATAACTGGAGAAGTGAAAATTCTAGGTCAAAATAGCCAAACCAGAAAAATTCTCCCATTTAACTCACTTTCCAAATTGGCTATTTGGTCTAGATTGTTCTCTTCTCTTGCCAGTTCTCCTGGCTTTCACCTCTCTCTCAGGGTTGTTCAGAGAAAGGTGAAAACCAGGAGAATGGCAGGAAAAGAGAACAATCTGGACCAAATAGTCGATTTGGAAAGTGAGATAAGGCTAGGGTCAGACTAACACATTTTTCACAGCGACCGTCAAAAAGTGCGTCCGAACGCATTGCCGTATTTTTTCACGGAATGCGTGAAAACGGTCATACGATGCGCATTTTTGTGCGTGATTTTTTACGGATCCAAACCAGGAAACTTTGGGTGTCTGGACGTTATGTTGGCTGGACATGAGCAGGGTCTGACGTCTACAAATCACGCACACACGCCGCTAGTGGACTAGTGGACGCAGCACACACTGTACGTCCGTACTAGCGGTTCTGCGTTCTCGAAAAAATGCGTTAATTTTTCACTTGCGTTGCGCAGCCGGACTTTCGTGCGACCGTACTTTGTATATTGGCCGTCATTGCCCGTCATTTGCTGCTAGTGCGGCCGTGATTAAGTGCGCCTAAACGCACGTTAAAAATTCGCTAGTCTGACCCTAGTCTAAATGGGAGAATTTTTCTGGTTTGGCTATTTTGACCTAGAATTTTTCATTCTCCAGTCATTCTCCTGCTCTTCACCGCTCTCTGAATAACCCTGACAGGGTTATTCAGAGAAAGGTGAAACTCAGGAGAATGACTGAAGAGAAAATTCCAGGTCAAAATAGCCTATTTGGTCTAGAATCGGCAATTTGGTCTAGAATTTTCCATTCTCCTGCTTTTCACCGCCAAAAAAATCAGTAAACTTTTTCTGCCTGTCCGAAAATGTCTCCTCTTTTCATACAGACTGCCGCCCCAAGCAGTTGTTTATGGATAGATTAAAGGAAAAGCACTTACCGTCATTTGAAATGTAATTTTTTGGTTTTTACATATTTCTATACATCCTAGAAATCCGCCACTTCACGGGCAGGTTATGGGGACCTCCTAGGCACGATATTTGAAGGAATTTTTCGTTTTTATTTTTAACCCTTATTTCATGGAAAACTCACTGTCCCTTTAAAAACGTTTTTTTTTTTAACTTTTCGTCCTTGTTTCCTGTCCCCCAGGGCACTACCCGGACCCCCATACACCTTTTATGGCAAATATCTAGCATATATGCCCTCTTGGAGGGCACTCTAAAAACCGAATTTTCATCCCCATTGACTTGTATTGAGTTCGAGTTCGGGTTCGGATCCGAACATTTGGAAAGTTCGGTTTCGGCTCCGAACCGAACTCGGGGAGTGTTTCGGCTCATCCCTATTTGTAAGGGCAGAGGCTATGACCCCTGTGTAGTATTGTGCGTATGGAACCCAATGGCAAGCCGAAGAAGGAGACCAGGAGATGTATATGAGCAGTTGAGTATTTACTGAGATGAAACAAAATATAAGTCCAGAACAAAAGACTATAACGCAAAAGGTATCCTTGGCAAGTATAAAGTCCAGAACGGGGAATTGCGAGTAAGGGTCTTTGGATTTAGAAGGGGCACAACGTAAGTCCAGAACGAAGGATTGTAGAAGAGGGTAACGTGAGCTGTGGTCTTTGAGACAAACCGGGGTTGAGGAGTTGGACTTGGTATCGTGGTCTTGGAAGCAAGCCTGGAGATGGAGCTGGAACCGTGGACGTGGAGGCAAGCCTGGAGATAGAGCCGGTACCGTGGACGTGGAAGCAAGCCTGGAGATGGAGCCGGTACCGTGGACGTGGAAGCAAGCCTGGGGATGGAGCTGGTACCGTGGAAGTGGAAGCAAGCCTGGAGATGGAGCTGGTACCGTGGACGTGGAAGCAAGCCTGGAGATAGAGCTGGTACCGTGGAAGTGGAAGCAAGCCTGGAGATAGAGCTGGTACCGTGGAAGTGGAAGCAAGCCTGGAGATGGAGCTGGTACCGTGGACGTGGAAGCAAGCCTGGTGATGGAGCTGGTAACGTGACGTGGAGGAAAACCTGGAGATGGAGCTGGTACCGTGGACGTGGAAGCAAGCCTGGAGATAGAGCTGGTAGTGTACCGTGGACGTGGAAGCAAGCCTGGAGATAGAGCTGGTACCGTGGAAGTGGAAGGAAGCCTGGAGATGGAGCTGGTACCGTGGACGTGGAAGCAAGCCTGGAGATGGAGCTGGTACCGTGACGTGGAGGCAAGCCTGGAGATGGAGCTGGTACCGTGGACGTGGAAGCGATCTCGGGTAGAGGATCTGGAACTCAGGATTCACTTGGAACAGGAACAAAGAGGGAACACTGGATAACTGAAGCGGTGAACCACAATATAACCTGGTTAATGAACTGAGAAAGGCGGCAGGTTTAAATAGGGTTCAGAGGATCATAAGAATATCGTTCACCTGGAACTCGTAGGTGGAGTTGGGATTCCTGGATACTTGATAGGTTAATTGGGGGCATGCGAGGATCTCCAGTGCAGGTGTAATGCAGTACCTTTAATTGACCAGCGGAGGGCGCCAGAGTACCAAGGTCTTCGTGCTTTAAGGAGATAGGCGATCGCGCATGCGCGCTTTGTCTCTCCTCAGTTGGATCCCGAAGGCGGCGTGGGACGCAACCTGAGTCTCCTCCTCCGAGCTGTGGACCGGAACCAGGGAGCGACTCGCCACGAGGGACCTCGGGTAAGTATGCTGAGTGTCCCAACATGGCGGCCTCGGTCGGGCCGCGGGGCATTACAATGTTTGACCATGAAGAATTAATCTGGTTCTGAAGGCAAAAGAGGGTCCAACTCAGTACTTGCAAGGTGCACCTAATAAAGTGGCTGGGGAGTGTATATTCCCAGAAAGGGTGCACTCGTTGCAGTTTGTGATAAATATTTCAGTCCAGGACAGACTGTTGTCAAAATCTTGTTAAAAGTTCATCCTGGATCGAAACGTTGATCACAATAAAAAACATTAATTCGATACTTTATGAGGCACCACAAGCGCACACTCCTTACTCGGATTCTATGTTGCAGCCCAAAGTGGCACAGGTGCATGACAGATTATTCATAGCTGATGAATGCGGGACCCTGGGTGTATATGTATAGATTACATTTGCTTTTGTTTATCCTTCACTGATCATTCCAGTATTATTGAGCATATTGATCCTTTAGTTTAATAGATACAATTTAATAATACTGTATATATATTTGTTATCAATTCATTGCTATAAGTCAGTTTTCCCTACATCATAACTAAGGTAGAATGGTACTAAAGCAGTCAAAGTACAGTAAAAAAAATAAAATGTAGAGCTTGTTGCATATTACCATATGTTTTGCTTACTTCACCGTCTTGTTAGCATTGGCAAAACATCCTCTTTTAGAACAACCATCGACAGAAGTGCTGGGTGAGAACGCAGACATCCCCTTCTAATCCAAAATTCACACAATTATTAGGAATACACGTGCTGCCCTCTGCTGTCAAAATAATATATTATTTTACTTCAGTTCTATTGTACAAGTGTTAGAATTGTGTTGTTTTTTTTGTCTGAAATACAGAATACTTGTATTACTCTATGGGCCTTAAATTACTATTTCAACCAAGCTGTTAACCCTTTCGCTGCTGAGGCTTTTCCCGCCCCTGTGCTGAGGTCATTTTTTACCTGTTTTGCGCATCATGTTTAAACGTGTTTTGAAGGCTTATTTTAGTATATGACATCGACATATTATATATCGTTCTTTCCGTCAGACTCGGTAGATTCATAATATGTCATTATTATATGTATACGTTATGTCATGTTTGTATATTATAACAAAAAATGCAATAAAATATGTATTTTCAATAATTTACAGCGTGTAAAGTGTTTTTTTCCACATTTTACCATGCGAGCAATTGCGGTTATATTTTGTATGGGGTGCGCTTGTTAAAAAAATTAGAGATGGGGTCTCGTTACATTTTTTTTTGGGGAAAATGACACCATTTTTAACAAACGCACCGCATACAAAAATCGTTAATGCAGCATCATTGTTCACATTATAATTGAAATGGGAACAATATTGCTGCATTAACAAACCAAAAAAAATAAAAAAAAAGTGTTTATTTTTTTTTTTTAATTTTTTTTTTTAATTTATTTTTATTTTTCTTATTTTTTTTTTACAATTTTTTTTACTTTCATGTTTGGTATCGTTGGAACGGCCATGCTCTGGCCGATCCAACGATATCAAAATTTAACCCCTAACTGCCACGGATCGGGAGATAGGGAGTTCATTGGAACTCCCTATCTCCACAGTTCGTGGCAGTTAGGGGTTAATGCTAGGACTGGCGTCATCGTGCTGCGCACGATGACGCCAGTCCTCTGGGGGAGTTCCCGGAAGCTTGGCCGACATCCAAGATGTCGGCCAGCTCCCGGGAAGGATCGCAAATCGGCGCTTTTCAGCGCCGATTTGCGATCCAGCTCCCCAGGGGTTAATGCCAGGCATCATTTGGAAGGGCAGGCTGTGCCCTTCCAAATGATGCCTGGGTTAAGCCCCTGTGAGCCGCCGATCGGGAGGGAGAGAGGTCCGAAGGACCTCCCCCCCCTCCCTTTCAGGCGCCTCCTCCGCACATGCGGGGGGGGCGCCTGAATTAGGTGTCATCGCGGGGGCGCGATGACACCTAATAATGGCGGCCACTGCTCCGGATGCCGGGCTGACATCCAGGATGTCAGCCCGCACCGGAGGGGCCAGCGATCGGCCGGAACCCGGCCGAACGCTGACCCCAATGCGAGGACGCGCTCAGCGCGTCCTCCGCATACCAGCGGGAATGCTGAGGACGCGCTGAGCGCGTCCTTAGCATTCAAGTGGTTAATAGCAACTCGCAAAATGGATAAATTGTGTGCAAGCCGCTATATAATTCTTTCTCACTAGTAATGACTCTCTTCCTACTAAGCAACTCTTAGATACACCGCCACTGGTATCGGCTTCCGGAGTCCACTGGACTCCATGGGGGAAAAGCATAACAATGCAAGAGTTCTGCGTGTGCAGGGTTACACTTGAGCCCCTGAAAGACACCGGGAACAAATATTCTGTGGCTTGTGTCCAGAAAGCGGCAGGATCGTGCTGTCCTCTGCACCGTGGGATCAGAGGTAAGTAAGCAGGGGCGTAACTACCAGGGGTGCAGAGGGTGCCACCGCACCTGGGCCCTTGAGTCCGGGGGGCCCACACTCGCCTGCTTGGGACTGGGGGCTTGTCTATATTCCATATATATATATATAATTATTTTATTAATTTATTTTGTACTTATGTGTGAGTTTTACTTTGGAGCTTCGTGATACGCTCATACACACCGCACATTACTGTGAGTTTTATTGCTGTGCAGCTCTGTGATACGCTCCTACACACTGCACATTACTTTGAGTTTTATTGCTGTGAAGCACTGTGATACGTTCATACACACTGCACATTACTGATTTTTATTGCTATGGAGATCTGTGATATGCTCATACACACCGCACATTACTGTGAGGTTTATTGCTGTGGAGCTCTGTGATACGCTTATACACACTGCACATTACTTTGAGTTTTATTGCTGTGAAGCACTGTGATACGTTCATACACACTGCACATTACTGATTTTTATTGCTGTGGAGATCTGTGATATGCTCATACACACCGCACATTACTGTGAGATTTATTGCTGTGGAGCTCTGTGAGATACACATAGTGCACATTACATTAAAAATGGGATGGACTCAAGATCACAGTGGACCTGGAAAATATGGGACACTGATTGTCTGGAATCAACATTGTGGACCTGGAGGGGACCAATGCATGTTGATGGGATGGGGACAAAATATGGTTTTGCATAGGGTGGGGGGGCCGTCATGTTTCCTGCACCTGGGCCCTGAGGTTTCTAGTTACGCCTCTGTAAGTAAGGAAGTGTTAAGTGATTTTGCAAAAGCAGAATCTCTTAACACCAGGATTTGAGAGCTGGTATTCAATCAATTCTGAATTCCAGCTCAAGCAGAGAAGAGCAAGATGTGTTGTAATGAAGAATAGCTGCTTCTACTCCAGCTAGCTACAATTAACAACTCTTGTACAAAGTATACAAAGTATAGGAGCCGATAACTTGCAGTAACCCGCCAAACATCTGGCCCATGCGGGAAAATTGATAACAGTCAGTAGGCTGAAATGTTACAGGCACCTTAGTGTAGAACACATCCAATAAAATGACACTTCAACAGAGCCCACGAGTGCTGGTACTTTTTGGTATCTTGGACCACAAGGGCTGCAATACAGTCAGCCCATAACTCACAATGTACCTACTGAAAAATAAATTTAACAGTATAAAATAATTATTACATAAAACTCACTTTTTTTACATAAAAAATTTTTCACATAAAAAAACTCATTTTTCATTAACCCCTTCACTGCTTAGCCATTTCCCCTCAGAGAGCCAAGCTAATTTTCACTACTTTGTGTGTCATGGTTTTTTAGGTGCAGACAAATTATATATACGTTTTTTCAACTGACAACTGAGCAGATTAAAAATATATTTTGTGTATGTCATGTTGCGTCAGAATGCTATCAGAATGCAATCACAAAAAATAACAAAAATTAAAAATTTCTATTCGGATTCCAATCATGTACAACACGTAAATGTATTTTTCCACAGTTTATCATCCAAACCTTTATGGCTGTATAATCTATGGGTTTCTCTTTTTTTTTTAAAAAAAAAAACAAACTATAGAAAAATGCAGTAACGGGTTTTCCATTTTATTTCAGAAAATAGAAAATTTTAACCAGAAATGAAAAAAAAACACAACTGTTTTGTTAGCGCATTGCATTTATGAAAAATATGATTATGTATAAAACACATAGAACAAAAAAACCCCAAAAACTATATACTGTATTTTTTTGTTACATTTTACATTGTAGTGTTTGGCATCAGACTTTGTCCTTTCCAATGACACCTCACATGACCTTGTGGGAGGTAAGGAATGGAGATACAGGGGTCCAACGGATGGCCAAAACTGAGTGATTTACAGTATAGAATTTTTTAAAATAAAAAACATTTTATATTAAAAAAATCTGTACTGTAAATCACACATTTTTACTTTAAAAAATGAACTTGCAATGTCCATAGAGTAAAATCTGCAATTTTAAATAAAAACCCATAACTCGCAATGTGTCCACTGTAAAATACACATTGTACAGTAAAACTGCAACTTTTAGGCCAAGGTCACACTGAGTACGTCCGTAGTGACCCCTCCTCAAAGCGTCCATCGTAGCGTTATGATGGCTTGAATGGGAGGGAAACACGGTGTAACTTGCGTACTAGTATTGCACGTTACAATGGGCGTGCAGTCTTCCTCCCTGTCGAAATTCTACAGTAGGCGCTGGATGGGTCTTCAAAGCGCGATCCTCCATAGAAGGTGGTCACACGGGCGTCCGAGCGGAAAGAACTTCTGTTCTCACGGACGTTCCCTCCACACTCGTGCAACTCCGGCCTTAATGTGTATACTGTAAAAAACACTATTGTACAGTGATGCAATTCAACTTGCAATTCCACTACTGTAAAATACACTATTTAAAATATAATCCACAACTCGCAATGTCTGGGTGTAAAATGCACTATTGCAAAGTAAGTCCATAACTCACAATGTCCAGGATGTAAAATATACTATTTAAAATATAATCTGCAAGTCTATATGTCTGATCTGTAAAAGCTGCATTTTCACATTAATGACGTAATGCGCATTCGCAATTTTATTATAAGACGCACATCTAAACTTTTATATTTTTACTAGAATGTATTTTTCTGGCACGGGTATATCATACACAATTTGAATTTCAAATTGCCGCGCTCGCAGGTCCACCGATGGGCTTACAGGGGAGTTCCTGCTATATGATGCGCTAATGCTTGAAGCTCATAAAGTAACAGACGTATACAGATTTGTGGTAAATAGGTTTCCCCGTCCGTCGAGGCTCGCAACTTTAAGCTGGTGAGCTGCCCCTGTATCTCAGAAACCACATCTCATTGAACTATCTGACAATACTGTGCGTCTCTGCATTGGTGTTTACGGTGACGTTTTCAAATCTTTTATTTTGGACAAAATAAGCTATTTTGGGGGGCAGGGTGTTCCATTCGATGCCATCTTGAAAGCTCACAAGTCAGTCAGGGTTATTCAAAGAGATCCGAATAGCTGGAGAAAGGTAACCGAACGCTGAAAATCAGAGTTCGGTTACCTTTCTTGGCCATTCAGCTATCCAGAGAGCAGGCAATTCGCCAAATCCGGGCGAATTGCCTGCACATATGGTGCCTGTTCGAGGACAGTGAAATCCCCATAAAAAAGAAATGCTTCGGCTATTCAGAGACCACAAACCAGCAGTGAAAGGTTCCCGAAATGCCCTGCCATTTGGTGGTTTCATTCGACAGGTTTATTCAGACGAATCCCATAGACTTCAATGTTAAAAATATTCCCGTTTTAATCCAATATCAATATATAAACCGTTCATTACAAAATTCTGCAGTAAAGAGTCTCTTTATTTATAGATTTTTTTAGGATATTTTAAGCATTTTTGTGGATTTTTTTTTTTTTTAAAAGTCCGATTTTTTTTCTTTAAGTTTACTTCTTTTTTCTGTAACAGCCCTTTTTATTATCATTCCTTGGACCTCATATGTAAATTTCAGACATTTTCGCTCAGTAGTTTCTTAACAGCGTTTCACTTTTCAAACATTCAAGCGTACTGTTTTTCTAATTTATTCACTGCCTTCGTATGCGGTGTCGACTTTTTCCTGCAGCTGCGCTGCATGTGATCGGCTCCTGCTCGGGTTTTTCTGGCAGTTTTGGCGGGTTAATCCAGATGTTTTTGCAGGTTTTCGGCGTGCATTCGCCGGGTTTTGCTGCGAGTTTGCGGCGGGTTTGCGGCAGCCTTTCCCTGCAATTCGGGGATCCAGTGGTGCTTGCTGAATACACCGCAGGGTCGCTGAAATGGGATCGGCAAAACGAACCGAATTGAAGAGAACGAAAAGTCACCGAACGTGCGGTGACTTTTCGATTCTCTTTCAATTACCCTGAGTATGTAAAGTCCACATTTTTCTGGCTCCTATACTTACAATGGAAAAAAGTAGAAGGAAGAGAAAGTTGTCCATGATTCTGATCCACAATTATGCAGATTATGAAAAGTCACATTACATATTGGTTAGTAAGAGGGAGTGGGTTCAGTGGGGGCGCTCTGATCTCTGTGGTTTTGGTTCAATTGGTGCTGCCAGATAGATAGAAGGCACAGACTCTCGAGGGGTGTGCGGGTGTGGAAATGGCAAGTTTTAGGTGGTTTCTATCGGCGCAATATATTGTGTTTTCTTAAATTTCAAGAGTAGATCATACAAAAACAGTATAATGGTGACTCTTCACAGTATAAAGTGCTCTCATGCTAAAGTGTCTCGATAACACAATTGTGCAAATTAGTTAATGAATCTTAAATAAAGTGCATATAGTGCATAAAGTGCAGTACAATGCTGATCGTGCTAAAAATCTAAAGTTCAATGAGGTTGACAGGCTTATTTCGAGTCCTGTTTTAAGTTGGTTGTGCCACAAATAAGGCAAATTCAAAGTACTTATGGATCTGATGTTTTTAGTGATGGTTTCTTATTGTTCCTCTCTTTGTCAATTCTCTTGTGGTCACTGGTGTGCTCCAATATACAAGACAAAGGAGAGAAAAGAGAAGATAGTGCAATACTGTTTCAATTCGTGCAAAGTGCAAGAAAAATAGTGGTATTGCACTTACGAATTCCAGAGCCTCGTATATCCAGGCTCTGGATTGAAGTGCCTTGAGCCAAGTAGAGAGTGGCTTCTACCCTTCTTTGCGACAGCCTTATCGTCTCGTCCGGAAAGAAAAAAGGGACAGCGCTCTCATGGCACAATATCAATCAAATAGGGTATTAAAGATGGGATTTGTATACACTCACCGATTGAGGAGCCTTCGATGTCCAGGCTCAACTCTTATGCGTGTGGCGCTCCTTGTTGGTGGGCGCCTTAACCCCTTTGTCTGCTCACTTGGTGTCTGGACAGTAGTTGGTCTCTGGGATTTCCCGTCTGTCACCTATTCAGTGGGCTTTGTGTGGATAAAAAATAGACATATTCCATTCTAAAGTGCAAATAATTTTATTGGCGAATTACAAGTGTATTAAAAGTATATATATATATCCGGGGGGGGAGATGCTGATACGCGTTTCGGCGCTGCTCTGGCGCCTTCCTCAGTTAGTGTGTGGTAGATTAAGGGGGCCCCCTTAATCTACCACACACTGACTGAGGAAGGCACCAGAGCAGCGCCGAAACGCGTATCAGCATCTCCCCCCCGGATATATATATACTTTTAATACACTTGTAATTCGCCAATAGAATTATTCGCACTTTAGAATGGAATATGTCTATTTTTTATCCACTCCCCACAAAGCCCACTGAATAGGTGACAGACGGGAAATCCCAGAGACCAACTACTGTCCAGACACCAAGTGAGCAGACAAAGGGGTTAAGGCGCCCACCAACAAGGAGCGCCACACGCATAAGAGTTGAGCCTGGACATCGAAGGCTCCTCAATCGGTGAGTGTATACAAATCCCACCTTTAATACCCTATTTGATTGATATTGTGCCATGAGAGCGCTGTCCCTTTTTTCTTTCCGGACGAGACGATAAGGCTGTCGCAAAGAAGGGTAGAAGCCACTCTCTACTTGGCTCAAGGCACTTCAATCCAGAGCCTGGATATACGAGGCTCTGGAATTCGTAAGTGCAATACCACTATTTTTCTTGCACTTTGCACGAATTGAAACAGTATTGCACTATCTTCTCTTTTCTCTCCTTTGTCTTGTATATTGGAGCACACCATAGAAACATAGAAACATAGAAAAATGTCGGCAGATAAGAACCTTTCGGCCCATCTAGTCTGCCCAATTACATGGATACTTTACCTGGATTTATCTTTTGTTTAGGATAGCCTTATGCCTATCCCATGCTTGCTTAAATTCAATTACTGTTTTGGCCTCTACCACTTCTACTGGAAGACTGTTCCATGTATCCACCACCCTCTCAGTAAAATAATGCTTCCTGATGTTACTTTTAAACCTTTGCCCCTCTAATCTAAGACTATGTCCTCTTGTTTTGCTATTTTGTTTCCTTTTAAATATACTCCCTTCCTCTACCTTGTGGATTCCCTTTACGTATTTAAATGTTTCTATCATATCTCCTCTGTCTCGTCTTTTTTCCAAGCTGTACATGTTAAGATCATTAAGCCTTTCCTGGTAACTTTTCTCCTTCAAGCCGTACACCATTTTAGTAGCCCTTCTCTGAACTCTCTCTAAGATGTCTATATCCTTCTGGAGATACGGTCTCCAGTACTGCACACAGTACTCCAAGTGAGGTCTCACCAGTGCTCTGTACAGTGGCATGAGCACTTCCCTTTTCCTACTGCTAATACCTCTCCCTACACAACCAAGCATTCTGCTAGCATTTCCTGCTGCTCTATTACATTGACTACTTACCCTTAGATCCTCTGAAATAATGACCCCTAAATCCCTTTCCTCAGATGTTGAGGTTAGGACTGTATCAAATATTCTATATTCAGCCCTTGGGTTTTTACGTCCCAGGTGCATTATCTTGCACTTATCCACGTTAAAACTCAATCGCCACAACTCCGACCATTTTTTTAGTTTACCTAAATCATTTGTCATTTGGCTTGCGCCGAATAAACTCCATTTACCACAACCCTCTGTTGTCTGTCACTCAGCCACTGCCTAATCCAGTCAACAATATTGGAATCCAAGCTCAAAGATTGCAATTTATTGATAAGCCTTCTATGCGGAACAGTATCAAAAGCCTTACTAAAATCTAAATAAGCAATGTCTACTGCACCACCTGTGTCTATTATTTTTGTTACCCAATCAAAAAAATCAATAAGATTAGTTTGGCATGATCTCCCTGAGGTAAACCCATGTTGTTTCTGATCCTGTAATCTATGTGGTTTTAGATGTTCAACAATCCTTTCCTTTAACATGGTTTCCATTAATTTCCCCACTACTAATGTAAGACTAACTGGCCTATAGTTCCCCGATTCCTCCCTACTACCCTTCTTGTAAATGGGCACAACATTTGCTAATTTCCAGTCTTCTGGGACGACTCCCGTTAACAAGGATTGGTTAAATAAATCTGTTAATGGTTTTGCTATTACATCACTGAGCTCTTTTAATAATTTAGGGTGGATCCCATCAGGCCCCATTGACTTATTTGTCTTTACTTTAGACAGCTGCCACAAGAGAATTGACAAAGAGAGGAACAATAAGAAACCATCACTAAAAACATCAGATCCATAAGTACTTTGAATTTGCCTTATTTGTGGCACAACCAACTTAAAACAGGACTCGAAATAAGCCTGTCAACCTCATTGAACTTTAGATTTTTAGCACGATCAGCACATTACATATTGACTTACGTGTGCGATGAGCGTGGGACAAAGTGGTTTAGGTTGCAAATTCCAAATTTAAATTGTATGATCTTTCACTAGATTTTTTTTTTTACATTAAAAATGAAGAGTGAAACAGACTATATCAGCCGAGCTACGAAAACAAGTCATTAAACTCCAAAGTAAAGAAAGATACGGCAGCACCACAGTGTGATAGAATGAGAGGCTAGATAACCTTTAGTATTGAATCACACGCATGATTAACGCTATATTCCATTAAATGCAATCATCATGTTATTATAGTGGAGTCTAATTAAAAAAGAAGTATTAGCAATCTGAAGTGTCATCCTGGGTAATTGAGACTGGTATCGGTAGCCTATCCGCTGTGTCGAAAGCATATTTATAGGCCATTTGCCAGACAAGGAAGATTAGCTCTGTACCTCATTCTTGTACAATGAAAGGTAACTTTCCCTGTGAGAAACCTTAACACAGTCTGATGGTTTGATGACATTAATTCATAACAAAATACATTCTACTTAACAAGGAATAATGTCTAGTTCTCTGATGGTTATATATCTATAAATGACTTGATGTGCCCCACGTATGAAAGAATATTAAAGAAATGCTCTCTGGGATAAAAGAGGAAACCGCAAAACCAAAGCTGCCATGTAAATGTCTTTGAAGATATCATTTACTGCAGTGTCATGTGTTTTCTGCTGTGAAAATGAAATCTCCAAAGGGAAATAACCGTGGTCAGATTTAAGTCTCTTCTGCACAGAAAAGAGTATTTTCATTCTGACAGCCCCATTCCCTGTCCATTTAAAGGGCTCTAAGCGAAACGCCATGCAAGACTAGAGCACATGACAGAGACATTTATTTTTATTCGCTTTCAACTCTCACAGCTTACTATCCATGGTTATTGTTGAAGCACCAAAAGTAGCAATCCATTCATGTGTCATAGCGTTAAATAATATAACGAAGTTCAAAACTGATTGCACTTTTGATATAAGTTTTGCTTGAAGTCATGGAATTCAGAGTTTATTAGTCACTGGGTATAAATCAAAATTCAGAACATACAAGCCTTGTGTACTTGGTTGCTTCTCATCCATGACTGTGTACTTTGATCAGAGCTTGCCTCTTCCAATTTAACCAAATTACTGCGTTGTTTAAATGTTGGCTAGATTTATCTCATACTGGGATCACCTAGCCATGCTAACAGCAATTTACAGGGTTATTCAGAGAAGGGTGAAACTCAAAATGACTGGAGAAGTGAAAATTCTAGGTCAAAATAGTCAAACCAGAAAAATTCTCCCATTTATCTCACTTGCCAAATCAGCTATTTGGTCTAGATTGTTCTCTTCTCCTGCCAATTCTCCTGAGTTTCACCTTTCTCTGAATAAACCTGTTAAACCGGTTCCATGTTGTACTTTAAAAAAAATATATTTTAACCGCTTCACTATCAAGTTCGACTATACTCGATCTGCAAGGCACCTCCTGGTGCCCCGATATCAAATACAGTCAATATGGTGATACACAGGAGAAATGAAAAATAATTAAATTTATTGCACATTAAATTTGTTTGCATTTGGGCTCCAGAACATGCCCCTAAGGTTTCAGCAATGTGGGCATGATCCTTGAGAGCTTAACACTTTTTAAACCTAGCTGGGCATGTGTCTGCCTGACATCTCCCCCACTGATCCTATACAGCACCCAGAACTGTATTAACTCCATTTGGCCAGCAGATGGCGACATCTGCCTGCCAAATAAGTTATTACAGTTGGAAATACATTGGGAATATTTTCAAATGTTTCTTACTGTATAAATAATTAAGATTTTTTTTTTAAAAAAAACACTGGTCCCTTGCAGTGCTTTTTGGGAAAATCCCTTGGAAGTGAAGGGGTTAAGATGATATGTTGCCAATTTGTAGGATGTGAGCTTATAAAACAGACAAGGCAGCTTGTGTGATGTATACACTTTTTCATGCCAGACCTATGACTAAAATCTTAGACAAGACGTGTCATGATTCAGCATGTTTCACCATAGGAAGCCAGTAAGTCATGTCACACAGTAGGACTGCGATCCAAAATATCAGACCCCTCCAAAAGAATGTCATGGGTTTAAAGACCAAAGATTCACTGTAAACATGCCACACTAGGAAATCAAACACTCACAATTTTGTCCTAGGACAACAGAAATCCTTGGGGATCACAGAAACATGTTTCTGATGATAATATCATGGTCAAAATTGTGCGGCATGCACCAACGTTTAAGTAGTTAACAAATCTTTGACAGCCTGGTAGATGGATGTAAGAGAATTGATTGTCCTCTGGATTCCTAAGTTGAATTTAAGACATACCAAATGATAACTGTAGCAAAATGTATCTTCAGCACAATGATCACCACCTCCTCTAGCTGTACAACTAAGGATAGATAGAACAAATAGTTCTCCGGTGCTCTTCCCACGTAAATGTTTACAATCTTATCTTCTGGCCTGGAGAGAATGACACCTGTGGCACATGGCACCACTGCTGGTATTAGTTCTCAGCTCGGAATCCAGTGTGCCTGGTTCATAAATGAGTTGGCATTACGTAGCAGCAAATGAGAGTCTGTTCCAGATTTTCGTCTTTGCAGCTTCCCATTACCGGTCAGGCCAGAAGAGAGGCCTAAAGAAATGAATGCCAGTCAGTTTTCAGTATGATACATAGAGAAAAAACTGTCGCGCTTGATCCCTACTAGGGCGGCTGCAACTACCAGAAGTATCCAGCCCAGTAACATGTAGAAAACATAACAAGAAAAAAAGATGTCATCTGCACTTATCCCTATAACTTCATGTGAAACAAGACAAAATCAGAGGTTTTGGTTTACTTGAATGGCCACTGAAGTGTAAGCTCACCCGCCACGTCACGTCACCTCTGGTAGGTGAGTCCTACCTAATGAAACTAAATGCTGCTTTCTAAGCAAGCCATATATACTCGTGCTGCTTCTCAGTCATGAGCGAGACTGGTTGGTTTTCATTTATACCCTCCCCAGAAACTATTCCACTTTAAAATTAAAAACAAAAACACGGAACGGGACAGCAGCAAGGATATACGATAAAATATGCATACATACAGAAAAAAACAGTATTGCACCTGATCCCTACCAGGGTGGCTGCAACTAACAGAAGTATCCATCTCAGTAACATGTATAAAACATAACAAAAAAATAACATGTCATCTGGGCTTATCCCTATAACTCCATGTGAAACAAAACACAGTCAGAGGTTTTGGTTTACTTGAATGGCCATTGAAGTGTACGCTCACCCGCCACATCACGTCACTTCTGGTAGGTGGGTCCTACCTAATGAAACCAAAAGCTGCTTTCTAAGCAAGCCACACATGCTCATGTTTTCAGTATGATGTTGGTCCTTGCAGATATAAAGCCAGCATACACATGGAGCAGTCACCATAGAAAGGAGAGGAATGGTCTTCCTGATCGCTCCGCTTTTCGCTCGTTCTGTACAACTCTAGTGTTCACATCATTTCCATTATATTATTTTTCAGAAGAACTTCAAAGACTGGAACAAGAAAGGCTGGCACTTGAAGCTACGATTAGAGAGAATGAATATCAAGAAGGAAACAGCAAATTTCGAAAGTTCTTCCATAAAAAACCCAATGTAAATATGTCAAAGTACTCATCTAAAAAAGGTAATTTTATTTCTCTATATTGCTTTTGGATTTTTTCTCCCCTAAACCCTTGTCACCGGCTGTTTTTTCAAACTACCACCCATTTCAGCAGCGCTACAGAAGGTGAAACTGCTTTTTCTGAGAAATGTATCCAGGCTTCACGTTTTGCTTTGATAAATTTTTCAGAAGTTATAGCAAAGTAAAGTTTGCACAATGTCATTTCAATTTCTCTTCTTTTTTTTTTTTTCTTTGCAAAATAGTTACCCAGAAGGAAAAATATATGACTTCATCTAAATTAAAATTAGGGCCTGAAGAAATAGGAACATCATTTATATACATTACAAGCATTTGCACTTATGACTATTTATGTTATGTTCAACTGTCAAAACACTGCCTACTAAATAATAGTCTGCTTTTCCTATAGTGAGATTTGCATTTGGCTTCAAGGAAGTTTTTACACTTTTTGCATTGTAAGCAGTCTGAGGTCTTAGTAATATAGTCACAAATAATGTCACCTTATCACTTGAAAACACATAAATTAGAAGAGAGGTGATATATCTTTATATTGACCTTAACTATTCCAAGTTTTTTTTCACAAACAAATGATTCAACATTTCCCCTCGGTGACAGAACAACAAAAAAGGTTTTGTAGTAAACATAAAAAGGGATTATTTGCAAACAGAAATAATATTTGGAGGAAAACCGCTCTGCATCTGAATTATTTTAAGGTTTATTTAAATACTTTGTCCAGTTTTTTTTTTATTTGTTTGCTAAGTCACTCCATAACAAACCCCAAAACTTCAAATAGCATGCAGAATAAAGGTTTGTAATTTCTGTATTGTATTCTCTTTAATTATTGTAGAGGATTTGTCATTTTAAACATACAGGGTTATTCACAGAGCTCCGAATTACTGGCGAAAGGTAACCGAACGCTGAAATTCAGCGTTCGGTTACCTTTCCTGGCCATTCGGCTATCCAGAGAGCAGGAAGTTTGCCAAATGTTGGCGAATTGCCTGCACATACGGTGCCTGTTCGAGGACAGTGAAATTCCCATAGAGAAACATAGAAAAATGTCGGCAGATAAGAACCTTTCGGCCCATCTAGTCTGCCCAGTTATATGGATACTTTACCTGGATTTATCTTTTGTTTAGGATAGCCTTATGCCTATCCCATGCCTGCTTAAATTCAATTACTGTTTTGGCCTCTACCACTTCAACTGGAAGGCTGTTCCATGTATCCACCACCCTCTCAGTAAAATAATGCTTCCTGATGTTACTTTTAAACCTTTGCCCCTCTAATCTAAGACTATGTCCTCTTGTTTTGCTACTTTGTTTCCTTTTAAATATACTCCCTTCCTCTACCTTGTGGATTCCCTTTACGTATTTAAATGTTTCTATCATATCTCCTGTCTCGTCTTTTTTCCAAGCTGTACATGTTAAGATCATTAAGCCTTTCCTGGTAACTTTTCTCCTTCAAGCCGTACACCATTTTAGTAGCCCTTCTCTGAACTCTCTCTAAGATGTCTATATCCTTCTGGAGATACGGTCTCCAGTACTGCACATAGTACTCCAAGTGAGGTCTCACCAGTGCTCTGTACAGTGGCATGAGCACTTCCCTTTTCCTACTGCTAATACCTCTCCCTACACAACCAAGCATTCTGCTAGCATTTCCTGCTGCTCTATTACATTGACTACTTACCCTTAGATCCTCTGAAATAATGACCCCTAAATCCCTTTCCTCAGATGTTGAGGTTAGGACTGTATCAAATATTCTATATTCAGCCCTTGGTTTTTTACGTCCCAGGTGCTTTAACTTGCACTTATCCACATTAAAACTCAATTGCCACAGCTCCGACCATTTTTTTAGTTTACCTAAATCATTTGTCATTTGGCTGATCCCTCCAGGAACGTCAACCCTGTTGCAAATCTTTGTGTCATCAGCAAAAAGACATACTTTACCATTAATACCTTCTGCAATATCACTAATAAAAATATTAAAGAGAATGGGTCCAAGTACTGACCCCTGAGGTACCCCACTGGTAACAAGACCTTGCGCCGAATAAACTCCATTTACCACAACCCTCTGTTGCCTGTCACTCAGCCACTGCCTAATCCATTCAACAATATTGGAATCCAAGCTCAAAGATTGCAATTTATTGATAAGCCTTCTATGCGGAACAGTATCAAAAGCCTTACTGAAATCTAAATAAGCAATGTCTACTGCACCACCTGTGTCTATTATTTTTGTTACCCAATCAAAAAAATCAATAAGATTAGTTTGGCATGATCTCCCTGAGGTAAACCCATGTTGTTTCTGATCCAGTAATCTATGTGTTTTTATGTTCAACAATCCTTTCCTTTAACATGGTTTCCATTAATTTCCCCACTACTGCTTTGGCTATTCGGCTATTCAGAGAACAAAAACCAGCAGTGAAAAGTTGCCGAATTGCCCTGCCATTCGGTGGTTTCATTCAACAGGTTTATTCAGGCGAATCCCATAGGCTTCAATGTTAAAAATAATTCAATATCTAATAAACTGTTGATTATAATATTCTGCATTAAAAAGTCTCTTTATTTACAGATTATTTTAGGATCTTTTAGGCATTTTTTCCAAACATTTTTTTTTTTTAATAATAATTTTTTCTTTTTTCTGTAACAGCTCCTTTTATTATCATTCATTGTATTTTATATGTAAATTTCAGACATTTTCGTTCTGTAGTTTCTTTGCAAACAGCGTTTCACTTTTCAAACATTCAAGCGTACTGTTTTTTTTTTTCACTCCATTCGTCTGCGGTGTCGGCTTTTTCCGGCGGCTGCTCTGCGCTGTGATCGGCGGCTGCTCGGGTTTCTCTGGCGTGTTCGGCGGGGTTAATCCAGATGTTTTTGCGGGTTTCGGTGTGCGTTCGTCGGGTTTTGCGATGAGTGTTTGGTGGGTTTGCGGCAGCTTTTCCCCACACTAAGATGGCCCTGTGGTGCTTGCTGAATACACCGCAGGGTCCCCGAGATGGGATGGCCAAATCACACCGAATTGAAGAGAACGAAAAGTCACCGAACGTGCGGTGACTTTTTGATTCTCTTTGAATAACCCTGTTAATATAATGTATATAGAAAAGTCTAACAATCACCCAGAAAATATGTGTTCAGTGCTGAGGTCCATGAAATAAAATATAAACAAAACATGAGGACGCACTCAAAAACTTATAGACAAAGTAACCAACATTTAAAAAAAAAAAAACATATAACAGAAACACCAATGATTCAACCACCAAGTGTTTTTTGCGAAGTTATAATGTCTTCATAAAGACCACTTGGTGATCAAAACTTCGGTGTTTCTGTTATGTTTTTTATTAAAAATAATAAAAAAATAATAATAAAAAGTCCTTGAGTGCATCCTCAAGTTTTGCATATACAGTATATATATATATATATACAGATATATATATATATATATAAAATCTTAGATTGTAAACTCCCAAGTAGGATCCTCTCTCCTGCTGTTCTGTGTATTTAACCCCTTCACTACCGAGATATCTCAGGCTTCAAATGCACCATCTGGTGCCCGGATGTCGAGATATCTCGATCTACTGATCTGCAGCACAAAAGCAAAACTGTGTAAAAATCGTCTGATGATGCCCTTACATCGTGCATTCAGCAGCCGATGCAGAGAAAAAAAAGAAAAAAATAGGCCTGCATCTCAATCGGCTGTAACTCAATTTGGCAGTAGATGGCGCCATCTACTGGCCAAAATAGGCTGCTTACAGTAAGAGATAGTGCTCAAATATTTCTTACTGTAGATTTAATTAAAAATGATTTTACAAAAAAACACTGGTTTCTGACAATGCTTTTTGGAAAATGACTTGGTAGTGAAGGGGTTAACTTGTATGTATATTTGGTTTTCTGTGTCACCCATTGTACTTGTTGGCGCTTCATAAATACCAGTAACTGTAATTATAGAAGATAAACAACATAAGGAATAAGAATTCCTTGCTTGTAACAAATACTTTTAAATATATCAACATTTTCCTTTTTCAAAGCCTGTTCTGTTCTCTAAAAATGATCAGATGTGATTTTATCCAATTTTATTTCTGGCTAAAAATGATTTAATTTGTTAATATGCAATGGATGTTGTGACTGCGCTGTCTGAAGTGTTGACAGGGTCACTGAGACAAGATATGCTGTTACATGCTGGCTGATAACAGCTCAAGAGTTATCTTGTCAAAAACTATTTATACTCTGAGAGATAACAAACCATCAAACAGAAAAAAGATGCTGATAGATTGCTGTGCTAACCCTGAGGCGTGTGGGAGGCAACTCGTCTGAAGTGAAAACCTTTTACATCTTTAACTACTTCGAAATTATTATACTGAATGATGCTCAGTAAAGAAAAGACCGTATCCCACATGTATGTGTACTATTTTCAGCACTAAACATGCAAAATGCATAAGATCTTCAGGAAGCCCCTAGCTAGGAAATTTCGGGCTAAATTACAATCTTCTCGTTAAAACGTGAATTTGTGTGCCAAGCGTTAAACGTTTACGCGCGTAAAACATCGCTGGCATTACAGTCTTTTCATCTGTCGAGCAATAACACGCGTAAATCGGACGCGCACAAATGCTCGTGCAGTATCGTTGCGAGCAGAAATCAGTGTGCGGACTGTTTTTTTCTTGCGATTCAGCCAATCAGAATTAAGAACCACAATTATCTCATGTTAAGTTTTTGCGCCTGTCAAAGTCAATCTGAGCATATATGCTGCAGCAATAATAAATGCACACACCACTTCTCCATTTTATTGGTTTGGTATGAGTAGAATGTGTAACTATACTTTGCTGTATTTTTTTTTTGGGCGGGTGTATTTGGGTTCGGTCAGGTTGGTCAGATTTGCCATTAACACCAGCTTTTAGGAGTTTATAAAATTATGCGCGCAACGTCTATGCGTTAATTCCTGCGCATAGATTGTAATACCATCCGCGTACCAGCGCACAAACGCATTTGCGCTCACAATGTTAAGTATAGGACGCGCGACATACAGTAAGCGCGTGCAGCGTTTGCGCAGGTTCACCCGCTGTAGACAATTACGCGCGTTTGTTGCGCTGACAATGTAATACAACGTACGGCGCAAAGGGTTTTACTCCTCGCGTTAATGTTTTTTTGCGCCCATGCAAACGTTTGCGCGAAGATTGTAATTTAGCCCTTCCTGTTTGTTTACGTCAGAGATTTGCAACCCCTGTACCATGGCAGACTTGTGTTTCATGAATGGTCCTCAAATATCCCATCAATGGTTCTCATGGTGTCCCGCAAAAATTGCAAAATGAGGCGAATTAGTACCAGGACAGGGACAAAATGTGGGTGTAAAGGAGCAGCAGCACAACAGGGAGATGTATCACTGAATAGAAATTTGAATAGAAGCTAAACATGTTAACATTTTTGACTATTTTCTTGCTCCTCATCAGTGCGCTGGGAGATAAGAAAGTTGAAAATCACTTGTTTACATATGGAAGTAGACAACCTTAAACTAGTCACCAGGTAAAGCAAGCAAATGCCTGAGGGCTTTGAAGATCAGTTACCAACAGCACATTGAGAAGTCTGACAGATCTCCCCAACTGGACCATGAAAGACCAACCCGACCCATAGCACTATCCAAAATGGAAATGCTTGGTCTCATTAGGTATAAGTGGGGGATGTCAAATGTTCTCTTTTAGTAGCTCAGTTACAATTATATGTCGTTAATCCTTGAAAGGAATCCGAGCATTGCAGCAAAAGTTACCTGTGTAATACACTGATACTTTCAGGTGTTGTAGATGAGGGATAGAACACTCACACCACCTACCAGAGACCGTCCACTGGACACATCACAGGATCCCTAAAGAGTCAGCCACTAAACCCACTTTTCAGTTCCTTTTGGGGTTAAAACAGTAACAGTAAGCCGCACGTAGTTGCTTGAGTTTACTACTGCCATCCCATTTATTAGCACAATTAGTAAGACCGTAAAGGTGTCAGGGTGGCACCTGGTGTGTGCCATGGTGGGACCCAAGTTCAGGTTTAGGGGTCTTAGCTTAGTGTGCAGGGGCACACAAAAGGGACAGACAGAGGTACCTTTGGAAAACAGACAGTCACAGGGGGAAATCCAAGTGAAGTACAAGAGGATATTCCAGAGAGCGTTGTCAGGGGGCGATCCGTGGTCAAGGGCTAATACAGGGCGGCAATCGGTAGGAAAGCAGGTCTGGTACACGGTAGTTTGCAGAAGCTGAGCAGTGTATAACTTTCTACAATGAACACAGAAGTGACAATGCAGAAGCATTGTGGGAAGGGGGAGAGGACCTTTATTCAGACAGGAATGGGTGTGGTGTATGTGTTACTGTGGTTAACTGTTTCAGGTGCTGAACCTGAGGGCAGCACATTACAGGTAGCTGTTGCAGACACGGATCCTGACAAAAGGCTTCGGGAAGAAAATCCCTTTGTCGACTCAACATGCTTAATGTCATGTCAAAAAATAGGGTCCCATATTTATGGAAAAATGAACAAAAAGGCTTTTTCTAATGTAGCGCTCACTCCCGGAGGAGCCGCTAAAATTAAACCACGGGTCAGTCTCCCCGCACTAGGGAATAAATATACTCCAACACCGCAGTAAGTTTTACAAGTTAAAAGGTTTACTAAAAAGATTTGCAGCTCTTGAGACACGGTATATGCAGGAAGATTTACAGTACTTTCGTAACATGATAAACGCGTAGCGGTAAAAGAAACGAAAACACGAGGGCTTCGTATTTTCGGAAAAAAACCCCGACCGAGCAGAAATTTAAAAGATACGAAATTCGAGGAAAAACCGCGTAGCGGGACACAATAAAATACACAGTTCTCGTATCACGGTAAACGCGCAGCGGGAACAAAAAAAGGAAAAAATGTTCGGAATGTAACTTTAACTTTGCCCCCTTGTCCCGATTCGGAAAAGGAAACTGAGTCCTGCACAGGTTAAGTCCCAGAACATGAAGTGGTGTGTATTCGTGTGTATATGGTACCCGGGTACTTTTCAACTGGCCAGTGAGTTTACTTTAAAGATGTCTTCGACTAGTCAGTTGGGGCCCTGTGGGTTTTAGAAGGAAAACAGCAGCGTACGCTCTTATTTACATACGGCCTTGGGGGCCTCTCACCCATCCAGCGCAAGCTCGAGGTTCTGCTGACCCAGGACGTCTCTCCGCTCGATGTTGACTGGGAACGCCGACCACCGGATCTGTTGTCTGGCCCTCTGTCTGTCAGCCGCGACTCATCCAGCTTACCGCCTGCTCCCCGCTTCAATCGACCGCGGTACTCCTCACTCGAGGGGTCTTCTCTCCTTTAACTGCACTCGGATGGTATAGAGGGTGATGTCTGTGTCCCGCAAGGCTGGGTGACCCAATCCTAAGGCCCAATCCACTCTGTCTGCGCTCCGGCCTATCTTTTGATCTCTCCTTCTCTGTATACATCCGCTCTCTCTGCTCCCTGGCGCGCTCTCCTGTTCTCCACGAGGTGCAGGATGTACAGTCTCTCCAAAACCCACCCACTTCCTGTTTCTTCGCAAAGCATGCCGGGACATGTAGTTCGAATGTCCAGTGTAATCGTGATTGTCTCCATCTTGTGGCCAAAAATGGGTACTGCCACAGTAAACTTTAACACATCGCTACACTCTCCCCCTCCTAGAACTCTTGGGTCTCTCCAAGGAGGTACAACAGTTACATTATCCTTTTACAATTTGCACACAGTTTATACAGCATATACAGGTTCAGCAGCATACATGCAGTGGGTTAGAAACACTTTCTCAAGCTGACTCATGTTCTGGGCTACCTCAGCTAACATAGCAGACACTTCGGCAATCTCTGCACAGTGGTGATGGCCTCTTCAGTGCTATGTCCTGGTGAGTCATAGGTAAGTCGCTGGGGCGGTCGAATAGAGCATTTTTGTTCAGGCTCCTTCCGTTCCTCTTCAGGTGGAAGTACTATAGGTATAGGCTCAGTCCTTATGTCTGCCACTGGAGCAGACACTTCCTCCGAGTACGATCCCTCCAGGGAAGGCATAGAACTGTAGTCGTAAGGTTCGTCTTCAGGAGCTACAGGGTCTCCAACAGTATCCGGGACCCTTAACGGAAGTTCCAAGGGTTTCAGGGAGTTCCATATTCTCGGGGAATTCCCACTGAAATTCAGGAGCTTCAGCCCTCAAGTTACTTTCCCATCGACAAGGAACTGGGACGACCTCTTCAGGTTCTGGCGAGCGCATCCAATCTAAACAGAAACTCTCTTCGTCGCTGTCTCTTTCGCTCTCTCCAACAACCCGAGTCTGTTGAGACCGAGTAACAGGAGGGACACGTGGAGAATGCGGATTCGCCGGAGGAAGTTCGTTTTCCACTGGTATCCTCACAGTCTCTCTCAAAGGTAACAAGTGATTTCGGTGCCAATTCTTGAGGGGACCAGCCTTTCCATCAGGGCGAATCTGATACACCGGCAGACCTGGCAGTTGTTTGCAAACAATGTAAACCTGAGAACTCCATCTATCCGCCAGCTTGTGTCTCGCAGCAGCACCCAAATTCTTCAACAGAACCCTATCACCGGGTTGTAGATCTTGTATTCGAACCTTCAAATCATAGTTCTTCTTGTTCCTTTGCTCTCCTGTGTAACCTGAAGTCAAACGGGCCTGTTCAAACGCAGAAGCCAGATTCTTCCGAAGTCTATCCACGTAGTTTCTATGAGAGGCTACCGACGTCTGGTCTAGAGATAACCCAAATGCCAAATCAACCGGCAGTCGAGCTTCTCTTCGAACATAAGACGGTACGGTGAATATCCAGTTGCATCACTCTCCGTACTGTTATATGCATGCACCAGAGTAGCTATGTGACGACTCCAACTCTGCTTCTCTACATTAGACAAAGTCCCCAGCATGTTTAACAGCGTGCGATTAAACCTTTCAGGCTGAGCATCACCCTGAGGGTGGTATGGCGTAGTTCGAGTCTTTTGAATTCCCAACAACTCCAGCAATTGCCCGACCAATCTACTTTCAAAGTCTCTTCCCTGATCAGAGTGTATTCTTCTTGGCAGGCCGTAATGAACAAAGAACTTTTCCATCAGCACCTTCGCCACTGTCGGAGCGCGTTGGTCTTTTGTAGAAAAAGCTTGGGCATAACGGGTGAAATGATCAGTCACTATCAGAATGTTCCCTTGCCCACTAGCATCCGGCTCTAGGCACAGGAAGTCAATGCACACCAAATCCATGGGTCCCTGACTCTGTAGATGGCTCATTGGAGCAGCTGGGTTGGTAGAGTTTTCCTCTGAATGCACCTCAGACAGGAATGGCAATAACTCTCAACTTCAGCCCTCATGCAAGGCCAATAAAACCTATCTCGCACCAACTTAAAAGTTCTCTCAGCACCCAAATGTCCATGCTCATCATGTAATGATCGCAACACACTCTCCCTGTGTTTAGTGGGGAGAAATAACTGTTGAACTCTCTCGGAATTGGTCGAGGGGCCCCTTCGGTAGACCACCCCATCCAACATCTTCAACCGCTCCCACTCTTTGTAAACCAATCTGGCTCCATCCGGGGAATTGGTTAACAGAATCTCTCGCTGGTTTGCAGTCAGGGCCTTTATGGTCAATGCAATCAAAGGGTCTCTAGCTTGATCCACTTTCAGGTCCTGCTTGGAAAAGGTAGGTAGATTTTCATCTCTCAATTGCGTAGGGTTACAGTAGAACTCAGGACCAGCCGCGGCCATGACTCCTATGGCCTCCGCTTCAACTCCTCCCTTGACCCGGCGTTCGGTTCCTTGACACAAAGCTTGCACCCCGTCTGGAGTCACCTGAGTCCATTCTGTAGTGTAGGGTCTTCTTGATAAAGCATCAGCATCTCGATTGTTCACACCCAGGGCGATACTTCAGGCTGAACCGAAACCCTGACAGAGCGGCCAACCACCGATGTCCCGTTGCGTCCAGTTTTGCAGTAGTAAGGATATAGGTGAGAGGATTATTATCCGTCTTAATCACGAATTCAGCTCCATACAGATAGTCTTTCAACTTGTCCACCACTGCCCACTTCAAGGCTAGGAACTCCAGTTTGTGAGTAGGATAGTTCTTCTCAGAAGGCGCAAGGCTCCGGCTCACGTACGCCACAGGCCTCAGCAATCCATCATACTCCTGATATAGGACTCCTCCCAGACCTTCTCGGCTGGCATCCACATGTAGTTCATATGGCTTGTGAGGGTCCGCGTAGGCCAGAACAGGAGCTCGGGTTAGATTCTCTTTCAGCTTCACAAACGCACCTTCACATTGACTAGTCCATTCACCTTGTATGGACTCTTTAGCTTTCCTTGGTCCTGGAGCGGAGGGGTTTCGGTCAGAGACCTTACAGCCTTCTTCGGTGGTTTCTTTCTGTAGGAGTTTGTTCAGCGGCTGAGCTATCTTTGCGAATCCTCCCACAAATCTTCGATAGTATGAGCAGAATCCCAAGAAAGATCTAAGTTCAGTGACGTTTCGAGGTCTAGGCCAAGAAGCTACGGCCTCCAACTTTCGAGGATCTGTCGAAACACCTTCTGCCGAGACCACGTGTCCCAGATATGTGACTGACGGTAAACAGAACTGGCATTTCTCCAGAGACAATTTCAACCCTTCTTCATGGAGCCTCTTCAAGACTTTCTCCAGTCGTTGCTCATGCTCTTCCAGAGTCTTCCCGAACACAATTATGTCATCCAGGTACACTAACACTTCGATTAGATTCATATCCCCGACTGTCTTCTCCATCAACCGTTGGAACGTGGCTGGAGCTCCCGTCAGACCTTGAGGCATTCTATTGAACTCAAAGAACCCCAATGGACAAATGAACGCAGTTTTCTCTTTGTCTTCAGGATGCATCGGTATCTGATGATATCCGCTTCGCAGGTCTAGTACACTGAACCACTTTGCTCCAGACAAACACTGTAAGGCATCTTCAATCCGAGGAGTGGCATATTGGTCGGGGATGGTTCTTCGGTTCAAGGTGCGATAGTCTATGCACAAGCGGACAGAACCATTCTTCTTCCTGACCAGCACTATTGGAGATGCATATGGGCTCCTGGACTCTTGAATCACATTGGTTCTCTGCAACTCATTTAGCTGTTCTCGCAGATCATCCAAGTCTCCCAGCGGAACTCGCCTTGACCTTTCACGAAACGGTTTGTCTTCTTGCAACCGAATGCGGTGTTCCGTACTCTTAGCCAGGCCCACATCGAACTCATCTTTCCAGAATAATTCTTTCCACTTTAGAACTTGAGACTGAAGACGGTTCTTCCACTCAGGTGAAATGGGGGCGTCCTTAGGGTAGAATCTTTCATCTGGAATCTCTTTATCCACTCCCCCTCCTAAATCGGTGGAGAGGGGTGTAGCAGACTCTACTTGCCCGATAGGCATTCGTGCTTTAAGGACTACTGGAGAATCTGTCACATTGCACACACTGACCGAGACTCTTCCTCGTGTTCTCTTCAGGGCTTTGGTGGAGATTATTTCAGGAATTACTTCGACTCCGGTTTCACTCCCATGACTGACATCGGTTCCCAGCACCACATAGGGACCTGGTTGCGATCCGTTCAACTTGACTGAAACCCGGAAGCTCGCTACTTCTCCTGCTTGCAGAACCTTCTCTGTCCCACCCAATCTCCACAGTCTTCCCACCTCAGCAGGTGCTTTCCGTTCTTCAACCATCCTCTGATAGACCGGTCGTAACATGGGGTGCACTCCTTGAGTTGACCCTTCTTCCACTACGATGGGGGTCAGGAGACGCCGCACTAGGTCCGTATTCGTCCCCACTATCAGAGAGCTTCTGTTCGCACCCGAGGGTCGGGGACACACAATGGCCAAGGCGTCACAGCCTCCGGACTGTCCGATGACTTCAGATCCGATCTCCAACCTTACTTGCAGGTACCCGTCATAGGGGAGTTTCTCAGTGCCGATGCCCCAGATTTCCAAATCCTTCAGTTCTTGCAAAGGAAGATGTTTCAAGTGTTTCTCATAGAAATCTCGGTAGATCAAGGTCACTTGGCCCCTGAATCCAACAGGGCTTTAGTATAGACTCCCTCCACTTGGATTGGCACAATAGGAGAAGGACCTATCAGTTGATCAGGAAACTTGGTGGCGGTATCCGGACGTTTAGACCCAGTCTGCTGTACCCTGGCCCTTTTTCTGGCCCGTGTAGGTTTTAGGTGTGCATTGCCTCCCCATGACACAGACCCGGACGCTAAGGGAGTGACTCTTTCAGTCCTGACAGGCTCAGCAGTTGGCCCTGCCTTGGGCCCTCTTGCCCTCTTAGTTTTAAATTGGTTTTTGGAGCGAGGTTCAACTTCTGGGCACCTAAGTTGCTCCTTTACTGGTGCCCTCTGGCGTTTCCCGCTGGTGGAGTAGATAACAGTCCCTCTAGAGCTTTCAGCAGCCACTCAACTTTATCCCTCTCAGGCTTCCGGCCTTTACATTGCGCACGGAAATGGCCCATTTCTCCACAACCGAAACATCTCTTCCTCGAAAGTGGAGACACAGTTGCTTGTTGAGGTTCTAATAAGAGATTTGAACCAGACGCCACGGCAACTTCGGTCGTCTGCATACCTGTTAGGAACTTTTGCATCTCCCCCTGCATCTCGGTCACCTTCATCAACACCCTGCACAGTTCAGCGTGCGCTTGCTGCAGTTCAGTTTGAGCTTCCTGTACCTTCTTTACAGTCTTAAACAACTCGCTTCGTTCGGAAGGGTTCGATTCTTTGGCAGCCTTTTCGATGAATTTAAAACCCACTAACTGTTCCTGTTCATCCAGGTCAGATCCATAAGTGTCTAACAAGTCGTTTTCAGGCTGCAGACCGTCGTTATATCTGGCAGGTTGTGCATAAGCCCTTTCTCCCCGTCTGAAGGATTTTTCTTCCAGCAGAGCCTCCTCCTCTCGTACAACTCGGATCAGTTCCAGGTACTTCAACTCTTGATTAACTGCTCTGCTTCTCAGCTGCATCATCACCGGATCTAACGGTTGAGAGCCCCTCAGGATCTGCTTTATTCGAATCTTATCTACGTCAGCCGGTTTGGCCCCTTTCTTTTGAGAAGTATTTGGTGCAAAATCTTATCCAGGCGCCTCATGTAATCAATCATTCTCTCACCTCTCTTCTGATAGGTATGTTCATACTGATATACCAGTTCCGCTGCCTTTTCTGTTCGCCCAAAAACTTCTTCAAGAACGTTCAATAATCCAAAGCAGTACAATCTTTTCTACTCAATTTTAGGTTTCTCACCGCTTCTGACGCAGGTCCCTTTAAACTCTCGGTGATCCTTTGCTTTTTCTGGGCCTCAGGGACGTCCCACTCATCCAGTGCCTGCATCGCCTGTTCCACCCATTCCTCAAAGGTTTCTTCTCCCGCCGGAGTTGGTACATTTCCTGTAAAGTTCCTTAACCGTCGATAACCGAAATTAGTGTGAGGAGGGCTTGTTTTCTGACATTTGGCCAGCAAATCTCCAATAGCCACGATAAATTCAGGCCCGATCATGGCCAACGGACTGGGCGCGGGAACACTTGCGGATTCACCACGTGGCGCACTTGGCTGAATTAGTTGGACTTCCACATCATCTTCCAGCTCCACGCTCGCGCCCCGAAAACATGCTGGAATACCTTTTCTCCATTCAAGAAGAACATGCGTGTGAGAGGTATCTGGGTTTTTCTTAATGTCCAGGATTAACCCCCGATGATCTGGTGCTAGCGTGGCCACGGCCTGGCGAATCTGATCTTCGGCCCAAGTGTCTGCGGGAATATCCATGACTATGCAACATGCTAACTGACTACTGTGCTCCCCACACCATTCGGCAGCAGTGTCTGGATCCATATTTAACCCTTTAGATGCGGTTTTTCCAGAGACTGGATCCCGGACGAGCCCCCACGTGTAGCGCTCACTCCCGGAGGAGCCGCTAAAATTAAACCACGGGTCAGTCTCCCCGCACTAGGGAATAAATATACTCCAACACCGCAGTAAGTTTTACAAGTTAAAAGGTTTACTAAAAAGATTTGCAGCTCTTGAGACACGGTATATGCAGGAAGATTTACAGTACTTTCGTAACACGATAAACGCGTAGCGGTAAAAGAAACGAAAACACGAGGGCTTCGTATTTTCGGAAAAAAACCCCGACCGAGCAGAAATTTAAAAGATACGAAATTCGAGGAAAAACCGCGTAGCGGGACACAATAAAATACACAGTTCTCGTATCACGGTAAACGCGCAGCGGGAACAAAAAAAGGAAAAAATGTTCGGAATGTAACTTTAACTTTGCCCCCTTGTCCCGATTCGGAAAAGGAAACTGAGTCCTGCACAGGTTAAGTCCCAGAACATGAAGTGGTGTGTATTCGTGTGTATATGGTACCCGGGTACTTTTCAACTGGCCAGTGAGTTTACTTTAAAGATGTCTTCGACTAGTCAGTTGGGGCCCTGTGGGTTTTAGAAGGAAAACAGCAGCGTACGCTCTTATTTACATACGGCCTTGGGGGCCTCTCACCCATCCAGCGCAAGCTTGAGGTTCTGCTGACCCAGGACGTCTCTCCGCTCGATGTTGACTGGGAACGCCGACCACCGGATCTGTTGTCTGGCTCTCTGTCTGTCAGCCGCGACTCATCCAGCTTACCGCCTGCTCCCCGCTTCAATCGACTGCGGTACTCCTCACTCGAGGGGTCTTCTCTCCTTTAACTGCACTCGGATGGTATAGAGGGTGATGTCTGTGTCCCGCAAGGCTGGGTGACCCAATCCTAAGGCCCAATCCACTCTGTCTGCGCTCCGGCCTATCTTTTGATCTCTCCTTCTCTGTATACATCCGCTCTCCTCTGCTCCCTGGCGCGCTCTCCTGTTCTCCACGAGGTGCAGGATGTACAGTCTCTCCAAAACCCACCCACTTCCTGTTTCTTCGCAAAGCATGCCGGGACATGTAGTTCGAATGTCCAGTGTCTTTAATCGTGATTGTCTCCATCTTGTGGCCAAAAATGGGTACTGCCACAGTAAACTTTAACACATCGCTACACTAAGAAGTGCTTTTCTCCTACTAAACTTTCCTACATGCACCAAACTGTAATCAACATCCGGCGAAACGCACCAGCACAATCAGCTTCCCGCACCAGCGTCTCTCACTGGTCGCTCAGGACAGACAGGGCAATATCCTCTTATAGAGAGAAACATAAAGAAAAAGCATAGGCAAGTGCAGCTCATATTTTAGGGTGTGCGCACAGAACATTTATTACTTATGAACTGTAAATTATGACAAACGGCCAATTTCCATTCTTTTACAACGAACTAAGTAATAAACAACCAAAAAGCATTGCCGGAGCCTGAGAGGTGGACAAGAAGGACCCATTCATCCAGCCGGCAGCTCCTCTGTGCACAGCTATACATAAAGAGAGCAGCTGTGTATAAATCACAAACTCCAGTTAATGAGTTTGATGCCTAATATTTGACACTGCTTAAAACCCATTGACATGTTAACGAGCTGCTATTAGAAAATGATGAACAAATTAAAATGAGCAGGTAGCCACACTGAAGTTAATGGGTTTGTGTGCTAATAAAACACATATTGGTCATTAGAAACGAGCTTTCAAAACAGTTGGCTGCTACCGAGCATCTCCAATTTCCTCTTTCTTCCCATCTGAATGTAAAGTGCATATTTTAAGATAACAGGGTAAAATGTGACAAACTGAAACCTCACAAAAACACAAAATCTCATCAAGTGTCAGAAATGGAAAAAGTAATTGAATTCTAAACAAGACAGTTGCCAAAAATAAATTGAACCTGCTTAGAAAACCCAAAAAATGTTGAGATTCATATCAGAAACTACAACTTATATTGAAGGCTTCCTCCTATATCCCTTACTGAAACGTAATAGTAAATATGTGAGGATGAATGAGAACATATTTCAGTGAAATGATAATATGTCCCAGCAGTATATGAATGGGCCTAGGATTTAACCCCATCACTACCATGATTGAGTCTATTACATCCTCAAAAGCTCCTGTAAGAGCCCAAGATTGAGTATACTCGATCTAGTCTTATTCTGGAGCCATGCTAGGGAATATAGTTTATTGCAGGGTTTCCCAACACCTGTCCTCAGGATCCAATACAGGCCAGGTTTGCAGGATATGTGAAGCACAGCACAGGTGATAGAATTAGCTGCTCAGGGATTGGAGGATTCAGTCTGCATTTCCTCAAGGTGATCCTTAAAATCTGGCCTGTTAGTGGGTCCTGAGGACTGGAGTTGAGAAACACTGGTTTATTGCAAACAATATCTGTTTGTCTCCAGAATATGCCCCTTGAACTTCCATAAATTAAACGTGACAGACAATAGTTTGAAGAGCTTTGAGCTCCATTTTTCCTATAGGGAAATACAGAGACCAAGCTGTACTATACGTGTAGTAGCACTTTTTGGCCAGCAGAGGAAGTGCTCTGTCAAATAGGGCTTGCTGACACTGAAAATGCTTAGTACAGCTTTTGTTCATTTTTATTGTGTGGGTAATGGAAAAGTGATTTCATGGTCCTGCCAGTGGTTTTATATTATTATTATTTCTTATTTATAAAGCACCAGCATATACCGCAGCGCTGTACAATGGTCACAGTATAGACAGGGTTACAATACATTGAACAACATTTTGACAAACCAGTACAGGAGGAGATGAGGGCCCTATTCCCGTGGGAACTCACAATCTAGAAGGGTTGGGGTGGAAACTGGAGGAGAGGACTGTAAGGTGAGAGTGAAGGACTGGTGAGAGTGATTAACTGGTTGCGCCAGTGAGGTGTATCAGTGAGTCGGGTGGTAGGATTCCCTAAATGGGAATGTCTTAGAAAATCACTTGGAAGTAAAGGGGTTAAATAATACAATTGGCATGTTGCTGGCTTATGAAATTCTTATTTTCACATCCACCCTTAACAACAGGTTGATATATTTATGATATGACATCTTAACACAAGGTGAGAGGTGCGTCATCGGGGTAAAAATAAGAATGTAAAATAATCCGGTACCCATAGAGCACATCATGCTAAGAGGCACTTTAAAGCATCTCTATCAGGTAACTTTACTTTGAGCTATTCTGATCATGTCTAAAGCTGCTATTCTCAACTTCTAACATCCACATGACAGACCATCTATCACTTTAATTGCTCTGTGAGCAACCGAATCACCGGGAGCTTTCGAGTAACAGATGAGCCGGAGAGTCAAAGGACTTTTTGTCCTACTGAAGCACCATTTGATGCACAATACTTGGTCATCCTTTCTACAAAATACTTCACATACAGAGACAAGTGCAGCTGCAACCGTCATTACTTAACACTTTCAGGGTTATTCAGAGAGCGTGAAAAGCAGGAGAATGACTGGAGAATGAAAAATTCTAGGTCAAAATAGCCGATTTGGAAAGTGAGATGAAAGGGAGGATTTTTCTGGTTTGGCTATTTTGACCTAAAACTTTTCATTCTCCAGTCATTCTCCTGCTTTTCACGCTCTCTGAATAACCCTGAATGTATGCATTGAGGCTCGCTTATATAAACAGGGTTAAGATTTCATATTTGTCATCAACTGTGGGGGAAAAACTGCAGATTATTTATTCATAATATTGCTCCCTCCAGAGGTTGCTTTATTATTGCAGCTTTACTTTTTTCAGTACGTTCATACCATGTGCACTTCATAGATATTTTCTGCGGAACAAAATGCTGTTCTGACCAATTATCTATTTGGTGAACAGAGGTGACTGGTATTGGGGCGGCTGGTTTATTCTGATCATTGAATTCCAACGTTTAAGCTTAGGAATTTAACTCCATGGGTTTTAGATTCCAGATCACAGCAAAAAAATTGATTCCTACAAATTGATTTGTCAGACAATTTGGGGTCTCCAAATAACGTTTATGCCACGATAAATTTCGCCCAAACTTTGGCCATCAAATTTGTTGTGACTCAATTTAACCACAGCATAAAACGTCGCTGACGCCATAAGGGTTAATGCAGTGGCAGCTGGCTAGCCAGCATCCACTGTTTTTTAAAACATAAAATCATATGGTGTCAGAATGACCCAATATCTGTTCATCTGCTAATATTTAACCCTAACCGTGCTAAGATATTAAGAGCTGTGCCATCTTGGAGAACAATAAAGCTGTGGAATTCTCTGCCTGTTGAGGTGGTTGGGTCAGAGACTGTACAGACTTTTAAATAACTGGATGACTTCCTGCAAAAATAAAATATTATGGGTTATAATATTTAATATGTGGGTAAAAGCTGCTTGATCCAAGGAGAAATCTGATGCCATCCTGGGGTCAAGAAGGATTTTTTTCCCAGTATGTTGCATATTTGGTGAACGCTTCAGACTGGGTTTTTTGCCTTCTTTTAGAGCAGGGGTAGGCAACCTTTCTCTGTCTGAGGGCCGGATGCAACAACTGTGAATGCATGGAGGGCCGCATTCACCTACAAAGCTAATAAATGGTGATAATATTGTAATAACGCAACAATCACAGTAGATTTTAAATAACGTTTACTTTTTAAACTTAAATAAGATAAATATTGTAATAATAAGAATTATAAACAACAAACACAAGAAACTAAGATTTGCTTTTTAGAATTAAGTATCTGAGACTGCCTGCCTTGCAGATTCATCCTATGCGCGCATCCAAAATTCCCTGTGATTTCTTATGGCTGGGCATGCGCTCTGCCCCATCCTCCAGGCTTCCTGCTCGTCCTCGTATGGTGCGCACGTGTCTTTCTGCTGACCGGCCCGTAGCCTGTGATGTCACGAAGGAGGAGTTCCTTGTGCTGGTCACGCGCTGCCTGCGCAGGGGTTCGGCGTCGCTCGCTTGTTGCTAAGGGGCTGACTAGCGACTTTTGGCCTGGGGGGACTGCATTCCCCAACAGGCAGGCACCTCCTCCAGAGCTCTAAGGAGGCCGCACAGGAGGAAGCAACATCTCCTTCATCTGAGCCCAGACAGTGACCGTGACGTCTTCTCTGAGAGAAAAGCCCTGCGAACCCTTTCCATACCATGGGCCCAGGGTACCCCCCTCCCAGCTCACATAAATATATTGCCCCCAGCAGCTCACACGTGGATATTATTGCCCCCAGCAGCTCACACATGGATAATATTGCCCCCTGCAGCTCACACATGGATATTATTGCCCCCAGCAGCTCACACATGGATATTATTGCCTCCAGCAGCTAACACATGGATATTATTGCCCCCAACAGCTCACACATGGATATTATTGCCCCTAGCAGCTCACACATGAATATTATTGCCTCCAGCAGCTCACACATGGATATTATTGCCTCCAGCAGCTCACACATGGATATATTGCCCCCAGCAGCTCACATATGGATATATTGCCCCCAGTAGCTCACACATGGATATTATTGCCCCCAGCAGCTCACACATGGATATATTGCCCCCAGCTCTCACCTCCTGTCTGGTCTGTCGGCGGCTGCGTGCTTCTCACTCCAAAGAACGGCCACCTGCATGAATATCTGCCACTCGCCTGGGGTTCTATACACCAGCCAGCTGTAATCTCGCGATCGCGGCTGGCTGGTGTATAGAACCCCAGGCGAGCGGCAGATATTCATGCTGGCGGCCACTCGTAGGAGGGAAAAGCACGCGGCTGTCGGCAATATCTTCTCGGGGGGGCAACTGGGGGGAGCTCTTGGATGCCGGATTTTTATCGCAGGCCGGGTGTCCGTGATTTTATCACAGACACCCGCGGGCCTTAACAACAGGGGTGGCGGGCCGTATACGGCCCGCGGGCCGTAGGTTGCCGACCCCTGTTTTAGATCAACAGCAATAGATAATGTGTGAAAGGCTGAATTTGATGGACGCATGTCTTTTTTTCAGCCTATGTAACTATCAGGGTAATTCAGAGAGAGGTGAAAACCAGGAGAAGAGAACAATCTAGACCAAATAGCCGATTTGGAAAGTGAGATAAATGGGAGAATTTTTCTGGTTTGGCTATTTTGACCTAGAATTTTCACTTCTTCTGCCAATTCCCCTGAGTTTCACCTTTTGCTGAATAGACCTGATACATAACATACAGGTTGTATTCAAAATTATTCAACCCCCACTGAAATTGAGTGTTTTGGCCAGATTGACATTGATTTTGATCATTCAGTCATCTTGCTTACAATTAAATCAAAGAGGCACGTGTAGGTCAGACAAATATAACATAACATTTATAATGAAATAACCACAAATGTCTTTTCTGTGCTCACATCATTATCAGTTTTATTCAACCCCCAAGTGACATTCAATCTTAGTACTTAGTACAACATCCTTTTACAGTTATAACAGCTTTTAAACGTGAAGCATAGCTTGACACAAGTGTCTTGCAGCGATCTACGGGTATCTTCGCCCATTCGTCATGGGCAAAAGCCTCCAGTTCAGTCACATTCTTAGGTTTGCGCACTGCAACTGCTTTCTTTAAGTCCCACCAGAGGTTCTCAATCGGATTTAAGTCAGGTGACTGCGATTGCCACTCCAAAATGTTCCAGCCTTTAATCTGCAACCATGCTCTAGTGGACTTGGAGGTATGCTTGGGATCATTGTCCTGTTGAAAGGTCCAACGTCTCCCAAGCCTCAGGTTTGTGACGGACTGCATCACATTGTCATCCAATATCTACTGGTACTGAAGAGAATTCATGGTACCTTGCACACGCTGAAGCTTCCCTGTACCTGCAGAAGCAAAACAGCCCCAAAGCATGATTGACCCCCTGCCATGCTTCACAGTAGGCAAGGTGTTCTTTTCTTCATAGGCCTTGTTCTTCCTCCTCCAAACATAGCGTTGATCCATGGGCCCAAACAGTTCTAATTTAGTTTCATCAGTCCACAAAACACTATCCCAAAACTTCTGTGGTTTGTCCACATGACTTTTGGCATACTGCAGTCGACTCTTCTTATTCCATGGAGACAGCAAGGGGGTGCGCCTGGGAGTTCTGGCATGGAGGCCTTCATTACGCAGTGTGCGCCGTATTGTCTGAGCTGAAACTTCAGTACCCACATCTGACAAATCTTTTCTCAGTTCCTCAGCAGTTACGCGTGGACTTTTCTCCACTCTACGCTTCAGGTAGCGCACAGCAGTCGAAGTCAACATCTTCTTTCTGCCACGACCAGGTAGCGTTTCAACAGTGCCCTTTGCCTTGAATTTGCGAATGATGCTTCCTATGGTCTCTCTTGGTATGTTTAACATCTTTGCAATCTTCTTATAGCCATTGCCCTTCCTGTGAAGAGTAATCACCTCTTCTCTTGTCTTCCTGGACCATTCTCTTGACTTCACCATGTTTGTAACCACACCAGTAAATGTCTAGAAGGAGCTGAGTATCACAGTCATTTTAAAGCTGCCTAATTGGTGCTTATTATGCTTTATTGCTGCTCCGTGACATCCACTGGTGTTTTCAATACCTGATTGAAAACACTTGAATGAACCTCTGTTCTTCAGAGTGGTAGTCTTTAAGGGGTTGAATAATTGTGTCAATGAAGAATTCACAAAAGAAACATTTACTACTGTATTACAAAACCAATTGATGTCATTTTAGTTGCATATGGTTCTTTAAAAAGTCCTTGTAGGATTTCATTCTGAATACAATTACAAATGTACACTAAATTCCCTAAAACCCTTTACAGCATTGGGGGTTGAATAATTTTGAACACAACTGTAAGTGTAATGGAGGTCATTCTGACCACAGTTTGCTTTTATTTTATTTTTTACCTTGGCAAATGACTATCTAGCCCTGGCCAGCCAATGCTTGGCACCCCGTGAATGGATGAATAGGTCCCTGGATGCCAAACTTTGGCAATCCCGATATGGAAACAGTGGCAGGAGAAGATTCATTGGTGAAGCTTCTCCTGCCGCTGTTCAAATTTCCCTTTCGGCAAATGATGTTTGTCATTGTTACAACAATAGCGATATTCTCCGTGGTTTTTAACAATGGCAAACTACAGTGTTTAGTGAATAACTCCCATTGTATTCTTGTGCCAGTTAGAGATAAAAAATCCCATTTGTTTTATTGCACTATTTAAGTATACATTATTATTGTGTACAGAAGTGAATATATGTATAATTCACACCAAAGTGAAGCCCTCTTTCTACTTTATAAATGTTTTATAATATGTGTGGGTGCAGGAAATGATAGCGATGGAAATTATGGTTGAACACACACACCACAAATGTCAAAAATGCTTAGTTCTCCCAAAGGAAATGAGGTTGTGTCAGTAAGGGGTTAACTGGCAGGGAGGAAATCATTTCTCAGCTTTTCTATATGTTCACTGGACTATAAGAGTCAAATAGTGATTCGGAGGAAACGGTAGTTGTGTCGGTTGTCCATAATGCAAAATGCAAGCAGCTGGGAGTAGATAATACATAAAATCATATCTGACATTTCAAAAAACAGAATATCTTGCTGTTATTTCTCCTTTGAGTGAGTTTTCGAAAATGTGTAATGCTACCAAGCTTAAACGTAAATACATCAGTATCCCAGAATATTAATATAAATTTTACATTCTTCGAAAAAGACATTAAGTATAAAAGGTTTCGTGATCCCATTCAATTTCCAGCTCCAAATATAAATAAATTTTCATAATGGCTCTCGTGCTGCGTCTGTAACGTTTTAGCACATTTGGTTTCATGAATTGACAGTGAAGAGCAATTTGTTGTTTTTTTTATATATATGTTTCAGATGTCAGTGCGACTCCATCGAAGCACGTGGGCGAATACAATCAGAGACTGGCAGAAACCAGTGAACTGTTTAAAAAGAAGCAAGGGAAGGGCACGATTGATGTCTGGTGGCTGTTTGATGACGGAGGTAAAAAGGACTGCAATGCACCTTAAAATACATTCCGTGTGACAAAATACCAGCGGCTACTGAATGTGTGTGTATTCAGGATGTGCACATAAACCAAACATAATATAAATGTTTAAATATGTGAATAAATACATCTAAAAATATGATAAAGGGAAAAAAAAGCATAATTATATCCCCAGGTAAAAATAACAGTGCAGAGTTTCAGGTGTTAGAGAACCAGCGTGGGTTTGTAACAGTGATTTAAGAGAAGATTTGTACAATAGTAAAATTCTCAATAACTGTGCTAATTTCTTACTAAGCCTTAAGAGATCCACAAAATGCAATTTTGAAAATTGTTGGTGGAACGGCTTAAGAAAGGAACATTTGCTTTACGCGGCTTTTTATTGTTCATTAAGTCAAAACCACATAGAAAGGGTTTTATAAAGGGATTGCAGTCAAGCAGGTATTTTAGTATAAGTGAAGATCCAGGGTTCCAGGAGCTGAATGTCTTGCATGTTCTTCAAAAAAAATAAAATTTATTTGTAAGCGGGCATTTGATTGCTTTTGCGCACATTTCAAAAAAAGCAAAGGGATTATTCAGACTTCTGAAAAGCGAGGAATCTAATCACTAAATAGTGAACTGCGGTAACTGGATAACTGACTCGGCAGATTACAGGTGTATTCTGGAGCCAAAATAACATATTTCGTATTTCAATATTTAAAATTTGTGTGAGAGGTGGTTATCAGCCTCATGGGTGGGATGTATATATCTCCCCAGCTTGAGAAGCTGAATCAGCCCTTCAGTATGACCTCCATGGGAGGACATTCAAGTCCCTGTGACCATTCATATTACATTCACTGTTTCCAAAGTGTCTCTTCTTTCCCCTTTCAATACCAAGATCGAGTATACTGGATCTGCAAAGCACATATTGGTGCCTCCATATAGAGTATACTTGATGTGGGTTAAAACTGGGGCAATGCAAAGGAATTATGTTTTTTGCAAAGAAAATTTGCTTGAAAATTGGCTCCAGGATGTACCTCAAAAGTTTCGGCACCTCAGGCTTGATATCCAAGGTGCCAAAACAGATTGAACAGCATGGGTACCTTTTTATTTAATCAAGAAAAAAACATGGAACCCAAGCTGTACTATGGAGATGTAGTGGTGCTATTTGCCCAGAAGATGGCACCGTCTGCCTGTGAAATAAAGTAGATATATGAAAATCTGCTTTAGATAGTTGAAGCACCGTTTCAATGTTTGTATAATGCAAATTTTCTAATAATGGCTACAATAACGTGAACAGCGATTGCATATATTAATCACTATTTGTGCTGTATAATGCAAATTTGTTTTCCATAAATCCACTGAGTATTGGCAGTGGATTTATGGAAAGCAACCTATAGTGAAGGGTTTCAGTAACACCGCAGGCAAGAAAGTAGCACCTCTTATGATTACCACTTATCATAGTAGTAACGTGGTTTTTATGTATTTATGTTAACACTAGTAAAATAAATTAAGCTTGGTTTTTTTTTTCAGGTTTGACACTGCTCATACCACACATTTTGACTCTTAGAAAGAAATGGAAGGACTGTAAACTACGTATCTTCATAGGAGGAAAAGTGAACCGCCTTGAAGATGACAAATTGATGTAATAAGAGTTTTGGCTAAGTGTTCCTGTTTGTTGATGCATTACATTTTGATACTGCACCTTTGCCTTTTCATACAGTAATAATTTTAAACCAACACAAGGATATCAGTGATACTGGGCAAAAAAAACAGCTGTTTCCCATCCTGAATCTCCATTGTTTATCTATTATATCTTGTCTGACAGTGACAAGATATCTTTTTTTTTAGAGCCTTGTTACTAGTCTGCAGTCTGCATAGAGGGAAAGTAATGGACAATGATTTCTATTGACTATGGATCCTAATGCCATTGAGTATTAGAGTTTTGTACTCATTTTTTGAAAAGTAATATATTTTGCATTGACAATCCTTATTGAAGACTTACTGACTCAAAATAGCATGTGGCAGGCAATAATATACTATAATAAAGATATACATGCAGGGTTATTCAGAGAGCGTGAAAAGCAGGAGAATGACTGGAGAATGAAAAATTTGAGGTCAAAATAGCCAAACCAGAAAAATTCTCCCTTTCATCTCACTTTCCAAATCGGCTATTTTGACCTAGAATTTTTCATTCTCCAGTCATTCTCCAGTCATTCTCCTGCTTTTCACGCTCTCTGAATAACCCTGATGTACATTCTTCAAAAGTTTTCACTACCAGTATTACTCATTGAAACTGCTGAGGCATTGGTTGAGAAAAAAGCCAACCAACTGAAATACAGAATCTGGGTTCCTGATGTGGTGAAGGATAGTGTACCAAGTTATCTCTCCAAAGCAAAGGATTACAACTTGGGAAGACATATGGGGCCCGATTTTATTTATGCCATTAGCGTTATAAAGTGAGCTGTATAATGGCTCTACTTGTTAAAGGTACATTCTATTCATCCTGACCACTTTATAGTTAGAAAGTGGCCAGGATGTGAGGAGTGCCCCCTCTAGTTCAATTGATCTGGCTGAAAATGCTGGGTGACGTGGAGGAGTTTCCTCCATCCCGCCAAAAACGTCACCAGCAGCCCGGATTGTTTAATTTCCCGGCTGCAGATCACCAGATCGGTCATGAGTGACGTCAGCACACAGAGAGCGTGCCAACGTCACCCCCTTGGAGACCAATTGCGGTAGAGTCCATGAGGAAATCCCTGAGCTGAAAGAAGTGGAGGAGCTGGCGGAGAGGGAGAAAAAGTGAGTAAAATCCCCTGAAATAGAAAAATAATTGGGCAGAGGCTTTCAGCAGTCTCTGCCCGATTATTTAAGGGACTTAAAGGGAATTCTGTTCTTCAATAGAGTGTCCCAATAGTCTTCTGTCCTGGCTCCCCAGCTATTCCAGCGGAGTAGAGCAACCCCTGTTGTGTCTCATATATTACAGCTGCCTTCTATACATTTGTGCTCCCTATATTTTGTGTAGAAAGCGCCAGTATGGAGGATGCTGGAGAATAACAAGCAATCTTACAAGAACTTGTTATTCTTACCTGCAGTCTTTATGAAAATAAACTTAAAATACTAGCTTCCAAAAGCCGGTGTTAGGTGATTTTCTTGATACAAAATCGCTTAACACACAAACCCTCCTAACCCCCCCCAATTTTTTTTTTAAAACTCATGTGTCACCCAAGAGGATGCTCAACGGTGATACGACAGCTCTTCTCTCTGTAGTTCAAAGGACCTGGAGAACAAATTGTTCTCTTGTGCTTTTCGGCTGCACCAGTAAAATCCCACACTCATCTACATGGAGTCCTATGGGCTTCAGGAGAAGATGCCAGCAGCACTGTGTGGTGCATCAGCCAGTATACATTAGCACTTCCCTGAAATTACATTCTGAGCTGCTAACATAGCATCTTGCTCGTATGGATTCGGCAGAAGGAAGTCACTAAGTTTTTCCATCTCTGTAGCTGTGCTGGAATATAGCCCCTAGTTTTCTGAAAGTGGATAAGAATTTAGTAATTGTAACCAACGCAATGCTGAGGGCTATGTACAGATTGATTTGGTATCGTATTCTTTGGAGTTTATCATATAGCTTCCTCTCTATTTAAGCATACAAATTGACTTCTCGTGATACCGGTCACGTTCCAAATTATTTATTATAACTGTTCCATAGAAAGGAGGTGGAAAATGATTTTATTTTATGACTTTCCCTGGCATGTCTCCAGTCATGGCACGTTAATACTGATTATTCTTGCATTTTCGTTTTTTTTTTTATCTTTTCAGGATGGCTACACTTTTGAGCAAATTCCGAATTAAGTTTGCAGACGTGTATATTGTTGCAGACATTAACACAAAGCCAAGTAAAGAGAGGTAACCTGTAACTCTTATTTATTTCTACATTAAAAAAATCTTAAAAATATGTATAAAAGTAGACACTTTTTAAAATTCATCAAGGACCAATGACAATCGGGCCTTCATAAATCTATTGGCTGCAGGCCTCGTCCCACATATTTTCTATCATGAGGTTCATGGAGTCAAGGTCATGCTACATATGTGCATTTTTGGTCTTTGAAAGAGGAAGCAACCTGACAACACATACAGGCAGCTTCTTCAATCACTCTTTGGATTTTACTTAAATGAAATTCCAGCATTTGATGATTTTGGCCGTGTTGTAACACTGGCACTTCCAGAATAACCCCATTAATGGATGGATTACATCAAGCCTTCCTAGAGAATATCTGATTTGGAAAAAAAATCCACTATTATAGCCTAAAATCTGCAATTCCCTTACAGTTTTCCATCAAAATACTTTTCAAAATGCACAAACAATGATAACATTATAGATTTAAGTCCTGCTTTGAAGTCGCCACCTTGTGGTTGCCTCAGTACACGAAGTGGCAAAATAGTTGGCATTTAAAAATGTTTCCTTCTATTAGGAAGCTAGGGAAAAAAGTAGTGTTTTACACTAGGGTTAGGATTTGTGCTTGTTAGGGTTAGGGCTACTTTCAGTTAAAGGGATACTCTAAGCAACATGACCACCTAAGCTATTTTAGGTGGTCATGATGCCCGGAGTATCCTGCCCTCTGTCCCCCCTCCCTCCGCTCGGCAGTTCAGCTGAAAACAGCTGAGAGAGGCGGAGAACTTTACTCCACCCTCCCAGCTGTCAGTCAGCAGAGCGGGAATCATATTTCCCGCTTCTGCCGACTTTTGCCGAGCAGGAGACGTCATCGCGCTTTCAGAGCGATGACGTCTCCAACTCACCGCAGAAGCTGGCGGCTCCCTCTGAGGGTTAGTGTTGCGCACATCCTCTTGCGCTCAACACTAATCCTCAGAGGGAGCCGGGAGGAAGCCTGCCGATTGGCTGGCTTATGTGAGAGGCGCGCATGCGCGCTTCTCACGTAAACCAGAAGCCAAGACGCAGCAAGAAGAAGGACGGGAGCGGAAGAGGAGGGAGGTGAGTATATAAAAAAAAAAAAACGCCGCTGGAAAGAAGAGGATTTTAGGGTAAGTATTGCAGTTACAAGAAAAAAACAAAAAACAAAAGTTTTATTAAGGGAGTAGGGATAGGTTAGGGAAAAAAAACGGGGGGTGATTTTTTTGTTAGAGTGTTCCTTTAACTCTAAGCAGCAACTTCTGTTCCATTTTTACGTAACAGATTCTGGGTTAACTCTAAAACTAACACCATTGTCAATTTTACAGTATATTGGCATCCGTAAAATGACACTAGTATGGTTCTATTTTTTTGTGTTGAAATCAATTTATCCCTAGCATCTGAATATCAGGAAACATTTGTAAACGGCAACGTTATTCCTGTGTTGTATCCTGCAGCAACCACTAGGTGGCGCTGTAATGAAAATAAACCAAATTTAAATCCTGCTGCAAAGTTACCGCCTTGTAAAATCGTTTACAAGCACGCCACCTGTATATTATCTTATTTTAAATTAGAAATACAACATTATATTTGATTTAATTGGACTTTAAGGTTAAAGGACTTAAGTTAGGATTGCATTTTCTTTTGATGCAGCTGGAAATTCTTTGAAGAGATGATTGAACCATATCGACTCCATGAGAGCTCCAAAGACGTGCCAACAGCTGAAAAAATAAGAAGAGAAAATCCTTGGAAAATAACAGACTCTGAGCTGGAAACTTTCAAAGAAAAGGTATATAAAAATTCATAAGGAAAAAAATATGACACTGGGCTGGGGGGGGGACCTCAAACTGACAGTCTATTTGCTTGAATAAGAATATCAAAGGTAGCTACTAATATACTAATCTGATCTATTATGCAAACAGAAAAACAACACAGCGCTTTAAGAGACCTGAGTCCAAAAAAGACAGTGGGGTAGACACACAGTATGTCCGTAAACAGAAATCGTTGTCTTTAGGAGTGGATCTTCTCAGAAAATGCAGATGACGTTTGCACTGTAGGGAGGAAACACAAAAGAAGGGACCAAAATTGCGCAGTAAGACAGCACCCAAGATGAGAGTAATGTATATTGTTTATCAACTCACATTCTGGGGAGCCTACAACTGGCTCTTAGGAATAAGGCGATCAGGGACTTTATATTAGGTGCCCATAGGACCTTCAAGCGACTTCTCCGGAATTCACCAAAATAGGAATGCTTGCAGGGCTGTGGCAGAGAAGCTGTGTCTGTGCTCCTTCCAATGGCTTCCTGTGTGACACACAAAATAGCTTTTCATGTCATTTTCCAATTTGTATCATTTTTCATATTAATTTTGTTTCCCATAATTCCCTTTTTTTTTCTACGTCCGTCAAGAAAAACAGATCATGTGGTGTCTACAGTATCTTCGGTCAGTACGTCCGTCCGTTGTGCATGCACGCAGAGTGCGCTCTGACTGCGTTCAGCTGACATTAGTCTTAATGTGAGCTAATTCTGGAGCACAGCAAATTTTGCTTATTGCAAATGGACTCCAGACTGTGCCCCTAAAAATTCAAAACATCAGATATGACAGTTCATTTTTATTAGAATTTATATGAAACGCTTTTAGATCCAAATTTTCCTTCAGACATACGGAGAACAAACTGTAATGTAATTGTAGTAGCACTATTTCCCCAGCAGAGGGAGCCCTCTGCCTGTTAAATACAGCTTACCTATAGTGAACATATACTGCGTGGTAAAGGAAAACAGATACTGTAGAAACACCGGGCCCTCCCAGTGGTTTCAAACTACTCGGTAGTGGAAGGATTAACCCCTTAACGCCGCAGGACGTACATTTACGTCCTGCATTAGGCGGGCTTTGACGCCGCAGGACGTAAATGTACGTCCTCGGCGTTTACAGCCCCCCCGGGAGATACTCACCTCCTCCGGTCGCTCCCATGGAGTCAGATCAGTGTGATCCCTCCTCCGGCGCTGTGACGTCAGTTTCAGGCGTCCCCCCCCGCCGGAGCAGGGGAAGCGCCTGGAGGGGAGGGATCCTTCGGATCCCTCTATCTCCCGATCGCCTGGTCCCCGGCGGCTGTGGCCAGCATCGCTGGAAGGGTCACAGCCTGACCTTTCCAGCGATGTATGGGGGGTTAACCCCTTAGTTGCCAGGTCGCGACCGGGCACTAATTTGTGCCCGATCGCGGCCTATTTCCGGTGGGGGCCGCCATCTTGGATGGCAGTCCCCACCTCTGGGTCACCTCCCCGGTCAACTGACTCATCGCGATGATGTCAGTTAACCGGGAACCCCCTAGCTGCAAAGGGATTTCCTATGGAAATCCCTTGCAGGAGATAGGGGGGTTCTTTGAACCCCTTTATCTCCTGATCGGTGGCAGCTAGGGGGTCATGGCTGATATTGCTGGAAAGGCCAGAGCATGGCCTTTCCAATGATATCAAACATGACCATGGTAAAATAAAATAAAAGTGTAAAAAAAGTAAAAATAAAAATAATAAAAAAATAATAAATTAAATAATAAAAAAATAATAAATATAATAATAAAAAAAATTTTGTTTTTTTTAATGCAGCACTATTGTTCACATTTCAATTATAATGTGAACAATGATGCTTCACTAATGATTTTTTGTGGGGGGGTTTAGCTAAAATCTCGCAATTTCTCCCCAAAAAAAAAAAAATGGGTTCCCCGTTCTAATTTTTTTAACAAATCTACCCAATAGAATATGACCGCAGAGCCTCGGATAATAAAATTAAAAAAAAAAAACACTTTACACACCGTGGAAGATTGAAATTTTATTGAAAATTCACATTTTTTTTACATTTTTTGTTATAATAAACAGACAGGTCATGACATATACATATAATAATGATATATTATTAATCTGCCGAGTCTGACGGAAAGAACGATATATAATTTGTCTGGGTGGTATAAGAATACGTGACTTAAAAATGGTCAAAATGAGCTCAGCAAACTTCTACTTCCGAAACAGCGCCGAAGTTGTAAAATTACTCCCGTCCTTAAGGGGTTAAAATATGTGGCCAAAAAAAAAAATCATTTTCAGTTTATCACAGCTTGCACCTTACCTTTTTAATTATCATCCTTCAAGCTAAGCTACTAAAGCATTTACCAGAAAGCCAGGGCCCTATTCCAGGTATGAAGGCTCTATTTGTTAATCATAACGGATCTATGCCAGACAAGTCACAAACTTGCTTTGCAGTTTGGCTGTTGTGGCTTCCTGCTGTGAATTAACGCTTCCTCTACACTGTATAGGAAGGGCTAATTTGTGGGCATCTGTACGAGCGATTCCGAGGTCAGGATCCACTGCCTCCTCTCAATGCAAGCAGAATTTGCTAACATTTTGCACCGATGCTGGGAAATGTTAGTGGCTCGCAAGTGTTACGACCAACATAGCAGCGAACTCACAACAGAGCGGCTAATGAATAATGGCTCTCCTAAGATTTTTCTGTTAGAGGCTCGCTATTATAGCCCTCAGTTTATCGGTGCTTTCAGAGGCGTTTCATCACCGGCATGCTTCCTCTGGGGTTTTCTTCTGCCAAATAAGCAACATAGTGTATTTTGTAGTTGAGTGATTTTGTAGCTCATGGCCTTGGCCTCTTGATGATCACTGGCACACTAAAGTCTGTGCATAACATGGTCCTGGTACAATGGAAAGGCATATATTTAAAATGAACTTTAAACACATTTTTTTAAATGAAAATATCTTGTTTTTCCACCTTGTCACAGTGCTGTGAGATGAAAAACACTGAAATTCACTGCTGTAGATGGAATCCATAGGACTCCTTTATTAACAATGATAGGTGACTGAAGGCTTGAGAAAGTGTCAATGCAGCATGCCCATCCAACATGTGAAGGACACTCTATTCAGATATACAATATCATGAGGAAATGTGATGGAAACTGGAATGAAATGAATATTTAAAAGAATTAAAGTGTTTCTGATCGATCAATGCGAATGCCTTCTTATATGCTAGTGTACATTACAATTATCTGTATAAGACTGCTACCGGTTTGCTTAAAGGGGCGCTCTGCACACCCTGATCATATGTCATTAAAGTTTTACCAACTCAGGGACTGATGTTAGCAAGCACTGCAGATACCAGCAGAGACACTGACACAGAAACACAAGAGGATCCAATCACTCCAATAAGCTGTAGGGGGGGGGGGGGTTATTTGGGAACCTGCAGCTTTCCAAATAAAAACGTATCTTTCTTTTAACTGCTTATTGGAGTGCATGGATCCTCTAGTTTTCTTATCAATGTTCTACAAGACTTTTGGCCACCATTGGGTCCACAAGCACCCTACAGGTTAGCTCCATATGCAATTTACGTCTGCACCTCTTTCTTTGCTGATAAAGACACATACACTATCAGAAACCAAGAGACAATGAAAGATATAGAGACAACGGGGAGAGACAAAGGCCCACATAACAAAAACACAAGCAACAACACTGACAGAGGCAAACGCAGAGTCTCTGACACACACAGACCCCGAGATCCCTAACACTGCCGCAGGTCTGTCGTCCTGAAACTCCTCCCACAGACTCTGATATCTGCCCCCCACATTTGCCTTTCTGTGTGAGCAGGGCCAGAATTATAACTAGGCAGAGTAGGCATGTGTCCACAAGCGCCTGCCACAAGGGGACGCCTTGCTGTGTAAAACAAAAGTGTTTTTTTTTTTTTTTTACAATTAACACTCATTTAGACCACTGTATCTCTGGAGCCCTATGGGCTAGAGGGACATATGAAGTGTCACTGGAAAGGTCAGATTACAGCCCTTGCAGTGATACCAAAAATAACCAGGGAAGATTTATGTAAAAATAAAATATTTTTTAATGCAGCACTATTATTTAATTTACAATTATAAAGTGAGCAGTGATGCTACGCTAACTCAACTTCTCGTTTCCCACACTGCCAGCAAGTGTGGAGCTGATGATGAAACGCATGGTCTCATCGACATCCTAGACCGTGGCACTGCAGTGAGGAGAGGCAGGGGGACTTTCGAACTTGCATCTCTGAATTGTACACCGCATAAGGTTAAGTGAGGTGTCATTGGAAAGGTCAGAGTCTGGTCTTTACATTGATACCAAATATAAATATATGCTTTTACATATAAAACAATGCCACTGCACTAACTCAACTAAACAACAGATTCTGCCCCTTCTTATTATTTAAGAGCAGACAGAAACTATTTTTCTGTTTGTTGAAAAAAAATATTTTATTTTGCCCCAATACGAACATTTAAAAAGTCATTTTGGCATGTTTCTTTTCTGTTGTTGGGCACTCCTCATTTCGCTCCTGAGATGCCCTGTGTGTGCGCATCGTGGTAAATGAGATTGCTGAGGCCAAGCTCTCTCTTATTAAGCTGGGTGCGTGGAGAACTGTAGAAAATAAACTGTAATCAAGCACTAGTGCACGGACTGACAATCAAACCTTCTTTAAAAGTATTGTGTAAATCTGTTCTTGGCATAACAATTCTCCAGATTTGCTATTAATTGTGCCTTTAATATTTTTTCAGAGTTACCGCCAAGTCAGACTTAATGAACTCCTACAAGAAAATTCCCGGTCTGCTAACCTAATTGTTCTGTAAGTATGATTTGCACATGTGATTTCATAGATTTATTAGGGATCTCTTTTGGAGAGGGATATAAGGGTATGTGTGGAGTAATGCAGAGGTCAGACAAGCGTCTTTAAGAGTGAAAGGAATGTCTGTGAGAGTGGACGTTCCTTCCACTCTGACGCCCACCTGGCCATCTCGGTGAGCGCAGTTAGTGCGCTCAGCGCTGCAAGGCTCGTTTTCCCCCTATGGAGGATCGCGCTTTGCAGCCCCGTCCAATGCGTGTCTAGCTTTTCGACGGGGAGGCTTTCTGCACGTCCGCTCGTATCGCGTGCAATTCGTGTGCACGCTACAGCTTGTGACTGGCCCCATCGAAGCGTCACAACGTTGCAATAGACGCCAGGAGGCACGACAGTATAGTGCACTTGTCTGACCCTGGCCTAAGACCCCATAATAGAAAGTACTGTTGGCATTGTACTATAATATAGATAAAGGTTTGAGACACTAACAGCACAACTTTACCTATTTACAGCGGCAAATCATATAAGATTGATCACTATAAATACCAACTGGATTAAAAAATCCAATTATGCAGCGTTTGTAACAAATCAGAGTTTGTTGTACTCGAAGGAAGGAAGCAGAGAGGATCTTGTAATAAGAGAATGTGATACCACCTCGTAATAGCAGTTTTAACGTATAATTTTATTTTCTTACTCGTAGAAGTCTGCCTGTTGCAAGAAAAGGAACAGTGTCAGATCACCTGTACATGGCGTGGGTAGAAATCCTGTCTAAGAACCTACCTCCCGTGCTGCTGGTTAGAGGGAATCACAAGAATGTACTCACGTTCTATTCTTAACCTGAGGATTACCATTCCACGTGCATTACGGTATCCAGTCCGGGTTCTATTAATCTGTCTCCGCTTATAAAACCATTGTATTTTAAATCCGATACCAGCCCGTATGTGGTATAAAATAAAAGCTAAATCGTTATCATTCAAATTTGTTGTTAACAAGTATTTACAAGAAGTTCTAATTGCAGAGAAAATAATTGTCAAAGTGTGTGCACAAAACAGAACAATGTTTCTAAGAGAATCTATGAATTTTGAATGTAACAGATTATAATGATCATTGTAAAAATGTTGTTTATTTCTTCAACGATCAATAAGATGAGTTTTAAAATTAACAGTGAGCTATATAATGTATTTTAAAAGGACTCGTTTGTTTCTGGAACAGAAAGATAGTCTTTATTATATTGTCTGGATCAGAAAAGAGAATATTTCTAACTTTAAAGCTAAATAAATATATTTACAATTAGAGTGTGGTCCATTATTTCCTTTCTTTAATCTTTACTTTTTATTGTGTGTCTGTTTTTATCAGCAGTCTATTGGTTTCTGATGCAGCTTTTGCCTGGTTCTCCAGTGCATATGGAAAGCCAGTTAAACCAGATGTGTCAAGTCTCGGCCTCCCAGATATTTCTGAGCTACAACTAGAAATGATTCCCTGTCCATCTACAGTTGTGTTCAAAATTATTCAACCCCCACTGAAATTGAGTGTTTTGGCCAGTTTGACATTGATTTTGATCATTCAGTCATCTTGCTTACAATTAAATCAAAGAGGCACGTGTAGGTCAGACAAATATAACATAACATTTATAATGAAATAACCACAAATGTCTTTTCTGTGCTCACATCATTATCAGTTTTATTCAACCCCCAAGTGACATTCAATCTTAGTACTTAGTACAACATCCTTTTACAGTTATAACAGCTTTTAAACGTGAAGCATAGCTTGACACAAGTGTCTTGCAGCGATCTACGGGTATCTTCGCCCATTCGTCATGGGCAAAAGCCTCCAGTTCAGTCACATTCTTAGGCTTGCACACTGCAACTGCTTTCTTTAAGTCCCACCAGAGGTTCTCAATCGGATTTAAGTCAGATGACTGCGATGGCCACTCCAAAATGTTCCAGCCTTTAATCTGCAACCATGCTCTAGTGGACTTGGAGGTATGCTTGGGATCATTGTCCTGTTGAAAGGTCCAACGTCTCCCAAGCCTCAGGTTTGTGACGGACTGCATCACATTGTCATCCAATATCTCCTGGTACTGAAGAGAATTCATGGTACCTTGCACACGCTGAAGCTTCCCTGTACCTGCAGAAGCAAAACAGCCCCAAAGCATGATTGACCCCCCCGCCATGCTTCACAGTAGGCATGGTGTTCTTTTCTTCATAGGCCTTGTTCTTCCTCCTCTAAACATAGCGTTGATCCATGGGCCCAAACAGTTCTAATTTTGTTTCATCAGTCCATAGAACACTATCCCAAAACTTCTGTGGTTTGTCCACATGACTTTTGGCATACTGCAGTCGACTCTTCTTATTCTTTGGAGACAGCAAGGGGGTGCGCCTGGGAGTTCTGGCATGGAGGCCTTCATTAAGCACTGTGCGCCGTATTGTCTGAGCTGAAACTTCAGTACCCACATCTGACAAATCTTTTCTCAGTTCCTCAGCAGTCACGCGGGGACTTTTCTCCACTCTACGCTTCAGGTAGCGCACAGCAGTCGAAGTCAGCATCTTCTTTCTGCCACGACCAGGTAGCGTTTCAACAGTGCCCTTTGCCTTGAATTTGCGAATGATGCTTCCTATGATCTCTCTTGGTATGTTTAACATCTTTGCAATCTTCTTATAGTCATTGCCCTTCCTGTGAAGAGTAATCACCCTTTTACTCTTGTCTTCCTGGACCATTCTCTTGACTTCACCATGTTTGTAACCACACCAGTAAATGTCTAGAAGGAGCTGAGTATCACAGTCATTTTAAAGCTGCCTAATTGGTGCTTATTATGCTTTATTGCTGCTCCGTGACATCCACACGTGTTTTCAATACCTGATTGAAAACACTTGAATGAACCTCTGTTCTTCAGAGTGGTAGTCTTTAAGGGGTTGAATAATTGTGTCAATGAAGAATTCACAAAAGAAACATTTACTACTGTATTACAAAACCAATTGATGTCATTTTAGTTGCATATGCTTCTTTAAAAAGTCCCTGTAGGATTTCATTCTGAATACAATTACAAATGTACACTAAATTCCCTAAAACCCTTTACAGCATTGGGGGTTGAATAATTTTGAGAGAATTCTTGGAACTGTAGGCTTTCAAAATCTAGTGGATGGAGTTTGACATGCCTGAGTTATACAGTTCCGTCATATACATACAGTATACAGTGAGGGAAAAAATAATTGATCCGCTGCTGATTTTGTACGTTTGCCCACTGACAAAGAAATGATCAGTCTATGATTTTAATGATAGGCTTATTTTTACAGTGAGAGACAGAATACCTAAAAAAGTTATACAGTAAATTGATTTGCATTTTAATAAGTGAAATGAGTATTTGACTCCTTCACAAAACATGACTTAGTACTTGGTGGCAAAACCCTTGCTGGCAAATGGCAATCACAGAGGTCAGACGTTTCTTGTCGTTGGCACCAGGTTCGCACACATCTCAGGAGGGATTTTGTCCCACTCCTCTTTGCAGATCCTCTCCAAGTCATTAAGGTTTCGAGGCTGACGTTTGGCAATTTGAACCTTCAACGGATTTTCTAGGGGATTAAGGTCTGAAGACTGGCTAGTCCACTCCAGGACCTTAATGCACTTCTTCTTGAGCCACTCCTTTGTTTCCTTGGCTGTGTGTTTTGGGTCATTGTCATTAAGGAATACCCATTCACGACCCATTTTCAATGCCCTGTCTGAAGGAAGGAGGTTCTCACCCAAGATTTGATGGTACTTGGCACTATCCATCGTACCTTTGATTCAATGAAGTTGTCCTGCCTCTTTGGCAGCAAAACACCCCCAAAGCATGTTTCCACCTCCATGTTTGACCATCCATGTGTGGATGTGTTCTTGGGGTCGTAGGCAACATTCCTCCACCTCCAAACATGGCGAGTTGAGTTGATGCCAAATAGCTAGATTTTGGTCTCATCTGACCACAACAATTTCACCCAGTTCTCCTCTGAATCATTCAGATGTTAATTGGCAAACTTCAGTCGGGCCTTAACATGCGCTTTCTTGAGCAGCGGGGCCTTGCAGACGCTGCAGGATTTCAGTCCTTCACGGCATAGTGTGTTACCAATTGTTTTCTTGGTGACTATGGTCCCAGCTGCCTTGAGATCATGGACAAGATCCTCCCGTGTAGTTATGGGCTGACTCCTCAACGCTCTCATGATCAGTGACACTCCATGGAGGTGAGATTTTGCATGGAGCCCCAGACCAAGGGAGATTGACAGTTATTTTGTGTTTCTTCCATTTGTGAATAATCACACAAACTGTTGTCACCTTCTCACCAAACTGCTTGGCAATGGTCTTGTAGTCTATTTCAGCTTTGTGTAGGTCTACAAGCTTGTCCCTGACATCCTTGGACAGGTCTTTGGTCTTGGCCATGGTGGAGAGTTTGGAATCTGATTGCTTCTGTGGACATCTGCCTTTTATACAGGTAACAAGATGAGATTAGGAGCACTCCCTTTAATAGAGTGTTCCTAATCTCAGCTCGTTACCTGTATAAAACACTTGGGAGCCAGAAATCTTGCTGATTGATATGAGGATCAAATACCGTAGATCCTCGAGTACACCACGAGTTTTTTGAGATAAAAACTGACCTCAAAATCAAAGGGGTCGCGGTATACTCGGGACATCTTGGGGGGGGGAATGTGCATCTTACAAGGAATGCATGATTCATCCGAGACAGCTCTTCACCTCCGATCCCCCAGGACTTTAAATACGGCCTCAGGGCGCTCACTGCTTGCAAGTATGTCTTGCACGAGCGCTTCCGAGGCATGGCAATAAAGATTAAGTTCCCTCATGCTTCCGTGAATGGAGATCACGCTGTTGACAGAGGAGATCACGAGAGACTGGCAGTAGCATCATTCTCAGCTAGCCTGCCTCAAGGGAGTGAGACGTCACGTGAGAAGCAGGTGCGTATGCGCTGTCTTTCCCCATCCCAAAAGAAAATGAATTGATGGGAGAAAAAAAACAGGGAAACAAAATAATCTGAGTGCCTCATAATTTATATCTGTTCCCAAAACAAACAAAAAAAAACAATTGATGGGGGAAAACTGGAAACTAAATAAATAAATATACAAATCTGGTCTGGGGTCTGTATATACTGTATGTCAGGGCTCAAAATTTCAAGTCCCAAGCTACTAGCCAGGACTTAAGAGTTACTTGCCACTAGTTGCCCCACCTAACCCCTTATCCTGCCCTGCCTCTGCATTGCCAAATGCGAGCAGGCGAGTGGAAATTTTGAGGCCTGCTGTATGTGTGTCTGAGTGGGAATACGTGTGTGTGTGTGAGGGTTTGCAAGGGGTACGGTAATTGGGATTTCTGGCCATAAATTGCAATATGAACATAAAAATGAAAAAAGGCAAACTTTTAAGTAAAAACACATTACAACAGTAATTTAACAAACTTGTCATTTTTTAAAAAAATTTATACTTTTAGAATTTTTCACCTAGCGTTATATTCGAGACTTGGGTAATAATCTCATTTCCATAATAAATCTCTACCCCTCGCGTTATACTCGGGTCGCGTTATACTCTAGTATCTATGGTACTTTATTTCACTCATTAAAATGCAAATCAATTTATAACTTTTTTGAAATGCATTTTTCAGGATGTTTGTTGTTATTCTGTCTCTCACTGTTAGAATAAACCTATCAATAAAATTATAGACTGATCATTTCTTTGTCAGTGGCAAACGTACAAAATCAGCAGGAATCAAATAATTGTTTCCCTGACTGTATATTAAAAATATGTATAGCAAATTGAATTTTCTTTAACGGAAGACACATGAAGCATTAATTAAATAATACCAGGTCATCAAGCAAACCATTACCAGAAATATAATATTATAAAAGCACACAAAAAAAAAATGATTTTTATATTAGACTCTAATCTATATGAGTGAGTTTGAAATGAATTGTCCCACTACAAAGTGAATGGATGATGTAAAAAAAAAATTCTAGGAGCAGACTGAGCATGCTTAAGATGGCCTCACATTCAGGAGTCTTCAAAGTCATCAAAAAATCTGGACATACTCAATTACTGTCAACAGGCAAACCTTAAAGGAACACTCTAGGCTAAAAATCCCCCCTTTTTTTTTACATTAAAATATACCTATTCCCTACCTAGTTATTGTGTATATATATATATTTTTTTAAATGTAATACTTACCCTAAAAAACACTTCTTTCCAACGGCGTTTTTTTTTTTATACTCACCTCCCTCTTCCATCCTGAAAATGTTGAACTTGGCTAATGGCTTACGTGAGAAGCACGCATGCGCGCCTCTCAGGTAAGCCAGCCAATCAGCAGGCTTCCTCTTCTAATTGGATTAGTGTTACGCGCAAGAGGATGCGCGCAACACTAATCCCAGCCGCAAACTATGCTGGCAGCTCGCTGCCGCCAGCTACTGCGGCGAGTTGGAGACGTCATCGCGCTGAAAGCGCGATGACGTCTCCTACCCGGCAATAGTCGGCAGAAGCGGGAAATATGAATCCCGCTCTGCTGACAGCTGGGAGGGCGGAGTAAAGTCCTCCGCGTCTCTCAGCTGTTTTCAGCTGGTTCAGCCAATCGGCTGAGCGGAGGGAGGGGGGACAGACAAGGGCATACTCAGGGCATCATGACCACCTAAAAAAGCTTAGGTGGTCATGTTGCCTAGAGTATCCCTTTAACACCTTAACTACCACATAAACTCGATCATCAATAGCACCTTCAGATGAAGGATACAGCGTTAACTCGATCTTTATATAATATCATAGAACACAGATGGATTTTGTTTACTGCAACCTAAATGCGTTTGCATATGGGCTATGGAATATGTCCCAAGCATGCAGTGCATTGGACACAGGAACTCCCAGAAATCCATTCAGTGTCCAGAACAGAATGTGAATATATCTGCAGTGTCTCACAGACACGCGGTGCCCTCTGTCTGTCAACTAGGGCAGGGCCCTCTACACGTCGTATTTCTGTTCCTATGTTTGTTTGTAATTTTGTGCCGTCACTAGGGATGCACCGATACCGATACTAGTATCGGTACCGATACCGGGTTCTGCACGAGTACTTGGTACTCGTGTAGATGCCCTCGATATTTCCCCTGATACCGGGAGCCAGCATTGAGCTGGCTTGCCGGCATCCGAGGCGCTGGGGCGGCTGTCCGAATGCTCTATCGGCATTCGGATAGGCCCCTGCAGCTCACCGCGTTCATAGTTACCTTCCACGAGCGCCGCCGGCAAAGTTTTTGCGCGTCCGCTCGTTGGGAAGCCCCCAGCCGCGATCTCGCAAACTCCCTGGGGGTTCCCAACGAGCTGACGTGCAAAGATTTTGCCTGCGGCGCTCGTGGAAGGTATGAATGCGGTCAGCTGCAGGGGCCTGTCCGAATGCCGTTAGAGCATTCGGACAGCTGCCCCATGTCTGGTCTGGGGTCTAAAATGGCCATTGTGTGTGTATGTGTATATTACACACACACACTGAGGTCTGAAAAGGGTCAGTGTGTGTGTGCATGTGTATATATATTACACGTACACACACACTGAGGTCTGAAATGTGCCAGTGTGTATATATATATATATATATATATATATATATACACACACACACACTGAGGTCTGAAGTGTGTGTGTATATATATATATATAACAAAAACATGGAGAGAGTACTCCAGACAAACACATTCAAAAACCTGCAACAACAGCTCCATGCATGGGTACATAATACCAGCTTTTACCACATGGTGAAAATTTCATAACTCTGAGCTTTGCTGAATAAAATGGTGGAAATTTGGTTCGCAATGAACGGCCGTGAATTGCTTAAGCCTGCCAACAGCGTCAATGTAATCCACCCTCTGGCAGGTCCTACTCTGCAAACCTAATGACTGCCCATAATGGGATAAACTCACTTACTGAGGAACAGGTCCCTTCATGGAGCTCCCGCAGATCAAGGTTAAATAGAACCTGGAGGAGGAGTACCTGTGGCAGGGAGGGGTGCATACCCAGGAAAGACGCACCCGCACTGAAACGCTTAGTTAAGGCTGAGTGCTACCCCCCCTCCATGTTTTTTGTATGTATTTCCTGGGTATGCACCCCTCCCTGCCACAGGTACTCCTCCTCCAGGTTCTATTTAACCTTGATCTGCGGGAGCTCCATGAAGGGACCTGTTCCTTAGTAAGTGAGTTTATCCCATTATGGGCAGTCATTAGGTTTGCAGAGTAGGACCTGCCAGAGGGTGGATTACATTGACGCTGTTGGCAGGCTTAAGCAATTCACGGCCGTTCATTGCGAACCAAATTTCCACCATTTTATTCTGCAAAGCTCAGAGTTATGAAATTTTCACCATGTGGTAAAAGCTGGTATTATGTACCCATGCATGGAGCCGTTGTTGCAGGTTTTTGAATGTGTTTGTCTGGAGTGCTCTCTCCATGTTTTTGTTATATATATATATAATTATAGCATTTTGCAGAAACAGCACCTTTCATTAAGCAATCCTCTGCCGTTTCGCTTCCATATTCACAGCCAAAACGTTCAGTGGGACGGCTGCAGCAAACTGCACAGCTGCAATGAAACAATTGAAACAATTCAGCAGCTGCTGAGGAACTGAACGCGACTCAGAATGCTCGGGCTCCAGATAATTCTTTAGTCATGCCTGACCTGTATAATGAAATGGATAAAATGACATAAACTTGGAATGGAGCATAAGCGTTCGCAGGGGGTGTGCCCAGGAACACCCTAATGTTGGGCGAAGAGGTCCTTTTTCCACCTCCTACATTGGCATTTTATATGCCCCTTATCTGGTTCATGATGAAAAGCATAAAAAACTGACCATCTTTGATTACAGGCTTGTTATTGCAAATGAAAAATGTGCATTTTGTGCAAAATCTTCTAAACATAAGTTTTCTATCTATAAATGTTCCATGTGTGCACACCTAAGGTAACGGGCTGCGCACGCCAGTGGAATGGAGGTTATAATCAAAATGAGGTGCATGAAATTAGGTCATAATGAAACCACATCAAGTGAAAGAGCGGCATGAAATGGGACATAAATGAAACGGGGATTAATGAAATGGGATCCAAATAGGATCATCGCCTGTGGACTTGTCAGGGCTCGGCGGGCGCCGCCGGCTCGGCGTCCCGCCGGGCCGCCGACCCGGCATCCTTCTTCCCGGCTCCGGGGTCGGCGTCCTCTCAGAGTCCTGTGTGCGCGCAGTAGGCGCGCGCGCCGCCGGCAGTTCCGGATTTAGCCCTCCCGGCGGCGCGACGTCACCAATCTCCATGTGACCGCGAAGGACCAATCAGCAGGCAAGGCACCAAATTTAAACTTGCTTTTCCCATTCCTCAGTGCCCTTTCGTGGTTTTGCCTGTCTGACCCTTAAGTGCTCGTTTATTTCACTCAATTTGACTTACTGTGTATGACCTGGCTATCTCTCTCGACTTGTGTACCTCTATACCCCTTGACCCGGCTTGTTACTCGACTCTGTTTTCGCCTATACCCTTTGGCTTTCTGATATACGTTCCTGGCTTACCAGCGTTTACACCAGCCACTCTAAGGACTGGTTCCTGTCCTCCCTGTGTCCCTGCCTTATAGGTTCACCTCCTGTTTGTGCGAAACCCAGCCACTATAAGGACTGGTACCGCATTGTGACTCTATCTTGCTTTACCGGCACAGCCGTTACGTACCCTTGGTTGGTGTTGGCCTGAGTACAGGGCAGCCCTCATTATTTGTGTTAACCCAGCCACTACAAGGACTGGTTTCTCTCCTACGAACTCGAGGCTCCTGTTTTCACTTAGGGCTAACCGTTCGTCCACCCTCAGGTACGTGAGCGTGCCTGACATCACGAAAGGGCCATGGACCTTGCAGGGACCGCTCAGCAATTCTCTGGTCTAGAAAGCCGTTTGGAGGAGCAAGATCACCGTCTTGATCAGTTCGCCCAGGCCCTCCAAACGTTGCTCACCCGTACCGCCCCTACCCAGGTAGAGGTTTCCCCTCCCGTCAATCCTCTCCCTTCCGAACCGTTCTCTGTGCCCACCTCGTACCCTAACTTGCTACCTCCAGTACGTTATGGGGGCGATCCTACCGCCTGTCGAGGTTTTCTGAACCAGATTTCCATTCATTTCGAATTAACCCCGTGGTCTTACCCTACAGATCGTGCCAAAATCGCTTTTGTCATCAACCATCTTACCGACAAAGCGTTGAGTTGGGCTAACCCTCTTTGGGATACCGATAAACCGATTGTCTATAATTATCGTGACTTTATGTCGGCCTTTCGTAGGGTGTTTGACCCTCCCGGGCGTAAAACCAATGCCGCAAAATCCTTGTTACGCTTGCGCCAGGGTGCGAGATCACTGGGTGAATACACTCTGGAGTTTAGATCATTGGCTTCTGAATTGAACTGGAACAATGAGGCTTTGATAGCCGTGTTTTCTGAGGGTCTGAACGATGAGTTGCAAGATGAGATAGCGGCCAGAGATCTCCCAGGGGACCTGGAAGACTTGATTACTTACCTGTCCTTTATCGATGAACGCCTTCGCCATCGTCGACTTACTAAGGAGAGGTCTAAAAGACCACCGGTTAGGCAGCCTCCCCGGTTTTCTGTACCTTTGCTTCCCGAGTCTCATTCACCCCCGAACCCATGCAATTAGATAGCACCAAGATCCCTGATAGTGAAAAACAACGCAGACGACGTGAGGGTTTATGCCTGTACTGTGGTTTGGGGGGTCATTTCCTTAAGGGCTGTTCCAAACGCCCCCAGGGTCCAGCGGGAAACTCTCATGCCTAAGTGCCTCTAGGGGACAGCTCTTAGGCGCTTTTCCTTCGTCCCCCAAACTGGAAAATAGACTCCGGGTTCCGGTTACTCTATCCTGGGAGAGTTCCCGTAACCCGGTACAACTCTATGCCTTAGTAGACTCTGGTGCTGCCGATAACTTTATTGACATAAATTTTGCTCGCAAACATGCCATACCCCTGGTTGAAAAGGAAACCCCATTACTTGTACAGGCCATCGATGGCAGACCTCTCGAAACCCCTTTTGTTTTGTTTGAATCTCGCAATATTACTGTTGGGATAGGACTGTGTCATAAAGAAAGTATGTTCTTCCATGCTATTTCGTCCCCTTCCTATCCTATCGTACTGGGTTACCCCTGGTTAACCCGCCATAACCCTGTTATTGACTGGCGAGCTCGTCAGATCGCGAAGTGGGATAATGATTGTATGGCTTCTTGTATTGAGATTCCACTATCCATTAATGTCTTGAATTTGCCCACGGCCCCTCCTCTGACGACTTCCATTCCTGTCCCCTACTCGGACTTGGCACCTGTGTTTGACAAAAGAGAGGCCGATAGATTACCCCCCCATCGTTCTTACGATTGTGCCATCGACCTTCTTCCTGGTACCATGCCTCCTAAAGGGGCTGTCTATCCTTTGTCCGTGAAAGAACACAAGGTTTTGGAGGAGTACATTAAAGATTCCCTTAACAAAGGGTTTATTCGTCCTTCCTCCTCTCCCGCTGGGGCAGGGTTTTTCTTTGTGCAGAAAAAGGAGGGTGATCTTAGACCCTGTATCGATTTTCGAGGGTTGAACAAGATCACCGTTAAAAATGCCTACCCCATTCCACTCATCCCCGAGCTGTTTGATCGCCTGAAACATTCCAAAATCTTTTCGAAACTGGATCTCAGAGGAGCGTACAATTTAATAAGAATCAAACACGGGGATGAGTGGAAGACTGCGTTTAACACCAGGTTAGGGCATTACGAGTACTTGGTTATGCCCTTCGGTTTATGTAACGCTCCAGCAGTGTTTCAGGCGTTTATTAATGATGTGTTACGAGAGTACACCCCTTGTTTTGTCGTGGTTTATCTTGATGATGTGTTAATACATTCCCCTGATCTGAACACCCACCACGTACATGTACGACTCGTCTTATCTAAGCTCTTGGCCAACGGCCTCTACTGCAAGCTAGAAAAATGCCTATTCGATGTCCAACAGGTACAGTTTTTGGGTTATGTTATATCCTCCTCTGGTTTCATGATGGATCCCAAAAAACTGGAGGCCATCAGTCACTGGCCTCTTCCCAAGGGCCTCAAGGCCATTCAAAGGTTTATTGGCTTCTCCAATTACTATAGACGGTTTATCAAGGGCTTTTCGTCCATTATTGCACCCATTACAGCATTGACGAGAAAGGGAGGTGACACTCAGAATTGGTCCTCCAGTGCCCTGGAGGCTTTCGAACGGTTAAAGGAGGCCTTTTCCACTGCTCCCATTCTACACCACCCTGATCCCAATAGACCCTTCGTTTTAGAGGTTGACGCATCAGAAACCGGGGTAGGAGCCGTCTTGTCCCAACGTCCAGCTGATGACAAGCCTATGCAACCCTGTGGTTTTTATTCTAGGAAATTGTCCCCTACCGAGGCCCGTTATGACATTGGGGACAGGGAATTGTTAGCCATTATTTTGGCCTTAAAAGAATGGCGCCATCTCTTGGAGGGCTCCACCTGTCCGTTTTCCATTCTCACTGACCACAAAAATTTGATTTACCTGTCCGAGGCTAAAAGGTTGAACCCTAGACAAGCTCGATGGGCCCTTTTTCTTACCAGATTTGACTTCCTCATTACGTACAGACCCGGGTCTAAAAATGTTAAGGCCGACGCACTCTCCAGACAATATGAACCCCTAGCAACTCCAGTGTCTGTACCTGTGTCCATAGTTCCCGAAAGGAAAATTTTAGCCTCTCTGAGTACACGAGTCGAGTCTCCTTTCTGGAACCTCTTACTCTCTAAACAGGCTCTGGCTCCCCCGTCTAAACCACAGAATAAGCTATTCGTTCCTTCTGTAGAGGTACCCACTGCTTTACAGCTCTTTCACGAATCCAAATTCGCTGGACATTTTGGGGTAAATAAAACTCTTGACTTGATTAAACGACACCTTTGGTGGCCGACACTTACCAAGGATGTAAAAGATTACGTAACCACCTGTTTTGTTTGTACCCGTTCCAAATCCTCCCGCCTTTGTCCTGCTGGCCTCCTCCAACCCCTACCGATCCCTGAGCGCCCTTGGTCTCATTTAGCTATGGACTTCCTAGTGGAACTAACCCCTTCACTTGGTCATACTGTGATTTTTGTGGTTGTCGATCGCTTCTCTAAAATGGCACATTTTATTCCGTTAAAGAAGCTCCCCTCCTCCAGCGAGCTAGTACAGATTTTCACCAAAGAAATATTCAGATTACATGGTGTTCCTAATGTTCTCGTCTCGGATCGGGGTTCTCAGTTTATCTCTAAGTTCTGGAGAGGCTTCTGTCACCAGTTGGGCGTCAAACTGTCCTTTTCGTCCGCGTATCACCCGCAAACGAACGGTTTAGCCGAAAGAACCAACCAAACGCTTGAGACTTATTTAAGGTGTTTTATTTCTGACGCACAGGATGATTGGGTTACTCTGTTACCATGGGCAGAATTTGCGTATAACAACGCCACATCACAGTCGACAAAACATTCTCCTTTCGAAATAGTCACGGGTATGCATCCCACTATTTTTCCATCCTCGTTCTCCCCCCAGAACATTCCGGCCCTGGAGGAACACCTAGATAGGCTCCGGGTTATTTGGGAGAAGACCAGGTTGAATCTAGAATCCGCTTCTTTGAGTCAGAAGCGGGCGGCTGATCGGAGGCGCAGACCTCCACCAGTGTACCATGTGGGTGACAGGGTTTGGCTCAGCACACGCCACATTCGTCTGAAGGTCCCGTCTATGAAATTCGCGCCTCGTTTTATCGGTCCGTATAAAATACTCCGATGTATCAATCCCGTAGTATACGCACTGCAATTGCCTGTCTCTTTGCGTATTCCCAACTCCTTTCATGTCTCTTTATTGAAGCCGCTCTCCTGCAACCGTTTTACTCGCCCTGACTCCCCTCCTCCCCCTGTGGTGGTTGATGGGACTCCCGAGTATGAGATTGAGTCCATCTTGGATTCCCGTTATGTCCGCAATCGGTTGCAGTATTTGGTTCATTGGACTGGCTATGGTCCCGCGGATCGCACATGGGTTTCGTCACGTGACGTTCATGCTCCTCGATTGGTCTCCGCCTTTCATCGTCGTTTTCCCGATCGCCCGGCTCCCAGCCGCCCGGTGGGCGTTCCTCAAGGCGGGGGTGCTGTCAGGGCTCGGCGGGCGCCGCCGGCTCGGCGTCCCGCCGGGCCGCCGACCCGGCATCCTTCTTCCCGGCTCCGGGGTCGGCGTCCTCTCAGAGTCCTGTGTGCGCGCAGTAGGCGCGCGCGCCGCCGGCAGTTCCGGATTTAGCCCTCCCGGCGGCGCGACGTCACCAATCTCCATGTGACCGCGAAGGACCAATCAGCAGGCAAGGCACCAATTTAAACTTGCTTTTCCCATTCCTCAGTGCCCTTTCGTGGTTTTGCCTGTCTGACCCTTAAGTGCTCGTTTATTTCACTCAATTTGACTTACTGTGTATGACCTGGCTATCTCTCTCGACTTGTGTACCTCTATACCCCTTGACCCGGCTTGTTACTCGACTCTGTTTTCGCCTATACCCTTTGGCTTTCTGATATACGTTCCTGGCTTACCAGCGTTTACACCAGCCACTCTAAGGACTGGTTCCTGTCCTCCCTGTGTCCCTGCCTTATAGGTTCACCTCCTGTTTGTGCGAAACCCAGCCACTATAAGGACTGGTACCGCATTGTGACTCAATCTTGCTTTACCGGCACAGCCGTTACGTACCCTTGGTTGGTGTTGGCCTGAGTACAGGGCAGCCCTCATTATTTGTGTTAACCCAGCCACTACAAGGACTGGTTTCTCTCCTACGAACTCGAGGCTCCTGTTTTCACTTAGGGCTAACCGTTCGTCCACCCTCAGGTACGTGAGCGTGCCTGACAGGACTCAAACATCATTACACCTCCAACCCTGCTCCAGCAGTTGGCATGCAAATAGGGATGCACCGATACCACTTTTTTAAGACCGAGTACGAGTACAGATACTTTTGTTCAAGTACTCACCGATACCAATTACCGATACTTTTATTTTATGTCATGTGACGCTTTCCAAGAAGAACAGACCTTCTATTAAGCCCCCAGGTCTCATGGATATTGCCTCAGCTCATGGATATCCTGCCCCCCAGCTCATGGATATCCTGCCCCCAGCTCATGGATAATTGCCCCCCAGCTCATGGATAATTGCCCCCCAGCTCATGGATATCCTGCCCCCCTGCTCATGGATATCCTGCCCCCAGCTCCTGGATACTGCCCCCCTGCTCATGGATAATGCCCCCCTGCTCATGGATGTGCCCCCCAGCTCATGGATAATGCCCCCCTGCTCATGGATATGCCCCCCTGCTCATGGATATGCCCCCCTGCTCATGGATAATGCCCCCTGCTCATGGATAATGCCCCCTGCTCATGGATAATGCCCCCCTGCTCATGGATGTGCCCCCCTGCTCATGGATGTGCCCCCCTGCTCATGGATAATGCCCCCTGCTCATGGATAATGCCCCCCTGCTCATGGATAATGCCCCCCTGCTCATGGATGTGCCCCCCTGCTCATGGATAATGCCCCCCTGCTCATGGATAATGCCCCCTGCTCATGGATAATGCCCCCTGCTCATGGATAATGCCCCCTGCTCATGGATGTGCCCCCCTGCTCATGGATAATGCCCCCCTGCTCATGGATAATGCCCCCTGCTCATGGATAATGCCCCCTGCTCATGGATGTGCCCCCCACTCTCCGCTCATACTTACCTTCCTTCAGCGCCGCCGGGAAAGTCTTCGCGCGCGCGCGCTCCTTGGAAGGTCCCCAGCCGCGACCACGTGGGACCATGTGATCGAGGCTGGGGTCCTTCCAACGAGCGCACGCGGGGAAACTTTCCCGGCGTCGCTGAAGGAAGGTAAGTATGTGCGGAGAGCAGCTGCAGGGCCTGTCTGAATGCTCTATCTGCATTCAGACAGGCCCTGCAGCTGCTCACTTTGTTTATACTTACCACCTTCCTTCAGCGACGCCGGGAAAGTTTCCGCGCGTGCGCTCGTTGGAAGGACCCCAGCCGCGATCACATGGTCACGGCTGGGGACCTTCCAAGGAGCGCGCGCGCCTGAAGACTTTCCCGGCGTCGCTGAAGGAAGGAAGGTAAGTATAAACCAAGTTAGGAGAGGAGCTGCAGGGCCTGTCCGAATGCCGATAGAGCATTCGGACAGCCGCCGCAGCCCCTCGGATACCGGCAAGCCGGCTCAATGCCGGCTTCCGGTATCGGAAAAAAATATCGGGGGTACTGCACGAGTACCAAGTACTCCTGCAGTACCCGGTATCGGCACCGATATCGATACTAGTATCGGTATCGGTGCAACCCTACATGCAAACATACCTAATCCGAGACCAGGAAAGTCTGTTTGGACTGAAATGCTGACCCGTTATTCCAAATCAACAATTCTATGCTTTTATTTGCAATAAAGTCTCTGTTTGGGCACCACCTGGAGTATTTGTAAATTGGATGCCGTGGTGCAAACATTGGCCAAATGTGAGGAGACACACATTAATTATATATATATATATATATCTACCTAAGGAAGAGAGGAATCCTCTCGAAAGCTTGTCTCCTAAATGTAGCGTTAGTCCAATAAAAAAGGTATCACTACGTACTGCTATACTCATGATTTATATCTATATAGATACACACATACTCTGCATGCAGAGGGAAGCTATAATTATATATATATATATATATATATAACAAAAACATGGAGAGAGCACTCAAGACAAACACATTCAAAAACCTGCAACAACGGCTCCATGCATGGGTACATAATACCAGCTTTTACCACATGGTGAAAATTTCATAACTCTGAGCTTTGCAGAATAAAATGGTGGAAATTTGGTTCGCAATGAACGGCTGTGAATTGCTTAAGCCTGCCAACAGCGTCAATGTAATCCACCCTCTGGCAGGTCCTACTCTGCAAACCTAATGACTGCCCATAATGGGATAAACTCACTTACTGAGGAACAGGTCCCTTCATGGAGCTCCCGCAGATCAAGGTTAAATAGAACCTGGAGGAGGAGTACCTGTGGCAGGGAGGGGTGCATACCCAGGAAATACATACAAAAAACATGGAGGGGGGGGGTAGCACTCAGCCTTAACTAAGCGTTTCAGTGCGGGTGCGTCTTTCCTGGGTATGCACCCCTCCCTGCCACAGGTACTCCTCCTCCAGGTTCTATTTAACCTTGATCTGCGGGAGCTCCATGAAGGGACCTGTTCCTCAGTAAGTGAGTTTATCCCATTATGGGCAGTCATTAGGTTTGCAGAGTAGGACCTGCCAGAGGGTGGATTACATTGACGCTGTTGGCAGGCTTAAGCAATTGACGGCCGTTCATTGCGAACCAAATTTCCACCATTTTATTCAGCAAAGCTCAGAGTTATGAAATTTTCACCATGTGGTAAAAGCTGGTATTATGTACCCATGCATGGAGCTGTTGTTGCAGGTTTTTGAATGTGTTTGTCTGGAGTGCTCTCTCCATGTTTTTGTTTTGTATTTTATTCTGAGACGCACCCGCACTGAAACGCTTAGTTAACCCCTTAAGGACCAAGGGTCTTTTAAATCAATACATTTATGACAGAACAGTTACGTCATCGGTCCTTAAGGGGTTAAGGCTGAGTGCTACCCCCCTCCATGTTCTTTGTATGTATATATATATATATATATATTACACATATACACACACACACACTGAGGGCATTTGTGTATACACACACTGTGGTCTGGTGTCTGTTGGGTATACATGTATCTGATGCATGTGGGGTATATTATATATAAAAATATACCCCACAGGCATCAGATACATGTATACCCAACAGACACCAGACCAGTGTGTGTGTGTATATATGAATGTATATCTGGTGTCTGTGTGTGGTCATTGGTGTGTGTAGGCAGTGGGTAAATGGGGTGTCTGGCCATACATTGCAATATTAACTTAAACAGGACAGGCTTTCAGCAAAATCCTAAATTATTTATTGAAAAGCGTCGCATGACATTAAATAAAAGTATCGGGGGGGCGGAGCGAGCGGCCATCCGGGAAAGCCGCATGTGAGTGGAGCTCCGGCGGATCGCGCCATAATTTTCAATCCTACGGCAAGATACCACCCTGAAACTCGGCGGTTTGACCCCCAAGAGCACCCTGAGACCTCCGGGCACCAGTATGGCTCCCCCCAGGCCACAACGAGCAGTAGAACCAGCGAAATCCGCCAAAAAAGATCGCCCTCGTGGCCCGCAAGATGGCGGCTCCCGGGACCCAGTCTCCCCAGCTTCTGCGAGGGACGAAGAGGAGGAGGTGCTGCAACTCTCTGAAGATCTACCAGCGTCTGGTAAGGCTCTCCAAACAATGCTGCAAAGCCTTAGAATTACGTTGCAAACAGACTTTAGAGCTATTACTGCAGAGCTGCATAACGAAATTAAAGAGCTGGGGGAACGTACGGATAATCTAGAATCTAAAACAGACGAACTTTGTTTAGCGCACAATGAGTTAATTGATGCTTTTCAAGCACTTAAAACATCTCATGAAACACTAGCATTGAAGATGGCGGACCAAGAAGACCGTTCTCGCCGTAACAATATTAGAGTCCGCGGTATCCCTGAAGACATCAAGACCCCTGACCTCTCCTCTTATTTGCACTCGATGTTCCAGGCCTTGCTCCCCGACCTTCCATCAGCGGAATTATTGATGGATCGAGCTCATAGAGTACCGAAACCGAAATCTCTACCCTCCTCTACACCACGAGATGTAGTTCTACGTATGCATTATTTCACGGTCAAAGAGGCCATTATGAGAGCATATCGGGCCGACCATCTGGCCGCACCATACTCAGCCATCCTCCTCTTCCCCGACCTGTCTTCTCTCACTATGTCTAGGAGACGGGACTTTCAACCAGTCACGAAAATCTTGAGAAACAGAGAGATTCAATATCGCTGGGGCTTCCCAACGAAACTACTGGTCTGGAGAGAGGGCCACCTGCACGTGCTTGCCTCGGTGGAGGAAGGAATGAAGCAGCTGGTGTCCTGGAGTCTACTTGAGGAATACACTCCGCCACGGATTCAGTCCACCTCTCCGTCTAAAGTGTCTCCGGAATGGCACAGAGTTATTTCTCACAAAGTTTCCTGAATCAACGGCTTTTAGCATGACGAGACTCTAATTTCCCTTTCAAGGTTCTCCCGCACCAGGGGACCGGCGGCTCATGATGCTGGGTTCTACGTAGAGGACTACCTCGGTTGACAACATGAGAGTGGTCCATTGTTCCTGTATTCTTGGATCCCGTAGTCAGATGGTTTCCACGATGGGTGATGTGTCTCTGGCAAGTTGATTTGTGGCGCGGTCTCTCTCGCCCCTTGTGTTGATCGGTTACTTGAATCAACGAACTATTGTTTTTTTTTTCTTTTCTTTTCTCCTCTCTTTTTTCGAGTTGGTACTGGGTGTCTGCTTCGCACCCCCCCCCCCGGAAGCCTTCCTCCAAGGATTGGAGTTGACCCCGCTTGGCTTTTCGCGGTGGTCGAGAAGGATGTGAGATACTGTTTGTACATAGTTGATTCCAGGACTCTGACCTGGACTTTTTTTCTTCTTTTGGTTCTTTCTTCCTTATTTTTACTTTTAGTGACCCCTTTTTTCCTTTTTTTTGAGTCTACCGGACCCTTAATGTCATCATTGTATTCCAAAATGCGAGTGCTGGGACTTGTCTCTTCATCGAGATTCCCCTGTTGGGGTATAGTATATCTCACGGCGTTCTACATATTTCTGTTATTGTTGTTTAGTATAATATGAAAATGTATTCTCATAATGTGAAAGGTCTGAATATGCCCCACAAACGACATGCATTGTATGCTGAACTGCGTAGACAAAACCCTGACTTTGTCTGCTTACAGGAGACACACTTCCGCAGGTTTTCACATCCTAATTTATTCCTCCCCAATTACACCACACAATACCATGCTACCGCTCCAACTAAAGCAAAAGGGGTTTCTATCTTGATACATAACAGGGTGACGTTCGAACTCCATAAAATGGTTAGAGATGTTAAGGGAAGGTTTTTGATACTGATCTGCTCCATCAATCATGTTCTCTATACCATCGCAAATATATACTGTCCGAACACTGGCCAGCGGCCTTTTTTGAAACACGTCTTAGATAAACTCTCCCAATCTCAAATGGGCCAAATAATCATTTGCGGCGATTTTAATCTTTCCTTTGACATAGGGAGAACCGGTTCCCCTAGACAGCCGAATGGACCCTCCCTTCACTTACTATCTGAGTGCCACCTACATGACGCATGGCGCCTACTTCATCCTAATGAAACTGACTATTCCTACTACTCTTTAACTCATCATACGTTTTCTAGAATTGATTATGTTTTCGTACACAACTCCACATTAGCACTGGTGCTTGACTGCGAGATTGGGAAAATCTCTTGGTCGGACCACGCTCCCATGCTATTGACGCTGTCGGATAATTACGCCTCGTACGGTAAATCTCCTTGGAGATTAAATGAATCCCTACTGGCTCACCCAGAAGCAGGCCCTGAAATTAAAGAAGCGGTTTTAAATTATTTCAAAGAAAATTCACTACCTGATACCTCTCCAACAACCTTGTGGCAGGCCCATAAGGCAGTTATCAGAGGCGTCCTTGTTAAATGGGGCTCGAGAATAAAAAAAGCCAATCAAGCCCAGAAATTAGACCTGTTAAAAGAATTGGACAAAGTGTCTTCTCAACATAAACTTCACCCTACCCCGCTATTGGCGGAACAACTCCGCTCCCTCATGTCCCGACTCAGTGACATACATAAAAAAGAATATATATGGAGAGCACGTCGACTTAACGCTAAATTCTACCTATATAGCAACAAGACGGGTAAACTAATGGCTAATAAACTAAAGGGACGCTTAACACGAACTAAAATTGCAAAACTTAAAACGGCATCCGCGGGATTTGTGGCACAACCACAGCAAATAGCTAACCGATTTGCGGAGTATTATGCCCAACTATATAATCTCCACCTAGACGGGGCAACACACCAACCTTCCCTAACGGAGTTTTCTCCTATCTGACCTCTCTTGCTCTACCCCAGCTTTCGCCAACCTGTCAGGATAAGTTAACTACCCCGATCTCCCATGAGGAACTGAGAAGGGTTCTATCCTCCCTACCCCCTGGGAAGTCCCCTGGCCCAGATGGTTTTACCGCTAAATACTATGCGACATTTGCAGAACAACTCAACCCACATATGCTTTCGCTATTTAACCACCTCTTTGAATCAGGTACGGCCCCCCCTGAACTTCTTAAAGCTTCTATAGTCACCATACCTAAGCCTGGCAAAGACCCCACACTTTGTTCTAACTACCGCCCTATTTCCTTATTGAACGTGGACATTAAGATTTATGCAAAAATCTTGGCGAATAGAGTAGCACCTTTGCTTCCGAAATTAGTGGCAGACGACCAGGTAGGATTTATTCAGGGGCGCCAGGGAACGGACAACACAGTTAGACTTCTAAATATTATAGATGGAGTGGGGCGGGACGCGACACCTTGCCTTCTCCTCTCTTTAGATGCAGAGAAGGCATTTGACAGGCTCAGTTGGCTCTTCCTGCGACATGTCCTCTTGAAGTTTAATTTTCCTCTTCCTTTTATTGAGGCAGTCTTTACACTATATTCCTCTCCAACAGCGCAAGTATTGAATGCTGGGTTTCTCTCTGACACTATTACCATTACAAACGGTACCCGACAGGGATGCCCGTTATCCCCACTCTTATACGCTCTAGCCCTGGAACCGCTAGCACAAGCGATTCGGGCGGACTCTGAGATCACGGGCGTCCACATCGGCCCCACGGAGAGTAGGATTAGTCTTTTTGCGGATGATATCCTTCTTACCCTGACTGACCCAGTTAAATCTATTCCCCAGCTCCATCATTTGCTCAATCAATATGGGAAAGTCTCCTATCACCAAATTAACGTAGCAAAAACGCAGGCCCTCGGCACTCACCTTTCACCTACCGACCTTACTTATTTACGAACCACCTATAAATACGACTGGAGAGCAGTTTATTTAACATATCTAGGGATTAAAATCTCCTTCTCACGTCCTACCCTCTATAGACTGAACTATGGCGCTATGCTGTCCACGATCAAAGAGTTATGTTGGAGATGGGCACGTTTTGAATTTTCCTGGCTGGGGAGGATAGCTGTTATTAAAATGTCAATTCTCCCTAAACTGTTATATTTATTTAGAGCTTTGCCGGTGTCTACCCATCCGACCTTTTTTAAAACTCTACAAACCGCAATAAATCAGTTCGTATGGCGGAGGCGGAAGCCACGGGTTGGCTTCCGAGTGTTATCTACTTCGGTGGTACAGGGAGGACTGGGCCTTCCAAATCTCTTGGTATACCACAAAGCAGCCCTTATGGCGTTATTGAGCTCTGCTTTGGCGTTGTCCCCTGTCCCTCAGTGGACCCTGCCCATCTTCCAGGCGATTTCTCCATTTAAACTGGCCGACATAATCTGGCTACCGAAACATATTCGCCCCCGACTGCACGATTTATTGCCCCTGATCACTCTCCTTATCAGAACATGGGATGCTATGAGAGGACAATTATGCCATTATCACCCTTTGCACTTAGCGACGCCAATAACAGCCTTGACCCACAAAATCCCCAACTTTAATGCCCGCCATTGGACAGCTCATGGCCTGTCCAGATTGGTGGACTTTTATTCCCCAAGGGGATTCATGCCATATGCTGCCCTGTCTGAACGGTATAATATTGCTCGACCTCTTCAATTCTCTTATCTACAGGTTAAGACGTTATTGGCTAAATATGATATGACTGGCTCAGACAGACTGACACGGCCAGCCTTGTCCCCATTTGAAACATACTGTGTTTCTCCATATACACCTGCTAGACTACTCTCACTCTGTTATAAACTGATGACTACCTCGGACCCTGTACAGAAATGTAGGTTTCAGGTGATGTGGGAGAGAGACTTAAATACTACGATTTCCCCCGAACAGTGGGCTGAATCCTTTCGGGGAGATAGGGGTAAATTCAAGAGTGCGTCTTTACATGAAGCGAGGAAAAAACTGTTGTATCGATGGTATTTAACTCCTGACAAACTTAGCCATTTTTCAACTTCAGGAAATTCAACTTGTTGGCGGTGCTCCGCTACACGTGGATCCTTCGTTCATATGTGGTGGCATTGTCCTCCTTTGCAAATATTCTGGCAGGATATAGTGGTGTTCCTGAATAAGTTCATAGGTACGGCCCTCAACCCTGACCCACAAATTCTTTTACTTCAGATATTCCCGAAAGGGATGTCAACGACCCAACGTAAATTAGTGGCACACATCCTTACCTCTGCTTATACCCTCATTGCATCTCACTGGCGCTCCCCCTCCCTCCCTACTATGAATGACCTTAAAAGCAGAGTGGGAGAAGTCAGGTCACTGGACGCTCTTGCCGACTCAGTAGCGGGAATTCCATGCTCGACCCGAAATCACTGGTATATTTGGGATGTATATTTAAATATTTAAGTATTTGATATGTTTCGGGGATCCTTGAACAGATATTTTGAGATTGCTCTTGGCACTTCCCACGATGACAACCCGGTAGACTCTTCCCCCCCCTGTTTTATTTTCCTTCCCTTTTTTCAGTTCGGTTATGTTTTTATTTTCTCTCCTGAGTCCCCTTCCCCCATAATGACAGTTTCTAGAACTCTTTTTCAAGCTTTGGTTGCTGAACGGTTCTGTGATATCTAGCTACTATGACTTCTACTGGTTTAACTATTGATGTAACAGTTATATTTATAGATGTCAATATGTGAAGAAAACTCAGCACCGTTTTGTACTGTATTATATTTTGTGGAAACAATAAATTTCTTATATAAAAAAAAAAAATAAAAGTATCGGTACTCGATATCGGTGAGAGTACTTTTAAAAAGTATAGCTACTTGTACTCGGTCCTAAAAAAATGGTATCAGTGCATCCCTAGCTGTCACAATGGTTATTGTAAAGTACTGCGGAAACTGTTACCGCTATATAAATGATAATAACTACAGTAAAGGGCTGTAAAAACACTGCAAACCTCTACTATAGTGCATTTACAATGTGTGTGTGTGTGTCATGGGATTAAGGCAGGGGTGTCCAAACCATGTTCCGTGGGCCATTTGTGGCCTGCCAGACCCTTCAATGAGGCCCATGAACACAGTCAACAAATATATAGGAATGGTGCAGTATAGCAAGTTCTCATTGAGAAGCTGAACATGTTTTGTGTCAAATTATATTCCCACGGTCAAGATGTGTTACTTCCCAGCAACCGACAGACATCAGAAATCCCTGTTAAATCCCCAGCACAGACTCCTAAACCATGTATAGGAGTCATAATAACATTTACAATGACGCACTCCACAGGGGTGTGGGAATCCTATCGCCCGACGCCCGGGACAAGAAGATCCGGGCGCCGGACAAGTAGTTTTTTTTTTAGATGCAGCCTGCCGGACTGTGGGTGTGTGTCCAACCGCGAGGGCGTGGCGTCCTTCGCACCCGGAAGCTGTGCTTAGTTCACGCGTGCTTAGTTCCGGATCGGCAGCTGCATGTTGGCGCGTTGCTCATGGCGCTGTAGCTGATCCCTGCCCATACCCTGAGCCTCGCCCCCCCGAGGTAAGCCACTCAGCCCCGGGAGGCTGGGCTGCCATTCCCCACCTCGGTGTCCCCGCCGCTCCTTCTTTAAAGTGTGAGCATGGCTCCCCGTAGCCTGTCTGAGTGACCCCTCCCAGAGCCCGCCTCCTCCTCTCCCTCTCCAACGCCCTCAGGATGCGGCTGCCCCAGTGGCTGCCGGCTTTTCCTGTGGCTTTTCGCCCTGTCCATGTCTCTACACTGTGACTCTCTGTTACGTGGAGCTGCGCTCGAAGCTGAGGGGGAGCAAGGGGAGGCTCACATGGGACCCCGGCCACGAGGCGAGTGACTTCCCGCAGCCCCGGAAGACTGCACCGCACCTCTCCAATCGGCAGCCACTGGGCCTTCGACAGACGCCAGGTGCATGTCCTGTACCCTAACCCTACTCCCGGCACTACTACTCCCAGCATGCTCTGCCTGACCCTACTCCCGGCACTATTACTCCTAGCAGCTCTGTCTGGCCACTAACTATGCACTGCTACTCCCAGCATGCTCTGCCCGAGCCATTAACCATGCACAGTGCATGGTTAGTGGCTTGGACAGAGCATGCTGTGAGTAGCAGTGCATGGTTAGTGGCTCGCGCAGAGCATGCTGGGAGTAGCAGTGCATGATGCAGTGCATGGTTAGTGGCTCGGGCAGAGCATGCTGGGAGTAGTAGTGCATGATATACACTGCTACTCCCAGCATGCTCTGCCCGAGCCACTAACCATGCACGGCTACTCCTAGCATGGCTGCAATGTGTAATGTAATATATATATATATACGCACACTGCAGCCCTCAGTGTGTATATGTATGTATGTATATACACACACTGAGGGCTGCAGTGTATGTGTATATAATATATATATATATATATATATATACATACATACACTGCAGCCCTCAGTGTAGGTGTATGTATATATATATATATATATACACATACTGAGTTTTGAAATGTGTGTGTATGTATATATACACACACACACATTTCAGGACTCATATATACACACAGAACAAAATAGTGTTTAAATGGAGGTCTTTATTCATAACAGCCTAGAGAGCGCAGCGTCACATCTGACGCTGCCTCTCTAGGCTATTATGAATAAAGACCTATTTAAGAAAAATAATTTCAACAAAATAGTGTTTATCAGGACAAGTAGATCGTCCTGAGGGACAAGTAGATTGGGTTACCACTTAGTCCGTTGGACAAGTAGATTATTTTTAAATTTCCACACCCCTGCTCCAAGTTGAAGTTTTAGACAAAAATTACTCAGTCATCTGGAGAACTGTCTCTGATTAGCTACCACAGAAATAGTCCCGAACGCTGAATTATTAATAATAAATAAGCAGAATGCGCATGTGTCAACAGCAAACACAGAGACATGACGTTTAATTTCCCTAACAAGATGTGTCGATAACCGGGAGAGGAAAGCCCTAACACACAGGAATTAAGTAGCAACCTAGCTGGCGGTCCTTAGACCTTAGAATGGCCAGAATATAAAACTAAGAATAGGAATACCAATAGGAACATACAGAGAAAAGCAGAGTCAGACAAGCCAGAGGTCATACACAAACAGAATAGTCATAGAAGTCAAGTACTCAGGAATACAGATATCAGGAAGGTCAAAAAACAAGCTAGGAATTGGTACATAGGTAAGCAGAATACAACAAAGAGTGGGCTCTCGGCAATGAATAAGGCTCGTGTCAGACAAGCGCAGTGTTCACGTCCGTGTTACCGCACATAAGTACGTCCGTGATAGCATACAATTGTGTTAAATAGAGCCCCACACACGAAGTACGTCCGCACTTCTGTGCGGACGCATTACGGACGCGGCAAAGGGACGCAGGTTAGGCCCCTGGCACACGAGCGTATTTATGGCTCATGTGCGCCCGCACTTCCCTGCGTCCGTGGGTTTTTGATGGGGAAGGCCATCCACCGGACGTGAAAAAGCCCTCCCCGTCAAAAAGCTAAACGGACGCTGAAAGGATACAAAGCGCGATTCTCCATAGGAGGATCGCGCTTTGTACGCTGAGCGCAGAGAGTGGAAGGAACGTCCACTTTTACGGATGTTCCTTCCTCTGCTCGTGTGCCGCCAGCCTTAGCAAGAATGTAATACTGCTAGAACGGACGTGCGGACTGCGCCACGTCTGCAACGTCCACATAGCTTTGCGTGTGAGTGATGGAACGTGGTCAGACGGACTGCATTTATGCGTCCAGCATTTTTGACAGACAAAATGTTTTTACATTTTAATTTATTTTCCCTCCTACATCCGTCAAAAAGTGCGTCCGTACTGCACAGACGCACAGTCTGTAGAAAACGCGCTCGTCTGACCCTAGCCTTAACCACAAAAGGACAGTGAAAGAGTGACACCCAGGATATATATATAAAGCCAAGGACTAACTCTCATTGGACATCAAAGGTCTGACACAAGGAAGGAGGGCTATAAAAACCTGACGCCAAGGAGTGTCCAGCATTATTCATACCACCAGATGGGAGCACTGCATCAACATGCCACCACAAAGTGCAGGAATGATGCGAGCAGCTACAGAAGGTAAGAGGTCTTGAGCTGGATTCATGACACAAAAGGCTCTATTGCAATCTTATTAGCTACTCTACTACTTATTAGCTACTCTAGGGGGCGTAATTTACTTGTACATACAGATGCCATTAAATCGTATGCCACTAAAATTCCCTTGCAAAAAATGGGATGTTTTAGGTGTACTGGATGTGTCACATGTAATCACATGAGTTTGTTAACCACCTTTGCACACCCACATACGGGGCACATTTACAAAATCAAACATCGTATTACCGGTTTAACGGAGTTTGTGGTATACATGATCACATGCCCCTGTGGATTAGCGTACGTGGGGAAGACCGATCGTACACTCAGAGATCGTATCCGAGGTCATCGCTCATCTATCAATACGGCATACAGGGATGGTCAAACAGATAAGCCAGTGGCCAAACATTTTTTGGCACTCCAACATAGACTACCCACACTTCGTTTTGTGGCCATTGACCATGTCCCTCCACTCCCTAGGGGTGGTAACCGCTCTCAGCGGTTGCTACAGAGGGAAACATATTGGATCAAGACCCTTGATACAGTGGGACCTAGGGGATTGAATGAATGTGTTTCCTTCTCTTGTTTTCTATATGATCGATGATTTCGTTATTTTTCTCTTTGGACACCATGTATATATACAATACATACGATATATTTGGTTTTCCTGGCATCTGTGATCAAACACTGGGGCGCCATGGTGTATAAAAATTCATCATCAATAAGTAGTAGTTACACAGTGGTCTGTATCAATCACTCATTTGACATCATGTTTGATGTATACATGTGTATACTGATGTTCTTTTGGGATGTATACATGGCATCTGGCTGTAGTGCTCAGCCTTTAATTTTGCATATTTCTGGTCGATACCTCCTTCTCTTCCCCTTTCAAGGGTTTCTTTTTTGTGCATTGTTTTTTGCATTTTTTTAGTTGCTAAGGCGACAGGATTACGTCAGTAATCACGGGACGCCATATATGAGACGTATACTGCTCTGTGAGGTACGCACCATATCACCTGTGGCTAGTGCCTAATGAGGCTTCTTTGATTGGTATTTCAATGAATACTGTTTTTCATTTAAACATTTGCATGTAACGTTTATATCACCTTGAAAATGGCTCCTGTGTGGGCCGAAACGTCGGACCTATTTTAAATGATTTAATAAAACTTTTTTATTTTAATCTTTGACTGAGTGCCGCCATTTCCTCCATTTCTATATTATTTCTGGCGAAGCACCAACATTAGACTCTCTTTGGATACTGGAAGGTGTTGCAGGACTATTGGAGATATCTATTACAATCTTAACGCTAGCATTAGCGCTCAGATATGTGAGCCTGATCCACGCTTCTGGCTGCCGTGAGCAGAGTGAGACTGGGGACAAATAGTCCCCAGTCTACCCTTCGCAAATCACTCCGCGGCCCTGCACTATCTCGCGGCCCGGAAGCACAAAAAGACCAGGAGGTGATACATCACCGCGAGCCTTAGGGAGGGTAGTGCTGCATTATGGGCAGACTGCTGAATTATGGCCTGTCTCGTAATATGGTGCAAAAACAATATTTCCTAGCCCAAACCAAAGGCTACATATATAGACTCTCAATTTCTAAATTAATATGTACTAGAATCAAATAAATTGTAACAACACACCTCAAAAATATGTATCTGATAAATTCTTATCTATAATATTTCCCAGATATGATCTTTTAATGTTCAAAGGGATCAATCGTTTTTAGAGAGGGAAGATCAGACACATTGAAGATCTATTAAATCAGGCTTTACTTATTCTCCTAACATATAGAATATAGAAAGCCACCATTAAACTCATACAGCGCTCCTGCCTCATTGTACTAAATTCAATCAAGATCAAATCATTACCAGTCTCATTATCACTAAGAGATACAATACCCGCTTAAAAATAGTAACATTCAAAAGTTCCATTCACTAAACTGTTAACAATGTGGCAAGATTTTGTGCAGCAATGATATTGTTCAGCATCAGGCCACTCAGGAACATCAGTCACATGATTTAGCACTGACTGACATTTTTCAAATGAGGATATATATTTTCTTAATAGTTTTTCTCATGCTGCCACGATGGCCAGTGGATATGATATGCACATCAAAGGATATCCTCTAGCGTCTGATTTAGCAAAACAAAAACGGAATCTCCCACCGACAAGTGGTAGGAGAAAAAAACCCAACTAATTTTTTTTTTTTTTAGAACGTATTTTACCAGGAAGGATACATTGAGATTTCTCTCGTTTCTCAAGTATGTTCTGGGTGGCGAGTATGTACCGTTAGGTGTCTTGCCCAAGGACACTTACTGGAGAGGTGCTCTTGCCGGGATTTGAACCTGTGATGTTACCTCTACTCCACCCAGCCGGTACATGGGACTAAACCCCTAAATTATATTGAAGAAAGAGAGAATGCTCATTTAGGACTAGAAATCCAGTCACTGAGGCAGGTTGGGTACACAAATATGAAAAATCACTGTGCATTAACTTTATTGAATGCCATATACAACAAAAGACACATATGACACTGAACAGATGAAACAGGTATGGAATTCCATAAATTGTCTTGTTGCTTAGATTTGCAAAAAAAATTCCCCAATTGCCATATACAGTCAGGTCCATAAATATTGGGACATCGACACAATTCTAACATCTTTGGCTCTATACACCACCACAATGGAGTTGGAATGAAAAAAACACAATGTGCTATAACAGCAGACTGTCAGCTTTAATTTGAGGGTATGTACATCCAACTCAGGTGAACAGTGTAGGACTTACAGCAGTTTTCAGATGTGCCTCCCACTTGTTAAGGGACCAAAAGTAATGGGACAATTGGCTTCTCAGCTATTCCATGGCCAGGTGTGTGATATTCCCTCATTACCCCAATTACAATGTGCAGATAAAAGGCCCAGGAGATCATTTCAAGTGTGCTATTTGCATTTGGAATCTGTTGCTGTCAACTCTCAAGATGAGATCCAAAGAGCTGTCACTATCAGTGAAGCAAGCCATCATTAGGCTGAAGAAACAAAACAAACCCATCAGAGAGATAGCAAGAACATTAGGCGTGGCCAAAACAACTGTTTGGAACATTCTCAAAAAGAAGGAACGCACTGGTGAGCTCAGCAACACCAAAAGACCTGGGAGACCACGGAAAACAACTGTGGTGGAAGACCGAACAATTCTTTCCCTGGTGAAGAAAACACCCTTCACAACAGTTGGCCAGATCATGAACACTCTCCAGGAGGTAGGTGTATGTGTGTCAAAGTCAACAACCAAGAGAAGATTTCACCAGAGTGAATACAGAGGGTTCACCACAAGATGTAAACCATTGGTGAGTCTCAAAAACAGGAAGGGCAGATTAGTTTGCCAAACAACACCTAACAAATCCTTCACAGTTCTGGAACAAGATCCTATGGACAGATGAGACCAAGATCAACTTGTACCAGAGTGATGGGAAGAGAAGAGTATGGAGAAGGAAAGGAACTGCTCATGATCCTAAGCATACCACCTCATCACTGAAGCATGGTGGTGGTAGTGTCATGGCGTGGGCATGTATGGCTGCCAATGGAATTGGTTCTCCTCTTGTATTTATTGATGATGTGACTGCTGACAAAAGCAGCAGGATGAATTCTGAAGTGTTTCGGGCAATATTATCTGCTCACATTCAGCCAAATGCTGCAGAACTCATTGGACGACGCTTCACAGTGCAGATGGACAATGACCCAAAGCATACAGCAAAAGCAACCAAAGAGTTTTTGAAGGGACAGAAGTGGAATGTTATGCAATGGCCAAGTCAATCACCTGACCTGAATCCCTTTGAGCACGCATTTCACTTGCTGAAGACAAAACTGAAGGGAAAATGCCCCAAGAACAAGCAGGAACTGAAGACAGTTGAAGTAGAGGCCTGGCAGAGCATCACCAGGGATGAAACCCAGCGTCTGGTGATGTCTATGCGTTCCAGACTTCAGGCTGTGATTGACTGCAAAGGATTTGCAACCAAGTATTAAGAAGGGAAAGTTTGATTTATGATTATTATTCTGTCCCATTACTTTTGGTCCCTTAACAAGTATGAGGCACATCTGAAAACTGCTGTAAGTCCTACCTGAGTTGGATGTACATACCCTCAAATTAAAGCTGACAGTCTGCAGTTAAAGCACATTGTGTTTGTTTCATTCCAACTACATTGTGGTGGTGTATAGAGCCAAAGAAGTTAGAATTGTGTCGATGTCCCAATATTTCTGGACCTGACTGTATATATATATCCCAGTGTTAATACCAAAAATCACAAGGACCAGAACAAGAAAAAAGGGGATCAGAAAAGATATATATAATGCTCCCTAAAGACCCTTCTGTTTAGGGAAGCCTACCGCCTGACTCCGTAACAAGACATCCGGCCGACCCAAAAGCGATCCTCACCTCTCCCTGCATTAACTCATCACTGCAGCCCCCCCTCCTGTTTCTAATCCCCTCACCCATCGGCATTGTACATTCCCACGGGAACAGGGCCCTCATCTCCCCCTGTATCTGCTGGCAGGAATACTGACCTGCCTCCTGCATGTATTGTAGAATTGTCCTGTCTTTACCCATTGCCCTTTGTACAGAACTGCGGTATGTGTTGGCGCTTAATAAATAATAATCTATGCGGATGAAAGGAAAAACATAAATTGAGCAATTGCCCTAATGTGTATCCTACTTCTCAATGATTTCTGATCTTTCACCGTATGTCCCTCCAATGACCCATAAACTGACCACCTACGATAGAGCCGTAGCTAGCTCCTTTTGCTCCCAAGACAAGAAATTGTGCACCCCACATACATTATTTTTATTGAGAAGTGGCAGATCACGTTGACTTTTTCACCACAGGATAAGAGGTAAGTTTGGGATTTAATGGGGGGTTTAGGAGAATGCAAAATCACCTTTGAGGAGACGTTATTTAAGGGAAATACTTTCTCCAGCGTGGAAGCACAGACTAACTTTGGAATGGTCTGTGCTTCCACGCGGAGCTCACAATTATGTCTTCCATAGTAAGTATAGGAGACGTCAACGTACAGTAACATTGCACAAGGAAATGCTACATTTGAGCCACAAGCTCAGTTTTTGGCTTGAATGGAATGACGTTTCCTGTCACTAAAATAACTACAGGAGAGGCTATGAATGTTTCCTGTAGTTGGCTTATTGTCAACTATGGAATATAGCCCCAAGTTGGCTCCACCAAACTCACCTTAACTTTCTGCATGGCTCAGGCTGGCTGTGGCTGGTGAAACTGGTGTGCTGGCAGGCACTGGTCTGGCTGGCGCGCACTGGTCTGGCTGGGTATACTGGCAGGTATTGGTCTGGCTGACAGGCATTAGTCTGGCACTCGCAAGCTACTTCCAGGTGGCAAACTGATGGGCACCAAGAGGTGGCTGTGGTGTTCTGGTGGATGACGCTATATGGCTGAACTGCCTTGTATTTGTTTAACCCCTTCGCTGTGGTGGACACGCTTAGCACGTCCACCGCGTGAGGGCCTTTGGCTGGGGAGGACGCGCTGAGCACGTCCTCCCATAGCAGCTGCGATCGGCCAGGATTCCGGCCGATCACTGCGGCCACCCGGTGCGGGCAGACATCTTGGATGTCAGCACAGCCTCCGGGACCCTGGCTGCACAAATAGAGTCATCACACTGGGTGCGATGACGTCTATTCCAGGCACCCCCTGCCAGTGTAGGGAAGGTAACTGAAGGGGAAGGTCCTTTGGACCTCTCTCCCTCCCGATCTGTTTGGGGCAGCAAAAAAAGGCAGGCACCGCTTTGAAGGGCACAGCCTGCCCTTCCGAGCGGTGGCTGCCTTTAGCCCCTTGGGGACTGGATCGTGGATGTTGGCCAAGCTTCCTGGGTCTCCCACTGCCTACTGCCATCATCACGCATGGACATGATGACGTCAGTTCAGGAGTTAACCCCTAGCTGCTACCTATGGTGGAGATCCCTCCCTATCTCCCGATTCGTGGTAGCTAGGGGTTAATATTTGGTATCATTGGAATGGCCAGAGCATGGCTTTTCCAATGATACCAAACATGACCATATTAAAAGTAAAGAGAAAAAATAAAAAAAAGTTTATTTTTAGTTTTAATAATACAGGAATATTATTCCCATTTCAATTATAATGTGAACAATGATGCTGAACTAACGATTTTTTCTATGGGGGGGTTAAAAACCACAGAATTTCCCCCCCACAAAAATGTAATGAGTCCCCATTTCTAATTTTTTTTAACAAGTGCACCCCATAGAAAATATAACCGCAAAGGCTTGCATGATAAAATGTGGGAAAAAACACACTTTACACGCTGTAGATGATTGAAAATTCAAATTTTATTGCATTTTTAGTTAGAATATACAGGCAGGACATGACGTATACATATAATAATGATATATTATGAATCTGCCGAGTCTACCGGAAAGAATGATATATAATATGTCTGGGTCATATACTAAAATGTGGCTTCAAAACGCGTTTAAACATGATGAGCGAAACCGGTAAAAATGAGCTCAGCACACAGGCGTGAAATGGATAGGCAGCGAAAGGGTTAAGGCAGCCACACCTTGGGCCCCTTCCCACAGAATGCCGGCGCCAGATGCCCTGAGCAGGTGGTGCATGATGATGACAGCTCAGTAGTCATGTGGTGCGATGTCACGTGTGCTCCTGCATCTCCTCAATCTGCAGAGGATAGTCGGAGGAGCCCCTGTGGCAGCCTGCTGCCTATCCTTGCCTCGCAGACATACTTTGCAAATCGTAATGACCGCCCGCCTGCAGTGAGATCATCGCAACTTGCATTACTTTGGGCCGGCTACCAGAAGGTCAGGCCCGACTGGTTAGTCCACCCCTGGCTGTGCCCCCTGCCAACTGCATCTCGAGGCGAGTGCCTCACTCACCTCGCCCTCCCTACGATACACGGTTCAGAAGATACATAGGTCCAAAGACCCCTACTTCTTTGGTATGGGGATTCCACAGCCAGGCAGAAGGATTGCCTCTTTATGATGTCATCATGCACATGTGTGATGATGCCTGCGGCCAGCGGGCAGTCGCACAGCAAGGACTGACATGCAGCCACTGTGGTTGAAGCACCAGATCAGCACCGAGCTGTGGCAACGCGACAATGTCCGTGGAGCATCCTCCGCACACAGAGTGAAAAAGGAGGACGCTTCCTGCACATCCTTCGCATTCAAGCTAACATCTGGGGCTGTTTTCACTCACCACTCCAGACTCCCTGGATCTATCAATGCTATCTTTAAAAACCTACAGAGTGACTAAACATCATCACCATGCTGAAGTTCACGCGTCTATACAGTTGTGTTCAAAATTATTCAACCCCCACTGAAATTGAGTGTTTTGGCCAGTTAAGACATTGATTTTGATCAGTCATCATGCTTACAATTAAATCAAAGAGGCACGTGTAGGTCAGACAAATATAACATAACATTTATAATGAAATAACCACAAATGTCTTATCTGTGCTCACATCATTATCAGTTTTATTCAACCCCCAAGTGACATTCAATCTTAGTACTTAGTACAACATCCTTTTACAGTTATAACAGCTTTTAAACGTGAAGCATAGCTTGACACAAGTGTCTTGCAGCGATCTACGGGTATCTTCGCCCATTCGTCATGGGCAAAAGCCTCCAGTTCAGTCACATTCTTAGGCTTGCGCACTGCAACTGCTTTCTTTAAGTCCCACCAGAGGTTCTCAATCGGATTTAAGTCAGATGACTGCGATGGCCACTCCAAAATGTTCCAGCCTTTAATCTGCAACCATGCTCTAGTGGACTTGGAGGTATGCTTGGGATCATTGTCCTGTTGAAAGGTCCAACGTCTCCCAAGCCTCAGGTTTGTGACGGACTGCATCACATTGTCATCCAATATCTCCTGGTACTGAAGAGAATTCATGGTACCTTGCACACGCTGAAGCTTCCCTGTACCTGCAGAAGCAAAACAGCCCCAAAGCATGATTGACCCCCCACCATGCTTCACAGTAGGCATGGTGTTCTTTTCTTCATAGGCCTTGTTCTTCCTCCTCCAAACATAGCGTTGATCCATGGGCCCAAAAACAGTTCTAATTTTGTTTCATCAGTCCACAGAACACTATCCCAAAACTTCTGTGGTTTGTCCACATGACTTTCGGCATACTGCAGTCGACTCTTCTTATTCTTTGGAGACAGCAAGGGGGTGCACCTGGGAGTTCTGGCATGGAGGCCTTCATTAAGCAGTGTGCGCCGTATTGTCTGAGCTGAAACTTCAGTACCCACATCTGACAAATCTTTTCTCAGTTCCTCAGCAGTCACACTGGGACTTTTCTCCACTCTACGCTTCAGGTAGCGCACAGCAGTCGAAGTCAGCATCTTCTTTCTGCCACGACCAGGTAGCGTTTCAACAGTGCCCTTTGCCTTGAATTTGCGAATGATGCTTCCTATGGTCTCTCTTGGTATGTTTAACATCTTTGCAATCTTCTTATAGCCATTGCCCTTCCTGTGAAGAGTAATCACCCTTTTTCTCTTGTCTTCCTGGACCATTCTCTTGACTTCACCATGTTTGTAACCACACCAGTAAATGTCTAGAAGGAGCTGAGTATCACAGTCATTTTAAAGCTGCCTAATTGGTGCTTATTATGCTTTATTGCTGCTCCGTGACATCCACAGGTGTTTTCAATACCTGATTGAAAACACTTGAATGGTTCTTCAGAGTGGTAGTCTTTAAGGGGTTGAATAATTGTGTCAATGAAGAATTCACAAAAGAAACATTTACTACTGTATTACAAAACCAATTGATGTCATTTTAGTTGCATATGGTTCTTTAAAAAGTCCTTGTAGGATTTCATTCTGAATACAATTACAAATGTACACTAAATTCCCTAAAACCCTTTACAGCATTGGGGGTTGAATAATGTTGAACACAACTGTATATGCAGGGGGACATCCCCCTTGTAGAAACTTCCTCTGTGAACTCTTACAGGCATGTAGCGTTAACTGATTGTCCATGTAGTATTATTTGATAGAGAGAGCGAGCACTGGGAAGATGCTGCCCTGCAGTATGTAGAAGTCATATGCTGCAAGAGGGAAATCTGTTGTTATCTAATCAGGGCAGGGCACCTGGGATTCCATTTTGACTTCTCACGCAACACATGGATTCTACATACTGCAGTAGGGATGCACCGATGATACCGGGTTCTGCACGAGTACTTGGTGCTCGTGCAGATGCCCCTGATACCGGAAGCCAGTATTGAGCAGGCTTACCGGCATCCGTCGGGCTGGGGTGGCTGTCAGAATGCTCTAACAGCATTCGAACAGGCCCCTGCAGCTTACCGCGTTTCTACCTTCCAACGAACGCTGCCGGCACAGTCTTCGAGAAGACGCTCGTTGCTAAGCCCCCATGCGTGATCTTGCGAGATTGCTCCCAGCTCGATCTCACGAACGCTGGGATATCGCGAGATCGCGCCTGGGGGCTTCCCAACGAGCGGCCGCTCGAAGACTGTGCAGGTGGCGCTCGTCAGAAGGTAGAAATGCAGTCAGCTGCAGGGGCCTGTCTGAATGCCATTAGAACATTCTGACAGCCGCCCCAATGTCTGGTCTAAGGTCTTAAAGTGTGTGTGTATGTATATACATATATACACACAGGTCTGAGGTCTGTGTGTATATATGTATATACATACACACACAGGTCTGAAAGTGTGTTTATGTACAGTGGCAAGAAAACGTATGTGAACCCTTTGGGATTACGTTGAGTTTTGCATGAATTGGTCATAAAATGTGCTCTGATCTTCATCTAAGTCACAACAATTTGAAAAACACAGTCTGCTTAAAATAATACAACACAAACATTATATGTTTTCATGTTTTTATTGAACAGAACATGTAAACATTCACAGTGCAGGGTGGAAAAAGTATGTGAACCTTTGGACTTAACTGGTTGACCCTCCTTTGACGGCAATAACCTCAACCAAATGTTTCCTGTAGTTGCAGATCAGACCTGCACAACGATCTGGAGTAATTTTGGACCACTCCTCTTCACAAAACTGTTTCAGTGTAGCAATCTCCCTCCATTTCAGATAGAAAAAAGAAAATTGTTTCGCTCCTCCCCCCCATGTTTGTTAATTGGTGCTATCTGTGCATGTCACAAACCTCATTCCCTTTCCACAGCAAACTCCATCAGAGTCACCTCCATTTCTTCCCTCTGCGGCCCCAACCCACCCGCCCACCCAGGGCCGGTCCCTAATTTCAGGCATCCTTTCCAGCTGTCTCCACTTCTCCCTAATTGCCCTTACTAAGCCCAAAAAATTCTGGTCCATTTCATGCAATCCCTATGATATTCTACTGGCCACCAGTTTCACCTTCCCTCTGCTCCCATTTGTTTCAGTTACCCTAGTCCCTTAGAGTGTAAGCTCATGGGATGTCTGCCTGAGCTTTTGGTTTAAAGTGATATATAACCTGGACAGTTATCTGACGACCAGGGTTTTATTTCCTCTTGTATCATGTAAGTCTGCTGTTTGTGATTCCCCATTGTAAAGCGCTATGGAATTTGTTTGCGCTGTATAAGTACTTGTAACTGTAACTTTGTATTTCTGTAACAATTCAATGTTCTTGAACCCAGGACATACTTGAAAACGAGAGAAATCTCAATGTATCCTTCCTGGTAAAATCCTTTATAAATAAATAAATAAATAAAATTCTTGGGATGTCTGGTGTGAATCGCTCGCTTAAGGTCATGCCACAGCATTTCAATCGGGTTGAGGTCAGGACTCTGACTGGGCCACTCCAGAAGGCGTATTTTGCTTTGTTGAATTACTTGTATGCTTTGGGTCATTGTCCTGTTGCGTCACCCATCCTCTGCGGAGCTTCAGTTGGCGGAGAGATGGTCTTACGTTTTCCTGAAAAATGTCTTGATAAGCTCTGGAATTCATTTTTCCATCAATGACAACAATCCGTCCAGGCCCTGAGGCAGCAAAGCAGCCCCAAACCATGATGCTCCCTCCGCCATGTTTTTCAGTGGGGATGAGGTTTTGATGTTGGTGTGCTGTGCCTTTTTTTCTCCACACATAGTGTTGTGTGTTTTTTCCAAACAACTCAATTTTGGTTTCATCTGTCCACAGAATATTTTGCCAGTAGTGCTGTGGAACAGCCAAGTGCTCTTTTGCAAACTTGAAACGTGCTGCAATATTCTTTTGGACAGCAATGGCTTCCTCCGTGGTGTCCTCCTATGTACTCCATTCTTGTTTAATGTTTTCCTTATTGTAGATGTGTCAACAAAAATGTTAGCATGTGCCAGAGATTTCTGTAAGTCTTTAGCTGACACTCTAGGATTCTTCTTTACCTCATTAAGCATTCTGCGATGTGCTCTTGCAGTCATCTTTACAGGATGACCACGCCTAGGGAGAGTAGCAACAGTGCAGAACTTTTTCCATTTGTAGACAGTCTGTCTTACTGTGGACACATGAACATCAAGGCTTTTGGAGATACTTTTGTAACCCTTTCCAGCTTCATGCAAGTCAACAATTCTTGATCGTAGGTCTTCTGAGAGCTCTTTTCTGCGAGGCATGGTTCACATCAGGCAGTGCTTCTTGAAACCAGTAAACCCAAAACTGGTGTGTGTTTTTAAAGGGCAGGACTGCTTTCAGCAACACATCCAATAATATCACACGGATTGGACTCTAGCTCTTGGAGAAGTCATTAGGGTAGCGGTTCACATACTTTTTCCACCCTGCACTGTGAATGTTTACATGTTATGTTCAATAAACACATGAAAACATAGTATGTTTGTGTTGTATTAGTTTAAGCAGACTGTGTTTTTCAAATTGTTGTGACTTAGATGAAGATCAGAGCACATTTTATGACCAATTCATGCAAAACTCCACATAATCCCAAAGGGTTCACATACTTTTTCTTGCCACTGTATATACAGTCATGGCCGAAATTGTTGGCACCCCAGACATTTTTCCAGAAAATCAAGTATTTCTCACAGAAAAGTATTGCAGTAAGACATGTTTTGCTTTACACCTGTTTATTCCCTTTGTGTGTATTGGAACAAAACAAAAAAAGGGAGGAAAAAAAGCAAATTGGACATAATGTCACACAAAACTCCAAAAATGGGCTGGACAAAATTATTGCCACCCTTAACTTAATATTTGGTTGCACACCCTTTGGAAAAAATAACTGAAATCAGTCGCTTCCTATAACCATCAATAAGCTTCTTACACCTCTCACCCGGAATTTTGGACCACTCTTTCTTTGCAAACTGCTCCAGGTCTCTCTTATTGGAAGGGCGCCTTTTCCCAACAGCAATTTTAAGATCTCTCCACAGGTGTTCAATGGGATTTAGATCTAGACTCATTGCTGGCCACTTCAGAACTCTCCAGCGCTTTGTTGTCATCCATTTCTGGATGCTTTTTGATGTATGTTTGTGGTCATTGTCCTGCTGGAAGACCCAAGATCTCGGATGCAAACCCAGCTTTCGGACACTGGGCTCTACAGTGCGACCCAAAATCCTTTGGTAATCCTCAGATTTCATGATGCCTTGCACACATTCAAGGCACCCAGTGTCAGAGGCAGCAAAACAACCCCATAACATCATTGAACCTCCACCATATTTCACTGTAGGTACTGTGTTCTTTTCTTTGTAGGCCTCATTCCATTTTCGGTAAACAGTAGAATGATGTGCTTTGCCAAAAAGCTCTATTGCGGTCTCATCTGTCCACAAGATGTTTTCCCAGAAGGATTTTGGCTTACTCAAGTACATTTTGGCAAACTGTAGTCTTGCTTTTTTAGGTCTCTGTGTCAGCAGTGGGGTCCTCCTGGGTCTCCTGCCATAGCGTTTCATTTCATTTAAATGTCGACGGATAGTTCGCGCTGACACTGATGCTCCCTGAGCCTGCAGGACAGCTTGAATTTCTTTGGAACTTGTTTGGGGGCGCTTATCCACCATCCGGACTATCCTGCGTTGCAACCTTTCATCAATTGTTCTCTTCCGTCCACCCACAGAGAGATTAGCTACAGTGCTATGGGTTGCAAACTTCTTGATAATGTTGTGCACTGTGGACAAAGGAAAATCTAGATCTCTGGAGATGGACTTGTAACCTTGAGATTGTTGATATTTTTCCACAATTTTGGTTCTCAAGTCCTCAGACAGTTCTCTTCACCTTTTTCTGTTGTCCATGCTTAGTGTGGCACACACAGACACACAATGCAAAGACTAAGTGAACTTCTCTCCTTTTTATCGGCTTTCAGGTGTGATTTTTATATTTTTACTTGCCCCAGGTGAGTTTACAGGAGCATCACATGCTTGAAACAATCTTATTTATCCACAATTTTGAAAGGGTGCCAATAGTTTTGTCCATTATTATTATTATTCTTTATTTATAAAGCGCCAGCATATTCCGCAGCGCTGTACAATAAGCACAGTATATACAGGGTTACAATACATTGAACAACATTTGACAAACAGCACAGGAGGAGATGAGGGCCCTATTCCCGTAGGAACTCACAATCTAGGAGGGTTGGGGTTGGAAACAAGAGGAGAGGACTGTAAGGTGAGAGTGATTGATGGTTGCGTCAGTGAGTTGGGTGGTAGGCTTCCCTAAATAGGAATGTTTTAAGGGAGCGTTTGAAGGAAGAGAAGTTAGGGGAAAGTCTGACAGTACGAGGGAGAGCGTTCCAGTGAGTGGGGGCTGCGCGTGTGAAGTCCTGCAGTCTATCATGGGAAGAGGTGATGCGGGGAGAAGCTAGGCGCAGGTCACTGTTTGACCTTAGGGAGCGGGCTGGGGTGTATTTGGTGATTAGTGAGGACAGGTAGTGGGGCGCTGAGTTAGTGAGGGTTTTGTAGGTAAGGATAAGGATTTTGAACTTAATTCTGCAGTGGATGGGGAGCCAGTGAAGGGACTCGCAGAGGGGAGCGGCAGAGACAGAGCGGCGGGTGAGGTGAATTAGCCTGGCGGAGGCGTTCAGGATGGATTGTAGGGGGAGAGGCGGGACAGAGGGAGGCCAGATAAGAGATTATTGCAATAGTCGAGTCGGGAGATTACCAGGGCGTGTAGGAGTTGTTTTGTGGTGACAGCGGTAAGAAATGGCCGAATTCTGGAAATATTACGCAGTTGGTATCGGCAGGAGGAGGAAAGAGACTGGATGTGGGGGATGAAGGAAAGAGCAGAGTCAAGTGTAACTCCAAGACAGCGAACTTGGTTTGATGGGGAGATGGTGATACCCTCCACCGTGATAGAGAAGTCAGGAGGTGGGGAGGCATTGGAGGGAGGAATAAGTAGGAACTCAGTCTTTGACATGTTGATCTTTAGGTGGTGGGAGGCCATCCAGGAGGAGATGCCAGATAAACAGTCACTGACTTTTGAAAGGACAGGGGGAGAGAGATCAGGGGTAGAGAGGTAGATCTGAGTGTCATCAGCGTAGAGGTGGTAATTAAAGCCAAAGCTGTTGATGATTTTGCCCAGGGAGGAGGTGTAGATGGAAAAGAGCAGAGGACCAAGGACAGAGCCTTGAGGTACACCAACAGATAGAGGCAATGAAGAGGAGGAGTTACCAGCAAAGGACACACAGAAGGACCTGTTGGATAAATAGGAGTCAACCCAAGCAAGTGCAGTGTCACCGAGACCCAGAGAGTTGAGGGTCTGTAGAAGGAGGGGGTGGTCAACAGTGTAAAAAAGCAGCCGAGAGGTCAAGCAGGATGAGAATAGAATAGTGGCCGTGTTTTTTAGCAGTTAGGAGGTCGTTGGTGACTTTGGTGAGTGCAGTTTCAGTTGAGTGTAGGGGACGGAAGCCAGATTGCAGGGGGTCAAGTAGGGAATTGGAGGACAGGAAGAGGGAGAGGCGGTTGAAGACTAGTTTTTCTAAGAGCTTTGATGTGAAGGGAAGCAGGGATACAGGGAGGTAGTTGGATGGAGAGTTGGGGTCTAGGGATGGTTTCTTTAGTAAAGGGGTAACTAGCGCGTGTTTGAAGGCGGATGGAAAGGAGCCAGTGGAGAGAGATAGGTTGAAGATGTGTGTGAGAGCAGGGGTGAGGGAGGAGGAGAGGGGAGGAATTAGATGTGAGGGAATGGGGTCGAGCGGGCACGTGGTGAGATGTGAGGAGGACAATAAGGAATTGACTTCCTCCTCAGTGGCTGGGAGGAAGCGGCAGAGGGTGGCAGAGGGGACCTGTGGGAGTGGAGGTGGCAGATAACTATCTTGTGTTGGGATGTTGCTTCTGATAGTTAAAGTTTTACTGAGGAAGTAGTCTGCCAGGTCTTGAGCGCTGAGGCAGCTGAGGGGGGAGGTGCAGGTGGGTAGAGGAGGGTGTTGAAGGTGGACCAGAGCTGTTTAGGGTTGGAGGACAGCGTAGATATAAGAGATGAGAAGAAGGATTGTTTGGCCAAGTGGAGGGCAGAGGTGTATGACCGGAGAATAAACTTGAAGTGAACAAAATCAGCTTCAGAGCGGGATTTCCTCCAGGCACGCTCTGCGGTGCGGGAGCATCTTTGCAGGTAGCGAGTCTGGAGGGTGTGCCAGGGCTGAAGCTGGCGGCGTGGGGCCTTACAGAGTCGAAGAGGAGCAAGTGTGTCTAGAGCAGAGATAAGCGTAGTGTTGTAGGGATTAGTGGCAGCATCAGGGCAGGTGAAGGATGAGGTATGAGGGAGGTGGTGAAGTAGGTTGGAGAATTGATGGGGGTCCACAGCATGTAGGTTTCTGCGAGTGTGTGTGCGGGGTGGGGGAGCAGGGTGTTTAGGAAGTCCAGATAGGTTGAAAGAGAGAAGGTGGTGGTCAGAGATGGGGAAAGGGCGACATTTGAACTCAGAAATGGAGCAGAGGTTGGAAAAGACCAGGTCAATAACGTGACCATCGCGGTGGGTAGGGAGGAGGGAGGATTGTGTGAGTCCAAGGGAGGACGTCAGTGAAAGAAGTTTGGAGGCAGCAGGAGCGGAAGGATCGTCAATGGGAATGTTGAAGTGAGAAAGCCAGGTAGCAAAGTGGTCAAAGAACTGGGAGGTTGGTCCCGGTGTATAGCAAAACATGTGTCCAGACCATCTTTGGAGTTTTGTGTGACATTATGTCCAATTTGCTTTTTTTCCTCCCTTTTTTGTTTTGTTCCAATACACACAAAGGGAATAAACATGTGTATAGCAAAACATGTGTTACTGCATTACTTTTCTGTGAGAAATACTTGATTTTCTGGAAAAATGTCTGGGGTGCCAACAATTTCGGCCATGACTGTATATATACACACACACACAGGTCTGAAAGTGTGTGTGTATGTAATATATATATATATATACATACATACTTACACACACACACAGGTCTGAAAGTGTGTCTCTTATGTGCCTGAGACACCTTAATGTTTTTTTTGCTGTTTTTTTTTTTCCTTTCCCCACTCTGTCCATGCCATTTGGCGATTTACAACATCTAACACCCCCAACAGTGTGCCCGATTAATGTCCCAATGTTTAATTCTATTATTCTGATCAGTAAGCTTCCAGACCTGACGAAGAGAGGAATCCTCTCGAAAGCTTGTATTTTAAATGTAACGTTAGTCCAATAAAAAAGTATCACTACAGACTGCTATACTCGTGATTTTGGCATCTGGACTAACACGGCAAGCAGGCGAGTGGAAATTTTGAGGCCTGTACTAAATTATATATATATATACACACACACACACACACACACACACACACGTCAGGTCTAAAATTGTGTGTATATATAATCACACCCACAGTGTGGTATGGTGTCTGTTGGGTATACATGTATCTGATGCCTGTGGGGTATATTATATATAAATAATGTACCCCACAGGCATCAGATACATGTATACCCAAAAGACACCAGACCACAGAGTGTGTGTGCAGTGGGGTAAATGGGGTTTCTGGCCATACTTTTCATTTTAACATAAAACAGGACAGGCTTTCAGCAAAATCCTAAATAATTTATTGAAAAGCGTAGGGCTGCAACTAACGATTATTCTCATAATCGAGTAGTTGGCCGATTATTTTTTCGATTAATCGATTCATCGGATAAAAGCCCGTGTCTGCTTTCTCAAATGAAAGCAGCTACAAGCACTTGGTCATAGATGATGATGTCAGCATGAAATTGGGGTTAATAAGCTAAAGTGGTCAGGGTGCTTTGAGTGTCCCTTTTAAATAATTTCGTGAACAAACTGAGTGGGAGGAGGGACTGGAGCTGGAAGGGAGTGACTTTGCTCAAGTGACTTGACCTGAGTGTGAGAGGGAGTGGGTAAGGACAAAAGTGTGTGGGAGTGAGTTTGGGGAAAGGGGCCAGGGAAAAGTGAGGGAATGGCAGTTCCCAACCAAAGAGTGTGTGGCAGGGAGGGTGGGGTGGGGACACAGGACTCCAGCTTCAAGTAAGGATTAAACACAGGCATACAGCTCCTTCACTCAGTTGCAGTATCCTATCGTTTGTGTTATAGTTCTGCTACTGTTGTAAACGGAATAAAAACAAACTGGTTGTGTCTGACATAACCCTAGAACTAAATCATACCTAGCAAAGCAGCGGCGCGTCTTCTCCAACCAGCTCCGAAGCTGAGGTTATATACGTTTAACTCAGTCTGACTCTAAAGAGTTTGTGCTGCCCACAGGAAGATTAATCGACACTGATTAATCGATAATGGAAATAGTTGACAACTAATTTAATCATCGATTAATCAATTAGTTGTTTCAGCCCTAGAAAAGCGTTACATTTAGGGCTTAAACAACTAATCGACAACTAATCGATGATTAAAATAGTTGTCAACTATTTCCATTATCGATTAATCAATGTCGATTAATCGTCCTGTGTACAGCACACACTGTGTAGATTCAGACTGAGTTAAATGTAAATAACCTCAGCTTCGGAGCTGATTGGAGGAGATGTGCCGCTGCGTTACTCAATATGATTTAGTTGTACGGTTATGTCAGACACAACCAGTTTGTTTCTATTCCGTTTACAACAGTAGAACAAGAACACAAACAATAGGATACTGTGAGAGGAAGTGGGTATGGACAAAAGACTGGATCTGAGTGTGGGAGTGAGTTTGGGAAAGGGACCAGACCAAAGGGAGGGAATGGCAACTCCAGACCAAAGAGGGTGTGGCAGAGAGCGTGGGGTGGTGGCACAGGACTCCAGCTTCAAGTAAGGATAAAACACAGGCATACAGCTCCTTCACACCTGCTGAGGAAGCGAGGCCGCTCGCGAAACGCGTATAGGTGCTTTACTCATGTGTCTGTTTTATTTATTTTAAATAAATTTTGCCTTTTAAATCTATAATTGGCGTGCAGCACTTTTTGGGATTACAAGACTACGTATCCAGGGGAAATTCGGCATTCCCATCTAATTTTGCCGATTGATTGGAGCATCTAGTGTCTGATTGAGACACAAAAAAATGTGAGTGCATCCTCTTTTTTCTTATCTACATTTGTTTAGGAATTTATTACGCTATGGCAGCGTTTCTGTTTATTTTAAAAGGTACACAGAAAAAAAGAAAAAACCCTTTGAAGGAAGCGCTGACTCGATCATCCCTCCTTTTTGCTATACAGCTCCTTCACCCACACTCAGGTCAAGTCACTTGAGCAAAGTCACTCCCTTCCACCTCTAGTCCCTCCTCCCACTCAGTTTGTTCACAAAAAAAAGTTATTTAAAAAGGGACACTCTACACAACATGAGCACTTTAGCTTATTAACCCCGATTTCATGCTAACATCATCATCATCTATGACCAAGTGCTTGTAGCCGCATTCATTTGAAAAAGCAAACATGGGCTTAAGCTGCGCATGCAGCATCACCCATCCCTCTGAACAAGCACTCGCATACCTTGTGTGAAAAGTACACAAGATACGCAATTTACATATGTACATACGAAAGTTTCGTACACTACGCAAATTGCTTATGTAAAAAGGGGAGGGGTTGTGGTTTATTTTTTACATAACATTCCTTTTAACCCTTTCGCTGCTGAGGCTTTTCCCGCCCCTGTGCTGAGGTCATTTTTACCGGTTTTGCTCATCATGTTTAAACGTGTTTTGAAGGCTTATTTTAGTATATGACCCAGACATATTATATATCGTTCTTTCCGTCAGACTCGGTAGATTCATAACATGTCATTATTATATGTATACGTTATGTCATGTCTGTATATTATAACAAAAAATGCAATAAAATATGTATTTTCAATAATTTACAATGTGTAAAGTGTTTTTTTTCACATTTTAACATGCGAGCAATTGCGGTTATATTTTGTATGGGGTGCGCTTGTTAAAAAAATTAGAGATGGGGTCTCGTTACATTTTTTTTTGGGGAAAATTACACTATTTTTAACAAACGCACCGCATACATAAAATCGTTAGTGCAGCATCATTGTTCACATTATAATTGAAATGGGAACAATATTGCTGCATTAACAAACCAAACAAAATAAAAAAAAGTGTTTATTTTTTTTTTTTATTTTTCATTTTTTTTTTACAACATTTTTCACTTTCATGTTTGGTATCGTTGGAACGGCCATGCTCTGGCCGATCCAACCATACCAAAATTTAACCCCTAGCTGCCACGGATCGGGAGATAGGGAGTTCATTGGAACTCCCTATCTCCACCGTTGGTGGCAGTTAAGGGTTAAGTCCTCAGGGGGAGTTCCCGGAGGCTTGGCCGACATCCAAGATGTCGGCCAGCTCCGGGAAAGGATCGCGAACCGGCGCTTTTCAGCGCCGATTCGCGATCCAGCTCCCTAGGGGTTAATGCCAGGCATCATTTGGAAGGGCAGGCTGTGCCCTTCCAAATGATGCCTGGGTTAACCCCCGCAGAGCCGCCGATCGGGAGAGAGGTCCGAAGGACCTCCCCCCCTCCCTTTCAGGCGCCTCCTCCGCACATGCGGGGGGGGGGGGCGCCTGAATTAGGTGTCATCGCGCTGCCGCGATGACACCTAATTCCGGCGGCTGTGGTCCCGGATGCCGGGCTGACATCGAGGATGTCAGCCCGCACCGGGGGGGCCAGCGATCGGCCGGAACCCGGCCGAACGCTGACCCCAATGGGAGGACGCGCTCAGCGCGTCCTCCGCATACCAGCGGGAATGCTGAGGACGCGCTCAGCGCGTCCTCAGCATCGAAGTGGTTAAGTAAACAATTTTTTTTATCCAATGAATCAAAATAATAAAATCGGCCAACTAATCGATTATGAGAATAATCGCTAGTTGCAGCCCTAGTCACATGACATTAAATGAAAGTATCGGTATCGGTGAGTACTTTAAAAAAGTATCGGTACTTGTACTCGGTCTTAAAAAAATGGTATCGGTGCATCCCTATACTGCAGGGTTATATTTTTCTTGCACCACCCATCAATCTGAATTATACGTGTTAAGAAAAACATGGCTGACCAGGGAAGTGGAGGCTCATCTATTGAGGTGATGCCCTACCATACCCTTTTAACTATATAATTTTTTGTGTCATTTACAGGGCCACTACCACCAAAAAAATAAACGTTGTGTTTATTTTATGTTGCGGATATCTTAAATGTGCTTTGTTTCTCTCTTGTATGTCTAGTTAATATTTTACTCTATCAGGGTTATTCAGAGAGGTGAAAACCAGAATGACTGGAGAAGTGAAAATTCTAGGTCAAAATAGCCAAACCAGAAAAATTCCATTTATCTCACTTTCCAAATCAGCTATTTGGTCTAGATTGTTCTCTTCTCCTGCCAGTTCTCAAGGTTGCCACCTTTCTCTGAATAACCCTGTATGTGTCACTGAGTGCATCAACTTTGTGATATCATGTGTTGTTTACGCCGCCCCCCCCCCCAGTATCTTCACATCACTTGTTCCTCACTGTGTGGCAATGGTCATAGAATGGAGTGAATGAGTAGCAGCATTTTATTGTGCAGGATTTATTCAAATTACATCACCAGTGGGTAGACTAGAAGGGCTCTATTAAATTCTTTGCACAAAAACGTTAAAGCGTGCGCAAAAACGCATTAACGCGAGGGGAAAAACCCTTTGCGCTGAACGTTGTATTACGACGTTCACGCACAAAAATGACCCTGCGCGAACGCAATTTAGTGCGCGCATCATATACTTAACATTGTGAGCGCAAATGCGTTTGCGCGCTGGTGCGCGCATGGTATTACAATCTTAGCGCAAAATTTAACGGACAACATTTGCGCGCATAATTTTAACGTCTTTGAAAAGCTGGTGGTAACGGCAAATTGAAACAACATGACCATACCAAACTGCGGATTCACACAGTCCGCACAAAAATGCATTCGTCTGACGGACTTGTTAAAAATTACATTGCGCTCACTTTTTGCGCGCAACGGTAGTTTGCGCGCATTTTTGCGTGTTGGTTTTACGAGTGCAATTTCCTGACGGATCAAAAAATGCGCGAGGAATGTAATTCCAGCAGTGATTTACGTGCGTTAACGTTTAACACTTCGCGCGTGTGCTTTTGCGCAATGAATTTAGTAGAGCCCGAAGTCTTTTACGCTCCCTGTCTTATCTCATTCAACTGCCAGCTCTTATCTCTGTTAAGGACAATAGACCTCCTGCAGCTTCATGTAAACATTCCCTCCTTCACCTCACTAACGGTTTCCTGCTGTGGTTTATTTAATCTACAGTATTTAACCACTTCAATGCTAAGGACGCGCTCAGCGCGTCCTCAGCATTCCCGCTGGTGTGCTGAGGACGCGCTGAGCGCGTCCTCACATTGGGGTCAGCGTTCGGCCGGGTTCCGGCCGATCGCTGGCCCCTCCGGTGCGGGCTGACATCCTGGATGTCAGCCCGGCATCCGGACCAGCAGCCGCCATTATTAGGTGTCATCGCGGGGGCGCGATGACACCTAATTCAGGCGCCCCCCCCGCATGTGCGGAGGAGGCGCCTGAAAGGGAGGGGGGGAGGTCCTTCGGACCTCTCTCCCTCCGGATCGGCGGCGCACAGGGGGTTAACCCAGGCATCATTTGGAAGGGCACAGCCTGCCCTTCCAAATGATGCCTGGCATTAACCCCTGGGGAGCTGGATCACAAATCGGCGCTGAAAAGCGCCGATTCGCGATCCTTCCCGGGAGCTGGCCGACATCTTGGATGTCGGCCAAGCTTCCGGGAACTCCCCCAGAGGACTGGCGTCATCGTGCGTAGCACGATGACGCCAGTCCTAGCGTTAACCCCTAACTGCCACCAACTGTGGAGATAGGGAGTTCATTGGAACTCCCTATCTCCCGATCCGTGGCAGCTAGGGGTTAAATTTTGATATCGTTGGATCGGCCAGAGCATGGCCGTTCCAACGATACCAAACATGAAAGTTAAAAATGTTGTAAAAAAAAAAAAAAAAAAAAATAATAAAAAAAAAAATAAACACTTTTTTTTCTTTTTTTTGGGTTCGTTAATGCAGCAATATTGTTCCCATTTCAATTATAATGTGAACAATGATGCTGCACTAACGATTTTTGTATGCGGTGCGTTTGTTAAAAATAGTGTCATTTTCCCCAAAAAAAAATGTAACGAGACCCCATCTCTAATTTTTTTAACAAGCGCACCCCATACAAAATATAACCGCAATTGCTCGCATGTTAAAATGTGGAAAAAAACACTTTACACGTTGTAAATTATTGAAAATACATATTTTATTGCATTTTTTGTTATAATATACAGACATGACATAACGTATACATATAATAATGACATATTATGAATCTACCGAGTCTGACGGAAAGAACGATATATAATATGTCGGTGTCATATACTAAAATAAGCCTTAAAAACACGTTTAAACATGATGCGCAAAACAGGTAAAAAATGACCTCAGCACAGGGGCGGGAAAAGCCTCAGCAGCGAAAGGGTTAAGTGTTGCATCATGGAAAAAAATCCACAAAATGGAAACAGTGCTAAAAATAAATTTAATTTTTCCTTTTTACGTGCAATTACTTAAAGAAAATAAAGTAGCAGAATGTATGAGTTGTAAAGCACATGTAATCTAGATACAGTTTAGGTAAATGGTAGTGTCTCTTTAAGTCCATATGCCTGTCAAGTACCCCATAACAGGTCAGCAGGATATGTGAAGCACAGCACAGGTGATATGATTTGCTGCTCAGTGATTGCAGGATTCAGTCTGCATTTCCCCCAAGGTGATCTGCAAAATCTGACCTGTCAGGGGTCCCTGAGGACTAGGGTCGCGATACACTGCTCTATAGGGTAAAGCAGCGGACACAAGTGTCAACTGTGACTAGACAAAGTAAAAAAATAAAAGCTGGTCTGCGCATGTGTTTTCCAGAGCTGGCATCCACATTAAATCCTATAAGGACTCTATGGGAGGGGTTAATAATCACGCTCCGCCCAGCGTATGATTGACATGTAAGAAGCTGACCTTCAACGCCTTTTATATTTTCCCTCCTTTTTTTAATAGAAAGTCTGTACTTTTTGACAATCTCGCCAAAACAAACAGGGCGTATCTGCTCTAAACAAGGAGGCTGATTGCTGTCACTGTGCGTGTCTGTTTACCTTTCGATAAAGCTTTTTGAGGCTCGCGCACTAGCATGGCGGCTCACAGACAGGGAACGCACCACATAGACACGAGGGGGGGACGGGACACGACAGTGAGACGGTATAAATATCGAGGGCCGCCACACTAGCCGGCTCTGCTTCTCCACGTTGCAGGAACATGGCCTTCGTGTTCGCTCTCCGTATCGCCGCCCGGAGTCGAATCTGCCGCCCCGCGCTTTCTTCCGTGTACACGTCGGTCCCCGACCGCCCACCAGCGACGAGGGCCTACTGCAGGAAAGGTATAACCCGAGCACGCGATTAGTCGGGGCGCCAGGAAAACGAGCTAGGCTGATTACCCTAGGCCTGCAGCTGCTCCGATCGCCGGGGCATGACGGGGAGTGTAGTCTTTGACAGACCTCTCTGGGCATCATACATCTGAGGCCTGTTCAATACCTCAGCCGCTGCAAGTGCTAAGTTAGCAACTTGCATTGAACGCCGTTCAACCGCTCAGCGCTCAGCAGTGCTAACCTAGCACTTGCAGCGACCCGAGGAGATGCTTCGTGTGACGTATTAAAGATGGCCGCCGCATGAAGCCAGTAACAATGCCCTACAGCAAGATGGCCGCCGCCTCGAAGCAAGTAATAATTCCTACAGCAATGTTAATTTTGAGGTTTTTGTTCACCAAAGCACAAAATATTTATTTATTATTTCCCCCTGCACATAGACATATATTACAGTTCAATTTATATATTGTTTCAGAAGTAAACATAACGTTTATTCATTAAAAACTATCATTTGTGGTGTGTGCGTACCAAACGGAATTGTGCTGACTGCTTCTCTTTATTATTTTTTGTCCGAGTGATCCGAAAAACAATCTGAATTTTTCATTAAGAAATTGTCGGCCATTTTGGATTCAAAATTCGCATCCAAAGGGTTCAACGACACTGCTGCAGCAAACTGAATTGCTGCGCTGCAGCAATTCAGCAGCTGCTGAGGTATTGAACAGGCCTCTGCTGCGCTCCTGTAAGCCTGCGTTTGATAGGCTAGCTGTCCGCGCCAAGAATACAAACCATGGAAGGCGCGCGCGCGAGCTTTTAGGATCCACACCGCCAGCGAGTGTGCATGCCGAGGAGGGCGTGTCTGGGCCGAGCATGTGTGTGCGTGTCAAAACAGCGATAGGCTGCGCTGAGGCAGTGGGCGGGAGATGGGCGTGGCAAGTCGAGCTGGCGGGCTGTTTAAAAGCTTGGGCTGTGAGGAAACGTTTTGGCGGGTCAGTTGGTTTTAGTCTTTGTTTTTAATCATGCCGGTCACAGCTGTGTGTCTCTCCCCCTCCAAACGGCCCAAACAAGAAGAGGAGCCCCCATGCCAACCCCTCCGGCTCAGTTTCGCCAAGCTGTCAGAGCATGCCTTCACCCCCACCAGAGGCTCAGCCCGGGCGGCCGGCTATGATCTCTACAGGTACACCCGGCGGGAAACGCGGATTGGGGCCATTTATCTATTTCTATGTTCCTAGCTTTCTGCTAGTGTCCCCTGTGTGGAGGGGCTGCCAGGCTGTGTCTCATACCGCCCGCCCCATGCATGAGGTGGGGGGGGGGGAGGGTGCGAGGCTTTCGTGCTCTGCAGAATGCACACTATGGCGGGGCTCTGCAACCTTTCCTCTGCAGATGTTGTGGAGACTACACTTCCTTTTAATGGGCAGGAACTCCTTAGTTTGAGCATCATGGGAAATGTAATTCCACGGCTTCTGACCTCTGCTAGGGGGAATAACACAGGATATACCCTTGGGGTACAGAGCGTTCAGCCTGCAGGAGGGAGGTTGTAGCCAAGTTAGTCTTATGGTTGAATCCTATTGCTCCTGGCAGTGCAGCTTCTTAAAACGGTGTTTTTTCTGAGGTACATAATGTCAGGAGTCTCTGGAAATGAGTCTACACTATACACTGGCTAATGCTTTGTTTTCACATGAGCTCAGCCTCCAATAAACCATTCTGTTTATACACCCTGGAGATCCTGAACAGAAAATTGTCAGCTGTGGACAGTCTTGTAATTGTAGGAATTCAGGTAAGAGTGGAATTAATATGTAGCGCGGTTTTAAAGTGAGATCTTTATGCTCCGGGTTAGCTGCTGTTGGCTTCGGCTTGCTTGCAGTTATGTTGCATCTTGTACAGATCAACCACCCCCTGCCTGATACCAATTGTATATTGGTCAGTAATTCTAGGCAATCTGCACGGGTTCAAACAGCTTGGCTGAGTCTCTTAGCTATCATAGCTCTGGTAGGATGAAACTCCTGGCTTTATGCACAAAGGAGTAGACTGCAACCGGCAGTGCAGTAAAACTGCTGAATGTGTCTGCTTGTAGACTGCACTTTGAGGGAGGTTGTCCAGAGCAGCATGGAGGAACTCTCACTCAGCTGTCACTAATGGCCTCCATCTTTATAGGCTCTCTAGCTGCTGTGACATTGAAGAGTCAGCCCTCAGGGACAGCTTTAAAGTATTCGTCAGATCTGGACGAACCCTACTGGTGTTTAATCCATAAAAGTTAAATTGACTAAAACCGCTCTTCGAAGTTGAGACCTCACGCATGGCTGTTGACTGCACACATGCAGACTGTCACTGCACGAGCACCCTCTGATTCACTACAGCAGACTTATATCCACATGTAATGACTAGGTGCAGGGGTGTGGAAATTTAAAAAAAAATCTACTTGTCCCTCAGGACGATCTAAATGTCCTAAGAAAAATTTCAACAAAATAGTGTTTAGAGGTCATTATTCATAACAGCGCTCACATAATTTGAGTTGGAATGCAAGCTGTAGTAAATGCATTATAAATTACTGCCAATTTAATTCGAATAGTATCATGCCGAGGTACATATATACAGACCAGATCATGCCCACTCAAGATACATAGACCTCAGCCCAAGTCATGCCCACAGAGATATATATCAGGCCACATCATGCCTACAGATGGCCACCTCAGGCCACATCATGCCTACAGATGGCCACATCATGCCTACAGATGGCCACATCATGCCTACAGATGGCCACATCATGCCTACAGATGGCCACCTCAGGCCACATCATGCCTACAGATGGCCACCTCAGGCCACATCATGCCTACAGATGGCCACCTCAGGCCACATCATGCCTACAGATGGCCACCTCAGGCCACATCATGCCTACAGATGGCCACCTCAGGCCACATCATGCCTACAGATGGCCACCTCAGGCCACATCATGCCTACAGATGGCCACCTCAGGCCACATCATGCCTACAGATGGCCACCTCAGCCACATCATGCCTACAGATGGCCACCTCAGGCCACATCATGCCTACAGATGGCCACCTCAGGCCACATCATGCCACCTCATGCCTACAGATGGCCACCTCATGCCTACAGATGGCCACCTCAGGCCACATCATGCCTACAGATGGAGACCTCATGCCTACAGATGGCCACCTCAGGCCACATCATGCCTACAGATGGAGACCTCAGACCACATCATGTAATTGCTAGGGTGGCTGAGCAGAGTCGGCAGCGCAGCCAACTGTCAGAGCGGTGAGGCTGCTGCCGCTAAGCTACACCCAGTGGGGTGATGTAGATGGGAGGGATCTAAAGCGCTGTGCTGCAGCCCCTCATCGCACCACTCAGGAAGGAACGTCTTGTGTAGGCGTTCCTTCCTCTCTCTGTCCTCAGTGTACAAAGCATGATCCTCCTATGAAGGATCACGCTTTGTTTCCTGACGGTGATCGTGTGCCGGGAGAAGTCTGGCCGGCAAGAAGCCCGCTGGACTGCATCTCAAAAAAATTCTACTTGTCTGGCGCCTGGATCTTCATGTCCTGGGCGTCGGGTGACATAATTTCCGCACCCCTGAAGTGTAAGGATTGGATACCAAGCATGGTGTCAATTCTGTTTGGTAAACAGAGCCCTGAGTCTGCTTGATTTTTCTCAGTGACAAATATGCCCTGAGGGGATTTATAAGAGGTTGTTGCACAGAGCAGTGTGTTCGCAATGCCTCATTATTTGCACAGGAATTTGCTTGTGCTTTATTTTAACATGTACTTGTTCTGTCTTGCAGCGCATATGACTATGTAATTCCTCCCATGGATAAAGCTGTGGTGAAGACAGATATCCAGATCTGTATCCCCACTGGTTGTTATGGAAGAGTTGGTAAGTTTTTCTCTTTTTATAAAGTTTCTTCTAGGCCAACTTGCACCACATTCTTTTCATGAGCAAATTGTGCCTCAGATGTTACTCAACTGACGTTAAGTGGATATTCTAAATACGATGCAGGGGAGAATGGAAACCTCCATTTGTCCTACTTTATAACCTTAAAGACGAAGGATGCTGATGCATTGGTCAAATGTTCTTAAGGTGTCCACATGCATAAACATGCTGGCCAGGGAGCTATGCGACCAATTACTAACTGCATAACATAGTGGGAATTAAAATACGTATTTTTTTCCCCTTTCAGCTCCCCGATCGGGTCTGGCTGCCAAGTACTTCATTGATGTTGGAGGTAACCTTACTAGATGCCAATGCTTAGCCTATTTTCTTGTCCAGAAAAACCAAATAGGGCTTTTAACTTACAAAATCAGATCTTTTTGCATTAGCCATAATAATGGATCACCTACTCAATAACAATCTAAAGGGACACCCTACATGTCCTCTTTAAGGTGGTTTGCTGCCATGTGCCGAAGATGTTTCCACATGCATCACCAAGCAGTCAGGATTTTGAATTTCTTGCTAGATGCTGCGTGCTTAAAACGAAACCTAATCTTTCTGAACACTTGCAGCAGTCAACATTTGGAGATGAGGCTGCCAACAGATTGGTTCTGTGCAGTTGCTGCTCCAATCCATCATACTCCAGAACCTGTGTATGCATAATTTCTGAGCATGCACTGTGTAAATGGCACTAGAAGCTGCAGGGGCCATAGCAATGCTGAATGCCCCACAGCCCTCCATATTGAAAGTGTTAACATTTCTGTCTGGTAATCCCTTGCTATAAAACTACGCACATGAGGCTGTGGGCAACAATTTTGAAGTTGCTAGATACTTGCGTATCAGTCTCTTGATGCAGTTTGACCAGGAAAAAGGTCAACTTTAAACTGAGTCATGGATATCTGTCATCCAGGACACTTGGTTCTTTCTGGTGCAGTGAAGTTGGAGACATATTGCATTTGCAATTATAAACCAATGTCCCATTTTACTAGGCAACTGATGCTCTAGTGTTGCCAAATAAACACTTAAAGAGAAGTTAAGTGAACAATGCAGCTGCCTACTCCACACACTGGGAGTAAGTTCACTGCTGTAAACATAGCCTAATTTATGAAATGCAATGCACCCACCCAAATACAAGGAAACTTGTGTTCTATAGGGAATAAAACCAAAGGTTTGGACTATAAATTATGGGAAACTTGCATGCTGTAAATGATTGCAATCCAGATAGGAATGTACATGTGCAACCTGTACAATGATACATTCTGGAAAGACTAATTGTCCCATTTGGTTAAATGGTAAAACTGGACTTCAAATGGCGTTTTAAAAATAATGTGCACACGGGGTGAAATGACTCCCCAGTGAAGGGGTTTAACACTTCTCCATTACTGCATTTTCTATTTGGTCTAGTCTCCTAGCTTCAGAGCAAGCTGCTACAGTGTCTACCGTACACTGACAGTCCTGTAATTTCAGGTGCTCATGCTTAATAATTTGGGGTATCAGAACCTGAGTGAAACATATGGCATTAATCTAGGTCAAGATTGTGTAACAGGAATTTTCTATTAAATAGACCACCTGTACTAACTCCCTTCTATGTCAATTTAACAGCTGGTGTCATCGATGAGGACTACAGAGGAAATGTTGGTGTCGTAATGTTTAACTTTGGGAAAGAGCCTTTTGTAGGTATGTAGTAGATAGCCTCTTGCTCCAGTTCCCTGTCTGTAGGGAAGATTTGAACGCCAGCTGATTTTTATTATGGACACTGTACCTGCATTCCTAAAATCTTAACCTTTTGCCTATATTCTGAGCCTTTTAATCTTCAGCCATATATTGCACGCTCTGGTTCTTGGTTCAATCGACTGGCATGTAGAGCAAACTGGCTTTACCCCACTGCCTAAAAGGTTAAGGACCTGTGACAGAATAATTCTGTGCAGCTACAGGAGACATGGACCATCAGGTTCAACTTGCAACAAACACTATTTTAAGGGCAATTCAACTAGATGAACTGCCGCTGTGAGGATTGTAAGGTTTTCCTGTAATAGTGTACTGTTTGGTTTTTTTTTGGCAATCTCCAACATTGCCAGGACTGACACATGCAGGTTCTCTGCATTCTTTAATGAAAAAATGTCCAGATCCAAAATAATTTCTCCTTATTCCCTTCATTTCCAAATCGTTAACATTTTGCATTGTAATAATATTGGCATATGAATAGCCCATTCACTTATTTAAAGGCCAGGGTAGCCTCTGGCACCCTGTAGATATAAAATAAGCTGCAAATTGCAGCCCCAACGTCTCAAGTTCATATACTTCTGCATTACAAAAGCCTGAGAGAAGGCAGAATACAGGGAGGGCTCTGGGATCACTCTGATCTACAGTGAGATTCAGGAGATTCTAATGACCATCTCTGTACAGATGCAAGGTGTTGCTGTAATGGCCGTAGAGGCATTATGCCACAGTCAGATTTGGATAGTTTTTGGAGCTGCATTGTTAGTCTAATGATCCTAGCAAATCCCCATAAATTGAACATTTTGCTTATCTAACACCATGGCCTCTTATGCCTATACACTGAACTGACACAATCTAGAGTTTAGAACCTTTAACCTCAATATCTTAAAGCAGGCCTCAATTTCAAGTCCCAAGCTACTAGCCAGATCTTAAGAGTTACTCGCCACTAGTTGCCCCACCTAACCCCTATCCAGCCATGCCTCTGCATTCCCACTCGCCCTCATGTAATTTCCACTCGCCAAATGCGAGCAGGCGAGTGGAAATTTTGAGGCCTGTCTTAAAGGCTGAACTAATACAGGAGAAACAAAAAATTGACAATTCATTTTAACTTTTTGCATGGTTTCAATCCTACAACTGTTGCATCCCATGTTTCAAATGTTAAACTTTCAACAAATTGGTAGTGAATGGGGTTAATGCATGTCCAGATATAGAAACATAGAAAAATGTCGGCAGATAAGAACCTTTTCGGCCCATCTAGTCTGCCCAATTACATGGATACTTTACCTGGATTTATCTTGTTTAGGATAGCCTTATGCCTATCCCATGCTTGCTTAAATTCAATTACTGTTTTGGCCTCTACCACTTCTACTGGAAGACTGTTCCATGTATCCACCACCCTCTCAGTAAAATAATGCTTCCTGATGTTACTTTTAAACCTTTGCCCCTCTAATCTAAGACTATGTCCTCTTGTTCTGCTACTTTGTTTCCTTTTAAATATACTCCCTTCCTCTACCTTGTCGATTCCCTTTACGTATTTAAATGTTTCTATCATCTCCTGTCTCGTCTTTTTTCCAAGCTGTACATGTTAAGATCATTAAGCCTTTCCTGGTAACTTTTCTCCTTCAAGCCGTACACCATTTTAGTAGCCCTTCTCTGAACTCTCTCTAAGATGTCTATCCTTCTGGAGATACGGTCTCCAGTACTGCACATAGTACTCCAAGTGAGGTCTCACCAGTGCTCTGTACAGTGGCATGAGCACTTCCCTTTTCCTACTGCTAATACCTCTCCCTACACAACCAAGCATTCTGCTAGCATTTCCTGCTGCTCTATTACATTGACTACTTACCCTTAGATCCTCTGAAATAATAACCCCTAAATCCCTTTCCTCAGATGTTGAAATGGAGAGTGAACACTGCGTAAGCAACAGCACCTCTGCAGCAGCCCTCTCGAGTGCTAGGATGCACGTTGATGGGGCTGCAAAGCACAATCATTCATAGGATCAAGCCTTGCTGCACTAACTGCACTCAGCAAGGCAGTCAGATGGCATTACGTGGAAGGCATGTCCACTTTCACGGACATTCCTTCCGCTCTTACTACTTGTCTGACCCCTGCCCAAGGGGTTAATGGAGCATTAGATTTTGTGTTGTAATAGAGTAAGATTGGCAAAGTATTCTATTTAATTGGTAAACTCCCTTTATTGCAATGCAAGTGCCTTCTTACAATACCTGACTGTTGGTGTAAATTGCTATTCTTCCTTTCAGTAACAAAGGGGGACAGAGTGGCACAGCTAATATGTGAAAGGATAGTTTATCCTGATCTTCATGAGGTCAAAGTAAGTAGCTGGAACACTTGCAGTATTTCTTTGGCATTTTGCAGGATGTGCAATCTCTATGTTGCAGCTTTGCATGAGTAATAAAGTGAATACCCTAATCTTATGCTCAACTGTTTATAGTGCTGTTCAGGTGTGATTTGTAATGTCCAATAAACTTCTATGGAGTTTAATTGCAAACTTATACTTTTCTGTTCTCTTCCAGGTTTTAGATGGGACAGAGCGAGGTGATGGTGGTTTTGGTTCAACTGGGAAAAACTGAATTGTATGTAATTTTAAATGTAAATTTTTAGGAAAATAAAGTTTTTTATGCAACTTTGTGTACAAAGTTCTCTGACTATGACCTGCACTAAATTTGACAAATCTATTGCAATTAAGGTAAGTGGTATCTGCAGGGACAGTGTGCACCACTGACACACTCCAATTTATTGGATTCCACCCCCCCCCCCTTTTTAAATCGGTGGTATTCATGGCCTGTAAATATTTGGTCTCTGCACCACTGTAAAATGACCCTAAATAGAATTGGGTATACTTCTTGTGATGACACTTTCTGTTCACATGAACAAGCTGTCATGAATTGGTGTCATTGGAACAAAATCAAACTGGCTGTAAAATGGTGTGTGGTAGTTGGGTTAGGTCATTGGACAAAATTCTAGTTTGGCATTCTCAAACTCTGGCCCCATCCATGTCTTGCATTCAAAGAAATTCAGGAAGTTGTAGGAAATGTCCAGAGACTCGTGGGAGGTTATAGTCCAGGATCAGGTGGCTAATCATACATGGCAACTGTCCTTGTAAATGTTCCCCTCTAAAAGGCCAGATTAAAGCATAACTTGGATGCAGACTGAACCCTGCAATCACTGAGTAGCAACTCACCTGTGCTTCAGATCTGGCAAACAAGCATAGAGCATTTATGCATCCATGTCCCCGTGCATACAGTCAATTTGTGCTAATAAAGGTGTATGCACTTGGGACATGGATCCTTTTCTCCTGTGAGCATCATTTTGGATGCATAGGTGCTCTAACATAGGTGGGTTAGGCCCATTTGGGTCTATGCCATTGGTACAAAGAACTTTTTGATTTATTCTTCAGATCTGGCCTGTCAGGGGTACCTGGACAACCAGGAGTTTTGGATGGAAATGTGACATTACTCAGTAATGGGGGTTGGTGCTATTACAGGAGAGAACAGTCCCCCTAATTGCAAGGTCAAAATGGGGGTTACAAGACCAGAACATGTCCTTTCCAATGATGCCCAAACATTGGAAGGTTTTTTTTTTCCACCGCAGACGAATGGAGTGAACAAAAGTACGCTCGACTGTTTTCTTTGCAAATAGCGTTTCACTTCAAACTACAGAATGAAAATGTCTGAAATCTTACATATAAGATACAATGAATGATAATAAACTCAAAAGTCTGTTTTAGTCAATTTTTATCTTTTTTTTTCTAGTAAAGAATTTTACTGCAGAATATAATATTAAATGGTTTTATTAGATATTGAATTAAAACGAATATTTTTAACATTGAAGCCTATGGGATTTGCCAGAATAAACCTGTCTAATGAACCCACAGAACGGCAGGGCATTTCGGCAACCTTTCTCAGCTGTTTTGTGTGCTCTGATCAGATGAAGCATTCTCTGGGGATTTCACTGCCCTCGAAACAGGACCATATGTGCAGGCAATGCGCCAACATCTGGCCAACTGCCTGCTCTCTGAATAGCCAAATGGAAAGGTAACCATACGCTGAATTTCAGCGTTCGGTTACCTTTCGCCAGCAATTTATCTCTTTGAATAACCCTGTAGCTTTGGTTGAACAAATCAGGGAAAGGCTACAGAAACCTGTCAGCTGCTTTGGAGGCTCCCAGGATCTCGGTGCTATCCTTACTACTTATATTTTGGAACCCCCAGAACTGTTAGTAGGCTCTGCTAACAGGAAGCTCATCTGAGCAGAGCCCTCTACACACACTTGTTTCTGTTTCTTTTAATATTGTCTTACTCGTCATTGGTTAATGTAAAGCACTACATAAACTGTTGGCACTATATAAGTGCCTTGGTAAGAGGTGGCCAGGAACACAATGGTCACTCAGGACAGCTCCGGCAGACGTGTGAGATGAAACTTGTACCTACTGGCTTTCACTAGATGGCGCTTTTGAGTTAATTATTCATGGTTTAGGAGAGTTCTAACATTAGCGGCAATGTATTTTTTATTTTTCTCCTGTTCCCGTTTATCACATTTTACCTAGCATTCGGTGAATTATTTTATTAGATTTCCCCACAGACATTAAAGGGCTGCTTTAGTCTAACACAGTATCGATTAAAATCCTGTACAGCCCTATATAATCTTTCTGGAAAGACATGCATGTTACTGGTACCTGTCTGGGCTATCATTAGAGACCGGCTCCTCTTATACAAAGTGACAAATATGTAATAAAGCTACTTGGCACTCCTTTTTCTGTGGTGATTTGTCACTTTAAGCTATAATGACTTTTATAGGTGAATACTCTGCACAGTTAACACTTTACACACTCACATGTAAACTTTTTTTTCCGAGGGAAAGTATTTTTACCAGGAAGGATACATTGAGATTTCTCTTGTTTTCAAGTAATGTCCTGGGTGGCGAGTATGTACCGTTAGGTATCTTGCCCAAGGACACTTACTGGAGAGGTGCTCTGGCTGAGATCAAACACATGTGCATTTATTATACATTATCCTAAACGTTTTTATGGTATACAATATGATAACGAGAGAAATCTCAATGTATCCTTCCTGGTAAAATCCTTTATAAATATGCGGGGGACGTGGCTGGCTGCTCGTGGAGACGGACGTGTAATGGTGGAGCTCTGCATGTCCTCTCCTCTACGGGCCCTATAGCTGACTTTACCTGCTTTTTTTTTTTTTTTTTTTTTTTTGGGGTACCTGAGTGGTGGGCTGCCGGTCTTGTGCTGGCCGGAGCCTGCTCAAGTTCCCCCCTCCGGACCAGAGACTACCCCGGCGGCTGCTGGTGTGTGGCCTGATCTATCGTCTGGCTCTGCTCGCCTCCTAGATTTGTTGGACTGACTACTTTGCTCCGGAATCTGAGCTGCAGGCTGAGGGGATGGTGGGCCCACGTCCCCAGCCACTCTAGATGACATCCCTGCAGACGAGTTAGTTGGATCTACGGGTCGACAGCGGGGCGGCTCTCCTCCCCCAGCTGGAAGAGAGGGACCTTCGTTTGAGGCCTGCCTGAAAATACTGACAGGAGGCTGGCGGTCCCCCTCACCCGGCGTGTCTGGCGCCGGGTAATGGCTGCCAGGAGACAGAGAACCAGGAGGTGGATGTTTTAGGCGATGATCCCTGCCCGGTCAAGGTGGTGACGACGACGAAGCTTCCCCACTGTGCTGAGGACCTACAGGCCGAAGATGTGGAAACTCGAGCCACGGTTGAAGCTGCTGCGCTGCCGACCGACACCCTGCCCCCTGGAGCGATCCTGGGATCGGGTGGTGAGGCGGTGCGGCCGCTTGAGGAGCCTGTGGAAGTACCTACTATGCAGGTCTGTCCCCCCGAGATGTCTACGTCAGTGGAGCTGCCTGACAGCGGGAAGATGCCCCCCCCCCCCGGGATGCTGCCATGTCTTAACGAGTATGGCGCTGCGGTCCATGCCGGTGTTAGCTGGATTGGACCACTATGGCCGGTTCTTTGCGTGGAGGCTAAGCCAGACGTGGATGCTCACCCTACCGTCTGGAGGGATACGGGCTGAAGTGGACTGCCTTTTGTGTTTCCTTGGCCGGTTACTGACCCGATCCACTTCTAAATGGCTGTTTTTTGATGACCCTTTTTATGCGGAGTCCCCCTTTGAGATGATTTTTTTTTTTTCTTTTGTTCTTTTTCTTATTTTATACTGCTGATATTTCTTTTTGATGTCCCACCCCTAGCTGAGTTTCACCCCCTCCTTGCTGTGTGACTTTGCTATGTATTCTAATAATATGTCTTTGTGACAATGTTTGAGGACTCTTTCCCCCCCCCTTTTTTCCCCTAATTTTTGGCGCCCACAGGTTTCGTCGGGGCGTGCTGACGCTGGCACCAGACTGAGTCCCCGTGCCAATTACTCCCGCTGGCCTCCCGCAGTCCTGAGAGCTTGCGGGTTTATACCACGGGAGGCACAGTCCTGGCCTCTGCCAACCTCCCTTACCCCTTTTTTTTTTCCCCCTTTCCCCTCTTACTCCGTATACTAGATGCCTTTAGCTGATTTTTCTTGTTTTATGCTGCTTACCTATAGAAGAGACCCCCCCCCCCATATTCCCCTAAAGGGAATCCACAAGGTAGATGAAGGGAGTATATTTAAAAGGAAACAAAGTAGCAAAACAAGAGGACATAGTCTTAGATTAGAGGGGCAAAGGTTTAAAAGTAACATCAGGAAGCATTATTTTACTGAGAGGGTGGTGGATACATGGAACAGCCTTCCAGTATAAGTGTTAGAGGCCAAAACAGTAATTGAATTTAAGCAGGCATGGGATAGGCATAAGTCTATCTTAAACAAAAGATAAATCCAGGTAAAGTATCCATGTAATTGGGCAGACTAGATGGGCCGAAAGGTTCTTATCTGCCGACACTTTCCATGTTTCTATTGGGGATGTTAATCGTTACTATAAGGCCGTCGTTAGATGACTGTTTTGTTTTATGTAGATTGCTGTGTTTTTTCTGATGACATTTATGACCTTTTATCATATACTGGTTTTGTATTTTTATGATGTGCTATGCCACTGTCTATGTGGCCTTGCGCGGCCATTTTCTGTTTGTGATAACTGCTGACACTGTTACAAAATAAAAAAATAACAATATGATATGCAGTGCTATTATCATATTAATATATTTTAGCTATTAATTCAGGTCAGCGCCGGGTAAATCTTCAAACTTCATTTCTCTAGTGGCACTTTTATAACGATCACTTCGGTTTCAGTTAATAAACATGGTTATTGGTCACAACAGTTGACACTCAGACATATAAGATTTTATTTAAAAAAAAAAGTATATATACAGTTAATACAATTTATGGTTTTTCTTATAACGGGAAACACCCTAGGGTTCTGTTCAAAGTTCCAGGATCAGAACCAGGGCTTGATTTCGTCTATCCCAGAACCACGTAGGGACCGGCTTCCAGGCTAGCTGATCATAGACCTGTCATTGCAGGGTGGCTTCTCAGAGGAGCAGATTCTCCACAACCACCAGTCAGACACGCGTTACTTGGAGTCGGAAAACTAGATTGTTTGTTAATTCCGTGATGTCACTTAATCCTTTTCCCAGTTACTTAAAGCACAAAACTAAACAAGAGAATAATCCAGTTTACTAAGAGGTACATTACACAACTCCCCCCAGACAAGGGGTAACCCCTTCCTGCCGGGGGTCTGCAGGGAGGCAGCACACAGCCCCCCTGCAGCCAATGATGTTGGTCGGCTGTGGTGAAGGAAGGCAAGCCGACGGAGTTACCAGAAAGCCATGGGGTGTGATTTGCCCCCGTGATGTGTTCAGGCCTCTCCACTGGCATGATGTAAGGGCAGAGGCTATGACCCCTGTATAGTGTTGTGTATGGAACCCAATGGCAAGCCGAAGAAGAACAGGAGATGTATATGAGCAGTTGAATATTTACTGAGACGAAACAAAATATAAGTCCAGAACAAAAGACTATAACGCAAAAGGTATCCTTGACAATTATAAAGTCCAGAACGGGGAATTGCACGTAAGGCTCTTTGGATTTAGAAGGGACACAACGTAAGTCCAGAACGAAGGGTTGTAGAAGAGGGTAACGTGAGTTGTGGCCTTTGAGACAAACCGGGTTTGAGGAGTTGGACTTGGTATCGTGGTCTTGGAAGCAATTCTGGAGATAAGCCTGGTGCTGGTGCCGTGGAAGCAATGTCAAAAAATGAAAGGAATGGGGACCCAAAACAATAGGGACCCTCAACTGAACAATCACCTGTCCCTCACCAGTAAGTGAGAGCAGCACAACCTCTTACTCAGGATTGAACCTGACCTAAATATTAATGTAAATCGAAAAACCGCTTGGCAGCTCAAAAAAGAACTGACAATTGGTACTAGAGGAGTGGCTACAAAAAAATAATATCTTTATTGTTGCAAAAATAGACACTCTCAGATGCAAGGAAAAAAATAGTTAAAAAACATAGACATTAACGACAAGCTTCGCAGGGCGTACTGGAAATGAAGCCAGTGTATAGTGGCTGTGTACAGATTGATGTGAAAATAGGATTGCAATCGACGTTTTAGCACTGAAATAGAGTCCCACAATTAACCAGAGGGATTAGCATCAGGATAGCAAACCATAAATGGCCTTCACAATCAGCACGCCAACACTGACCCTAAGCTGATAGAGCTCATGCTCAAAGATTCTGTCCTCGCCCTACAAATGCAAAACACAACTTAAAATCAAAGTTGGTACATGAGCTCAACATATGTTTCGCCGACTGGGCGTCGGCTTCATCTGGAGCAAAAAATAGTTAATAGTGTTATATGTACCTCCCTCTTTTTATTCCCTGTTTGGTCTAGGATTAAGCCAATCCGTTGACATCAAATGGTCACGTGTCCCTCTCAACAATAAAGCCGATTAATTAGATCCATGTGACATGCAGGGACCTTTAGTATGAATGAAAGGTCACATGACTTCCTAGATCCTATCAAATGGTACGCCAGCAGCACCGCAAGGCTGGGAGATAAATATTGACGTAGAAGTGAAGTTAAACGGCAGACCTACCGCACCGGGTAGGAGTGTTGACTGCTATTGGGCGCAAGTGTTATGATATCACGTGTGCTCCGTGTTGGAAAGAGAGAACCATAAAATAAACAGAGGCCGATCCTGAATGGTCCATCATAGCCTTCTCCCAAGGAAGGGGCCAAAAATTGCCAAATTATTAAAAAGACAAATCAGATCAAATTGGGAAATATCCTCCCTCACAAATTATCTTAAAAAGAATATGATCCCACGTGGTCTAAGGATCTATACCAATCCAGCTTCACATATCACTCAGGAAGGGTTTCATCAAGAATGGCGAGAGGCAGCTGAGGAATGTTCTCGAAAATTTATGCAATTTATCTGCAAATATGAGAAGCTTGAATTAGAAGGTGTTGATACTGAAGTAAGATCAGAGATTGAACAATTTAAAGTAGAAACTGATGATGTTGTATTTAGTGAGGTCGAAGAAAAATTGGAAAGACAGATGGCAAGGTATGATGGTGAGATTAAGGACAGGAAACAACGTAATTTTTTACGTGATATGGAGGACTATAGAACTGGACTGGTATATAAAACCAACAAAATAAGAAAAAACAGTAGATTAGGTATGACTTCTACTGAAGGTGAATCCACCGACACCGATATTGAGAGCAATGCTAGCTCTGAATTCAGTCCAGCATCAAGGAGGGGCATTTTGAAGAAGGGTGTGTCTTTTTTAGAGAGAGATGTTCTACCAGAAAAACTACGAGACCGGATAAAATGGGGATATCGAGGGTACAGAGGCAACAAAAGAGATCGAAATATGTGCAATTAAGTAATGAAGGTATTCATTCTCGGTTTCGAGGTAACAATTTGGGATCTCGTTACCCCATAGCCCATGATGCCTCCCTGCTGAAACAACATGCTAATTCACGACCTCATAATTACCATCATATGCCCGTCTCGTAACAATACTGAGATTCCCAATAAGATGGGGACTTTCAATTCCAGCTCTAGCATTACTCAGGTTAATCAGGGTTTGACAGTGATAAACCTGTCTAATTTTCAACTCAGTGAAGCCCACCTTTCTGTTCTCAATAAAGGCCTTTCATTTGTACCTGTATCTAATCTTGACAAATTTGAATGGACCAAAGATATCCATCTATTTGTACGCAAACTAGCGTTGCACAAAGTACATAAAACTAAGGAAGAACAAAGGCTAAAAAATATGGGTCTTGAAATCTCTGATCTTCCCTGTCTAAGAATTTTGACAGATTTATTGGAAGAACAGGAAACAAATCAGGAAAGCCTTACTAATGTACACATGAAGAGCCGTTTTACTCCCAATTTCAAGGAGTTTGGGAATCTTGAAATGTTTTGTAATCTGGTATGTGCTGAAATTGACCAATTAAATGATTCAGATGTATCGACGCCTGTGAGTGACAATCTTACTCAAGTCGAAAGAAAATCTTTAAAAGAACTTGAATCTGACAAGTCTCTGATAATAAAACAGTCAGATAAAGGTGGTAACGTAGTTCTGATGTCCATCGACTTTTATGAAAAGATGGTTTATAAAATCCTTGATGATACTGACACTTATGCCAGATTATCTAAAGATCCTACTATTCAGTTTTCCTGTGAGCTTAAAGATCTGATTTTCCACTCTTTCGAACAGTCCCTAATCACTAAATCTGAGTATGAATTTCTTCTTCCATCCTCTCCTACTATTGCCACATTTTATGGGATTCCTAAAACCCATAAAAATATCAAGGAACCTCCTGGTCGTCCAATAGTGTCCGGCAATGATTGCCTGACACAGAATTCTAGCATTTTTTTGGACAAGATTTTGAGAAAATACGTAGTCAAGCTGCCCTCGTATTTGAGAGATACCAAACAGGCGTTACAAATTTTGAAGGGAACAAGTATTAATAAAGACACTTTATTATGTAGCCTAGACGTTGAATCGTTATATTCAAGTATTCCACATGATCTTGGTCTTAACCACATCAGGTCATTCCTTGAGAGCGATGACTCATTGAATGGTCCGCTTATTGATTTTTTGGTGAATCTGACTAACTTTGTACTTACTTATAATTTGTTTTCTTTTTAAAGGTCAGTATTTTCACCAATTAAGAGGCACAGCAATGGGTTCTTCGATGGCACCATCATATGCCAATTTATATTTAGGAATTTGGGAAGAAAATTGCAAAACCAATGATAAGTTAAAACCCTATATTGATAAAATTGAACTGTGGCTCAGATACATTGACGATGTGCTATTATTCTGGAAGGGCTCTGAAGAAGAGTTTTTACAGTTTGTGTCTCTCCTGAATGACAATGTGTACAAGTTGAAGTTTACTTTTGAGGTTCAGAAGGAGAGCATTTCTTTCTTGGACATTAAAATCTCTAAAACTGCTGGTGGTATTTTGTCTACAACTCTACATAAAAAGGCAACAGCGACAAACAACTTATTACACTGGCAGAGCTCTCATCCATTCCCCCTGAAAAGAGGAATTCCGGTGGGCTAATATTTAAGATTAAGACGAATCTGTTCCTCTGACGAGGAATTTTTGATTACGGCCAAAAAACTAAAAAATGATTTTCGTGAAAAAGGATATCCGAATAGACACTTGAAAAAGGCATTTCAACAGGACATGTCAATATCGGGATAGTCTCCTACAAGATTCTAAACCTAAAACTAATAATATAATAAGATGTATTGGTACTTTTGACAGAGGATGGAATCAGATCCACTCCATCCTAGACAGGTTTTGGCCCTTACTAACTATGGACCCTCAACTATCGGATAAACTGGGTGCTAGTCCCTCAGTTACTGCCAGACGCAGCAGGAATTTGAAAGATCGTTTGGTCCATAGCCATCATAATCCAATCATAAACAAAAGACCAACTACATGGCTATCCAAAAACTTACGTGGCACTTACCAATGCGGCCATTGTATCGCATGTAAATTTATCCTAAAAAATTCAAAGAAGGTTACAGATTCAAGGTTAAATGCGATTTTGAAATTAAAACATTTTTCAATTGCAATTCCTGTGGCGTAGTATATTTGGCTATCTGTGAATGTGGTAAAATGTACGTTGGAAAAACACTTCGTCCCTTTAAGAGGAGAATTATGGAGCATATACATTCTGTAAAACGAATCCAAGAGACTCCTATTTCACGCCACTTAGCACAATGTCATGGTAATAATTCCAATGTCCTGAAATTTTGTGGATTAGAAATCGTAGTACCATCACCAAGAAAGGGCAACTTGGATCGCAAGCTCCGGCAGAAGGAGTGCCGTTGAATCTATAAACTTCACACACTGTCTCCATCAGGCTTAAATTAGGGTTTTTCTTACACTCCATTCCTATAGTTCGGTGGAGTGTCCATTGAGGAATAATACAGCTATCTAACATTGCGATAAGGTCTTGGTAATTATTGGCTGGATCACGTCTAGCCGAATATGGTCAATTGGGTATGTGCAGTGGGCTGTCCAAATTTAAGGTCAATTGTATAATAATTAAATGTCTCTTCTCCCTTTACCCAGGACAAAGCATCTAGGAATTTTAAATCTGTCCAACCAATAAGAACCTTTTTACTATAAAGCCTTATACCATCTAGTTAGTATGTCTTGGTAGTAGTAGCTAATTATATTTACCAGCTTTATGTTTCTTATTATTATATTTGAGATATTCGTTTGTCCACAATTGGGCTCCTTTGATGATTTTGACCCTTACCATGTGGACATATATGTCATGATACAGCTGTTTAACTATCACGATTCATAGCATTGATTTGAGATCATTAGAAGTCTATTTTAGACTAGATCGAATACTATTACGTCAGGCGATATCATTATTTATTATAGTGGTCTTTTCAGTTTATTATTTTTGTACAGCTGATTATTGAGATACAGTCGATCTTGTCATGTACAGTTGTGTTCAAAATTATTCAACCCCCCCTGAAATTGAGTGTTTTGGCCAGTTTGACATTGATTTTGATCATTCAGTCAACTTGTTTACAATTAAATCAAAGAGGCACGTGTAGGTCAGACAATATAACATAACATTTATAATGAAATAACCACAAATGTCTTTTCTGTGCTCACATCATTATCAGTTTTATTCAACCCCCAAGTGACATTCAATCTTAGTACTTAGTACAACATCCTTTTACAGTTATAACAGCTTTTAAACGTGAAGCATAGCTTGACACAAGTGTCTTGCAGCGATCTACGGATATCTTCGCCCATTCGTCATGGGCAAAAGCCTCCAGTTCAGTCACATTCTTAGGCTTGCGCACTGCAACTGCTTCTTTAAGTCCCACCAGAGGTTCTCAATCGGATTTAAGTCAGATGACTGCGATGGCCACTCCAAAATGTTCCAGCCTTTAATCTGCAACCATGCTCTAGTGGACTTGGAGGTATGCTTGGGATCATTGTCCTGTTGAAAGGTCCAACGTCTCCCAAGCCTCAGGTTTGTGACGGACTGCATCACATTGTCATCCAATATCTCCTGGTACTGAAGAGAATTCATGGTACCTTGCACACGCTGAAGCTTCCCTGTACCTGCAGAAGCAAAACAGCCCCAAAGCATGATTGACCCCCCGCCATGCTTCACAGTAGGCAAGGTGTTCTTTTCTTCATAGGCCTTGTTCTTCCTCCTAAAAACATAGCGTTGATCCATGGGCCCAAACAGTTCTAATTTTGTTTCATCAGTCCACAGAACACTATCCCAAAACTTCTGTGGTTTGTCCACATGACTTTTGGCATACTGCAGTCGACTCTTCTTATTTCTTTGGAGACAGCAAGGGGGTGCGCCTGGGAGTTCTGGCATGGAGGCCTTCATTACGCAGTGTGCGCCGTATTGTCTGAGCTGAAACTTCAGTACCCACATCTGACAAATCTTTTCTCATTTCCTCAGCAGTCACACAGGGACTTTTCTCCAATCTACGCTTCAGGTAGCGCACAGCAGTCGAAGTCAGCATCTTCTTTCTGCCACGACCAGGTAGCGTTTCAACAGTGCCCTTTGCCTTGAATTTGCGAATGATGCTTCCTATGGTCTCTCTTGGTATGTTTAACCTCTTTGCAATCTTCTTATAGCCATTGCCCTTCCTGTGAAGAGTAATCACCTCTTCTCTTGTCTTCCTGGACCATTCTCTTGACTTCACCATGTTTGTAACCACACCAGTAAATGTCTAGAAGGAGCTGAGTATCACAGTCATTTTAAAGCTTCCTAATTGGTGCTTATTATGCTTTATTGCTGCTCCGTGACATCCACAGGTGTTTTCAATACCTGATTGAAAACACTTGAATGAACCTCTGTTCTTCAGAGTGGTAGTCTTTAAGGGGTTGAATAATTGTGTCAATGAAGAATTCACAAAAGAAACATTTACTACTGTATTACAAAACCAATTGATGTCATTTTAGTTGCATATGGTTCTTTAAAAAGTCCTTGTAGGATTTCATTCTGAATACAATTACAAATGTACACTAAATTCCCTAAAACCCTTTACAGCATTGGGGGTTGAATAATTTTGAACACAACTGTACATGCCTAATATCCAGCTAACAAAAAGTATTTTGGATGGCAGAGATATATATTGTGGTTAGGACATACGTTTCATTCATCTAGGGATCGCTGAACAAGAGGATTGATTTTATCGGGACCTTATGTGTTCTTCACATATACTGATTCTATGTATATAGGCTTCTGGAATGGTGGCCTTCCCTGATATCTATAGGAGAAAGCTATGGTACACCATTTTGGATCGGTCTCTTTATCTGGGGGGCACGGACTTGCCGCCTGACTCCTTATTCACGTTAATATCTATCCCTTAGCCTCGTCGTCTGGCTGTTTGAAGCACTGTGTCATCTTCCATTCATTTGATAGGATTTAGGGAGTCATGTGACCTTCATTCCTGTGATAGGTAGTTGACATCGCTGCACATTACTCACTTGCCTAACGTCAACCAATCCATTAACATTTTCAATGGTGGAGACATATACCGCTGCTAGGATATGCGCACTATTGATCTGGGGATCGCTGTAAAGGATGATTCACTCCGTGTTGGGTGTTTAAGTGACCATCATATTTATTATATATATATATAGGCTCCTAGAATGCTGGCCTCCCCTAATATATATTCCTTGGGAGAAAGCTATGATGGACCATTCAGGATCGGCCTCTCTGTTTATTTTATGGTTCTCTCTTTCCAACACGGAGCACACGTGATATCATAACACTTGCGCCCAATAGCAGTCAACACTCCTACCCGGTGCGGAAGGTCTGCCGTTTAACTTCACTTCTACGTCAATATTTATCTCCCAGCCTTGCGGTGCTGCTGGCGTACCATTTGATCCTCCTCTCAGTTGATAGGATCTAGGAAGTCACGTGACCTTTCATTCTTACTATAGGTCCCTGCATGTCACATGGATCTAATTAATCGGCTTTATTGTTGAGAGGGACACGTGACCATTTGATGTCAACGGATTGGATTAATCCTAGACCAAACAGGGAATAAAAAGAGGGAGGTACATATAACACTATTAACTATTTTTTGCTCCAGATGAAGCTGACGCCCAGTCGGCGAAACATATGTTGAGCTCATGTACCAACTTTCATTTTAAGTTGTGAGTTGTGTGTTTTGCATTTGTAGGGCGAGGACAGAATCTTTGAGCATGAGCTCTATCAGCTTAGGGTCAGTGTTGGCGTGCTGATTGTGAAGGCCATTTATGGTTTGCTATCCTGATGCTAATCCCTCTGGTTAATTGTGGGACTCTATTTCAGTGCTAAAACGTCGATTGCAATCCTATTTTCACATCAATCTGTGCACAGCCACTATACACTGGCTTCATTTCCAGTACGCCCTGCGAAGCTTGTCGTTAATGTCTATGTTTTTTAACTATTTTTTTCCTTGCATCTGAGAGTGTCTATTTTTGCAACAATAAAGATATTATTTTTTTGTAGCCACTCCTCTAGTACCAATTGTCAGTTCTTTTTTGAGCTGCGAAGCGTTTTTTTGATGCCGTGGAAGCAAGCCTGGAGATGGAACTGGTACCGTGGACGTGGAAGCAAGCCTGGAGATGGAACCGGTACCGTGGAAGCAAGCCTTGAGATGGAACTGGTACCGTGGACGTAGAAGCAAGCCTGGAGATGGTACCGTGGAGACAAGCCTGAGATGGAGCCGGTACCGTGGAGACAAGCCTGAAGATGGAGCTGGTACCGTGGAAGCAAGCCTGAAGATAGCACCGTGGAGACAAGCCTGAAGATGGAGCTGGTACCGTGGAAGCAAGCCTGAAGATGGTACCGTGGAGACAAGCCTGAAGATGGAGCTGGTACCGTGGACGTGGAAGCAAGTCTGGAGAAGGATCTGGAACTCAGGATTCACTTGAAACAGGAACAAAGCGGGAACACTGGATAACTGAAGTGTTGAACCACAGTATAACCTGATTAATGAACTGAGAAAGGCGGCAGGTTTAAATAGGGTTCAGAGGATCATAAGAACACAGTTCACCTGGGACTCGTAGGTGGAGCTGGGATACCTGAGTACTTGATAGGTTAATTGGTGGCATACGAGGATCTCCAGTGCAGGTGTAATGCAGTACCTTTTCTTGACCAGCGGAGTACCAAGGTCTTCGTGCTTTAAGGAGATGGGCGATCGCGCATGCGCGCTTTGTTTCTCCTCAGTTGGGTCCCGAAGGTGGCGTGGGACGCATCCTGGGTCTCCTCCTCCGAGCTGTGGACCGGAACCTGGGAGCGACGCGCCACGAGGGACCTTGGATAAGTACGCTGAGTGTCCCAACATGGCGGTCGGGCCGCGGCGCGGGGCATGACACATGAACAGGCGAATCACATTATACACAGATCTTGACAGTGAAACAAACGCTACGCACAGAGACAGAGGCTGCTGGATGAGCTCAGAAGGTGGAAAGAGCTTCCATCAAACCTCTAATACCAGCACACATTCATTTGTAATATCTTTTTATATTTAATTGTGCCGGATTGACAAGATATCTACATACGTCGACAACAAATGTTTAGATTTGTTATTGGATGCATTTTGATCATGAAAACTCACCTTTTTTGAAGTGGAAATTTTAGTATGTGTCACTGAGAGGCAATTCACTATAGTTTTTATTTTTTGTTTGTTTTGGGTAACTTGTAAACCATTGTATACAAGCTGAATAAAATATAACTGTTAAGCTGTATCCACATTTAAGGAAAAATATTGCACAATATCTACAGTATATATGGAGCGCTGGGTGAGGTGGTGAGGGTACTTTTTGGATGCTGCTCTGTGGTGAGTGAGTTGACAGAGTCAAACCCAAAAACACTTTCAGGGTTATCAAAGAGAGCGGTGAAAAGCAGGAGAATGACTGGAGAATGGGAAATTCTAGGTCAAAATATCCAAACCAGAAAAACTCTCCCATTCATCTCACTTTCCAAATCGGCTATTTTGACCTAGAATTTTCCATTCTCCAGTCATTCTCCTGCTTTTCACCGCTCTCTGAATAAACCTGTCTGTCTATGGATTCAATTTAGAATGGAAAAAACACACTCCAAAGCGCAAACCAGTACCTGACAAATGGAAATGCAATGAAGAGAAATCTTTCTCTCTATGTGGCGTATCCCAGGGCACAACCCTGACTCTACTCTCTCTCTCTCTCTCGGAGGTACAAGAGACACAGAGAATCTTGGAAGTGCCATGAACCTGAAGGATTTCTGATAACATATTTTTTCTACTGAAGGACTTTTTAAAACAACGGCCACTAGGTGGCAATACACCACCACAATCACAATATATTAGGATTATTTATTACTGATATTTATGCAACACTGTTTATATTTTGCATGTATGCCCACATCACTGTATACTATGTATTGTGTGATTTATATGTGCGCATAGACCTATACCACCGTGGGATACGCCGCATCGAGAGAAAGATTTCTCTCCATTTCATTTCCATTTGTCAGGCACTGGTTTGTGCTTTGGAGTGTGTTTTTTCCTTTCTAAATTGTATCCACATTTAATGCTACAAAAGATGTATTGCATCAGTCAGAAATATACGTTGTAGCAATAACACTCCATTGTTTTATGGTTTCTGTTCCTTTTAATATTGGCATCAATTCCAAAATATACAATTTATGGATAAAAGTATTGGAACATCTGACTATTACACCAACAGGGACTTGGATGACATTGCATTTGACATTTATAGTCATTAATATGGAGTTGCCTCCTCCCATTGCAGAACTAACAGCTTTCACTCTTATAGGAGGCCTTCCCACAAGATTTTTGAGTGTTTCTTTGGGATTTATTTGCTCATTCAGTAGAGCATTTTTGAGGTCAGGCAATGATGTTGGACGTGAAGACCTGGCTTGCAATCTCCTTTCCAGTTCATTGGGGTCGAGGTCAGGGTTCTCAGCAGGCCTGCCAAGTTCTTTCACACCAAGCTCATCCAGCCATGTCTTTATGGACCTTGCTTTGTGTGCCGAGGCACAATCATGCTGGAATAGAAAAGCTGTTCTCACAAAAGTTGGAAGCAAAGCATTGCCCAAAATGTCTTTGTATGTTAGTATGCCGCAAGCAGTGCTTGTGTATGAGCAGCACTGGTTGGCTGCTCAGCAGGACATCTGGTCACCTTGCGGCCCATGTGGTGGGTGTGGCCCCTTTTGGGTCTTGGACATGACAGCAATAATGCAATTCATGTCATGCTCCTTCTGCTTTCACCCGATCCTAGACCTGCAAAATGTTTGTAGTTCCAGGAGAAAGCTGGTGCTGCTGTTGGAGGGATGTGGTCATCCCTGTGTTTATGCATGTTTGGACAGCCAATCAGGGCAGCTCATGCAGGAGTGGGTCATTATCATTAGCATCATGCATGGGCTTACAAAAACCTGATTTCAACAATTTAAGCATCGATCCATTAAACAAGTGCTCACAATGAAATCTGTCCTCTTGACCACCTGACATCCCTAGGCTGTCACCTTGTTTTTTGGGAACACTAAGGGGAAACCGTGTGATTTGACAGGTCTGTACATATGATTGCTGCGCATTTTATAACTTTGTGTACCCCCTTTCGTGCCTCAATTTGTGGTAATGGGGGGAAAAAAAGTCCATCTTTAATCAACTCCTTTCTGCTGTTAAATATTCTTTGTTCCGAGGCCTTCACCCCGCGTGTATTTTTAAAGCATAAAGTGCTGCACTTTTGCAAACCGTTCTGTCATGCCTGATGTTTCTCTCCATACAGTGAGTTTATAAATCTGAGAACATGTAAATTATATTCCACTAAAAACCATCAGTAACCAGAGAGACAATACCGGCTGGGTGGAGTAGAGGTAACATCACTGCTCTGCGTGGAGAGAGCCTGTGGAGACATGGGTTTGATCCCTGGCAAGAGCACCTCTCCAGTAAGTGTCCTTGGGCAAGACACCTAACGGTACATACTCGCCACCCAGGACATACTTGAAAACGAGAGAAATCTCAATGTATCCTTCCTGGTAAAATGCTTTCTAAAAAAAATACACCAGATGCTCATGGCTTACCTGCCTGACCTGCAATGGTTTGACGATGCTGATGAGTTTCTCCTTAGCATGGTTAATGTGTTCCAGTAAACTGCAATGACCCTTCCTGCTTCCTGTCCTGTCAAGCCTTTCCTTGTTAAAAATAACAGTGCCCTTTTATTTGGTGGAGTGCGGACTGATATTTTTGGCATGGCTGTCACTTTTGACGTGCATAAATTTGTGGCCTCAAGCGAGAGCTGAATGTTCGCTTCAGTGTCCAATGCATATAGCATATATTTATCCTCCAATATTTACCGGATCGGTACATCAGTCGAGCAGTGTAAGAAAGCGAGGTAGGCATCGCCATACTCATAATACAGTATGTTAAGCAAAACAAACGCTTGGGAAAGCTAGCAGAGACTAAAACGTCCTCATAAAATATATTGAAAGTTAGGTAATTATTTATTTGTATATTTTTGTAGCATTCAGCACATAAGATAATGTCTGGTCACGTAATCACAGCATATCATACTAGCTGTTCTTAAGGATATATAATATAAAAAAACAAGTATCCTTTATTACAATAAAAAAAAAAACAAGTATAAAGCTTTTAAAGGAGCACTGATGCATCTGCCCAAATTTTTCCGTTTTAAGGAAAAAATACTTCCTTTTTCTCCCTCAGCATGTGCTGTTCCTCCTCTTCGCTCAGGGCTTCCAAAATGCAGAAATCTCTGGAGCTTCTTAAGCAATTCGCATAGAGCATGTGACTTTAGTACATACACTACACAAATTGCAGAACTTCCATATACAAATTCCGCAGCGCCTGCACAGAATGACTTATTGGTGCCACAAGCAGAAACGCAGCACTAGTCCTCAGCTGTCATCTTCCCGAATGCTTGCTAATGCGAGCGTTCAGAGACAGGATGATGTCAGCACACAAAGTTTATTTACATCCAGGGGCAGATCCAGAGACAGGTTTGGGGGGGGGGCACGCTACCAGTTTTGGTTAAGAGCTGGCGTTTAGGCGCATCTCTGCCTGTCATTGCAAACCAATCACAAGCCGTGCTCTTTACACTCTCCCCAGAACATTGCTCAGGGTCTGTCCTCATGTGGGTCATGAGCCCTGCGAACCCTTTCCATGCGAGGGGCCCAGGGTACCCCCCAGCTCCCATGTAATATATTGCCCCTCGCTCACACATGGATATATTTGCTCCCAGCTCACATGGATATATTGCCCCCAGCTCGCATGGATATATTTACCCCAGCTCACATGGGTATTTTTGCCCCAGCTCACATGGATATATTTGCCCCCAGCTCACATGGATATATTGCCCCAGCTCACATGGATATATTTGCACCCAGCTCACATGGGTATATTTGCCCCAGCTCACATGGGTATTTTTACCCCAGCTCACATGGATATATAATTGCCCCAGCTCACATGGATATATTTGCCCCCAGCTCTCACCTCCTCTGCCAGACTCCAAGTACCCGCCAGCCGCTTTTCTCCCTACGAGCGGCCGCCGGCATGCAGCTTGGCCGCTCGCCTGGAAACCACCTGACCAGCGCAGCTGCGTTCTTCTGTTTAAAGTTCTAGCACAGTGGTTGAAGATCACTATTCTATCTAATGTGACTGTTCTTTAAGTCATGTTCTGTGACATTTCTCAGAATTTTACTACATAATTACTACTGCAAGTTTTGTTTTCATACGGCTACTGGGGGTTATTCAAAGCATACCATTCTCGACAAGGTTGCAAACACCTGTGAAAATCACTATTGTTACAAAGGCAACATACGGCGGCTTTTCACAAAAGAGGAAGCCAAACAGCAGAAGGAGAAGTCTCACTATAATGTTTGTCCTGCCTGTATTTGGATCTTTCTTGTGTGAAACACCAGTGTTTATTGCAACAACTGCAATTTTTACCAGTGTTTGCAACTTCGCCAAACATTGGTACTCTTCGAATAACACAAAAGGGGTTATCCAGTGAGTACTGAAATGCCATTGACATTTCGGTGCTCTCTCTCGTTCCCCGCACATCCCTGCACTTTGGGGAATCAAACAGGGTTATTCAGAAAGCGGTGAAAAGCAGGAGAATGGCTGGAGAATGGAAAATTCTAGGTCAAAATAGCCAAACCAGAAAAATTCTCCCATTCATCTCACCTTCCAAATCGGCTATTTTGACCTATAATTTTCCATTCTCCAGTCATTCTCCGGCTTTTCACTTCTCGCTGAATAACCCTGAAAGTTCCCCACCCTGTGGTGAATTCAGCATTCACCGCAGGGTCCCCGGAGTGCAGGGTAATCCTGCCTCAAAGACCATGCCAAACACAAAAAGCCAACGAGCCGCCGATCACAGCGCAGACCGGCCGCCGCAAAAAGTCAACAAGCTGACCAACAGGGTAAAATAAACAATATGTTTGAAAGTTTCAAACTTTAAACACTGTTTGCAAAAAAACTACTGAATGAAAATGCCTGGAATTTACATATAAGATCCAATAAATGATAATAAAAAGGTCTGTTAAGGAAAAATGAAAAAAACAAAATGATTTTTTTTGCCGAATAATGCCTTAAAGATCTTTAAAAATCTAGAAATAAAGAGACTTTTTACAGCAGATTAAAATAAATGGTTTATTAGATATTGAATAAAAACGGGAATATTTTTACATACAGAAAATATTTTTACATACAGGGAGTATTTTTAACGCTGAAGCCTATATGATTCGTCTGAATAAACCTGCCAAATGAACACACTGAACAGCAGGGCACTTCGACAACTTTTCACTGCTGTTCGGTGTTCTCTGAATAGGTTAACCATTGCTTCTCTATGTGGGTTTTCACTGCCTTTGAACAGCACTGTACTTGCAGGCAGTTCGCCAAAATTTGGCGAACTGCCAGCTCTCTGAATAGCCAAATGGCCCCGAAATGTCACAGTACGCTGAATTTCAGTGTACGGTTACATTTCAGGGCCAGATCGGCTCTCTCTGAATAACCCCTAAAGAAGACGTGAATTCTGTGGCGCACAAATAGGTAGAAGTCAGATTTCCTATGAATCCCCAATGGATGACCTTTCGCTTCACCTTATAATACAGAACCAATACAAAAAAGATAGGGCGAACAGCGATTCTTGTACCATAAATGTGTATAGCGAGAGAAATATAATAAAAAGGCTTACGTAAGCCAAACACGGATCAGACAGAAGCTGATATTCCCATAAGTGGTCAGGATTACCTCAAAACAAAAAAAACTGCAGATACCATAGCATAATACTGTATTGGAACAAAGTTAATGATTTATATGATAGCAAAGTGCACTCACACTCTCCGAGGGCTAAATAAGCTCTAATATAATTGCATCACTGGCTGTTTGTTGGCCACCGGTCTACCTCTATTCCTGACCACTTACAGAAATATCAGTTTCTGTCTGATCTGTGTTTGGTTTATGTAAGCCTTTTTTATTATATTTCTCTCACTATACACATTTATGGTATAAGTAGCGCTGTTCCCCAACTCTTTGAATAACATACAGCAGTCGCCAAGGCTAGCAAGGTATTGGCATGCATTAAAAGGGGAGTTCCCTCTCAGGATGAAAACCTCATTATGCCTCTTTTAAACCATTGGTAAGACGCACCTTGAATATGCCGTGCAATTTTGGGCACCTGTTTTAAGAAAAAGGATATTATAGCGCTAGAAAAAGTGACGAGACTGGCGACTAAATTAATAAGGAGAATGGAAGATTTAAGTTATGAGGAAAGACTAACAAGTTTAAACCTGTTTAATTTAGAGAAACGGCGCCTTAGAGGGGATCTGATAACTTTTATATAAATGTATACCAGCCATTATAAACCATTGTCTGGAAACCTATTCATTAACAGGACTATACACAGGATACAAGGTCACCCATTTACATTGGACGAAAGGAAATTCAGCCTAAAGCATTGGAAGGGTTATTTTACGATGAAAACAATAAGCTGTGGAATTCTCTGCCTGTTGAGGTGGTTGGGTCAGAAACTGTACAGACTTTTAAGCAACGACTGGATGATTTCCTGCAAAAACATAATATTAAGGGTTTTAGTATTTAATATGTGGGTAAAAGCTTCTTGATCCAGGGAGAAATCTGACTGCCATTCTGGGGTCAAGCAGATATTTTTTCCCAGTATGTTGCATATTGGCGAACGCGTCAGACTGTTTTTTTTTTTGCTTTCTTTGGGTCAACAACAGTAGGTGATGTGTGAAAGGTTGAACCCGATGGACGCATGTCTTTTTTCAGACTATGTACCTATGTAACCTTACAGAGTCCATGCACAATGCTTTGCGTTCCGGCCCATTTCGGCTCACTTTGGTTATTCCACATTCTCAAAAATATGGTAAATTCACTATCTAGTGAATGGTCACTGTATTGTGGCGAAATTGGAGTCGCCAAGGCAGTTATCGGTCGTCAGAGACAAACGCTGAATTGCGCCGATAACCGTCAAATTCTGCCGACTTGGCAACAGCAAATTCCATTGAACTGTAAAAAAATGTAGGGCCACATTACAATATTGACGCTAACGTTAACTTTCACCTGCGTGAGCATTAACGTTAGCCGCGGTGTCTACCGCATATTACAATCCAAACGCAAACGGGTTACGTAAGCCGTTTGCGCTTGGTACCTTGTGCTTTTCAGCGCGAGGTTACTGTACTTTGTGCTCCCCATGTTAAGCATAGGGAGCACAAAGTGTTAATCAGCGTTAGGATTACAAAGTCCTAACGCTGATTATCGTCCGGCTCTGGTTAGCGGAAAGTTAACCAGAGCCAGGTCTTGGTGTTAACGGATTCCGCTTCTGCAGAATCCGTTACCACCAGCCTAAAAAATAAAAAACAGAATCGAATACTCACCCTCTGTCCTGTGGCGAGGAACGCGGCTCCAACCGCCTCCTCTGTCTGGCGGGAGCAGGGAAAAACTTTGGGGAAAAGTACCCCAGTCTCTCTCTGCGTATCACTACGCTGACCGGCCAGATCTCGCGAGACGCAGCCGCGAGCATCCCGGGCCGTAGCGCGCGGTAACAATGCAGGCAGCTTTTTAAGAGCCTGCATTGTAATTCCACAATAAAACAGGGGCGGTAGGGGGAAAACTGCAGGTGCAGTTTTTCTCCCTACCGCCCCCGTTTTAGCGTGGAGATCGTAATGTGGCCCACAGTTTTCTATTCTCCGAACAGGTGTTTCAATCAATAAAAATGTGCGTAAATAATAAAATAAATTATTTTAAAAAAATAATAAAAAGGTCTGTTACAAAATAAAAAGAAAAGTCTTTTTTTAAAAAAAATATAGTCTAAAAATACAAAAAGGTATTTCAAAAATTAAAAAGGTTTTTGCAAAAAATAAAAAGAATAAATGGTGTTTTAAAAGAAAAAAATATATAACTTTTTTACATTATATCCAATGGGATTCACCTGTTTAACCCTGTCAAATTGAAACACTGAAAATCAGGGCATTTTGCTGAAATTTCGGTGCAGTTCGGCATTCTGTTATTAGAAGACACAATAGTCTTGTATGGGACAATTTCGGTGCTGTTGAATGCCGCCAAATTGTGGTGGATTGCACCGTTTTTCGCAGTCAATTCACTGTTTGGTGAATCGACAGCTTAGTGAATAGAAGAATTGATCTAACATTGCACCAAACTGAGAAATTCACCGCTTGGTGCAATTCAATGCCAACTCGGAGGAGTTAGCGAATAACCCCTTTAGAGTTTCAATACTGCCACTAATATAAAAATAAAATGCAAAAATGAGCAAACATCTCAAAAGATTGAAAATATGTATCATCCTACTAATAGTGATGAGCCGAACACCCCCGTGTTCGGTTCGCATTCGTACTCGAACAATTTCAAAAGTTCGAGTTCGAACACAAACCGAACTCAATGCAAGTCAATGGGACTCGAAAGTTCGATTTTTAGAGTGCCCTCCAAGAGGGCATATATGCAAGATATTTGCCATAAAAGGTGTATGGGGGTCCGGGTAGTGCCCTGGGGGACAGGAAACAAGGACAAAAAGTAAAAAAAAAAAAGTTTTTAAAGGAACAGTGAGTCTTCCATGAAATAAAGGTTAAGAATAAAAACGACAAATTCCTTCAAATATCGTGCCTAGGAGGTCCCCATAACCTGCCCGTGAAGTGGAGGATTTGTAGGATGTATAGAAACATTTAAAAACAAAAAAATGACATTTCAAATGACGGTAAATGGTTTTCCTTTAATCTATTCATAAACAACTGCTTGGGGCGGCAGCCTGTATGAAAAGAGGAGACATTTTAGGACACACAGAACAAGTTTAGTGATTTTTTGGCTAAATTATGGTGAAACTTATGCAGGCTTTGGATGAAAGTAACAATAGGTGCTTTAAAATTGGGCCTTTAGTGTCGGCAACAGTGCCGTCACACGTAACCCCTCTGTGGTATTGTGGAAGAGTGCAGGGTTGGACCCTGCGGTCCAATATTAAAATGATATGAATCTGGTATAGGCGTCAGAGGCAGTGCACCCAAATATTGTGCCTTTGGTGGCAGCAAGTGCCTTCACACCGTAAGTAACCCCTCTGTGGTATTGTGGAAGAGTGCAGTGGTGGAGGTTTTGGTAATGCAGAAGAGATCCCCGATCTATTCAGTTACATCAGCAGCTATAACAAAACCGGGTCAGCAATGTTTAGACACTTGTACTGCGCTACTGTATATGGTAAGAATCGGTGCACACCAGTAGCAACAGGAAGCAAACCGAACAGGTCAGGGAATACACAGAGAGAATAGTCAAATGGCAGACAAAGTTGGCAACAGATCGGGTCCTCAGAACAAGCAGGGTCAGTAACAAGTATAGAAACTGATTCGGTAAGCTAGCGATGCGGGAATAAAGGCTGAGACACACTGAGCGTGTACCGACGCACAGCGTAGCGAAGAGAAGCAAACATTTTGCAGGCTTGACTTCACTCCGCTCCGCCTCGCAGCATGTCTACACTACATTACGTTTGCTCCACACCGCACTGGACAGGAATCCACTAACTAAATTAAAATGTACACACAAAACCGTTTCATTTTCACAAAGCACATGTTATATAGGCCAAAAAACTTTTTACTGAATAAAATACATCAAAAATTACTGTTAATTTAATAGGAATAGTATCAAAATATAAAAAAAGGTAACCCGATCATATATATTATAGGGACACGGAGCGCCGTGTACAGAGTAGGGATGCATTGAAACCACACAGACATATACATATATATCAACACGCAGACCTATATATACGTATATATATCAACACGCAGATATATATATACACCCACCCTCAGACCATATATACACACATACACACATGGGGGGTGGCATGTGGACAATCTCAACTAAATGCGCCCCCCCCCCATTTGGCTGATCCCTCCAGAAGAAATGTTGAACCCGACAGAGCAGAGAATATATATATTATTCTCTGCTCTATCGGGTTCAACATTTCTTCTGGAGGGATCAGCCAATTGGGGGGGGGGGTTAGCTGCCAAAATGTGTGTGTAATACAAGTCTGGATATATATATTTATAAGAATATAGAATATATATATATATGATATATATCATACCTGCCCTTACCTTCCCCTATAATAAATAAACACACAAAAAAAAACACTGCCTGAGACCCCACGCAGCCCACATGCCACCCCCCTCTACCTGGCTGAATGTTTCTAATATATATAATTAAATACATTCAGCCAGGTAGAGAAAGAAAAAAAAAGTTTTATTTTATGTTCCCGGGGACATTTAAAAATGTCCTCGGATTATTTTTTTTTTAGAAATGTGTCGCCTTACCTTAGCCTGGTGGTCAGTGGGGGCTCCCTGGATCCTGGTTGTGGGGGGGGTCTGCCGTGGCCGCAGGTGCAGTGGCTCCCTCCCTGCGCTGCCTGTCTCTGCCACATGCACCCAGGCGGCTAGCCCGCACAGTCGCAGCTCTGTCATCTGGCGGCCGCATGCTCCTCAAGGGGATCCTTGGGAGGCCCCTGCAGGCTGCCCACTACAGTGCCTGATTAGAGGGCCGTGTCTGCCTGATGTTTTAGTAACAAGAATGTTTTATCCCATAGGCTTCAATGTTAAAAATATTCCCGTTTTTTATTCAATATCTAATAAACCATTGCTTATAATATTCTGCAGTAAAGAGTCTCTTTATTTCTAGATTTTTTTGTATTTTTTAAGCATTTTTTATGCTTTTTTCAAAATTATTATTTTTTTCGAACTTTTGTCGAACGTCCCAAAAAGTTTGCGAACTGTCGAACGGCCCATGTTCGATGCGAACTCCGAACAGATCAAACCGAACAGCTCATCCCTACCTACTAAAAGGATAAATAAATATGCGCATAGTCTGTATAATGCACTGCATTATACTAGAATACGATAAATCATTTGTGTGTTGCCGTTCACTACAAATCTTTTCATTATTTATAATTTAATTAAATACAAATATTCCAGCTGCATTTATTTAAGAGGTTGATTTTTACATAATTAATGACATCCACCATATAATTAATGTCCGTAAAGTAAGTAAACCCTCCAACTCACTCATTGGGGAATTGTTAAACAGAACAATATGTTACAAGGATGCTAAAACCATAACCTCTGCGCGCTCACACTTGTGGATCAATTCCAGATTCTGGAAACCAGGCTGGAGTTAAAAGCTATGTCATTGTAAATGTATATTAGAAAGAAGACATAAGGCAGCGGGTGGGATGAAACTACAAATTTGATACTCTAGACTAGTGAGTTTAAACAACTGTGTCATGACACACTGATGTGCCCTGAATGGACTTCATGTTTGCTTCACGAATTTACTGTGCATAGGTTGAATAAGGTGTGTGAGCAACATAAAACTGACAAAAGGTGGGTGTAATGGAGCAATGGCACAGATAGGTGATGTATTACTGAATAGAACTGCAACCCCCTTTAATGACAGGTGATTTTTTTCAAATAAAAAGCAGTGGTTTTATGGAAAACCACTTTACAATAGTGATACAGTATAAATGTACTGTAGAATCCCTAAAGCACATTTCCATTCAGTATGTAGTATTTGAAAATAAGGTGGCTCCATCTGTTGGCCAAAAAGTGCTACTGCTCCTACAGTGCAGCTGGGCATAGGCTGAAAAAAGACATGCGTCCATCGGGTTCAGCCTTTCACACATCACCTACTGCTGTTGACCCAAAGAAGGCAAAAAAAAACCAGTCTGAAGCGTTCGCCAATATGCAACATATTGGGAACAAATTCCTTCTTGACCCCAGAATGGCAGTCAGATTTCTTCCTGGATCAAGAAGCTTTTACCCACATATTAAATATTATAACCCTTAATATTTTTTTTGCAGGAAGTCATCCAGTCGTTGCTTAAAAGTCTGTACAGACTCTGACCCAACCACCTCAACAGGCAGAGAATTCCACAGCTTTATTGTTCTCACTGTAAAATAAGATGCATAGACATGTCCCAGCTGCTCAATCGGTTCTAGCACATGGGTCATCATGTCTGATGTTTGAGAACTAAAAGGGCACAATCTGGAGCCCATATTAAAACTAATTTCATTTGCATTGCTCCAGAATAAGACCAGATCAAGGTTATTCAATTTCTAGGCACCAGCAGGTGCTTTTGAAGGTCAAGTAAAGTCAATCTTGGTAGTGAAGGGGATAAATACAATTTGTACCATCTTAATACTTGTTTTTAAATGATTAAAAAAGCTTAAGAAAACTACTGCCTTGTCAATTGTTTGCAGTGTGCTACAAGATGGAAATATTGAAATCATGGTTCTAGACCAGTGGTTCCCATCCCAGTCCTCAGGGCCCACTAACAGGCCAGCTTTTAAGGATTACTTTGGGGAAATGCAGACTGAATCCTGCAATAAATGAGCAGCAAATCGCATCACCAGTGCTGTGCTTCAGAAAAAACCTGACCTGTTAGAGGGACTCGAGGACCAGGGTTGGGAACCGCTGTTCTAGACAATTGCATATTTACTATCAGTCATGAAGTCCAAGATAGCTAAACATTCTCAGTCTATTGTGAAGGTCTTACCCAGGCATTCCCTTTCATGCTTCTAAAATATGTATTTATACTGAAAATGTAAAATTACAGTCAGGCCTCTGTAAGCGCTGCTGGACCTCTGCAATCTTGGCTTGAAATGGCAGGTCCAGAAACAGGCTGCATCAAAAAATCACAGTAATTGTTACAGGTTTCTTTCCCCAAACGTAACAAACCTGTTGCAGAAGAGGAGAGTTCAGCATCAGCACTGTTTCTGGCAGCGTTGCCATGCCACATGTTAAAACTATACAACTTTCCTGAGCCAAAAGCAACAGATTTTTGTGCTAAGTGATGGGAAATGACTAAGCAAGGCTTTATGACTCATGATTCAGGAGTCTAACTTTTTCCTCCAGGCATTGCTCCCCAATACTTTTAATTTACTGCCAATACAACACGCAAGAAGTATGCAATTAAGTAAGAAGGGGGAGGTATGTTTTGCAAAAGGGAAAAAACAATGCCTTTGATGAAATATCAGAAGGACATCTGTGCTGATCTGTTACGCAACTACATGAGTAATGTTTTGGAACCCCTGTGTCCTATGTGAGAAGTGAATGTCACATGCAAGATATGATTGAAGTCAGATATCTTAACTCATCCCCTTTTGAAAGCACACAAATTCCTTTGTATTTTCTTCACTTTATTGGGAAAGTAACAGCAAATAAAATGTGTCTTTATAGATAGAGAGGGCTTCTCTTGGTATGCTTTGTTATGGAGGTGGGGTAAAACAGAATGCAATTACCCAACACAAGATGCTTGCTCAATGACTCTATGGTTAAACTGTCAGGAAGAGCAGCTTGGTGAAACAGGAAATGGGGCTGGTCCAAACTAACTAGGTGGATTAGACAGGGAGAGTGGACTAATCCACCTTGAGTTAAACTATAAGGGAAAAACAAATAAGGAATCTGGTTGCATGATAAGTCATGCTAATAATCTATGTGGATAATAAGGAAAAGCAACAATGCAAAATTAAGAGCTGCTATATGTATATATAACACCTGAGTTACTTAGGGCCCTGTTCCTGGGGAGCCTGTAATAGAACCCACAAATGATGGTGAAAGCCAATAAAGGGTTACTATGTAACCGGAATCTGCTAGGTTCACTCGGGATGAGGCCGGACCGGACACGAGCAAGGATTGTCTGAACACGAGTCTCTTCAGGAAAGGCAAACTTTATTTGTGTCGTCACCTAAATGCTCACACAGGATTGAATCGCAAAGAGTGAGCATCGAACTCACCGTGACATGAGATCTTATACCCCAAATACATAATTAGGTACATCCCAATTAACCCACCTCCCGGTGACATTCTCCCACCCCATGTGGGTTAATACCTCCCTTAATCTAATACAAAGACATTCCATTACATTGGCCGTAAATTGGCAAACTTCATGTTAGTTTCGACAGATCATGATTTGCTGCTACACTCAGTCTGGGCTGTGCTCACCTCCCTAGCGCCTGTGTTTATTTGTTGCGGATAACACCTGGTCTGTCTTCTATGCTCCCCTTTGTCTCTCTGCGGGCCTCTGTGACCTTGGTGTATCCACTTCTTATTCTGTCCTTTCGTGCCAGGAACAGTCTGGATCTTTCTCAGGTTTTAATTGCTTTTCTGCTAATCTAACACATTCCTAAATTTCTACGTATGCTTCATTCTAGTTTCAGCTAAAACCTACCTAGTTATTTTCAAGTGAACCAATATTCTGAACAAGATGGCGGCCTGGCTCATAATGGTGACCATCTTCCAGCCTGATTCCACTTCAACTATAGGATTAAAACCGTGAAGGAGGGGGGAGTCGAGGGGTTGAACACTAAACCCATTGGAGCCCCTTTGCAACTCTCCTTTTTTTTGTGAATAATGTTTTATTTGATTTTCAGAAGGCTCAAATGCAGCACAAAAAGTGGACACGCAGGTCCAATACATGGTATGGAACATGCAGATTCCTAATAGGTACAATATAATGCATAAAGTGTACCATGTCCACTGATGAACCGTAAGTGAGAGCAGACGCTCAAACTGGCAAATTCAAAACTCCCACACACAGAAGAAAGAGTGGATACACAGGTCCAACATATGGTTTATAAAACGCAGGTTCTTAATAGGTGCAGCATACCGAGGCCACAGATGAGCCATAAGTAGGGAAGGGAACGTAAACATGACAGTCCAATGACATGACATACACAAAATTTATAAAACATGTGGATCGTGATTGTATATGACTCTCCGGTTAATGCGTTCTGAGCTGCAACCCCCTAACCCCCTCCCATTTTCCCCCATTTCTTTGTTGTTGCAATTTCTTATTATAATCCTGTATTATTACTCAGTGAAAATAAATAAAAAATTTTATTATAAAAAAAAAAACATGACAGTCCAACTAAAAGAAAAGACAACCAGGGGTAAACACGGAGATTAGGAATGCACTGTGTGAGTAAACGCCTAAAAAACCGAGGCGTGTTGGAACCGCGGGGATTCATGGAACACTCAGGGACAGTGTGAGACCACACAGATCATATCTGATATAGGGACCTCACTATGTTGTAAGACACCAAGGTCCACCACGACCAGATGACTGTGTCCAGAGAAAGATGGTCTGAAGCACGATCCAGGGAAGGGGCCAGGCACCTCACGAGGGCAGGGTAATGCGAACCAGAAAAAAACAAGGGGAGGTGGGGGAACAACCAAAAACTATATACAGTGCTGGGGGTAGCACCAGCACCAAAAGCCAAGACCGCCACCCACCGGGGTATGGGGGGGAATAGGGAAGGCACTCAACCTCGTAATGAAGGGGGGTCACGGCCAAGGTATGATGAGACAACCAGGTAGCCAAAGCTGGTAGCACGTGTCCTCGAGACAGGGAGTAAAACACTTACAAGGCACCCTGTTACTGCTGTGTTACAGCCCAGTTGCTATATCAGCCACTCCGTCCTCTTCTGGATTGGATCACATACTTTTCGTGGCAAGATTTTGGGGGGGTGTTACATTTGTGGTATTAAGTGAATTTTCTAAAGAAACTCAATTAACACCAACAGCCCTTAATCGTAACCATTACCAGCTGCAAATGAGAATATCGAACATACTTAACCCTTTCAAAACCAAGATTGAGTATGCTTAACCTGCTGGTGCCCTGATAATGAGTATACTCAATCTGGGCTAAATATGGAGCAATGCAAAGGAATTGCATTTGTAAACACATTGGGCTAAAATACAGTCTTCACGCAAACATTTGCGCCGGCGCAAAAAAACGTTAACGCAAGGGGTAAAACCATTTGCGCCGAATCCCGTATTACATAGCACAACAACCGCGTGCAATCGTCTACCGTGGGTGAACCTGCGCGAACCCTGCGCGAGCTTACTGTATTGCGCACGTCCTATACTTAACATTTTAAGCGTAAATCCGAATGTGCGCCGCCAAAGAGCATTATTATATACCCTTTTAATAATCGTAAAATTACCCACCCCTGTTCCCAATTAGTTTGTAAAGTTCCCGGTCGTTGGGCGCCATCATTTTGCGCATGCGCCGTATCGTCCTTCCATATCGTCCTTCCGCATTCCACGAAGAGACATCTTTCGAAACCAGCGTGGAATGCAGAAGGACGATATGGCGCATGTGCAAAATGGCGGCGCCCAACGACCGGGAACTTTACAAACTAATTGGGAACAGGGGTGGGTAATTTTACAATTATTAAAAGGGTATATATACCCTCACATTACATGTATTTGTTCAACCAGCTGAGGAAGCTGCTTTTTAGCAGCGAAACACGTTCTGGGGCCATAATTTATGGTTTACCATTTAATTTGTTTTATTAAAACCTTTTTAAAGACCACATTTCCTGTTCCAGATTGGTTTTTATTTGGATTTTTATTCCACAAAAAATCCATGGGCGATTCGATTTGAGCTCTGGAAGCTCCACCTTACGTAAGTCTCCAATTGGCAGAAAAAGAGCATTGTACCCTTTATCTAAGAGATTTACACTAGGAAAGCTTGTATTTCCAATTTTTCTCTTCATGTTTCCATCATTCCACGGTGTTTAAAGAGAACTTCCATACCTAAGGTGGGGGTTACCTGCCAACAGGGAGGAAGAAAATTACCCAGAGGCAATTTCCCACTCTGAGCCGGTGCCAGGGCTCCACACTTGTGAGTGGTACAACCTTATAGTATACTGATGAATATAGTTGTTACGGTCTAGCACTATGATGTTTTATATATACTTCTATCCACATAACCACATGATGTGTTGCGGATCTACATGAGACATCCGGACTCCAGAGCAGTTTTTTGCGCTCACCAGTTCCGTCCTATTTTGTAAAAAAAAAAAACAGCCCATAAAAAGGAATGCAGCAACAGTATAATGGATGATGGCAGGTGTGTGTGTGTGTGTGTGTATTATTACTGTTGCATATGTGCTCATTTTGCATCATAGACGCAGAACCCGTCTCCGATGCCTCTGGCAGGCGCAATTCAGTTGCGTTTGATAGGTGTGTTTCTTCATTTTGATTGGCTGAATGGGTGCAAAAAAATGGGCACGCAAAGATTTATGCACGAGACGGCACTGCGCCTGCAATTGTGCGTGTACTGTTTGCGCGTGCAATTGATCGGTGGAACAAAAAAGCCGCAAGGATTGTAATTCCAGCGGTGATTTGTGCGCACAAAAGTTTAACGCTCGGCGCAAAGATTTTTGCTTTGCACGAGGCTTTTGCATGAAGAATGTAATATAGCCCATTGTGTTTAGCACATTCATACAAAGTAGAAGAAGCATTGGCCAAGCCAGAGAAGAAGATACCTGTTTTGATGGAATAGCAAGGGAGTCATGAGTATAAACAAAGGGGTCATTATACTCTAGTATCTCCGTTACTTCTCCTAGCCATTATAGCCCTTCCCTGTAGGACATAATACATGCTTGGAGCAGTAGTAAAAGCTTTATTTCAATGTATGCATTTATTTTATATGTATGCACATTTTTGGAAAGGTTAAAAAAAACAAAAAACCTTCCTTTCCTCCTAGCTAGAGATTTTTATACCCTGCTCACTAATTCTTGTGCAAAATAACCTAATATACCTATTTATTCTTTCTGTATATCAGCTGTAATAATGATTTAGCAAAGGAAGAGCAAGTGACACAGCGCACACATGACACACTGAAAAGGATAGTATATCTTACACTAATGATGGAAAATATCCTGTGTAACACAGTCTTTGTGAGTCACAGGTATCCGTAAGTACAACCTCAAAAATAATAGATACAACACAAATATATAGTGAAGTTCTGTGACATACATAAAAAAGGACTGTAGTCTTAAGTGGTCACACTCACAGTTTGAGGAGCCAAGTGAGGCTCGCAGCTATTCGGCTATGGGATCTTATCCTCACTTGGCTCCTCAAAGCCAACTCATATACTTCTACTGTCTTGCATTTATAATATCTTGCATTTTATTACTTTGCATTTCTGTAACCACTCAATGTTCTTGAACCCAGGACATACTTGAAAACGAGAGAAATCTCAATGTATCCTTCCTGGTGAAATCCTTTATAAATAAATAAATAAATAAATAAAATTTGGTCTGTAGTTTGCAGCGGACAAGCATTAGGATCATCAGACACACACAGCTTGGCAACACAGTCCATGTTCTCATATGGGAATGTAGCTGTAATGCTAGGAGTCACTCTGCTTGCTGCAGTGAATCACAATGCTTGATGACTATCCTCTGTTCATCCAAGTATTGTGCAAGTCACTGGCACTGGTAATGGCACCTGTTCACTACTTCGCACCTCATTAAGAGCCCTGGTAAAGCCTGGCTCCCACCTCGCTTGAATTCAAGAAAAAGAGCAGTCACCAGGAGAGACATGTGCATGCTGACCACTTCCACGAACCTCTCCATCACAACGAAACTCCTATTTCACTTTTTGCAGAAGAAAAGATATTAATATCCGTATATCTCGCACGTGTTGGTAGATGCCCATGTTCTGGCATTAGAAATTTTGTTAATATTATGAGAGAGCTCATTCATTGCCAGATGTCGTGTAATTGTTTCCCGAGAATCCAATAACTGAAAATGGAAAAACGTGTGTACAATAAATACTGAGCTAAACCGACATTTCCATTTATTAATATGAATATTTGTATTTGTGCGTTATTCCAGGGGTATATGAGTGTATATATATATGTACACTTATTGCAGCGTTTGAGCACTATTCATATATTTATAGTTGTAAGAGGTTTGTCTGGGACCCAACTTACATATTGTAACGGTGCATATGTTCCCCAATGTGCGGATATAAGATAAGACAGTACAAATAGATAACATTGGGAACAATTTGCAACATATTTTCTGTTGAGTTCGGTATCTCAGCTGTTTCAGACTAAATTAGGCGCTGATTTCAAAACTGCAGTTAATTTTCTTCTATCATGTCAGATTTTTTCTCTACAGTTTATCTGAATGAGATTACTCCCACCCGGATGTTAGGGAGCACAAGTGCTCTCCTATTGGCCGAGAGTGGACCTCCCTCGAGTGGGGAGGGGTGGGGGCGACTTTGGTGTCCGGATGTTACTTGTCTCTGCATTTCAGTTACACGTGATGCAGTATGGTGAGAGGATGTGTATAACAGTATTTAGTGAATAGTATTCTTAGGCTAAGGTCAGACGAAAGCAGTTTTAACGTGCGTTTAGCCGCACTAAATCACGGCCGTGCTAGCAGCAACTGACGTCCAATGCCGGGCTGCATATGAAGAACGGCCGCACAAAAGTGCGGCCGCGCAACGCAAGTGGCAAACGAACGCATTTTTTCGAGAACGTCAAACCGCTAGTACTGACATACAGAGTGCGCTGCGTCCGCATGTGTATATTTGTTATTGTACAGTGCCAAGGAGTTTAATGGTGCTTTAGAAATACTTGTAACTGTATTCTGAAAGTCTGTGTACAAGGAGTAAGCAGGATTTAGTTTTTTATTTGCATACGTATTTCCTTTCCTTCAGATCATCTCTGCCTCTGCTATTTCTCGTCGTAAGTGCCAAAACCTTTCCTGATTCCTTTTGTTACATTTGTGGCAGTTTCACGTTCCCAGTCAAGGGATGAACATCAGCGCATTGGTCAGGCAAGCCTATGTTGCAGATTTCAAAGTAAAACTTGGTGATCTAGTTAAGTGTTGGGCCCCTCACAAGGTGTGCAAGCAGTGAGTCGAGAGTTTACGGATGTGGACGAAGGGAACGTGTGATAAGTTGCCGTTTGATATACCATTGGTTTGGTGAGAGTCCACAGATCATTCCAGTGACTGTTATTTCTGTACGATTCCACCAAGATTTGAAGGTCATAGAGGAACGGTATCAGGGTATGCCGGGCTGCATATGAAGAACGGCCGCACAAAAGTGCGGCCGCGCAACGCAAGTGGCAAACGAACGCATTTTTTCGAGAACGTCAAACCGCTAGTACTGACATACAGAGTGCGCTGCGTCCGCATGTGTATATTTGTTATTGTACAGTGCCAAGGAGTTTAATGGTGCTTTAGAAATACTTGTAACTGTATTCTGAAAGTCTGTGTACAAGGAGTAAGCAGGATTTAGTTTTTTATTTGCATACGTATTTCCTTTCCTTCAGATCATCTCTGCCTCTGCTATTTCTCGTCGTAAGTGCCAAAACCTTTCCTGATTCCTTTTGTTACATTTGTGGCAGTTTCACGTTCCCAGTCAAGGGATGAACATCAGCGCATTTGTCAGGCAAGCCTATGTTGCAGATTTCAAAGTAAAACTTGGTGATCTAGTTAAGTGTTGGGCCCCTCACAAGGTGTGCAAGCAGTGAGTCGAGAGTTTACGGATGTGGACGAAGGGAACGTGTGATAAGTTGCCGTTTGATATACCATTGGTTTGGTGAGAGTCCACAGATCATTCCAGTGACTGTTATTTCTGTACGATTCCACCAAGATTTGAAGGTCATAGAGGAACGGTATCAGGGTAGATGGGATGAACATATGATGACTGACTATTGTTGGCGCATCAGGCGAGATTGAACACTCCAGGAAAAGCTATAAGCATAAATTTGTACCTTAAATGCTACCTAACTTGGCTACTTGCACCCAATTGGACTTTTAGATTACCTGAATGTCAAATTCTAATTAAATTTTTTCATTATTTTCCATTGTGTGCACATTTTATATGGTTTTTGAGACAAAGGGAGGGTATCCTGGACCTTAAAAAATTGACGTGATAGAGAAAAACCGGGGTCATTTTTGTATTCAGATGCCACCCAGTTAGTCAAAAACAAGTGTCAGATCTAACTCAACGAAAATGCTGTTCCGCAGTGTAATCCGTGCTAGAGCTGGTTCTTTGATTGCTGGGTAACCACAAGGTTAAACCAAAGAATATCCTATATCACAAGCCAAGTTCTAGGACACGATACACATAAGCAGGTAAACAGCCAAAGGATGGTAACACATAAAAAGCTACAGGGAAGAAATAAAGGGTTTAGACAGTACTCACTCAGGGGCAGATCCGTTCCATGGTGCACTTGATACTCGGATTTTGCCACACCCAGAATAAAGTCCAAAAAACCAAAAAGTACCAGCACTTGTGGGCTCTCTTGTAGTGTCTTTTTATTAGATGCTTTACATATTAATGCGTCAGCAACGTTTCAGCCTACTGACTTTTATCAAACATGGTTCACACTGAGTGACATGAAAATCGCACATATTTCCGCGCGATTTTCATATACGCGACATTGAACGATACTATCGCTCAATATTGCCGTTATGCTCAATATCACGCACACCAGTGTATGTCTCTCAATGCAAATCGCAGCGAATCGCTGAACAAAGGGTCATGTTCCAGCGACAAGTTACACGACGAGCTACAGGCGACACTGAGCTGTGAAATGTGAACAGCTCCATTGAAATGCATTGGAGAAGCTACATAGAGCGATATCACACAGAAATATGAGCGATATCGCAGCAAAAATTGCACGATAAATCGCTCAGTGTGAATGGGCCCTTATGAAGGAGTTGACACGTTTCAGCAATAAAGATCTCCCTCTTTTGCCCTTTTATGATGTGACTGGCTTCATCTGTTTGACTGTATATAACTGGAAGTGGCATCACCTAATATATGATAAAATGACTATCATACTTTATGTGACACTGTACCTCGTTCTTAAATCTCTTTTTCCACATACAGTATAGTCCTATTAGGATATTTGAGGCTGTACTTGTATGATGATATCGTGATAGTCACAGAACTGCATGGGCTGCATCTCCTGTTTAATATCTATTTTTTGCATGTGCTATTGATAAGATGAAGAAATATTATAGTTACACTCTCCTAACTGAACGTAGTCGAGTTACCTTAAAACTAATCATGTTTGCAGCTGTTTGAATAAATGAATTAATTTAGTTTAATACGGCAATTAATTATATCGTATTAAAGAATGCTGTGCGTGTTCTAAATTCCTCCTTTTGACATAAAAATAGATAAACTAGCATAAAATGGTGATTTCTCTGTGACCACACCCAGTCAAGGGAATCACAAGACTAAACCCATTTTGGCTATGTGCCCAAGACAGAAGCCAGTGTCGAAGATACTGTATAGAAGCTTGTGTGTTATGGTATCACCTCACTTCACTTCCACATGGGAAGTCCGTGCGTGCACATTGTATGCACAATACACCATATTTACAGACTTATATCACAGACCTGCTGTTGATGTCCTTCATTGCAAAATTCTCTTATCAACTGGTGACCCCTGTTTGGGCTTACAGCCCTTCCTCCACATCACATTATGACCACAGGGCTACCTGGAAGGAAGCAGGAAGTGCGGCAGGGTAGGAGTGGTCAATAATCCTATAGAAGGTAGAAACAACAGGATATTCCTTCTCTCTTCTCCTCTTGCCTTGGGGGTGAACAGACTGCAGCTCCAGGGACCATTGAGAGAGACCTGTGGATTTGGGCCTAGAGAACAGACGTGTGGGTGAGATCTGGGATATTGGGTTGAGTTTAGTTTAGGATATTGGGTTTAGTTAGGACGGGGATCGCTGTTCATTATTTTGGGGTGGGTAATTGTTTTATTTACATTCATGGTTTTATATATTGTTATTTAGAGTAGTTTTATGTTTAGATAATTCTGGGTCTGTGTAATGTATATTGTTTACCTCTGTGTGGTTACCTCTGAATAAATACTCTCATTGTAGACAAACCTTAGTGCTTTATTTTATCACTTTAGTGGAATACGACCACGCAGCCTTCTTCTAATTCTCTTATCACTATATCCTTATTTTGTTTACCACATCCAGTCATGATACTACAGGTGATGATACTAAACGTGTAAATTAGAAGCCCCCATATCCACCCTTTGGAAAAGGCGACAAAGGTGAGGACACTCGGGGCACTGTGACCACTCACTGTATGCACAATACATAGAGTGTCCCTTTAACTTTCATGTGTTTTTGTGTTCATTTGATTTACCATGCTCATACCAAATTTATACTACTTACAGCTCAATTCAGAACAAAAATACAATCTGTCTGAGAAATCCAGAGGGTTGGTGAGCTAGAGGCAAAGAACGCGTGTGTGTATGTGTAAGCTAAAGCATGGCTTTCGTGTCCGATGATGCGAGAGTGGGATTCAAATGAGATTAAGATCCTTCCTGTATGACAACATAGAACATGACGCAAGAAAAAGCATAACAGATCCAAGCTGGTGGACAATGGAAATGATTGATCATGCTTGAAAGTTGAGCAGGTCCACATCCATTATCCACTCAGAGTGTGACATTGAGTAAGGTTGCGTGACTGGATTATTTTTTGTAGGCTTTGGGACATTAAACCCATCGAGTTCTACGGTTCACCTAGACATGCACGGACATTTGTGCCATGTAACTGTAATATGTACAGAGTAAAAACAAATAAAGCTAGTCTTTTACAATTTAGGCGTTCCCTTTTTTTCCAGAGAAGGTTTGGGCATGATGCTGATTAATCTGGGAAAGAAGTCAGATTCCTGGGACCTCTTAGGGGAGCATCGATGAGCTCCAGTTTCCACTGTTGTCTGAAGACTATAAACTTGAATCTTGGTTTAAAATGATGAAACAGCTGGCTAATAATTCTTCCATTGCACATGCTTTCCCATATTCAGCAGTGTACACTGTAACATAAAGCCAGCTGCACCCAATGTCACGTGAATTATCAATATACACCCCTTTAAGGCCAATGACATGTCAAGAATGTCAACAATAGCTAAAACTGTGTCTTCTGTTACCTCTAAGGCAATGAAACCTTGTAATGTTTTTCTGTATTCTTCAATTTTTTAAGTTTTACAAGGATATTATACGGATCACAGAAATAAAAGGCAATACATGTATAGTGTATGTATAGTGTAACAAAAAAAACGGTCGTCCAAGTATTTTATTTATTTATTTATTTATAAAGTATTTTACCAGGAAGGATACATTGAGATTTCTCTCGTTTTCAAGTATGTCCTGGGTTCAAGAACATTGAAGTGTTACAGTATAGACTCCATTGAGCACTGGGCATGTAATATTAAAACCTTTGAGGTGTGATATAATCTCTAAGTATAATCAAAGGTGTGTGCGTAAATCGTAGGAGACCTACGGGTAAAAAAAAAGAGAGGGGTGAGGATTGAGGAGATTAAAGGAACAGTATTAAAAAATAGTTTCCTATTCTTGCCCTTAAATAATTGGATAGATGCTGGTGACAGCTTCTGCCCAATTATTTTTTTCCTTTTTTTTTCTTTCGCTTTTTAATTTTTTTACTCACCTTCTCTCCCTTGCCATGCACACCTCCTCCTCAGCTCAGGGCCTCCTGAACCCAGAAGTCCCTGAAAATTTTCTCCTCAATTTGTGCTGCTACGTGTCACAGATTACCCACGGATATATGAAAACCGATCCCTGTACGCGGAGTTACCCCTAACCTTTCTGATCCTTAGAGTGGTCGGTTTGACAGAAACTATATATACAGTATGTAGTAATCCTGGATTGCCATAAAGCCAGGGGGGCAAATATCAGAATTGTCAAGTGTCAAAGCCAGGGGGTCAGATACCAGAATTATTAATTGTCAGAGCCAGGGGGTCAGATACCATAATTGTTAATTGCCAGAGCCAGGGGGTCAGATACCATAATTGTTAATTGCCAGAGCCAGGGGGTCAGATACCAGAATTATTAATTGTCAGAGCCAGGGGGTCAGATACCATAATTGTTAATTGCCAGAGCCAGGGGGTCAGATACCATAATTGTTAATTGCCAGAGCCAGGGGGTCAGATACCATAATTGTTAATTGCCAGAGCCAGGGGGTCAGATACCATAATTGTTAATTGCCAGAGCCAGGGGGTCAGATACCATAATTGTTAATTGCCAGAGCCAGGGGGTCAGATACCATAATTGTTAATTGCCAGAGCCAGGGGGTCAGATACCAGAATCGTCAATCGCCAAAGCCAAGGGTCATACACGGAATAGATTAGTTATCTCAAATGCTAGGTAGCACTGTAGGGAAATGAAACCACGTCAGCGTAACAATCACCACTGACTGCAACGCATTTAAACCTGATGGCGCCGCGTCATAGCTACGCTCCCTGCCCCTCCGCTTGTCACGTGGCCCACGCCGGCTTGTATTTTATCAGACAGCAGACAGCGCGGAGGATGCTGCCGGGCACGGCGGTACGTGACACTACGGAGCTTGATTAGCGTAGGATCCGCATATTGCACGCTGCAACAGGTCTTGCACATATTATGTACGCAAGTTTCATTACACCAGCACAGAATGATGGATCGTAGCGGTGCACATGCGCAGATCTGATCCATCGGCTGCCCTGGGACCGATCACTGCTGTGATTGGTCTCAGAGAATGATGTTGGCACGCTCTCCGCGGGTTGACATCAGTAGCGACCGATCTGGTGACCTGCAGTCAGGAAATTAAAATATCCTGGGTGCTGATGATGCTGGGTGGGGTGGAAGAAATTCCTCCACATCACCCAGGGTTTTCACCAAATCTGTTTAGCTGGGGGGAAGAGAAGCGGGGGCACTCATCACATCCTGACTACTTTATAACTGTGAATTGGTCAGCATTAGTAGAGTGTCCCTTTAACTTCTTAATGATGGGCAGGCGTCACCCTTCGGGTGGGGGTTAATGCCAGCAAGGCGTACAGGTACGCCTCACGGACAGGTGCTGCTGTGGGCTTCTAATTTGGCCCTCTCACGCAGCCGACACGCAATGCGCGTCATTGGCTGCAGGAGGAAAGCCCGGTTCAGGTCATCTCTCTGCAGCCAATGGCACGCTGCACGCGCTGGCTGCAGGGAGGGGCCAAGCTGGCCCATTGGAGTCAGTGGGGCGTACTTGTACATCTTGCATCTTCAAGGCTCAGCAGCCGCATGGACGGCATAGCACGTCCTTGCGGGGGGAAAGAGTTAATAGAAGGAAAGAGTGGGGTCCAAAAGAGGAAAATGTGATGAAGAGACCACTCTTCCCTTGTCAGCAACCCAAACCCTACAGCCAACCAAGAGCCACAGATAGGAACATTGCCAACCAAGGCTCACCTACCTTTTAAGAATGTCTGGGGGTATAATTTACTATTGCTGTTAGTTTATCTATTTGCATGGATTCTGTGTTTTGGGAATGGATCGATTTAATCATCGGGATCCGAGGTTTTATTAGTTTTTGTAGTGAAGAAGAGACATACATTAAATTTATTATGGAAAAAAGAAATACCATTTTAGAGTAATATATATGCTGTAATCACGATCATTATCTGCCTCTCCATGTCAGCTGGTACTGAAGCTATTGGGTGACATTAGTAAAAATTGACAGTTGTTGACTTTGAACTGATGAATTTGACAAAAATTGTGTTGTTACTGAAGTTATTATCTGTATCTTTGATTTACGATTTCATGAGAGAAATGTATGAGGACACATGGTGAGGACACACGCAGTGTGCCACTGTTTGGATTATTCTTTTGGGAAACGCTGGTGTTTGTCACATTGCAACAAGGGTAATTTTCGGTGAACCTCTCTAAATTTTCGATTTTCATTATTTTAACATGCTCATGAAGGTTGTATTAAACTGATTTTAAAATGCAGAAATGATACATCACTTAATTAATCTTTTCCTGTACAATTAGCAGGTGCTCCTCTATTTAAGATCAGAGAAGGCTTCATAATGCGACAGGTAAATGGTGACTCTGTGCCTATTTTCAATCATGTTAATATAACATCCTTATACATGGCATTGTTTACGTCCACAAAGTATGAATTTCCCTCTCGGTTTAACATTTCAGACAGCTGTCTATGTTTTTCCTATTGATAGTCCAAAAATGTTTGTACTGGTTTCATTCCTGCGGTTATGTGAATGTAACCCAAAACACTTGCACTTATTTGAATATTATTCTTTTCTTTATTGAGCCCTTGAAATATTTAGCTCTCTATTCGGAAGTGGCAGTTATAAAATATATAACAATTACTGTAAAATAAAAGCAGGCTAGAAAAATTATATAAATTACATTTCTTGCATGCATTGTGAGTTCCCCAGCATTGGAAATTTGGGAGAAAATACAGTATCTCACAGAAGTGAGTGCACCCCTCACATTTTTGTAAATATTTTATTATCAGGGTTATTCAAAGAGAATCGAAAAGCCACCGCACGTTCGGTGACTTTTCGTTGTCTTCAATTCGGTTCGATTTGGCGATCCCATTTCGGCGACCCTGCGGTGTATTCAGCAAGCAACACAGAGTCCCCGAATTGCAGGGAAAGCTCGCCGCAAACCCGCCGAAAACTCACCGCAAAACGAGGGCGAGCGCACACTGAAACCCGCAAAAACATCTGAATTAACCCGCCGAAAACGCTGGAAAAATCCATGCAGGAACTGATCACATGCAGCCGCCGGAAAAACCCGACACCGCAGACGAATGGAGTGAATAAATTAAAAAAACAGTACGCTTGAATGTTTGAAAAGTGAAACGCTGTTTGCAAAGAAACTACTGAGTGAAAATGTCTGAAATTTACATATGAGGTCCAGGGAATGATAATAAAAAGGGCTGTTACAGAAAAAATAAGTAAAGTTAAATTTTTTTAAAAAAAAATTGGATTTTTTTTAAAAAATCCCGAAAAATGCTTAAAATATCCTACAAAATCTATAAATAAAGAGACTCTTTACTGCAGAATTTTATAATCAACGGTTTATTAGATATTGTATTAAAACAGGAATATTTTAACATTTAAGCCTATGAGAATCGCCTGAATAAACCTGCCGATTTAGACCACCGAATGACAGGGAATTTCGGGAACCTTTCACTGCTGGTTTTTGTTCTCTGAATAGCCGAAGCAGTGCTTCTCTATGGGGATTTCACTGCCCTCGAACAGGCATCGTATGTGCAGGCAATTCGCCAAGCTTTGGCGAATTGCCTGCTCTCTGGATAGCCGAATGGCCAAGAAAGGCAACCGAACGCTGATTTTCAGCGTTCGGTTCCCTTTCGGCAGCCATTCGGATCTCTTTGAATAACCCTGTATATCTTTTCATGTGACAACACTGAAGAAATGACACTTTGCTACAATGTAAAGTAGTGAGTGTACAGCTTGTGTAACAGTGTAAATTTGCTGTCCCCTCAAAATAACTCAACACACCGCCATTAATGTCTAAACCGCTAGCAACAAAAGTGAGTACACCCCAAAGTGAAAATGTCCAAATTGGGCCCAATTAGCCATTTTCCCTCCACGGTGTCATGTGACTTGTTAGTGTTACAAGGTCTCAGGTGTGAATGGGGACCAGGTGTGTTAAATATTGTGTTATCGCTCTCACTCTCTCATACTGGTCACTGGAAGTTCAACATGGCACCTCATGTATGAGGACCTGTAAATAAGCATTGTTGCTCTACATAAAGATGGCCTAGGCTATAAGAAGATTGCCAAGACCCTAAAACTGAGCTGCAGCACGGTGGCCAAGACCATACAGCGGTTTAACAGGACTGGTTCCATTCAGAACAGGCCTCACCATGGTCAACCAAAGAAGTTGAGTGCACGTGCTCAGCGTCATATCCAGAGGTTGTCTTTGGGAAATAGACATATGATTGCTGCCAGCATTGCTGCAGAGGTTGAAGGGGTTCGGGGTTCAGCCTGTCAGTGCTCAGACCATGCGCCGCACACTGCATCAAATTGATCTGCATGGCTGTCGTCCCAGAAGGAAGTCTCTTCTAAAGATGATGCACAAGAAACCCGCACTTTACTGGATTACTGGAACCATGTCCTGTGGTCTGATAGAGACCAAGATAAATTTTTGGTTCAGATGGTGTCAAGTGTATGTGGTGGCAACCAGGGGAGGAGTACAAAGACAAGTGTATCTTGCCTACAGTCAAGCATGGTTGTGGAATGTCATGGTCTAGGGTTGCATGAGTGCTGCTGGCACTGGGGAGCTACAGTTCATTGAGGGAACCATGAATACCAACATGTACTGTGACATACTGAAGCAGAGCATGATCCCCCCCCTTCGGAGACTGGGCTGCACAGTATATCAACATGATAATGACCCCAAACATGCCTCCATGCTGACAATTGCTTTGCTAAAGAAGCAGAGGGTAAATGTGATGGACTGGCCAAGCATGTCTCCAGACCTAAACCCTATTGAGCATCTGTGGTGCATCCTCCAATGGAAGGTGGAGGCGCACAAGGTCTCTAACATCCACCAGCTCCGTGATGTCGGCATGGAGGAGTGGACTCCAGTGGCAACCTGTGAAGTTCTGGTAAACTCCATGCCCAAGAGGGTTAAGGCAGTGCTGGAAAATAATGGTGGCCACACAAACTATTGACACTTTGGACCCATTTTGGACATTTTAACTTAGGGGTGTACTCACTTTTGTTGCCAGCGGTTTAGACATTAATGGCTGTGTGTTGAGTTATTTTGAGGGTGCAGCAAATTTACACTGTTATACAAGCTGTACACTCACTACTTTACATTGTAGCAAAGTGTCATTTCTTCAGTGTTGTCACATGAAAAGATACAATAAAATATTTACAAAAATGTGAGTGGTGACTCACTTCTGTGAGATACTGTGTGTATATATATATACTGTATGTGTATATAATAGTGCAATACTGTGAGCAATCTATAGTATCTGTAATTACATTCACAGGGCACCTTTTTAGGATAACAATAAATAGGCCATTCATAAATCTATAGTATAAGGTAAGTCAAGAAATAATAATTTTATTGTATCATGGATGATGTGGTTCTATAACATTTTTCGATGTACTTTTGGTTTCCTTGATGAAAGGGGTTTACATAGACATAATTTCAGTGATGTTCTATGAAAACATTTTAAACACACAAAGCACGCCTTATAGCATTATGTAATACATTAGGATACAACACATGTAGGTTTTTTTAATAAGCTGATGACTTTAGAAATAGTGAGACAAAATAAATAAATATTGCAATTCGATTTAGCTTTGCTTGAAATATTGTTTGGGCTTCTATCTGCACTCCAATGTCCTGCTACAGCTAATGTAGCCTTTTGCTCGTCTTCTCGACCAAGCAGCAATTGTTGCATCAGAAATCAGTCTATAACAAGGGCAGGAGAAAGCTGAAATAGCCCAGCCGTTTATGTAGGTGGCATCCAGTTTCTTTGTGAGGGGATTTCATTCGAACCATTTGTTAAAGGATCCCTGGGGTTATTGATATTAACCCTCTCACTCCTGGCAGGTGGTGCCTGGCAGTAGGGCTCTAACACCGACCGGGGCATACTGTTACACCCTGCTAGCCGACTGCCTGGGCAGGCCCTCCTTCGGCTCGCCCACGCAGCAGCTGTTCTGCAGCAGCGAATGGCATGTGCCAGCTAGTGGGCGGGGCCAGTGGAGGCCCATTGAAGTCAGTGGGGTGTACTAGTACGCCCCCTGGCTCCAAGGCCCACCCGTCGCAGGGATGGCATTATACGCCCTGCGGTGGGAAAGGGTTATCTAAGCACAAGTACGACAACCAAGGTTACCGTAGTTACAAATAACAGTAAATATCGCTATTCTTGCAACTATGGTGAACTTCAGCTATCCAGAGAAGCAAAATTCAACGACAGCAGGTGAAGTTGATGCAAATAATGATGATCAACGATGATCAACTGCCCTACCAATATTCTTCTGCGAAATGAGTAAACTGCATTTATTCTCCGTGTAATATTGTTCCTCGTGGTTTGGAACACCGGTGAAAATATTCCAGTGATTTTAAAGTGGTGATTAGGGATTAGCCGAACACCCCCGTGTTCGGTTCGCATTCGAACTCGAACAATTTCAAAAGTTGAACACGAACCGAACTCAATGAAAGTCAATGGGACTCGAACGTTCGATTTTTAGAGTGCCCTCCAAGAGGGCATATATGCAAGATATTTGCCATAAAAGGTGTATGGGGGCCCGTGTAGTGCCCTGGGGGACAGGAAACAAGGGAAAAAAAAAATGTTTTTAACCCTTTCGCTGCTGAGGCTTTTCACACCTCTGTGCTGAGGTCATTTTTACCGCTTTCGCTCATCATGTTTAACTGCGTTTTGAAGCCATATTTTGATATATGACCCAGACATATTATATATCGTTCTTTCCGGCAGACTTGGCAGATTCATAATATGTCATTATTATATGTATACGTCATGTCCTGTCTGTATATTATAACACAAAATGCAATAAAATTTGAATTTTCAATAATTTATTATGTGTAAAGTGGTTTTTTTTTCACATTTTAACATGCGATCGTTTGCGGTTATATTTTCTATGGGGTGCGCTTGTTAAAAAAATTAGAAATGGGTGGTTTGGCTCGCGATCAAGATGGCCGCATGTTAGAGTGACTCGTCGGTCCCCTCCGACATTTCCGCACAACTCATAGCACTCGGGCAATGGTGCGTGGCAAAAAGTCGACCGGCTCTGCCTCCACGCCGCGGCGCACCACCAGAACAGTTTCTGGACCGCTGGACGACTTCCTTCACCCCTCTCAGCCTCGTGCGGCTCCCGCGGCCTGCTCCTTCTCACCTCCCAAAATGGCGGCAGCGCGTGCTCTTACGGAGGAGATCTCAAACTCTGTGCCAGCCATCGAACGCCTGGAACGCATGGTGGCGGCGCTCCCCACTCGCTCTGACCTGACAGCAATGATGGAGGATTTTCGGGCGAGCTTCCAAACGGAGCTCAGAGAGGTGCGGACAGAGGTGGCAGATTTAACCACACGCACAGACGCACTTGAACGCCGCGCTAACTTACCCCCCGACTCCCGGCCTCCCTCGAAGATGATTTCTCAGAGGTAAGAAGACGACTGGATGATCTGGATAATCGGAGCCGTCGACATAATGTTCGTATTAGGGGGCTTCCTGAGACGGTCTCCAACGAAGACCTGGGGACTTGCATTCGCTCCGCTTTCCTACATGTACTGGATGACCCCGCGATAACTGATATCCCTCTGGATAGATGCCATCGAGCTCTGCGCCCTGTGCCCCCGGCAGGAGCTCCACCTCGAGACGTGATCTGTCGGGTCACCAGCTATACGCTCAAAGACCGCCTAATGAATGTGGCCCGTACGCGCAGGGAATGGGAGGTAGAGAGTTACCGGCTGGAACTCTTTCATGACCTCTCCCCATTTACGCTAGCGGCCCGGAGGGCTCTGAGACCGGTCACTCAACTGCTGCGTCAACGCCACGTTCCTTATCGCTGGGGATTTCCCTTCTTGCTTCAGGTGCGTCTTGATGGGACTGCCGCTACCATCAGGAGGCCGCAAGATGTACCTGGCTTCCTGCTGCGCCTTGCGCTCCCCCCTGTCTCAGTCCCCAATTGGGAGGCCGGAGGCATCATGGAACGCCCAGCCAACGTGGGAGATCGCCCTCGACGACCTCCACGTCGACCCTGGCCCCGGAGGGCAGAGAGATCCCGCTCGCCTTCACCTGAAGTACTAGATGATTAATTGCCTCAACTGATCTGCTACAAGACCAGGACTTTCCGGCTCACGTAGCTCCTATCACCATGAGCCCACTGATCCCCTGGGGTCCCTCTGCTCCTTTGCTCCTGCCTACTCCCATATCGACGGTGCCACCCATGGCGATGATACCACACATGCCCTGATTTTCTCTCTCCTATAGACCATGGAAGGACACTGGCCCATCGAGACTTGACCGATGAAGATGACTATAGGGGCCTCCACCGACCTCCAAGGAGGCAACCGGGCTGCACAGAACAATGATGTGGCAGGTGAGCCCGGGGCCTTGCCGTGCATTTTTCTTATCACTCCCTGCAAGCGTTTGGAGCAGGCACCCTACTAACTGCTGACTGGGGACTCCCTTTGTCGGGATCGGTGGTCTTCGCTGGACTAACTTGGCGGACAGTGGTGGTCCCCACCCGCCCCCCGACTCATTACACGTATGCGCTCACTGTGGGACACACGGGAGACACATCCTGAGTGGGGGGGACTACGGCCATGGAGGGGGAAGGCCCTATCTCGCTGAAACTGATGTGCAATGTGTCTTTGCAGGGAGGGATGGGGGTGGCTATCTTTCTAATACTGAGGGGGGATCTCGGGGGGAGGGGGGAGGGGGTGGGGGGAGGGAGGGGGTGGGGAGGAGGAAAGAACAGGAAAGGGAGGGAGAAGAGAGGGAGGGAGAAAGGGGGGAAAATGGGAAAAAGGGAGGAAAATAGGAAGGAGGGAGGGAGGGAGAAGGGGATAAAAAATAGGGGGAAAAAGAGAAGAAAAAAAAGAGGAGGGGAAAAAAAAAAAAAAAAAAAAAAAAAAAAACATATTGGCCTCTACAGTAGTAGGAAATATAGGGGGTAGAGTCTGTTCGGTGAAGACCATGGACATAATCGGGATACGGTATGCTCTGCTCTATGGGTGGGGACCTCTCACGCTCTGGAGTGGCGTCGTGTGTGGGGGGGGACAGGCGCATTGTTTTTTCGCACCTGCAACTGAGGAACCTGAGGGAGTCGACTTGGAGCGAGGAGGACGTGAGGGCGGTTGGGAAGGGATGGGTACATCCACGTTTGGGGATGAACGCATACACGCTCGATATGATCAATTTATAAATGCTAAATGCCGGTAGCACTGTCTTATAAGTTATATGTACTGAGATCCTCGGAAATATGAGGGGTTCCCCTATCTTTACACCTGCGACTGTATTTCACTGCCCACGATCTCCCTGATGAAGTCCTGGGGTGGGTGGGGTGGGGGGGATTTGATTGAGTAACCTTAAATGTTTCTATTGTGACACCATGCATGCTCTAATATAATGCTGTCATCGGAGGGGACCGTTGACACTTGTATATAAGTTTCTTAAGTTTATTTTTTCTGACTGCTGGCTGTTGGGTCGGGACGGCTCACCTCCCCACGGGATTTTTCTCCTTGCGTCCCTGCACTACTCCTGAGAGGAGACATTGTGCTCACTTCGATTCTCGAGGGGAGCATTCTCCTCCTGGACGGACGCTTTTGACCCTTTGTGTGTTTTCCTTTTTTTTTTTTTTTCTATCTCTCCTCTTCCTCTCTCTTTCTCTTCTCTTTCTTTTTTCTCTCTCCTCTCCTCCCTATTTCTTTTCTCGCCACACTTCCCCTTCTCTACTCTATCTTACTACTTCTGCTTATTCCGCCTCACTGCTTGCCTCACCTCCTACTAGATGGAGAGGGGAGGGGGACGGTCTCCGGGGTTCCGTCGGGGCTTGATGGGGATCCTGACTCTAAACGTGAGAGGACTAAATATACCAGAAAAGCGCCAACGGCTCCTGCGGGACCTACGTCGAGAGAACTGTTCGATAGCACTCCTACAGGAGACACATTTCAGGACTGGTGCGCACCCGACCCTCCGTGACTCCTATTACACGACGGCATACCATGACACGACGCCAGAGGGGAAGATAAGGGGCGCCTCGATTCTGATTTCCAAACACCTCCCCTTCGTATACATGGACGCACTATTCCTGGGAGACGGTAGGGGGGTGTTCTTGAAAGGTACGATCGCCGAGGTTAAATACACATTTGCCTCGATTTATCTCCCTAACTCTAGGCAACATCAATGCTTCTCCAGAATTGCACAGAAGTTGACTAAGTTTGCGGAGGGGACTCTGATCTTGGGGGGGGATTTTAACGTGGCAATGTGCCCGACGGAGGACTCGTCGACGGGCACTACCAGAGTTCCCCTACATATTCTTCGATCCATCAGACGCTCGCTGAAAGACCTACAACTGATAGATGCTTGGCGACTCATGCATCCATCCACGCGTGACTACTCCTTTTACTCGGAGGTGCACTCTACTTACACTCGACTGGACTATATCTACGTCTCCCACTTTGCATTAGATGACCTTATCTCGACCTCAATACACAGCAGGACGTGGTCGGACCACGCGCCGGTGTCCGTGGTTCTTCGTTCGGCGCACAGTCGCCCGAAGCGTTTTAATTGGAGACTTAACACCTCTCTCCTCCAGGACCAAGTCCTACGGGACGAGATCATGACGACCCTACAACATTATTTCGCGGAGAATGGAACCGAGGACGTGTCGCCACACACCATTTGGGAGGCACACAAGGCGACTATCCGCGGTCATTTGATTGCAATAGCCTCCAGGAAGAAACGGGAAAGGATGGATGAAACCCGCGCACTGATCTCTGAGATACGGGATCTGGAACTTGAACACATGAGGACAGCTGAGGCGGCAACTTATGCCCTACTCCAGCAAAGACGGTCGCGATTGACGGAACTGGCACACTCACAAATACACCGAGCGGTGCTGCACTCACGCTGTTTCTTTGCATATAATGAAAACAAACCAGGTCGTCTGCTGGCCCGAATGCTTCAAAAGCGGCGGGCCCTAGCGTACGTCCCTAGGGTCAGACGACCGGGGGGGACTTTGCCCAGACACCGGACGCAATAGTCCGAGCCTTCAGGGAATACTACGCAGAACTGTACACCTGCGCCCCGACTCCTGATTCGGAACGCAACCAAAGAATCCTTACGTACCTATCTTCCAGGGTCCACAGGAGACTGACGGGACCGGAGCGTTCCTCTCTGAACGATCCTATCTCGGTGGAGGAACTTCGACTCGCACTGAAACGACAGAAAAATGGAAAAGCGCCTGGGCCGGATGGCTTACCATCTGAGTACTATAGGCAGTTCTCCCACATATTATTGCCACCACTAGTTGCCTCACTTAATGCACTGCGTGACGGTTCGTCACTACACACAGAGTCGCAACTGGCAACGATTACGGTCATCCCGAAAGAGGGGAAGGACCCAGAACTCTGTTCGAGTTATCGTCCGATTTCCCTCCTTAACTGCGACCTGAAGCTCTTCTCCTCTGTACTGGCGATCCGCTTGCAGCCTTTTGTCCCGTTGCTAGTGAAACGAGATCAGGTTGGCTTTGTGCCTCGAAGGGAGGCACGGGATGGCACTATCAGGGCACTTGCTGTTATTCATGAAGCTCGGGGGTTTGATAAGAGTGTCCTTCTCTTGTCAACAGACGCGGAGAAGGCATTTGACCGGGTAGCCTGGTCATTCCTCTTTTCAACCCTTGACGCCATGGGGATCTCGGGTGAGTTCTACACATGGATCGCGGCGCTATACTCAGAGCCCACGGCGTCAGTAAAGGTGAATGGAGCGCTCTCCTGCCCTTTTAGGGTGCGTAATGGCACAAGGCAGGGCTGCCCCCTGTCACCGCTTTTATTTGCTCTCTCTTTGGAGCCATTCTTGGAATCAATCCGAAATAACCCAGACATACAGGGGATACCGGGCCGTACCGGGGAACATAAGGTCGGGGCCTACGCCGATGACCTACTGTTCTTTGTGGCTTCGCCGCTGGAGTCTTTACCCGCAATCTTGGAGGAGTTCCGGATATACGGGGAACTAGCGAATCTGCAAATTAATATGCTAAAATCAGAGATCCTCGACATCTCTGTGCCTACCTGGGAACAAACCCGCCTGAAGGACTCTTTTCGCTTTCGCTGGTGTGAGGGGGCAATGTCGTACCTGGGGATTAGACTTCCAGCCCGACTAGACACGCTTTTTGAGGACAACTTTCCTCCACTGTGGAGGACTTTGACGGCAGAGCTACTTACTTGGAGCAAGCTGCATATCTCGTGGTTTGGGAGGATTAGCGTTTTGAAAATGAACGTCTTACCCCGCCTCCTGTATTTGTTCCAGACCCTACCGATACGAATTCCGACCTCATTTTTTGCTCTCATGAAGTCGGCTTTCTTGCGGTTCGTTTGGCGTGCCTCTCGCCCGAGGGTGCGATGGACCGTCCTGGTTCGGGCGAAGTCGGGAGGTGGTGTGGCCTTGCCAGATCCCCACAGGTACTATATCGCGACCCATCTACTACGTGTTATTGAGTGGTCCACTGGGGGGAGGGGGGCGCTCTGGGCAGATTTGGAGGACTCGTTTACCTCGGTGCGCCTTTGGTCTCTCCCATGGATAGCGGCTACGAGTAGGCCGGGGGAAGTAAGGACCCATCCGACCGTTGCGGCCACAATGCGGATATGGGACACGGCCACCTCGAGATACCAGCTGTCCACATTCCCATCGCCGTTACTCCCATTGGCGGATAACCCTGCCTTCAGCGCTACGCTAACTCAGTCCTTCAGGGCAAGACTGTCGACACCAAATAAGCCAAGGGCGACTGCCTTAATTCTTGATGCACAATACACTCCACCGTGGGATCGCAACGCGGGGACACCACCCCCGACGTTCCTGGAACGATTCAACCTCGCACAGGTTTTACACTACCTACGATCCCTACCGGGAACGCATCGTATTCTCCGGGATACTGGCCCCTTTGAGAAATTATGTCTAGCTTCTGCAGCTCCGAGTCATGGCATCTCCACTCTATACAAGATGCTGATGAGCCCTGTCGCTCCAGACCCACCACCCTTTGAGGCGCGATGGGAGGAATTATTGGATGAAATGATTGATGAGGAGAGTTGGGTCAAAACATACGAACTGATCCATAGAGGTTCACAGCAAACCCGACTGCAGGAACAGGCCTATAAGATTGTGACGCTCTGGTATTGCACTCCGGTGCTGCGCTTTCAAATGGGGCTTAGTCTCTCCTCTTCCTGCTGGCGCTGCGACGCAGAGGAAGGGGATTACCTACACATGTGGTGGTCCTGCGAGATACTTCAGCCTTTCTGGGCACAGGTGCATGAGGTTATCCTGAGGGTTACTGATGTTGACCTTCCCCTCACGATACGGGTCTTCCTGCTACTGCAGATCCCCCTGTCTACTACCGCACTACGCAGATCGGTGCTCCTGCCGCTGTTGCTTACTGCTAGGTCTCTGGTGGCTCTGCACTGGGCGAATGGGTCCAGGCCGAGGGGTGTGGACTGGGTCGCCCGAGTGGAGGAGCTTAGAATGCATGAAAGCCTGCTGGCGTCAGCGGAGGGTCGGACACCGCAGCATCTACGGAAGTGGTTCCACTGGCAGGATTACGTGTCCTCTCCTGAGGGACGCGCATTACGGGTTTAAGGTTCCCCTCACGTGGACTTCGTAGGGTGGGGTACTGACCCCTCCCCTCTCGGTGAGCCCTACTATCCTTTCCTGCTTTTCTCTAAACTAATTTCTTTGTGTACTCTTTCTTCTCTGCATTCCTACCCACCCGCTGTTCCTATCTTCCCCCCCCTTTTTTTTTTTTTTTTTCTCTCTTCCTTCCTCTTCTTTCTCTCTCCTTCCTTCCTCTCCTCTTCTCCTTTTCCCCTTTTTTCTCCCCCCTCCCTTCCCCAAATGCCTTTCCTCACCGATCACCCCCATGTAGTCTGTATATGTCTTTGCCCGCCTGACTCAGCAGCCGTAAAGGGGGACTTTTTGTTGTGTTTCCCAATTTTATACTCGTCCACCACCTGCTTTAACATTTCTGCCTGTGACAATGGCTGTGGACGTTTTAGCCTCTGGGCTCTTTATAAATACAGAATGTTGATATGCTTTTGATTGCTACTTATATATATGTATACTTGTTGCACTGTTATACTTGTACGGATTCATATGCTTGAATGAATAAAAAAAAAAAAAAAAATTAGAAATGGGGACTCGTTACATTTTTTTTGGGAAAATGTCGCTATTTTTAACAAACGCACCATTGTTCACATTATGATTGAAATGGGAACAATATTGCTGCATTAACAAAACAAAAACAAACAAAAAAACTTGTTTATTTTTTTTTGAAATTTTTTTGAAATATTGTTTTATTTTTATTTTTAATTTTTATTTTTTAAAAAAACTTTTTTCAAGTTCATGTTTGGTATCGTTGGAAAGGCCATGCTCTGGCTGATCCAACGATATCAAACATTAACCCCTAGCTGCCACTGATCGGGAGATAGGGGGTTCATTGCAACCCCCTATCTCCACCATTGCTGGCAGCTAGGGGTTGACGCCAGTCCTCAGGGGGAGTTCCCGGAGGCTTGGCCGACATCCAAGATGTCGGCCAGCTCTGGGAGAGGATCACGATCCGGCGCTTTTCAGCGCCGAATCGTGATCCGGCTCCCCAGTGTCACGTTCAGCCACTATGGCGGTACCCGGCATGCGCCAAGTAGGGCCCAGGTATGAGGAAAAGCTGCTATATGCAGAGATGCGTGACACAATGATCTAGGATATGTGAATAAACCACAGGAGACACTGGGGACCTCTGTACGGCTATACCGAAGGAGCCCTATACTGATAGATCGGTCCTTAGAGTGGTCGAATCTGCACTAATAGAAAAAGGTTACCTTTGTAGCCGTGCAGAGTCCTGGGGAAAACACAGACACCTGAAGGAGTATACTCAACAACTTGCAGGGAAGGACTTCAATATACAAAAGCCGTGGTCTACAGGGATACACAACATATAATACAATATGCACAGAACAGCTAGGGATGTCCAGAAGAGTCGTTAATAAATAAATAAGCCAGGGGTCAAAACCAAAACGTATACCTTGAACCAAAGCGGGGATATAGCACCAGAGAAAATCCGTCAGCCAGGCCAGAGGGTCAATACCAGGAAGTCAATCAGAAACCTAGAACTCAGACAAGGGGGAAACACTGAGAAAGCACTAGGATAGAATAACAGGGAGCTCTCAGGAACAAATCTGTAGCTGAAGTGAACCAGGATGCAAGAGCATGGTGATATGGGCCCATGGCTTTATATAGGTGAGTAATCAGCCCATATCACCAGCAGAAGCTCAACGAGCAATGAACTTAACCCCTGAGCTGCATGTCAGGGAAAGCAGCACAGGGAAACACATGGAAACACAGACATAAGGAATACAGAGGGCAGGGAGACAGGGTTGGAACGTGGGAACGTGACAGTTGCCCCCTCCAAAAAAGGTGACCTCAGGGCACCTAAAAAAATCCAAAAAACAAGACACTCAGTCCTCTGAGTCATCTGAATCTTTAGCAAAATTCTCCATGAGACTAGGGAATCGCTGGAACACAACCCAGTGTGCCTCCCGGACCAGTAACCCAGAAGGAGTCCTAACAAAACCATTAGGAATATCTCTCCCTTTAGGAAACATTCTCCCAACCAGACTCCCCGATTGCTGAGATTGCTCAAGGTAAGCTAGGAATACAGCCTTATCAGACTCGGAAAGGAGCGTGATATTCTCGGACCCTGGGCGAAGAGTGGCATCCTCGGACCCAATGCGACTGGGGTTTTTCACCCTCTTTCGTCTCCTCTTAGAGACGGACTTGAGAGGGGTAACCCTATCACAGGACAAGACACTGGTGGAACCACTGTGGGACATGGGCACAGTGGGAGTGCAATGAGGCTCTGGAACCGCTGACACACAGCTTGACTGGGTTTCTGGAACCGCTGACACACAGCTTGGCTGGGTTTCTGGAACCGCTGACACACAGCTTGACTGGGTTTCTGGAACCGCTGACACACAGCTTGACTGGGTTTCTGGAACCGCTGACACACAGCTTGACTGGGTTTCTGGAACTGCTGACACACAGCTTGACTGGGTTTCTGAAACTGCTGACACACAGCTTGACTGGGTTTCTGGCACCGCTGACACACAGCTTGGGACTGGCACCGCTGACACACAGCTTGACTGGGTTTCTGGAACCGCTGACACACAGCTTGACTGGGTTTCTGGCACCGCTGACACACAGCTTGGGACTGGCACCGCTGGCACACAGCTTGGGACTGGCACCGCTGACACACAGCTTGGCTGGGTTTCTGGCACCGCTGACACACAGCTTGGGACTGGCACCGCTGACACACAGCTTGGCTGGGTTTCTGGCACCGCTGACACACAGCTTGGGACTGGCACCGCTGACACACTTTCCACCACCAATTCCCAGATATCTGCAACAAGTGAGCCCCCCAAATTGCTGCGGTCACTGAATGAGAAGACACACTTTCCACCACCAATTCCCAGATATCTGCAACAAGTGAGACCCCCCAATAGCTGTCACCGGCATTGAGAAAACACACTGACAGAACAATCTCCTCTCACTCCTGCAGAAAAACACATGCTGGCTGGGCTGGGTTGAAAGCCTTATATAGTGTGCTGCGGGCCTTAGCTCTGTGAGCCAACTTGAGCCGTGAAAAAAAAGCCAGAAAAATTCTCCCGTTTATCTCACTTTCCAAATTGGCTATTTGGTCTAGATTGTTCAATTGGCTACTTGGTCTAGAATCAGTGTTTCTCAACTCGTATCCTCAGGAGCCACTAACGGGCCTGGTTTGCCAGATATCTGAAGCACAGCACAGGTGATATGATTTGCTGCTCAGTGATTGCAGGATTCAGTCTGCATTTCCCCAAGGTGATCCTTAAAATCTGGCCTGTAGTGGGTCCTGAGGACTGGAGTTGAGAAACCCTGGTCTAGATTGTTCATTCTCCTGCCAATTCTCAAGTTTTCACCTCTCTCTGAATAACCCTGATAGTATTTTTTTTTGTGTAAAATATTTTTATTGGCAAAGTATAAAATACAAGTCGCATAAGAGACAATATTGTCACAATAATGTAGAATACAATCAAAGTGCCTCTTGGTCGTAAACAGTGCCGAAATTTTATAATATAACAAATTCTAAATTAACTCTAACTAAAAAGGTGATCATCGTATCCTTAAATAAACAGCAGTAAAGCTAGTACCAGAATGGTATGTCAAGACAACACAGCCCAGGCTCGGATCTAAATTCACCTCTGCCCCTCCATAACCGGTCGATTATCTTTACGAGACCTCTTGTTCCCCCACCGGTGGCCTGTCTGAGACCGTTATTGAGCGAAGGTTCGAGGACCATGGACGCCAGATCGCATAAAATTCCTCATATTTACCCAAACTATTGTAGTGCGCTTCTTCTAAAGCTCTGACCCCCTCCACCCTCAGAACCCAATCCCTGACGGTGGGTGCACATTCCCTCCTCCAATATAACGGAATCAGTGCCCTCGCTGCGGTTCTCAAATATTAATGTAAAGGAACAGTTGGGAAACAGTGACCATAATATGGTGACTTTTGAAATAAACTCAAAAAAACACATTCATAAGGGGCATGCTAAAACATATAATTTTAAAAAGGCCAACTTTATTAAAATAAAGGAAGCTCTCAATGTCATTGACTGGCAGAAACTCTTTCACGGGAAAAACACTGAGGATAAGTGGAATATCTTTAAACTAACACTAGAAAAGTACACGTCACAATATAATCCACTGGGTAATAAATATAAAAGAAACAGACTCCCAAGAGTGAAAATGTAGGTTCACTAAAATCTGAGTCAGGGTTACTGTTAACTGAAGATCAGGATAAGGCAGAAATTTTAAATGATTATTTTTCTTCAGTATTTATCAAAGAGAAACCTATAACAGGAGACATGAAATTCATTATTAAAAACTTACTAATACAAAGTGACTGGTTGACTCAGGACAAGGTTTTGCAGAAATTAAACAATGTGAATGTGAATAAAGCCCCAGGGCCAGATGGAATTCACCCGCGAGTACTGAGAGAGCTATGTGTTGAAATATGTAAACCTCTGTTCTTAATCTTTCAAGATTCTTTTCTTTCAGGAATAGTACCAGAGGATTGGAGAAAAGCTGACGTGGTCCCTATATTTAAGAAAGGTTTAAAATTTGTGCCTGGGAATTATAGACCTGTGAGCTTAACATCTGTGGCTGGGAAAGTATTTGAGGGGTTACTAAGGGATAATATTCAGGAATTTATTGGGAGGTATAATGTAATTGGCAAAAATCAGCATGGTTTCATGAAACACAGCTCATGTCAGACTAACCTAATTATGTTCTATGAGGAAGTAAGTAGAAGTATAGATCAGGGGGTCGCAGTGGATGTGATTTACTTAGATTTTGCCAAAGCTTTCGACACAGTTCCACACAAAAGGTTACTATTTAAATTGAGAAAAATTGGTCTAGATGAAAATACTTGTTCTGGGATAGAAAACTGGATAAAAGATAGGGTACAGAGAGTGGTCATAAATGGTACATTTTCAAGATGGACACCAGTGGTAAGCGGTGTCCCTCAGGGGTCTGTTATAGGACCAATACTATTCAATTTATTTATAAATGACCTTGAGATAGGCATTGAAAGTCATGTATCAGTGTTTGCAGATGACACAAAACTAGGAAAAGTAATACAATGTGAGCAGGGTGTTACTTCGCTGCAGAGGGATTTAGATAAATTGGGGGACTGGGCACTTAAATGGCAGATGAGATTTAATCTAGATAAATGCAAAGTTATGCACTTTGGAGTGAAGAACACACAAGTAATTTATACCCTAAATGGTACGGAGTTAGGGAAATCCAAGCAGGAGAAGGATTTGGGAATAATCATAGACTTCAAACTAAGTAACAATGTGCAATGTCAAACAGCAGCCCCAAGGCCAGCAAAGTATTGGCATGCATTAAAAGGGGAGTTCACTCACGGGATGAAAACATAATTTTGCCCCTGTATAAATCAATGGTCAGGCCGCACCTTGAATATGCCGTGCAATTTTGGGCACCTGTCTTAAAAAAAGATATTATAGCGTTAGAAAAAGTGCAGAGACGGGCAACTAAATTAATAAGGGGAATGGAAGGGTTAAGTTATGAGGAAAGACTAACAAGCTTAAACCTGTTTAGTTTAGAGAAACGGCGCCTTAGAGGGGATCTGATAACCTTATATAAATATATATGGGGCCATTATCAACCATTGTCTGATAACCTATTCATTAACAGGTCTATACATAGGACAAGGGGTCATCCATTTAGACTGGAAGAAAGGAAATTTAGCTTAAAGCATAGGAAGGGTTATTTTACAGTGAGAACAATAAAGCTGTGGAATTCTCTGCCTGTTGAGGTGGTTGGGTCAGAGTCTGTACAGACTTTTAAAAAACGACTGGATGACTTCCTGCAGACACAGAATATTAAGGGTTATAATATTTAATATGTGGGTAAAAGCTTCTTGATCCAAGGAGAAATCTGACTGCCATTCTGAGGTCAAGAAGGAATTTTTTCCCGGTATGTTGCATATTTCAGACTGGGTTTTTTGCCTTATTTTGGATCAACAGTAGTAGGTTATGTGGGAGAGGCTGAACCCGATGGACGCATGTTTTTTTTCAGCCTATATAACTATGTAACTATGTAACAGAATTGCCAGAAGCGAGTTTTTAAAGGAGAGCATCGAAAAGGGCAGTACATTAAGCAAATAGGCAGAGGGAGTAAATTCCACTTCCAGGCCCCCTAAACGCGATATCTCGTGTGCAACGTCTGACCAGAAGTTTTGAATTTTCGGGCAAGTCCACCATATGTGGACATAGTTACCTCTGGCCACTTTACACCTCCAACAGATATCAGGCAACAATGGATCCATAACATGTAAAACAGACGGGGTAAGATACCATCTCATAAACAATTTACAATTCGATTCACGAAGCGCCTGACTCCTGGACGCAAAGTATGTAAGTTCGAAAGCCCTGGACCATGCCTCAGCCGAAATATCTACTCCTAAATATGTTTCCCACTTAAGTAGCAACGGAGAATCAATTTTATAGGCCCCTCTCATTATGTATGAATAAAGATTCGAGACAATATGTCCATATCTATTCTTATCGGTACAGAAGGTCTCAAAGGGGGCCAGTGGAGGCAACCCCTCTGTCAACCACGTAGTAGAGCGAATAAAGTGACTTAGTTGGGCATATTGGAACTTCACCATAGACTTGTTTGCTATTTCTGGGGCCACCAATCGGTCTAGGGGGAGCAATCTGTCGTCTTCCACTACTGCTTCTAGCGGTATATACGGTTTTGGTAGTAACCCATCCAAAAATGTCGGGGTCAGTCCCGGTGGGAACAGGGGATTATGAGTCAAAGGTGTCAAGCGGGAAGTCAGTGTAGTCAGTCCTAACGCCACTCCATGTTTCCTCCACAGCCTTAGCAGTGTGCTCAGTAGCGGGTGTGACCGAAGCCCCAGGTTTGCCAATGGTGCCGACTGCCAGGGCAAGGAGGACAATGGCCAAGCAATTCCTGCCTGTAACACATTTTCCCAAAGCTTACCCATCGTTCCTTTGGCCAAGCCATATAGTATAGAAAAAACCACTGCTAGATAGTAAAAATAAGCATGGGGCAAGCCCAGACCACCCCTTCCCACCGGTCTTGTCAATTCACTGTAAGATATCCTCGCCCTCTTCCCCCTCCAAACATAGCCTGTAAATGTCTGTCGCAAATCAGAGAAAAATGTCTGAGGTAAAGTAATAGGAAGGGTTTGGAACAAATACAACAGTCGAGGTAATATATTCATCCGTAAGACATTGATCCTTCCCAACCATGAAATATGGGGTAAGTTCCAGTTACGTAAGTCCCCCTTGATCTGTTGCAACAGAGAAACGTAATTCAACTGAAATAATTTGTCTAGGTCCAACGATAAGCGTATTCCTAAATATTTAAGTCCCTCCGGAACCCACCGCATTCCATAGGTATGACGAATACTCTCAGTCACGACTCGTGAAAGGTTTACCCCTAAAAACTCACTCTTCAGCACGTTAATTTTATATCCCGAGAAAGCTGCGAACGCATCTAATTCCGTCATCAAAGCCGACACCGATGAAAGGGGATCCGTCAAGGTGAACAACAGGTCATCCGCAAATGCGGCCACCTTGAGCTCCTGTCCCGGAACAGTTACTCCTCGAATCACCGGATTATCTCTAATCGCTTGCAATAGGGGTTCCAGATACAGCAGGAACAGGAGAGGGGACAGAGGGCACCCCTGTCGAGTCCCATTATGTATCGTCAACGGAGTCGATTGTCTGCCATTAACCCGCACTCGTGCCTGAAGGCAGTCATACAGCGCCCGCAACCACGAACACCATCGATCACCAAAACCCATCCTCTCCAACATCCGAAAAAGATAAGACCAGTCCACTTGGTCAAACGCTTTTTCAGCGTCAACCGAGAGGACTAACAAAGGCTGATCCATCCTGGAAGCATGATGGATGATGGAGACGGTACGAATAGTATTATCACGGGCTTCCCTGCCCGGTACAAAGCCCGTCTGGTCTCGGTGAATCACTGAAGTCAGGAGAGGCTTAAGTCGTAAAGCCAGTATTTTCGTAAACAATTTTAAGTCAACGTTTATTAAAGATATGGGTCTATAATTAGCGCAATCTAACGGGTCTCTATCTGGTTTCAGTATCACAGAGATAGAGGCGAGGAGCGTCGCAGGTGTAATAGGAAAGGTTTCCGAAATAGAGTTAAAAGCTTTAACAAATCTAGGGCCCAGAATAGACCCGAAAGTCCTATAATATAGCACCGTAAATCCGTCAGGGCCCGGGGTCTTACCCAAGGGCGTTAATTTTAAAGCCTCCGTAAATTCCTCTAATGTAAGCGGGTTATCTAATTGTCGGCTAACATTACGCGGTAAAGTAGTTTTAATCGTCTTAGCCAAAAACGAGTCCACTATATGCTCAGGGACCCTACTCTCATCAATATTATATAAAGTTTGGTAATAAGCATGGAAGGCTTCCGCAATGTCTCGGGTCGTATTGACCTCGGATCCCGTGCTAGTACGCAGTTTCGGGATAAAAGTAGCTTGATATCGTTTCTTCAGAGCACGTGCAAGTAGCCTGCCACATTTATTCCCTTGGGTGTAGTAAGCATATTTCGTCAGTGTAAGGGCCCATGCCACCTGTGCATTCGTTAATTTAGCTAAGTCAGCTCTTAAGAGAACTAATCGTCGGAATGATTCAGGATCTAGATCAGATTTATGCGTCAGTTCTAAGGCCGCGATCTCCCTCAGCAATTCCTCCGTTCTGGCGGTCCTTTCCTTCTTGCGCCTGGAGCCCAACTGGATAAAGGCACCTCTCAACACACACTTGTGAGCCTCCCAAACCGTCGCGGGTGTTACATCATCCGTGTCATTTTCAAGGAAGCAACTCTCTAAGGAGGCAGTCACCTCCGCTCGCGTCATGGGATCAGATAGCAATGACTCATTCAAACGCCAGGCATTCTCCGTTCGCACTAAATTAGGTAGGGCTAAAGATAACAGAAGGGGTGCATGGTCCAACCATGTTATGGGTCCTATTTTGCAACTGCGTACCATTTCCAAAGCCCTATGTTCCACAAAAAAATAGTGTATTCTAGAATACTTCTTAAAGGCATGTGAATAAAATGTGTAGTCCTTTATTGCTGGTTTACTGAGACGCCAACAATCTATCAGACGGTCCGCTGACAAGAGTTTACGAAATTGGACCCGTAGAGAGGGAACAGACGATCCCCCACCCTGGACACAATCTGCCGGCATATCTAACGAAACATTGCAATCACCCACTAAGACCACAAAACCTTCCTGAAACTCGGACAAACGTCGTAACACTTTTTGGAGACATTTGGTTTGCAAGCAGATCGGCAGGTAAACATTTACAAAAGTTAACTTAGTATTGCCCAACATCCCTTTAACCATCAAAAATCGACCTTGCGGGTCCGTTACCACATCTTGCAGAGTAAAAGGCACATGTCGCGCAAATAGAATGGCAACCCCCCTAGATTTTGTCTCCCCAAAATTGCTAAAATAGCCCGTCGGATAGCGAGCATTGCGAAACCCTGGTGCGGAACCCTCTCTAAAATGTGTTTCCTGAACAAAAATAACATCACCTTTCAACCTCTGGAATTCTGCAAGAGCCTTCGAGCGTTTGGCAGGCATATTAAGACCTCGGACATTCATAGAAATCAAATTTAAATTAGCCATTTAAACTAGTGAGAGAGGAGGGCGTCAGAGCCCGGGACCCGCCCATACCCCCTAGTAGCATAGCAAATAGTACGAGTGATCACCAAAAAAAAAATCTAAAAACAAACAACAATAACAACACAAAACTAGAAAAAAATTTAGGTAGTGTAGACCTCTGATGGTGGGAAAACCCATCAGAGGACATAAAAAAAAACACAACTCAGGAGGCGGCCGAGAAAGTCTCAGAATTTTCCAAAAATTCTGGGTGCCGAGCAAGAGTCTCATCCGACTGTCTCGGTTGCCGGACCCAAGCGCATTCAATCAAAAATTTTTTTGCAAGGGGGCAGAAAATATCAAAAAAGCGTATAAACTTTCAAATGACGATGGCAGCAAAAGCAAGGGCTTCCCTCATGGTTCTGGATCAGGCTCAGAAGGGGCTTGCCTTTATGTTTTTTTTTCACCTGTCGAGTCCAGCGGGGTCGCTGTGGGAAGGGTAGAGTGTCAGATGGCAACGGCGAACCATACCAGACTTGGATGTCGACTTCTGGGAGTCCAAAAACACGCACAAAGTCCGGAATGTCCTCAGGACATGCAACAGAATGAACTTGGTTGTTATGCGTCACCTGTAAAGATAGTGGGAATCCCCATCGGTAACGAATATCACGTTCCTGGAGAGCTTCAGTTAACGGTTTCAGAGCCCTCCGTGCCTGTAAAGTGGTCCAGGAGACATCTTGGAAGAAAAGTATCACTTGACCGTCCACTTTAATACCCGAAGTTTTGCGTGCTGCTCTGAGAATTTCCTCTTTCAGTGTAAAATCTTGCAAGCGACAGATAATATCACGAGGTGCGTCATTTTGTGATCCCCTCGGCCGCAGTGCACGGTGAGCTCTATCCAGAACTAATATTTCCTCTCCAGATCGACCCAGTATATCATTAAACAGACCACGGAGTAGCTCTTTAACATCTTCCTTGCCAGAGTCTGCTTCCGGGTAACCCTTTATGCGGAGATTGTTTCGTCTGCCTCTATTATCAACATCATCCAGATGTCTATGCAGCGTGGCCAGCTGTTTAGCTTGCGTTAGCATTTGACCATTTAAACGTTCCACATGAGAAAATAACGCATCTCTGTCCTCTTCCAAGTCCACTACGCGGCCTCCCAACTGCTTCAAATCAGACCCCAGTTCATCAAATTTAGCATTAAAATTGCGCTCCATTTGAGTAAACTGAGCAGCTAAATCCGTTTTGGTCGGCAAACTCTGTAATAAGGCCCACAGTTCGTGGTCCATATCGCTCCCTTTTATTGCTGAATCTAATCGTGGCGGGGAGGCCTCCTGATCTGAGTCGCCGGGCGCCATTTTGGATCCCTTACCGGAGATCCGCGGCTGAGATGTATCTCCCAAGAACGGTAAAATGGAGGATCGGCGTTGGGTCCCGGCAGTCCCCGAGAGTCCTGGGGTAGTAAGTGTCTTTTTCCGCTGTGCCATTGCTGTTATTTCTGCCCCGAAATGACAATCTGTGCACTCGGGCCTGGGAGCTCAGCACTCTCACATCCAGCTCTCTCTGTGTTCCGGCCACGCCTCCACCCTGATAGTATTATTGAATCATTGTGCTGGCTCACTTTAGCCTACACTCTCTTCAGTAGTTCAGGCTCATAAAAGGTTAAGCTATAGTGAGCCAGCACAATGAGTCAATAATACTATCAGGGATATTCAGAGAGAGGTGAAAACCTTGAGAATTGGCAGGAGAATGAACAAATAGCTAATTTGGAAATTTTCACTTCTCCAGTCATTCTCCTGCTTTTCACCTCTCTCTGAATGAATAACCCTGTATGAAAACAAGTCTAGGTACAAGGACCTAGGACTGTAGATTCTTCATTTCAGAAGTCTTTGCCAATGCAATTTAGAAGGCATATTGTTAAATAATTGTTCTGTATAAAGGAGCAAGAGGTCTGTGGGAACATAATCGGCTTCCAGACAGTCCTTACCCACAGTGTCTGTCTTTCTGATGTACTAAATGCCTGAAGCCTCCTCTTTGGGAGCTAGAAGGTTTTCTGGCTGTTTTGCATTTGTATATCTGGCTCTGATACTAGCCAGTGCCTCACCAGCCACTGACCTCACCGCACGTCACTGCCCCAGATAGCTGGCAGTGAGAAGACACAGATTACAATTCCTAGATATCTGCTAGAAGTCTGTGAGACCAATAGCTGGCAGTGAGAAGACACAGATTACAATTCCCAGATATCTGCTAGAAGTCTGTGTGACCCCAATAGCTGGCAGTGAGAAGACACAGATTACAATTCCCAGATATCTCATAGAAGTTTGTGGGACCCCCTGATAGCTGGCAGTGAGAAAACACAGATTACAATTCCCAGATATCTGCTAGAAATCTGTGAGACCCCAATAGCTGGCAGTGAGAAGACACAGATTACAATTCCCAGATATCTGCTAGAAATATGTGAGACCCCCAGATAGCTGGCAGTGAGAAGACACAGATTACAATTCACAGATATCTGCTAGAAATATGTGAGACCCCCAGATAGCTGGCAGTGAGAAGACACAGATTACAATTCACAGAAATCTGCTAGACGTTTGTGAGACACACTGAAAGAACAATCTCCTCTCACTCCTGCAAAGAAAAACACGTACTGGGGCTGCGGGGAAGCCCTATATAGTGTGCTGTGGGACTTAGCTCTGTGAGCCCATGACTGGGCAAAATTTGCGCAATCAGGACACGGCGCCCTGATTGGCATAGTCTTGGACCTGAAATGTGGTCAGGTGCAAGGCTGTAGCCAATTACAACCTTCAGGCCAGTGGAAAAGTGCATTGTGGTCCATTGTGGTGCATTGTGGGCGCACACGTGGCGAACACGCGGAGATGTTCACCGAACGGGCAATGTTCGAATCGAACCGCCAGCCCATCCCTAGTGGTGATCTCCATTAAACACTGACTGGACACTACGGTAAAATCAACACTAGACATCATAGACTGCAACACCAATGATATCTACTCTATATAACGTTGGAGTGGAAACACTGGCAACACCACTAGACAACGTCAACTGAAACTACAGTGGTAGTTCCTTGTGTAGTTTCAGCGTGTTTGATCCAACCTTAGTTCCATGAACTTTGCCAAACTAAATCAATCGAGCTTTCAATGCAAGAACTGTGCTTGGTGAATAACCCCTAATGTGTTCTCCGTTTCACAATGCTGCACATTAAGACTCATTTACACCCTTCTTCATGGAAGATGGAGACAAATGATAGAGGATATGGTGCAAGTTGAGTTTAACTGTATTGCGGAACATTTGATCTGTTATAATGTTGGAAATAACCCTCAATATACACTATATTGCCAAAAGTATTCGCTCATCTGCCTTGACTCGCATATGGATGGGTGAGCGAATACTTTTGGCAATATAGTGTATGTTGCCTCTCGGGACGTCCTAATAACAAACAAAAAATACTGCATCGGGAGTCCTTTGATTAACAACCCCCCCCATTGATCCACAGAAATATTTTGATACTGGATACCTTTACATTACTAATCTTGAACGCATGATTGGACATTGTATTAATACAGGGGTGGTGAACCATGGCCCTCCAGATGTTTCGGAACTACAGCTCCCATGATATTCGGTCACTCATTATATCGACAGAACTGTGTGAGAAATGTAGTTCCGAAACATCTTGAGGGCCAAGGTTGAGCGCCCCTGTATTATGAGTTCGTTTTATGCCAAGTGTGCCTGGAAATAAATCTTTTCCATTTCTCATACGTGCGTCAGTCGAGCCGAAGAAGTTACATCAGACGTTCTTGTTGTAACATTCACAGCAGTAAATTGGCTGCCGATTTATTTTTGTACATTTAATGGATTGTTACTTCTTCACACATATGAAAGACAGTTGTTTTTTTTCTTAGTTATGCAAAATTGAGTACCACAGAACATTCCAAGAAAGCATAGCGTTGGTCTTTCTGCTATGAATCAATGTTTACATATACATATACAGTAACAGTTTGTTGTACGATAACAGTAAGTATGTTGCAACCTAACTGGATGTGTCCAGAAACTTGAGGAATTGACTATTAAATATTAGAAGTAAAAACACTGACTTTTAAGGTGATGTTTATGACACAGAACCTGTTGTATAAGTGCCTCTGGGTACTCTTTGTGTGCAACGCATGTCATATTCGTGGATGGCACTGAACTGTATCTAATGAACCTGCATGGTCAATGACCTCAGTGCATTAACCTAGCTCTAAAAATTGCACCGCTAGGTTTGTGTATACATTTAACAAGTAGTTGGTATTTATAAGCACCGTCGAAAAACCCTTCACTTTGAGAGTTCTCATCTAGTTTACAAATGCTTCATGGATAAATAATTGCATGAATACAGTATACACACACGTCACTTACATGACATATAAAAAGATAACTGAGATAAACTAGCGCTAACGTTGGGTGTGTGCTTTCTGTAAATGTAAGACTGAGTAATGGTTGGCTTCTATTGTGTGTAAATATTACAGTGCATTTATAAAAAAAAAAACTTTCAAAAGTTACTAGCACCAATAATGTTATTATAAAAGGTCTTATGGAAGTTAAAAGGGTGAAAAAAAGCAAATAAACCAGAGAAGTCCATCGGGGGGGAATGGAATAAGTGAATGTACCTCTGCTGAAAGGATTTGATTTCTCAGCATCAATGGTCAACTTTCCAATGAAGAGTTCCCAAGTTTAAATTCAGCATATGGAGCATATCAAGGCAGCTCAGTTACATATTATATAAGAAGCCTGAGAAAGTGGTTGTTTCGAGCTGGGGGGTATTGGTCCTGTACCTTGCATATGTCATGAGAAGAAAGTGCTTTTTTTAAAAAAAAATCATATAAAAAATATTTATGATGGTTTGTACCTACTCTATGGGAAATCAGTGAGGAGAAAACATTCATGTCTACCTATCGATCTTTGGTTTCTTTTGGTTGGCTTTTGGATTAATGGAGCAGAATTTGAATCTTCATTTTCAGTACATCACCCAGTTCACCACTGAGGTAGTCTCTGTCATGTTTGTCTTCAAGCTGGATAAGCTCCTTCTCTTTATACAGAGGGACGCTGCTAATTTGTAGGGAGTAAACGCCTGCTGGTGGTTTCTTCTTGGCCAAGTGAAGGTAACTTACTCCTTCCTTTTGTTTAATCCTAAAGAGGCCTTCTTCATTTCCAGAGTCTATTAGGTATCTGTTGTGATTTGTGAGGGTAGTGAGGGCAGGGGTGAGTTCCAGAATTCGCTCTCTAGTGTCCAGACTAGATATGTTGAAGGAAAGAATGACTGTTTTCTCAATATCCCAACTTGCAAGACTAACTGGGGCTTCCATCTGTAGTTCCTCCTGTAAAAAAAACCAAATGCGGTGTAAAAATAACTTTCTTAGCCACAAAATAACCTTTTTTCAAGAGCCATTTACATGACCATATGACAGTAAACATATTCTGGGAACTGAAATTTCACTCCAGCATCAAGGACTTGGAAATTGTGAGTTTTTTTGAACCATGTAAATATTCCAAAATACCAAGTAAATAACGTCTTTTCACGATACTGGATGTGCCGTTGCATAACTTACATGACTGCTGGCAAAACAGCAGCTTGACAATAGAATATGACCTATATATTGAAGCAGATTAAAAACGGACACTCTAGGAACTCTGACCATTCAATGCCAATTTACCGTCTGCAGGTAGCCCCAAAAGGGCTGATTCAGTCCTCCTCAGAGCAAGGCAGAATTAGCCCTGCCCATAAATCTTAGCACAAGGAGTCGTAATCAGGCTTCCTGGATAAAGGTCAGGAATGGACACTAGTTAATGTCTCTCAATGCACCCCTAGGTCACAGGACACCTGCAGCTGGAGCGGAAGCCGCACCTTGTCACTTCCAGGAAGCTTAGTGAATGTTAGTTTTACACAGACTGAGGCTAATGTCAGATGAAGGCAGTCTGAGCGCACTCTGCGTCCGTGCATAACGGACGTATGTACTGACGGACGATACTGTAGACACCACACGGTCCGTTTTTTTTTGACGGATGTAGAAAAAAAGGGAAATAAGGGAAGCAAAATTAATTATAATTAAATGACAGGAACAGTCAGCCAGACCAAAAAACCTTCTGAGTGTCAACGTTATGGACGTTACAAATGTGCTGCGGCTGACGTCTCGCCATCACGCACACAGGCCGCTACGCAGACGCGGCACAATCTGGGCATCCGACGTAGCACTTATACGTCGAGGCCTGAATGGTGTCCGTTGCCACCTGCGTGGTGCGTACTTCGTGTGTGGGTCTCTATTGATCACAAATCAATGCTACGACGGACGTTAAACTGTGCGGCACCACGGACGTGATGACTGCGTTCGTCTGACGCTAGTCTGAAGGGTTAAAACAGCAGGCGGGTCCAGGGAGGGACAGGAGATTTTATTGTTTAACCCCTCTCTGCCCCATCTCCATTTTAACATAAGTGTATCCCTTGTTATAATTTTATGAATGCAATTAGCACACAAATAATGTTACCCTATCAATGCAATGCATCCCCCTAATGGTTGTCTTATTAAGCATTATTTTGCTACAACATACCACAAATTGTTGTTACTAAGAGTAAAGTGTGTTAGATTTACCTCTGCATCATCTGAGGTGGTGCTGTTTGTGCTCCTGCGTTTCCTGCCTCTCTTGGGGTAACCATTGATTTTACAGTCATAGCAAGCTTCAGGAGAAAGAGAATTGTCATCTATTTCTCCGCTGACTGCAGGATCTTGGCCTCTGCTGAATCCTGCTCCTGTAACACAATGTCTAACAGAAAAAAAGAAAAACACCAGTTTCAGCAACAACACATTTAATATAGTCTGGAAAAAACCCGTCACATAGCATTGAATTCACTTAGGATGCCACTGATGATCTAACAAGTCAAATGATTTGAAGCCATTTCAAAATGAGTTTAAAGAAAAAAAAATCCCTCCCCAACTAGAAAGATGTTCATTCACGTCTTTTAAAATCAACATGTTTTGGGGAATGATATTAATGTTTATGAGTATTTATTCATTTTCGATGCACAACCCTGATTTACTTTTACTGCAACTATCCAAAAATGTTTCCTGGAGTTTCAAACAGTTACATTGGGAATAGTAATTTTTTGATAATCTGAAATAAAACATAACACTTATTTGAAACAAGAGATTTGTATTAAAAATTAAACTTCGGGTTATTAAACAAAATAGCATTTTTGCATTAAATAATGTATATGTGCTCATTATAAATTTTTCTCATATTGGTTTACCCTTTAAAAGAAATATTGCTGAGTTGAAAGGTTCTAAATGCTAGCAGGTGTCCCTTATATTGCACAATTTCACATGGGGTCTGTGTTATTAGCATACAGGCAGAAATGGCTTTGTGTCAAACATAAAACATGTGATAAGATAGATAATAAAATGGTCAGATCTCCTGCTTATGGGGGTTTGTAGTGATCATAATGAGGTTATTAGCAATGCAACTTCAAAAAATACCAATAGAATATGAAATAAAATCTGTGTCATAATGCCTGTGTATGGAGATTACAGTAACACCTTGTATCTGTACTTTACTGGGATTTTCACCCATTACCCATTACAACCAGCTGAATCATATCCCAGTAGAGCAGTGAGTGACCCCAGAGCACTCCCTGTATTCTGCCCTCTCCCTGACTGCAGTAATGTTGCAGAAAGTTTGTGGAGTTTTCAGTTACACTAAGGGTTAGAGCTGCTCTTTGCAGCTTCTTTACAGTAATACTGGGTGATAAAAGTGAGCTCTCACTGGGAATTGAATTACTCTGCAGGAGACACACTAATCTTGCATTGAAAAGTGCAATGGGTTTTATATGCTATTATTTATTTACTCATTGAAGTTAAAATGACACTATTATTTTTTACTGTATTGCAATGCACAATGGAGCTTACAGGTTTATGACAGTGAAAGGGTTACAGAGATGAGCACAGAACATTCCTTTACTGTTTGGCAGTTAAGATAAGGCTAGGGTCAGACGAAAGCAGTTTTAACGTGCGTTTAGACGCACGAAATCACGGCCGTGCTAGCAGCAAATGACGTCCAATGCCGGGGAACACACGAAGTACGGCTGCACGAAAGTTCGTCCGCGCAACGCAAGTGGCAAACGAACGCATTTTTTCTAGAACGTCAAACCTCTAGTACGGACGTACAGAGTGCGCTGCGTCCGCTAGAGGCGTGTGTGCGTGATTGGGAGACGTCAGACGCTGCTAATGTCCGGCCAACATAACGTCCAGACACAAAAAGGATTTTATTGATGATCCGTACAAAATCACGGACGAAAAGGCGCATCGTATGACCGCTATCGCGTATTCCGTGAAAAAATGCGTCCATTCGTTCGAACGCACTTTTTCACAGACAACGCGAAAAATGCGTTAGTCTGACCCTAGCCTTAGGGTTAGAATATGTTTTTAGAAAATAGGCTCATAAAAACCTTGTCTTAAAAATGACTGGTTATCTTGCGCTAGGGGTGCAACAGTGTACCAGTATATTGTAAATATATATATATATATATATATATATATATGTCCCCTGTGAGTATATTCTAAAACCCTTTCAGTATAGAGTAAAAGTACTTTCAAAATTTACCCTTGTCCTATTCGGAAGTAGCCAGGAGGGCATCCACAGACGTAACCACCTTCTGTGTTAGAGCAACCATAGCTACAGGGAGCTTGAGAAGAGCTGCACTCATTGACATCTTGGCAGGAACCGGCAAACTGTTCAAAGTGAAATCCCGTTGGACAGATACACTTAAAACTGCCCAAAGTGTTATGGCAAGAGGCTCCTCCACAGGTCTGACTGTTCATACACTCATTCTCATCTGGGGAGGGAAAAAACAGTATTGAACAAAATACGTACTGTAACATTTCAAGAAAACCAAAAACTCAAACTCTTCTTAACTCTTAGACCTGGAAGCTGAGTGTTGTTTGATACACGACCGGTGCTCATTAAAAAAGAATTTGCAGTGTTTGGTTGAATTTTGTGCGGTTTTTTATAGAATGTAATATCTCCATGTTTGTACAAGTTACATTGCTACATAGTTACACAGGCTGAATAAAGACATGCATCCATCAAGTTCATCCTTTCACACATCATCTATTGCTGAAAGAAGGCAAAAATCCTCGTCTGAAGCGCTCGCCAATATTCAACTTACAGGGAAAAATTCCTTCCTCACCCCAGATAAAGGTCCGATTTTTCTTTGGATCAAGCAGCTTTTATCCACATATTTTAATACTTTTATTACCCACCACCATCCCAATCACACCAGGAGCTCTAATCCATAGTTGGTGGTAATGTAGCGTCTCGATCTGTAATCATTAGCTAGGAGAAGTAAGTTTAACGTCTGGCATTGATATTCCAATCTTGTCATGGATCACGCCGTCGCCGCTGTGGTAAGAAGGCCAAAGGCGGTACTGCACCCTCCTGTTCTTTCCCTGAAGTTGTGTGCTAACATCAGGTGCTGCCAATCATAGGCCAGTGGTTCCCTTCATAAGAGTAGAGCACCCATGATCCAGTACTCCATTGTCTTAACTTCCTGGTAGCATTTCTCCTGAGACCTGCTCCCTTCCTATGTTCCTTCCCTTTCATGTGGATTACCCGTGTACCGACTTGCTTATGGACATTAACCACAATTGCCAGTTGCCTACCCTGACCTTTTGCATGGACTTTACTACAAATATTGCACTCTGCCTACAAGCCTCCAGTGCCCTCTGCCTCCAAGCCTCCAGTGCCCTCTGCCTCCAAGCCTCCAGTGCTCTCTGCCTCCAAGCTTCCAGTGCTCTCTGCCTCCAATGCCCTCTGCCTTCAAGCCTCCAGTGCCCTCTGCCTCCAAGCTTCCAGTGCTCTCTGCCTCCAAGCTCCAGTGCTCTCTGCCTCCAAGCTTCCAGTGCTCTCTGCCTCCAATGCCCTCTGCCTTCAAGCCTCCAGTGCCCTCTGCCTCCAAGCCTCCAGTGCTCTCTGCCTCCAAGCTTCCAGTGCTCTCTGCCTCCAATGCCCTCTGCCTCCAAGCCTCCAGTGCCCTCTGCCTCCAAGCCTCCAGTGCTCTCTGCCTCCAAGCCTCCAGTGCCCTCTGCCTCCAAGCCTCCAGTGCCCTCTGCCTCCAAGCCTCCAGTGCTCTCTGTCTCCAAGCCTCCAGTGCCCTCTGCCTCCAAGCCTCCAGTGCTCTCTGTCTCCAAGCCTCCAGTGCCCTCTACCTCCAAGCCTCCAGTGCTCTCTGCCTCGAAGCTTCCAGTGCCCTCTGTTTCCTGTCTCATGTCTTATGTAAGTCTCCTGCTGTGTTTTCCCTCAGTGTCTCCCTGTGTCTTGTTCCTCCCTGCATTGCCTCTTCAGTCATCTCCATTCCTGCCCCGTCCATATTTCTGTTGTTTATAATAAACCCCCTTATTACTTTACTTACGTGCCTCAGCTTGTATTATCACTGCATATTGAGTTATTCCCCTCTACCAGGGTCGTGACAAATCTTGACGTTACACTCGGGTGAAAATGTTTTGCGCATTGCAGCTTGAACGAGCTTCCTATACTTAAACGTTTCCTATATCTAACAAAGTGAGCGCAATTTTTAAAGTTTCGATAAGTGAGGTATTACAAAGTGCTGGGGTACAGTACCGTCAGGACGCGTAAGGCATCATTTTAGAGTCCAAAAAACTGGTGTTAATTGATTCTGCAAATGCAAAATCATTTAAAATCTCCTTTAAACGCCCCCATTAAATCCCAAACTCACCGCTCATCCCACAGCGAGGAGGGTGGCCCGATCCACCATGTCTTCTGGCCGCAAGCAGAGTGAGACTGGCCCCAAGCAGTTCCCAGTCTTCCTCCGCAATCATTCCATAACCTCTCGAGAGCGAGATCACGCAGCCCTCTATGGAATCCTATGGACTCTGGGAGGCGATACGCGCAGTTGTGCAGAAGCGCAACCGAGAGTGACACTGCGGTAAGCGTTACGTTCCGGGGCGAGGTGCTGAGCTAGCACCTTCCCACGTTAACATGGGGTCACTAAGGGGAAATCTGCAGAAGGATATTTTCCCCGTTAGGGCCCCAGGTTAGGTATGGAATTACTCACTCGTAGCATCAAATTGGTGCTCAAAAAGCTTTTGGTGCTTTTCAGACGAGGGATGCTCAACCTATAGGCTTGTAGAAAATGTGCACAAAGACAAAATGCACTATTTCATCAAAATAAAGAATTCAGGTAACACATTTCGTTCTCACTGTTCTTGCAACCTAAATGTATTCATTTTAGTTAAGGTCTAATCATAATTTAACATCTAGACTATCAGGGTTATTCAAAGAGAATCGAAAAGCCACCGCACGTTCGGTGACTTTTCGTTCTCTTCAATTCTGTGCGATTTGCCGATCCCATTTCTGCGACCCTGCGGTGTATTCAGCAAGCACCACAGGGCCGTCGTAGTGCAGGGAAAAGCCACAGAAAATCTGACGAAAACTCACCGCAAAACCTGGCGAACGCACACCGAAACCCACAAAAACATCTGGATTAACCCCGTCGAACACGCCGGAGAAACTCGAGCAGGAGCCGATCAGAGTGCAGAGCAGCTGCCGGAAAAAGCCGACACCGCAGACGAATGGAGTGAACAAAACAAAAAAAAACAGTACGCTTGTTTGAAAAGTGAAACGCTGTTTGCAGAGAAACTACAGAACGAAAATGTCTGATATTTACATATAAGATCCAATGAATGATAATAAAAAGGGCTGTTACAGAAAAAAGAGAAAACGATTTAAAAAAGACAAACGGAAAAAACAATCCCGAAAAATGCCTAAAAGATCCAAAAAAATCTAAAAATAAAGAGACTCTTTACTGCAGAATATTATAGTAAACGGTTTATTAGATATTGAATTAAAACGGGAATATTTTTAACATTGAAGCCTATGGGATTCGCCTGAATAAATTCTGCCGAATTAAACCACCGAATGGCAGGGCAATTCTGCAACTTTTCACTGCTGGTTTGTGTTCTCTGAATAGCCGAAGCATTGCTTCTCTATGGGGATTCACTGCCCTCGAACAGGCACCGAACAGGCACCGTATGTGCAGGCAATTCGCCAACATTTGACGAACTGTCTGCTCTCTGAATAGCCGAATGGCCAGGAAAGGTAACCATACGCTGAATTTCAGCGTTTGCTTACCTTTCGGCCTCAATTCGGATCTCTTTTCCATCTACACCTCCTCTCTGGACAAAATCATCAACAGCTTTGGCTTTAATTACCACCTCTACGCTGATGACACTCAGATCTACCTCTCTACCCCTGATCTCTCTCCCCCTGTCCTTTCAAAAGTCAGTGACTGTTTATCTGGCATCTCCTCCTGGATGGCCTCCCACCACCTAAAGACTAACATGTCAAAGACTGAACTCCTACTTATTCCTCCCTCCAATGCCTCCCCACCTCCTGATTTCTCTATCACGGTGGAGGGTATCACCATCTCCCCATCAAACCAAGTTCGCTGCCTTGGAGTTACACTTGACTCTGCTCTTTCCTTCATCCCCCACATCAAGTCTCTTTCCTCCTCCTGCTGATACCAACTGTGTAATATTTCCAGAATTCGGCCATTTCTTACCGCTGTCACCACAAAACAACTCATACACGCCCTGGTAATCTCCCGACTCGACTATTGCAATAATCTCTTATCTGGCCTCCCTCTGTCCCGCCTCTCCCCCTACAATCCATCCTGAACGCCTCCGCCAGGCTAATTCACCTCACCCGCCGCTCTGTCTCTGCCGCTCCCCTCTGCGAGTCCCTTCACTGGCTCCCCATCCACTGCAGAATTAAGTTCAAAATCCTTATCCTTACCTACAAAACCCTCACTAACTCAGCGCCCCACTACCTGTCCTCACTAATCACCAAATACACCCCAGCCTGCTCCCTAAGGTCAAACAGTGACCTGCGCCTAGCTTCTCCCGCATCACCTCTTCCCATGATAGACTGCAGGATTTCTCACGCGCAGCCCCCACTCTCTGGAACGCTCTCCCTCGTACTGTCAGACTTTCCCCTAACTTCTCTTCCTTCAAACGCTCCCTTAAAACATTCCTATTTAGGGAAGCCTACCACCCAACTCACTGACACAACCATCAATCACTCTCACCTTACAGTCCTCTCCTCCTGTTTCCAACCCCAACCCTCCCAGATTGTGAGTTCCTACGGGAATAGGGCCTCATCTCCTCCTGTACTGTTTGTCAAATGTTGTTCAATGTATTGTAACCCTGTCTATACTGTGCTTATTGTACAGCGCTGCGGAATATGCTGGCGCTTTATAAATAAAGAATAATAATAATAATAATAATCTCTTTGAATAACCGTGTATGAGTTTAACTACAACATGAGACTAGCATTTCTAGCCGCTTGCCACACAGAGGACACATTTTATTTGCAGGGTTTTATGATGCCAGCTGGTATATAAGAAACTGTGGGTCATCAGTCATGATTCCTGACACTCAAAGACATTTGGACGCATATACAGACTGAGGCAATGCTACTAGAACAAAAACCGCTAAATACCACCCCTTTGTGCCAAAATCAGATTCTTCAAGTTTCATGTAAAAAATTAATTCCTTAAGTCACAACACATCAGCATGAAAAGTTGCTCCTCGTTTTGAATGAAGAAAGGGTTTAAAATTATTCAGATTATAAAGGCTTAATAAATCACATTACATAAAATTCATGTAGCCGCTGATTAGTTCTTTTATGTGTTGAAACTATAATGGAAAAATGTCTAGACAGTTTATTAAAGGTTTCTGAATGTGGCAGGTTTTAGACTACAAATTGAAATCTGGCACCTGCTTAACTTCATCCTAAAAAGACAATGAAAGAGATTTGTGTGATTCTTAACCCTTTCGCTGCTGAGGCATTTCCCGCCTCTGTGCTGAGCTCATTTTTACCGATTTTGCTCATCATGTTTAAACGTGTTTTGAAGGCTTATTTTAGTATATGACCCAGACATATTATATATCGTTCTTTCCGTCAGATTCGGCAGATTCATAATTTGTCATTATTATATGTATACGTCATGTCCTGTCTGTATATTATAACAAAAAATTCAATAAAATATGAATTTTCAATAATTTACAACGTGTAAAGTGTTTTTTTTCCACATTTTAACATGCGAGCAATTGCGGTTATATTTTGTATGGGGTGTGCTTGTTAAAAAAATTAGAGATGGGGTCTCGTTACATTTTTTTTTGGGGAAAATTACACGATTTTTAACAAACGCACCGCATACAAAAATCGTTAGTGCAGCATCATTGTTCACATTATAATTGAAATGGGAACAATATTGCTGCATTAACGAACCAAAAAATTTTTTAAAATATTTTTTTTATTTTTATTTTTTATTTTTTTAAAAAAAACTTTTTTCATACACATGTTTGGTATCGTTGGAACGGCCATGCTCTGGCCGATCCAACAATATCAAACATTAACCCCTAACTGCCACGGATCGGGAGATAGGGGGTTCATTGGAACCCCCATCTCCACCATTGGTGGCAGTTAGGGGTTAACTCCAGGACTGGAGTCATCGTGCACGATGATGCCAGTCCTCAGTGATATATTTTCACTGATATTTTTCACCAGAGACTATCTGAGGACACTTACTGAGGAAGCCGGTATACGAAAACGCGTTTTAAGTGATCCCCTTTTACGATTACTTTTTAAATAACTTTTTTAATTATGCATACCATATGGTCTATTTTTATATGAATTTATAGGAATACATTTTTGAATATAGTAGCATATCGTCCTGCTGCATATTTATTACTTTAGCACCTGTCTATATAAGGTTTGCTCCCTCCCCTCCCTGAAATTTATATAGCACCTCCATATACCATCGAATGAGCTAATGAATAAACGAGTCACCATTGGGGGGGGGGGAAGCTAACTCCAGAGGATTTGCCAAGGAGGAAAGGAGGAAGATAAAGATACCATCATTACTAATATAAGTATTCTGATTTCTCTATTTTTTGGAATTTGTTTGAATTTTTTGAGTGTTTTCAGTGTTAAGAGGAAAAAAAAACATACTCAATATTTTTTACCCACTGTTCACTTACAATTGTATCATACATATTGTATTCTAAAACAATGTTCTAATATACAAGGTGCGCCAGGAATTTATGTTTTGTTCCTTTTAATCATTTTTAAGAATGCAATAAATGTAAGAAGGTCTAAAAATCGATGCAACCAGAAGCTGACCACAAATATTTTCATAGACGTCGACTCACCAACGCATTGATTCCACTGGTAGTGTTGAAGGTAGCCCTGTGGACAGCTACATCTGTATCCTCCTATGATGTTCTGGCAACCATGTTGACAGCGATGGCTTCCATCACACTCATCAACATCTAAAACAAAAATAAAATAATGCCATTTATTCACACCTTTTTTGAAACTAAAAGGTTGGATGAACATCTCAAAAAATTTCTGTGCGCAACATAAATACTAGTATTAATCAACTTTATTAATTTGACTGTTGAATTTTGCAGTGAAAGTCACAATTGCCTAAAGTACACTATATTGCCAAAAGTATTCGCTCACCCATACATAAGCGAGTCAAGGCAGGTGAGCGAATACTTTTGGCAATATAGTGTATCATTTGTCCATAATATAGACTTTAATACAGGTCATATTATGTTTATAATGCAAATGTATATGACGGAATACAAACAAATCCCCTTGCAGCTCCTTCTCCAACTCTGCTCTCCAGGCTGTATTGCTATGAAATGGCAAGACACAGATCTAGACAAAAACTATAATGATTAAAACCACATAAGCAGTGGAAAAAACTATAAACGCAACATTTCCACCACCTCATTCATTAGGAAGCAACAAAGGCCAGCAATGCTCTGGCTCACCAACAAATGTATAACATCGTACTTTGGAACGCCTTGCTAGCTGAAGCCATAGCAGCTAGTTACACGTCTCACGTCCAGTAAGTAAATGCTAAGATGAATAGACTCGCCCAGGCATGTTTGTAATTAAGTATAAAGCAACTTCAATTAGTTTTATTTTTTGTGGTCATTATTTTTTTACTAATTCAGTGTTTATTAAAGATTTTGCATTGAACAAAAATAAAAAACAGGGGTAAAAGAGAAGACATAAAAAAATAAAAAACACAACAGTTTCATAAAAGCGATATCAGTATAGATCAAAGTAACAGCATAAAAATAAATAAAAATACATTTCCAAATAGCGTACTCAAAGTCATGTTATGAAACCCCAATATATAAGTTAAGCGAGCCTGGGGCGGGAGGACATATAAAAAGAGAAAATGAAAAACCCAAAGGTTAGTGATTAGATAAAATACCGTCACCACATCAGCCAGGGGCCTGTTTGTTATTATTTTAAACAGTTTTTAAAGAACTTTTTTTTGGATCTTCTAGAAATAAATTCCAGGCACCTAGCCATTCGTGGACTACCTGGAGTGCCTAATGTCCAGCCTAAATAAACACACCGTACTGGAACACTTGGTAATTAACTGTACCATTTTCTTACCACACTGCTCCGTATAAGAATAAAGCAGCCACTGACTGGCCATCGGGCGCACCTGTAGACTGTGTAACTCATGATGGGACAGAGCTAATCTGGAGCATTTTATATGACTTTACAATTTATCAGGTAGTCATTTACACAAACAACTTTTTTTTTTGAGAAAGGATTTTACCAGGAAGGATACATTGAGATTTCTCTCGTTTTCAAGTATGTCCTGGGCGGCGAGTATGTACCGTTAGGTGTCTTGCCCAAGGACACTTACTGGAGAGGTGCTCAATTAGATCCATAATACGGAAAAAATGGTGTCGCGCCTGATCTCCACTGGGGCGGCTGTAACTACCAGATGTATCCAGCCCATAAAATTTGATCCAGACCAAATATCTTATTTACAGTAATCAGTTTCTATCATTTATTATAGATAGATGTGAGATTTATTGCTTTGCAGCTTTTCTTTGCAGTCAATCTGACCAAAACTCTGGGTGGAGTAGAGGTAACATCACTGCTCTATAATCGTGGAGACTGTGGAGACACAGGCTTGAATCCCGGCAAGAGCACCTCTCCAGTAAGTGTCCTTGGGCAAGACACCTAACGGTACATACTTGCCACCCAGGACATACTTGAAAACGAGAGAAATCTCAATGTATCCTTCCTGGTAAAATCCTTTCTCAAAAAAAAAAAATATATATATATAAACCAAACCCCTGAAAAGTGGGCCATTGGGTTGGAAAGAGGACCAGAGGGACTTTGGCTGTAGAATGGCTGAGCAAAGGTCCTGCTGCTAATGAAAAACACAACAGATTTGAGCAAACGAGGAACATACTTTATTTTTGTAAAATTTTAATGTTTTTATATAATGAATTAAAATGAGCACCAGTTTAACGCTGTTCTTTTATACAGGAGGAATGAAAGATATAATCTAGGCTAAGACAACATTGGTGCCTCCAGCAGGTTTTCACGGAACATGACTTACAGTGAAGAATATTTCTTGTCAGTATAAACAATATTGATTTCTTTGCCCGACTTAAAAACTCTATGCAGCTTTGTTGTTCCTGTAATTTATGTCAGAGCTGCCATTGCCAGTTGGAGCTCCAGAAATGGTAGCCCCCTTGGGTATGTGACTGGCGAGCTCAAACTGACACAGCAAAGTTTTTATTGCTTGTGTACACAGCATCCTAGAACATGAAAATAAATGCAATTTAATGCATCTGGCAGGCAACAAATTAAACATGAAAAAACTGTTCCAGGGTTCATAAAAGATTATAGTCCCGATGGTCCACAATGACAGTTATTGTCACATTTGGAAGAATCCACATTAAACTGGGTTACTAAAGGAACCAATTAAAAAGCAGCTTGTAAAGCATTTTATGGGGACTTTCAAATTCACTCTGTTTTATACCTCCATGATTGTTGGGATGATACACTAATGAACTTAAAAGCAAGTTCTGATTTCAATTTTTAAATTTCGCAATACAATTACAAGTATTTATACAGTGGGAACAAATTCCATAGCGCTGTACAACAGGTCGGACCAAACAAGCCAAATTAACAAGTTAGACACACTGAGAAAGATACGAAAAGAGGACCTTGCTCAGGAGATAGTAATACGTTACCTTCGCAAGTTCCGCTCGTATCCAAGCTAAATCCACGTTGGCACTCACACGAATAGCTTCCTGGGGAATTTTGACAAATACCTTTTCCACCACAAAGGTTAACCTCTGAAGCGCATTCATTGTTATCTAGAATGAAAATGGAAAAAATATACATCACTAGATGAAAGGAAAACACATTAGACTTTACATTTCTCAGAAAATATAAGGTTTGAATTCATTATACACATTATTTACTTTTTTCCACTTTTTTTTAGTAAATCTTAACATCCCCATGATATGCGTTTGAAGAGCCGTTTTAACATATATTTTTAAGGCTTTTTTTATGTCTTTGAAGTAGATTATAGTATTTAATATTTTCCTTTTTTGACCAACCTTTGAACAATCAATCTTTCATAAATCATTCAATCAATCTTTTATCAATGGATTACTTACTACAAGTCATTGTTCCATTTTTCCCTTCTGAGTCAGTCGTATAGTCACCACAGCGGCTATTGAGCGGGTAAGTTTAGCAGGCCTCTGATTACAACTGACTTGGAATCAAGCCTAGTCTTTTAATATACTGCCATTCTCTCTGTATTATATCATTTTTATGATCATTCCTAACAATTTCTTTGTTAGTGTCCAGTGTTTTATTCTCCTCTTTATGATAATTGTTTTTGCACACCTTCTTGCCAAGTCACCTTTTCAAAACAAGACTCCCCTCTATAGCTGTTAACAGGCCTCTGTTTCTCCCCGGTCTCCTATTTCACACCACCCAATATTTCTTGTAACTGTTCTACACAATCCCTTTTCTTGCTTCTTCTTCTTCCATATGGGTTCCTGGTCTTCTTTTTTCCTAACTGAATCCCTATGTTTTCCATCTCTTTTCCCACCTCTGTCCACTTCTCTCCAGTCTTTTCTTTCCTTGCTTTTGTTATACCCTACATTCTGATCCTGCAAAACTGTTTCTTGATTGGAATTCCTCTATACGCCCACCATATATTCATTGCTGTCTCTTCTTCTTTCTTCTGTGTCCTAGCGTGCTCACCTTTCCCTGCCATGTTTTCACACTCACTCATCTCCACTTTATCAAACTCCTCCTCGCTTATACTGTCTTCTCCCTGTCCTGTCACCTTCTTCGCCTACTATCCTTTATTCTCCATTCATATTATAATAGTGCTGCAATGATGATATCCTTGAGGGTTGATAAATGTATCTTCGGACAGGAGAAAAGAGAAACTCACACTGAAACCCATTAAATCTTGGATTTACACAAAATAGCTAATGGTAAGGTGACATTTCCTTCGACCACACTCACCGATGCATGCAGTGTGATGCTGGATGAATCCAGGAGGACATTTACAGGTAAATCCACCCAGTGTGTTAACACAAATGAACTGACAGTTGTGCTGCTTTGTGGCACATTCATCCAGATCTGAAAAAGAAACAAACAGAAAAACATATTGAAAACCAGATATATGAAAGCACGAATACAAATATCTGTCAGGCAGATGCTGGTAACTCTACATAGACTTTATTATGCTTTTTTCACACACTCCAAACACCTTACCACCGGGCGGGTTGTGCCCAGCGGGGGGCATTAAAGCCAGCGGGTCTAGTATGCCCCACTTGAAAACTGCTATGGTGGGCTCCTCCTCCGGCCTGCCTATGTAGCTGACACACGGCGCGCGTCATTGACTGCAAGGGGAAGGCCTGAGTTAAGGCTTTACTGCCGCGGCCAACACTGCGCGACAACTGGTGAGCGGTCCTGTCATGGCCCATAGACGCCAGCGGGTGTGCTATGCCACCCTACGGCATTCAGTCCCACCCGCCATAGGAACGGCATAGTAAGCCCTGCAGAGCTAACAGGTTAATAGCACTCACACCTATACTCAATAATGGAAATATTGGCTTTAACGCTTCCGTTTTTTTAATATTCCGATAGTAGAAAATATATCATGTTCTGAGAGGGGTTGATAAATGGATCTTCGGACAGGGAAAACGAGAAACTATATCATTTTATTTGATGCATTGTGTATTATTATTGCCCTTGAAAAAGTCTATTTTTTAGACAAAACGCGATGGGCTTTTATCTGTTGAGATTTTATTTTGGAATAAAAGTTTTATTAATTTAATTGCTCATCATTCCGTTTGTTGGCGATTCCAGTACCCCTACTGGTATATTTATCAGATTCAACGGGGATTTCTCCAGAAGCTGAAGTTCCCTTATTTTTTCCTACCAAACAATTTATCCACCACCAAACATCATACCGTCTCACTCTAAGTGAAATAAATTATTTATTAGGACGTTAGGAAATAAGTGGCAGCAAAATTGACAACTTACCAACTAAAATACAACAATTTCCTAGATTTTAAATTGTAAATGAATATAACAAGGTCTGGGATTTAAAAAAAAAAAAAAACCTAATGTGTCAATGCCAACTTAGAGTACCAAACACATCAGAGTTGTGTATATATAAACAAATAGCTATGATAAAATGTATTTAAAAATTAAACAGTGCCATCTTTGGTACTAAATAAATCAGCAGTAGAAGTGAATGAGATGCAATGAATACATTTCTGAAATGTGTGCCAGAACGCTCTCATGCTTTAACAATAAAACTAATATTGCATGGTATATGTAAAAGATGAAGTATTAATGAAAACGTGATACATAAAATGTTTTATGTGAAAAAGTATTATGTTTTATGCTTAGGGATTTGAAGTATGCAATTCTGTAACCATGGCAGACGCAACAAATAATTGTCAGCAGACGGTGTGTTTTATTCCATGGTGTTTGCAATAATACGATCATTATTTGTAGATTACATGTTCTTTCTTGTATCCAGAAATCTCAAGCTATTTTTCTATTTCTGGGTAGTCATACTGTCCCATCAGATTACAATATAAATTACTGCCTAATTCATATTTTGATAAATATTTCAATTTTGACGTTTTGCAGCAGATTTTCTCTAAAAGAAGTCCATCAGGGTTATTCAGAGACAGGTGAAACTCAGGAGAATGACTGGAAAAGTGAAAATTCTACTTCAAAATAGCCAAACCAGAAAAATTCTCCCATTTATCTCACTTTACAAATCTGCTATTTGGCCTAGATTGTTCTCTTCTTCAGCCACTTCTCCTGATTTTCACCTTTCTCTGAATAACCTTGCATGTTTCTATACTATGCTAAAAACTGGAACAAAAAAGGTAAGATTTATGGTGTATAAACCACAAGAGGAATTTTGAAACTACAACACATTTACAAACCTAAAGAGCACTTCTACTGCACTGGTGCCCACTGCTTGTTATATCCCAGCATTGGTCTTAAAGATCAGTGCAATATCTCGACCCTTGATGAGGAGTTATCGCTGTATGCAGTCACCGGTAGGGATGTGCGTTTCGGGTTTTGGAATTTCGGAATTTTCACGAAATTTCCCGATTCGTGTCTTCGGATTCGGCCGAATTTCCGAATCGGATCGGACCCGAAAACCGACAGATCCGAAAAGTTTTCCAAGCCGAAACGAAAAATTTTCAGATTTTTCGAATGGACTTGAAATGTGTCAAATCGAAATTTATTTTTGCTCTATTCATGATTTCGGTTCCATTCGTGATTTCAGTTCCATTTCGGTAATTCTGGACATCGTATATTTAACTATTATCAGTTATATCGCTGATTCTGTAAATTTTGTATTTGTAAATGCGTATCACTTGTTTCTTGTGGCATTCGGGTCAGTTTAGCGTTTTTTAAATCGTTTTGTTCATTGTTTTTGTTCCTTGGCTTTCATACCATTTTAATATGATTAAATAAAGTTGTGAAATGTATATTCATAAGAAAAAAAGGATCTTTATTTAATAAAAAAAAACACGATAGAATCGCCAGAATTATCGTATCGACGGAATGAATTATCGGATCCGAAAAACAAACCAAAAATGTATTATAAAAAAAGATATAAAGTATAAAAAAAAGTAAACCATAGTAGTTTACGTCAAAACAAATAGAGTTAGACACTTGGAAACGAGGAGAACAGACGTTCCGAAAAAACGAAAATTTCCGAAATCACGAAAAGTCGATACAAAAAACGAGCAAAGTGACCCGAAAACACGAAAAATGGTCGATATTCCGAAAAAAAAAATGTACACGAAAAATGAGCCGAACCGAACCGAATCGAAACAGAAATCGGTCGAAACGAGCCGAATCGAAAATTTTAAACATCCGAACAAATCAAACCGAATCGAACCGAAAAAAAAATCGGTGCACAAGCCTAGTCACCGGTCCACTGACGGGTGCCGCCATATTTCAAACTCCATGGAGAAAGGTAACTGGTGACCGTTGTGCAATTGGCCCTCAGTGTGATGTTGACACACTAACTTGCAGTCAGCATATCAACAGTCAATCAGGCGCAGAGACAGAGCGAAGGACTTTCCTGTTGGACAGCTCCGAGTACACAACTTCCCTCCCCCCTGCTGCAGGGACGTGAGGAATATGAAAACTTTGAGAAGTAATATCTCCTTTTCTCAATGATATGGCTCATCAAAAAAATTATGACTCATACAAAGGGAGTGATTCCTTGTCAAATGAGCCCAACGTGATTGGGCATAACAGTGCCACTTCAACAAATGGAAGCGCAAAGCTGCTGGATATCTGGGATCATTGTACATATTTGCAATATTAGTCCAAATACAAACCAAAAATGAATGTTGTGTACAGGTAAATATTCTTCTCTTCGTGTGTCAGTACTGTGTCTGGTACACAAGGAAAGTGAATACATCACCTTTGCAGCTTCTTCCATCCTCCTGCAGAACGTAACCACGTGGACAAGAACACTGGAAACTTCCATCGGTGTTTTTGCAAATAAAGTTGCATGGTTTGGGAGACTGATTGCATTCATCAAGATCTGTAAAACACAAGCCATCACAAAATGACAAATTCAATATTTTATCCTTTCTACGGGCCACTCAATGGAAATACATGATGTTATCATTGTATCACTATAAGCTTTAGAAATGGCAAGTAAATTTATTTTTGGAGAATTTCTCATAATCCATTTCTTATACTCAATATTCATTTGCCTCTTGGACCCAATTACAGAATATGTTGATGAAATCATGACTTTTCTAAAGCCAATTTACTGTTTTGTTCTGAAATGGGGATAGCACAAATTAATGGCAGGCGTTAGATTTGTTCTTATAAATTTCATCTAAAGTTATTTTCTTTTGTTTTTTTTCAAGCTGGTCAGTTAGTTGAGCTCCATGCACTTTATCTACTCACCTATACAAGACGTGCCAGTTATGTCCTGAGTATAGCCTGGGTTGCAGTGACATTTGTAAGTCCCTCGTTCGTTGACACATTGTCCATTTCGACAGATGCCATGCAGCACCTCACACTCATCAATATCTGTATGAAATGACATTGAGGTAATTTTCATTAGGATTGTGCTGCTGTCAATGAATTATTCACTCAAATACATAATGTCACATGTATAAAATACAGTCTAATGAAAATAGCCCTAACAAAATACTTTGAGAGAGCAATGTATTTCTATTCAGCACCTCACTTGTTGAATTATTATACATTATTCCTACTCCTTGACGCTTAAATAGTTCAGATAACATGAGATAACAGACCAAATGGACAACTATATCCACTATATCTATGTCCAACTTATCACAAACACATTATTTTGATTTGCTAGAAACTCCTTAGGTAAATTTCAAACAAAGCTGACTTCTTTTATGCCCATCTGATATCAATAAGTAAACCATTTCCTCCCACCTGCGGATTGGATTACAAACCCATATGTATCTAGATACTCTTGGTAGGATTAAAGCTGATGTATGGGCTGTTGCCATCTTTATGGAAAACTGCAAATGAAATGTATCATATGCCTACATGAGTAATAGATGCCTCAGCCTATAGTTCATGGTTTTGTTAGAGAGGAGAAAAAAGCTACATGGTCAGGGGTGGACTGACAAATAATGGGGCCCCCGGGCAATAGGCGATCATGGGGCCCCCTTGTGCCACATCTACAGGAGGCCCCACCCATACAAAACCTTCACCTCTACAACGCAGCACCCACATTTACATTGTGCTAAAGAATTTATTTCTTAACCCATTAAAATAATTTTTTTGAAAATTGTGTGAAGAAAATCCACGTGGACCCTGCAGCGAATTGGGGAATCCATTGTGCCCCCTTTAGAAACAGATGGCCACCGCCCTGCTGCAGCAACCATCACCCACTCATTGCAGCTAAGACCACGCCACAGCACAGAATGTCCCTGTGGCAAATGTGGGAACTGTCAATCACTTTAAAAGATACTGCACATTACTAACACACTGCACATTACAGAGCTCCACAGCAATAAAACTCACTGTAATGCGCGGTGTGTATGAGCGTATCACAGAGTTCCACAACAATAAAACTCACTGTAATGTGTGGTGTGTATGAGCGTATCACAGAGCTCCACAACTATAAAACTCACTGTAATGTGCAGTGTGTATGAGCGTATTACAGAGCTCCACAGCAATAAAACTCACTGTAATTTGTGGTGTGTATGAGCGTATCACAGAGCTCCACAATAATAACACACACTAATGTGCGGTGTGCATGAGCGTATTACAAAGCAACACAGCAATAAAACTCATTTTAATGTGCAGTGTGTATGAGTGTATCACAGCACTTCACAGCAATAGAACAAAAATATTATATTTAAGTTATTATTTATTACATATATAATATATAGTATATTATTAAAATTTATTTAATTAAGGTAATTATAATATTTATATATAAAATATAAAAATATATTATTAAGAGTTATTAAAATCAATTTAACTATATCAAAATTTATATCAAAAACTACATAGTTTAGTGCAGCGGCATTGTTAACCTTATAAGGGGGAAAAAACAATGACGCTGCTTTTAGAAGAAAAAAAGGCTTTTTAAATTCATTTTTTATTTATTTATTTTAACAAACATTTACTTATTTATTAACAAAAATTACGTGACAAAGATAGTCTAATATCCTTTAGAAAGACCAGACTCTGGCCTTTCCAATGTCACCAGAACTGTTCTTATAGGAGACACGGGTCTGGAGATACATGGGTCTAAATGACCCCTGCATCTCCCATAATGAGTTTTCCCGGTCCAAGGGAAATCCAAGTTTGTGATGTCATTGCGCTCATGCGCGATGACTCCCATGGCTCGGGGGCAGTTCCACAGCATGGCTGATATCCAAGATGTCAGCCCGCTGTGGCTGCAGCCTTTGCTCGGTGCCATATCAGCACGAGCACTGCAAGGGCAAAGGAGTGTCCTCCGAGCTGGGGAGGGAATCCCCATGATGCTCCACGAACATTCCAGCACTGCAGGGGCTGCAAGGTAGACTGATGTGGCCCCATTCTGGGTCCCTCCCCCAGCCGGGACCTCAGGCACTGCCCAATGGGTCAGTCCAACCTTGTATATGGTTGTAAGTCCACAGTGAGTCCTCTAAGAGTGCTCATTACAAAAAAGCCGGAAAGAATATTTTATAAATAGATAAATGATTACTCTTTTCAGTATACAGTAATTCTGTAAAAAGGGGACGTCATTTATCGATCTATATAAGTTTAAAAGCAACACAATCCAGCATAATTCCAATACCTATTGTGAATAATAAAGACATGTGGTGGATTAAATCCAACCATGGATCTGGGCAAAAGAAAGTCAGGGAAGTGCCCTTCTATTGTTCTCTTCCATAACACACCCCTTCGACCCCAACCCAAAATCATGATATTGGTGTGACAGTATATATGTACATTTAAGGTCGTCATAATTATCAAATTAGCCCTCTGCTTTCGTAGAACTCCACAAGGCTTTGCCAGCCTACAAGATGATGAGGAGAACATGGATTACCATTGTTTAAAATCTTCCAGTCTTCTGTAATATGATTATATACTAGATGTTAATTCCTATACAAATTACAGCACAATGAAAGAAAATAGGATAACGCAATACCTTCTCCACCGGTTGTGAATCCTTTGCCATGAGGACAAAGCTTCCTGTACTGAATTGTTCCCAGAAAAGGGCAAATCTCACAGTTTATGCTCCAGCCTCTACCGGAACTACAGCAGCACTCAGACTTAGTGACTGAGTTCCTGGTGGACGAGCCCATTTGGCACATGGTATGCAGCACGTCTGTGAAGCAATAGCCCAGCCTGTTGTCTGGTAAAAATAATAGAGAGAAATGCATTGTTAGGCATTGTGGAGCATTGGGGTTCAGGGTGGTTAGAACTGTCTGTTTGAGAAATTGTGAAGTGAACTGTTGCTGATCGAATATAGAAATTCTATGTTAACAAATCAAGATGATAAAAGAACTTAATTATGAAACCAAATGTATTGTAGCTACTTAACTTAAGGGTTACTCAAGGTAAGTTTTTTCTGAAGGTGACATTATGTCCCCAAGCAAGCCAACTGATTTTGTTCTTGCTTGATTCCTTGATCTGGCTAGCAAGCCGACACACAATAAGGTCTCGCTACAGAAACGTCAATGAAAGCTTATTCATGGTTTAGCCTTTTATAAAAAATAAAATCTAAAACTTGCCTAGTTTTCCATAATTCTTTTCAAGTCTGAAGTACCTGCAGGCCAATATATAAGATACAGCAGCGCGGGCAGTTTACTACGCATCCTCTCTGATTGAACTGACTTTTATATGGACCCACCATTGCTTTTCCAATAAAAATTACAATCTTACCAAGACATTCTGTCTCTGTTGCACTCGCATTAAATCCTTCAGAGCATTCACATTTGTAGCTTCCCACAGTGTTCACACATCTTCCATTTTCGCATAAACCGGGTTTCTGACATTCATTCAGATCTTATTTGAGGAAAAAAGAGAAGAAAAACACTTTATTTTTATACACAAAATCTTACCTTCTAGCTTTCAAACATGTTTCTAGTATGCTGAAGTAAATGTTCTTAAAAAACCAAAATAACTACGTAATGCAAAAACTTAAAAGTATAAGGGCTAAATCACAATCCCTGCTTAAAACAGGGGCGGTAGAGAGAAAACACTGCGCCCGCAGTTTTCCCCCTACTGCCCCAGTTTTAACGTGGGATTACAATGCAGGCGCAAAAAATGCTGCCTGCATTGGTAGTAGGCGCTACGCCCCAGGATGCTCGCAGCAGCGCTGAGCGCAGCCACGAGCATCCACTCCATGGAGTCCATAGGACTCCGTTGAGCCAGATGCCAGCAGTCGTTGAGCCAGATGCCAGCGCAAAGCGAGATCCGGCCGGTCAACGTAGTGATACGCAGGGAGAGACTGGGGGACTTTTTCCCACAGTCTCTCCCTGCTCCCACCGGACGGAGGAGGCGGACAGAGCCGCGGTCCTCGCCGCGGGACAGGAGGTGAGTATGCAATTCTTTTTTTGTTTTTTTAGGCTGGTGTTAACGGATTCTGCAGAAGCGGAATCCGTTAACACCAAGTCCTGGCGCTGGTTAACTTTCCGCTAACCAGAGCCAGATGTTAATCAGCGTTAGGACTTTGTAATCCTAACGCTGATTAACACTTTGCGCTCCCCATGTTAAGTATAGGGAGCGCAAAGTACAGTAACCTCACTCTGCAAAGCGCAAGGTACCAAACGCAAACGGGTTACTTAACCCGTTTGCGTTTGGATTGTAATGTGCGGTAGACACCGAGGCTAACGTTAATGCTCATGCAGGTGAGCGCTAACGTTAGCAACAAGATTGTAATGTGGCCCTATATGTTTTAAGTTTGCTTTATATATTTGAAAAGAATCTGGAAATACATGAAGTTGTCCCCCCCCCCTCCCATTGTGTTAATTTTCTCTTATGGCTCTACTCTGATATAATAGGGATATTGCCTGTGGACCTGGATAATGTAAGGACCTGAGTTTCAGAGCAATACCGGGAAATGCTCCTTGCCACACGTCTCAATATGTCAATCTTGGACAACATGCTATATATGTTGCAGAAGTTCTCATATGTATATATTTTTTTTATTTTAAGTGCTGGGGTTTTTTGTAATGCCACACACACAAAGGTTGTAAGACATACAGGGTTATTCAAGAGATCTGAAAAGTCACTGCACGTTCGGTGACTTTTCGTTCTCCGCACTTCGGGGGATTCGGCGATTCCTAGTTCGCCGACCCTGCGGTGTATTCAGAAAGCACCACAGGGCCCCCGTAGTGGAAGGAATACTCGCCGCAAACCCGCTGACCACTCACCGAACACTCACTGAAAACCTGCAGAAACTGCCACAAAAACCAAGCCGAACACGCCAGAAAAAGCAGACCAGCTGGCGATCACAGCGCAGAGCAGCTGCCGGAAAAAGCCGACTAGCAGACGAACGGAGTAAAAAAAAAACAAAAAACAGTTTGCTTGAAAGTTTGAAATTTGAAACGCTGTTTGCAAAAAAACTACTGAACGAAAATGTCTGGAATTTACATATAAGAGTTCCCAGATTGTGAGTTCCTACGGGAATAGGGCCCTCATCTCCTCCTGTACTGTTTGTCAAATGTTGTTCAATGTATTGTAACCCTGTCTATACTGTGCTTATTGTACAGCGCTGCGGAATATGCTGGCGCTTTATAAATAAAGAATAATAATAATAATAATAAGAGCCAATGAATGATAATAAAAAGGTCTGTTACAGAAAAATGAAAAAACGATTTAAAAAAAATTTTGACCAAAAAATGCCTAAAAGATCCTAAAAAATCTAAAAATAAAGAGCCTTTTTACTGCAGAATAAAATGATAAACGGTTTATTAGATATTGAATTAAAAATGGGAACATTTTTAACATTGAAGCCTATGGGATTCACCTGAATAAACCTGACGAATGAAACCACCGAACGGCAGGGCACTTCACTGACATTCCTCAGCTGTTTGGTGTTCTCTGAATAGACGAACCATTGCTTCTCTATAGGGGATTTCACTGCCGTCGAACAGGCACCGTACGGGCAGACAATTCGCCAACTGCGAATTGCCTGCTCTCTAAATATGGCCCCAAAATGTCCCTGTTCGCTGAAATTCAGTGTCCGGTTACATTTTGGGGCCAGATCGTTTCTCTGAATAACCCTGATAGTTATTATAAGCACCTGACATGTTTGCCTACATATATATACATAGCAGTCAAAACGGTTGCATTCATCCTATACTAACGATACTATATAGAGTATACAGAATAGAGAATTCCATATCAAAGATTGCTACATTTTAACAATCATTCTATTTTACTTGGAAATCTTTATTTAATCTGTATTAATCTCGTATGTGGAGTACTCTTTTCTCTATGTTGTTTATATATATATATATATATATATATAGTGTGACAGTGTGGTTAGGGGCAGTGTGGTAGACCACAGGTTCATCAGCAGGCGGATGCGGACTCCCTGTTTGCCCTATAGGGGTAACCAACAACCAATGCCTAATTAGGACTAGATTGCCCTGCCCTTTATAGGAGATGTGGGTCCCTCTGAGAGGGCAGTCTTGGTGCAGGGTGCAGAAGGAAAGGAAGCATAAACCTGAGCCCAGAAGGAAGGTACATGATATTTTGTTTTCACAGGTTGGTAAGCGGCTTAGCCGTCCAACATGTCAGATAGGTATTCTGAAATGTTTAGTTAGCCTCCGCATCAAGGAGTAGGCATTTGTTTTGTATTTGTTTATTTTTCTTCTTTTTATGCTGTACCCTGCAAATTTCATGCCTGCAAAATAAAGATAAGCGAAAGAACTGATTCCTGCTTCCAGTGGCTATATCACAATATATATAAAAGGTTTAGGTCTAATAACTATGAGAGAATCTATGTTTAAAGATGCAGATGCATGTTTACGTACCCATACAGCCATCACCATCTAATCTGCGCTGAAAACCTGGTCCACATATGCACATGTAAGTCCCGATGAGATTTTTACACATCATCTGCTTGGATGCACAGTCATGTAATTCATCTTCACACTCATCCTGATCTGTAAAGAAGGCATTAGATGTTACACATTTAAGAAATTGATTTCTAGCTATTTCAGTAACTGAAAATTAACAATCTATAAATTTTTGGAATAAGATTGTGCCATGATTATGAAATAACCAAGACTGTCTTAGAATCAGTGGTAATAAGACTGGGCAGCTCACAACATTTCAGACATACCACACATTTGAGTTATTGGTGGGGTGGTGTTGGAGTTTTGGTGTGGTTGACTAGGATGGATGGGATAATTGGTGTTTGAGTTAGTTGTTTCTGTGTCTAGGATGTGGTAAGTCTTCCATGAGCGTGACATGGCTGAGATGTGGGCTGGAATGGAGTGGAGAGTGTTATTGTGTGGATTTTTTCATATGGACTTGGTGCTGCTTTGTTTGTCCATTAGAACATTAGAATGGCCCTGGATTGAAGTTGCTGTGCTTCCCTCTGGGCTCTGCGTGAAGCTGCTGTGCGTATATCTGTGAGTGTCTGCAGGGTGTGCAGTGCGGGGCATTAGGGATAATAATGTGATTTGGGATGAGGTAGGGTATGCTCATGGGTTTATATAGAGTAATGCATGGTAGGAGGAAAACAAATCTGTGGGGAAAATAATAAGTGGAACAAAATGAGGACAGATAAATGGTATACAAGTACAAGGTTATTTTTGTGTGAAGAATGGACTGGTAATTCGCAGTCCTTCCTTTCATCCTTGACTTGTTGCTTAAAATTGGATTTGCAGAATGACGGGTTATCCCAGCAAAAATTAATGAATAACAGTGTTTGATAAAATTTCTACCACTGGGAAAGAGAGTGTGAAATGAATCAAAATTGCTGGAGATATGGTTTTGAGGCAATATGGGTCTAGTCTTCTCAATGGCTGAGCTGATTTGCTGCTAGCTTGGTGGTGTCTCACCCTATCTGGTGTGGATGGAATTGAATGATAAAAATAAATAAAATGTCAGATGGCTGTAAATTTCATGGCAGCCTGATTGGTACCTTGCCTAGTAGTGTGTGAGTGGGTTCTGTGCGAGACAGCCGGGAGAGCTGCTATAGCTATTATAGGGACATTCCACGATATGGGTGGCAGGCATCGATGTAGGAATACCAAACTGTTAGTTGGTTCACCTTTACAAGTACGTCTTCCTAATGTGGGAGGTAGACAATGCCATGGACATGTGTTAGAGTAGATTGTTGAAAGGACAGCTAAGTGGGATGTTACAGCTGTCTTTCACAGTAAGGGTTGGAGACGCAATTGGATTAACAATATTGCCTTTGGTTTTTTGCTGTGCTTTTACAAGAAAGTCTCCCTAATGTGGAAGGTGGGTAACGCATTAGAGGTACTTTTCCTCATTTTATATCCCCCTTCTTTCAAATTCTTTGCTTTCCATCTGTCTGACCATGTCATAATGTCCAACAGAGCCAAAAAGGATAAAACATACGCATGCAGGACTTCTGAAAGCTGAAAATCTCGGTTGCTCTGACTGAAGAGACACATCATCATAAATAAAGAGCTCTGTCTTTTAAAAAAATAAAGGTTTCATGTCAAAAAAGAAACAAGAAAACAGATTTGGTTCTAACATATGGTAAAAATTTAATCAAATTTACTTTTGACACAAGTTTATAATTTGTGTGTAAAAAAAAACAACTAGATTGATCAAAAAATGTATAATGGGTATGGCTGATAAAAGTATATCAAAATGTCCCAGCTATGAAACAAATTTGCTTTTTCAAGACATTTCTAGTGGATTGTAGGATTATTGTGGAAACTACATACAGAGTATCAACTTTTCAATATATTGACACAACTCACCTTTGCACATTCTTTTGTCTTCCCGTAGTACATATCCAGCTGGACACTTGCATTCATATGATCCGTAGGTGTTGATGCAGCGGAATGCACACAACAGTGGGTTCTGGGCACACTCGTTAACATCTGTTAATTGCAACACACATAGTGAAGGTCATAAACAAAGATGCAGCATGTCATATCTTGATATACATTAAATCAATAATGAGTGAAGATGGAAACAATGAAGACTGACAATAAGACTGCTGTACATTAATGGAAAGCAAACAAGTACGTACCTTCACATGACATCATGGGGCCAGGCTCAAAGCCGTCCTCACAGGTACATTCAAATCCACCAATAATATTCTTACATGTTCCATTGCCGCATGGGTTCCCGACTGAGCACTCGTCGATATCTGAACAGAAATGTGTCAGATAAAAATTATTGTTTCTGTTCGAAACGTCCTGGTTCTATGCTTTAAGAAACAGATGCATTAATAAACAGCTCTACACTTCACTAGCAATTACTCACAAGTATATCGAAAATACAGCAAAATTATTTACAACCATGATAACAGAACAGCAGCCTCTGACGGCCAATGAATGTCAAACATTCTATTTCATTCCGTTTGCAATTAGCTTTTAGTGACCTTGGTACTTTTCCCATCTTGCATGCCATTTTTATCCATTCTTTCCTCTTTCTGTTATGTTTTTTACTTTTGAGTAAAATTTGGCTGTTCATTTCCCATGTTATGAATACATAAACTTGTCATGTTGAAAGACATTTCCCAATGTGTGCACTTTCATAATGTGCTACCATTAGTATTATTTGGCCTGCGTTCAATGTTGTTCATGTTTATTGACAATCTAAAAAAATGTAACCAACAGTAAAATTAAACAGGATCAGCACAATTGTCTATTTTTATGTTTCCAAATGAAGGGTGTATTGTATAGTGCATGAATATAGGCGTGATCTGCGGTTTTCTCTTAGGTCAGGGCTTTATATCATACACTGCATCAAACTATTTCTACAGAACATTAGAGGGTGGGTTGTCAATCACTTGACTGTTCATAGATAAAAAAAAATAGAAATTAATTAAGGGAGTTTCTGTTTCGCATTTAATGGGTTTCCAAGAGAAAGCATCAGATCACAATTGCTTTTTCAAATCAATATTCTGCAATATTGATTAGTGATCAGTACACACTTACTAAATTATGATTATTACTGCCTTTATAGTATTAGATGAGGTGCAGCAGCATTCCCATACCATGCAAGTTCAGCGCCATTTAATATGAGTGTAGCTTAACTGCATTATTTGAGATGTAAATCAGGAATTACACAACATAAGGATGAATGCATAAAATATCTGTCAAACCATCAAATCATATATCATAATGTTATATAAAGATGTCACAAACCTGTACATTCATCTCCAATAAGTGTGTAGCCAAAGGAACATTCACACCGATAAGAACCATCTGTGTTGATACATTGTCCATTTTTACATTTGTCCGGATCGGTGCATTCATCCATATCTATAAAGTACAAAGAGAATGTCCGTGCGTCATTTCCAGATGAGGTGCTCCTAACAAACTAGATTGCAAGGTAACAAGAGATAATTCATTATCCTTACCAATACGTTCATCCTCAGGTCCAATAACCACACCACTACCATAGGGGCAGATCTGACGGAATGCATCTGGGATAATGCAAAATACAAGAGAATAAGAACAAACATACCAGCTGTGATATGCATGGATACATAAAGACACAAGAGACTATTGTTCAGCTAGGGCTGCCAGATCAGCAGATGATTTTGGGTACACTATAAATCAGGATATCTTATATAGAGCAGCTTTTAACAATTCCAAGGGCTAGTTAGCCGCTGGTGCTTCTTTCAGGTTTATCCTACCCAAATCTGTACGTAAGACTTTCCCTGACTCTATAAATGTGGAGTAGAGGTAACATCACTGCTTTATAACCGTGGAGACACAGGTTTGAATCCCAGCAAGAGCATCTCTCCAGTAAGTGTCCTTGGACAAGACACCTAACGGTACATACTCGCCACCCAGGACATACTTGAAAATGAGAGAAATCTCAATGTATCCTGCCTGGTAAAATCCTTTCTAAAAAAAATATGTTTTCTATGAGTCAAAAAATAAAAAACCTTAAATCTGCAAAAAGCTGTATGTTTCTGAATGGACTCTGTAGAGATGCACTGTTTAAATGTTTAATTAAATTTATTTCTGTGATATCTTAAAGGGCACATTTACCACTCCACTTTATTCTTCAAGTAAAGATTGTTGATAAAGGCAAATTATTAAAAAAAAAGCAAAATAATAATAATAATAATAATAATTACAACTGAAAACTGCTGCTTGCGAAAAAGTATGTGGAAAGTCTTCTCTTTTATACAGGCAGCAGATCAGAGTCAAATCCAGTTAAGAATGGGTTAACGTGATAGCCACTTCAAAAACGTTGACAGTTTCTCTCCTGCTCTTAATAGGCGCAGCCTGTAACAGAGGTTCTCATGATTTCTTTTGGAAATCTTTCATTTGGACTTCACATCCTGTACATCTATAAATGTTCCCTCCAAGATCTGCTTTCAAGTGAGTTTCAAACGAACGCCTCGCCAGCTTGTGGTGGGTGGAAAACTGTTTAGTTGTACCGAGTAATTGTTTCCCTGCAGGATTGTCTGGGAATTTATTCTATGTTGCTTGATTGAAGTTAGATACACAATCGCCTGGGCTGTTATAAAATGAATCTCTAATGCCTCGCTGAATTAAGAAAGAGTGGAGAGGGACAGAGCAAAAGACAATATAAGCAACATAGCATATTGTTTAATTATCTCATCATACCGTCCCCTTCGACCGGGCATAGTTCGCACGGGTCACCCCATCCACTTTCTTTAAGGGCGCAGCAACATTCCTGTTTTGAATGGTTTCGAGCTTTAGGTGCAAAGCACCTTCCTTCCTCAAACTTGGTGTAGCAGTAGCTGACTCTTAGATCTGCGGTGAATATTTATGAGACATTTTCAGTATACAAAATAATAGTCAAATTATCAATTTATTACTGAAAAAAAAATCGTAAAAGATTGTAAACAATATACCTTGGCATCTCCTTCCAGATGAAGATAAAACAAATCCCTCTGGACACAGACAAGTAAAGCTGCCGGGTGTATTGCCGCAAGTGCCAAGGGCGCATATGTCTGGATTCTCTACGCACTCATCAATGTCTAAAAAATATAAAAAAGATGAAATATAGGCTCTGAGCATGATGAGTATTAGTGCAATATAAGTGCCATGTCACATTGTATACCTTCACATGTATCGTTCTTCAAGACATAGCCCGGAGGACAGATGCATCGGTATGAACCATCCAGATTTTGACACGTTCCAGGGGCGCATTTTCCAGGATCACGTGTACACTCATTGATATCTGGAAAAAAGTGAAAGAATCACTATGGCTCCTGGGCTTGTGTGAACATTGGGTTCCTACAGCTCCAATAAGCAGAGCTAAAAATCAGATGCTATAGGTGTTTGGATCTTGCACTGTACGGATACAATTAGGAGGACATTAAATCTGTTTGACCGAGTCGGTCATTGTCGTTGTTTATGTGTGTGTCTGTCAGTGTCTGTCAGTGTCTGTGCGTGTGTATTTCACTTTCTGTAATAAACTATACCACCGTTCAGTGCAATTTTGGGGCAATTTGTTTATTTACTAAACTGTCAATTCCCCAAATACAGGTGAATTGACAGCAAAATACGGTGCAATGCGCCGCAATTCGGCAACACTGAAACTGTCCTTTCGAAGACTATCGTGTCTTCTATTAAAAGAACGCCGAAGTGCGCTGATTTTCAGTGCTTCAATGCGACAGGTTTTACATTTTGATTTTTTTTTTAAAAGACCATTTATTTTTTTATCTTTTACAAAAACCCTTTCCATTATTTGTTTTTCAAAAGACCTTTTTTTTATATTTTAGACAACATTTTAGTTTATTTTATTTCAAAACTTTTTTGTAACATAAAAGCAAGTAACATTGCAATGTACAAGTAGTCCACAGGAATGGGATCTCCACTTTTTTATATGGTGATATTTACCCAAGCATGTTCTCCCATCCGACGCCATCTCAAAACCTTCGTTACAAATACACTGGAAAGTCCCAATGGTGTTGACACACTGGCCATTCCTACAGAGCTGGCCATTCAGTGTAGCGCACTCGTCAATATCTGGAAGAAGAACAAACAGCTATTTAATCCAAAACCTGATTTCTATGGAAATAAGAGATGGAAACCTTTATCATTAACGGGGAAACAAATATAGGGCCGTATTCCCTAGTGAACGTGAACTGTAGCATCCGGACAAGTAAGGGTTACCACCAGGATAAGTGACTTTAACGCATGCTCCCCATATTACCTTCCTAACGGTAAACCTCTCAAAAATCCGTTAGCGCATTGGTTTTTGCACTAGCCTGCTGCACTTTGCAAATCCTATACTTATAGTGAGGAAAAAAAAAGGTTTGTGAGGATCCTGAGAATGAGCAACAGCACTAGTGGCCTGCTCTTCGGTGGTGCCCGCTCAGGTCTCACAAGGTTTTATCTTGCTTGTGCCATTACAGGGATGAATGCTCCATATGCAAATCAGTCTGCTCTCACCCAGAAAGGGTGGCCAGTACTGACTGCCAAGGACGTCCTATACTTAACATGGGGAGCGCAACCAGTAATTAGCATTAATGTAAGTAAGGTGTTACAAAGTCCTAACACTAATTACCACACCGATTCGCAAAACCAAAAATTTTAGCTACTGCTTAAAAGCTGGTGCTAACTGATTCTGCTTTTGCGAAATCATTTAATTACCTATCACAGTGTCTTTATAGCATTTGCTCCTCAGTGAGGTGCATTGGGCACTGAATGGGGTCAGATCCCCAAAAAACGGATTCATTGGGATTGCATTTGTGTGGGAGGTATGAAAATGACATCACCGAAGTGTGGGTGGGTAGATTAAAGTGTTAGAAGTCCACTATTATGTCTCAGCTGCCATCTTTTATCTCGGTTACCACATATAAAACAATAGATCCCCTGCAGCTTTGTCTAAACATGCCCTTCCACAACGCATTGCCTTTTCACTAATGTTTTATACTATACCACAGCTGTAAAGCAAAACCTGCCATAAGATATTGGTAAACTTTGCATCATGGCCATAATCCACAAAATGGAAACAGGAGATCAAAATCTATCTTTTTTCTTTTTATATGCAATTACTTCATTCAAAGAACAAAAGGTGGATCTGTTATATAATGTGTTTTTTAATGCAAGTAATCTAGATACAGTTTATGTTAGTGGTAGTTTTCCTTTAAGGGATGGTCCAAAGAGAATGGAAATGATGAGATTAAATTGAGTAAAACAGAGAGATAAAGAAAGGTGATACAATCTTAAATATAAAATAGTATTTCCATTACATGGCTTAAACAAGGTTGTGCAGAAGGGTACAAATAGAAATAACACAAATCTGGCTTAAATAAGTGAATAGCATGGGAGACGTTGACATTTTCATTGTGGCATTCTCACAGCTGCCATTATGAGCGACCAGATTTAATATGGTTATCAAGCAGTAGGGGGTATTCAAAGTATGCTGGTAAATTGTGATAAAACATGCTGTAAACTGATAATCTGTTCTAGTAACAACAAAAGTAGGCAATCAATGGACAACCCATGAAACGATTAAAATGTGTTTGCCGTAAAAATTGTATAAAGTGTGTTTTATTATCCAAAAATAACACAAAGTGTAATTTCCTTTTGTTTAGTATCTGGATCGTCATCAAAGAAGAAAAAGTTGCTAACTTCTGTGTAGGCGAACACAAATATTGACCGACTCGGACAATAGTTGAAAGTTGTTCTGTGATGAAACCGAAATTGTGACTTCTTAAACATACAGGTACTTTGAAATCTATCTCCATTTTTACAGATTTATTATTTTTTTTATCTTACATGTGTAATAAATGGCCAAGAGTGTGGTGCAAATCTGTATTCAATTGCCTAACCTTCTTACATTTCTTATTTCCCAACAAATTGGGACAAATTACACTTGAAAGGTTTTCGGGTGCAAGTTGTGATCACGACTCGTATCCTATTCACCGCATTAGAGACTGATATCGCAAGAGCAATTCACAGGAATTTGCTGCAAAGTGTCGATTCACAAATGTCAAAGGAGAAACACAATTCCGCAATGGTTACAAAGACAAAACCTACCCTATTATAAATCATTTTAACATAGCCCCGCTGCACATTTCACACAGCTGTACAATTCAAATGGACTTGTGGGGTTAAACAACAAAATTAAAAAAAAAAAAGTAAATAAGTCAAATAAAACATTCGTTGATGATGAATACTTGTTATGTGCAGGCGTTTAAACATGCAGCTGTACTATATGGAACACGCCTGTTTAGCTTTGATCTGCCTGGAACTTTTCAAAATGGAAAAAACTAGGAGGAACGCATAAAAAAAGAAACCCCCCTGTATGAAGTTGCTATGTCTGGAAATTTTCAAAATGGAAGAAAAATAATAATAAAAAAAATGAAGAGAAGCACACGCAAACGGAAAACCCTGAGTAATGTCAGAGCTGTACTGTGTCCAATTCTGAATCAATCAAACAGAAGAAATCTATGGACAATATCTAACTTGTATAAATACACCCAATGATAGCAGTTCTATGTTGTATTGGTCGTTCTTCTTCAGCGTTTTCTGTAGAGGATCTGTTAGTAAGATGTCTGTAGGGGTGTCTTTCTTACCTATGCAGTCATTATTGTGGGACAGAATAAAGCCATCATGGCACCGGCAGTTGTAAGAACCGATGGTATTCCTGCACGTCCCATTTCCACAAGGATCCCTCTCACATTCGTTGATATCTACAGCAAGACAACAATACATGATCAGCTAGGAGTGACACAACACATATGTATTGAAAGATACATGTTTTAAAGGAAACAGGAAGATGAAAGTAACAGAGGAGGTGGATGTATTGGTCCTGCTTGTCAACTTTTTAGATACCCATCTACGCTTTTTTGACCGTCCCTTATCCAACTGATGATAAAGAACATGAAAATTGACTGATTCTTCATTGATTGTATTTAATGTTCCATACTCTTAGGGCTCTATTATATTCTTAACGCAAAAGTGCATGCTAAACGCGTTTTTTTTGCGTGAAGCGTTAAACGTTAACGTACGAAAATCACTGCTGGAATTACATTCCTCGCGCATTTTTTCATCCGTCGGGAAATTGCGCACGTAAAACCGACACACAAAAATGCGCGCAAACTACCGTTGCGCGCAGAGATCAGTGAGCGCAATGTAATTTTTAACGCGAGTCCGTCAGACTAACGCATTTTTGTGTGGACTGCGCACAACAGACGTACGTTCTGACAGAAGACAAGGTAGTGGCCATCATTTTTGACGGAGCTAGTAAAAAAAACGTGCGCATTGACGTTCTCCGTTGTGAATCCGCAGTTTGGTACGGTCAGGTTGTTACAATTTGCCGTTACCACCAGCTTTTCAAAGACGTTAAAATTATGCGCGCAAACGTTGTCCGTTAAATTTTGCACTAAGATTGTAATACCATGCACGCACCAGCTCACAAACGCATTTGCGCTCACAATGTTAAGTATAGGATGCGCGCACTAAATTGCGCTCACAAAGGGTTCGCGCAAGGTCACTCGCGTTAGACGTTAACACGCATTTTGTGCCCGAACGTCGTAATACGACGTTCAGCGCAAAGGGTTTTGCCCCTCGCGTTAATGCATTTTTGCGCGCGCGCACAATTGTGCACGAAGAATGTAATAGAGTCCTTACAGCATGGGGTTCCGAACCTAATGTCGGTAAAATGAAAGGTCTTGTCTGGTAAAGAGAAAGTATGTATATATGAATCATTTGGAAACTGACCAGGCAGTTGAGGGAGAGAAGATGGAATTTAGAATCCATGAAGTCAGTCAAGATATTGATCAAATGTAAGAGAACGTGAGACAAGAGGTGATTTCATTTTCTGTGATAATTTTAGAAATAAAAGTATTTTAACAGAATGGTGAAAGTGAATCCTACCCAAGCACATTGTCTGATCCTCATTAGTTTTAAATCCGTTGTGGCAAACACAGAAGTATCCACCGGTCTTGTCTTTACATTCTCCATGGCTGCACACGTTGGGAATTTCTTGGCATTCATTGCGATCTTTATGGGTGGCAAAAATTGATCAAGGTGAAACAACAATACAAAATTTCTCTGTATAAATAAAGTAATTCAAACAAAAAGACAAATAAAATAGCAACTCTGGAAAATTTATAAAGGAAAATAAAAGAATGAGAAAAAAATATGCAGAATTCTTAATTAAAGCAACACTTCTTTTTCTTTCACAAAACTGATGTCAACAATCGAAGGGCTTCTATTCCAACCTAGGGTAAACGTAAATAGAGATGTTGAAAGTTTCCCAGAACCAATACAGTCTAAGGAGTTGCTAGGTTTAAGTTTACACCAGGGTTGGAGTATAGTCCAAAAATGTTTATGACATCTTTGGATGTTACCGAAGGATTTCAGAAAAAGGGTAAATCAGGAGAAATCAGAATCTGCTCTCTGTGGGAATTAAAAAGATATTCAGGGCTCAATTTAATTGCTCTAAAGCCATGAAACTAATCTCTATATCCAGAATGATGGCCCATTGCTGGGGTGGCAGTAACACCTTTTTAGTTCATGTTATGTTTGTAACTGGGAAAAAAACATTTAGCTAAGTTGATTTGCTAAATGCTTATCAAGAAAGATCATAAAGAATTAGTGGAAGTTAAGTGGCTTGGCCATTGTGAACATTGATATTGTTCCCAAAAGCGGATACTCTGCCAGTTTTCCTGTTCTACTGTTCTTATTGTCCATGGGGTTTATTACAATAACGATTCTTGGAGAATTGGTAAACATCCTAAAATGCTGCTGGCACCGTAATATTAGTACAGTCCAAAATATGGATATAATTAACCAGCTACGATGATGGGATTCATGATTAGCAAAGCAGAAAGTACAAAAACAATAAACTTCCTTACTGGAAAACAGGGAGAAAAAAAATAAATTTAGATAAATAGATCTTTGGATGGACAAGTTGGGAGCTATATATATATTTATATATATACACACGCACACTACATTTATTCATGTAATCACATTTATAGATTGAAAAATAACATTTAAGCATACTTTCAATAGATAGTGGAATATACACAAGTAGTATTGCCAGAAAATGAAAATTTTCATAGCATTTTAATAGTATTGTCCCCTTTATGGACAACATTCACAATCTGTCAGCAGTGGAACTCTCATAATAGTAATGTAGATCACTGGCTACTTCTTTAAACCAGTGCTTTGACTTCTCTCTGTGGGATTCGTCTGAAGAGCTGTCAGGATCTTTATGGCATAAACACGATTTATTCCACTCAAGATAAAAAGCACAGACAATATCCAACACGTTTCAACACACGTAAGAGGTATATACTAAAAAATACAACATCTATTTATAGTCTGGTGCCTCTGTGAGATGCCAGTCCATGCGTCTGGTAGCAAATCCTGAAGCAAATCAATTTCAGAACTTCTGATCCATCCATGAACCGTATTGCCATCTTGGATTACATCACTTCCAATTATTAATTTCTGTGTGCCGGCATAATTTTGATTGGCCTTTGGAATTTGCATTCCCCTATGTGGACCAGACTGCCTCCTTGGTTAGCGTCACATCCAATTTTTCAGCCCGTGGGCTGACATAATTTTGAATGGTCCTTGGAGTGGGCAATCCATCATGTGAACTGCAATCCTATCTTCTTGGATTGCATTGCTTCCATTTTTCTGGTCTGTAAGCTGCTGTCATTTCCATCCGTCCTTAGAGTGTGCGTTCCGCCACTTGAGTGCTTTACTATATCAGTGATCCACTGCATGTATAGTTTACTATCTATTAATGTCTTGAAACAAGTTCATTCCTAATGCATGCTGAGAATTGCAGTCCAAGATAAAGCATGAATGCAGGCAACATGAATACTGAACAGTAATCGAATTTTCATTATTGGCAATACCACTCGGTGTATATTTTATATGTTTTATGATTCTGTGTACACAGTTATTCCTCATATTTTTCTTTTATTGTACATATTAATTCCTGTAATTGTCCCCTAAAAACTGATCAGTTCAAGAAAGCTTATCAATTAAAAACAAACCATAACAACCTTACATATAGCAGAGCAACTGGCTCTCTACTAAGAGCATCACTGGCCAAGAAATTCCCTTCTCTCTAGTCTCTATATTCTTATTTCCCTTCTTGATTATAGGGTCCTTGGGAACAGGATCCTCCATTCCTACCGTAAATGCGCATGGGCTCCTTTCTTTTCAAAGTACAAGCGGTTGAATTTTTTTACCATACATGCAGGTAATATGTATTGTTTTCAATGTAGAAACACAAAATGGCTCGTGTAGAAGAGGGCCCTATCAGTAACAAGTATATAATGGCCCCTCTCTTAAATACTTGCAGCTCCCATCTTATTCCAGATGAGAACTACTGTACCTTAACACTTCCTATACTTCCTATACGTTCAGCAAAATCACTTAACATACAATTAGCGCCATTAAAAAAATCTCTATTTAACTTTGGTCCAGTAGTGCAGCGGATGGCATGATCCACTGTTTCCTTTCATCAAAAGCAGGAGGACACTGAGAACAAATAGTTCTCCAGTGTCCCTCCACTGACCATGCACAATCCCGCGATCTTCCGCGGGGCTCAAACATGTCTCTGTAGAGTCCTGAAGAGTGGGGTTGGAGTGGTAGTATTGTAGGTATCACTTAACAACTTCCTAACATAACTTGTCAAGCTGCTAACAACACCTTGCTCTTAATAGAGCTTGTGATGTTGTTGTTAGTTGCGAAGTCGTGTCTGACCTGTCGCCACCCTATGGACAATGTTCTTTCAGTCCTTCCTGTCCTCTACCATCTTCAGGAGTCCATTTAAGCTCACGCCTACTGCTTCAGTGACTCCATCCAGCCACCTCATTCTCTGTCGTCCCCTTCTTTTGCCCTCAATCTTTCCCAACATTAGGCTCGTCTTCTCCAGTGAGTCCTTCCTTCTCATTAGGTGACCAAAATATATGAGTTTGTGATAGGGAGCCGCTAATGATCAGCAGCTTGCAGTGAATATTTGCATCCCCTGTTAATGGCTTGGCTGGAATATGGGCTAATATAAAGTCGATTCTGAGAACGCACATTTATTGCACCTTTCTATTGTAATGCATGCTCGACTAAATCACTATCTTTTCCTTACACAGATATGTAAACCGGTTGTTCTTACCAACACACTGTCCAGTGGACGTGAACTTGTAGCCTGGTTTACAGTCGCAGCGATAGCTGCCTGGCGTGTTCACACAGTCGGCGTTTCTTTGACACACTGGTCCATTCTGGCATTCGTCAATATCTGGTAAAAGAAATTTGTGCTTTAATTAATCCTATTGGTGGTTTATTTTATGCATAGAATTGATTTCCTAGGAAACACTACCATGGAATTAATAACCCCAGCGTGCAACCGTAAAGACTATTGAATAGTTATATTCTTGAGGGAAAGCAAAATTATTTGCGTTAACGTATTAAAGTTTGTAAGAGGCAAGAATCTGAATGGAAGCAGGTATGCAGCATTTTTGGCATAAATAAAGCCAAGCAGCCATGAAAGCCATTCTAAACATTTTGCCGTGACTGCAGGAGATCATATCCTGAGCAATTTACTTTTACCAGCAGAAAGTCCTAATACAGTACTTAACTCCATTACATCACAGGCCTCTGCAGTGGCGAGACAATGTTTATCCGTCTTTGGAGTCGTGTTTACTTTCACTGTTAGAGAGATTGCCTCCTGCCCCCACGTGTTTCTTTTACCCTGACTGCCTCTCTGTCTGTCCGGAAACTTTATGAACGCCACTTTTACCCCCTGTAAGCCTTGGCTGTGTTTACAGTTTGGCAGAAAGTCTTCTAATTTATTTACAGGAGGGGATTTTTTAGTTTCGCGTTTCGGATTAGCACAGCCCTACAGTTGTTGATTTTTCTCGAGGAGATAGGCAGGACACTGGAGGCCTTTGGTCTAGAGCACTGTGCTTTCTTTCTTTCAAAGTCATCTCTTTAAAGTCTCTCTAAGCGAATGCCAGGAAATATTGTGATTGGTTCCTAGCCCTTCCTTGAAGATCGCTTCGAGAAGTCTGATAAATGAAAGCATGCATGGAAAGCCTTTCTATAAGCAGTCGGGAAAAGAAGACGCCATGTAATTTCCTCGAATTTACGTATTGCACACGGTAGGGGGGATTTTTGGGAAAGCTTTACTCCGTATACCTAGCTTGAACTACATTTCCCTTCTATCATCTACTGAAAGTGAAGCTAAACAGTAAAAATGACACAAACCAAGCCATGGGTAATTATTATTTTCTGAAAGCTATAAGACCGCTCGGTCGAACTTTTATTTTCCATTTTGCTATTCATTTGAGAATTCCAAGTATGTGTACATATTACTATTTTCATGTTGTTTGACTTCCCTTAAAACTATTTTAAGTAGAAAGATTTGATTCTGAAATATTAATTCTACATATAGTATATATCGAGGGTCAGCAGCGTTAGACCTCCAGATGTTTTGGAACTACATTTCCCATGAGTCTCCGCCAATCTAATGAGTGCCTGAGTATCACGAGAGTTGTCGTTTCAGAAAATGTGGTTGGCCATGGTTGCCGACCCCTGTAGTAGAATGATTAAAAAAAAATACTAAAGGGGTTATACAGAGAGCAGCGAAATGTCGGCGAAATTTCGGTGCTCTCTTGTTCCCCGCACTTTCCTGCACTTCGGGCAATCAAAGTTCCTCACCCTGCGGCGAATTCACCATTCCATGCAGGGTCCCCGGGGTGCAGGGAAAACCCACCGAAAACGGAACTGCCGGAAAAAACACGCTGAACACGTCGGAAAAAGCCGACGAGCTGACAATCACAGTGCAAAGCAGACGCCGGAAAAAGCCGCCAAGCTGACGAACGGGGTAAAAAAGATCCAAAAACAATATGATTGAAAGTGTCAAAATTGAAACGCTGTTTGCAAAAAAAACTACTCCATGAAAATGTCTGGAATTTACATCTAAGATTTTATGAATGATAATAAAAAGGTCTGTTACAGAAAAAAAGAAAAAAACTTTTTAAATAAACGGAAAGAAAATTGCCGAAAAAATCCCCAAAAATGCCTAAAAGAGCCTAAAAATATATCTATAAAGAGACTTTTTACTGCAGAATAAAATAATAAACGGTTTATTAGATATTGGATAAAAACGGGATTACTTTTAACAATGAAGCCTATGGGGTTTGCCTCAATAAACCTGCCGAATGAAAACAATGAACGGCAGGGCACTTCGGCAACATTTCACTGCTGTTCGGTGTCTGTGAATAGATTAACCATTGCTTCTCTATGGGGGTTTCACTGCCCTCGAACAGGCACCGTACCTGTAGGGAATTAGCCAAAATTTGGCGAATGGCCTACTCTCTATATAGCCGAATGCCCCAAATTGTCACCGTACGGGGAAATTCCCTGTTCGGTGACATTTCGGGGCCAGATCGTCTGTCTCTGAATAAACCCTTAAATGTTATTGTAGATATACACTTATTAAATCCACAGCTTTATTTTGTTGGAAATCGTTGGTGGTTTTCATTTGGTTGCAATCAAGTGTTGTCTCCACAGAATTTGGAGTTTTTCCAGTGCTCAAACCTGTTACGCAACACAGCTGGATTATACTTTGTCTCTTCATTTCAGTGACAGATCACTAATTGCTTGCAGGAATAATTTTTTGGGTTATTTTCGATGAGAAAAAGTTCCATGATATCTTACCTTCACAAACCAGCAGCTTGTCATTGTAAAAGAATCCCATCGGGCATTCACATCTGAAACTTCCTATCAAATTGATGCACACACCGTTTTCGCAGACGCCGGGGATCTCTCTGCACTCGTCGATATCTGAAACAAATGACTAACGGTTACTGCCATGTTTTGTGCTTTGTATTATACGCTCAGTAGAAATATGATGAAAAAAATATACTGACCTACTGGCAGCCCAGTGTAAATGTCGATCACAAAGCCTGGCCTTGTACTGCCACAAAGACTTGAAAAGTCATCTGGAAAAAACACATTTTATTAAACTTTGTATATATGTATAGGTACGTTATGTTTGTATATGTATGTTATGTTTTATACATGTGCTGGGCAGGATACATTTGGTGGTTGCGGCCGCCCCATCGGGGAATAGGCGCGACCCCACCCCTCCTGTACTGTATATGTATAGGGCCCTATAACCTCCTTAACGCTAGTGCTGGTGCTCACATAAATGAGCGTTAGCGTGCCGCATAGATCGCCTCCTGGTTAAAAAATCCATTATCGAATTGGTATTAGAGCTTTTTTCATGCGAGCTTACTGTACTTTGCTCTCCCTATGCTTAACATGGGGTGCGGAATGTTTATGCAGAAAGTAATTAGCGTTAGGATCATAAAGTCCTAACGCTAATTACTCACAGCTGTTGCTAACGAAAAAAGTTTGCTACAGCTTAGAGCTGGTGCTGAATCCACTGCTGCAGAATCAGTTAGCAGCAGCTGGAAACCCCCCTCCCAAAAAAAAATACTCACCTCTCATTCCGCGTCGAAAACGGCAACCTGATCTGTCGCTTTCGGCGCAAGGGAGCAGAGTGAGACTGGGGGAAAAAAGTGCCTAGTCTCCCTCCACGATCTCTCGCAAGAGGCGAGATCCTGCAGGACATGTGACCCGGCAGCAGAAGCTTGCTTTAGTGTGATGATGCTTTAGCGATGCCTTGAGCATTGAGGAGGATAGTGGCCGCTTTGGGGGCAGGGTGCTGGACTCAGCGCCTGCCCCATCCATAATCTGCAGGTAAAACGGAGATGCTAAAGGGAGATTAGCGAAATCAAATTTTTCCCTTTAGCATCCACATTTTAGCTGTACGGAGGTGATAGGGCCCATAGATTGGAAAAAGCTAAATAGTGAAAATTAGATAGATAAACAGAAATGAAAACATACAGATAAATAATACTGTAGAATTGAAAACCATATAGATAAATAGAAGTGGAAACCAGATAAATAGACACTTACAGAGTTATTCAGAGAGAGGTGAAAAGCAGGAGAATGGCTGGAGAATGGAAAATTCTAGGTCAAAATAGCCGATTTGGAAAGTGAGATAAATGGGAGAATTTTTCTGGTTTGGCCATTTTGACCTAGAATTTTGCATTCTCCAGCCATTCTCCTGCTTTTCACCTCTCTCTAAATAACCCTGATAGTAGAAGTGAAAAACAAAGTAAATAGAAGTTAAGACAAATTGATAGACATCGTGGAAGGGAAAATCTAGACAAATAAATGAGATAGATTGAAGTGAAGAACAATTAGAAAAACACTGTAGAAGTGAAAAACATAGATAAATAGAAGTGATAAACAAAAAACAAATAGATATTGTATAAATATAAAACAGATTGATAAACTGATCTGATAATAAGATAGAAGTGAAAAACAGCTAGCTAGCTATATGATACTCTAGACTTGAAAAAGAGAGAGCGATAGACAGATAGAAAGACTGACAGACAGACAGACAGACAGACAGACAAACAGAGCTGCGCTCTACAGAAATGAAGGTATTAGGGTTTTAGCCAGAAACAAGAGGCAAAGAAATGACTTTCCATGCAACTCGTATTTTTCTGGAATGTATCCTTTGCTGTCACTATTGATTAATAAACTTCAAAATGTTTCTTGGATGACACAAAGTTGCAGACTATTTCTTAATTCTTTCTGATACATTTCTGACAACAAATGACTGTTGCATAGCAGAATGTTCATAACTATGCTTGGTGCTCTGTACACGTCTGGTAACTTATTATTCTTCCGATGGTGAATACTACATCACCTACCAGTATTAGGCGTAGGACACTCCTCGCATGGTCTATTCCAGGCACGTCCGATATTATATGAGCAGCAGCACATCTTTTTTGTCATATTGTAGAGCAGTTCTCCATCGCAGGTCTGGTTGTCACGATAGTAGTTGCGGAAGCACAAACTCCTTCTCATGTCTGTGCATAACAAAACAGGTTAATTATGACATAACCAAATAATACAGAGTGTTGGATTACATGCTTCATTTTCTAGTATGGCAATAATAATAATAAAGGTTATTAAATGTGAAAGTTATGAAAAGAATACAGTTTTTTATATTACAGATGGAAAGTATTTTGTTTTTGAATGGGAAGAGCAGTTTTTTATTGCCTCTGAAGGACTGATAATTCATATTTTACTTTGTATATCTTGTGGGGAGCAAGAATATTTATTGGTTTACACATACTCCAGGATATACTTTCAAAAGGTTTTGTAGAACTCATAAAACACATTTTGCTCTTCCACAAAATATGTGAACAGTACAGTAAATCATGTAGTCTTCCGCTAAACAAGTTCAAAATACTCAGGCAAAGAAAAAGTGAAGAAAAAAATAAAATTATATATATATAAAACCTGCAGATCACATCATGCACATGGATTTCTCAGAAAGCTACACACAACACATATGCATCTTCTTCATGCTATGTAAGCATTACATTTCTAAACAAAGTTTGCTGACAAAGTTTCTTTTTGGTGCTGGATACTGCAGTGAGTATCACTTAATTCATATTTATGAAATTCACCAAATTCTAAATCTCTGGGTGCCCATGTTGTGTAGGTGACACTTTGAAATTTACGGCATTTGTTAAGAGAAGGTAAAGCGTGAAAGGGCGATACTTACCCATACAATTATTTCCTCCATTAACCTGCATGTAATCCGGTGGACATATGCATGTATAGTTTCCAACTGTGTTAAAACAGGTCCCAGGTCCGCAGATACCAGGCTGTTCGCATTCATTGACATCTTCGAAGGGAAGCAGAAAAAATTCATATTAACCTCAGGAAAATGGCTAAACGATTTCCTTCTTTCAGCCTCTCTGTTAAATTTCAGTAATGGGTCCAATGAGTACAAGAGAAACGAACTGTGATCAAAACATCCAATCTAAACTCACTTGTAAACTCACAACAGGACTTTCGCCGAATTGTTATGTAAAATGGAAAAGCAGAATTCTAGATGTTAATCTAATTTTGTGTCTATCTGCTAAAACGCCTTTTGCTTGAGAAAGTCTTTTATGACGAAACGCGTCGGATAACATTATCCCTGCTTTTATCGTATTTTGTTTTATTGTTATAATAAATACATAAAGTTTTTTTCTTCTTCTCTGTGGTGGTCTTCCTATCCTGGTAACCGGTGTATGAATAAGGTGACTTATTTAAGCAAGCATGGGATAGGCATAAGGCTATCCTAAACAAAAGATAAATCCAGGTTAAGTATCCATGTAATTGGGCAGACTAGATGGGCCGAAAGGTTCTTATCTGCCGACATTTTTCTATGTTTCTATGTTTCTATGACTTCAAGTCTTCCTGGGACTGCTCGATCACACCGTAGGCACCGAGTATCAATGGAGAATTGGAGGAAGAAAGCAGCTAGGTACCTTTGATATGGGCTTATTTAATTTATGTATTGTGTGAGCGTGATTCTAGCGGGGATATATCCATATTACCTACAGTATAACGCTATGAATATATCTTTTATTGTAGTGCACCCAGTCTAAGTGTTTTATGTTTGATCTGCCTGGCTTCAGTATGATATCATTCTTTTTTTTTTTTTTTTTTTTTTTTTTCCATTTTTTTCAGCCATATTTTTTTTTTTTTTTGTTTAAACTTTGTTTTATTGTTTTCAGATCCAAAATGTCACAAATGCAGTTAAATCACGAACAAGCGCTAGGCACAGCGCATCATAAAGTGGTATCACAGTTGACAGTAAAACACATAAAAAGAAACATCACTGAAAATAAATATTCCTATGAATCTCATAGGTTAGGCATGTAGATCTATATTATAAAACAACCAAAAGAAAGGAAACAACAGGGGAGACGCATTATTAAGTATATTGAAACTTATGAGAACCAGGTTAGGTACCAAAACCACAGCAATTAGCACCAGAAAGTCACAAATTATGCCAGTGAATCTCCAAGGGGAGGGGGGGGCAACCCCTGCACGGGGTCCACGCCGGACGCAACCCGCCGCCCCACAGGGGGAGGAGGGGAACGTTTAAGGAGAAACTCGGACCACCAAAACCATGTCTTAAAATATTTTTGATACTGATTCTCCAATGAGTAGTGGAGTTCCTCTAAGGTACGGATGCGCTCCACTGCCTCAATCCACTCCTTCACAGTAGGAGCAGCAGTCTGTTTCCATTTCCGAGGGATAAGGGATTTGGCCGCGTTTAAAAGGTGCAACAATAAGGAGGTTTTGTAAGTGTTGACTGGGAGTGGGACCAGATGAAAAAGTATCAGGTGATATGAATTCCCCGACTTAAACCCCGTTATGTCAGCGATATGTGCTAATATCTCGGACCAATAAGTCGCAAGGACCGGACAGCTCCACCATAGGTGTAGATAGGTACCAGTGTCAGCGAGGCATCTCCAACATTGGGGTGTAGATTGCGGAAACATACGATGTAAGCGTACTGGAGTCAAGTACCAACGTGATAAGAGCTTAAAGTTGGAGAGCTGTACCGAAAGGCTCATGGAGGAGTATTTATTAATTGAGAAAATTTTTCCCCAGTCATCTTCCGAGATTGGGTCAGGGAGTTCGCTCTGCCATTTAGACACGTATGAGGGTACCTTGGGTTGTGACGAGGAAAGGAGTAAAGAGTACAGAGACGAGAGGACATGTGTTGGTGGGGGGTCCATCGTACACAGAGTCTCAAATACAGTCATAGTAAACCGAACTGGGGCGGTCGAAGTCAATCTACGTACAAAGTGAGTTAATTGGCTATATTTGAAGTATGCAAGGGGCGTATAAGCGCTTCTCGGTGCTAGTGAAGACAGTGGAGACAACTCCTTATCAGTGTAACAACGCGCAATTTGTAGGTAGGGCCCATCCGTGTCTATATCCAGGAAAGACTGCTGTCTTCCGGGGGGAAGTCGGGGTTGTGCGATACAGGGTACAGGGGGGAAATATCTGGGGAGAGGTCGGGTCTAGAGCGCACTTCCCTCCATAGTCGGAGTAGCTGTGGGGCCGTGGGATGCCCCGGGGACCCCGTCAGAGTGCGAATGGAGGCAAGTTGCCATGGTACAGATGCAATCGGTACCCGAAAGGCAAATTGCTCTAATGCCACCCATAATTTAGCTGGAGGAGATACCGACCAGTCACAAAGCCGTGTCAGTAGGGCTGCTTGGTAGTAAGATTCAAAGTGGGGCAGTCCCAAACCTCCCCTTTCCCTGGGGCGAGTTAAATCTTTATACGATATCCGAGGGCAAGTGGATCCCCATATGAACTTCAGGACGCCCGATTTTAGTTCTTGGAAATAAGCCCGTGGGATCCTAACCGGGACCGCCTGAAACACATACAGAAACTTCGGTAAAACGGTCATTTTCAGATAGTTAATGCGGCCAAGCCATGAAATATGGGGCTTATGCCATTTCCGAAGCTCGTGCAGCGTGGTGTTCAAGAGAGGTGTGTAATTAGCTGCGAACAAGTCTCTGGACAGCGAGTAAGCGTGGTACCCAGATAACGCAGGGAATTTCTTGTCCATTGGAAAGGACATATGTCAGTCAGGGCCCGGTTAGTCTCCGAAGTCACCCCCACCCCCATAGCCTCACATTTGGTATCGTTGATTAAAAAATTCGATAGTGTCTGGAAGGTTCGTAATTCTTTTAAGACATGTGGGAGGGATTTTAAGGGGTCAGTGAGGGTAAAGAGAATATCATCTGCATATGCCGATATTTTATAGTGGTGGAATGGGAGACAGAAACCCTGAATATTGTCATTATCCCTAATCCTCTGCATAAAGGGCTCTAAGGCCAGGACAAATAGCAGTGGGGACAGGGGGCATCCCTGTCTTGTCCCATTTCTAATGCCGAAAGGCGTTGAATGTGTGCCATTAACCCTAATTTGCGCCGTAGGGGAGGAGTACAAGGCCTGCAGCCATGTCATCCATTTCGAGCCAAAGCCCATGTGTCGCAGAACTCCAAAGAGGTAATGCCAGTCCACCCGGTCGAATGCCTTTTCGGCATCGACCGAAAGGAAAATGGTAGGGTGTCCCTGAACTTGAGCTCGGTGAATGAGATTAATAGTGCGAATAGTGTTATCGCGTGCTTCTCGAGAAGTCACAAAGCCCGATTGGTCTGGGTGGATCAGGGTGGGTAGTAAAGGGTTTAGGCGGGTGGCTAATAATTTGGCAAACAGTTTTACGTCCGTATTAATCAGGGAAATTGGGCGATAATTAGGTACTAGAGTATGATCTTTATCGGGTTTAGGTATGAGCGTAATTGTGGCAAGGAGGGCCGACTGGGGAATCGTAGAATGATCTGCGAGAGAGTTAAAGGCTTGTAAAAAGTGAGGGCCTAAGGAGGAGAGAAAGGTCTTATAATAACCCATAGTAAACCCATCCGGGCCCGGGCTTTTGCCCGATTTCATGGATTTCACCGCCGAGGCGAGTTCCTCCATAGTAAAGGGCGTGTCTAATGCTTCCTTCGTCTCCTCCGAGATAGTGGAATTGTATGAGTCGCGCAGATATTGGTCAATCACTTCTGAGGAGGGGGGGTATCACTCAGATTGTACAGGGTCTTATAATAGGAAAGAAAAGCCGTGGAGATGTCCGGGGTCAAATGAGCCACCGACCCATCCGCACAACGAATCTTCGGTATATATGTAGCCATGTGTCGTTGGCGAACTGCATTAGCCAATAAACGGCCACAGCGATCTCCCTGGGTATAATATTTAAGCTTGGTGATTTGGAGTGAGCGCAGAGTGTTATGAGTCAGGAGGTCATTGAGAGTCGCCCTCTGAAGGGTCAACTCTTTGAGCGTGTCCAATGATCCATGTGTTTTATGTGACGTCTCTAGAGTATAAATGTTACGTAGGAGGTCAGTGATCTGTCCAGTCCGAAATTTCTTCAACCGGGCACCAATTTGGATAAGTTTGCCCCTTAGAACACACTTGTGGGCCTCCCATACCATGGGTAGGGACACGTCTGGAGTCAGGTTCTCTCTAAAGTAGTCAGCTATGGCCGTCTCGATGTCAGTCCTGTTCATTGTGTCTTTGAGAAGGGTCTCGTTAAGTCTCCAAGTCCTGTCGCGCTCTGACACCGTAGGGAGGGTGAGCTCTAAGTGGACTGGGGCATGATCAGACCACGTGATGGGTTTAATAGTAGTGGAACGCAATAAGTGTATGATATCATTCTTATCTGTACATACCATCGCAAACTCGTGTTTGTTCATTGAGGAAGTAGCCAACAGGACAACGACACTCAGAGCTACCGAAAGTGTTGATACACTTTCCACCTTGGCAAAGCCCTGGTAACTCCAGACATTCGTCAATATCTAAAGAATACGAAGAAAAGAAAGCAGGTAGTACTGGCTAAAAAAAGAGAAAAAGAGAACACATATACACATGGACTTTTCTAAAATTATAACTCAAGATGCTATTCATGCACACTTTTCAGTTGAAACTCAATACAACATTTATGATCCTTTTAGAGTCCTTATTTTTTATGAAAGTACACTGTACTTCTACTCATATGAAGACTTCATGTATAGAACAGTCAAAGGGAGGAATGGAATTGAAACTAGGTTCAGGTACACATTTTAATTGCTTTGTGTAGAACAGTAGCAATTCTCTCTATTCTAACATTTCATAACTTTAAAATCTATTTCTCTTCTATTATCACTTTTTTATAAAATGTACATTTGTGGCTTCACATATTTGCTTTACGGCAGATATTTTTTTTCTGATAAAAGCAAGATTAAAAACCTACCCTCCAAAATAATGGTGATGGGATTTGGCCTGAATCCTTCACCTCCTGGACATAGTTGTTTATATTCACCTAAAAATATAAAATATTATTTCTTTAACTCTTGTTATTCATATATAGAAATCTTTCACATTAGCAGGGTTATTCAAAGAGGAATTTGGGTGCTCTTTCATTTCCCGGAGTCAAATTGCCTGACCCTGCGAGGAATTCAGCATTCAGGGTCCCTGAAGTGTAGGGAAAAGCCGCCGACTCGATCCGAAAAACCGTCAAATCGGCCAAAAAAAATCTGACAACCCGCCAAACAGAGTGCCGACCAGCTGCCGGAAAAAGCCGACGAACAGGTAAAAACAAAAAACTGCAACTTTTGAAAGCTGTTTGCAAAAAACGACTGCAAGGAAATACCTTAATATATAAGGTCTTGTGAATAATAATAAAAAGGTCTATTACAGAAAAAATCCCTATTAAAAAAAATAATAATAATAAAATAATTTTAAAAAATCATCTGAATAATAATTTTGCTGAAAAAATCCCCAAAAATCCCTAAAAAAATAAAGAGACTTTTTGCTGCAAATTAAAAGAATAAATGGTTTAATAAAGATTTAATAAAAATTGGAATATTTTTAACATTGAAGTCTATGGAATTTGCCTGATCTAACCTGTCGAATAACACTACTGAACATCAGGGCATTTCACTGACATTTCACTGCTGTTCGGCGTTCTCTGAATCGATTAACCATTGCTCCTCTATGGTTATTTCACTGCTGTCGAACAAGCACTGTATTTCTCGGGTAATTCGCCAGTATTTGGTGAACTGCCAGCTTTTTGAATAGTCAAATGGCTATCCCTGTATTAACATACGGAGAAATTCACTGATCGGTGCAATTTCAGAGCCAATTTGGCTTTCTTTGAATAACCCCTATAGTGTAAAAAAAGGAAATGAAAATTCCATAGCAAATTTATAAGGATGGAAGAACGGGAATAATTGTTTTAAGTTAATCAAACTTACTTGAGTTCACTGAAGGACACAGTTCACAGGGAGTTCCCCAGGCTTTTCCAAGAGAGCAACAGCAGGAAGCCTTTGCAACACCAACTCCTACTTCATTGCTGCAGGATAAACCATTATCTCCCCGTGGTGTAGTGTCCAAGTAACAGTTGCCAGACCTGGTATCTATAGAAAACAGAGATATGACTTTGTATTGGATCACTCTGTGATGGAGCATTATCATGTTCTCAGATTGCTTTGTAATACTCTAAAGCAACATAATCACATAATCATCAATAAGATTCTATTCAATAGTCATTATTGTTTTAATCAAACAACAGTGACAATATAGGGATGTTCCATTGTAGTTTGCCATAGTTTTCACTGTGCTTCCACTGTTGCGTATGCCATGTTCGGCGTAGCTTTCACTGTAGTGTCATTTGAAGTTGTCTATTGTTGTTTGACCATTGTTTCAATCAGTGGGCAATGAAGAATGACATTTTAAAATTCTCAAAGTATATTCACCATATTTGCAAACAACGGTAAACAGAGAACAGATGCATTTGATTCTTCTATGAAAGAATAACGCTGTGCTGTTGTTCATTGTTGTTTGAAGCAAAGCTTCTTTTTGAATTTGTTTCTCTGGTTAGCGGAGGTTCACTGCAGCTACAACAACAGTGGTTACTACCACTATATGCAACTATGGTGAGCTTCGCTCAAACAACAGTGCTAGGTGACTATCCCCTTTAATGTTCATTTGGAATATTAGACTACATACAACCTGTATCACAAAAATATCAAAAAGTGATTTTGCTCACAACATATATTGTCAATTTAGAAAACAAAATTACTTTTATATTTGTGTATTTTAATCGATAAAATGTAGAAATATTAATAGACGTGCCAAGCAAATGTAGAACAAGAATGTGTTGTGATTCAGTGACAATAGTATGTGGTGTATATATTTATGCTTTTGTGGTGAACATTTTTGTACTTTTAAAATTGTATGAATCGTCTCATCTTGAACATCTGTCTGTTTCAGGTGTATTGTTCTCAGACAGTGCATGCTACATTTAGTCATGATTTCGGTTGAAAACACTGTGCAATGGATGTGAGCTATTAGGCCGGGGTCAGACGAGCGTTTTGCAGAACGGAAGGAACGTCTGTGAGAGTGGACGTTCCTTCCACTCTGACGCCTGTCTGGCCACCTCACTGAACAGTTAGTGCGCTCCTATGGAGGATCGCGCTTTGCAGCCCCCTCAAATGCGCGATGTCGTGCTTTGATGGGAGGCTTTCAGAACGTCCGTAGCAATTCGTGCGCATGCTAGAGCGTGTGGCCAGCCCCTTCGAGGCGTCACGACGCTGCGAAGGACCCCGGGAGGCACTTCAGTACGGGCGTACATAGTGTGCTCGTCTGACCCCGGCCTTAGGTGTAATGAAACCTACATTCAAAGAATGACCTCTCAATAAACTCAGCATATACTTTGTTTTCTTTTTTTATGTTTTACTGCGCAGAACAAAACATATGTGCATTGAAAAATGACATGTACATACCAACGCATCCCACCCGAGTTGGGTTAAGTTCGAAATCTGGAGGACATTCGCAGATGTAACTTCCGGGTGTGTTTTCACAACTTCCACTAATGCATATGGTTGGGTCTGTGCACTCATCCACATCTGAAAAATATTAGTAATAAATGTTTTAAACAGAATTCTTTAGTAGGCAGAGTGGGTAATATATTCAGACATTGTCTTCCAAGTCTCACAATGTAGTGTTAGGGTTTCTAGAATCTGTGAAACAATCAATTTCAATACAGAAGCACACAGCAATGAGTGCAAGATAAGGTTTCACCGAACTAAAGGAATAGAATAAAAAGGGATTTGGAGAAAGAAGAATTCTGAAGAAAAGTAATTTAAACTAATGAAATGTTCCTTCATCTGTAGAACCCCCCCCCCCATTATTTTTTTTAGTAAGTAACCTTTACATTGTTTATTGAATAACCTTTCCATTAGGCAAATTTGCTTAATGCCCCACATAAGAAATTACCAGAATATTCAACTAAATGATAATAATATGGACACCCACCGTAGAGCAAGCCACTAGTGCTGTTGCTCATCCTCAGGACCCTCAGAAACCCCCCTTTCTCTCACTATAAGTTTACAGGGTCATCCACGTGGATCCCTTGCTTGATGTGCCTAGAGGGGTGTCAGCTATACCCTCCTGACGAGGCCTAACAAGGCCAAAACGATCATCGGGGGTTGCTGCACCTCTCGTGCAGGGATGATGTCCTTGGCAATCAGTACTGGCCACCCTTTCTGGGTGAGAGCAGGCTGATTTGCATATGGAGCATTCATCCCTGTAATGGCACATACAAGCTAAAACCTTGTGAGAAAGAAACCAATAAGTGGCTCAATTGGCATAGATTACCACGAACAGTATGTCCGTGATGATTTCTTTAAAAGACAAATATACAATATTTGTTTTTTAAAGAAACCATCACGGACATACTGTTCGGGAAAGGGCTGAGGACGGCCGTAAAGAGTCTATCTACTTTCATAATAGAGCCAGGGTGGCTCTTTGTGAGTTTTTTGCACCTTTCTCTATATAGAAAGTTTGATAAAACAGTGTGGAACTAAAAATAAATTTTATTGTGTCTCTTTTAGAGGTGATACGATCAATATTGACTGAATATAGGATTACTGTCGAGGCAAAGAAAAGGTAATCTATGCCAATTGAGCGATGCGCTTATTGGTTTCTTTCTACAGTATCTTTTTATTTTAAGATTTGTACTGCGTGATGGTGTGCATTGCATAGTGCTAGCAATCACATCAACATTTTCCACAATAGGTGGCGCTGGTGCAATATACATAAAACCTTGTGAGACCTGAGCGGGCACTCAGTGCTGTTGCTCGTCCTCAGGACCCTCACAAACCCCCCTTTCTCTAACTAAATAATAATACATAATATATAACGATATATAATCCAGATTTACAGACCTTTGAAGAAATATTTCTAGGATAATTGCTGCTGTATTCATTACATGGAACTGGTGTTAGAATGCTATAGTTTCTCTTACCTGTGCAGTTTCCTCCAGTTCTGTCCAGCTCATAGCCGTAATCACAATCACATCTGAACGACCCAGGCTGGTTCTTACACACCCCATAAACACAGATGTTGGGGAGAGTGCACTCGTCAATATCTGCAAATTAATATAAAAATAAACAAAACCTTTCACCATCCAATAGTAATGATTAATGGCAATTATACATATGTTGGAGTACTAATTATATATATAAAAAATCAAATACAAGGAAAAAAGTACTGGTCATGAAAGGCATTAAAAATATATTTAAACCCTATCAAATCCAAAATGTAGCTGTATTCTGTCTATTGGTGTTCCTCTTAACCCCTTCACTATCAAGATCACATACTCCGTCTTCAAGCACCTACTGGTGCCCCTATATAGAGTATACATTTGGTTTAATTACCCAATAGAATAGATGGTGATGCCTACCTGTCAAATAGGGTTAATACAGTAATAAATAAATAACAAAATATAACAAGGGGCGCTGAAGTGGCACAGAAGTAGTTAACAATGTACAGAAAATGCACGGCAGCTATATCCCACAATTGCTCACCCTAAAAAAACACCAAAAAGAATAAAGCAAAATAATACAGACAATCAGGAAAGCGCCTGTGCATGTCTCGTAACCATGAATAATAGTACTCAACACACCATACGCTGGATAACACCTTGTGTTGTGAAACTGAGAAAATATTACCATGACCTGGGTTGCTGTGTTGAGGTCGTTCATAAGTACATGAAAGAAAAAATAAAATACAATAGTGCAATATGCATGAACTGATAAAATAATGTAAGGACAAGTAGCGTTGATTCACTCACATGGATCAGAGTCTGTATATTTCAAGGCTCTATATATAGGCAGCGGGTCCCTTCATGGATGACCCCGTCCCATCTTCATACACTCTCTTGGTATATAGCTTGCAGATGAAAGAGAGGAACATAGAGGCGAAACATAGTGTGAATCAGTATAACCCAATTCATATAAGGTAACCAAAGATAGAATGGAACTCACGTGGCAAAGAGCCTGTGAAGAAAACACTGGCTCTGTAGGAATGCCTCAGGTGTAAAGAGGGTACACCCACCCCCCTTTAGAAGAAGTGGACGAGAATCCTATACTCTCCAGCATAAAAACTTTAATAAGCATAAAAGCAAAAGAAAAAAAAGAACCAAAACGCGTTTCACTGCACAAGCAGCTTCATCAGTTGGTATTCCACATAATCTGGCATATACCCACATATACAGTATGCCCAACTGATGAAGCTGCTTGTGCAGTGAAATGCGTTTTGGTTCTTTTTTTTCTTTTGTTTTTATGCTTATTAAAGTTTTTATGCTGGAGAGTTAAGGATTCTCGTCCACTTCTTCTAAAGGGGGATAGGTGTACCCTCTTAGCCTCTTTACACGAGGCATTCCTACAGAGCCAGTGTTTTCTTCACAGGCTCTTTACCACGTGAGTTCCATTCTATCTTTGGTTACCTTATATAAATCGGGTTATACTGATTCACGCTATGGTTCGCCTCTATGTTCCTCTTTTCCATCTGCAAGCTATATACCAAGAGAGTGTATGAAGATGGGATGGGGTCATCCCTGAAGGGACCCGCTGCCTATATATAGAGCCTTGAAATATACAGGCTCTGATCCATGTGAGTGAATCAACGCTACTTGTCCTTACATTATTTTATCAGTTCATGCATATTGCACTATTGTATTTTATTTTTTCTTTCATGTACTTATGAATGACCTCAACACGGCGACCCAGTTCATGGTAATATTTTCTCACAGTTTCACAACACAAGGTGTTATCCTGCGTATGGTGTGTTGAGTACTATTATTCATTGTTACGGGACATGCACAGGCGCTTTCCTGATTGTATTATGTTACAGTAATAAATAAATTGTGGATATTTGCAATGATTTGTTTTACTATATAATTAATGAAACGTGATTTTTCAAAAGAACTACTGGTTTGTGACGGTGGCTTTATGGAAAATCACTTGGTAGTAAATAGGTTAATTCTTTATTTAGAACTTGTAGAAGGTCAGCCAACAAAGTATAATACTATTGATTGGTAATGGCGCTGTGTCATTAAAAAGGCTGGCACTGCTAATCGCATTGGGGTATTACAGCACTTATCAGCACCTCCTCATCATTTAGTGAATGACACCCAATGATTACTTTGTAGGAACTCATCAAGTGTTTTTCACAGCTGGACGTTAATCAGCGCTAGTAGATTGTAATACTAATGCTGATTAACACTTTGCGCTCCCCATGTTAAGTATAGGGAGCACAAAGTACAGTAACCTCGTGCTGAAAAGCGCAAGGTACCAAACGCAAATGGGTTACTTAACCCGTTTGCGTTTGGATTGTAATATGCGGTAAACACCGCAGCAAACGTTAATGCTCACGCAATTGAGCGCTACCGTTAGCAACAAGAATGTAATGTGGCCCTTAAAGGGGTGATTAAGGAGCCAAGCAGATACCGGGTTTAATATCACTGGATTCAATGCTTCCCGCTTGTTTTATTAACTTTAACTTACAAAACCAAATTAACATGAAGAGGTGAAATAACTGCATTTTGTTCTGCATTATTGATCAGTTTAGATATTAAATTGCCAGGTCGATTCATCGGTAATAATGATAACGGATTTACCGTCGCAAACTTTTCCATCAACGCTCGGCAGGAAGCCCATGTCGCAATCACAGCGATATCCTCCAGCGGAATTCAGACACTGCCCGTTGCCACACTGATTCGGGTTCTCTGAGCACTCATCAACATCTGTTCATAAGACAAGTCAAGTTAACCAGGCTGCTATTTATTATTTATTAGGCGAACATACTATGCGGTGTGTTTTGCCCTGATGTACAGTACAAGATGTTCTGTAACAGCTGATATTTCTGTTAGTTTCTGTAATTAAGGATACGGCCTCCTGTTTTAATGAAGGTATTCTTGGAAGTAAAATGATCCGCCAGGACTAATTCTCTGCTAATCTCTCTCCGTGATCTCATGGCGGTATAAATCACCATGAAAAGAATGTAAATTACAATGAAACTATGATAAAATGATACTTTCTGCATGAGGACTGAATACCTTCATCCAAAAAACACAACAGCATTTTTGTTCCATAATAGATCAGTTTAACAAAAAAAAAAAGAGAAAGGTTCTGTGAAGAAACCTTTTAGAGTGACCGCGGTAATTATTAAAAGGGGGCTTTAAAATGAATAAATAAACGCCAGGACTTTACTCAGTTATGTGTATACTGCAAAATCTATTTTATTATAGGCAAATGTTTTTTAAGACTCCCAGAATAGCCCATATCATTATTTTTATTGTTATTTATTAAGCGCCAACACATTCCGCAGCGCTGTACAAGGTGCAATGGGTAAAGACAGGACAATTCTACAATACATAAAGGAGACAGGTCAGTATCGCTGCCAACAGATACAGGAGGACATGAGGGCCCTAGTCCCGTGGGAACTTGAAATCTAGATGGGTGAGGGGTGAGAAACAGGAGGAGAGGACTGCAGTGATGAGTTAATGCAGGGAGAGGTGAGGAGCGTTTTTGGGTCGGTCGGATGTTTTGTTACGGAGTCAGGCTTCCCTAAACAGAAGGGTCTTTAGAGAGCGTTTGTATGAAGCCAGATCTATATGATATATTGATATATAAATATATATATATGTGATATAGCATACATTTTATATATTATTATTATCATTTATTTAATATCAAGATCTTTACAATAACCAAGGTTAAGTGAGACTAAATCAAAACAAACATAGGGACAGAAAAAGGGTGTAGAGGGCCCTGCTTGGATGAGTTTACAATCTAGAGGAGTTGGGGTGGGAGAAGACAAAAGGATCACTGACACCAGTGGTTCAGAAATGGTGAGGATGTGGAAATGATATGTATCTGGAAGTTGGGGTGGGTTGGGAACAGTGATGTGATCTGCTAATCTGAAGAGATGGGTTTTGGAGGGATCTCTTGATTTATGTTTATATAAAATATAAGGTTTATCAAACAACATACAGTATGTGTGCATAGGCTTACGGTCCCATGTACACAATCCTAGCTAATGGTGGCATTTTTGGAGTATATTTGAGAAGAGATGCCAACTTATTTAGTTCATGAAGTTTAGGCCTGACAGCACTGACAGCAAATACATACTCACCTGTACATACTAAGCCATCCCCTGTGTATCCCTCCTTACACAAGCACCGGTACGAGCCCATGGTGTTCTTACAGTCTGCATGCGGACTACAGGAATGAGTTCCATTGGCGCATTCATCATTATCTGTGTGAGATAATAAAAACATTAAGCAATTACAGTTACTTACAAAGCACCAACAAAAAAATGAACTAGTAAGTTTGACACACGGACACTTATGGGAAATGAGGACCCTTGTCATATGAGCTTACACTCTAAGAGGAGTGTGGTGCTGCACAAAGGTGAGGTTAAATGGCTGAGTATGAGAAGTAATGGGATGTATGGGGGCTGTGTGTGAGTTGGATAAGGAAAGGTGCAATGGGGGAATTATAGAGTAAGCAGATAGGCTTCTCTAAAGTAACCCGCTTTTAGGGACGTCTTAAAAGATTGGAGGGACGTGGAGAGATGAATGTTAGGAAGGCTTAACAAAAATGCAATTATTGTTCTATGGATAATGTGCAGAACAAAGTATATTATTAAAGGACCATTACCACTAAAAAAATGAAATGTTATCATTTTATTGTGTTTATGTTGCTGATATCTTACACGTGCTTCAGTTTTCTCTTGTTTAGTTTAGAAAATATTTTACTCTATGTGTCACTGGGTGCATCTATTTTTTGATCTTTTGTGATGCAAACTGACCCTGCGTATCTTTACATCAGTTGCTCCTCACTATGTGGCAATGGCCATAGAATGGGCTCTATTGGTTGATCATTACTCAAATCATTGTATTGTGTGGGATGTATTCAAAGGAAATCACCAGGAGGTAGATTAGAAGTCTTTAAAGCTCCCTATCATATCTCTTTCAGCTGCCAGCTCTTATCTCAGTCAGCCTGGAGAACAATAGCCCCCTGCGGCCTTATCTAAACATTCCCTCATCCACCTCATTATCTGTTAAATAATGTATATTGAGTAAACAAGAGCTACAAAGCAAAGATTTTAGTAAATGTTGCATTATAGGAAAATACACAAAATGGAAACAAGAGATCAAAACCTCACTTTATTTTTTCCTTTTTACATGCAATTATTTCAAAGAAAAAAAACAATAGCTTGTGTTTTATAAAGTGTTTTTATTTGTAATGCCCTTTTGTAATCTAGTTACAGATTATGTAAATGGTAGCGTCCCTTTAAAACAACCACACCCTGGAATTAAAGTAATAATCTATACACGGCATTTTGGAATAAACATTATCACACCAAGATTACCCTCCATTTCACCCATGTACTGACAACGCGCGCTGATTTGAATTAATGTTATTTTTTTATATCTATGGATTTATAATTTTCTACAGAGTTAAAGGACAAGTAAGTTGGATCCATTACATGTTACAGAATGGTGATCCAGTAGTACATAGGAGAACTAAATTCGTTATGACCTAGTGACGCCTTCTCATAATACATTCCTGCAGTCTAGGTGACTAGACGGCACTTCCAGTAAGTAATTGGAGGTTAGAAATGACGTTAGTTATATGGTATCTTAGAAGGCCATTGAGCACCAGAGAACACTGGTAGGTAGAAATGGTCTTGTGATTTGCACGCTAACAGCCAGTGGCACAATACCAATACCGCCACCTCAAATAATTTGCCATTATCAAATATTTCCTTCCTTTCTTGGTGTGGTCTACTGAAGCTCAACCTAGAACATATTGTTTGTACCAAGCTCTGCATAAACAAACTAATTGTGAGTCACATAAATGTGGAACAAAGAAAATCCCTTTGAAGACACATTTCCAGTATTGCAATAAGTAAATGGGACTTTAAAACGTGCTTTATATTAGTGTATAATGAGCCCGCGTCTCCAGATGTTTGGCAGATTTCATGTTGAAGCACTTATCCCTTCTTTGTTTTTGTTAGGAATCAATGTATCTTCAAATATTTTGCTAAACTGAACCACTGATTAATTTGTACGGCATCTAAACAAATCTGTGCTCCTAAAAATGGCTCAGACAGGCTTCATTTTAACAAAAAGGCGAAATATTGCGTACAACAACAAGGGATGCTCAGAATGTGTCAATAATGATAGGATTGAATTATAGGCAACATAGGTTGTGTACTTATTGCACAGTTTCTGGCCAATAACCAAAAGATAAACATTCCAACATGTTCTAAAAGAAGGAATAGAATCAGAAACAAACTTACCTGAGCATGTCACTCCATTCCCAACCCATCCTATGTTACAGGCACATTTAAAGCTTCCTGGGGTATTGGTGCACATGGCATGGCGGTCACAGTTATGGGCTCCAATCTCGCATTCATTGATATCTAAGGAAATACATGAAAGACAAAATAAGTACCAGTAAATCAGTTAACAAAATCGAAAAAAGGTACACCATACTATTATTTCCTAACCAGAGAGATGTCATTGATATATATACATATTATACAGCCATTTGTGTGTCCTTATACAGCCATTACATATCCTGAGGAAGTTAGTAACTGAAATGTGTTGACAAAATAAATCTTCTCTATTGCTTTGCTCAAAGTCCCTGGAGTGCTGGTCTTTCTTGCTGGGCTGGATAAATGCTGACTGACGCACCAGCCATTGGCAAGTTTTGAAGGTCCTTGAGTGCAAGACATAGAACTCTAGAGTGTATATATATATATATATATATATATAATATATATATATATATAGCTATGGCTGTTTGATTTTCATGATTGAATCGAATTTAAAACCACCCTCAATTTTACTTTTATGAAATTCAAGGAATATGTATTTTTTATATGGCGGAACACCTGTACGAGCATGCCAGTGCTGGTCCTGCCGAACCGGTCGGCTCTACTCTGCGGATGTACCGCCAAATGAAAAAAAGGATCTAAATTCCTTGATTTTCTTAAAAGTTAGATTTAAGTCAACCTTAAACTCGATTTAACTGTGAAAAAGCGTGAAAGCCATTCAACCCTATATACGGTACATGTACATACTGTAACAGGACTCCTTTGTGCCACGTCTTCTAGGGCGCCAGAACACAGCAACACGTAAATGTCTTTTTAGATCTTTATTTTCCTCACCGCACTGCAGTAGTGGATCACAGCAAGTCAGTAGATCACATTAAATCAGTAGTTCTCTTTCTCTCAGCTCTCTCCATCAGCTGAACACACACCCCTCTTCCACTTTACATCAGCTTCCCTTATATTAAGGCTGAGCAAGCCTGAAAAGCCACACCTGTGAGTCAGGCTTGCTGGGACCCCAGGGACCCAGACTACAACTCCCAGCTTGCTCAGCTATAGTACATACACGCTGATACACATTTCACTGGGGTTTTAAAAGTTCTCCTCTTATATATATCCCACTGACAACCATGCCTGGCTGTCTGTCACAATACACATAAACATACATACATGTGCATGTGTTCGCACACAGAATGGTATTTAAAATTTTACACTGATTCTAGGGCTGAAAAAAATAAGATTGTACCTTTTTGCATAATCTTCCACAAGCCAACTTTATTCTGCCCTGGACCTCTCTGGTACCTACCCTGTCTACTACTTTTGTAGAGTCTTTGTACTGTTATATTAAAAGGCGCTCATTCGGGTAACAATAGAGCCTATCAAACAATTAAACTTATTTCAAACTTTAAAAAGTCACATCTATTTCATCTGTGCAACCACCAGACCATTCGATTGAAGGTGTCAAACTCAGAGTCCTCAGTCTAGTTCATGAATCAGGGAGTTTTACTAAAATAATGTTTCCCCGTGTGTTAAAGTGATTAATATACAATATGGTCCACAGTCATAGAATCTACAGAATAAAATATATATATATATATATATATAAATATAAGAAAATAAATATCAGATGCTTGTCTTACAGCTTGACATTGTATGAATAAATGGGAAAAAAACATGGTGATTAGATGTCACATTGAATCTCCAGAAATCAGGTAATTATTCGGAATCTCTCCACTGCCAAACAGGCTGGCACCAGGCTCTTGACCAACGCATTACAAGCATCCCTTTGGCTCGGAAACAAACTCTCCATGTTTCTGGGCATAAAAAAGCCTCCAAATGACAATCATGTTACTGAATATTGGTGTAATCATAATAAGAAACTCGTTTTTAAGCTATAATTTGTTAATAGGAAGCATATTGAATGCTCGGCTCTAAGTTCCCATCTATGAGTACATTGTTAAAAAAAAAAGACAGAATATTCATTTCAAGCCAAGATGATAAAAATCACCCGGAGCAGGAAACCAGCATTTAAAGGAAAGTCAAAACAGCTAATTTTGGCACCAATTATAAGGAAAAGATTATGAGAATATGAAAAGGTCATTCTGTAATGACTTCGTGAGCGATACATAGAGTTTGTACTGTGATTCACTGTGATAAATGTTCTTTATATTCGTATTAGTCCTTTAAGTGCTCCACAGATAAGCAGTGCATTGAACGTCAATTAGTTTCTTGACCCGAGGTATTCACAGAGTATCAATGGTTCATACAAAGGGGCTGCTTTGTTTGTATTTATTAAAAAAACATGATTTGCAATTATTTACTTCAGGGGTCAGCAGCCATGGCCCTCCAGATGTTTCACTGAGGCATGGCCAACCTTATGAGTGCCTAAGCATCATGGGAAATGTAGCCAGGGCTGCCAACCCCAGCTGTAACAGCCATTCTCAACACCCATGGAAGGGCGAAATAAAAATAAAGACACATAACATCATGCACTTATAGTCATATTGCAACATATAGAATAGTTTACTTGCTGCTACTTTAAGCAAAGCATACAACGCTAAACCCCTTGTTGCCATGACAATCCTTCTATTTTATCAACTTTGTAAATGGTTAAGGATGGAATTGGGTTCTCATGCCAGTGCTTGTTCAGTTGAATACTGAGTCAACATGATGAATAGTTAAAAAGTCCCACACCCAGACCACAAGACTAGGACCAATAATGGGAAATAAATCTTTTTTTGGCGCTTTCTCATCTTTTCCTACAAAACGAGCCCTTTCTCTAAACATGCACACACACACACACACAGAAATCCCAGGGAGTTTCCCCTTCCTCCATCAGCATCCCAATGGGGCATTCCTACTAAGCTCATTACATTCCACAGGATTTGCATTCCACTCAGCTACTCCTCTTCAAAACCAAGTATGAAACCTCAATGCTCTCCATGGGACCTTTAAAAAAATCAGTATGGTGGGAAGGAAGCTCCATGGGTTTATCTTTTGTTTGGCAATCATGTTTAGAATTAGAAATGCATCCCACAGTGAACAGCACTGGCAACAGATTCTTGTATTTTCTGGACATAAAGAATTCTTGCAGCAATATCCTCTTAAAGATCAATGTTTTGTACATGTTTCGAATATCCTTTTATGAGGACTAATTTTGATTATTTCCATAGTTTACAGAATGCCCCAGGTCTGGTCCTTTACAAAGACCCGTTGCATCCCGTCTATCCCACAGAGCCACGGCACCACCTGAGGTAATAATGTGATATGATATGTAGCGGGATATAATGAAAAATACATATAGGGAACAAAACCGTAGGATAAGATCCCAGATAACAATGAGCAATAGGGACCAGTTTGCCTATCGCATAGAGATTATTGCATAGTGCCCATCCTCCCTCGCTGGGATCCCAAGCTGGAGACTTAATTTCTCGGGTAACTACCAAGGGCTAGATCACAACTGAGATCTTCAGATAACACAACACCTTCAGCCAGTCCTCTTAATGGCTGTAGCCGCCATCACAACAGAGTCGCGAGCTTTATTTTGGGATCGGAGGTTGTGGCTATTTACTGTAAACTAATGACTAGTATAATTTTTATAGGAGACATTAAATGAATGCCTAGAAGGAGAAGAATGAGCTATTCCATGCTAGCCTGTTCTTCTCAAAACAAGTTGGTAGGTTATTTAGTCTTTGATTACTCTCACTCATTTCTTCTATATACTGGTTCTACTGGCTGAGGGGTGTATTGGTTCCTTCCAGTAAGAGAGGAATGTACAGACTATTTTATATATCTAAAATACAATAAATAATGTAATAAAATAAAGAGATAGAGGTATGAAATCATACATTTTAGTTTTAGGACTGGATTTTATAAGCCCCGCTATTAAAATGGATTGTTACAAAATGGCAGTGGTGTGTTTTCCAACTCTTGTAAACATCCAGGTATAAATGAAGTACAAAGGGAAAATGTTCTGAATTTTTTACCCATGACTAGAGGCTTCTTTATCTCTCACACTATGTAGCACTGCATTAAACATGATGAGCTGGCTTCCAAATCGGATGTATATGCATCCAGGGATCTGGAAAACCTAAGTACTCCATAGATTTTAATGAGTCTGGCAAGTTTACCTGCATTTTGGTTACATTTACACCAGACCTAGAAGGTAGACCATTGTATGATACAGTATCCTATGATAAAGGGACCGTCTCATGGAGGGGTGTAAAAGTACGGCAATAAAAACAACAGTGAATTAACACTTCTAAAGTCGTTTCCCTGCATCATTTTTTTGGAATAAATTGTCATGAAATGCTCCAACTCGGACGCTTCCTCAACACCTTGCATTGTGTGTTTGGCAATTTGAAATAGGCATTTTTTCTGAACCTATCAAATTTTAGGGTTAGGGTTTCTATTAGTGGTAGGGCTAGGGTCAGGGTATGTAATTAGGGTTTTGTTACTATTTGAGCTTATTTTAATGTTAGGGCTACCTTTAGAGATAAAAGAAGAAGCAGAATCTGTTGCTTAATAATGAAGCATAATGGAGCAGAATATTCGTAAAATGCTCTTGAAAAATGTTTCTGAAAAACAAAGCAAGGTGTCAAATTCAGAAGCAGTTGAATTGGAGTGTTGGTTTTAATTTATTTGACGCCTTCAAATAACTTGACTTTTCAGGTATTTTTGTATTTATCCAGAAAGGGGCAATGTAGTTATAGAGGTAAACCATATGATACATTACAACAGAATGTGAACAAATTGAGTGCTTCCATAGCAATAAAAGGTCTTTGACAAACAGGTCAAATCCCAAAAACACATTAAAAACCTGAATGCAAGCGTGAAAGTTAAGATAGTGATGAGCTGATATTATATTTATATTTATGCTGGAGTGAATGTAGGCCAGCTTTCAAACTCTCAAATACAAGCATAACAAAGCTATAAAAACTAGTATACAACCCATCACTCAGGTTTTGGGTAGGTGTGGAGACGATTATGGGTGAGTTATATTTATAAACCACTAGATTTTGCCCGCGGCTTCGCTCGCGTGGATTTTAGGAATTGTTAAAATTGTTTTTTAAAAGAAACTTGAGTTTTTTTTGGTAGAACCCCCCCTTTCCCCCCCACTTGGGATTTTTGGAAAATTGTAAAACAAGTGTTTTTTTATTTTTCAAGAAGAATGTAAGTGCCAAATTTCACACCTGTAACATCTTTGGTTTATGAAATATAGGTATACTGATAAAAGTATTCACATCCCTTTCCCCCACCACCCTTAACTGGATTTTCGGAAAATGGTAAAACTTATTTGGTTTTTTTTGCATGAAGATTGTAAATATCGAATTTCACACCTGTAACATCATTGGTTTTTGAAATATAGGTATCCCGTTGAAAAGTATTCACCCCCCTTTTTTCACCCCCCAAAATGGTAAAACTGTTTTTTTTTATTTTTCAAGAAGATTGTAAGTGCCAGATTTCACACCTGTAACATCTTTGGTTTTGAAAATGTAGGTATACTGATAAAAGTATTCAACCCCCCTTTTTTCCCCCTCCCACTGGATTTTTGGAAAATGGTGAAATAGGTGTTTTTTGTTTCTCTAGACAAATCTAAATACCAATTTTCATGTCTGTAACATCTTCTGTTTTTGAGATGTAGGTATCCTGTTTAAAAGTATTCACCCCCCTTTTTTTTACTCCCCCACTTGGATTTTTTTGGAAAATGGTAAAACACGTGTTTCTTTATTTTCAAAAGATTGTAATTACCAAACTTCACATCTGTAACATCTTGGTTTTTGAAATATAGATATACTGATAAAAGTATTCAGACCCCTTTCCCTCGACCCCCCCTGATTTGGATTTGTGGAAAATGGCAAAACAATTTTTTTTTCACGAAGATTGTAAATACCAAATTTCACACCTGTAGCATCTTTGGTTTTTGAAATATAGGTATACTGATAAAAGTATTCAACCCCCCTTTTTTCCCCCTCCCACTGGATTTTTGGAAAATGGCAAAATAGGTGTTTTTTTGTTTCTCTAGACAAGTCTAAATACCAATTTTCATGTCTGTAACATCTTCTGTTTTTGAGATGTAGGTATCCTGTTTAAAAGTATTCAGCCCCCCCTTTTTTCACCCCCCCACTTGTGATTTTTGGAAAATGGTAAAACACCTGTTTTTTATTTGTCAAGATGAATCTAAATATCGATTTTCACGTCTGTAACATCTTCTGTTTTTAAGATATAGGTATCCTGTTTAAAATATTTAAAATATTCAACCCCCTTTTTTCGCCCCCCCCGTCAAATTTTTGAAAAACGGTAAAATACGTGTTTTTTTATTTTTCAAGAAGAATCTAAATACCGATTGTCTGTAACATCTTCTGTTTTTAAGATATAGGTATTGTGTTTAAAATATTCAACCCCCTTTTTCACCCCCTTAGGGGCGGAGTTTCCAAAAATCCTTCCTTAGTGGGTGCCCACATCATAAAAACAGTGCACCTTCAAAATTTCATGTTCCTAGGTTAAACGGTTTCAGCTGGGCGTTGATTAGTTAGTCAGTCAGTCAGGACTTTCGCGTTTATGATAAAAGTATTCAACCCCCCTTTTTGCCCCCCCAAGGAGTTTTCAGAAAATGGTAAAATACGTGTTTTTTTATTTGTCAAGATGAATCTAAATACCGATTTTCACGTCTGTACCATCTTCTGTTTTTAAGATATAGGTATCCAGTTTAAAATATTTAAAATATTCAACCCCCTTTTTTTGCCCCCCAGCTGAATATTTAAAAAAATGGTAAAATACGTGTTTTTTTATTTTTCAAGAAGAATCTAAATACCGATTTTCACGTCTGTAACATCTTCTGTTTTAACGATATAAGGTATTGTGTTTAAAATATTCAACCCCCTTTTTCACCCCCTTAGGGGCGAAGTTTCAAAAAATCCTTCCTTAGTGGGTGCCCACATCATAAAAACAGTGCACCTTAAAAATTTCACATTCCTAGGTTAAACGGTTTCAGCTGGGCGTTGATGAGTCAGTCAGTCAGGCAGTCAGTCAGTCAGGACTTTCGCGTTTATATATATAGATGATACCTCATGTTCTTCCACATGGTGTTGGGCTGAAAGAGTTTAAAGGAGAAGAGGCTGTCTATTCTTTTTTTTTGTTTCATATCTCATGTGATGTTTCCTATTCTACAATATCAATTAATGACTATCATATTTTGTTTGTGTCTGTTTCTTTAGAAAAGCACATACACGGTTGCTATACATGCATCCCATTCAAGGATGCTGATTATTCCTCTAAAAGGCTGCATGATAACATGATTTTCATCACGGGTACATCTAGTATTTAGTCACACAGATCTTTAGCCCTTATATTATTCCAATGAGAGTTTACAATATATTTTGAATTGAACTCATGCAATATAAATAGAAATGGTTTTCCATCCAGAGAGTGTGTTTTCCCTTTTTGTTTTCTACCTATGTCTCATCTCTCTTATTATTATTTTGATCTCAACTTGCCTTGCTGCGACCCATTTATCAGATCGATGTCTTTATAGGATGTAACCTGACTAAACCAGAATAACTTCTTTTGCGGTATGTGGGTTGTGGTCAACTGCTATGTAGATTGTGGTCATTAGCGCTGTGGTTTTTGTCCAAACCGTAATAGGATGTTTATTGTAATTAATCCAAAGTCATTCTTCCCAGGGAAAATTTTTATTCCTGCAAATCTTGGAGAACGGAGAATGTATCAGATTGATCTCCTGCCTAACTGTCACTCAGCCCTGTAATAACTCTCTGGGAACAGTGTCGTTTAGGAAATGCAACTATGTGTGGAGCTTGCTACCCAAGCAGGATTTGGAGTGTATTTTAATATATGAGCATAAAGCGCAGCCTGTTCCAAGCTGACAGTTCATCTGTTCATGTAATAGTGATGGTAGTCAACGTAAACATCGGAGAAACGGATCCAGTGATTAACCACACATTCTTTGCATGTGGTAATAAAGAATATATATGGGAAAGATAAAGCAACCATACGCAGTCACCTTGGCAGTGAAGGTTCTGGTTGCTCCACCCACTTACACTTCTTTCCCCCATTTTTCCTGTCTAAGTGCAAGTTTAATGCCAGGATTTACGTTTCCTTCCAAGATCTCTGTTCAATGCTTACTGCATTAACATAATATCTTTAAGATAACCCCATAGAAAGAAGTCGTTTTTCTTCAGCGAGACATCAATTATTGCAAATGTTTACCTTGACCTTTTGACTGAATACATGGCACCACAAATACATGACCTTCAACCAACCATCATTTTCCAGCAAGATGTTGCACCACCACATTGGGGACTGCATGTTCGTGGGTTCCTAAATGAAACATTTCCAGACCGGTGAATTGGAAGGGGTGGCCCAATTCCCAGGCCACCTCGTTCACCAGATATCACTCCCCTCCACTTCTTTCTATGGGGTTATGTTAAAGATATTGTGTATGGAACAGAGGTACAGGACAAAAGCAGAGGATCACTGATGCCATCGCCACCATTGATGAGGGTATGTTACAGAGAACATGGCAAGAAATCCAGTACCGTCTTGATGTGCTTCGTGCAACTAATGGTGATCATATAGGAGGTGTATTAAATGAGGAAAAAAAAACTTAAATATATACGTTTCATTTTGTAATAGTTTTCACTTATCTGTATTTTCATTTGCCTTTGAAATAAGTTTTTAAAATTGTAAAGAGACTTTATGGACACCCTGTATTATGGAGGACCTTGATACACATATTGCTACTTCCCACTATGTATTTCATGTGATTTGTGGTATCTGCTTGTAAATATGACTCTTGTATAAGAGCCCTTTTCATCCAGCATCAGTAAAAAACGTTTCAACAACATGGGGTAAATTTCCAAAAACAAATGGTTAACAACTTTATCTTCATGGTTCTCTAAAGTCATATTTCCCCCAAATGTCAGAAATTGAAATGAAGCGTTATATTAGTATATGCCTTCTTAAATTACATAACAGAGAATTGCTAACAGTGATGCTTTTCGTCGTGCTTTGCATTTTTCCCATACAGTTTTCATGCGGATTACTGCAGGCATTCCATCTGTTATGGAGGTAACATAATCCAGTCAAGGAGCAAATGCTTGTCTGAACTATACTCTGGATTCTGCTTAGAAGGAGAAAATAACATCTGTGTGGGATGGGAATGCACTGCATGATAGTGGGTGGATGCTGAATGCTGAGTGATTAGGGAAATAAAACATGTTTATTTGTTAAAATGGAAACAATCCGTAATGACAAGGGAGCCCAAAATTTTTTTGAGAAACTGTAATGGAACCCAGAGGACCTCTGTGTGGAGTGTTTGAGAAACAATGAAGATGATGTGTGGAATCCACCTATTAAAAGGAGTATGCCAGGAATGCTGCGTATGATAACCGTGTGGTTTGGAGGTGCCCACACGCATCTTAACAGGACACATTTAAAAGGGATTTTCACAAGGTCTCCTGCAGGGTGATTGATTTTTCCAAGAAGACTAATTTTAAGTTGAATTGTTTGTTACTTGCACTTTTTTTATTTGAAGGTTTAATGCCTGTGATCAATGTCTTATTTCTGGATCCATCTGCAATTAACATAATGTTACCTTCTGTGGACCTGTCAACTTATCTGTGATGCAGAGCCAGTATGACACGATCACGCCACTAGGAAAAATAAGTTATCTTTGAAAAGTTTGTTTAATAAACCATGGTATGTATTTTTACAAGGCATAATTTATATATGTGTATGATCGCCTGCATGCAAAAAAAATTGGACGAAAAAGGGTCAAGTAGAAGGTACTTTGTAGCTGAGAGTCTCTGAACAAATGTGTAATATTGTATAATATTAATCTCTAACAATAATTATTGCTTAATCATTTCCTAAATAATCTATAATAGTAACAGGTCTGTTCACTAAATGGTGAAACTCAGGAGAACTGGCAGGAGAAGAGCACAATCTAGACCAAATAGCCCATTTGGAAAGTGAGATAAATGGGAGAATTTTTCTGATTTAACCATTTGGACCTAGAATTTTCACTTCTCCTGAGTTCCCCTTTAGTGAATAGACCTGTAAGTAATCATTTGTGTCCTCATATATCTTCTATTTAATGTCAAAAGAGCTTTTATCTAGAATGGGGAGTAAATTGCTGGAATAATCAGATCGACGTAGTCAACATGTCTTCCCTCACCAGGAGAAGTAGCCATTTATTGTTTGAGAAACATTTATTAATATAAATAAAATGTGTTATTTTTTGATCCAACCTAATCGTTTGTGAAGAACATCAAGGTGTCTCTGTGGCAAAAGTAATACATTAACCTAGACAGTATGGGCAGTATTACCATCTGCCCACTGAAACAGGGACGGTAAGGAGGAAAACCTGCGCCTGCAGGTTTCTCCTTAGCGTCCCCGTATTAGCGCCAAATTAAGGGGTAGATGCTAATTCAGCAGCCTGCCCATAACGCAACGCTAAGCCAGAGGATACTCAAGGCAGCACTATCGCACCGCCCAAGCATCCACTCCTAGAGTCTATAGGACTCCAATGAGGCTTCGACTGCTGGGTCACATGACCTGCAGGATCTCGACTCTCGTGAGATCCTGCAGGTCTGTGGAGTGATTCCTGGAGGGAGACTGGGGACTTTATTCCCCCAGTCTCACTCTGCTCCCAGCGGCCAGAAGCGCTGGATCGGGCTGCCGTTCTCACCGTGGGAGGAGAGGTGAGTATCTGATTTTTGACTTTTTTTTCTGCTGGTGCTAACTGATTCCGCAGAAGCCGTATCATTTAGAACCAGGTCCTGGCTGTGGTTAACTTTCGTAATTAGCGTTAGGATTTTGTAATTCTATCGTTAATTAACTCTTTACGCTCCCCATGTTAAGTATAGGGAGCGCAAAGTACAGTAAACAGGCGCAAAGGAGCGCAAAATACCATGCACTAACGGTTTTTTTTAACCCGTTAGAGTCCGGAATGTAATTTGCGCGGCCAAAGTTAGGGCCATTTAACCTAACGTTAGCACTCACACAGCTGTAATATGGCCCTATGTCTTTCAATTAACTAAAGGGGCCACTCATAATGAGGCATACCAAATGGATTTTTAACACCTTTTGAGACATTATTGGGAATCCTACCAAAGTTTTCTCTTTTTGTTTGCATCAAAGGGATCAGCAAGGATATGGAATTAACAAATATCTTTTCTTCAATCTAATACACCATATAAACATCAAAACATTTTACACATCTACACAAACATGAATTACTGTGATCAGAGCTAGCATCTAGATAGATAATAAATTATATATAATATATATATATATAATGTATTATTATTTAAAATTTTAAGTGCCAAAACATTCTGTAACACTTTGCCAAAGGTTAAATGGTTAAAAATAAAACAATTGTACAATGAACCAAAAGGCAAGTCAATATTTTACTAATAGATACAGGATGAATTTAGATCCCTATTCCAATGGGAATTTACAATCTAGGTATGTTATATATAAATATAGATAAAAATTACAGACTATAATTACATTTTTGTCACTCTATGATATATCACAGAAACACATTTAAGAAAAAAATGTCAGATTACCTGTGCATCCAGTGATTCCCTTCTTGCCTGAATAACCAGGTTCGCAGTGACAGATGAATGAACCTTTGGTATTCTCACAGCTTCCGCTGAGACAAATATTTTGATGGAGTTCACACTCATCCACATCTAAAAGAAATGAAAAATTATACATTGTGAGGATAGACAGTGAGGTAGTCCATGGAAGACAGATTTTTTTTAATGCAAATTTTTTTTACATTAAATAGAAAAATATCTAGCCTAAAGCTACTCATAAAGAGCCAACACCTATTCAAACAATTTCCATGGTGAAATGGATACAGACCATACAGTATGTATGAAAGTAGATAAAGTCAACATACAGTACATATGTGCTTACATATTGGCCAGTGCTTGATAGTCAAAGAATTAATACAGTGTATAATGTCCAACAATGACTCTAGTGGGTTTCATATGAAAAAAAAATCCATGGCAAGCAATCCCTGATTCATTATACAAAGCTCAACGTTCTTTCAAAATACAGCAATTAATATATGCAAGGTTGGACTAACATGAGGGCTATTTGAGCTGCAGTGCCAAGACCATGCCTTATACTAGACCCAGTAGAACGCCAATGATGTCAGCACCAACTGCCTCCAACACAATGAGATTAAGAGGGATGGGGAAGTGGTACAATGGGAGGTGAGAAGAATGGGGCAGAGGCACAATCGAGCTGAGAGGGATGGGGCAAAGACACCCAAAATCTTCAGCTCCTGGCCCGTAAAGCCCTCAATCCAGTAATGAGTCTAGGATATACAAGAGGAGGGGGGGGGGCACCAATTCACAGCTAGAGGGGGAACTTTAACCTGAGGGATGTCAGTGATTAGTACAATGACTAGCATGCTCCTTAGAATATACACATCCCCATGGTTTCTGTCCAGGATATATGCAATATAACCTGCAAATGCTTGTTGACAACAGTGGGTCTATATTAGAATGCAGTGGCAAGTATAGTAAAAACTCACCTAGACAAGTCTTCATATCATCTGACGCCATGTAACCATCGAAGCAAAGACATCTATATTCTCCTGGGATGTTTGTACATTGTCCTCCGTCACAGATATTAGGATTGTTTTCACATTCATCAATGTCTGCAATGAAATAATTGTTTATTTACTAGACGCAAACATACAGCATTCCAAGTGTTATATGGATGCAATTATGAGCTTTATCTTTTATTAAAACATTTGCCGTGCCTTTCGACTTACTAACCCTTTCAATACCAAGGCATTTTCCAAAAAAACACTGTCAGGGGCCAATGTATTCCTGTCTGTAATAACTGAATTGGCAGGTAGATATCGCCATCTACTGTCCTAATGGATTTACTACAGTTCTGAGCTCCGTGCAGGATATGCTGGGGAAAAGTCCATAAGAGACATTTTCCATCTTGCTTTACAAAGTGTTAGCAACTCGGCCATCATGCCCACTGTGCTAAAACTTTAGGGGCATGATCTGGAGCCGAAATGCAAATTAAATTTGTTTGCAATAAATGAATTTCCTTTGCAGTGACACAGCATAGCTCCGGATCGTGTTAACACAATCTCAGGCTGTTGTGTCTGCTACTGCGGATCTTGTATACTTGATCACAGCAGTGACGGGTCACTGGCAGACAAGTGAGCAGCATCACGATTGAACAATTGAGCCGCTTTGGCCCGAGAAAACTTCTCCATACAATAGAAACAGAAACATACTAGATTATATTGAAAGCCGAACTTATCCATGTCAGCACTCAAATATATTCTGAACACAAACCGAGAAGTAGAAAATTGAGTAGTCCCCACAGTAAAGGCACAACGTGAGATCAGAAGATTTTCCCTTCATTGGTTCAAAAGCAACAGAGATAAATTAGATCTTGGCTCCCAGAGGATTGGATTGAGAACCCAAGGAGGCTTGTTGTTGGTCTTAGCTTCGGCATTCCATTCCAAACAGAGAAAAGGTTTGCAGTCTTTTGCACAATAAATCTAGGCTTTTTGTAAATAGTCCTATTCTGTGGACAGCTCGATCTTGGCAGCAATCTTGGTTCTTTAACCCTAAACCGATGTGGACCGTGGAGTGTCTATTTTTTTTTATTATTAAGGAAATGCCTTATAAAACATTCATCTTTATTCCTCTGTGAGGAGATAATATAAGGATGATTGATGTTTAGCTGTCAATAACTCAGTAATGCAGTAAAAGATTATCACAACCTTTTTCGAAGTCTTGCCAAGGTGGGGAATTGAATAGTATTTAGGGAGTCATGATAAGATTAAGCAGATGTTATGAAAGAACCTGTCCTGCACTTTATATAGTATAATATTATGGATGTCTGAGTTTCAAACCCTTCACTCACAGCATGCGCTTCCAAGGTGATCCTATAAACTGAATGGAAGACAGTTTGTGTCTATCAAGGCAGTGTTTCTCAAATCTAGTCCTCAAGTACCCCTAACAGGCTAGGTTTGTCAGATATCTGCAGCACAGATGTCAAAGGGTTATTAAAAACAGAAAAATGGCCGAATTGTGGTTGAAAAATCGGTTTGTTTCAGGGAAAAATTGAGCCTTCAGTGAGAACTGTTACAGGTGTTTAGAATTGAAAAAAAGTGGTCATTTCGGTAATTTTACTATTCAAACTGTATAGAAAATAAATGCTATAGTGATTTGGTAATGTCACGTAATCTTAAAAGCTCTGATGTAGAGGAGTGTCAAGATGCCAACCCTGACTTATACCCTAATACAGTGTTTCTCAACTCTGGTTCTCAGGTTCCCCTAACAGGCCAGGTTTTAAGGTTTACCTTGGCGGAAATGCAGACTGAATCCTGCAATCACTGAGCAGCAAATCATATCACCTGTGCTGTGCTTCAGATATCTGGAAAACCTGACTTGTTAGGGGACCCGAGGACCAGGGTTGGGAACCACTGATCTAGGTGAATATGGCATCACAGTAACGTCATAATTCTCAATGATACCAAGGACCGTTAGTGTTCTTTAACGTTTATACACACTAGATACTTAGCCCTAGAAGAACTCATCTATTACCTAATAAAGTTATTGCTAATCCAGTGGGCCTATGATCCTCAGCTACCTCTAAATCTTTGCATGACAATTATTCGTAAGCTGTGCTGCATAGTTAACTGTTAACCCTTTGACTACCAAAATTCTTATAGAAGACATTTCATTAAAATACAATGAAAAACAAACAAAAAAACACCTAAACCCCCATTACCCCATTGCTTTTAATGCAAAATTGATGTTATCCCTATTTCCATTCTTCCTTTGCTTGATTAAAAATGTTACTGAATTAATATTTTTATAAAACAATGAATACTTTGAATTTCCATACACCACTGCCTACATTTTTTAAGAATATTACTATTTCCAAAAATGATGCCTCGATAAGTAAATATCCCCTCAGGGTGAGGGTCATAGCTGGCTATGCTACACAGATGCTGTTCGTGGTGAGGAGGAGAGGATACAGTACCGGTACAGGTTCTGTGGTCTGGCAGCAGCGCAAATCCTTCTCGGCAGCTACATTCATAACTTCCTTCCGAGTTGGTACAGAAATTGTCACATCCACCGTTGTAAAACTGGCATTCATCGATATCTAAATATAAATTATATAATATTAGTGCATTTTCTATAGCCATCGAAGAGAAAATTTCAGCTTGAGACCACTAATGACTCTAGATACATTTTGTAGGGGATTAACAATGAATACTGTGTACAAAGTTGTTTGCTTCTCCTACCAGGAACCCAGGGTAAATGCGTTTCTGCGTAGTGACTTTGACAGAAATCTTTGCTATTACACCATAATAAAAGTGTCCTCCTCGTACAAAGACAGCATTGGTGTAAAACCTAGCAGATTAAAACAAGCTATTCCATCCAGCTCATTCAACTGTGTCTCACAGTATACAGGTTTGAATACAGTCTTTTCAACCCTGGTGTTAAGTGATTCGCTGCAGCACAATCACTTACCACGTGAATCTAACCTCGCCATTAAATCCCATACTCACCTCAAATCCCTCAGTGGAGAAAGTGACGTGATCCACTGCTTCCTTTCTCTGTGGGCAGCTGAACACTGGGAACAAATAGTCCCCAGTGTTTCTCCTCGAATCCTTCCCGGCCGATCCTCAATCATGCGAGATCGTGTCTGTCTTCCTGGAGACCTATGGACTCCTAGAGCTTATAACGGTGTGACGCCATTATGAAAATGCTCCAAAGTATCACTACTTGAATTGGTGGCAAAGCAGCTCGGGGGGAATATGGACAATAAAGGCGAGCCGCAGATAGACGATGGCTCATGCGCAAGTTTTTCATTAACATCTTACCGTTAATGATGTGGCCCTGGAATGGGAACCTTTAAAGTTACTTTAAGCCTAACATAGGTCGGACATATTTTAGAGGGAATTGCAAACTATACATGTGTTAGTGTTTATAGACTATATAGAGTAAATTCTACGTTATTGCCTTAAAAGAATTTCCATCACTCACTTTGGGCTACATGCCAATGGAGTGAATGACAACACAGTACAGAAAACCATCCACTCGATTCTGGTAGGCAGTCGACTGCTGACGTACTGACTAATCATTCAGCATGCCTTTGGCACAGTGGAGGGCTGATCATGAAGCTCTGCTCTGACACTTACTGTGCAATGTCTACGCAACAAGAACATGGCTTCTCCTGGCACTGGTACCAGGTATGTAGTAGTAAGAGATATCTCATCATGGAATGAGAGAACGTATTGATCTTTATGAGACATCGCAGGGAAGTGAAAATGTCTATAACAGGTTCACGTTAAATATAGACCTACAAGTCATAGGACTGATGCTAGGACCATCATATCAGCATCATGAACTATAATCACATCTCAAACATAATGGCTTCCATCTTAAAACGTACTTACCAACGCAAGACAATTTATCATCTGTTAACTTATATCCAGGGTCACAAGCACATTGGTATCTACCAATCAGGTTTATGCAGCGTCCGTTTGCACAGAGTCCAGCACTGAGTTCACATTCATTGATATCTGCAAGAAAACAAAATAAGATGAATATAGCCCAGAAATCATACCATAAACCTAAAAAACTCACAAAGCCAATCTTAAAAAGAACAAAAAGCACAAAAAACTTATTTTAAATGCCTAATACAGAATATATATAAATAAAAAACATGTTAACAGTGAATTCTCTCATTGTTTGTGCTCCATGCACTCGTCAGCTTCCTAATGGGATATTTACTTGCGGAAACGAGCACCATTAGCACTTTAAAGGTTGGGAACTAGATTTATTTGCACGCAACATGGATTAAGGATATAAAACAGACTAAACTGAATTCTTTCACAGATAAGTAATCTCATTTTCACAAAAAAGTGTATTAGAAACATATAGATTATATAAACTAATTAAAAACTGGTCCAAACTGGGCCTTCTCTTGTGAAGAGTAAACCACGTTCATTTTGGATTTTAACATTATAACTGCATTGAATACATTAATTTTACAAACCCTGATGTCTTACCTATGCAGGCAGAATTATCAGGAGCCACTTCATGCCCAGGGGGGCACTCGCACTTGAAGCTCCCCTCGGTGTTCAAGCATACGCCACCTCTACACAAGAGCGGGTTTCGTTCACACTCATCGATATCTGAAATTCAAAGGCAATCACTGTCCAACAGCTGACACTAAGATGTAAAATGGCGAGATAATAACATAGCACATCCATTCACACATACAGTACATAAAATGCATTAGTAAACCTAGAAAAACATTACTGGGCTCAAATTAACCCCCTTCCAGAAAAAAGTGCAGTAAATATGTCTAGGCGAACGCTTCCATTTATTAGAAAGCCGGTGTAGAATGGGGCAAGATGAACTTCTTGTACACTTATTGTACATGATATACAGTTACTACTCAAGATCATGGTATATCAACTCCCTTCTACACCCCACGGTATCCTTACTTACCCATGCAATTCTTCATCATCATGAATCCACTTTCGAATCCCTCGAAGCAATCACACTCAAAGTCTCCCGGGGTATTGACACAGTTGCCTGGTCCACACACATCAGGGGATATTCTGCACTCATCAATATCTGCAAAGAAACCAGAATGGCATGAAGAGCAAAGCATATATTGCAAATTCTAAATATAATGGAATAAATAAATATTTATGAGGCTCACCTGTGCAGTTCCTCTCTTCTGCATCAAGTGCAAAACCATTGTCGCATCGACACTTGAAACTGCCGATAGTATTCTTGCATTTACCGTACTTGCAAAGACTTGGGATCATTTTACATTCATTGATGTCTGTAGATGTATGGGTAATAAAAAAAAAAGTGTATTTGATTAAATACTCGAAAGAGACGGAAAGAAGCAAAAAACATTGGTATTTTAATGAAGAAAATCAATGTTAGTCAGCAGTCTCAAAAGTCAGTATGATACTGTCACACATAAAAAGGAGTATTGCATCATGTGACTGAAAAATGTTTATAACCTTAGAATAAATCGATTGTTAGAACCCACTTTTAATAAACAATGCAATTTTGGGGGGTGGATTAAGAAAAAGTGCAGAAATGGTCTAAAATGAAAGAAAGGGAGGAATGGCCTACTACAGGCAATTGGGTTCATTTCATTAAGGACAGGATGCTTAATGATCATCTGTATCAGACTATATAGCTGTAGAAAAAGTTTGGATGTCTATTGGGGTAAGAATATTTAGGAATATAAACAATATATGTGGATGATCCAGTGAACAGTGTATTATTTGATCTTCTACAGCCGAAAGTTAAAATACTTGAAACTCTGAATAGAAAGGTTGCCAGTTATCTTCTGCCAGACACAACATCGTGTTGTTCTTTAGTTGTAATAATATCAAGCATTGGTACCTTTGGAGAATGTTTTTCCCGGTGTAATCTCCTTTGTTGAAAAACCTGGCCCTCTGGGACACAGTAATTCAAACTCCGGTGTTCCCTTGATAGGGCATTCATCACATAGAGGGCCCCAAGCAGCCCCTACAGAGCAGCAACATGCATCCATCCTGTGTCTTCCAGCAATAGGATGAGAACATTCTTCATCTTCGTGTTTCAGGTAGCAAACCTCCAAGCGGATATCTGGTGTAAAGGACAAGGTTCATATTAAAACATCCTAAGATATGTTTCAGTAAACACAAAGATTTTAAAGATTTCAGGCTTTGTCAAAGCAATTAGTTGCATTTATTTATATAAAAGTAGGGAATGAGTCCTTTTAGTTAGGAGTACGAACATGCTTTTCAGATGATGAGTCCATCCAAATTACATGGAGACATTTTCTTTATGGATGATAAACCTCTAAGATAAGAAATGATCTCGGTCTGGGATTTCTAGTGTTGGGCTGGAGCCATGACTCCGCCCCCAAACATTGGGAAACCGGCGTCTCTGGAAGTTGGCGCCATTTTATATCGTTTGATCATTTGTTGAGTAACCCAATCCTCCTCTCCTACTTTTTTCCTATATAAAGAGATATATATATATATGTGTGTGTTGTTTAATTTGTGATCATATGTCCTGATGAAAACTCCATATGTGAGCTGAAACAAGGGTTGCTACCTTTTCTTAAAGCCAAACCTGAACACTTCAGCTAAAATTGAATGAAATGCCTATATCTGGACCAGATAAACCTGGACAAATAATACAAAACATAAGTTACATTTTCATCATAAAACTGGACACATAATTCAAAAACCCCAACTGTCCGGGACAATCCTGGACAGGTGGCAACCCTAGCTGAAACGTCGACTTGATCATTTCTTTTGCTATGCAAGAATAAATTTTATCTTTTTAAAAAGACCCAGGAGTGCTGGCTTCCTATCAGTTTCTGTATTTTTCCAGGCCTTTAAATATCTTTGAAAGTCCTTGAGTGCAGGAGTTTTGGTGATTATACTGTATATATATATATATATATATATATATATATATATATATATATATATATATATATATATAACATATTGGCTCATGACTTGGATAAAAACAAGCATATTTTTTCCTCCTAACCAATCCATAAACACTTTATGTTCGTTCACCTTTAATTCTGATTCAGCTGCTGCGCTCCCCCTTTTTTTATCTATGAGCAAACGTTCATATTTATTACTTTTGTTGAAATGTAATGTCAGTAATGCTCCCTGTGGTGTCAGCTGTTTGTAATCATGTTGTGTAATCAGTCTTCACAAATCTTTCAAGTGCTGTGTTATTCCTCAGACTTTAGCTACCCAGCTCAGCTATTCTAAGTGGGCAGATTGATAAATGCGTCCCGCAGAATAACACGAGACTTAAAAATTTATCACAAATGGGAAATTTTACCCCTGAAAAGAACACAATGTCCTTTAGATTTATATTCCAACAAATGCAACACTTAGCATCCCGTCTTTCAGCAATAATCAAAAACAGGGCACGATTTTCAGTGTTTAAAAATAATAAATCGAATGGAAAAAACAATATTTGGTTATACATTTGAAAAGAGGTCTGGGTGATTTCAGGATATTATAATCTGTCGTGTCTCCCCTTTTGTGATTCATCAAACTGGGCTGAACTTCATTGGATACTAAAGTGTCTGGTAAAGATATTTGAGATACTAATACCATTTTGATGGTTAATGGCATTTTTGTGTGGTGTGTCATTTTGAAATAATAGTTTGAACCTTGTTCTGTCATGAGGGAGACCTCGGAATGTAGCAAAACAAATGCGTCTCAAAACGAATCTGAAATCATACCAAAACATGTGCGTCCAGTGGAGTCAAGAGTCATCCCATCGGGGCATTGACAGAGAAAGGATCCCATTGTATTAACGCACTTTGAATTAATGCACAGTCCAGGAAACACATCGCACTCATTAACATCTGTATCCAAAACAAACACAAGCTTAGATTTAGAAAGACAACACAAACAGAACAATGCATTACTTATTCATGGTTTACTCAGGTTTGTGTGCTGTATGGCCTATTTTGCATAAATAACTACTATTTTATAACATTCTATTATGATTAGTACATGATCGTTCACGCGCCTCAGTTTGCTTTCAAATTATTATTCATACAGCTCTCCCTGCCTCCCTATCGATAGTCTGTATTTGATTAATTATATCCAAATAAAGAAATGTGTATAGGAAGATACATACTTAGCTATCTATTGAGGTGTAAGTTGCATTTCAGAATGGTGCACTTACTGCAAGCTATGTATACGGTTTTGGAGGGGTTCCATCAAGTCATTTTTTTTAAAATATGTTTTAAACAACGGACCTAGAGCAGTTTACCGTGTCTTATAAAAAGAACCAATGTATGGAAGAAGCAAGCGGTTGTCAATATAGTATTGTTAAATGTTTCACTACCAAGTCGTTTTGTTTAAAAAAAAAAAAAGATTATCATTACATTTATTGAAAAAAACGGGATGTGTAGAGTAAAATAGCAACTTTACGTAAAGGTTGTGAATCTGAGATAGTTAAAAAATAACAATAGATCTGGAAAACGTCCTTACCAATTCTACAGATGATTAATTATAGCCAAAGTGTGGTATGTGTATAAAATGGAATATTTGACCACCCAACTACATGACTCGATCCCCAAGTGTCACCAACTCTGAGAGCTATGGATCCCCTCCCAACGCATCCCTGCTCCTCAGGCCCGGTAATTTGCCCCCGTAGCTCTCTCCGGACTTGCTTTGGTGGTGTCCCTGATCTTGGTCCGATATGAAGTTCTTATTTTCTGTTCCTTTTTTCTTTTGTTTTGTTGTATATTTGTCGTGTCTTTATTATATTGCGCCCTAACGTTTTTTACTAGTACGTTATGTGTATTTTATAGTCATTGTAGTCCAGGTTTCCGCCATCGACCCTTTGGCACTGCTTCAATCTCTGTGTATGCTGCTCCATACCTTACATTTTGGTTTTATTTCATATAATTAGTGCCTTTTGCAGTACCTAAGTGTCAATTCTGATATTTTGGACTCTTTTTGCAGGGTTTCTTCTGTTTTGTATTAATGAAATCTTTTTCAATATACAGACTTTTTTTTAAAAATGTAACAGTTACATAGTTACATAGGACGGAAAAAAAAGACGTGTGTCCAGCGAACTCAGCCTTTCACACAACACCTAATGCTGTTGACCCAAAAAAAAGGCAAAAAACCCAAAGTCTGAAGCGCAACATACTGGGAAAAAAAATCCTTCTTGACCCCAGAATGGCGGTGAGATTTCTCCTTGGATCAAGCAGCTTTTACCCATATATTAAATATTATAACCCTTAATATTATGTTTTTGAAGGAAGTCAACCAGTCGTTGTATAAATGTTTGTACAAACTCTAACCCAACCACCTCAACAGGCAGAGAATTCCACAGCTTTATTGTTCTCACTGTAAAATAACCCTTCCTGAGCTTTAGGCTGAATTTCCTTTCGTCCAGTCTAAATGGGTGACCTCGTGTCCTGTGTATAGTCCTGTTAATGAATAGGTTTCCAGACAATGGTTCATAATGGCCATTGGCCCTGTATATTTATATAAAGTTATCAGATCCCCTCTAAGGCGCCGTTTCTCTAAACTAAACAGGTTTAAGCTGTATCCATTTATCTTTTACAAGAATAGTGCTGGGATGAAAGGTTCTAAACTTTAGATGGTGTCCCTTATAGCACTATTTCAAATGGGTTTTGCATTATTAGCATACAGTAATAGAGGGTGACACGAGGGAGATCTCGCTGAAAATGTCATTTCTCCCCAGGGAGAGTGCTGATCTTGCATTAAAAAGGTATGCAAATGAGGGTTTCTTTGCTACTTTTCATTTAACATCAATGAAGAATTGTGCATACTCTATTTAGGTGGTGAAAAGGTTAAGATAATGGTTTTTATTATTAAATACACATTTCTCAGAGACCAGTAGCAGAGGAAGGAGGCATTGCTGCTGTTTTATTTACTGTCATGGAAATTGATCCAGACAGAGCCTGTTGGTGACATAATTTTCATCTGGTGGAGGCCATTAACACGTAGCAAACAATCTTACATTATTGAATAGTTGTAATTAAGAGTGTATAAGGATGGGGGCCACCCTTTTTATTGGTGTTGCTCTTGGCAAGCTCGTTCCAAGGCGTGTTCAGGTTAGTCATGGTTAGCATGAGACATGCATGTGCCAAAGTGTTGGGTCATGGGGAGTGAGCCCACTAATGTACAAAACAAAGTCCTTTGGAGAGATGACATCTGTGAGGAACTGCGTTCACAAAGAACCATTTCAAGGATTATTGCTGGACCTTTTCGTGTGTTCTTAAGTTCTGGCCAATATAATTGAGGACAAGGGTTATAAAAACTAGTAACTATCTGCCGAAATATGCGGGGATATTAAAAACAGTAAAACACCTTGAGAATTTCCTTCACTTTGGCGCTACTCAGCAATAGACATCCGTCATACACATGACAACGATTTATTTTAAGCATTACACCAAACACAATTTATTATAGCCAATAAAAACTTATCTATTTGGCTCATCTATTCTGTGCTCAGAAATGTATTCAGGTTACATGTGTGAATAGGTAGTTCAGAGATTTTTATATGTAAATAAGGTAGTGGCGGTCATATCAATGCCACAATTAGTGATCCGTCGAATAAAGGATCGGATCATCTATGAAAGATCTGATCATCTAGAATTTCTTACTTTGTAGATTAGAAGGTGGTATTTGTTGTTGAACACTCATTATAAATGTTGTTGTAATGATCTGCAGGGTGGTCTGAACCCAGTATGCGGGGATTCATGGATACGCAGACAGGAGGGACCAGGATATGTGGAATATGCCTTGGGGTGGCAGACAAGATAAAAAGGGGGGACTCCAGGCGAGGTACAGGTGGGCACTCCAAAAGAATAGTCAGCGCCGGTCCGTAGATCAGAGGCAGGCAGAAGGTGGTACTCGTTGTTCAAAGCAGGGGGTCTGGTACATGGGTGATCAAATAATCGATATCAGGGAGCTCAGGGAAACAGGTCTGGTTAGAACAAAGCTAAGCACCACAATGCAGGATCATTGCTGAATGGGGGAGGAGAGCTTTATTCTGGAAGGAGGGTGTGGTGTATGTTTGTGCTTTAACTGTGTCCTGCAGAACATGGGGCAGCACTTTACATGTGACTGCATGAGCAGAGATGGTATGCAAGATACAGTCAGCAGTGTGGGCATGACAGTTGTTTGCTGATTTATCAACAGCCAAGGCAAAGTGATCCTTCCTTGCCAGATTCAAGTTGCATTGTATATACGTTATATATAACCAGACAGTCTCAAAATTATCTGTTGTACAATTTTGTATATATTTCTAAATTATTACATTTCCTTTCTTCACAATTAACTATAAAAATGACACCACCTCTTGGTCGCTTGCGCAAACAACAAGTAAAAAAAAAATCAAGCAGAAGGAAAAGATGCTCCAGTTCATGTGCTTTCAAAAGAGACGCCTCACATCATTTACAGAAGCATTTTCCGGGAGCAACTGAAAACAAATTTGTAAAAAAATGTCGATACTGTCTGAACTGGATTCATTTTCAGGGCTAAGGTTTGAAATTAGAGATAGGATACTATTTAGGGTTAACCCTAACATTCTGCTCCTTTTTGCATTATTTTTAGGCAAAAGAAATCTGCTCCTAGTCCTTTTGACACTCGCTGAACTAGAAGCAGAAACGACAGATTCAAGAGACACTAAACATGAAGCAAAATGGAGCAGAATGTTAACTCTAACCATAAAAGTAAGCCTAACCCTAAAACAAGCACAAATAGTAACATAATCCTAATTTCTATCGCTAACCTTAACTCTAGCCCTAACCCTAAAAGGCTATAACTACCGAAAACGGTTCACTTGGGAAGCAATTGAAAATGTTGGAGTGGCCCCAAAATATTTTTGATTGCTCCTGAAAAATGCTTTTGGAAACGATGCAAGTCGTCGATTTCAGAAGCATTCGAATTGGAGCATCTTTTTGTTTTAGTTTTAATAGGTGGTATTTTTTTGTGTGGTGTTTGCGAGCAACAGGAGGTGGCATCATTCCCATAGGATTCCAAAATCTTCATGTGTTCATTTCTGGGGTCTGATTACTATTCGTTTAAAGATTATTCCTAGGTACTAAGTTACCCTAAGTTTGTCGGCATCTGCTTTATAAGGTTCGATGTCACCTAGTTAAATATAATGAATGCCCAAGATGATAAATTCTTGGAAATAAAGACATCTTAGTTGCTCTCATGCCTTACTAACCAGACTGCAGATGGTCTAATCGAGAAATCAAACCAAAATAATAATTATTTATAGTTTTAATCCATAGTCTTTAAATGTCTTTCACTCCAATAACTGAATAGCAGAACAGCATCCATTTATATTAATGACTTTTGATCGGATCTGACATACCTTCACATATTGTGCCCCTAGTCCTTGCAAAGCCTCTCGCACATACAGGATCTGTTTAAAACAAGAAGCATGTAAAGCTATGAAGTGGCAAAAATTTCACACACATGATAAAGACAGTCAATATTGGGTAAATAGGTAATAAAAACACAACCAGTAGAAATACATAAAGTGCTACAGCATTACTGGTAACATTATTAATGACACATATTTTGAGGCACATGTTAGTAAAAAGCCATCGTAAAAAACTTAGCTGGTTTCAAATTGGGGTAAAAGGAGCAGCTTCCAGGGCTTTGACATTTCACAAATGCAATGCTTCTGCCCCCAATTAATGTTTATTCATTGATTCCCAAATCCAGCAGTCAGGCCCATAATGCACCAGGTCAGTGTACAAGTTTAAATGGCAAAACAGCTTTTTGAGGTGTCACTTCACTGTTCTGCACTAATATCATACAAGACTATGCAAAAATAAGGAAAAATCTCAACACCAACAATCTTCACAGCAGAGTTGATTGTCCCCATTGTCGTTTGGGCAGGTAGAAAGCATTTCGACCAACACAGGTCTTTGTTAAGTATGACATGCGAACCTCAGCTGATACCTTGATGCCCAAACCCTACCGTGCATGTATCTGCTTATTTTGGAAAGAATGAGGCTCCCATTGGTATGCACCCAGGAGAGACATGGAAAAGTCAAGCCATTTCATATTAAAAAAGGATAGGAATCTGGATAAAGATGGAAAATAATATAAAAAGGTTGGAATGGCATAAAAGAAGGAGAGTGTCATGCGGAAATGGGGTGGGTGGGAACGATTTAGGCATAAATACTAAATTTGTGAAATAAGACAGAATCTTGACTTGACGTCAATATTATGGATAGGAGAGCTGGGAAAGTGTCCAGAGCGATAACCTGGGATGAGATTGAAGTACAGTCATAAATATACAGTTTATGTCAATAAAGTAAAAAATTACCGTGTTCACAGGGAGTACAAGGACTTCCCCAGGCTGCGCCTAAGGTTGAACAACATTGTGATCTCAAAGTGCCTCCATTAATGTTTATTTCGCATCTTCCATTCACTACATTCTGCCAACACGTCCCTTTTACAGTTTCTAGAAAAAAAGAAAAGAAGGATTAAAGTATGTAGAGTTATTGATTGAATTCATTCATGATCAGAGGAAAAATGGTAATAGCATACATGATTACACGATTCAAAGTAAATTGGTTCAGCTAGAATGTGGTAGAAAACAACTATGTGTATTATCTAACAAACTATTTTTCATGTAAGATATGTAATATATTAAAGTTGTATACGTAGGTATCCGTATATTCTAAGCAAAATAAAAGGGCTATATTTTGAAAGGGCCAGCCAAGCTGGTTATAAGGAGCTGTTAACGGCTTGTTCCAACTTTTTATGTTAAGTATCAGTGTCTCCATATTACCAGCTCAGTTACAAGCCAGCCAACATGTTAGAGCTCAGCATATAACTTTTAGTCACCACTAAAGGTTACCAGCAATGGAGTTATTGCTGGTATCCTCTTCTGCAGTTCATAGAACTCCATGTAGACATGTGCGAGCTGCTGCCTATTTCATTGGCAGAAGAACATCAAGGAACTATGTATTCTCCGTGCCCTATGATCAACAGAGAATGAGGCGGCATATTGCTCCCTCCACTTAACTGTGGGATAAGACATGAGGTCTTTTTTTTCTTTTGTTAAGTCATTTTGCTGATGCAGACTCATTGAACAAAAGCTTTTACCAGAAGGAATTTTTTCCCCCAATACAAAGAATAACAAATGACCTAGGATTCGTTTGTTATTCTACAGCAGCGTCAACATAGCCCTTCCTACAGAAAGGACAGGAAAAGCAAATGTAAAGTAGGCTGGCAAAACAGCCAAGATGCAATGGGTTTGTGGCTCAACTGGAAAAGGACATGAGCCATTAAGATGAAGGAATACTCCTTCATCTTAATGGCTCATGTCCTTTTACCAGCCCTGCTACTTAATTCTAACGGATGGAGCGGAACAGGCCATGAAGCGCATTACTGTAAAATGAAAGGTATTGGAGAGTTTTGAGATGATTTATTACTATATATTTAGTATAGGTGAACTCTGGGTTTTCGAAAAGTGACAGGATTTTGTCTCCAAACCTTCTCTTTTAGAAATGGATACAATCTCTGAACATTAATGCTATAATTTTCCTCAGTGTGTGTAAGTGATTCAAACTGTAAACTTTTTTGAGGTTTTCTTTCTCTTTTGGCAGATACGAATCATAACAAGTGACCTGAGTAAAAAAAGTAAGTGACTGAGTAATTCAAGGTTGTCTTCCATGTTGATTGTACCCACCAACATTAGGGCCCTTATTAGTGAGCTAAAGTCGATACAGACTTATGTTGTGATCAAATTCTCATATGTTGCTTGTGTTTCATTTTTTTGTATCCTTATAAACTCATATATACCTTTACAGATATTATCTTTTGTTTACTTTGATCCTTTCTGTTTTATTCAACGAATCACAGAGTGAATCCCTATAACATGAATCACAAACCCTTATATCTGTCTGGATCAAATGCTATTCTCTGTACTAAAGAAGGATGTGCTCATCGCAAATTATTCAGCTTCCAGCAAGGTTATGGCAGGCAGAGCATTAACAATCCCCAAATGGACAGTTAGTAAAACCTTTCCTTTCTGAGAAATACAAAGCACAAATGAATGCTTTTCTTCTGCAGTCAGTCTCTAGAGGGTATAGTTTAATCTCATCCCTCTCGAAGGAAGAATCCGCTGCCATAAAAGCTGCGCAAATATATTAACCACCTTTGTGCCTCAAAACTACAAGGCAGTTGCTTAACCATCATGGCCCCAGAAAAGAAATGATTTAGTCTTTATTTGAAGAAAAATGTCCTCTGCTAATCTACTGTGCTGTTTCAAGACTTATGGGGCCCTATTACAATCTTAATGCTAGCGTTAGCGCTCAGATATGTAAGCGTTAACGCAAACTCCCATATTACATCCCTAATGCTAACAGGTTTAAAAATCTGTTACCGCATCTGTGATTGCGTCAGCTTACTGTACCTTGCGCTCCCTATACTTAACATGCGAAACGCAATCAGTAATTAACGTTAGGATTACAAAATCCTAACGGTAATAACACACTGATTTGGTAAAGAAAACGTTAACCACAACTAGAAGCTGGTGCTAACTGATACCGCTTCTGCAGAATCAAAGAGCACCAGTTGTACACCCCCCTGAAATCCTATACTCGACTTTCTCGGCTGGGAACACAGTGAGACTGGGGACACATAGTCCCCGGTTTCCCTCTCCGAATCACTTCGTGGACCTGCAGGATCTCACGAGAGTGATATCGCACAGGACTCACGGCCCTGTGCAGCACAACCCTCCATTGAGTCCAAAGGACTCTAGGATGTGACACGATACTCCCAGTGGCCCCATCTGACGCGTCTGGCCACCAGGAGCGAAGTGAGACTGGGGACAAATAGTTCCCAGTCTCCCTTTGCGAATCACTCCACAGACCTACAGGATCTCGAGGGAGTGAAATCGTACAGGGCTCGCGGCCCAGCAGCACAACCCTCCATGGAGTCTTGTGGACTCCAGGAGGTGAACTCACGGCGGCGAAGAAGTGCTACTGCGAGTATCATGGAGGTTTAGTGCTGCGTTATTTGACACTGTGTTAATATGCTGCTACAACGGGGACGCTAAGGGGAAACCTGCAGGTGTAGGTTTTCCCCTTTAGCGTCCCCATTTTAGGGCCAACTTTGTAATAGTGTTCTAAGAGGGCAGTGAATCCTGAAATACCTGGGACTACTCCATTTGGGCACAACATGTAATGCACCAAAATCACATTGTTACATGCAAAAATAATAAAATATTCAACACTTACAAGATATTTTGAATGAAAGAAAATCCATTTGTTTCAGCGCATGAAGGCAATGTTTCAACCCATGCAGGAGTCTTTGCTATACATGCTGTTTGTGTGAAGTTGCACATAGTATACTTATATACCTTAAGTTGAATATCATACCTATGCAAATGGTCTTTGTTGTATCCAAAGTGCTTCCGATTGGACATTCACACACATAAGAGCCACGGATATTTTTGCACACTCCATTAATGCATGGGTTGGACTCGCATTCATCAACATCTGAAAAAAAAACAATGATTTGTGCAAATTTTTCTTTAGCTCATATTTCAATACTAAAGCACTAACCACAGGTCCCATTCATTAAGAGCAGAGTTGGTGCCTAGAAGCACAACTCGACTGTATTTGCATAGGTTCAGTGGTCAGCATGGCTCTGCTAATTGTGTAAGAAGAAACTCAACCTGAATCAAAGTATTGCTGACAAGTGCAACTCGGCAAATTCCCATGCAAGGGCACTGCTGCACTGTGGGTCAAAGGGAAGATGGTAAAATCTCTCTTCTTGGCCATGCAGTCTGTTGTACAGGCAATCCAGGGGCAGTCGGATCACTGCAGGGTTCCTGGCACTCCATTAGTAGTAAATTTACACATCAGTAAACAGTAGTGTTTTGGACTTGACAAAGGCCGCTTCTGGCCAAAATATTGTAACTAGAGTTGTTCCTATAAAGCTGCTAATGGGGTTCCAGGATTCCTTATTTTTTTGAAGATTACTGCAGGAATTGGCCCACCAGGATTCCTTTGGAGCACCCATATGTGTGGCAATATCACTGTATTTTCTTGGAAGGTGCCCTATCTATTTTTTGATAGCTCACTGAAGGGTTGAAGGGTGTGATATTTAAGATATGAAGCCTCTTATATGTTACCCCTTTCCCCTGCTCTGTCTATTCATACTAAGGTTCCATCCATTCTCCACCATCAAGGTAGCTGCCTTCTACACAGGCTAGATGCTAACCACATGAAGAGCAACAGATGGGAAGGCATTTACCAACTTTGGTAGGTACAAAATATCCACTGACAATGCAATAAAATGATATTTCCCCCAGTACTAGCAGACATTCAGTATATCAATATCAACGGGACCACATTTTTATTTAATGTATATATTTTCTACTGAAGTATTATTAATATTATTACCTTCGCATGTTTTAAGGTCAGGTTTAAAGACGTATCCTTTCGGGCAAGTGCAGGAAAAGCTTCCTGGGGTGTTCCGACATTGTCCATTATCACACAGCAGTACGTTTAATGCACATTCATCAATATCTGCAACACAGCAAAAACATCATCTTTAGCATCACTCTAACACAAAGTCCATTTATTGACATACAAGAAATTATTTCACAAACGCTCAAAATCCCATAGATCTACAAACAAAATCAGAGATGTTTTTGGTCTCCTTAAATGACCAATGAAGTAATAAGCCCACACACAACGTCAAGGCAAAATCTCATTGGGTGGGTCCTAACCTCATTCAATACAAAATACAATTATTGACATGTCTTCCAGAAAAAACTGAAGCAAAGTGAGATTTCATATCTTAGAATGGATGAAAAGCTCCCTGTAAGCCCTTTTCAATCTCCCTATATTAATGTCAAACATGTCATGGTCTTTGATTTAATACACTATGGATGTTGTGATCTGCTTGGAGCGACACATTTTTCAAAGAAAATAATTTACTTTATTGAACATGCGAAGTAAATTGACATTTTCGAAAACTGTTTATATCGTAGCTTCAATGATGATCTCTTAGGATAATAACTAGCAGATTTAACCAAACATTATTTGAGATGAATGTGTTTAGAGTGCAAATGTAACTTTGAAGCATAATTTGTCTTAAATGGGAATTAATTATCCCTAAACATAAAATACTTTGATGCTGGTATGTAGTAAGCATGTTGCCATCAAGGAAGCCATTAAAGGGACACTCTATTCATTCAGATCACTTTATCTTTTTAAAGTGGCCAGATTGTGTAGCATCTCCCCTGCCCCCTTGCCCTACAGTCCCGTTCTCAGTGAAACTAAGGACTTTCCACCACCCACTCAGCGTCACCAGTAGCCAGGATTTCGAATTTCCCAGCAGCCAGACACCAGAAACGTTACTATTGACGTTAGTGGGGCCAGCCTTTGGGTGTGCGAGCTGTGCGACCGCACTGGGCGCCATGGCATCTGGGGGCGTCCAGCAGCCAACACATAGCCTGCATTCCCCACAGCCAGGGGCGGACTGACCCATCGGGCCCTGGCATTCCGCCACTTGAGGGGACCCCAGGGCTCGGGCAGGCAGCCGGTGGCAAAATTCAGCACCGATGCACTATATGTGCTATATGTGACCGAATGTATGTTTGTGCAGTCAGCCGGGCCAGGTGACTGAGCGGAAGAGCGCGAGTGGGCAGATCCTTCCGCTCTTCCCCTTGTCTCCCGCAGGCACCAACTGACCACTAGCCAGGTATGTGTTATGGCGGCACTGGGCGCTGCTGGTTTCAGCCTCCAGCACTTTTCTTTTGCCACTAACAATCCGGTCCTGAGAGGCCCACGGTGCGTGTGTTTCTTTGGATAATTTCAAGCTTTATTTTTACCAGGGGGCCCTTTTACTATGGCGGCCTGCATGACCGGGGGGGGGGGTAGAGGGGGTTTGTGTGTATTATGCCAGTTGCTGTCCATCGGTTTGCGCCTGTGTTAAAGACACAGCTTTTCAGAGATTGCTCTTCCCAGTGTCTTTGTGGCTTGCAGTACATTGTCTTAGTTTAGAGAAGCACAGGCTATGCCTAGGGTGCTGATGTCACGGCAGCACATAAAACATGCTGGCCTCTCCCACCACCCGCGATAGCAGGCGTTCTCAGAGAGGCAGCTGGTGTATCAGTTCTGTGCATGAGTGTTCAGCTCTGATCCATCGTTCTGCACAGGCGCTACGGAATTTACAGACATAAAGTCCTGAGCGATTTGCAGTTTCCAGACCCTAAGCAATGCAATTTGTGTAGCCAAGCAAATTGCATAGCAAAGCTGCAGGGAACGTCTGGATTTAGAACCCATGTGCTGAAGTGGAGGAGCTGCACGTGGCAAGGGACAAAAGGTGGGTAAAATCATCTAAAATAAATAAATAAATAATTGGACAGAAACTGTCACCAAAAAGAGGCTCTATTTTAAAAAGAGTATCCCTTTAAGCATGATTTGTTGCACCACAGGGTATAAAATCACCCCATGCTTTGTGCCAACCACGTTGTATTGTCAAATGACTAACTTGGCTCTATGTGGTTTTTCCATGTTGAATCTGTACTCCCCTGGCATGAGGTCAACACTGATTTACTAGGAGTGATGTATGGTAGTGAATAGAGCTCCTTTGAGCAGTGCAACAAACACATTTATATGGTAATAGTTCTGACCCACTAGTGGAGCACTTTGGCTTTACATCACATGGCCATGTGGTGTGCGCAAATACCGTAATTTTTATTGTATTTATTCGTTTTATACCTTTGAAATTGAATACTTTCAGATTTATTCAGAGAAAGGTGAAAACCAGGAGAACTGGCAGAAGAGAACAATCTAGACCAAATAGCCGATTTGGAAAGTGAGATAAATGGGAAAAATTTTCTGGTTTGGTTATTTGAGTTTCACCTTTCTTTGAATAGACCTGTTTGTGTTTGCAATGGGCAGTTATTTGATATTTACTATCAATATAGGACATGATGGCAGGATCACTTTTGCACTTTTCAGATGCTATTTCTCCTGCAAGTGTACCTGTTTATAAATAATGAGGATTACCATACTTACCATTGCATTGCTTCCCTGTACTGTCCACATCATATCCTGAATTACAGATACATCTGTAGGTTCCACGAAGGTTTTCACATATTCCGTTGGGACAAATATCAGGGTCCAGGGCACATTCATTAATATCTGAAAGTGAAATATTGCATCATGAAATGGTGACAAAATGTTCAGCTCACAGCTAGTTTAAATCAATCCCTGCAACAAGCGCTGACAGCTGCTATCAGTTAAAAACAACAACATCTAAGTTTATAAGCAACAGAAAGTCATCATTGCTCAGGACAATATGTGCCATGATTCACAACTCTCATGAGCATCATGGGAAATGTAGTCCACCACAGCTGCATTGCTAAGGGTGGCCTATCTGTGTCTGGACATTGAATATGATACGCAAGAATTTATATTGCTTTCCAATGTTGCATCTTCCCAGCTAACTAAACAATGTTCTGAAATATTACTTCTGGCAGCTTTCCTAGACCCAAGAATGTTATTTATATACAGTATGTAATTACATTGTTTTTCACTGGATGGGTTTTCTAATTGATCTTTTATAATTCATTTCGTATGTGTTATGGAAAAAGTTGAACAGCAAGCATGTTTACAGAAATACAATAGAGGCCGGGAAAATAAGGAAGCCTGAAGAGTATAAATGGATTTAATTAGTGGTCTGTACGTTACAGACAGTAAGTAACAGGGCAATCTGACCAAATGCATGAACACAAGGAATTAGACATCGTAATGATTTATTCAATGCACATCAAGAATTCCAAGCATCTTTCATGTTATATTCAAAATACATATTTTCCGGTGTATAAGGCGACCGGGTGTATAAGATGACCCCCTAATTTTCCAATTAAAACATAGGGGTTTTTTGGGCTATACTCGCCGTATAAGACAACCCCCTTCCGAGGCAACACCATTTAAAAACATCGGATTTGATTTAAATAATTTTAATTAATATGGTTTTAATACCCGTACATAAAATCCTCTCCCCAATCTGTCAGCCCGCTGGACGTGCGGCAACACTGTATGCACGGCAGCCTCGACCACATACAGTACACCGCGCTGAGCCAATCATGACGTGCAATGCACTCCGCCGAATAAAAAGCCAGCTCGGTTTGGTGGGCTTATGATGTCACAACCTCTGCCAATCCGAGCAGGCTTTGTATTCACCAATAGAATACATTGCTCGCCGTGACGGCCCAGCGTGGCACACTGTATGCAGCCGAAGCCCCCGCACACACAGTAGTGCTGCACATCCAGTGGGCCGACAGACCAGGGACATACCGAGCCAGCTTGGTCCAAACAAACTAAAGGTTCACATTGTTTACCCTGCGTATAAGACGACCCCCGATTTTTGGGGGATGATTTTAAGTATAAAAAGTAGTCTTATATGCCACAAAAAATATGATCAGATTTATCAAAGTCTTTATTTTTTGATATTTTTGATATTATTTAATTCTTATAGTATTTTGTATTTTATGTATTTATTTCTGAAACGAATAGCGTGTGTTCACTCATGGGTAGGTAGACAGACAGACAAACTGCAGAGACATACTGAACAGATACACAGATTTGAGCAGATATATATAGATTAATGAATAGGCTGAGCAGCTAGATAGAAAGACATAGGCACATAGGCACCCGCGTTTTTCCCCCTTGCGCCCGCGTTTTAACGCTGGATTACAATGCAGGCGCAAAAAATGCTGCCTGCATTGTTTCCGCGCGGTAAAAGCCTGGATGCTCGCGACAGCGCTGAGCTAAGCGCAGCCGCGAGCATCCACTCAATGGAGTCCATAGGACTCCATTGAGTTCCCCCCCGCCAGTCACATGACCAACCGGATCTCGCCTCGCGAGATCCGGCCGGTCATCGTAGTGATACACAGGGAGAGACTGGGGGGGACTTTTCCCCAGTCTTTCCCTGCTCCCGCCGGACGGAGGGGGCGGTTTTAGCCGTGGTCCTTGCCGCGGGACAGAGGGTGAGTATGCGATTATTTTTTTTTATTTTTTAGCCTGGTGTTAACGGATTCTGCAGAAGCAGAATCCGTTAACAACAAGTCCTGGCTCTGGATAACTTTCCGCTAACCAGAGCCGGGTGTTAATCAGCGCTGGGACATTGTAATCCTAACGCTTATTAACACTTTGCGCTCCCCATGTTAAACATAGGGAGCGCAAAGTACAATAACCTCGCGCTGAAAAGCACAAGGTACCAAACTGTAATGGGTTACTTAACCTGTTTGCGTTTGGATTGTAATATGCGTTAAACACCGCAGCAAACGTTAATGCTCACGCAAGTGAGCGTTAACATTTGCGTGAAGAATGTAATTTAGCCCATATTAGATATATCTGCTTTCATTCAGTTACGTATAATTGCTGTTTATGCACACCTTTTTTTTGCTGTCAATTGCATGTCACATTTTCACTCAACCACATGTGAATAGACAGCACATGTGACATATTTCGTATATAGACATATGCACGCATGCGATTTATGTATCTATCTATGTAAGATATTTTCCTATCCGCGCCTTATGGATTCTTTTTAGTTGTTTTCTGTTTCTTTGACACATGTTGTTATGAATGTTTCATGGTGATTTTTGCAGTGAGGCAGCAGAAACCACCTCATTGATTGTTTATTATTCCACTATATACTGTTATTGCATTCAGGGACTCCATGGGAGCGTAGTCACTTTGTTAGGAGCGCCTTCACTTGATAATTTATATCCCCCCCCTAGATTAGATATATCAGCAGACAGACATAGACAGACAGATAGCTAGACAGATAGCTAGACAGACAGAATGTATATATGGACAGACACACATATAGATCTTACAGTGTCTTTGTATTTTTTATATACTGGGGTTATTCTCAGTCATGGAGGCCCCTTTTAAGGTAAGCTTGTAACTGACAACTGTGTGAGGGAAATTACTTACTCTAACTCCATGGGTCAAGTCCTAAAAAAATAAGTGTGGGAACTCATCAACATTTCTGTCCATTCCGGTCTTAAAGATTACATGGAGGCGCAGCAGCTGCAGCACTTCGTTATGCATGAGAATCCCATTCCTCTGGCAAACACTGAGAAGTTGTCATTCCCATGCCTTCCCAATGTGCTTAAATTCAGGAAAAAACCTTAACTATAGACAGTTTTATAGAATTGTGTCTATATAGAAAGGTATTGCAGCTTCCCAGTATATCAGCCAAAAGGGAACTAAGTTCCTCCTGCTAAAATAGTGAGGGCACTGCGTCCCCCAAGCGTTCCTGCAGGACTTGACCCCTAACTAACTCCCTGTCTAAATTAATCTCACCAAATGTATTTATCGATACCAAATCCCTCCTTAACAAGGGAGGAACAAATGTATCCAAGTATAGCATGAAAACATCATCACTACTTGGACGCTTGCCAAACATTAGTTCAAAGGTTTGTTTTAACAGATATTATTAACATTCACTTAACACGTTCACGGATGTTTAGAACAATCTGCTGAAGACACAATTACCTGCTCCTACAGATGTAATTCCAGGGCCACTGCTACACAAAGCGTGGTATTCATCTAAAACAAAGGAAACACCAATAAAGTTTGTTACTATTAACAAAAGCAATGGGAAACCTTATCACAGAAGCTAATGACATATCATTAAGATGGAGAGATGGAGAGTAATGTCCAATAGTAATGATATGTGCAATGAGTTCCATAATGAAGGGAAAAACAAAGTAAAGCATGTCTGTAAATGCATTTTTTTTCATCGACCATAAAAAAGTATTCCTTGTTGTCTGCAACAGGAATTTTTACCTCATGTTTAATGAAATAAAGGACTAACCTCAATATTAAAGTTAGGAAACAGTTGATAATGTTTAATTGTTATAAGGACAGTGGAACACATGTGTGTATAATGCACAAACTAGAGCTCCATTAGACACAAGCAGGGCAGGCATCAGGGGTGACAGTCCATGATATGTCAGGGGCCCAGTCGGTCCAGGGGGCCCAGACCCTTCCCAAACTCTGAGCAGCTTGAAGAAGGCTGGAGTCAGACGAACGCAGTTTGAACGTGCGTTGAGCCGCACTTTATTATGGCCGTAGTAGCAGCAAATGATGTCCAATGATGGCCAATATACGAAGTACGGCCGCACAAAAGTTCGGCCGTGCAACGCAAGCGGCAAACGAATGCATTTTTTTGAGAACGTGTAACCTCTAGTACTGACGCACAGAGTGAGCTGCGTCCGCATAGCGGCGTGTATGCGTGATTAGGAGACGTCAGACCCTGCTCATGTCCGGCCTACATCACGTCCATTTGTTTTTTATAGCTCCATCAAAAAATACGGCTGACATTGCGCATCGTATGACCGCTATCGCGTCTTCCATGAAAGAATGTGTTCGGACGCATCAATGCACTTTTTGACGGTAGACGTGAAAAATGCGTTCGTCAGACCCTAGTCTGAGAGCCACAAATGGAAGGGTCACTCCATTTCACCCAGGACAGGCCCTCCAAAAAATTTCCTGCAGGGCCACAACATCTGGTGTCATTAAGAGCACTATGACTCTCCACCAAGGGAGCTATTAGTATGCTTTGCACCAGGCGGAGGTACAGAGTGAACGATGTCCCACCAGGGAACACTTTTTACCTCTTTTCTGGTCCAACATGGACTTTGTCCACCCCCTGTAAAATCAGGTAAGCAGAAGAGGAGGCACATTTTTTATTTATAATTGTTTACTGTTATAGGCAGTTGATGGAAGGGGCCCAACCAGTGGTTCAGTAAGGCTAAGGGGCCCAAACTTTCTGATGGCAGCCCTGGACACAAATGGATGGAGGGAACCAGTCACACTGGACAAGACATGTAAAGGAGCTTTATTTGGAGCAACATCAATGTTTTAGCCCTGTCACAGGGCTTTTCTCAAGCAACAATGATCCTTGATTGAGAAAGGTCTAACTGGATCAAAACATTGCTGTTGCTCCAAATAAAGCTCCTTTGCAGGCCTAGCCTCATGTGACTGGTTGTCGGCTTCTACTTGGTAACATCTCATTAGGCAGAATTTAAAGCAATATCTTCAAGTACAATAATAAAACATATATAGTACTACAAATATATATATATGCTACTTCCAAAAGTAAACCAGCAGTGATACAACTAAAATGAATAAATTATTTAATGCACATATGTAAGCAAAACATATCTATTAAAAATCAAGATAATGTCTTATTGTTTCATGCACTGTGATTAAATATATATTTTTAAACTTACATTACACTACACTAAAACTCTGCCATGCAACTGATGCATGTACATTGTTACATAGAAAACAATGAAAAGTTATGAATAATACTCTTTAAAAAACAATAGCAGACACCTGTGTCATGTCTTTGTTTGAAAAACAAAGTTAGCCCAACTGAACTGTGCTTAATTTATAAAGGAGTCCATTATACTTGGCCTCATATGTAGTGCTATGGAATATATGGAATATAAAGGTAACATTGCAGTTGCTTCCATCGTTCCTCTTAATAATCTATGGGAAAACATTATTCAATTCCCAGAGAGAACACTGTTTACAGAAGAAGGTTCATATAGTATAATAAAAGGACAATATATACTTGGAAACAATTATTTGACTTGTAATATGATAATCCCAAAGCCATGAGAAGTGAGAGAAGATTCTTTAAAAGCAAACATTGATGCATAATTCATACATTGAGTTAGGGTATCACCAAATTTGGCACAGAGGGTTTACTAGCATAAAAACTCAGCTAAGGCTAATGTCAGATGAAAGAAGTCTGAGCGCACTCTGCGTGCGTGCATAACGGATGGACGTTCTGACAGAAGATACTGCAGACACCACACAGTCCGTTTTTTTACGGATGTAGAAAAAAAAGGGAAATATGGGAAACAAAATTAATTAAAATTAAATGACATGTACAGTCAGCCAGGCCAAAAAAACTTCTGAGCGTCAACGTGATGGACGTTGCAAATCCGCGGCGTCTGACGTTGCGTCATCACGCACACAGGCTGCTACGCAGACGCAGCGCACTCTGGGCGTCCATCGGAGCTTTTACGTCGAGGCCTAAATGGCGTCCGTTGCTACCTGCGTGGTGTGTGCACACTTCGGTGTGCATGTACTCCGTGTGTTGGTCTCTATTGATCACAAATCAATGCTACAACGGACCTTAAACTGTGCAGCGACATGGACGTGATGACTGCGTTCGTCTGACACTAGCCTTAGAACATCTTTAAATCACAAAAAAATAGACTTCTCCATTCAGACTCAACGGAGAGAGGTTTCATGCCTCAACATCATACAGCCAGTTGCCTCCATGGGCCTTGGAATTTTATTCCATCAAATGAGACTGAAAGCTGTATACAGCCTTTAAATACTCATGAAACCTGCTAGGAATGTAGAGTCCTTATACAGAATTAACTGCAAACCCCTTCTTACCTGAATTTTTTGCAGGGCAGGGTTGGCATGGCTCACCAAAACCAAATTCTGTATTGGCACAACAGCATTCAGATTTTGTTACAGCCCCTAGTAATGGTCGAACACATTGACCTCTCTTGTAGCCTCCATAGCATGTGCTTCTCATGTGCGTGTCTGCAAAAGAGAGATTTCTTATTAGAGATGTTTAGAAACACCCAAAAGATGATGACCATCAAAAAGAGATAATGAAATGCTACTCGACATTAGAGATTTGAGGCACATTCTCCATTTGTTGGAAGAGTCGTTTTAACTTACCTACACATACTCGCCCATCAAGCCCAACAGCGAGGCCAGGGAAGCATTCACATCGAAAAGAACCGTCAGTGTTGACACAATGGCCGTTCATGCAGATACCAGCGGTATCACACTCATCAATATCTGAAAAGCATGCACAAACAGTATATGAGGGGGATATCATCCGACTGACCAGCAGAAAATCTTCAGTTTCACAGAATTCATGATTGGTTCATTGGACTGGATTCTTTAACATCAGATGAACTGGGAGGGCGCAAGGTGCTTTGATAAAGAGGTGAAGGAGTCATTGAAATTCACTAAACCATTTTACAAAGACATCAGGATCAAGTGGAGAAGTATAATCAAGTCAGATTCTACAGACAAGAGGTGACAGGCTAAGCTGAAATTCTATGTTCAGTGCAAGGTTGTTAAATCTCTAAAGTTGCTGTGTGGTTACAGTTGGCGAACAAGCTTGTGAACTTAAAACCCACAACTGACTGTTTCAAAGTGTTTAAGCACAGCTAGGTGAACAGCAGAATATACTGCATTTTGTGCTATGAGGCTTTTTTTCACAAGTCTTTGCAGCTTAAAAGGCCTCATAAAGCACTGAATATTCTCACTTCTTTCGAAAAGATCTCTAGATAATCCATAAGGTTTCGGCACCTTTTAATATTATTTTATGCTATGGAATTCACATTTTTTAAACCACAGAACATGTCTGTGATTTCCTTTTATGTATTGAAGAGCCAGCATGTAGGCACTCAAAATAAAACACAATGAAATGTGTGTAAAAAAGAAAAGATCTATTTTCTGTTGAAAAGAATGTGCACAAAATCCATATGTACTTCTTTTGGGGATGAAACACACTTTGACAGATAAGACATATTTGCTTTATAGTGCGTTCCGGGGTTTTGTGACGCTGGATAAAGTAGTTGCTTTAAAGTTTGCAAAGAAAGTTAACATATATTATACTAGCAATAAATAATGTTCACAATGTTACCATGCATGCCATTTAGCCTCAATAACTTTTAAGCCAACACCATGATGGATGTGTCGCTCAATGACCGTATAAGAGCAAACCAACACCTTCTGGCTCCATTCATATATGGCATTTGGCCATAACATAGACTTCCCTTGCCCAAAAGCTAGTAAAACTGTACTTCATCTTTAGTACATCTTAACAATGATCCAGTGTCTTCATTTCATGGTATATTTCTCTGTTCAAGAATATATACGCATAAGTTGTAGTTGTGTTGACAGTTAGCAATACGGAAAAAGAGCAGCTTTCATATGTCGTTTGTAAATCGCACTGGGGCAACTTTGTCCACAAATGTCCTACAAATATCAGTGTTGTGTTTAGAGATGTCCCTTCGAAACAGTTAAGGTAATAAAAGGCTAAGGGTCCTATCACCTCCTTAATGCTAGTGGCAACGCTCATAAGTGAGCGTTAGATGACCTCCTGATCGCCAACGGGTTTTAAAAATCCTTTAGCGCATCGGTATTAGCACTTTTTAGCGTGTGCTTACTTTACTTTGTCCCCCCTATGCTTAACATGGGGAGCACAAAGTGTAAGCAAGGAGTAATTAGCGCTAGGATCACAAAGTCCTATCTGCTGCGGATAACTGAAAAGTTACTCACAGCTCTATGCTGCAGCAAACTGATTCAGCTTCTGCGGAATCAATTAGCAGCAGCTGCAACTCCCCCAAAAAATTAGATACTCACCTATCATTCCGCAACGGGAACATGGCGGCCCGATCTGCCGCTTCTGGCTGCCGGGAGCAGAGTGAGACTGGGGGAAAAAAGTCTCTCTCCGCGATCACTCTGCAGACTTGCAGGATCTCGCAAGAGGCGAGATCCTGCAGGTCTTGTGACCAGGCAGCAGAAGCCTCCATGGAGTTCTATGAACTCCAGGAGGGGATGCTCCTGACGGCGCGTTAGTGCTGCTGTGAGCATCCTAGAGACTAGCGGCTGTTACAGGCTAGGCTGCTTGATTCAGCGCCTGCCTCGTAATCTACTTGTAAAATGGGGATGCTACCATCCCTGTTTTAGCATAGGGCACATGGTAGTGCCCTTAATTTCCCTACCTCGGTGATAAAAAAAAACAGAATTTCAAACATTAACTAGAGAGTTCCAGTGCTATGCTGGATTCCATTGACTAAACTTTCAGTTATCGTGGCTGCAGAGCTATTAAGTAACAAACTCTCTAGGCAGAGAAATCCATATCCTTATTGTTTTTACAGTAAATAAACGTTTCTTTTCCTTATTGACCTCTTAACCTTTGTACGGTCCCGCTAAAGTACAAGTAACTGTAGAGCTCTTTGTATTGGCACAATTATAGCGTATTCTCCCCTCAACCCCTTTATTCTACAGAAACAATGAAAACTAGACTTTTCTGTAAATCGGCTAATTTAGCCTCAGTTTTTTAGTTTGCTTTATAAGTCAAAACAATATGCAGATCAATGGAATACATTACACACAAACATTGGAAGGGTTAGCTATCGAATATTGCCGACCCCACCCCGTTTGTTTGTAGATTCTTTAACCCCTTACCACTGTGCGTGTTGTGCCCTGCAGGTGGGCTTGAAATCAAGCAGGGTGTAATTGCACGCCCTGCGGCTCTCCGGCGACTCCTTCAGTCTGCCAATCTACCCGACAGCTGCTTGCTTTCAGACCCACCCACCACCGGGATGGCATAGCACGCCATGTGGCATTGACGAGTTAACGTATGCAGCTCTTCTGTCAGCTTTTCTAGTGCCTGGGACATATAAATTCATGAAGCTGCTAAACACCGGACTTCAACTTTATGAGATTTTGTGCAATGCTGAAAATCACAGTAGACCTCCTGTCACCTTATCTAAACATTAACTCCACCGCCCCATTGACTGCTAAATACTGTAGAAGCTTAACTACAGCAGAGAGGTGTTTCCCAGCAGTGTGTGGATTCATGTGCTGCATTAATTATACTGCAGAGAGGTGCTTCTTCCCAGCAGTGTGTGGATTCATATGCTGCATTAATTATACTGCAGAGAGGCGCTTCTTCCCAGCAGTGTGTGGATTCATATGCTGCATTAATTATACTGCAGAGAGGCGCTTCTTCCCAGCAGTGTGTGGATTCATATGCTGCATTAATTATACTGCAGAGAGGTGCTTCTTCCCAGCAGTGTGTGGATTCATATGCTGCATTAATTATACTGCAGAGAGGCGCTTCTTCCAGCAGTGTGTGGATTCATATGCTGCATTAATTATACTGCAGAGAGGCGCTTCTTCCCAGCAGTGTGTGGATTCATATGCTGCATTAATTATACTGCAGAGAGGTGCTTCTTCCCAGCAGTGTGTGGATTCATATGCTGCATTAATTATACTGCAGAGAGGTGCTTCTTTGCAGCAGTGTGTGGATTCATATGCTTCATTAATTATACTGCAGAGAGGCGCTTCTTCCCAGCAGTGTGTGGATTCATATGCTGCATTAATTATACTGCAGAGAGGTGCTTCTTCCCCGCAGTGTGTGGATTCATATGCTGCATTAATTATACCGCAGAGAGGCGCTTCTTCCCAGCAGTGTGTGGATTCATATGCTGCATTAATTATACTGCAGAGAGGCGCTTCCCCGCAGTGTGTGGATTCATATGCTGCATTAATTATACTGCAGAGAGGTGCTTCTTCCCAGCAGTGTGTGGATTCTTATGCTGCATTAATAATACTGCAGAGAGTTGCTTCTTCCCAGCAGTGTGTGGATTCATATGCTGCATTAATTATACTGCAGAGAGGTGCTTCTTCCCCGCAGTGTGTGGATTCATATGCTGCATTAATTTTACTGCAGAGAGGTGCTTCTTCCCAGCAGTGTGTGGATTCATATGCTGCATTAATTATACTGCAGAGAGGTGCTTCTTCCCAGCAGTGTGCGGATTCATATGCTGCATTAATTTTACTGCAGAGAGGTGCTTCTTCCCAGCAGTGTGTGGATTCATATGCTGCATTAATTATACTGCAGAGAGGTGCTTCTTCCCAGCAGTGTGTGGATTCATATGCTGCATTAATTATACCGCAGAGAGGTGCTTCTTCCCAGCAGTATGTGGACTGGATCATATTCGGACAGCTGATTTTCGTTTTCAGAAATGCTCCCGAAATATGAAAATGGTGATTTTCGGCCGAATTTGGATTCGTAACGAAACAAATTGCACATGTTCTAGGCGTTATTATCCTTTGCTTCTTTGCTCACACTGGTTTAGAAGCTTTTTGTTTCCTTCATAATTTCTGGTGTACCAGATAGATTTGTGATGCTGATTACAGAAATAACTTTTCTGTAATAAAAATGTTCTCGTCTCGTAAGGTTTTTGAGAAACGGCTAATTTTGTAATATAAATTATAAAACTTCCAATTTGGGGTGTTTCGCAGTCATGCATGCTCAGGTTTTGCTGCCTGGCAGCAGCTCATGAGCTTCTAAGGTCAAAGCTGTTATATTTTGCTACGGAATGCTCAAGCATGTCTTTAAAGCTATGTCTTGTGTCAATTTCAATGCAACCCTAGGTATCCTAGCGGGGGCAGTGAATAACAGCTGCAGTCATTCTACCTGATGTCAGTGTTAATGAGTATTACATAAAATGTTTGAGTTCAAAGACTGTGAATTTAACTGCATGTAATTTCTGAAATGTTGCACCAATGTCGCAATAGCTGTGACACGCTTGTTACACCTGTGGCAAGTTAACTTTTAAATAACAGCGTGCACAGAGTATAACGGCACTCATAAAGAAGGCATACGAGTTCTACTTCGGGCACAAAATTGGTGACAAAAACAAAGAATGGGCTCCTCATATGTTGGGCATCTTGCGCTACTAGTCTGCGAGATTGGCTGAAGTGTGTGCATCCATTCATGCCGTTTACCATCCCAATAATATGGAGGGAGCAGAAGGATCATGTATATATGTATCTGCATGACGAATGTCTCAGGATTTTCTTCCAAGATCAGGACGTTTATTAAGTACCCTAACCATGCCTCTGCAATGAGACCAGTGCCACACAATAACAGTCTGCCTGCTCCAAAACTGCCAGAGGTGTGGACGCTGGAATGAACCGATGCAGATGGAAGTTGTTGCAGCTACTGACTATCCAGATTTCGAGCCATCAACATTCAGCCATCCTTATTTAATTTCTCAGGCAGAGGTCAACAATCTTGTCAGAGGTTTGGATTTATCTAGACGTCAGAATGGTGACTGTCAACTCATCAGTGTTAAGTTTGGAGTCCGTTTTGCTGCGTAATGGCAATATCTTCCTTTCCATACATGTCGGACATGCCGTTCATATGAAGAAAATGTATGAGAATATGCAGCTGCTACTGAAACACATTCAGTACTAAGGGCCGTGTCTGAAGGGCGCACTAAGTGCACCCGTACTGACGTGCGTCCTGGAGTCCGACGCAGCGTTGAGACGCTTCGACCGGGTCGGCCACACGCTGTAGAGCGCGCACGAATTGCGTCCGTTCAGAAAGCCTCCCCGTCGAAGCGTTACGATGTGTGTTCGACGGGGCTGCAAAACACGATCCTCCATAGGAGGATCGAGCCTTGCAGCGCTGAGCGCACTAACTGCACTCAGCGAGGTGGACAGACGGGAGTCAGATGGGCGTCAGAGTGGAAGGAACGTCCACTCTCACGGACATTCCTTCCGCTCTTAAAAATGCTTGTCTGACCCAAACCTTAAGGTACAACTGGAATATTTGCGACGATCTGAAGGTGATGGCAATTTTAATCTGCAGCTTGGATACACTAAGTACTGCTGTTTTCTTTGCGGGTGGGATAGCAGAGCAAGAGATTCACTTCATGTGATAAAGGACTGGCCGCCTTGCAGGAAATTGGTTCCAGGGCAGAAGAATATTTTACATGACCCACTGGTCGATCTGGACAACATATTTCTTCCTTCTTGGCACTTCAAACTTGGGCCAATGAAAAACTTTATAGGCAATGAACAAGCAAAGTGAAGTCTTTGCATAATCGCGAGAGATGTTTCCATACATCAGGGATGCCAAGTTAAAAGAAGGTATTTTCGTTGGTCGACAGATGTGAAAGGTAATGAGGGATAGTCACTTTGATGGCCTTCTGCAGGGTGCCGAACGTGTTGTGTGGAGTGGACCACCTTCAAGAATGTAATTTCTAACTTTCTGGGCAAGACACCAAGCCATGTTGAACAAGTTGAAAGTCTGCTGCAGGCATACAAGTTGAGGAACTGCACCATATCTCTGATGACACATTTTCTTCATTCCCGCTTGGACCTCTTCCAAGCCAACCACTGCACTGTCAATAATGAATATGTGAAAGGTTGTGCCAAGACAGTGCTAGCATGGAGAAACGCTACCAGTTAAAGTGGAGTCCGTCTCTGGTGGGAGAGTATTGATTGACACGGATACGTGAAGCATTGGACAGGGACTTACAAACGAAAATCTGCAGCAAAACATTTCTAGTTCGCTCTCGTGCTGCTTTCGTTTCAATATCATAGCATAGGCCTATGTCACTGAAGATGTTACTATCTTAAACGCGTAATTACAGTATTTTACAAACTCTACGGGATGCAGAAATTACAAATACATGTTTGTGTTCAGTGTGTAAAAATCTATTGGTTTCACCAAAAATTGTAGAGGAAACAAACTTTTTCATGAAATTTGTTGGCAAGTGTTATTTTAAAGTTGAACATCAGAAAGGCATCATATGCTTTGTGGCACTGGCAAGCCTACTCTATAGAGTGCTTTTTAATCACTTTCTGAAGCCGAGCAGAGTTGCTCTTTGGCATTATAATGGAAACAGAAGTTCTCCTGTCTTTCCATGAACCAATTATTGCACATATAGGACTGAAATCTTTGGTTCAGAGGTTCAAACAGTTACAAGAATTCTTCATAATTTCCTAGTTAATGACAATTATATCCATGTTTGTGCAGTTATTGACATTATAATGTGTTTACAGTGCACTGTACAGTGGGATAATGTATCCATTCCATGTTGTATATTTAAGAGCACTCTAACAAAGTGTCTAGACGTGAACGTGGTGACTCTCTTGGTCACTGGCTTTGTTGAATTATCTATCTAATTCACATAAATTAAGGAAGTATCTTTTTAGGAAAAATTACCATGTGTTTTTACTCACTACACCCTCAAAGAATTCTGAGACAGAGCAAAATAACAAGACAAAACCAATGTAACCACGATTAATTTGGTTTCACATGTGTTTTTGTTCGGGTGTTGGTCGAGTCATATGCTGTAATCCAAGTTGAACAGTTTGCTTGAAACCACGTTGCTGGCAGACCTAAAGCCACAGCTTCACATACATATGCAAAATCTCTATTTTTTTTCAGACTCCCCTTAATTCACAACCTGTTTAATAACAACAACTGCAACCAATTATATGGAGTTTAACTCGTACCAGAAAGATTTGAGCTGGCATCTCTGGTAGCATTTTGGACTCTTTCGATGGACAACTCTTCAGCATAGAAAATGTGGTAAATGCTAAAATAAAAAAACTTCCAAAAGTTTCACCTCTGGCCATTTTTATTGAATTTGGGGAAACAAAACATATCCCTTTCACTGTCAGTTGAGCAGAGCTGGCCCAGAGGTGGTTTCCTTAGTAGTAGTAAGACTGCAACTACCATGATGTTTGCCCAGATTCTAGTTATCAAAACCAACATAGGACTTGTAGTTCTGTTCTGGGTACCAAGAGGTCTAGCGATATAGAGTGGACTTATATGAGTTAATGATATGACTCAATATGTTAATGAAATTGTCTCAAGTGCATTTATTTCTGAATATCACACCAAAGCATTTTTTTAAACCAAGAGGAAGAGAGAAACTGGAATGGTGTTTTCTCGTTCCTGTACCCAAGACAGAGGCCAAGCATGTGCAGTGGTTTTCACAAGTCATTATTTTTTTTTTTTTAAATAAATCCAATTAGAACAAATTGTATGCCTGAGAGAAAGCCACAAATATTTTCTTTACACATGGATGCACTCTGTTCCTCTCATTTCAATGGAAAATAACTAATGGACAGTTGTACCTATTCTCAGTCCTACAGAGGATGTTTTTTTTGCTTTGAGAAAGGATTTTACCAGGAAGGATACATTGAGATTTCTCTCGTTTTCAAGTATGTCCTGGGTGGCGAGTATGTATCGTTAGGTGTCTTGCCCAAGGACACTTACTGGAAAGATGCTCTTGCTGGGATTCAAACCTGTGTCTCCACAGTTTAGAGCAGTGGCGTTACCTCTACTCCACCCAGCCGGTACAAGAATTTTAGTTTTGATTTATTTTATTCAGATAAGAGTGATTTGTTTTCATAGTTTTGGTTAGAATTAGTCATCTGGAAAACTCAGTGAGGACGAAGAGAGAGAGAGGAAAAGGAGCAAAGGGGAATCACCCCCTGGGCCACTAGAATACACCGGCTGGGTACCCCAACCACCCAGCACTATATCTTTGCTGATTAAAGGCAGCAAGAGCTACACTGGGCTGTCATTGCATACAGCACTTCAGGAGAGAGGCTTCCATGTGATTAGTCTGGTAACTAGTAGGGCTGTTGTAAGCTCTGTCTTAGTATCAGCTGAATATTATTACCTTAATGTACATTATAGTTTAATTGTGACCTGCTTGGGTTGGCAGCATTACTTGTAAATGCTTTAAATAATATTATAGAAGGTGGAGGAATGTGATATAATAGTTTCAATTGCAAACAAGATGGCTAGTTGTTTGCACTTGTCCTCCAGGGTCATAATTTGTCAGCCCTTCCTTGGTAATACTCTTATTAGAGTAATACTTATGGGTTGTAATCATTAGTAATAATCTGAAAGTTATTTGCCATCTAGATTGTAAATTCCCACAGGAATCGCGTCCTCTATTCCTTCTGTATCTGTTGGTGAAATATTGACTTGCCTTTTTGGTGTATTGTAGAATTGTCTTGTCATAACGCATTGTACAGCCCTGCGGAACGTGTTGTCGCTTAATAAATAAATAAATAATAATTGCATCGTACGTACCAGTGCAAAACCGTCCATTTGGTGCAAGCTGGAAGCCAGGTTTGCAGATACATTTAAAACTTCCATCCTCGTTAATACACATCCCATTTAAACACATATTCTTCACGCTGCATTCGTCCATATCTGCAAAACACGGAATGCATGTGATTTTCACATTGTAACACATTGCTCACTGGTCTATCGGCCTATGTTTGTATTCCATTGCCTCAGTGTTTCTATTTAGAGGTATTATCTCACACTGCCAAGACCCGGTTCAAACATAAATATTGTTGTCCACATTATTTTCTCTGTCTCATACACCTCATTTGTTTCAAGGTCTATGACGACATTGTTGGATTGAGCAGAAGAGCGATTGGGAGATCATTTGAGTCATTGGAATGAGGAATAACAAGAGACGAGTGATGATCGACTTGACTAGATTTTATGCATAGTGCAAAATCGTCTGGAAACAATTACCTTGACAGTTCTTTCCATCAGCTGCAACATGGAAGCCAGCATTGCACACACAGTTAAAGCTTCCATCTGTGTTCACGCAACGTCCATTGTTACAGATCCTGCCGTTCTGCAAGCATTCATCGATGTCTGACAATGAGAAAACACCCAATATCACTAGCTTTATTCTTCAAGTACATTGTAGTGCACAGATGTGTTTTGTTTAACCTTTTTTCTGAAGAAGAGACCATCATTTCCACGTCAAACTCGGAATTTCTAGTTGCGTTTGAGGAAGTGCCGGCTAAGGAGCTCTGTGGGTGAAACAAGTCTCTGACTTGTCCAGGCTTCCACAATAATCTCTATTCTCTTTTACAGAACCCCTGTCAGTTTAGCAACCGGTATTTTCTATGTGCAGAGCCCTACAGAAGCACTTTTACATCGACTGAAACAACCAGTACTGGACAAGATAAAAAAAAAAGTGCAAAAGCTGAACTTTTATGAAAATTCTTTTCGAAAATGAATGGGAAGATTTGACATAAGATCCAAATCAAGAATTATGTTGTATGTGTTTGGAGAACATTAATACAAATGTCAAAACTCTGCCAAGTGTACAAATCCAGACACTTGGAATATACAGTATTTTGCATTGGAGCCTTTTTTCATATTTTTATCTGTATTTGCGACCATTGGAGTAGTGTCTACTGCTTCTCACTGGATCATTGATGAGACCAATTGTTGCTCATTCAGTTTCGTACACTTTCTTACAGTCAAAGATTGTTCAATTACTAAATGTAACCGAAATATTTCAGTCTAGATTCCCACCGGCTTCATGTTTATATCTGCCAATTGCACACCCGCTGAACGAGCCAGCTGACAGTGACAGACTATTTTAAGTAAAGAACAAATGCTTAAAAAACTAGCAAGATCTTCTAAACATTCACTTTTGCATTACAATAAGCTACAGTAAGCTCATTTCACAGGACACATACTGCAGCATGTGTCTATGAGACAGAGTCAGAATAGACTCTGGGCCATATTACAATGTTTACACTAACGTTAGCTCTCAGCTGTGTGAGCGTTAACGTTAGCTTAGGTGGCCCTAGTGCGGGAGCACCATAATACATTCTGAACACTAACGGGTTAAAAAGTCCATTAGCGAGTCGGTGCTGAGCGAGTTTACTGAACTTTGCGCTCCCTATGCTTAACATGGGGAGCGTAAAGAGTTAGGATTACAAAGTCCTAACACTAATTATGTCCCGCTGCACTTACTGGAAACTTAACCACAGCTAGGAGCTGGTGCTAACGGATTCTGCTTCTGCGGAATCAGCACCAGCTGAAACCCCCCCCAAAAAAAATCACATACCTCTCATCCCGCGGCAACAACGGCAGCCCGATCTGCCTCTTCTGGTTGCTGGGAGCAGAGAGAGACAGGAGGAAAAAAGCCCCCAGTCTTCCTCCACGAATCACTTCACCAACCTGCCGGATCTCGCAAGAGGCGAGATCCTGCAGGTCATTTGACCATTAGTGGAAGCCTCAATGGAGTCCTATGGACTCCATGGAGGGGATGCTGGCAGTGGCACTTAGCGCTGCACCGTAACATCACGCTAAAACGGGGATGCTAAGGACAAACCTGCAGGCGCAAGTTTTCCTCCTTAGCATCCCCGTTTTAGCGGGCAGTATGTAATAGTTAAATAGGAGTGAAGCGCCCACTAGAATCTGCGTACAATCTGCGTCGCTATACGCTGAAGTGGAGGTTCCTCTAAACAACTTTATATCACATACATAAACAGGAAACAACGTAACGCCAATGAGATACTCAATGGTTGGCTAAATTATACGAAGTCCATGTCAATAAATTCCTTATTTCTTTTTCTTTCGTATTCGTCTTTTTTTTTCCGGGTAGATATTTATCCCACTGCAGAGAAAAGAGAAACCAGATTTGCGCAATATATAATTCCCCTTGGATATATATTTACATCAGTATCAACTCACATTTTATAGAGCCCAACCCGGCTCTAGTGAATATTGCCTTATGGGACCTGTGTTGACCTCTTCAGGTGCCCATCAACCTCCTTGGACAATCCTATCAGTCCACGTAGATAATCTCCTACAGTAGAGATGTGGATGATATCCCTGGTATATATGCACATCTCTACTGTAGGAGATTATCTACGGGGACCGATAGGAATGTCCAAGGAGGTTGATGGGCACCTGAAGAGGTCAACACAAGTCTCATAAGGCAATATTCACTAGAGCCGGGTTGGGCTCTATAAAATGTGAGTTGATACTGATGTAAATATATATCCAAGGGGAATTATATATTGCGCAAATCTGGTTTCTCTTTTCTCTGCAGTGGGATAAAGATCTACCCGGAAAAAAGAGACGCATACGAAAGAAAAAGAAATAAGGAATTAATTGACATGGACTGCTTATAATTTAGCCAACCGTTGAGTATCTCATTGGCGCTACGTTGTTTTCTGTTTATGTATGTGATAGTGCCCTCTGTGTCCATAAAAACCTCCAAGAGCAAATCCATTAGTTGCAATACATCAGCTGCAAGTCCAGTATGCTGCAGCTTTGGGAACGTGTTCTGGAGGCCATATGCAAACAATCTTGTAATTAACAAAATTCCTTTGCATTGCCCCAGAAAAAGATCATATCGACTATAATAGCTGTCGAGTTCTTGCAGGAGCTTTTGAACATTGAATATACTCAACAATGATAGTGAAAGGGTTAATAAAATTCAAAAAACATGCTCGAGTTTTTTCTTAAGCTACTCATTCAAGACATTTTCCCATTATTAATGTTAATGAAAATATTCGCATTGTCATGTCACATCGCTTACCTCTGCATTCCGTCCGTGTGGAGGTGCTCTGAAAGCCAGGGTGGCACTGGCAGATGTAGGATCCTTGTGTGTTAATGCAATTCGCATGGAGGCAAGGATTTTTTTCACACTCATCAACATCTACAATGTAAGAAGCCAGAAAGTCAGCCTTAGACTTCTTTTGAAACATGTGACATATAGTTAAATCACTGAAAACTGATCACTCACGCAAAGTTTGCAGCATACCTGGAATAGCGATTCGAGCTGTTGTATTAATGAGGGGGGGATTACACTTAATGGCTCATTCGTTAACTGTAAGGGCTCCCTTGGGATAGGGTCAGGAATGAACACATACAGGTATGCGGCCCACCCTTGCAATCTGCATGGTAATGGTACATTAAATGAGCCGGAAAACTGGTGTCCCAAAAATCAAGGGGATGAAAACAATGTACACAAAAAGGTGTCTCTCCTAATTCTTCCAATGTGCTTCATGAAGCAGTATGTGTGGCACATTCTTCCAACTGAATAGTACAGTCACGATGCTCTTTTTGGTTTTATACGCTGTGACAGTGTGATTAGGGGCAGTATGGTAGACCATAGACTTATCAGTCGGCGGATGGAGGACTCCCTTTTCCCCTATAGGGTTAACCAACAGCTGAGGCCTTATTAGGACTGCCCTGCACTTTATAGGAGATGTGTTGTTCCCTCAGGGAGCGGTCCTGGTGCACAAGGAAAAGGGAGTATAATCCCGTGCCCACAAGAGAAGGTATATTATATTTTATTTTTACAGGTTGGCAAGCGGCTTAGCCGCCCAACATGTCAGATAAGGTATTCTGATACGTTTAGTTAGACTCCTCATCCAGGAGAAGGTGTTTATTTTGTATTTGTTTATTTTCAGTTTCACATTATACCCTGCAAAGGCTGTACAATAAAGTGAAAGAGAAGCACTGATCTTTGTGTCCGGTGGCTATATTACAACGCTTACATGCAACTGAAAGGAAAGATTTATGGGATCAGAGTGTGTCCCTTTAAAACTCTGTTTCTGACAGAGGTTGCACATACATAAGGATTTTTGGAATTTTATTACACTCTAAATCCTGTTTTATTTCAATATAATTTAAAAAATTACCAGCAGCACGAAGTCACAAACGAGGGAAAATTCATAATTCTAAAGACACAAATGATGACAATAAATTGAAAAGATACTAATATAGCAAACGTGTGATGGTAAAAAAAGAAATAAATAAGTGTGGAAGTAGGTCAGGTCTGACAGAGAGGGGAATTCCTTTAAACACAGTCAAGAAGGAATGCAAAACCGAGGGATTAATGCGCATTCTTTCCATATTGTTGAACTACGAACAGACAGAAGGTCTTATCATATAAATGGATAACGTGGTTTTGAGGCGCTGACTTATTTCTGAAAACAAATAACGAAAAAAAATAAGGAAATCAAATAAAGGCTCTCGTGGGTAACAGTGTACAGCAGCTGATGGGAACACAAGGCTTTGCAGAGTGGTAAGCGTTCTGGCTCTGTAAACTGCATATTGGATTTATTAATTGCCGAAAAGAATATCATGAATACATTAAGTGCTTCTCTAAAAAATCCACAATCTGGAGGAAAGATCAAGACTCAGCAAAGACTGATGCTCATTCATAATTCTAGCCTTTAGGTAAACACCCTTTTCTAGTCAAACATCCTTGGTAAAAATGTTCTGTAATGTACAGGCCGTGCAATGCAAGGGAGCTAACGAAGCTTTTGTTGAACAAACAAACTCTAAGTTACTGTTTAACCCAAAGACTCCCAGAAACATACAAAATATTGGGATGAGATTTCTCTTAAGTTGTTTTAAATATGTGAGAATCGTGGACTTCCGGGCCTCTGTAGCACTAATTGAATGGTGTAAATAGAGCAAAATATATAGGTTCCTGGTGTAGAAACGTAAACGCATCTAGGTTTAAAAATTCAGTGAAACTGGAATAATGAAGTATTTCTTCAACTCGTCATCATCGTGGAAATATAAACTCCAGCATTATATTTAAATTAGGGAACTGAGCAAAGCTGCAGCCATACGATATATATTATATAATATATTATGTACTGTAATCTTCTATTCAGGACATGATATGTTTATCTATATGTGTATTGACATTTATTGTACAACCTGTGAATGCGTATGTATCAGGGCTAGTCCTAAAAAATATGTGCAGGAGGCAGAGCTCACCAAGTTTTCTACCCCCAATTAATGTTTTCATCTTGCTCTTAACCACAAACACACACACTCAGATTTCTCAAATATATATTTAAAGACTAGTGGCTCTATTCCCTAGTGAACACTAACATGGTTATTCAGAGAGAAGTGAAAACCAGGAGAATTGGCAGGAGAAGAAAACAATCTAGACCAAATAGTCGATTTGGAAAGTGAGATAAATGGGGGAATTTTTCTGGTTTGGCTACTTTGACCTAGAATTTTCACTTCTCCAGTCATTCTCCTGGTTTTCACCTCTCTCTGAATAACCCTGTAACTGTCGGGTGTGTAACTGTAGGGTGACACACAGGGTTATTCAGAGAGCGTGAAAAGCAGGAGAATGACTGGAGAATGAAAAATTCGAGGTCAAAATAGCCGATTTGGAAAGTGAGATGAAAGGGAGAATTTTTCTGGTTTGGCTATTTTGACCTAGAATTTTCCATTCTCCAGTCATTCTCCTGGTTTTCACGCTCTCTGAATAACCCTGTAAGTGTTAACATTAACGCCAGGATAAGTGACTTTAACACATGCTGCCCATATTACCTTCCTAACGCTAAACCTCTGAAAAATCTGCGCGTTGGTGATTGCACTAGCTTACTGTACTTCGCGCATCCTAAACTTAACATGAGCGCACTCAGTAATTAGCGTTAGGATAAGTAAGGTGTTACAAAGTCCGAATGCTAATTACCGCACTGATGCTCTAATGAAAAATGTATCAACACCTGAAAGCTGGTACTAACTGATTCCATTTTGGCAGAATCATTTAGCACTCCCTAAACCCCCCAATAAATCAGATACTCACCCTCTCATCCCGTGGCGAGAACGCAGCTTCTCCTGGCTATGAGCAGAGTTAAACTGGGGACAGATAGTCCCCAGTCTCCCTCCACGATCACTCCGCACCACTGCGCTATCTCGCAAGAGTGAGATAGCACAGGGATTGAGGGCAGGCCGTGCAACCCTCCTTGGAGTCCAATGGACTCCAGGAGGTGATACTTGCGGCGGTAAGGCGCAGAGGAATCACCTATTGGAATCTAATGCTAAAATGGGGATGCTATGGGGAAACCTGCAGTAAATACAGTAAGGTCCAGAAATATTGGGACATTGACACAATTGTAACATCTTTGGCTCTATACACCACCGCAATGGAGTTGGAATGAAACAAACACAATGTGCTTTAACTGCAGACTGTCAGCTTTAATTTGAGGGTATGTACATCCAACTCAGGTGAACAGTGTAGGACTTACAGCAGTTTGCAGATGTGCCTCCCACTTGTTAAGGGACCAAAGGTAATGGGACAGAATAATAATCATAAATCAAACTTTCCCTTCTTAATACTTGGTTGCAAATCCTTTGCAGTCAATCACAGCCTGAAGTCTGGAACACATAGACATCACCAGACGCTGGGTTTCATCCCTGGTGATGCTCTGCCAGGCCACTACTGCAACTGTCTTCAGTTCTTGCTTGTTCTTGGGGCATTTTCCCTTCAGTTTTGTCTTCAGCAAGTGAAATGCATGCTCAATGGGATTCAGGTCAGGTGATTGACTTGGCCATTGCATAACATTCCACTTCTGTCCCTTCAAAAACTCTTTGGTTACTTTTGTAGTATGCTTTGGGTCATTGTCCATCTGCACTGTGAAGCGCCGTCCAATGAGTTCTGCAGCATTTGGCTGAATGTGAGCAGATAATATTGCCCGAAACACTTCAGAATTCATCCTGCTGCTTTTGTCAGCAGTCACATCATCAATAAATACAAGAGAACCAGTTTCATTGGCAGCCATACATGCCCACGCCATGACACTACCACCACCATGCTTCACTGATGAGGTGGTATGCTTAGGATCATGAGCAGTTCCTTTTCCTTCTCCATACTCTTCTCTTCCCATCACTCTGGAACTGCTCACATTTAGCCAAATGCTGCAGAACTCATTGGATGGCGCTTCACAGTGCAGATGGACAATGACCCAAACCATACTGCAAAAGCAACCAAAGAGTTTTTGAAGGGACAGAAGTGGAATGTTATGCAATGGCCAAGTCAATCACCTGACCTGAATCCCATTGAGCATGCATTTCACTTGCTGAAGACAAAACTGAAGGGAAAATGCCCCAAGAACAAGCAGGAACTGAAGACAGTTGAAGTAGAGGCCTGGCAGAGCATCACTGGGGATGCAACCCAGCGTCTGGTGATGTCTATGCGTTCCAGATTTCAGGCTGTGATTGACTGCAAAGGATTTGCAACCAAGTATTAAGAAGGGAAAGTTTGATTTATGATTATTATTCTGTCCCATTACCTTTGGTCCCTTAACAAGTGGGAGGCACATCTGCAAACTGCTGTAAGTCCTACACCGTTCACCTGAGTTGGATGTACATACCCTCAAATTAAAGCTGACAGTCTGCAGTTAAAGCACATTGTGTTTGTTTCATTCCAACTCCATTGTGGTGGTGTATAGAGCCAAAGATGTTAGAATTGTGTCGATGTCCCAATATTTCTGGACCTGACTGTATATGATTTATTATGCATTTTTCCCCTAAAACCAAGGGTCCATATTCCCCCAATGCTAAAATGGGGACACTAGGACTTAACAAGGCAACATATGATTGAACACCTGAATAAAAGCTTAAGTGTGTGTGGGACCAATGGAAAATCTATTTCTCCTACAGATATAGTGAAGGAACTCCATTCCCACAGGTTCCTGCTGCACAACTTTACCCCTGGTATCTATACTGTGTATGACACAGCTACTCAGTTTGACCATACTACACAATACCTGAATTTCACTAGGGAATATATTCCCTCTATAATAATTTCTCTATGCTGCCAAAAACTATCACACATTGAAGATCTCAAATGTGGTAGGACACTGGGGTATACCCCCTTGTGTGAAGCAAACAAATAAGTGACTCATTGTTGCAACAACAAGAAGGAACATTATAGCACAGCATGTATTACTTACTATAGATATACAATCAGGGCTGCCAGATCGGATATGTTTTTCTTGACATATATACCAGGTATTTTATGCTTGGGGATAGCACAGAGTAGGTGCTGCCCTGCAATATGGATCACATATGCTTCTGGAGGGAAATCCTAATACGTAAACAAGTTATATGTGTCCAGCCAGGGATATGTAGTCAATCTGGCAACTATATATACAATACAAGTCTGTTTTTTTTCTACTCAATTTAATTGGGCATCACTTGCAGATGATTTATTAAGAGGGGAAGACATTAACATGAGCATTGCAAGCACCTGAGATTTTATTCTTAAAAAATTACTCAGAATTCTCATCAAAGCTTTGACTGCAAGGAGGAATCGAGGATATAAGCTGTGGTGGTTTATCAGCAGTAACAATGATTCAGGACGGTGAGTTCATATCACCAAGCGCCTATTTCATTTACAGCATCCAGAGCACATATAACTGGCTTTTATGGGATGAGAGTCTTACATGGAGGATTGGAATTTGAGACATACTGATCTTGTACCCAAATGGGGGCTACACAGTTTTTCCTATGTAAGTTTGGACACACATTTTCAAAGACAGAAATGAGAATATAAGAGCTTCTACAGAGGATAAAGCTGCTTCCCTGAACAACTGATGGATGAATGGAATGACTCTTGTAAAAAAAAATAATTATATTGGACCTTCATACATAAATACATAATCCAGATAGATTCACCCAATGTAATAAATACGTCATGGTAGTTTAAAAGCTAAGTGGTACAAGACAACAAAAATATGTTGTAATTCGCTGAACCGCGCCGCTGAGCCTTTACCAGTGATTTGTGCGTTTTACATCTGTTAAGGGCTTTAGCGGTAACACTGACAGTGGTTTAGCAAATACTACTGTGTACATCATAAAGAAACACTTTGCTCTTCAAACCTTTCCACTTTTGTATATTCTATATGGCTGTTGCATTTGGCAACACATCAGTGTTAGCAGAAACATTTCAAACTCTCATGAATAAATTGCATCTGTTCTGGCCTCCATAACTGTGATGAGTTATATAAATTATTTGTATAACAACATACGTTCTGGAGTAGAATTAACATATACACAGTATAGGGTTCAGTGATATATTCTGTACGTGATACATGAATACCACATACCTGAAATTCACAACATTTCAAACGTCAACTCTTTCAAGGCCACCGACTCTAAAGTCGGCTGCATACTATACGATTTTTTTGAATCCTTCAAGTTGATGTGTTGACAGATTGTTCGATGTGAACTTATAAGATACACAAGGCAGATTGTTTGACATGTACAGTCTTTTATGTCAGACAACTAGGCCCGATTCAGCATGTTTCATCATAGAAAGGGATGTCTATGGACTATACAAAGGACACGAGGTCACTCGTTTAGACTGGACGAAAGGAAATTCATCCTAAAGCATAGGAAGGTGGTTTTTTTTACAGTGAGAACAATAAAGCTGTGGAATTCTCTGCCTGTTGAGGTGGTTGGGTCAGAGACTGTACAGACATTTAAACAACGGCTGGAAGTTTTCTTGCAATAATATTAAGGGTTATAAGATTTAATATTTGGGTAAAAGCTTCTTGATCCAAGGAGAAGTCTAACTGCCATTCTGGGGTCAAGAAGGAAATTTTTCCCAGTATGTTGAATTTTGGCAGGCGTTTCAGAAGGGTGGTTTTTTTGCCTTCTTTTGGACCAACAGCATTAGGTGTTGTGTGAAAGGCTGAACCCGATGGACTCACGTCATTTTTTTCAGCCTATGTAACATAAACTAAAGCCAATCAAGAACAGGTCAAATGCAAGTTCAAATCCACTTCTGCTAAACTCAAGCTCAGGTCACACTCCATTAGCCTTAATACTTATGTTTTTATCAGTTCCTTTATATTCACTTCTTTATAAGTGAAAGGGCCCTATTACATTCTCAACGCAAAATCGCTCGAGCAGCGTGTGAATTTTTGCACACAGCGTTAAACGTTAACGAGCGTAAATGAACGTTTGTATTACAATCCTCGCGCATTTTTCCATCCGTCAAAAAATAACGCGTGTAAAACGGACGCACAAAAGCGCGCGCGCAGTAACGTTGCGCGCAGATATCTGTGTGCGGACTGTATTTTCACTCAATTCAGCCAATCAGAATTAAGAACCACAATTGTCTTCCGTTAGGTTTTTGCGCCCGTCAAAGTCAATCTGCGTATATATGCTGCAGCAATAATAAAAAAACACACAACTTCTCTATTTTATTGTTTGGGTATGCGTTGCATGTGTAACTATACTTTGCTGCGTATTTGTTTTCAGGCTGATGTATTTGGATTCGGCCAGGACTTTCAGATTTGCCGTTACCACCAGCTTTTAAAAGACGTTAAAATTATGCGCGCAAAGGCTGTGCGTTAAATTTTGCGCATAGATTGTAATACCATCCGCATACCAGCGCACAAATGCATTTGCGCTCACAATGTTACGTATAGGACGCGCGCAGTACATTATGCTCACGCAGGGTTCCTGCAGGTTCACCCGCGGTAGACGTTAACGCGCATTTTTTGCGCGGACATTGTAATACGACGTTCTGCGCAAAGGGTTTTGCCCCTCACGTTATTGCGTTTTTGCACACGCGTTACCGTTTGCGCGAAGAATGTAATAGAGCCCAAACTATCTATTCAAAAAAGACCAAGTCCAAATTTCCAAGGAAATATTTCTTAGGACAACTTTAATGATTTTGTTTCCTAAATCACACGGCATGACTCACCACAAATGCTCTGGATTTCCCTATAATGTTTATGAACCAACATTCTCATCTATAAATTCCAAACACTTTAAAGTACATTACAAAACCCTTTTATCGGCCCATGAAACACAGTCGCTCTCCCAAGTTACAGCTCAGCAACAATCTAAACTTCTTTACTGTCAAGGTAACTTGTAAATGTCTTGGCATGCTCTAATTTTCCATTTGCTCAGAAACCATCAAGAATTCCACTGTTAGTAATATTTGGCAATTGTAGCTTAAGGGATTTTCACTCTCTCTGACATTCCTTATGTTCTTTTGCTTTCTGATGTATGAATAAAGCAACAAGAAGCAAATGTTAAAAAAACTTTGGATATTGTATTTAAAACTGTATATTTCTGGTAACACAATTAAAGGGATACCAATAGGGTTAAAACACAAGTGGTAGGACATAGAGAGGCTAAATAGTAACCCCTCCTGACTGCCTCTGCACTGTCCCTTTCCATTTTAACCCGTTTGTTTCCTTTAAAAGCGCAGCCATGAACCCAGCGCTAGTTATACATATAAAGATCAAATGTCATTCTAGAATATATTTAGATATAAGTAGAAAAACATTGAAATCATTTCGATGCATTGACTCCTAGTTCGCAAAAAAAAGTCTAATTAAAAGTCAAACAAATAACACTGGCTAATTAATCAGAAGAAATAACAAGTAAAGAAAACCCTTTTATCAGAAAGTTAGGAAGCTGTCTTACCGATACATTCTCCTCGGACATCCAAGTGGTATCCCTTGTTACATTCGCAGCGATAGCTCCCAGGAGTCGGGATACAGCGGCCATGTAAGCATAAATTCCGGAAGAGCACGCAGTAATCCATCCGGTGCTGATCAGTCACGTTGAATGACACAACTACCAGAAATAAACAGTAAAGTAACTTAAATTACAGTAAGTCACTTGATAGTGTATGGCAGGGGCCAGCATCATGGCCCTCTAGATGTTTTGGAGCGACATCTTCCATGATGCTCAGCCACTCATTAGACTGGCTGCGATTCAAGGGAGATGTAGTGCCAAAACATCTGGAGAGCCAAGGATGCTGGCCCCTGGTGTTTGTTGTGATTAGTTATATTGTAATCTTAAGGAGAAAACATGTCGACAATATGACCGCAAGTCTCCTCAGTGGGCCAAAATGGCATGGCTGGTGAGAAAAATGGGCGTTACGGAGGACGACATTAACAATTTACATGAATGAAGTAGAGTTGGGATCTTTGGGTCTAATGATTGTTTAGGATCTCTCTACGTCACATTTGCAGACATTAGACATGAATAATGGTGCTTCCCAGTCCTAAATATAATGAAAGACATACAGCCCCTCCAACAAAAATTAGAGAATCCTTCTCTTTTGGGTACATGCTATTCAAGCAACTCGTTAACTTGCCCTGTAAATCTATACAGAAACCCAACCATTCCATGGATGTGTCTTGTAATATTGAAGGTCACCCAGGAAAACAGCCATGAAAAAAATGAACAGCGATGAACATGATGATCTGGATAAAAATCAAAGATTAAAACTGTTGGGTTTCTTTTACAGAATAAGAAGTAAGTCAGGTAATAAGGAGATACTAAACATTGCTTCATAAGCATATAAAACGCCTATACGTAAAAGATCTACATAAAGCCATATTTACCAGGCAAGGGTCTGGTTGGAGCACCTGGAGCAATAGGAAGAGGACCTATAGGAGGGTGGATAGGTGGATATGGACCAAACTGTGGAGGGAAAATAGGGCCTCCAGGAATGATTTCAGGTCCTGGGCCTGGCACTGGCATTGGTGGTTGACCAGGTAATACGGCTGTACAGAGTTTGCGATATTCATCTGAAAATAAAAAGGTTGACAATAAACCTCTGAATATTACATTTATAACAGAAAACGTGCACAAATGTAAATAAACACACAAAAAAAATCACCAGATGCCTAATAATTCACACAGTAATTTAGAATTAGCATATATTTTATCACACTTAGCATATAATGGGCCCTATTCCAAGGTTGGTGTTAATAGCCTGATGCTAATGGAAAAAAATGTGTGCCAGCCGTTAACTATTAGCATCTCACCTTTAAAGTCTATATTCCAACCACGATGCAGGTCAAGACGCTATAGTTTGCTGGAAGTGGATGCGCACACAGCTAACACTAATTAAACACCTGTGTCTGTATTTCAGCCCTGGTGTAAACTCAACCAGAGCCTTAATAAATCCATAGACTTCAATTGCTCAGGGAAGATTACACCAGGGTTTACGTGTAATTATGAGCTTAACACCAGCTTTTAGGAGGTGTTACATTTCCCTGGTTTGCACCTAACGGCTAAATGCATTCAGCACCTTGGAATAGGTCTCATATTTTTTAGACTTGCACGTCCCATGTTAAGTGTAGGGGACGCCAAGTACAGAAAGAGAATGCAAGTTATACGACGGTAAGGTCGGAATGTCTCCTTTAATGGCAAGCTTGGATAGGACGTGAAAAAATTAAGCTGATAACAGCTGCCCTTAACCTATATGTCTCAAACACTGAGAATGTCTGCAACTTCGTAATAGGGGCCAATATGTGCAAAAAACACCATAAAATACACATTTCATAAATGGTAATGGAATAGTGTAGAATACTCTGACACTTTCCTACTGGTCTTGATCATCCAATTTCAATACCCAGGACAAAACCATAGCTAGGTACTTCTGACTTTTTGTTAAGGAGGACTAATTTCCACAAAATATGTTTTATCCTTCTTAATTTTAATCCAGGTCCAGCCCATATAAAATACATCGAACAATCCTATACTGTCACATGGATAAAAAGATACTGGGTAGCTCTAGAGCAAGAGTCAGCAACCTGGGTCCTCAAGTTGTTTTGGAACTACATTTCCCATAGAGCCAACCTAATGCGTGGAAGGCATCAGGGAGATGTAGTTCTGAAATTTCAGAAGGGCCAAGGTTGATTACCCCTGCTCTAAATGGTGCATCCACTAAAGGTACCAAAGGAATGCGTTGTCCTTTGGTCTGATTCTACAATGTTCCCATTTACATTTTGCATTCACTGCTGTAAAATAATTGTCATACACCTGCCAGGTCTGGTCTTGTAATTGAGGGTTTTCTAAAGCAATGTATAGACACAATGAACCAGATAACTGTGAGCAGAACACAACTGAACATACCTGTTCCACGGAAAGGACATACATCAGGTGATGAAGTTGCGGTTACGGACCAGCATCGTCCTGTGTCGCAGCAGCATTGCATTCTGGATAGAAGTTGAGGGAGTTGGTTGGCGCATCTTCCATTGGCTAAAGAAGTGAAGCAATGCCCCGGACGAACATCTAATTGACAAAAGATAATTTTTGTTTGAAAAAAGCAATTGGAAAAAAATGGGGGGGGGAAACCCACCAACACCAAAAGGATACAATTTGGGGTTTGAGTGACATCGCTGCTTAAGTGTGGGTGTTTAACAATTTAGAGTGTAGCCAAATGTGCCAGGCTGAAAAGCTATGTATATGTATAAAATATGAAGAGCACAATCATGTGCCTTACGCTAATACAGGGACGTTATCAGGAAAAACCTGACCCTGCAGGTTTCCCCTTAGCGTCTCCATTTTAAAACCAGATTATGAGGCAGGTGCAGAATTCAGCAGCCTGGCCTGTAACAAGCACTACCCCCCAGGATAGTAGGAACTCCAGGGAGTCTTCTGCTTCTGGGACAGAGCGAGATCGTGCAGGGCAACGGAGTGATTTTTAGAGGGAGACTGGGGATTATGTCCCCAGTCTCACTCTGTTCCCGGCAGCCAGAAGCAGCAGATCAGGCTGCCGTTCTCGCTGTGGGATGAGAGGTGAGTATCTGATTTTTTTGGAATGGGGGAGTTCCAGCTGATGATGACTGATTCTGCAGAAGCGGAATCAGTTAGCACCAGCTTGGAGCTGCAGTTAACTTTTCAGTTAGCCACAGTGATGCGTAATTAGCGTTCGGACTTTGTGATCCTAACGCTGTTTACTCTTTGCCCCATGTTAAGAATAGGGAGAGCAAAGTACAGTAAACTCGGGCTAGAGAGCGCTATTACTGATATGCTAGCTGATTTTTTAACCTGTTAGCGTTCGGGATGTAATCTGGACGACTTGCGGTAACCTCTTTTAACCTAGCGCCAACGTTCCCGTATGTGAGAGGTAGCGCTAGCAATAAGGAGGTGATAGAGCCCGAAGTCGGTGTTATGGGAAACTGAAGAATTGGGAAATCTAAATATAAAAAATAATGTGTATAATCCTACACATATTTTGCAAAACATGCTGATTAAATTTGGGTTATTCAACCTTAAGGGCGGTTGTTAACGGGGAGATATAGTATTATAAAAAGGAGATGTTAAAATGTGTATATCTTGATTAATGGGAATGTCTTTTTATTTAATAAGAAATATATACAAATACTATGTACCACTATCGAAAGTTAATAGGATATACCTGCACCACGTACTACTATGTGGATATGGAGAGGGGTGCCGGAAAGAGATAGAGAACATTACTTTCTTTTGTACCTATGCATCTTGAGCCATCGGCTGATGTATAAAATCCCGGTGGACACTTGCAGAAGTAACTTCCAACCGTGTTAGCACATTCACCTAATTCACAGATGCCCACAATTGTGCTACATTCATCAAGATCTTAAGGGAAAAGAAAAAAAAGATCATCAGAAATGTGTGTATATGTTTCAAATGATCACAGGTAATTCATTATCACAGCTTGCGGCAAGAGTTGAATAGCACTTCTCGACGATGTGACCACTTCAAAAAGTTTTGTATAATGTCTCCAGAAGTTATCCTCTTGCCAACTTTGGAAGAGTGTCCTTGGAATCTTACCTATATCACTTGGGAACTAAGAGGAACTAATCAGGTAACCTTAAAAAAAATGGACTGAAAACCATAGACATTCTAGCTACTTTACCATATGTTATGCTTCCTGTCAACATCAAGGAATTTATGGTTTATGGTGAATCCTCAGCCCTGTGCGTCGTACTAGATTATAACTTTATTTAATTCAGTCTGATGGCTTTCACTTATTTTTTTGGCCGAAATTCAGCCATTTTTTGAGAGGGTTGATTAAGGGCAAACTGGTACTTAAATTCTTGTAAAAATGACAGCTCATTTATGTGATTACTCGCGCCTGTACTTGCGAAACCAATATTCGGTTTTATTGATTCAATTCAAATTTATCGGTAAGCCAATTCTCAAAAAGTCTTAAGTACTGAAAGGTATTAATAACTGGTTCTATGAGTAGGAAACGGAGGAAATCACTCTTATCCTCACAGCGTATCCTCAAATGTAATATTACTGTCGATTAGCACTTAATTCTAACCCTAACCCTAAATGTTCTGGGCACCAAGGGTTACCTTTAAGGTTAAGGTTAGTTTTAAAGATAGGGATAGTTTAGGGTTAGGGTTACTAACAATGGATAATTTGATAGAATATAATTTTTTTTTCGGTCTATTACCAGAGGTCTCGTCAATGGGATATGGCTGAATTTTTTCAACTTAATCAGCCGATATATTGAAACCAATATGGGTTAAAACTCATTGAAATTTTAATTATTAACTGGCGATAAAATTAAATTGATGTATGGAGACATGTCAAGAGGATTGATCTAAGGTGAATAATATAGAAAAGAACCAATATTTTTTTCTATTCCAGCTACTTTGGTCAGAGTCGTGCAGGTCTTTATATAAACCCTTCACAATTCCCAGTTTACTGCATAAACCTTGATGGACATTTTCCAAAACAAACTGAATCAGTTGTTATCCTGTGTAATGCAACAAAAATCCTGGATTGTCCAGCAGGTTGTGGTTCACGATTGCCAAAAAACACAAGAGCACAATAATGTGAAATTCAAACGGAACGTCTGTCGTCCAATATCCCTTTGTCAGGTTACTGCGCTCCCCCTGCCTGTTTTGCCACAAGGACATTTTTATTGCATTTTTTTATACCTGTCTGCGTTGCTGTGTACTCATAAATCAATATTCGAGTTGTAGTCTCTAAATTAAGATTAATCCCTCTTGCTGTTTTCATTTATTCATATAATTTTACGTTGGAGGTGTTAAGTTGTATGTAAGCTTGGAAAGGCCCAGCCTTAATTCCAAACATTTTACAGAAGTGTAAGTCTGAATGGCTGTTTCCCCCCTACATTAGCTCCGAGCTCTAAAAGAGACCTTAGGGAACTTCTGTGGTTTACAAAAAAACACGTCTACGGTCTGTGTTTGGCTTGTGTATGGGCAGAAAATAAAGCAGCATATGTATTCATTTTGAATGTTCCCAACTCGTGTCAACCTCTGTTTACATAACACTCCGCAGTGTGGCTTGCTATATGGGTACTACACAAAATTCGAAGTTCATGGTTTGGTGGATGGTGAATTTATTAGCATTGACCTCTGTATACACATTGTGGATTAGGAAACCATAAATAAAAGGTTGCAGTGTTGTGCCTGTCAGTAATGGTATTTAAATTTGTTTTTGGTTTTTTTTTCTCTTTTTTTTTAACACTTGGAGGGAGGATAGAGGAGGAAAGACCTGAGGCTCTTATTTCAACCGAATCGCAAGCTTTGCTTGGAGATTGCGGCTGCTCACTGTAAAATAATGGCTCCACTGCTTTCTATACTTTGTATAGGAAACATAGAAACATAGAAACATAGAAAAATGTCGGCAGATAAGAACCTTTCGGCCCATCTAGTCTGCCCAATTACATGGATACTTTACCTGGATTTATCTTTTGTTTAGGATAGCCTTATGCCTATCCCATGCTTGCTTAAATTCAATTACTGTTTTGGCCTCTACCACTTCTACTGGAAGACTGTTCCATGTATCCACCACCCTCCCAGTAAAATAATGCTTTCTGAGGTTACTTTTAAACCTTTGCCCCTCTAATCTAAGACTATGTCCTCTTGTTTTGCTATTTTGTTTCCTTTTAAATATACTCCCTTCCTCTACCTTGTAGGAGCCGCTAATTGGTTGCTAGCCGATGAAGAATGAGTTATTACAACCTTGCTTGTTTTTCACGTCTCGAGCTGTTGTTCAGGAATAAATAATGGCTCTTAAACTCTGGTGTCGTAAGGTTTTGCACCGTATAGGTACTGGACTTTCAGGATATGTGTCCAATATGCAGCTTTGGGGATGCACACAGATGGTTGGATGGAGAGGGATTGTGGGAGAAACAGACAGGAGGGCTGTGGGACAGGACACAATAGGACTTACAGGTTGGCTGAGGGTAGTTGGGAATGCAGTCCTTGTGTCCAGGTATGAGGGTGTGGAGGACAGTTGCTCCTGAGAGAGCACGATGGGAAGGACAGTTGCTCCTGGGAGAGCATGGTGGGAAGGACAGTTGCTCCTGGGAGAGCAAGGTGAGTCTTGAGAAGAAACACGCAGAGTCTTGAAGCAGGGGAACATGGTGGTTATTGCGGCGGAGGAATAGGTTGAGGGAACCGGTGGTTAGGTAGGGGAAGAGCAGGTTTCTCTGGAGCTTGGATAAACAGGACTTGTTCCTAAGAACAAGGAGCGACAACAATGAAGCACTGTGGGAAGGTAGGAGGAGACTTTTATTTCCAGGGGAGTGTGTGTGCACTGTGCTTCACTGTAGGGGAAAACCAGGTATGGAGTGCAGTGGATTGGATGGCACACCAGGCTATACTGAAAACCTGGACAGGAACATGGATACAGGAAAGGTGCTGCCTTCAGGAAAAGGTACGGGTCGAGTTGTGGATAGGATCCTGACAGGCGTTAAGTGATTGTACTTTTGTAATATCACTTAACACTTAAATTTGATCACATTAAAAAAACCCTCTCTTACCCCTTGTCTTGCCATGCAGAAGGCAATGCAATCCGCCACTTCCTCTGTGCGCAAGCAGCGGAAGACTGGAAACGAATAGTTTCCAGTGTTCTTCTGCCATGCCTGCACACCTCACATATGCATATGCTTGCACAAGCCTCACTAGATGGTCACGCCTGGCTTCATAAAGTGCTAAGGAATCCAGGAGACGATAACAGGAGAGGTGCACAGCGGCCAACACCATCACTGCGATAATTGGCCTAATTATAATTGGATAATCGCCTGAATAAATCTGCCGAATGAAACCACCGAACATCATGGCATTTCTCTGACATTTCTCTGCTGTTCGGCTTTCTCTGAATAAATTAACCATTGCTTCTCTATGGGGATTTCACTGCCGCCAAACAGCACTGTATTTCACTGGCAATTCGCCAAAATTTGACAAACAGCCTGCTTTTTGAATAGCCGAATGGCCATGAAAATGCACCGTTCGGGGAAATTCCTTGTTTGGTACAATTTTGGGGCCTGATCGGCTCTTTCTGAATATCCCCTCAAAAGTATTGGTACCCTTCCTCTATTACGGAAATGCACAATTTACTCAAACTAAGTAAAAACTGACAACCAATAATGGTGGCAATAAAGGTGCCTAGAGTGTCATCTAAAGCTATGCTTTTCTGTTTTACAAAATCCTTTTTTGGTGCCCACTCAACAGTCTTCCCTTAATATTCACTATTCATTTTTTCAATTGTCTTTAAATCCCATATCAGAGAGTAACTTCAGCAGTGATTATTCTTCAAACTATCTGTGTATAGTTTTACATCCTTTGCGCTGTGGAATCTGCCAAAAATATCAGAAATGTTTTGTCGATGTAATGAAACAAGAGCTGGAATCACTAAACTATTAAGGCTAAATGTCTGGTATCTGGATGTCAAACTACTACTAATATGAGGCATTTGTAAACAACCGGTTTTCAGGGGAGGTTAATTTCCAGGCAAATCTTGTCGTTTAAAGTTTACATTCCACCAAAGATTTCCAACTATGGCCAGCTGGTAAACCACTGCTTCTTCTAAGTAGTCATTTGGGTTAAGCAAAAGAGCCTTATTTTATTATTTGTTTAGGAATGCAAGGCTGGATAACAAATTACTACTTCAAATATTAACATAAGGAACTGTTTGAATGGAAGTATCCCTCTAAAGCAGGGACCTCAAACTCCGCCCATCCCCCCCCCAATGCTGGTTGTCTACGATTCCCAGAATTCAATGGAAACAATAGATGGCCAGAGACTCATGGGAGCTGTAGTTAAGAAGCATCGAGGGGGGGAGAGTTAGATTAGAGATCCCAGCTCTAAGATATTGGTGCATTGAAAAGAAAAAACTGAAGTAGCTTTATTTGTGGCCTAACACTTTTAAAGAGTCAGTAACACATCACAATGTGAATTGTTTGTTGCATTATATTATACTTACAGGGTTATTCAAAGAGATCCGAATTGTGGCCGAAAGGTAACAGTGAAATTCAGCGTACGGTTACCTTTCCTGGCCATTCGGCTATTCAGAGAGCAGACAGTTCGCCAAATGTTGGTGAATTGCCTGCACATACGGTGCCTGTTCGAGGGCAGTGAATTCCCCATAGAGAAGCAATGCTTTGTCTATTCAGAGAACAAAAAGCAGCAGTGAAAAGTTGCTGAATTTCCCTGCTGTTCGGTGGCTTCATTTGGCAAGTTTCTTCAGGCGAATCCCATAGGTTTCAATGTTAAAAATATTCCCGTTTTAATACAATATTTAATAAACCGTTGATTATAATATTCTGCAGTAAAAAGTCTCTTTATTTATTGTTTTTTTTAGGCTCTTTTAGGCATTTTTCGGGTTTTTTGCGAACATTTTTCTTTTTTGTTTTTGTTATATCGTATACTCTTTTTTCTGTAACTGCCCTTTTTATTATCATTCATTGGATCTTATATGTAAATTCCAGACATTTTCGTTCTGTAGTTTCTTTTGCAAACAGCGTTTCACTTTTGAAACATTCAAGCGTACTGTTTTTTTCTCTCACTCTATTCGTCTGCGGTGTCAGGTTTTTCCGGCGGCTGCTCTGTGCTGCGATCGGCAGCTGCTCGGGTTTCTCCGTCGTGTTTGGCAGGGTTAATCCAGATGTTTTTGCGGGTTCTGGTGTACGCTCGCCGAGTTCTGCGGTGAGTGTTCGGCGGGTTTGCGGCAGCATTTCCCTGCATTACGATGGCCCTGTGGTGCTTGCTGAATACACCACAGTGTCGCCAAAATGGGATCGCCAAATCGCACCGGAACGAAGAGAACGAAAAGTCACCGAATGTGTGATGACTTTTCGATTCTCTTTGAATAACCCTGTATGTAATTGAAAATGATACGATCATGCAAAATAAAATTGTGTATTAATGATATATGTCTATTTAACTTTAATTAATAATAATAATTATTATTATTAAATTTCCTTTCCATAGAAATTACAATTATTTTTGGTGATCCTGCTGTTCGTCCAGTCTCCAAAATGCTGAACAGTGTCATAAATTAAATTAAATAGTAATGAACAACGACATTCATAAGCCATTATGTCAGCGTTTCACAATAAATAGAAAAAAACATACAGGGTTATTCAGAGATAGGTAACACTCTGGAGAACGTTTGGAGAAGTAAAAAATCGAGATCAAATTAGCTGATTTGGAAAGTGAGATAAATGGGAGAATTTTTCTGATTTGGCTATTTTGACCTAGAATTTTCACTTCTCCAGTCATTCTCCTGAGTTTCACCTTTCTCTTTATTATTATTATTATTCTTTATTTATAAAGCGTCAGCATATTCCGCAGCGCTGTACAATAGGCACAGTATAGACAGGGTTACAATACATTGAACAACATTTGACAAACAGTACAGGAGGAGATGAGGGCCCTATTCCCGTAGGAACTCACAATCTGGGAGGGTTGGGGTTGGAAACAGGAGGAGAGGACTGTAAGGTGAAAGTGATTGATGGTTGCGTCAGTGAGTTGGGTGGTAGGCTTCCCTAAATAGGAACGTTTTAAGGGAGCGTTTGAAGGAAGAGAAATTAGGGGAAAGTCTGACCGTACGAGGGAGAGCGTTCCAGAGAATGGGGGCTGCGCGTGAGAACTTTGATTCCCTGAAGTGCAGGGAACTGCAGGGAATGAGAGAGGTGCTATCTGTATAGCCCCTTTAGCATTAATAATGCTCTCTGTAAATGTCAAATCATCATCCAACAAAATTGGTGATTGCAATATTTTATAGGGTTTTCAAAAGGCACCATAGAGTGACACAGAAGCTGTTTGATTATAGGCTGTTATTTGCTCCTATTATGATTTTACGAATTATTCCTCCTCTTGTTCTTCTGGGCACTTTGGATTTTCTCTGAACAAAACTACGTATAGTTTCTTGGAAAATCCTAATAGCAAACAAATGTACAGAATATGTGCCAGGATTCTCATTGCAGATGAACATACAGATGTTGAGGAAGTGAAAGACATTAAGACTTAAGAGTCTTACTCTATTCACCACCGTCAATGTGTTGATCAATTGGCATATTTGATAGCAATGGTATTCCTTTTTTTTTTGCATAAATTTTTCATGTGTGTTTAGTATATACTGATCAGACATAACATTAAATCCACTGAGAGGTGAAGTGAAAACAGTGACTATATAGCTCAAATGTAATCTGTCAAGGTGTGGGACCTTGCAGCAAGTGAACAGTCAGTTCTTGAATTTCATGTGTTGGAAGGAGGAAAAAGTGAGCAAGAGAAAATATGTGATTGACTGACAAGGGCTATATAGTGATGGCTAGACAACTGGGTCAGAGTAACTCCAAAACGGCAAGTGTAGTGTATCCGGTATGCAGTGGTTAGTACTTGCCAAAGGTGATCAAAGGAAGGAAAACCTGTGTCTGGGTCATGGGCACCCCAGGCTCATTGATGTATGTGGAGCGTAAAGGCTAGTCCATCTGGTCCGATCACACAAAAGAGCAACTGTAGCTCAAATTGCTGGAAAGCTTAATGCTGGCCATGATAGAAAGGTGTCAGAACACACAAGACACATACCATCTTCCTAGAGATTGTTGCTGACCAGGTACACCAAGCCTATGAGCAGGATAATGCACCCTGCCACAATGCAAACATTTTCTCTAGTTGCTGGCATTCTTCTATTATTTTGTTTGTATGTCATATGGCCGTGGAGGGGGGGGGCTGTCCATTGGGGACGTTTGTATAGACTGGTTCCATTTAGTGGTGGGGACTATGGTGGTAGGGACTATGCAAGTCAGAATATTGTACCCCCTTCACTCTACCACCTCTGATCCTTAAAAGAGCAGCTAGATTGTAACTGTAAGGCAGTATTGACCTGACTGGTGAACGTTCAGCTCAATGTCTACCAAGAAAAAACTTTTTATCATTCAATGAGGTAAATTTCTTAATTAACTGCATAAATCTAAGGATACATAAATATTATACACTCACAACTTGTCTGTCGTAGACAAATCCTGCAATTATTTTTTCGAAGTATTTCCAGGTCTGTATTACAGTGATAAAGTGATGTGGTCAAATCCATGTCTTGATAAAGGCGAATTCTCGCCGAAACGTTGGGAACATTGCCTCTGCATCTGGGAGTTGGTTTGTATTGACCCAAATTATGATTTAGCTGCTTCTATTTATTTATCACTTTGTTACTTGGTGCTTTTTGCTGTTGGGTATTTTTTGTGCATGTCGTCTTTTGGCTACTTTTTGAGCCTAGAAGTGTAGAGCGTTGCTTCGAATATCAGTTTGGCCGCTCTGATATATATACTTATTATATTATTTGTGTTGTTAACATCTGTACATTGTGACGTTGTGATAGTGTTTTATTCATTTACCTATTTTCTTTGCTCTGTTGTCATTGGACAGCTATTGCTTGTTGTGCTCAATAAAGAATTATTTTTACTTCTTACATACAGTATTTCAGGTGTGCCATCTCTATTGTTGTATTGTTATGGTTTATTGAGGACTGTTGAGGCGTCCTTATTGAAGGTGAGCACCCTTTGCTGTTTATTTCTAAATACAGTGTGCAGGATACCACACTTTCTTCCATGTCTTGTCTTGGTCATATATACAGTATGATACATGGAACAGTCTTCCAGTTGAAGTGGTAGAGGCCAAAACAGTAATTGAATTTAAGCAAGCATGGATAGGCATAAGGCTATCCTAAACAAAAGATAAATCCAGGTAAAGTATCCATGTAATTGGGCAGACTAGATGTGCCGAAAGGTTCTTATCTGCCGACATCTTTCTATGTTTCTATGTTTCTATAACAAGGTTTCAACATTGTAGCATTAGATTATTTTTGCAAATATTCATTCTTGGTATAATATCAGTCAGGGTTCATGTTTTTTTACTCTGTGGTCATAAGAGCTATTCATAAAATAAACAAGTCACATGCCTTTAGTTCACCAGCCAAATGCCACTTTACCTCTGTTTGCCTGGTTACTACAGTTCACTACACAAAGAACATATAAACAAGTTGATAGAGGACACAAGCAGAAAACCGTAGAGGTCCCCAATGAATAGTCTAAGCCAATAAGATTTGTAATGGAGAGGACACCATCATGTTTTGATCCTCCCTCCACCCAACGGTGACAAAAATTTATTATTTTCTCAAAAAAAGTAAAACAAGATCTACTGTAGTTGCATTTTTTTCCAGTTATTCTTTTGACCTCCGCCCTGCTGGCTCTTTACAGGAGCTCCTCCTAGAAACGCAAGCAGAGATGGAGGGTCCAGCTCCTAACACCAACAATCAACACTGGAACCTTGGGGAGGGTAACAAATCTCCAAAGCAGCTGTTCCTTCACTTCCCATCCTAGGGAATCATCATTTTCTACAATAACTTCATTTTACTCTCCAAAAACATAGAAGAGGCATAATTAAATTAATAAAGTATGTTAAATTTGAAAACACAAAGGGTCCTATTACATTCTTCGCGCAACATGTTTGCGCCTGTGCAAAAACGCATTAACGCGAGGGGTAAACCCCTTTGCGCTGAACGTCGTATTACAATGTCAGCGCAACAAATGCACATATACATCTACCGCGGGTGAACCTGCACGAACCCTGCGCAAGCGAACTTTACTGCGCGCGTCCTATACTTAACATTGTGAGCACAAGTGCGCTGGTACGCGGATGGTATTACAATCTATGCGCAGGAATTAACGCATAGACGTTGCGCGCATAATTTTAAGCAACTCCTAAAAGCTGGTGTTGATGGCAAATTCTATCAACCTGGCCGAAACCAAATACACCAGCCCAAAAAAAAACACGCAGCAAAGTATAGTTACACATTCTACGCATACCAAACCAATAAAATGGAGAAGTGGTGTGTGCATTTATTATTGCTGCAGCATATATGCTCAGATTGACTTTGACAGGCGCAAAAGCTTAACGTGAGATAATTCTGGTTCTTAATTCTGATTGGCTGAATCGTGTGAAAAAAGTCCTCACACTGATTTCTGCGCGCAACGTTACTGCGCGCGCATTTGTGTACGTTCATTTAACGCGCTTTATTGCTCGACAGATGAAAAATTGTGTGAGGCTTGTAATTCCAGGGTTGATTTACGCACGTTATCGTTTGACGCTTGGCGCATAAATTCACGCGTTGCGCGAGCGTTTTAACACGAAGATTGTAATAGGGCCCAAAATTATCTATCAGACAGCCTTTACGATTACAGCCAATGGGATAGATTTTGTGGCAAAAGCAGAAAAGAAGCCGCAGTCTCTTGCTGTATGCTCTTGTATTAAGGTCACTTTTCTCGGGGTATAAGGCTACTTTCCTACATAATAGTTTGAACCAGCCTGGAATTATAGAAGTGGCTTGTCCCTTACATACGATTAGAAAACTCTTACCTTCGCATTTTTGTGTTATTTCATTAAACTTGTGTCCAGCTGGGCATTTGCACTCAAAAGATCCAACTGTATTAATGCAATTTCCTCCTTGACACATCCCAGGGATGGCTTGGCATTCATCCACATCTGCCACAAGGAATCGAAAAAAATCTTAGATATATTTTGCCATTAGTATAATCCATTGCAGCTAATTATTCTTATAAAGCACTGGTTCGTTAAAAAATTAATGTGATGTAAGAACAGCTGGATGCTCAAATCCTTCCGCTTCTTGGGAAATGGAAACACGTAATGGAAGACTTTTTGCAACTAGAGTCAATGACAGCTTGGGAAACAATAACAAAAAATTATACATGAATTGTTAAAGTCAAATTAAGCCAATTTAAGTAATATATTAGATTTCCCGTTGCTGTTTGGAGTTTAGTTTTCAGAAATGCAGATGTTCATCAGCACTGCAATACCGGTGATTTTTGTCAGTATTTGCCATGCTGGCAGACACCGGCATTTAGTGGCTAACGCTATAGCATTTGCAGGGCTTAAAGTTACAGAGCAGTAAAAGATGAGCTTCACATGGCCCTTTATGCTGTCTTTCGTAGCCCTTTTCATGTCCAGCCCATTTTTGAATGGGTAAAACACTTAAGGGTCACTAAAGTCATACTAACCACTTTATTGTTTTGGAGTGGTCAGGATGTGAGAAGTGCCACCCCTTCTCCCCCTCTCAGCTGCTCCTACCTGGCAGAAAACGATGGGTGGAGTGGAAGAGTTTCCTCCACCCTACCCAGCATCACCAGCAGCTGATCACCAGATCTGTCACTAGTGACGTCAGCGCACCGATGTCACCCTCTCTAAGACCAAACTCTTTAGCGAGTGGACTCAGAGAGGCAGTCGATGGATCAAAGCTGTGAATGCCGGCCCACCTCCAATCCATCATTCTGTGCAGACGCTATGGAACTTCCGTATGCAAAGTTCACAAGTCCCATAGCGTAGCGAAATTTGCAGTTCCTAGGCTACGCACGTTGCGTAGGAGTGTAAAAAGTACAGAAAAGCTCTTCCACGTTCGGGAGTCCCTGAGTCAAAGAGGAGGAGCAGCAAGGGACAAAAGGTGAGTAAAATCACCAAAAATAAAAAATAATCGGGCAGAGGGCGAATTACTTAAGGTCAATAAAAGGGAGCTCTATTTTCAATAGACTATCCCTTTAATTGTAAACTAAAAAAAAACTATCCTCCATCAACTTGGCGTTAGTTGTGGTACTGTAAATATTCTTATTAACAACACAACACCTCAGCAGAAGTGAGTTTAAGCAGCCACAATTTAATGGCTGCTATAGTGTCTGCAGTTCTTTAAATTGATCCAATCTACATTTAAAATGACACAAATACATGGTGACCGGAAAACCTGAAAATCCTGATTTGTACCTTGTTTTATCCCTAAACTGTTACTCCTATAATCATTCCAGCTATCCAGCTTCAACGATGAACATGTATAAAGATACCTGTGGCATTTTCGGGGTTAACAATACAATAGTTATCTTTTCTTTTAACAAGATCAAGCAATACGAACTTGTCTACTAAGACTTCTACCAGCTCTATCCTATTACTGCACATATTCTAAAAATGTAAAAAATATAAATCTGCACTATGTCACATATCTAACCTCACACAATCCAGCCTTTGAAACCAGTGATTAACGTGATTTCTGCATTAACTTGCTAATACACCTCTCACATTTGGTAGGTTTTCCCCCTGACAAAAAAAGTGCAAAGTGCAAACGCACATACAAACGCGTATATAAAACGTTAGCAAAATTCCCCCACAGCGCTGGAAAGTTAGATTACTCAACAGTTTCGTATATAGATGGCTGCCTCTGCTAACTTTCTTCAGCTTCCTGTCAGACATCCAGACAATAAAGGAATTTATACAGCTGGAAGTAGAAGACCCAAAGCCAAATACTGTGTCAGACCTTTCTATCGCGAGGCATGCTCAGAAATAAGCGAGCAACATCTGGGTGGATTCAGAGATTCAAAGCAACTGCGAACCCAAAGAAAAAAAATGACGAGCAAAAAAAAATGAAAAAATAAAATAAAACAGGTGTTGTTAGGAGTTACTTAATTCCCCAAAAATTAATTCAAATTAGTCTATTGTCCTAAAGTCCAGCAGTTAAACAGCGTATGCGCCATCTGATGTGCAACATGCTGTAAAATAAACAAACTGACGTATCTGAGGTCATGTTACCAGATCTGCTGGATCAGAGGAGGGAGACCTTGGCCGTATGAAATTCATTAATGCGTTGGCTCTTCTACTGACCTGCATTGCTAATGCTCTAGGTTTTCCATCATTCCCTCTCGCAGTCATTAGGTAATGGCGATGACATTGACTTTCCATCCTGTCTGCACATATATATATTTGAACATACACCTAAATGAATTTATCATAAAGCTTCAACCAGTAATTCGCGACATGAAACCACTAACTATGTCCATAGGAAGGCGATACCTTGGCATGCTCCTGTCCTGATGTTTGGAATGAAACCACGTCGGCAAGGATGCGGCTGTGCAGGGCACATTTCGCAAGGGTGACCCCATGCTCTTCCGACCGTGGCACAGCACAGTGACTTGGTGCACACTATTCCGCTCAACTGTCCTTGGCACATCTGGTTGCTCACAATGGAGAAGCATGGTCCTGTCCTGTAATCTGCAAAAATGATGGGGATTAATTAGCAGAAGTCTTACTCTTAAGCAAAACAGATAGTTGCTCTATAAACAGTTATAGAAACGTGACAGTCAATAGTATGTGTATTCAACAGCATGTGTAATGACTTTGCACACCAAGGTAGTTTGAGAAAGATGTTTGCAATGAATGTTGCATATAAGATATACAAAATAATCCTTTAATGTCAAATAACTTGAGGGTAAGGTAGCACCAAAAAAAGGAGTGTAGATAATGGACAAATAACACAAATAATATTAATACTGAGAGATCTAGAGAGAGCAGACAACATGCATATGCACCGCATCGCTACTGTCACTACACAGTTTGTTCCGTATTATCATTAAACAAAAGTTGTTCATATGCAGGTTGAGTAACCATAACCAAAATGCTTGAGCTCACAAATGGTTTGGATTTTAGAATATTTGCATATATTTATGAGATATATCTTGGGAAAGGGACACAAGCCTGAACACAAAATTCATTAATATTTCATATACACCTTATTCACATAGTCAGCAGGTCATTTTGTACAATACTTTTAATACTTTTGTAACCTGTCACATGAGCCCAGGTATGGAATTTTACGCATTTGGTGTCATTTTAGCACTCAAAAGCGTTTCAGATTTTAGAGCATTTCAGAATTTTGGACAAAGGATACTCCACCTGTATAGTAGAAATTTTACACTATGTTGACTTTGATTTTAGTAAATAGATTACTTTGAAAGGCTAATAATATATATATAAATATATATATATACACACATTTGCTAATGATAAAGTGAAAATGTTGGTAACTATAAGTAGAATTCCTTCATCATCAGTTGTCGCAAACCTTACCCAGGGGTATGCAGAGACCATAAACAGACCCATGTAAAAAGCTATCACCTAGCCTGGGCAGCACCTTTCCTGCACTGCTCCCTTCATGTTTTCATAATTTCCTGCCTGTGTGCCGCTGTGGGGTCGCCTAGATGTGTTATAAAAGGGTAGTGCCATAGAGACTCCTTTCCATTACATCAGTTTAGTGTTATCTGGCTTTGTAAATTTCTATCCATTTGCTTCCTGTGCTCCCGCCGAGATCCCAGTCACTGCTTTTCCCTGAGTCCTACTATATTTTCCTACTATATTGAGTCCTACTATATTTTCCTACTATATTGAGTCCTACTATATTTTCTTATCGTGTATCCAATATTGCTGTGAACTGGATCCAGAACTAAACCACCTGCTTGCACCATAACCTGTTTCTTGTGCCAATTGTCCCCAACGCTTGGGCTTATGCCTGCACCCCATGAGCACTGCATCTATAATGATACCATTTCCCCTTTATTATCACTATTATACCTGTTTATGGCACCTGAGTGTGAATTTACTGACTGTTGCGATCATCTTTATGTTACAATTTTCAATATTAAAGTCATAAGCCTTGCTTACGCACCACAATGTGGGCCTCTTGTTTGTAGGCCATAGTCAGATTCCTAATGATAGTATGCTTGGTTGTTATCATGTAACCCGATTGTTATGCAAATTAATGTTGTATCTGTGGTAATTCACTAAAGTGATAAAATAAAGCACTAAAGTTCGTCTACAATGAGAGTATTTATTCAGAGGTAACCACACAGAGGTAAACAATATACATTACACAGACCCAGAATTATCTAAACATAAAACTACTCTAAATAACAATATATAAAACCATGAATGTAAATAAAACAATTACCCACCCCAAAATAATGAACAGCGATCCCCTTTCTAACTAAACCCAATATCCTAAACTAAACTCAACCCAATATCCCAGATCTCACCCACACGTCTGTTCTCTAGGCCCAAATCCACATGTCTTTCTTAATGGTCCCTGGAGCTGCAGTCTGTTCACCACCAAGGCAGGAGGAGAAGAGAGGGAAGATCCTGCTTGCTTCTACCTTCTATAGGATTAATTGACCACTCCTACCCTGCCCCACTTCCTGCTTCCTTCCAGGTAGCACTGTGGTCATAATGAGATGTGGAGGAAGGGCTGTAAGCCCCCACAGTATCCATTCCTAGGTCTCAGTTTCCATCCCTGTAATGTTACACCACAACAACGAAAGACCAACGAAAATTGGTCTAAATGTGGAATAGGCTTTATGTCGCAATGTGATAAATTGGGCGGCAACCTTGAGTTGAGCAAGATCCCATTGTAGTATCCTATTAATCAATTCTCCTCTTGCCTCTACATCTCAAGCCGTTTTGCATACCTCGACAGAACTTTACAAACACACTCCTTTAAACCTTCACTGCAAGGAATCTGTTGTAGCTCAAGCCTGTTTAATCGTATAAACCAAGAAGCAAAGTGATGTTAAAATGTTTAAAAAGCAGACAAACCGACTAGCCTATACAGTGTGCATGTTATATGGATTCAGAAAGAAAAGGTATAAATACATGGACGCTTAAAAATATCTTTCCAAACGCTGATGGAGCAGATCGTACTTTAGCTATGTTTCCACATAAAACTAAAGGATCTTCCTCTTAGCAGTAAAACCATGTCAACTTGACCCTTTTATTTGCTGTTTAACCCCGAACTAAAAGTCCTTTACTGTGCACGGAAAGTTACAAAAAATGATATACCGGCTTAATGTTCTTTGATGGAATGAATAAGAGATTGCGCTTTTTGACATTCTTCCCCACTGATTTAGTAGTATTATTATGACTCTTACCAGGAAAAGAAGCCGCTAAATCTAAAATGTTTAGCCTTGTTTCATAAAGATTATTGTTAAGGAACCGGATTGATAAAATGTATTTATGCTGTACACATCGGGGCTTCCTGTTTTAATTACGCATAGCACAACTAGTCTGCATTTATACAATAAGAGATCTGCTATCTACCCAAAAATATGTTGTTATGTGCTGCTGCCAAACAATCTCCATCGCTGGACAACAAACCACCGTTTCCATGGCATGTATAACATCTGGATTATTGTAGATGTCAGTGTTGGGCGGCGGAAACTTGGCCACTAAATATCACAAACACTAACTGACATTGGCCGGCAAGTTTTGGCACCAACACCATGTATGTTGTAGGGCAAGGCAATTGTGCCAGTTTGGCACGAAAAATGCCAATCCATACAGATTTAGCCAACATTTTATGAAATGCATAATGTATTTTATATGAAAATTTTTCTATTTTATGTGCTTCTGTCTCAGCTAATGTGATCTATCTTTCTTTTTTTCAGAAGCATTGAGCGTCGTTGTGGATTTTGCTGGGTCTTTGACAAAACCACTCATCCGGCACTTACCCTACTCCCAGAAGCGTTCGATTCCAACACCTGCTGAACAACAGCCTTCACAGCAGAGAGGAGACCTCCTCTTTGAGGGGCTGTCACAGTGCCCAGGAATGTTCATTGCGATGGCCTCCTCTCCAGCTATCATGCCATGACCATGTAAATTAATTTAAATGGTCATGCTAGAGTGTCCCTTAAAGGGCCACTCCCACCAAAAAATTTAATGTTCTTATATTATGTTGCTGATATCTTAAATGGATATTGGTTTTCTCTTGTATGTTTAGTTAAGAAAATATTTTACTCTTTATGTGTCACTGGGTGCATCCATTGTGTGATCTTTTGTGTTGTAAACTGCCCCCCAGTAATGTTACATCACTTGCTGCTCACTGTGTGGCTTTGGCCATAGAATGAAATCTATGGGTCAGTCTCAAATCATTGTATTGTGTGGGATGTATTTAAAGGACATCACCAGTGGGTAGATTAGATAATCTTTCAAGCTCCTTGTTTTATATCATTCAGCTGCCATCTCTTATCTCAGGTAGACTGTAGCCTGGAGAATATTTTTCATTTTTACAAGAAATTACTTCAAACAAAGAAATAGAAAACAGCAGCATGTGTTTTATAATGTAGTTTTATTTGTAATGCACAAATAATCCAGTTACAGTTTATGTAAGTGGTATAAATGTTCACACTTATTTTTCCTCCCTTGCGCCCGCGTTTTAACGCGAATATTGTAATAGGGCCTATAGACTTTTGCTTATAGTCATGTAACAGCAAAGGGTTAATATATTCATCTACAACTGTTTTTAATAGGATTTATCACATAATGCAGAATGTACCAAAACCTGATGTCCTGTTGCAGAACATTCAAAGGGAATTCTAAAAGAAGTGGGTCTATATATTAAACAGTAAATTTTGGTGAACATGAAGCTGACTTGCACTGGAATGGACCAATGTCTTAGATTAAATAAAATAGCGACTCTGAAAATTTTGGCGCAGCTGTTTTGTTATATGGGTCACATATAAAAAAATATTAAGGTGAAGTAAAGCTGTGGAAAACCGCAGTATATTGTTTTCAAGCCCAAACATCCAGTTTGATAGATCTAGATAGATATAATATATCTATAATATATACAGCTCAGTATGGTTGGACTGAAAATAAGTTGAGAAAAGATATGACTTTTCAAGCTAAGGACATGTCTTATATCTCTCTGCTCCAATACAGACTGAAATATAACCAACGACTTTATGGATATTGTGTTCAGAGGCGTATCTAGAAACCTCAGGTCCCAGGTGCGGGAATCCATGAAGGGCCCCCCACCCTTGGCAAAAACATATCTCCCCCATCATCCCCATGCACTGGACCCCTCCAGGTCCACAAGGTCGACTCCAGACAATCAGTGTCCCATTTTTTTCCAGGTCCATTACAACCACTTCAGTCCATCCCTTTTTTAATGTAATGTGCACCATGTACTGTATATCTCAGAGCTCCACAGCAATAAATCTCACAGTAATGTGTGCTGTGTATGAGGGAATCATAGGTGAGGCCCTTGCCTTTGCCAAGCCGCCCAGGTGAGGCCGCAGCCGCTGTGTGTGGGCCCCCCGAACTCAGGGGCCTGGTTGCAGTGGCACTGTCTGCACCCCTGGTAGTTACGCCCTGGATTGTGTTTATGTCTACACTTTTCTGCTGGAAGGTTAGCTGTGGGGAGAATCTCTACAGAACGATGTAATCATCTCCCAAAAATAAAACAAATTACACACACACAGCATACAACACAACTGGTTGATTCTTTTTGGAGGGCTACATCCAGCTCTTCAAAATTAAAAGATGTCCATTAATGTCGCCTATGATGGGCTTTCTGTGGCCCTCAGCCAATCTGGGAACACAGTCTTCATTTTCACAGTTACTCATAAAGTTTCAAAAACTAATTGTCATGAGCACCAAAATAGAATGTAATTATATAATTAATCCTCAGCCAATTAATGAGCGAGGATGAAGACTCATGGGCTTGAAGAAAATTGAGAAAAAAAATTGGGTTTAAGCTTACTAAAGTCAAAGAATTTGTCAGCTCTTGATTTATAGGTTGCCATATATGTTTGACTGTTGACAGTAGAGAACAGCACTCCAGTGGTTTTTACTTTACATCCTTCATCTGTTTAGTAAAAAAAAACAATATAGTGCATGCTCTATAGGAAAAGTCTTGCTGTATTGAAATGTTGACCCGTTTCTGCTTTATACTGCTTTATAAACGTTCAATGTCATTAAGACCACTGTAGTGCCCTTGTCCTCTTCGTTTTATACATCTTGCAGAAGGAAAGCAGACTAACGCATTTTTAACGTGCGTTTAGGCGCACTTAATCATGGACGCAGTAGCAGCAAATGACAGGCAATGACGGCCAATATACGAAGTACGGCCGCACGAAAGTTCGGCCGCGCAACACAAGCGGCAAACGAACGCATTTTTTCGACAACGTAGAACCGCTAGTACTGACGTACAGAGTGCGCTGCGCCCACATAGCGGCATGTGTGTGTGATTAGGAGACGTCAGACGCTGCTCATCTCCAGCCTACATAACGTCCAGACACCCAAAGTTTCCTGGTTTGGATCCGTAAAAAAATCACGCACGAAAATGCGCATCGTATGACCATTTTCGCTCATTCCGTGAAAAAATACGTCAATGTGTTCGGAAGCACTTTTTGACGGTTGCTGCGAATTTTGCGTTCGTTTGACCCTAGCCTTAATATCTTCACATACAGTATCTATTACCTCTCATCGCTATTGTAAAGCATTGCGTTTCATACTATTTTCATAACCTGTGCTGCTATTGGAGTACTTCTACAAAAAGTGTAAGGACTCTGGACAGTCCAAACCAGCTACTATACAAAGGAGTGTGCTGCCATTTAGAAGGGATTGGTGTAATATCCCTTTCTAATCCTATTTTGGTGTGAATTTGATAGATATGGCCGGTATTTCAAAAGAAGCGGAGTGGTAATCAGATGTGTCAGTACGTCTGGTCTCGTCCAGAAGTTATCCCTGGAATGCAGAACGTTTGGGAGATTTAGCCAATACATCGATACTCTGTGGATATTGGGATCCGTCAGGTTGTCCCATGATAACAATAAAGTAAAACGTAATGTAATTTAATATATCAAAACTATGACATATCTTATTTTGCTATATAGAGACCAATACTGCATAGCATTTTTATTATCTTTTGTGTGTCCAATGATTTGAAGCAGTATATTGCTCATTACATATCATCTCCTTCCATCTTGATTTCATAGATTGTTATTTTAGCATACCTTGCGTTACCAATAGTTAATTAATACTGTTTGATTTCTAAGTTATCTCAGCTATAGTAACTTATGTATGTCTTTAACTGTCCTAAATCTATCAGCATTGGTACAAAGTAATTAATTACTAAATTACAAGTAAATTTAAGAAAAAGTAATAATCCATAAACCACAATAGTTGTATTTATATTTAGAGCTTTGTATTTTTATATACATACAGTACATATTTATTATGTATTTTCTGGTAACAGTGTGTTATTTTGCCTGATTATTGAGCTATTTCTATATAGTGTTAACCGTTTTGAATATACTTTGCATTTTAAGATCGATTATCAAATACATCTTATTTGTTTACTGTAGTTTCATATCTAGAGAATGTCTATTTCTTATTCTTTTTCTTGCTTTTAGCCTCCTCTGGCTAAATTTTGTTCCTTTTATTCAAAGCTGAGTGAGTAATATTTACAAAGCTATACCTGTTTATCCTTGGTTTTACAAATTCAATGATATAATTCAGGTTTTATTCCTGACGTGAATGAAATACATACAGGGTTATCCAAAGAGATTCGAAAAGTCACCGCACGTTCGGTGACTTTTCGTTCTCTTCAATTCGGTTCCTTTTGCCGATTGCATTTCGGTGACCCTGCGGTGTATTCAGCAAAGAGCACAGGGTCCCCGAATTGCAGGGAAAAGCTGCCGCAACCTGACGAAAACTAACCGAATGCATGCTGAAAACAAGCAAAAACATCTGGATTAACCTTCGAAAAAGCCGAACAGGAGCCGAACATGAGCCGAATCACACAGAGCCGAAGCAGCTGTGACGTAGAGGAGGCAGTGAATAAATTAGAAAAACCATTTGTATGAATCTGGGAAAAAGAAACGCTGTTTGCAAAGAAACTACTGAGCGAAAATGTCTGAAATTTTCACAGGAGGTCCAGGGAATGATCATAAAGAGGGCTGTTACAAAAAAAATAAGTTAACTGAAAAAAAAAATAAAAAAATCGGACTTTTTAAAAAAAAAAAAAAAGAAAGAAAAATGCTTAAAGTATCCTAAAAAATCTATAAATAAAGAGACTTTTTGCTGCAGAATTTTATAATGAACGGTTTATTAGATATTGAATTAAAACGGGAATATTTTTAACATTGAAGTCTATGGGATTCTCCTGAATAAATTTGCCGAATGAAACCACCGAATGGCAGGACATTAGGGGAACCTTTCACTGCTGGTTTGTGTTCTCTGAATAGCCGAAGCAGTGCATTTTCATGGGGATTTCACTGCCCTCGAACAGGCACCGAACAGGCACCGTATGTGCAGGCAATTCGCCAGGATTTGGCGAATTGCCTGCTCTCTGGATAGCCGAATGGCCAGGAAAGGTAACCGAACGCTGATTTTCAGCATTCGGTTACCTTTCTCAAGCAATTCGGATCTCTTTGGATAACCCTGACTATGTGTGTCCATTGGTTCTCTAGAACTGTGATTTAACATAAATTAATTTTGTGTACAGTAGACTTGGGTGAGGGTATCCTCCACCAATCGTTGAACTCCACTCATGAAAAGAATTGTATATATATAGGTTTCTCACTGGATAAATTGGATTCCCAAAAAAGGTCATTCATTTTTCCATTTTAAGTGGATTTTAACACATGTACTCTAAAAAAGCAAAATGTTGCAAACCATTCAGTCCAATAAAAGCTTATCACCTAAACTTTAAGGAACTGAAATGTTCCTTTGCCTAAAGCACGCCCAATCAAGTCCACTTGTCCATTCAAGACTCTAAAATTTCCAACGCATTACTGATTAAAATCTGAAAAAGCAACTTTCCTGGATAGTTTTCATGCAAACATTACTTCTTTACAGCTACAGAACATAAACACATTGCAAAAAAAATAAGTGACCACCCTACCAGAGGTATGAAGTATTTGAGCCTTAGTTATATTCCATCTGGACCTTAGAACTCCATTCCCAGAAACACAGATGGTACTTATGAATGGTGAAACCTAACCAAAAGGTTATTCTGGGTGAATAAAGGAATCTCTATGACTACAACAAAAAAATTCACAAAAAAGGAAAATATGTCAATCCTGTACCACTTGGACCTTAGCATAACATAGTGTCCTTCTTGTGTTCTGGTCTGAGGTCTTTTATATCACTAAGCACTCGAACCGTACAGCACAAGAGCACGAGAGCTCTGCTTAATTTTAACTTGTTATATTCCATCTGAGAAGCAAGCTCTGCTTGTGTCTTGTATGTTGCCCTTGCTTACTGTACACCAAGGCTGTCAAACTCAGGTCCCCCCCAGATGTTGATGCCTACATTTCCCAGAAATCTTTGAATGTAAGAGATGGCCAGGGAATCAAGGGAGTTGTAGCTCAGGAACTTCTGGGGGGCCGGGTTTGACACCACTGCTGTACATTAACATCTCTTATACCTTGTATGCCCCTTGCAGATGGAAAAGGAGGAAGGAGCTATTTCAATCAATTATTTTTCATCTATGCCTGGCGTTATTCAGAATTGAATAAGGTTTTTAGTGGTGCACCGAAATTAATATTTCCGACCGATAACGAAACTGAAAATTGGGGATGAGTTACGCCAAAAACTGATAACGAAAATCAGTCATCCGAACCTGGGCCTGGAGACCCGGCAAGGCTGGGGGCTCGTCTGAGCCTGGAGGCCGGCTGAGCAGGCAGCTTGGCCAGCTGAGCAGGCTCAGACAAGCCCCTGGCTCGGCGGGGCCTACAGGCTCTGGTTTCTAATGGCTGATTTTTGGCCTTTTTTTTTGCCGATTTTTCTTATTGGCCGAATGGCCGAAAGCACCATTTTCGGCCAATAATTTTGGTGGTTGAAATTTCGGTGTATCCCTAAGGTTTTTGAAAGGCTCGTGTAAATCAATTGTGCTTCAGTACACATTCATCACATGAATCGAAACACAACAAAAAATCCCATACTCAACTCAGATCCCTTGATGAAGAGAGCAGCATGATTCGCTGCTTCCTCCCTCCATGGGTAGAGGAACATTTGAACAAATAGTTCCCAGTGTTTCTCTACCAATCCTTATGCCATCTCAGCCAGACGGGACTCATGTCTGTCTCCATGGAGACAGTGACACACGATTTTTCCATTTTAACAGATTAAAGGCTGAGTTGTGATCTGGCCCCTTAGCTTATATATATTAATAGAACATCTAGTGCAGGAACGTCAAACTGTGCCACCCCCATCAGAGGTTGATTAACTTCCATGATTCTCTGGTCATCCATTGCATTCAAAGATTTATGGAAATTATAGGCCATCTGGGAGTCCGGAGTATCACAACCCTGCTCTAGTATTTTGTGTACTTTACCAATGTCAATTCAAAATTTTAAGATAAAAATTTCATTATTTCACTTTTATCCTACTTTAAGCAAGTTATTCCTATTTTAAAGAGTCTGTGAACCTCTCCTGTCTGAACCAAAGAAATGTGCCTTAATTACCATCTAAGTCCCAGAAAGATATAAATAATGGATACAAGTACATCAAATGCTTATTTTAACACGCTGTGCTAATTTTGTTAAATGTCAAAAATAATTAAAATGTGCTTTTAACAAGAACTATAGAATCCATTCAGTGATTTTTGATAATACTATACAATATTTTATAACCTACATCTACGCATGAGACTTTGACCTGAAAGCTATTGTACTTTGTCTGGGAATATACAGCATTGGGAGAAGGTTACTAAATTACAATATAATGTGAAGGTGTACCCATGTTCACAGTGTGACAGGAAATGGAGTATGTCCTGTTTAAGTTATAACAAGGGTACAAATGTATATTCTACACATTGAAGAACACATTTTTCAAAAATGGACCTTAAAAGGATAATATACTTATAATAGGTATATCATACCATGATATACTGTATGCCCATTAACATAGTTAGCAAGCTTTTGGGTATAAGTTCTAATAATGGAATAGTCCCCATGGAAAGTTCCTGCTGACTATATACTCAGACGGTCTGAAGGCCAAGTGCCCCAATTTAAAAAACGTAATCTCTGGTTTATCTCCATCAATCGGTATCACATTATACTGTTGACTCATACTCTCAACTCATGATTCCCTTGTTTCAGCTCAAACCACATGATATTCATTTTTCAGAGCCGTATTTGTATCTTGTTTCACATTTGTGGCTTTACAAATGCAAAAAAGTTAAATTTCGTATGAAGGAATTCAGACGCAAATGCCAGTGACTGAGACCAGATTTTGACAATGTTTTATCACTGGACAATGTGGTCGAACAAACTGCAAGGGACAAACCAAGCAACAAAGCAACTACAGCTCCCTGCATAGGTCATGGAACAAGGAGCGCCTTTTATCCCTGCACAAAGAGTCTTATAAACTTGTATTGCAAGAAACACCAAAGTAATAAGGCTGGGCATCCACTGGATCCGTATTCCTGCGACAACGACATTGCACAAAGTCATCCGTGTCGTCAGGCCAATCCAACAACATTAATGGTATTCATTGATTAGAAATATAAGAATGCTTTGCCCTCCTCTCATATTGTCCTCTCTGCAATCCTGCACTTCATAGTTTATGAAGACAATTATTTAGCTTTCCGCTTTCTAGAGTAAGTAGCTGACAAATTATCTGTTATACCCAATGAGCCATAATGTACCCTTAATGCCTTTACTGAAGCACAATTGGCTTAATCACTTCCTGGTTCAGACAAAGCTCAATTCAGAAGCTACTAGAAACGAGGAATTTAAATTTGAGTTCTTCATTATTAACATTAGTCTTCTTGTTGCATTTGTTTATATTTGTGTGACAAATTGTCAGGACCCCTGTCTGGAGCCCCCCAGCACCCCACGTAAAGCCCGCCGTAAACGGAAGAAAGGCAAACCTGGTGCTGCGTTTTCATGAGTGCAGGGCAGCACTTCCATAACACTGCCTTCAGGATGTCCAACCTTGCTCTTAGCACTGGAAGCACCTGTTAATCCTGCAATCAAGTGACTGTTTGCCTACTTAAGGGTGGAGCACCCAGAAGGCAATGCGTCAGCATTATGGTTCCAGAGCCAGCAAGCAAAGCACACTGAGACCCAGAACTATCCTGTGCTTACCCTCTGCATCCAGAGACTATTCTGTCAAACCCCTGTATCCCGTGACCTCCAGAGGTTTCACCCGAGACCCCTGCATCCTGGTTTCCCGCTGTTTCATCTGCCTCCTGAAATACCAGCATTCAAGAAACCATCCAGCCCTTTTCCTGTCCTGTCTCGTATCCCCAGTAAGTCTCCTCCATGTGTCTGCCCTGTGTCTTCTTGTATTGTTTCCAGCATCCCTTCGTGCCCACCTAAGATTGCTTATTCCATTGGTCCCTCTCCTTAAGTGCTGCCCTTCATCCTGCATAACCTGGACTTATTATTTATCTGAAACCTGACAATAAACCCCTGTTTTCCTTAACCTGGTCTCCGTGTGTCACTGCATCCTGGGTTCGGTACCTTGCCTGTCACGCTGGTACCTTACAGAACCTTTACACAAATTACCTTTTAGAGCAAAATTTTTTTTTACAAAATTAGTCAACTACAGCCCTTTTAATCTATAGCTTAAAGCAAAGTAATACTGACAAAACGGTCACAATGCTCTTTGGAACATTACCTAAACTACATAAATTACAACCTTCCAATCTATGCATCAGGATAAAATCAAATGCCACACTGTCCACAGTCTGTTCTCTCATATCTAGGTATGTGGTTAGACCCAAATCTACCCTTTGGCCCTCACATCGAAAAACTCTCATCTAAACTTTACCCCAAACTAGGTGCCCTGTAAAGAAGCAAATCCTGCCTGAGCCCTGTGGTATGAAAGCAAATTGTACATTATGCCGGTCATTGAATATGGAGATGTAGTGTATGCAGCGGCCCCGCAAAACACACCTTCATAAACTTACTACATTGTATAACTCATTCTGCCACTTTGTGCTACAATGTAACTACATGACCCACCATTGTGACATGTTAAAAGAACTAAACTGGCCATCGCTGCAATCTAGACGCACTCTTCACCTTTCCAACCTGGTGTTTAAGAGCTTTTCTCGGAAGCTACCACCCTACCTGAATATGCTGCTTCCCCTGGCAGTTCCCTCATCCTATAACCTCCGATCCAGGACCAGCATCTTACTTGCAATACCACAATACGAAAATAAAGTGGCTTGATCCTCATTTTCCTACAGAGCACCACAATTATGGAATAACCTCTCAGAAGCCATCAAATATTCCCCCAGTCTAAAGTCCCTTAAGAGCTCCCTATTAACATACCTCAATAAGGAATACACCTGTAAACATATAACATAGTGACTATATTTCCTACATATTTATTTTCTGTTAATCTGTATATTTGTTTTGTGTTAATGTCTTGCATTTTACTACTTTGTATTTCTGTAACCATGTTCTTGAACCCAGGACATACTTGAAAACGAGAGAAATCTCAATGTATCCTTCCTGGTAAAATCCTTTATAAATAAATAAATAAATAACCTCTCTGCAGCTCCCTCGCACTTTAATACATTAATTTAGTTTTAAACTCTAACAAGAAAAAAGATGTCATCTGCGCTCGTTTCTATACAATTCCATGTGCAACAAAACACAAACTAAAAAAGCAGACTAAATCCTCTAATAGTGTTTTGTTGCACATGGAATTGTATAGAAACGAGCGCAGATGACATCTTTTTTTCTTGTTATGTTTTATACATGAACTGGGTTGTTACTCCTGGTTGTTGCAGCCGTTCTGGTGAGTACAGGAGCGACGCCATTTTTTCTGAATGTATGTATAGTTTTAAACTCTCCCTGAATCCACAGCACTGGGTTCCCTCTGCGCTGGACCAAAAGTGACGACATCTCTGTCATTTAAAGGGAACACAGAAACAGATATTTATTATGTCTGCTGATACATAACACATAATGCTCCATGGAAAGCAACATGTATCAGCCAATTTCAGCTATGAGTTTCTTGAATGTAAGTTTATATTTTTTCCATTCTACATGGCAAACCAGGGTTCAGCATAAAAATACTTAAAAACGAAATTACTAGTTGCAATAAACATTTGATACTAATACCTTCTTTAACACACGGGAGATTGTGCCGATCAAAAGTTTAAAAATCTTCTCACCACTTTATCTATTGTTCTTATGCCAAAACAAATAAAGCTGAAAATATTATCATAAGAGGTAAAAATGTATGACTTCCCTGATACAGTTTTTCCATAGGAAAACGTGTTTCTCAAAGCCTATATGAATGTACATCGTGATATTAACCGTGTTCAGAATTCCAGTATACGCTGCATGGATTGAGGCATGCGTGCTTGGAATATAGACAGCATCTCTATTTAATGCAGAGTTTTACAGACAAGCCAGCTACTTTCCACGGCAGATGAAGGGCGCCATTCATAAAAAACAAGGGATCCTGACATTTAATGCTAGTGTGGTGCTTTTCATCCATAATACTGCTGACCAAACCTGCTCTCCAACCCCCTAAACTGCAAGCAAACGTAAAGCTCTGAAATCCATCGCCAATCTTAGGGCTAAGTAAAGGCACATCCCCGGCGGTGACACTGCTTGGATTTCAGTGCATTTTTTGTATTTACATGCTGTTACTTGGTTTATACACTATTTTTATTGACTTAGGCTTGTTTTCTTCTTATAGCACAGACTACTAGCAATATGGGTACAGTCAAACAGCTCTACAACACGTTCCACAAGAATATTTAATTTACAAGCACAACATTTTTTTTTAAAACACTATTTTGCAAACTCTAAAGTAGTATTCAGATAAGGGACCACTTGCCCATTAGTAGACTACAACTCCTATGAAGCATTGCTAGTCGCAAGCCTTGTTTTATATGGATAAATGGGTTTTGTTTGTTTGCTAATAGTTGGAGGTTCAAGCTTAGGTCAAACAATTAAATATATATATCTCTTCAGCTTTCCTAAAGGATGGATGAACTTCATAAAATTTGTTGGTCCCTATTCCAGTTTGAACGCACATTTGAAAGCAAAATCACTACTTGTAGTAACCCTACTGCTATTAGTCTTCTGACTCTCACCACTGTTGGCATTCACTCCTAGAATCCATAAGACTCCATGGAGATTCAAGTGAGCATTACCAGAGATCTTGTGAGCTTGAGTAGGAATGGCAGAAGGACACAAAGGAACTCTATGCTCCTTCTAAAGACTTTAACCCTTTCCCGCCGCAGGGCGTACTATGCTGTCCCCGCGACAGGTGGGCCTGAACGCTGCAGGGCAACTTAGCACACACCGCTGGCTTCCATGGGCCACACCACACCTGCCCAGCAGTTGGCGTGCGTCATTGGCTGCCATGGGACGGCCTGAACTCAGGCTGTCTGTCTGCAGCCAATGCCGCACGGAGCACGTCAGCTATGAAGGCGGGCTGAAGGATGGTCCTGACGCCACACCGGCGTTAACGCCCCCTGCTGTCCAAAACCTGCCTAACAGATTGATTTTTGTTCTTCACCATGGGAACGGAGGCGTTTCCCATAATTATTGTTATAAAGTGATTTCACCATGAGCTCAGAATCATTCATTATTCTGCAGCTTACAGTATGTCTGCACATCCTATACTAAGAACCAGTAAGGCCTGGAAGGTGTCTACAAGTTCCTTCAGTGGTTTTGGGAGGCAGAAAAGATGCCTCATTGATATGTTGGGGTTTTTCAGGCAGTGCCAACTAGGGGCTATATTACAATCTTCACGCAACAACCCTCCCGCAAAGTGAAATGTTTCGCACCAAGCGTTAAACTTTTGTGAGCGCAAATCACCACTGGAATTACAATCCTCGCGCGTCTTTTCATCCGCCGATCAATACCGGCGCAGACAGGATGCGGCCAAATACTCGCGCAGTACCGTCTCGCGCAAAAACCTGAGTGAAAACATTTTTTTTCTCACGATTCAGCCAATCAGAATTAAGAACCACAATTGCCTCACGTTAAGTTTTTGCGCCTCCCAAAGTAAATCTGAGCATATATGCTGCAGCAATAATAAATGCACACACAACTTCTCCATTTTATTGGTTTGGAATGAGTAGAATGTGTAACTATACTTTGCTGCATTTTTTTTGCTGCCAAAGCATCTAATGCAGCCTCCATGTCCACAGCTACTCCTGCCATAGCCTCAGCAACATACACGGAGGAGTCAGCTGAATTGTTTGACTACAATGACAGTGACATGCTGCTTGAGGATGCGCAGCAACTACAGTGCTCTGATTCAAACTCTTAGGTTGAGGAAGGGAGTATAATCAACCTAGAGGAAGTGGGTGCCAGTGACACACAAATAACTGGCACTCGTGTTGCCCCAGCAGCTGCAGCATACTGCCAAGTTGGCTCCAGTGACGAGGAGATAGGGGGTGATGACAATGATGATGAGGTCACTGACTCCACCTGGGTGCCTGATCGAACAGAGGAGTCAAGTGAGGAGGAGGCACAACAATCACGAAGCACAACATCCGCTATGAGCAACCGTAGCCAGTCCAAGGCATCAGAAGTCACAGCTGCTCAGGTGCAGAGCGCTGTTGTCTCAAAGCACATGTACAGGAAGTTTGCTGTCTGGGAGTTCTTTAAGAAATGTGCAGCAGACCGCACCGTTGCTGTTTGTAATCTATGTCAGATGAGGATCAAGCATGGGAAAGACATCTCACGCTTGGGTACCACGTGCTTGAGGCGACATATGACCACCTGCCACGCATCCCGTTGGCACAACACTTTGCATAGGTCCTCCTCCTCATCTGTCTCTACCCCCACTATATGTCCTGCCATGTCATTGCCTACAACCTCCACTGACAGGGATGATGCTACAGTAATGGGTGTACCAGGTCCTTCCTCAGAATGTGACAGCATCCCTTCAGCTGAAGATTTACGCAGTCAGATTACGTTGCCCCAGCTGCTGCAGCGTAAGAAAAAATATAGTCCTAACCATCCCCAAGCGCAGCGTCTAAATGCCAGCTTGGCAAAAATTACTCGCATTACAGCTGCTGCCTTTCCAGCTGGTAGACTCTGCTTCCTTCCGTGAGTTTGCTGAATGTGCTGTACCACAGTGACAGGTTCCAAAAGGCCATTTCTTTTCACGGAAGGCCATTCCAGCACTATACCAGCACGTGGAACACAATGTTATGGAGTCGTTGGGAAAGGCAGTCAGCAGCAAGGTGCACATGACTTTAGACACGTGGTCCAGCAAGCATGGACAGGGCCATTACATTTCCTTCACGGCACACTGGGTAACTCTGCTTGCAGCTGGGAGAAATTAAGGACGGAGCTTGTTCATCCACCACGCCTCCAGAAAGCTGCTTGTATGAGGTCTGTCTGCTCCACCACCTCTTCCTCCTCCTCCTCCTCTGTCTCAGCGTCTGCACAAGCAGCAGAGGGCCATCAATGAGTACCTGTGTGAGTATGGCACAAGGACAGGTTCAGGTCAACTTGTTTTTTTCCCCCCGCAGTGGCTGATGATCAAGGATGCATGCACTGTACTGTCACCATTTGAGGAGGCAACGAGGATGGTGAGCAGGGACAGTGCATGCATCAGAGACACAATTCCTTTAGTGTTCCTGCTGGAACGCACTCTGCGGGGAATTATAGATGTGGCACTAAAGACAGAGCAGCAGGAGGAAGAGGAGGCCTTACCTAGCTCTCAAGGCCCCAGTCTTTACGCAGACAGCATTCCTGCAGGTCCTCAGATCAGACAGGAGGATGATGAGGAGGAGGAGGATTATTTAAGTAGTGGGGGCATTGAAGGTGGGGATTCCTCAAGGGAGGGTTTTGTGTCCCCAGAAACCCAAGGACTAGTACGTGGCTGGGAGGAGGAAATGCACGATGGGGTCATCCTCATTGACCAGGAAGACTCGGAAGCTAATGCCACCTCCAACCTATGCTGCATGGGCTCCCTTATCCTGCAAAGCCTGCTAAAGGACCCCAGGATTCGTGCTATCAAGGAGAGGGATCATTACTGGTTGGCAAGCGTTCTTGATCCACGATACAAGGGTAAAGTTGCAGAGCTCATCCTGCCCGCACAGAGGGAGGACACAATGAAACAACTTGAGTACGCTCTAAAGCGACACTTGTGTAACACCTTTCCAGGCACTGGTAGGTTACCAAGTGATGACACAGGTGCTTCTGAGGCTGCGGATGATCAGAGGAAGAGTGGTGAAGGCCGGGGCCACTTGACTAATGCCTTTTTAATTTTTTTTAGTCCACGATGCCCAGGGACGTCAAATGTAGGCACCCATTGCCAGTGTCTTCACCATATGGTGCAGGACTACCTAGGGGCAAGGGCAGACCTGGATACCTTTACAGCAGATGATCCACTGGCTTACTGGGTGTTGAGATTGGATCACTGGCCAGAACTTAGCCAATTTGCTATGCAGCTACTAGGTTGCCCTTCATCCAGCGTGCTTTCTGAAAGGACGTTCAGTGCCGCTGGAGGTTTTGTTTCAGACAAAAGAGTGCGTCTGTCCACCGACTTTGTAGACCGGCTGACATTTATAAAAATGAATCAGTCCTGGATCAGCAGCTACTGTATCAAACCCCTGATGCTGACGTAACTGAATGGATCTGGGATCTCTTCTGCATTACCAAAACCTCCACCGCTGCACTCTTCCACAATACCACAGAGGGGTTACGTTGTGAAGGCACTAGCTGGCACCAAAGGCATAATATTTGGGTGCACTGCCACTGACGCCTATACCAGATTCATATCATTTTAATATTGGACCGCAGGGTCCACCGCTGCACTCTTCCACAATACCACAGAGGGGTTACAGTGTGAAGGCACTTGCTGCTACCAAAGGTCCAATATTTGGGTGCACTGCTACTGACGCCTTTACCAGATTCATATCATTTTAATATTGGACCGCAGGGTCCACCGCTGCACTCTTCCACAATACCACAGAGGGGTTACGTTGTGAAGGCACTAGCTGGCACCAAAGGCCTAATATTTGGGTGCACTGCCACTGACGCCAATACCAGATTCATATCATTTTAATATTGGACCGCAGGGTCCACCGCTGCACTCTTCCAAAATACCACAGAGGGGTTACGGTGTGAAGGCACTTGCTGCTACCAAAGGTCCAATATTTGGGTGCACTGCCACTGACGCCTATACCAGATTCATATCATTTTAATAGTAGACCGCAGGGTCCACCGTTGCACTCTTCCACAATACCACAGAGGGTTTACAGTGTGAAGGCACTTGCTGCCACCAAAGGCACAATATTTGGGTGTACTGACGCCTGTACCAGATTCATATCATTTTAATATTTGACCACAGGGTCCAACCCTGCACTCTTCCACAATACCACAGAGGGGTTACGGTGTGACGGCACTGCTGCCGAAACTAAAGGCCCAATTTTAAAGCACCTATTGTTACTTTCATCCAAAGCCTGCATAAGTTTCACCATAATTTAGCCCAAAAAAATCACTAAACTTGTTCTGCGTGTCCTAAAACGTCTCCACTTTTCATACAGGCTGCCGTCCCAAGCAGTTGTTTATGAATAGATTAAAGGAAAACCATTTACCGTCATTTCAAATGTAATTTTTTGTTTTTAAATGTTTCTATACATCCTACAAATCCGCCACTTCACGGGCAGGTTATGGGGACCTCCTAGGCACGATATTTGAAGGAATTTTTCGTTTTTATTCTTAACCTTTATTTCATGGAAAACTCACTGTTCCGTTAACCTCCCTGGTGGTCTAATTTTTTCAAAATTTTGTGTCTAAAAGCGTCTCAATTTTTTTTTAAAGGAAATGTGTTTTTGTACAGTTAGCCTGTAATAATTAGGAATCACGCACTGAAATCCGTGAAATCAAGAGTCCTTACTGGTAAAATCCTTTATAAATAAATAAATTAATTAATTTAAAAAAAATTGTAAATACACTGAGTCCGATAAAGTTTGAAACACGACATAATAATTTATTATCCCAAAAATAATTATTCAAAATAATGCAAATTAATGATTTACCACAAAATACAACAAAAAACACTGAAATCTGTCTGAGAACAAGGGTGAGACGAGGTATGGTCTATTTCTTATCCTGTACTGCCACCTAGTGGCCGTTCATAAACTTTGCCATTTGTATTCAGTGAGTATTATGAATGAAGTTTGCTGCGTCCAGCCCCCCTGCATCATGTGACTCGTGGGGAGCCATCCAGGAAGCAGCTCGCAGCGATCACACTGCAGGAACAGCGAGGGAGCCAGGAGGAGGTGAGTATGTATCCAGCCCGAGTGTGGCTCGGGGTTACCGTTCGTGGTAGTGAAATTTAACCTCGAGTCACACTCGGAATACCGCCAGGGAGGTTAAAAATGTTTTTTTAAAAACTTTTTGTCCTTGTTTCCTGTCCCCAGGGCACTACCTGGACCCCAATACACCTTTTATGGCAAATATCTTGCATATATGCCCTCTTGGAGGGCACTATAAAAATCTAACGTTCGAGTCCCATTGACTTGGATTGAGTTCGAATCATATTCGCGTTCGAACCCGAACTTTTGAAATTGTTCAAGTTCGAATGCGAACCGAACACGGGGGTGTTCGGCTCATCACTAATGATGACAGAGCGGAAGTTCTACCATCATTACAATTTTGAAGCAAAGTGATCTTAGGCCATTATATCAAATATTTTTTTCTTAAACTGGAAATTTGTTGAACGAGAAATTTAATAGAGTAACTGAACATTTTACAATCTTTTGGAAGATGTGAAAATGTAAGAAAAAAAAGAAATGTGAACTCTAGCACACCCTGTAAAACATAAATTTCTTACCAAAAGAATATGTTATTCATGCGCTCTGTACATTAGGTCAATCCTTACTCATTCTCTTTGGAAATACACCAGCAGCTCCACCTTGCCAAACAGAGTTTACTGTTTCAAAGTGCAGTGGCCATGTTGAAAATCAAGATCCTGGTTTTATCCTATCATCTTTTGCGCTAAAATCTGAGCGGCTCTGGTAACGAACGCTTGGATCTTGTGCCCCGACATTTTCAGAAAGGTAAACACAGAAAATGTTTGCAGAAGCGAAGCTAGTAACACGCTTTTCATGTAAATAGTCTCGTGAGCTGGAGTTTTTAATTGGTTTCGACTTTTATACAAGCCTGTTAGTTAATGACAAGTTGGATAAACACTCTGATGCTAACACCTCTCCGATTGCCCTTGCCGTTTAGTGTAATTCAACCCCGCAACGTTTTTCCAAACTGCAATGCCAGAGCTATAAAACATGAGCATTTGGTTGACAAGCATTAAGGAACGTGAAACGGTCCATTGCTGAGGCATCGAAAGTCCTAATGAAGAAAGTGCGTTTGTCGAGTAGCATGAATCTCTACGCAACAAAGCATTCTCTATCAAAACATATTACACTCATGCAGGGGGCATGTCTCAAACAAGTGTATGTGATAATTAAAAATGGCACAGGAGAAACTTTTATTTGTGAAATAATAGCTGTGCATTTTACTTTTCCTGTCAAGAAGTTAAAAGGAAAAATAACGTGGGTATACAATGCTCTTATAGAAATATTCTCTAATGTATGTCCATTCAAAGAAATGGACAAGAGGCAGGAATCAAAGGAGCACCTGCATGGTAGTGGTGTGGCGCTTTGAATGTGAGGCAACTATTTCTCAGGATGGGAATATGAGAATCACAATGAGACTTCACATTCAGAAAAGTAGACTTAGACCAGTGTTTCCCAAACCTGTCCTCGGGACCTCAACCAGGCCAGATTTTGCAGATCACCTTGGATAAAAGCAAACTGAATCCTGCAATCACTGAGCAGCAAATTATATCACCTGTGCTGTGCTTCACATATCTGGCAAACCTGACCTATCAGCGGTCTTGAGAACTGGTTTGGGAAACACTGTCATAGACAGACTATCAGGGTTATTCAAAGAGATTCGAAAAGTCACCACACGTTCGGTGACTTTTCATTTTCTTCAATTCGGTTCCTTTTGCCGATCCCATTTCGGTGACCCTGCGGTGTATTCAGCAAACACCACAGGGCTCCCGAATTGCAGTGAAAAGCTGCCGCAAACCCTCAAGAAACGAACCGCAAAACCCAGCGAATGCACGCCGAAAACCCTCAAAAACATCTGGATTAACATGCCGAAAACCACGGAAAAACCCGAGCAGGAGCCGATCACCCGCAGCGAAGCCGCCGGAAAAAGCCGAGACCGCAGACAGAGCGAAGTGAATAAATTAGAAAAACAGTTTGTATGAATGTTTGAAAAGTGAAACACTGAAAATGTCTGAAATTTACATATGAGATCCAGGGAACTGATAATAAAGAGGGCTGTTACAGAAAAAATAAGTAAACTTGAAAAAAAAAAAATCGGACTTTTTAAAAAAAAAATAAAAATGAAAAATGCTTAAAATATCCTAAAAAATCTATAAATAAAGAGACTCTCTACTGCAGAATTTTATAATGAACGGTTTATTAGATATTGGATTAAAACGGGAATATTTTTAACATTGAAGCCTATGGGATTCTCCTGAATAAACTTGCCGAATTAGGCTAGGGTCAGACTAACGCATTTTTCACGTTGTCCGTGAAAAAGTGCGTTCGAACGAATGGACGTATTTTTTCATGGAATACGCGATAGCGGTCATACGATGCGCATTTTCGTCCGTGATTTTGTACGGATCATCAATAAAACCCTTTTTGCGTCTGGACGTTATGTTGGCCGGACGTGTGCAGCGTCTGACGTCTCCCAATCACGCAAACACGCCGCTATGCGGACGAAGCGCACTCTGTACGTCAGTACTAGCGGTTTGACGTTCTAGAAAAAATGCGTTCGTTTGCCACTTGCGTTGCGCGGACGAACTTTCGTGCGGCCGTTCTTCGTATGCTACCCGGCATTGGACGTCATTTGCTGCTAGCACGGCCGTGATTTTGTGCGGTTAAACGCACGTGAAAAATGCTTTCGTCTGACCCTAGCCTTAAACCACCGAATGGCAGGGCATTTCGGGAACCTTTCACTGCTGGTTTGTGTTCTCTGAATAGCCGAAGCAGTGCTTTTTCATGGGGTTTTCACTGCCCTCGAACAGGCACCGAACAGGCACCATATGTGCAGGCAATTCGCCAGGATTTGACGAATTGCCTGCTCTCTGGATAGCCGAATGGCCAAGAAAGGTAACCGAACGCTGATTTTCAGCGTTCGGTTACCTTTCTCAAACAATTCGGATCTCTTTGAATAACCCTGTATATATATATATATATATATATTTATATTTATACACACACACATTTATACACTATATACAGTATATTGTGACAGTGTGATTAGGGGTAGGGTGATAAACCACCGTTTTATTAGCAGGTGGATGGAGAATGTCCTTTTTCCCCCTATTGGGTTAATTGACAGACGATGCCTGATTAGGACTGCCCTGCCCTTATAGGAGCTGTGTTTCCCTCTGAGAGAGGCAGTCTTTGTGCTGGGTGCAGTAGAGAAGGAGGGAAAACCCAGACGTTAAAGGCCTGCGTCAGATGTGCGCCTGTACTGACGTGCTTACCGGCGCCCGGCGCAGCGTTGTGACGCTACAATGGGGCCGATCACACGCTTGTGCACGCTTGTGTGTGTGCACAAAATGCGCACGCAACAAGCGTCCGTTATCAAAGCCTCTCCGTCGATGCGCTAGGACGTGCATTGATGGGGCTCAGCGAGGGACCAGACGGACGTCGAGTGGAAGGAATGTCCACTCTCACGGACGTACCTTCCGCTCTCCAATGACGCTCGTCTGACCCCAGCCAAAAAGGGAAGTACATTCTGTTTTGTTTTTGCATTATTGGTAAGCCTAATATTATATAATATTATATTATATAATATTATAGTTAGGAATACTGAGTGTTTAGTTCAGTTCAGACTCCACGTGGGGTGTAGGGTTTGCTTTATACTTGATATATTTTTGTTGAATGAGTACTCTGCATGTGCTGTGGCTGCCCAAATAAAGAAAATACTGAAGCACGGACTCCTGTGCCCAGTGGCTATACCACAAAATACAGTCATGGCCGAAATTGTTGGCACCCCAGACATTTTTCCAGAAAACTAAGTATTTCTCACAGAAAAGTATTGCAGTAAGACATGTTTTGCTATACACATGTTTATTCCCTTTGTGTGTATTGGAACAAAACAAAAAAAGGGAGGAAAAAAATCAAATTGGACATAATGTCACACAAAACTCCAAAAATGGGCTGGACAAAATTCTTGGCACCCGAAACTTAATATTTGGTTGCACACCCTTTGGAAAAAATAACTGAAATCAGTCGCTTCCTTTAACCATCAATAAGCTTCTTACACCTCTCATCTGGAATTTTGGACCACTCTTCCTTTGCAAACTGCTCCAGGTCTCTCTTATTGGAAGGGCGCCTTTTGCCAACAGCAATTTTAATATCTCTCCACAGGTGTTCAATGGAATTTAGATCTGGACTCATTGCTGGCCACTTCAGAACTCTCCAGCGCTTTGATGCCATCCATTTCTGGGTGCTTTTTGACGTATGTTTGGGGTCATTGTCCTGCTGGAAGACCCAAGATCTCGGACGCAAAACCCAGCTTTCTGACACTGGGCTCTACAGTGCGACCCAAAATCCTTTGGTAATCCTAAAATTTCATGATGCCTTGCACACATTCAAGGCACCCAGTGCCAGAGGCAGCAAAACAACCCCAGACCATCATTGAACCTCCACCATATTTCACTGTAGGTACTGTGTTCTTTTCTTTGTATTCCTCATTCCGTTTTCGGAAAACAGTAGAATGATGTGCTTTACCAAAAAGCTCTATCTTGGTCTCATCTGTCCACAAGACGTTTTCCCAGAAGGATTTTGGCTTACTCAAGTACATTTTGGCAAACTGTAGTCTTGCTTTTTTATGTCTCTGTGTCAGTAGTGGAGTCCTCCTGGGTCTCCTGCCATAGCGTTTCATTTCATTTAAATGTTGATGGATAGTTCGTGCTGACACTGATGCTCCCTGAGCCTGCAGGACAGCTTGAATTTCTTTGGAACTTGTTTGGGGCTGCTTATCCACCATCCGGACTATCCTGCGTTGCAACCTTTCATCAATTTTTCTCTTCCGTCCACCCACAGAGAGATTAGCTACAGTGCCATGGGTTGCAAACCTCTTGATAATGTTGCGCACTGTGGACAAAGGCAAATCTAGATCTCTGGAGATGGACTTGTAACCTTGAGATTGTTGATATTTTTCCACAATTTTGGTTCTCAAGTCCTCAGACAGTTCTCTTCTCCTCTTTCTGTTGACCATGCTTAGTGTGGCACACACAGACACACAATGCAAAGACTAAGTGAACTTCTCTCCTTTTTATCTGCTTTCAGGTGTGATTTTTATATTGTCCACACCTGTTACTTGCCCCAGGTGAGTTTACAGGAGCATCACATGCTTGAAACAATCTTATTTATCCACAATTTTGAAAGGGTGCCAAGAATTTTGTCCAGCCCATTTTTGGAGTTTTGTGTGACATTATGTCCAATTTGCTTTTTTTCCTCCCTTTTTTTGTTTTGTTCCAATACACACAAAGGGAATAAACATGTGTATAGCAAAACATGTGTTACTGCAATACTTTTCTGTGAGAAATACTTGATTTTCTGGAAATATGTCTGGGGTGCCAACAATTTCGGCCATGACTGTATATACACACATATACAAATTTATACAACATATACACACACATACACATTTATACAATATAGAATGGCAAGAATGCAAGCACTCATAGGGTTTTCCAAAGTAATCTTCCTTTAATGAATCCAAAAGTCAACGTTTCGGCTCAACACTGAGCCTTCATCAGGACAAACATATTTAAAAGCAAAACTTGTGTCTGTTTAAATACACACCCTAATTAAACAATAATCACAAGTCCCCCCCACAGAAGTACCCCACTGACCAATGGGACAGAACAGCTATCATTTGCACATGAGGATCAGCATCAGGCACCATCTGATGACATCAGCCCGGTTAACCCTGTAGCCATGGCAACCTTGCAGGGTATTACTTGAGGGCATCACCAAAGCGATACTAGCCCCCACATTTATACAATATATACAAACACATACACACACATGCACAGGTCCCTGATTATAAAAAGAAGCCTCAAAACTCATAGGAAAAGGTTTCTGGTTCATAGAAAGTAATCACAAACGTTTCAAGGAAATAAATGGAGAATGAAAAGTCTGGTTTTAGTAGTAGACACTAATTGCTGGAAAATCTCAGAACTCACTGCGTGGCAGTAGTCTACACAGCCTAAAACCATAAATTTGCGATGACAGTAATATATGAGACACTAACCAGTAACATGATTAATTCTCATAAAAATACTTATTTTTTTCTGTGATTTTCAGCAAACTCAAATTATGTACTTAAATGAGAGGCGATGTGAATTGCACGCCAACACAAATAAATATGAAAAAGTAGTTTTTTGGGTTTATAGGGACACACAAATTAAATAATTTTTTTTTTTTTTGAGAAAGGATTTTACCAGGAAGGTTACATTGAGATTTCTCTTGTTTTCAAGTATGTCCTGGGTGGCAAGTATGTACCGTTAGGTGTCTTGCCCAAGGGCACTTACTGGAGAGGTGCTCTTGCTGGGATTGAACCTGTGTCTCTGGAAATGTTTCAACTTTTTTAACAAAATCAGAGCTGTATCTCATGTCAGGACACTTAGCAATTATAAGAACTACACATTATTATAATAAAAATATAGGACAATAGTGTAATACATCTATAAGGATATGTCTGCTGTTGTAGTCAGAGGTTAATTACAACAGAATTTTAGACGTTTTTCCCTATGCCCTCTTCTTAGGTGTTATTTTTTACAAGCCAGATTTTCTCATCACTACTTACTGTTTAATTAATCAATCAATCTCCTTCATGTTGTAGGGCTCTATTAACTAAAGGTGATAAAATATTCAGTGAGGATCGGCTGCTACAGTTTTAGTGGTCTTTATAAGGTGTACATACAGGGTTATTCAAAGAGAATCGAAAAGTCACTGCACGTTCGCTGACTTTTCGTTCTCTTCAATTCGGTGCGATTTGGCGATCCCATTTCGGCGACCCTGCGGTGTATTCAGTAAGCACCACAGGGCCATCGTAGTGCAGGGAAAAGCCGCCACAAACCCGCCGAACACTCACCGCAAAACCTGGCGAACGCACACCGAAACCCACTAAAACATCTGGATTAACCCCGCTGAACACGCCCGAGCAGCTGCTGATCAGAGTGCAGAGCAGCCGCCGGAAAAATCCAACACCGCAGACGAATGGTGTGAAAAAAAAACAGTACGCTTGAATCTTTGAAAAGTGAAACGCTATTTGCAAAGAAACTACAGAATGAAAATGTCTGGAATTGACATATAAGATACAATGAATGATAATAAAAAGGGCAGTTACAGAAAAGAGAAATAACGATTTAAAAAGAAAACGAACAAAAATTTTCGCAAAAAATTCAAACAAATCTATACATAAAGAGACTTTTTACTGCAGAATAAAATAATGAACTGTTTATTATATATTGAATTAAAACGGGAATATTTTTAACATTGAAGCCTATGGGATTCGCCTGAATAAACCTGTCGAATGAAACCACCGAACAGCAGGGAAATTCGGCAATTTTTCACTGCTGGTTTTTGTTCTCTGAATAGACGAAGCATTGTTTATCTATGGGGATTTCACTGCCCTCGAACAGGCAATGTGCAGGCAATTCGCCAACATTTGGGGAACTGCCTGCTCTCTGGATAGCCATATGGCCAGGAAAGGTAACCGTACGCTGAATTTCACTGTTCGGTTACCTTTCGGCCACAATTCGGATCTCTTTGAATAACTTTGAACGTGATCAAATAATATATCAAAAATATCTGCCCAATTATAACTCACGAGTGACAGGTAAAGAATTGTACAACAAAAACCTCACCTCATTATTTATAATTAATTAAAAGATTTACTTTTAATTAATTATAAATAATTATATATATATATACTGTAGACTCGTACATGGCAAAAAATTTGGATTGTCTCAATCATTTCATTTGAAAATGTTTTCAGATGAACTGACAATGGTTTATGCTGAGATTCCGTTCATCCAAAAATTTAAGGACCAACCAAATCGCAGAATGAGCTATTTGCCCACGTTCAGCACTTGACTGCTCACTGGTTAGGTGATATGTCTCCATTGATGCCATGTTGTACGGGGTGTTATGTGGGTCATTATTTATTTATTTTAACTTTTTTGTCTTTTTAATGTGGTGTCTGGCTACCAAGCGCTGGGCAGTCACCACTTAATGCTGCACAATTGCTAAATAATGACGGAACTGCTGCAGTGGTTCATTATTAGTTAATTCCGTCCATGTGTTGGTTCTGTTTTTTGTAATTCAGACAAATTCTGAATACTCAAAGAAATGAGAGTCAGAGTATACAAATGAAATGCGACTCATGTTAAAATGAAGGCACAAGTCTAACAGATAGCCATGTGTTCTGTGCAGAGCATGTACATATTTAAAGGGGGTCACAATTGACGTCTGATACCTAGGGATACCTAGGGACAATGCCATTAAACCTGAAACCTGGTGTTATAAACCGCTCATTTATTCCCGGAGGTATGGATCCTGCTCGGACCTTACAAACCAGTAAATATTTACACAGATACAAATCCAGCAAAAATTGGACGCATCCGGTTAAAGTAATTTACTTATTTATGTTATTTTGTTACGTGATAATTATGAAGAGCTGAGGTTGACAGGAAGCCAAAGAGTCACATCTGTTCTCAGAACTACAATCCAAGGATTGTCTATGTCCGAAGCAGAACCGCATCCAAACAATGATGTTCCATCGATTATGTCACTGCCAAGGAGCAGTTGCTGCAAAAGACATGGGTGGCAACATAATGAAATGTACCATAACACATCCAATAGTTTTGTGAAACAGGGCGACGAATACGCACAGGACTACTGTAGCGTTATCCAAATGATGTCACTGCAATGCTAGCAACTGTTATGTAGATGTCAGTAAATGCACTCACAGAACGCAGATGTCACCAAGGTGCTATAGCAACAATGGACAAACATTTGCAGATGTTCTCGCTGGGAAAAGTAAGGGAATGTTTCCTAGAAGCAATCTCTGCAGGAAAATGCAGCCTCTGACCCTCCAGCTGCAGTGGACTACAATTCCTTTGATCCACTATTTCTTGGGTTGCTACTACTATCCTTGTTATTCAAAGTCAGCTTTTAAGGGAGCTTACAGGACTTTCATGTGTACTATAGTTTGTATGGAAAAAGCAAATCAAAGACTTTGCACAAAGCCACCACACGTGCAGATAATCCAAATAAAACTCTCCGTTCAACTGACGCCACAAGGGACCAAACTCAGGACAACACTTAGGGGCCTATCGGGTCCCCCGAGCTAAAACCGGGACACTAAGGAGAAAAATTAGCATTCGTTAAATTCACCAGTGGATTACAAGGCAGGCGCTGAGCCCACCAACCCGCCCCGTAGCGGCCGCTAGGCTCGCAGATACGTGGGACAGTGCTAAAATGCTGTCCCGAGCATCCCCACCATGGCGTCCATATGACTCCATAGAGGCTTCTCCTGCTGGGTAACATGACTGGCAGGTTCTCGCCTCTCGCCTCTCAAACCCACCGAACACATCAGAAAAAAGCCAACAATCCACCGAACACAGCACTGACCAGCTGCCGGAAAAAGCTGACAAGCCAACGAACGGGGTAAACACTGTTTGCAAAAAAATTACTGGACAAAAATGTCTGGAATTAACATATATAGTCAAAGAATGAATAATAATAAAAAGTTCTGTTACAGAAAAAAGACGCTATTTAAATTTAGAAAAAAAAAATAGGAAAAAATCTTTTGCTGAAAAGTCCCCAAAATGCCTAAAAAAATCCTAATAAAAATAAATAAAGAGACATTCGCAAATTAAAAGAATAAATGGTTTAATAGATATGGAATAAAAACGGGAATATTTTTTGCATTGAAACCTATGGGATTTGCCTGCCTGCTGAATGAAAGCACCGAATATCAGGGCATTTCTCTGACATTTCACTGCTGTTTGGTGTTCTCTGAATAGATTAACCATTGCTTCTCTATGGGGATTTCACTGACTTCGAACAGGCACCGAACAGGCACCTCATTTCACTTGCAATTCGCCAATATTTTGTGAATTGCCAGGTTTTGAATAGCCGAATGGCCATAAAATTGCACCATACGGGGAAATTCATTGTGCGGTGCAATTTCAGGGCCAGTTCGGCTCTCTCTGAATAACCCTGTTAGTGAATAACCCTGTATGATTCTTTATTTAAATAACTTCTCCAATATATCATTATTATCCACTTACAATACCATGTAATAGTAATCTCTTGTTTTTGCAAGTTATTTAGCATCTTTGTGCATATGCAACCATATCCGACGCCGGCATCCTGTTGACTTGCCACCACGCAGTAATGCACAGACCTTACATCATACACCTTCCTCACATCTTGACCATGTCTCCGTGCGTTACATATTGATTTACGCAGTCTGCTGTCTGGCTGTTTGTGCAAAAGAGCAGATGTATGTTATAAAGTGGCTATTGAATGTATGGGTGTATTAAATATGATTTCTGGCACTGCATACACCATCATGTCAGACACTTTCATTAGATCTCCCAAGGGTAATGCAAACAAGCAGGAACACATTTTTTTTTCTTTTAAAAGGCATATTTCAAAATTTCCATCCAATTTCAGTCAATATTTAACGCCTGGAAACACAGCAAGACACGGCAACCTTTGGCTAATTTAGAGGGCGCAGCCCTTTATTTGATAATACGCCAAACAATGAAAAACGTTCATGCCTCTTGGTCCTTTATTTTTGCCCCATCCCAAACAGTGACCTGCTCCTAGCTTCTCCCCACATCACCTCTTCCCATGATAGACTGCAGTATTTCTCACACGCAGCCCCCATCCTCTGGAACGCTCTCCCTCGTACTGTCAGACTTTCCCCTAAAGACATTCCTAATTAGGGAAGCCTACCATGCGACTCATTAACTCAACCAGTCCATCACTCTCACCTTGTTGTCCATCACTCTCACCTTGCAGTCCTCTCTTGTTTCCATCCCCTACCTTTCTAGATTGTGAGTTCCCACAGGAATAGGGCCCTCGTTTCCTCCTGTACTGGTTTGTCAAATATTGTTCAATGTATTGTAACCCTGTTTATATTGTGGCCATTGTACAGTGCTGCGGAATATGCTGGCTCTATATTAATAAAGAAGAAGAAGAAGAATTTTTATCATTTCTGGTGGTGGCATATTTTTACTGCATATGGTAAGAAATGAACATAAGGTTGACTTTTCGCTCTTATCGTAAATTTCCCGTATATCTGGCGCTGTGCCTGGTGGGCCCTATTTCCTAAGGGAAAGACAAATCTTCCACAGCTGAAGACTCATTGGTATTTTTAGACATCTGAATCTCATGTATGCAGGTCACAAATCTGATGCAGGGAAAGCACCCAAGCGTTCCGTATGCTGGAGGGCCCATCCCACGCAATAAAACAGTTACAATGTGCTTATAATCCAAGAATTATGCTTTATGTTTGCATTTCAGTGGGAGGGAGGTTTCAGGAAGGTGAGCAGGTTATAATCACGTGGGAGCGAGTAGGAGGCTTTAATAACATCCTACACTACAAAGGCCTTCAAATCTCCCCCCAGTAAACCAGAGAAGGTTATGAAAACAACACATGCTCCAGGGATGACTTAACCAAAATGCAGACATACAATACAGTTTTGTATACTTGAGTCTCGGCACGGAACATGATGTGTAATGCTCTTCCATGGTGAATTTTTTTCTGAGAAGGGAGGACATCGTGGCCCTTGTTTAGATATAAAATGCCCCAAGACAAGAGGGTCTTCAGTAAAGTTATAAATCAGGTTGGACAAGAACAAAATATCACTTTTTAGGTCCAAGGAAATACACATGAATAAATCCCTTCCAGATTTCCCGGAAAAAAATGTAAACACATATGAAGCTCTTTGCCTAACCTCTATGGGGTGAAGTGGGGAACATGCAGACATTGCCGATTAACGCTCCATTCAAACCAATGAAAATTCCAACTAGATGAGTGCATGTTTCATTATGTTCAGCATATCTTTCACTGACACAGGCTCACACAATATTTTGATAATAATACTGAGGGGTGAGGTGGGATTTATTGATAAAAATACAAAACCAAAATAGCTGCATTCAACCTTGACATGTAGTTTTAATGGTGCTAGGTGTTGAGGGTTGACCACGCTCTTTGGTTTATGCAACCCTTCCTATCACACCTGCCTCATTGCAGCTCCTATTCAAACTAATTGACCTACTGGGAGCCCTGAGAGAATAAATTTCGCATGAGTATACCCCAAAAGACCAGTCATTAGGTCGGAATAATATAGGAAAAGGGAAATGGTAAGCGCCCACACTACACCCCCCGAATACCCAGCAAACCAGATGGTAGTGGTTTCCCCAAAACCAAGAGTGCAAAAATTGAAAAAATACGTATCTGATCTGCGCGAAATGAATTTTATTTATGATTTTATTTTTTGTTTTAACCATCTATTAAATTTTTAGAAGAACCGATTCTGCATGTTTTGGTTTTTATTGGGTTTGACCTACGAAACCCATACGCCTTCTATCTTGAGCTGGGAATAGCTCCACCAAATGTGAGTTTTCTCCTTTAGCTGATATAATACACTATTATACGTCAGATATACACAAGATTGTACCTTCTTCTTCTCTCCCATACCTTATGGATGCAATGAGTTATCAACATTAAGGAGTGGGTTACCTGAGAAGTTATTTAAAGACAATCAACCCAAAGGCAACGATCCACTCAGAGCCAGTGTATGGGCGCACCAGGTACTTCCGCGTTCCGCCATGCGTTCCATATCTTATACAGGAATCTGTGCTGAAAAATTATAAATAATATCTTTACTGTGTTAAGTTTATACTATATTTATGATCTCCTACAATCAGTGTAACTGTATATGGAGATGTGTTTTTTAGTATTGACTATCTGGAATATAAATATGTAATATATCTATATAGTGAGAAAGATATATTACATATTTATATTCCAGATAGTCAATACTAAAAAACACATCTCCATATACAGTTACACTGATTGTAGGAGATCATAAATATAGTATAAACTTAACACAGTAAAGATATTATTTATAATTTTTCAGCACAGATTCCTGTATAAGATATAATAATTTATTAGGAGATCTTAGGTCTCCAATATTTATTAATATGTATATTCACTCAATGATTTATCTAGCATATTAGATAAATAGCACCCAAAATTCCATTTGAGACTACACATACACTGCTACCACAGTGTGATATAAGTAATCATCACATTATTAATGTTTTGTACACCGTGCCGTTATAAGAATCTTTCTGCGTTCATTTTACTTTTGAGAAGACAGCCTGCTTTCACTAAAGGGTTAATTTCATAATAATCTCTTTATTCAATGGATTTTATGTTGTTATAATATTTTTCTTAATTTTGATTGGTGCCGCAGATACATTTGTGGACATTATGATATTGGCAATCCTTTTACATCCATAATGACATTTATAACATGCCTAGATCCCGGATATAAAGTCGTGAAACGCATGGTGCAACTCTCAGTACGCCCAGTTCCTGGATAGAAGATCGTGGAACGCATGGTGTAACTCACAGTTCGTTCAGATCCCGGATATAAGGTTGTGGAACGCATGGCGGAACGCGGAAGTACCTGGTGCGCCTGCGCAATATGGCGCCGAGGGTCCGGAAAGAGGCTAGGAACGCACGCTGACCACAAATTAACACAGGAAAAGACGTTTATTCTTGATTAATTGGGTATATAAACATGCACATTAGTTCTGTAATGTATAGACCAGCTGATGAAGCCGTGTGCCAACGGCGAAACGCGTTCTGGCTTTTATTTATGATTTTATTTTTTGTTTTAACCATCTATTAAATTTTTAGAAGAACCGATTCTGCATGTTTTGGTTTTTATTGGGTTTGACCTACGAAACCCATACGCCTTCTATCTTGAGCTGGGAATAGCTCCACCAAATGTGAGTTTTCTCCTTTAGCTGATATAATACACTATTATACGTCAGATATACACAAGATTGTACCTTCTTCTTCTCTCCCATACCTTATGGATGCAATGAGTTATCAACATTAAGGAGTGGGTTACCTGAGAAGTTATTTAAAGACAATCAACCCAAAGGCAATGATCCACTCAGAGCCAGTGTATGGGCTCTCTGTTTGTGAGTTGATCAACTATATAACGACATATACTATGCACTGATTGTTGTTATACTGCACTTAGAATTGCATCTGTTTTGTGCTTATATTCCTATATGTATTATGATCGGTGACGTCATGTGAGAAACCAGCCCGAGTCCCCTAGCGTTCATTTCGCGCAGACCAGATACGTATTTTTTCAATTTTTGCACTCTTGGAATAATATAGGACCTGCCGGAGTGGAGCACATTAACTTTGTGGCAGGTTTATGCAATTTATTATCATAAATTGGGCACTCAAATAGCAGATAAAGTTTAATGTAGATAAATGCAAGGTTATGCACTTTGGAGTGAAGAACACACAAGCAACTTATATCCTAAATGGTACTGAGTTAGGGAAATCAAAGCAGTGGAAGGATTTGGGAACAATCATAGACTTCAAACTAAGTAACAATGTGCAATGTCAAACAGCAGCCGCCAAGGCCAGCAAGGTATTGGCATGCATTAAAAGGGGAATTCACTCTCAGGATGAAAACATATTTTTGCCTCTTTATAAATCACCTTGAATATGCCGTGTAATTTTGGGCACCATTCTTAAGAAAGGATATTATAGCGGTAGAAAAAGTGCAGAGACGGGCGACTAAATTAATAAGGGGAATGGAAGGTTTAAGTTATGAGGAAAGACTAACAAGTCTAAACCTGTTTAGTTTAGAGAAACGGCACCTTAGAGGGGATCTGATAACTTTATATAAATATACAGGGCCAATGGCCATTATAAACCATTGTCTGGAAACCTATTTATTAACAGGACTATACACAGGACACGAGGTCACCCATTTAAACTGAACGAAAGGAAATTCAGCCTAAAGCATAGGAAGGGTTATTTTACGGTGAGAACAGTAAAGCTGTGGAATTCTCTGCCTGTTGAGGTGGCTGGGTCAGAGACTGTACAGACTTTTAAGCAATGACTGGATGACTTCCTGCAAAAACATAATATTAAGGGTTATAATATTAAATATGAGGGTAAAAGCTGCTTGGTCCAAGGAGAAATCTGATGCCATTCTGGAGTCAAGGAGGAATTTTTTCCCCAGTATGTTGCATATTGGCGAGAGCTTCAACCTGGGTTTTTTGCCTACTTTTGGATCAACAGCAGAAGGTAATGTGTGAAAGGCTGAATCCAATGGACGCATGTCTTTTTTCAGCCTATGTAACTATGTAACGATCATGTAACCAAATCTCCATCACTGTTCACAAAGTCAGGTGTTTTAAAAATCTTTAATGCTTTATCATAATGAAGTGCACTGCGTTTTGTATATTTGTATGTTAATCAATAAAAAATAGACATCAGAGATACAATTCTGACCCAAAGGGTGAAAACAATAAACTTTTAATCGATGGTAATCAGTCACCACAAAACTCAAACTCAAGTATACTTGTGCGTTGAAATGAAATCCAATTTTTTAATATCCCAATCATTTCAGATTTTATCCAACAACTGCCCCAGTACTTTAAATTTCCATCATATTATCTCATATATGCACTACTATACTACCCATTCCATTATAGTCGAGACTATTTGAGCACATACTTGTATAGAGACCTTGATAAGTGGCAAAACAAAAAAGTTACTTCATTGTTTTAATTCAAACACACTTTTCCAATGTAGAGGTGTTTGCCGTTGAGATTCTTTTACGAGAATACCATGTCTTTCTACAGATGTGTAATATTATTTCTGATAAAATGCTGCTAAAAGTGCATCTGTCATACACAACCACAGGGCACCGCCATATTGCAAATAGCATTAACACAGCAATCCGAGGTCCAATCAGAGCTGTCAAAGCTTACCTGTCATTTGAAATTACAAAGTCTACCTATAGGAGACAGGTGATGGAGGTTCCCAGCAGGAAAGTATGACAGGTGCACATTAAGTCAATAAAAAAAAGGGTTTAGACAGCACTAAAGCACTTAGGGGCAGATCTGCTCCATGGTGCACTTGATACTCGGATTTTGCCAAATCCAGTGATGTTAAGGAAACCAAAAGTACCAGCACTTCTGGGCTTTGCTGAAGTGTTTTTTATTAGATATTTCACCTTCAACATTTCAGCCTACTGGCTTTTATCAAGCTTGATAGAAGCCAGTAGGCTGAAACTTTGTATCCTAGTGTGTAAAGCATCCAGCAAATGGATACAGTAACAGAGCTCACAAGTGCTGTTACTTTTTGGCTTCCTATCTTTTAATATCTATATCTGCATATGTAACCAAAGTCGATCAAAGGAAACACATAGCATAAAGACATTTTTCCAGAAAGTGAACACAAACACAAAAACTGATAAGAGTAAAGTGAATACCTTTGCAGCTGTGAAGAGATGCAGAATGACTGAATCTTCAGCCCCATTCTCAGAGGAAACTGAAAATTCAGAGTTGCAGGAGATACCAGCAAGCAGAGATAAGGTGCAGGTTGCATGCAAGACCGCAGCGGTCAGGAGAGGAAGGCAAGAACAGAAAACAAGGTGAAAGGCATATTAACTTACAAATAGAAAAGTACAGATGTGTGACTGCAAAATCTTTCTAGGCATAAAATAAAAACCAGGAAGATCTCCGACAATTTATCTTGTAAATGTCACTCTGGTATGCACTCTGCCAAAGCTTAAGAAAGGATTCACATGTTGTTTATCAGCAGCGCTATGGAGTTATGTTAATATTCATATTACACATATTGGATAAGGTACACGAGTCTCACATTACAGAAAGTTAGTACCATTGTACGGGCTTAGCAAGAGGTGCATGAGGAAAAAAATCGGTCAACAAACATCATTTTTCTAAAATAATACAATAAAATTTTAAGTTTTTATTAAGCAGAGCACTCAGCACTGCAGAGCGGGGTGAGGACAGAGCAGCAGAGGACTCAGCACTGCAGAGCAGGGTGAGGACAGAGCAGCAGAGCATTCAGCACTGCAGAGCAAGGAGAAAAGATGTTCTTAACTTCCTAAGACAATCATAAATTTGTCACCAGCTTTTATATTGCATTAAGAAGTGTTTAATCCCAAACAACATAATGCTCTTTACATGTGCTGAATTAGCCTTATAGCCAGTGGGACGGTGGATGTGGCACGCAAAAGTGTGTTCTGGCCCAGAACTCTGGCTACATTACTGGCTACACTCATAAAAAAAGTATTTATTGTCAGTGCACTTACCCCTTTCACACTGGGGCCCAGTAAATCCATATGTGCATGCGCAGCGATTTGGTGCCACACACCTTCCACCATTGAGACATCCATGTTCACAGACAGCTGAAACAAAAAAACAACGGTAAGTTTTTTGGAAGCTTTGGAAACCACTGTAAAGCAGGGCTGTCAATTTTCAGCCCCCCCCCCCCAGATGTTTGAGAACTAGAACTCCCATGATTCCCTGGCCACCTATTGCATTGAAAGAATTCTGGGAAATCAGCATCAACATCTGGGAGGGCATGAGATTCATAGCCCTGCTGAAAAGAAAATGCCCCTTCCTGCAGATGCAGCATGAGACTTGAAGATACAGCGAAATGATCAAAATCGAAGGAAAAGAATATTTATGAAGGTTCGAACTAAAGCCATTAATATGGATCTGCCATCAACTAAACCTGAGAATCACAACGTCCAATAGTGAAACCACAGCCAAGCGTTTGATTATAAAGTTCTACATTCAATTGTATAAACAATTGCAAGCATTAAAATTCCATCGCTTTCCTTCCTCTTACGGGGTTTACATGTTCAATAGCTGCTATAGAGGAAGCACATTTCACAGGAAAGAGAAAGGAGTAACTGAGGAAATAACTGGATGAGCTTCATGCATACTATAATACTTTCTCCACAGCAGGAAAGTGGTTCAGAGATTGCATTTGAGATAGAGATTAGTGATTTATTTAACTGAACTTTCATCCCTATCTGGACTGTAAGTAAAAGCAAAATCAGCATGTTACTAGCAACTCAATTAATGGACACAGAGAACAATGTGCAGTCACTTGCCGTTATAGTTATAGTTTAAAACAGTAATTGAATTTAAGCGAGCATGGGATAGACATAAGACTATCCTAAACAAAAGATAAATCCAGGTAAAGTATCCATGTAATTGGGCAGACTAGATGGGCCGAAAGGTTCTTATCTGCCAACATTTTCTATGTTTCTATGTTTCTATAGTGTACGGACTCACTTCTCCTTCCGATCGCAAAATCTAACTGCACTGACCAAGTCAATGACTTCTACAACTCCGCCCTCTCCACATCACTTGACAAACTCGCTCCTACCACTCCCCTTCCTATACGCAGGCCTAACTCCCAACTGTGGCACACTAAATACACCCGCTATCTTCGCCAATGTTCCAGAGGAGCTGAACGCGGTTGGAGGAAGTCTCACACTTCAGCTGACTTCCTCCACTACAAATTCATGCTCCGTTCCTACAGTCTCGCTTTATCCTTCACTAAACAAACATACTTCTCATCCTTTATCTCTTCCTTTTCCCACGATTCCAGACGTTTGTTTCATACATTCAATCTGTTAATGCGCCCAGCTTCCACTCAACCCACCATAGACCTCACTGCTGTCAGCTTTGCTAACTTCTTCGCCGATAAGATCACTAAACTTAGACTAACAGGGTTATTCAAAGAGAATCGAAAAGTGTCACGTTCGGTGACTTTTCTTTCTCTTCAATTCGGTTCGATTTGGCGATCCGAGTTCAGCAATCCTACGGTGTATTCAGCAAGCACCGCAGGGCTGCCGAATTGCAGGGAAAAGTTGCTGCAAATCCGCCGAAAACTCACCGCAAAACGACGGCGAACGCACACTGAAATCCGCAAAAACGTCTGGATTAACCCGCCAAAAATGCCGGAAAAACCCAAGCAGGAGCCGATCACACGCAGCGCAGCCGCCGGAAAAAGCCGACACCGCAGATGAATGCAGTGAATAAATTAGAAAAACAGTTCGCTTGAATGTTTGAAAAGTGAAACGCTGTTTGCAAAGAAACTACTGAGCGAAAATGTCTGAAATTTGCATATGAGGTCCAATGAGTGACAACAAAAAGGGCTGTTACAGAAAAAATAAGTAAAGTTTAAAAAAAAATTTGATTTGTTTTTAAAAAAACAAATCCCGAAAAATGCTTAAAATATCCAAAAAAATCTATAAATAAAGAGACTCTTTATTGCTGGATATTATAATCAACGGTTTATTAGATATTGAATTAAAATAGGAATATTTTTAACATTGAAGCCTATAGGATTCGCCTGAATAAACCTGCCGAATTAAACCACTGAATGGCAGGGCATTTAGGGAACCTTTCACTGCTGTTTTTTGTTCTCTGAATAGCCGAAGCATTGGTTCTCTATGGGGATTTCACTGCTCTCGAACAGGCACCGTATGTGCAGGAAATTCGCCAGGATTTGGCGAATTGCCTGCTTTCTGGATAGCCATATGGCCAAGAAAGGTAACCGAACGCTGATTTTCAGCGTTCGGTTCCCTTTCGTCAGCCATTCGGATCTCTTTGAATAACCCTGTAGAAATTTCTTCACTGCCCTACTCCTTTAACCATTCTACCCCACTGACTCCCTGCCCCCTCTTCTACTATGTCTTCCTTTTCTCCGGTCTCAGAGGCGGATGTCTCAGAAGTTCTCATGTCTTCCTTTCTGACCACCTATCCACTTGATCCCATCCCCTCACACCTTATTTGGTCTGTTCTACCAGTCACTGTCCCTGCTTTGACTCCCTGACTTTGAATACCAGTCACTGTCCCTGATTTTTAACCTCTCCCTTTCAAACATGCACTGACCACCTCCATTCTAAAAAAGCCATCCTTTCATCCTACCTCCTTCTCGAACTACCTTTCCCATCTCTATGCTCCCCTGTGCCTCCAAAATCCTAGAACACGTGGTCTATAACCAGCTCACCAGTTTTCTTGCTGCTAACTCTACTCGATCCGCACCAGTCCGGCTTTCGCTCCCAGCACTCTAATGACACTAGGTAAGTAATGATTTAGCTGCCGCTAAAACCAAAGGTCACTTCTTCCTCTTTATTCTTCTTGACCTTTCTCCCGCAATCGACACTGTTGACAACCCTCTTCTGCTCCTCATGCTGCGTCAGCTTGGCCTCAGTGATGCCACGCTCTCCTGGTTCTCTTCCTATCCCTCTCTTGTCGCTCCTTCAGTGTCTCCTTTGCCGGTGCCTCTTCACCACCAGTTCCTCTTTTCGTTGGGGTATCTCAAGGCTCTGTTCTGGGTCCCCTACTCTTCTCAATCTATACTGCCCCCCTGGCAACCTCATCACTTCCTATGGATTCAATTATCATCTCTATACTGACGACACCCAAATCTACCTTTCCTCTCTCGACCTCGCTCTTCCGGTGTTGGACCATGTTACAGCCTGCCTCTCAGCTGTCTCCGACTGGATGACTTTCCATTTCCTAAATCTCAACCTCTCGAAAACTGAATTTCTTATCTTCCCTCCCTCTAAGACCTCAATTCCTGAGCCCATTTCTCTTCAGGTGAATGGTGCCACCATTACTTCTACCTCTCAGGCTCGTTGCTTTGGGGTCATCTTGGGCTCCAATCTATCCGTTACTCCTCACATTCAGTCTCTAACCAAATCTTGCTACTTCAACCTAAAAAACATAGCACGCATCCGTCCCATTCTTAATCCAGACCCTACTAAAGTGCTTGTCCAAGCTCTTATTATCTCCCGCCTTGACTACTGCAACCTCCTTCTCTATGGCCTTAAGAGACCCCAGATTATCCCTCTGCAGTCTGTAATGAAAGCCTGTGCCAGACTCATACAGCTCAGTTCCCGCAGCTCTCACACCTCGCCCCCTGTCAATCTCTACACTGGCTCCCTGTTTCCTTTAGAATCCATTTCAAAATATTGTTGCTCACATACAAAGCTCTCCATAACCGCGCCCCTGCCTACATCTCCTCCCTTGTTAGCAGGTACATCCCAACCCGACCACTTCGCTCTGCCAATGATCTGATGCTGTCAGTTCCTCGTACCCGCACCCCCAACTCTCGCCTTCAGGACTACTCCCGGGCTGCCCCCTTTCTATGAAACTCCCTCCCCTGCAAAATTAGACTCTCCCTGTCTCCAGTTTTTCAAGAAGTCTCTGAAAACGCGTTACTTTGGAGAAGCCTATCGACTCACTCCATGATCTCCCCCCTGTCATTTCCTGCTCCTCTTCCCATTCAGCCCTCTTGCAACCTGCCACTTCACTTACCCTATTCACCTTCACCTACTGGGTCACCCCTCTCCTCTTAGATTGTAAGCTCTCGAGCAGGGTCCTCCCTCCTGTTCCATGTGTGCAACCTGTATGTATACTTGTTATGCTGTCTCTCCATTGTATGGCGCTAAGGAATTTGTTGGCGCTTTATAAATACTTGTAACTGTAATTTATTAAGCTATAATATGTTATATTGGGAATTGTGGGAATGTTTCCAGTCACAATACCTATACATATATTTTTATGACTATAGAACTATTAGATACAATTAACATGATCAATTCTTAGCACATTATCTGTAACCGGTGTGGATATGATTTTGTATGGTTCTCAGAGCATCCCAAAGCTTAAATCTGCTGTGTTCAGAAAGGTGGAAGGCTGTATAGTGGCTACTGAGCGACAACCTTCAAGCCAGTGGAAAAACCTACACTTTGAAGACCTGACACAGCTGCTAGGGATGTAGAGGAGAAATACAGTGCCCTGCAACCATAACTAGTTAATTCAGCTTAAAGTGTACCTGTCGTGAGCAAAACAAGTGTGACTGACAAGAAGGAGGTTGCTGTGTTTTTACATCAAAAGTAGAAGACGTATAAATAGGAAATAATCTGATTAGAAAAACTTTACTGTTCTTCTTTGTGCCTTTACAGACACAGTACTGCTTTTTGTTGCAATGCAAAATTAATGTGTGACATCACAAATCCCTGGTAGAGGCAAACTGAGGATGCCTAAAACTGCCTCAGATAGGGCTGTCCCAAGATCTTGAAATACTTTGTATCTGATTCCAAACGAGACGTGAAGCTAACATCTGTAAGCGTTAGTGAAAACAGCCCCAGATTTTAGCTTAAAATTGTCCCCGTCTTTCACAGTGAAGATGCAAGCCCTGCTTGCTCCTCAGTTGTTGCTCTTGCTTACTGTAAATTCATGTCTCCTATACGTTGTATTGGAGGAGTGAATTTGCTCTTCCCTAGAGAATGAGCTATTTCAACCTAGCTTGTCCTTCTCGAAACGAGACAGTATTCAGTAACTTAATTTAAATCCTGGAGCTTTTTCCAAAATCACTTAATACCTTCATTTAACCCTCCCAAAAAATCCCATACTCATCTGAGATCCCTTGGTGCAGTGGGCGACGTGATTCACTGCTTCCACTGGCTGCGAGTTGCGAGAGAATGCGAACAAATAGTTCCCATGTCCTTCCGAGCTTCCTTTCATGGCCCTTGTACATTTGAAGTAACAAAGAGCTCACGAAGGAATATCCTATGGACCCCATGAGGTGAGTCACATGGCAGGGGCTGCATGCCGCTGCAAGTATCAGTCTGCATCTCACTATTATTCCAAGTCCAGACACACATAGCGCGGCTAGGTCAGAATAGTAATGGTAACAGGGAGACAGTAAGGGAGATCTGCCTGCAAAGATTTTCTCCCTTACCGTCTCTGGGTCCTATTCCAATTTTGGCGCTAACCTAAACAGAGCTGTTGTAAACTTACCAGAGCCATTATATCCTATGGAGTTGTTAAGTTTACAACAGCTCTAGTTAAGTTAGCACCAACTTTCTTCTCCATGTTTGCAGCTCGGTTGGAAACTGGCTCTCAAAATTTTCTCCATGTAATCATAAACATGGAGATGTTCCAGAATTGTAATTAACCCCTTGCCTGCGGATGACGTGTGAGGGACATCCTAGTGTTTCCCCGCAAAGTGCGGAGGATATCCCCCACATGTCATCACTTACCTGCAGCCTTGTGGAAAATCATTGCCGGTCTGGGGGGAATCGTGCAGTGGCCTGACTTCCTGGAACTCAGACCATGCCTTGGGACCTCCCTCGCCCACTCACATCATCGTGCCCATGCGTCAGAAAGGGACTTTCCAACAGCTGAGCGGGGCATTTCCTATAGAGAAGATATAGCGTTTCTTTCGACCCTCGTATCTAATGAACCATAAAGGATAGAGGGTCATGCATGGTATCGTTGGAAAGGCCACAGCATAGCCAGGTTATGTGTAAAAATAAAAAATAAATATTTTTTTTAGAATGCAGCACTATTGTTCACTTTTCAGTTATAAAGTGAACAATGATGCTGCACTAACGCACCTTCTTATTTAACCAGATGCAAGCAAGTGTGGAGGTGAAGGCACAATGCGTTATTATGCATTGTTTAATCGAATGTCTAAACTGATGCACCGCAGCGAAGAGCAGCAGAGATACTTTGGAACTGCGTCTTTGATTTTTACACTGCACAAGGGCAAGTGAAGTGTCATTGGAAGGGTCAAAGTTTGGCGTTTCCAACTATACCAAATATGACCATATAATGTGTAAAAATAGAAATAAAATTAGATGCAAATTTACTTTTTATGTGCTTTTACTTGTAAAACAAACAATGCTGCTGCCCTAACTCACTGTCTAATTTCCCATGCCGGGCCCAAATGTGGAGGTGATGTGTTATTGGTTCATCTAATACACAGGCTGTTGCTCTGTGGCAAAGCGATTGGGGGTTCTTTGGACCTCTGAATTTTCATTTCTTACATACCCCAAAGTCATGTTAGGTATCATTGGAAAGGTCTGAGTCTGGCTGTTCTAATGACACCAAGCATGATCATGTTAAAAAAAAAAGGTTTTATTTTTAAAGTTAAAGGGAAAAATTCTTCACATTTCCTCATACTGACTGTTCTTTAAAATAAGTGACAGTTGTTTGATACAAAGTGATACTTACGCTGGCCACAATGTGTTCCGATATAACCCTTCTGACACATACATTGCTCTTCATTGCACGTTCCTCCATTCATACACCTGATGTTACATTGTTGGACTGTAAGCAAAAATATACTAGATCATTATCTTTGCATCTATAAATCGAAACAGCAACAAACATTATATAGGAAGTATAAAACATTGGATGACATCTCTATTGTTGCATGACCACGAATGTGTGCATGGGTGGCTCTGTCACTTTGACAGTTCAAACAAATACATCCCTCAGTTCAGTATTGGGTTGATCACTCTACCAAACAATTGACATTGAGTGAGCCGTGAGTGCCCTCACACCAAGCACTGTTATGAAAAGGCAAGCATTTATCATTCAAGTGAACAATGTATTCATGCAAAATGTATACTGTATTAACAGGTACCTGAGAAAGAGCACACGGAGGCCTTTGGAGGCCATAAAGCATCCATTGCTACTTTTTCCCAATTCAATGTTTTTATTATTTTAATGAACAGAAATAGGGTACAAAAAGTAAAAGGGGGGAACATCACATAACATAAAAAGGGGAAAAACAAAACAATAACAATAATAAGATTAATAATAACAGCATCCATTGCTACTTTTAAGTTCTTCTCTATAGTAACTAAAAGGTGTCATTATGATCATGAAATGTGACCTTACATAGTCATGTAAATTGGTCCATATTAAATGACTATTTAAGCACAGAGCAGCAAAGTAAAAATAAATAAATACAAACATCTGCTTTAGATGGGCATACGATCCCTCTATAAAACATTTGCAGGATTTATTGCCAGACGATCTGGACTGTAACAAAAAAATGGAGGAGATTGCAGCGGAACCAGCTGGTGAATGACAATAGTTTGGCATAAAAACTTGCATTTTTTTAAGATTGATACTCACCAATGGTCCTTTGGTATATACAAGATAATGTCAACATAACCGTGCTACATTCCAATTTTTAACAAAAATCATGCAATGGCTTACACACACACACACACACACACACTGTTGTTCTCGGAAACACATTTCTCCAAAAACATGCATCTAATTGCAACGACTTTTCTAATTATTTAGAATGCAAAATAGTTATAGTAAATAGTCTTGCTAATGCAAGAAATGGCCGTATTTTGTGAACTTAATTCCGATCATTTATTATATAGAATTTGGTTGTGAAACAAAACTGTAAAAAAACATGTAAATCTTGAAAAATCTTTAAGAACCTTGAATGCCATTAAATTATCAGTCTTGACATTATGTAGATTGTGCAATGAACTGCTCTCCCCTTGAGTTTAAATATATTTGTATGTATATACATATATATTTAATATAACAGATTATTATAAGAAATGGCCAGATTAGCCAGCACATCATTTTTTAAAAAAATATTTCTTAATAAAAGATTCAATCCAGAATTGCTGCTTAGATTTATGAAAAAAGTTTAATTATTTTTTTAAGTTAAGGCCTCCAAGATCATTATAAGTCATAAAGGTATCAATCACTAGTTCATAATAAGCCAGCACATTTTCAATCATTTTATATTAATGCCAATGTTTTAAACCCAAATTGTATTATTTTCCATTAGTAACATCCATTGCTGCAAGACTAACCACGTTGGAAAATCTATACTGATATATCTTATTTAAACAAGTTACCATTCAAATATTTGCCTAAATTCCACCAATCACAAGGAACATCTTGGTAGTTTCTGATGGTAACCAACACTTGTGCAGACAACATATTTCTCTTGCTGTGGGTTCAAAGGCATCATCTTGACCTTTCCAGATCCACAATAAAAGCAACAAAAGCTACTGGTGTTGGCTGCATGGAGTAGTGGTAACGTCACTGCTATATGACTGTGGAGACTGAGCACCTCTCCAGTAAGTGTCCTTGGCAAGACACCTAACGGGACACACTCGCCACCCAGGACATACTTGAAAATGAGAGAAATCTCAGTGTATCCTTCCTGGTAAAATCCTTTCTCAAAAAATATATATATTTATTTAAATGTGTACAAAATTGTATATGTTATCGATTGATTTTTTTTTTAAGGGTAAAAAAAGTTAAGTGTGGGAATGCATCTTCCCCTTTTAAACCTTGTCATCTTGCCCTATGGGTTAATAATCAAAAAGCTATGAGTCACGGCCTATCTCCTGCTGATGAGGGCAAAATAGACTGAAACAGCTCTACAGGAGTGGCTGTGACTCATTGCATAAACCCGACCTTTGCTAAAATGCCATTTAGTGCGGCATGGCACTGGCAAGGAGGTTCTGTGTTAAAACAGACCCAGGATGCAAAAAGGTGAGAAATTGCTGACTTAATTTGCATGTCTTACCCAGAGTTCTTTGCTGCATATGGGGAATGTAACAGATTAGCTCTCTAAAGCAGTTCTTTGAATTGCTGGGATGTGCAAAGGTCTTCTACAATTATAAACTTTATTTTATATATATATATGCATAGTCAGAAGTCAGGTGAGTTTATGGAATCACTAAGATAATCATAAATACTGTATAATATATGAATTGCGACTTAGCAAGCACAATATATGATTGGTCAACTAAAGAAAAGCTTCAACATGTGGAGCAAATGGAAACTCTACTTCCCTTGCAAAAAATGAAATAGGGGAGGAACTGCGTTCCAACCTGTTCTCCCTCGACTTGACCCCTGGAAACAAGGTAATTTTACCCCATAAACAGATGCAGCCTCAAGGATGGCCACATGAGGGTCCAACTGCTACCCTATAAGATCATGTAGACCTTTATCAGCTAAAGGGCTGTGAATGGAAAATTAGGATTTAGACATAATATTATGTTTTGCTCTATTGCTTTGTACAAATAATTATAATACAGGGTGTCCATAAAGTCTCTTTACAATTTTAAAAATGTATTACAATGGCAATTGATGAGATATCGTCATCAGATTTGTTCTATGTACTCAGTGGTTATCAAGGTTATCACATTGCATTTGTGTATTTCAGGTACCCTGTTGATGAATGCGTTACTGTTAAACGAACCCTGTACAAAATGGCGACTCTCAAGAGAAGGCACAGTGTGTATCATGGTTTATTGAAGCGAAATCGGATCTGCAGACTCAGCGAAACTTCAGAACTAAGTATGGAAGAGATCCGCCTTCACGTCTATCTATTCGTGCATGGCACAAGAAATTTATGGAGACAGGGAAAGTGTTCGATAAAGGGAGGAGTGGACGACCAAGAACATCTGAGGAAAACATTGATCGTGTAAGATAAGCCTTCATTGGTGATCGTGTAAGATTCATTGGTGATTGTGTAAGAAAAGCCACATTGGGAACTGCATGTTCGCAGGTTCCTAAATTAAACATTTCCAGGCTGGTGCCTATTGGAAGGGGTGGCCCAATTCCATGGTCACGTCGTCCACCAAATATCACTCCCCTCCACTTCTTTCTATGGGGTTATGTTAAAGATATGGTGTATGGAACAAAGGTACGGGACGTCACTAATCTAAAGCAGAGGATCACTGACGCCATCGCCACCATTGATGAGGGTATGTTACAGTGAACATGGCAAGAAATCGAGTACCGTCTTGATGTGCTTCACGCAACTAATGGTGCCCGTATAGAGGTGTATTAAATGAGCCAAAAAACCTTAAATATATCCGTCTCATTTTGTAATAATTTTCACTTATCTGTCTTTTCATTTGCCTTTGTAATAAATTTTTGAAATTGTAAAGAGACTTTATGGACACCCTGTATAATAAAAAAAATTTCCTTCATCATATATTAAACTCACTTGCGGTAAACATAGAGGTAATTTTATCAAAAAAGTTCCAAGTTTAATATTTCAGTACCGGAAATAGGAAAAATGCTAATGTAAACCAGACTGCAAATATTCTTTGTTAAATGTTAAAACCTTTTTATTTTTGGGAAATTGGAATATTATGTCTAAAACAACCAGAGGTGGCATACTATGAGTTCCAGCGGTTTACTGGGAATGAATTGGTGGGAGCTCTATGAATATTTGGACACAGCAGCTTCACTAGTCAATGAAAAGGCTCAGTAGTAATAGACAATACAAGTCTGAATCACTGCTTTTATTATGTCTATACTAAGAGTCCATGGAAAATACCAAAATTCTTCTGGCTCTTTGGGACTCAGACAGACATGTACTGTATGTTGGACGTAAGAGAGGAGACACAATAAAGTAATGTAAATAATAATGAGCTTTGTCTGGTAGGTCTGAGAACAACATCATCATATAGTAAAATGGAAGCCAATCGTACATGACAGAAAACAGAGAACTAGATTACATACCGAACCCTAACGTTAGCTCCTCGATATGCAAGGGTTACCGCTAGGATTTTAACGAATGCCATCCTGATTACCTTCCTAATGCTAATTAGGTAAAAAATTCATTAGCGCGTCGGTGATTCCACGAGCTTACTGTTCTCTGTGCACCCTATACTTGACATGTGGAGTGCAATCAGTAATTGGCGTTAGGCTAAGTAAGGTATTACAAAGTGTTAGCACTAATTAATGCAGAGATGGTGCTAACGGATTCTGCTTTAGCATCCCCTAAATCGCCGCTTCCTGCCACTGGGAGCATAGTGAGTCTCCCTTTGCAATCTCTCCATGGCCCTGCGCAATCTCATGAGAGCAAGATCGCGCAGGGCTCGCGGCTCAGCAGTGCAATCCTCCATGGAGTCCTACTGCGAATATCACCTAGGGTAGCGCATGGTTCCAGGGCGAGATGCTGAAGTAAAGCCTGCCTCGTAATCTTACGCTAAAACGGGGACGCTACAGGAAAACCTGCAGGTGCAGGTTTTCCCCGTTAGCGTGCCCATTTCAGCGTGGAGTATGTAATATGGCCCAGAGGATTTTACACAAAGGATAACGCTTACAGGTGGTCATGTATTGTCCATGAAACTGGCAATAACCCTGTACATGAAATGTATTGAACAACATTAATGCAAATTAAAAGATATTGCAGTTATTCATGTGTGAGGTTTATCCTAGTATACAAAATTTATACTGTATAAAAATAGTTAAAGTTTTATTAATAACGTTCATAAATAATATTGAGAAAGATAACCTACTCTGTATTGATCCAGAACGAAGTGAGTGAATGTCACCCTGAGCTTCTGAAAGTTTTACCCAAAAAAAGGCACAGGGAAAGGATCTTTCATCGCTCCATATGTAATTAGACTAATCCCTGAATTAAACTCTGTTAATTGGCTGGTGTGCTCATGGATATCATCTGCTGCCAAAAAATGTATCCAAGTTTGTCTTGAAGGCATCTACACTAGTACCACAGTATGCTATGCCAAAGTATAAACTGTAACAATAACAAATTAGTATTCACTTTCTAAATGTTTATGCTTTTCAAATAAACTGTCTCCCTTTAACGTTGTTGAACCGTTTCCCTAAAAGGTGTATACTCCGGATTTCCAAAAAAAAATGTGGTTTTGCAGTGTTCTATATACATTTAGGGCCCTATTTCATTCTTCGCACAGCCTTTGCGCGCATAATTTTAGCAACTCCTAAAAGCTGGTGTTAATGGCAATTTCTATCAAACTGGCCGAAACCAAATACACCAGCCCAAAAAAAAAAGTGCAGCAAAGTATAGTTACACATTCTACTCATACCAAACCAATAAATTTGAGAAGTTGAGTGTGCATTTTTTTTTAATACAGTATATATGCGCAGACTGACTTTGACAGGTGCAAAAACTTAACGTGAGACAATTGTGGTTCTTAATTCGGATTGGCTGAATCGCGCGAAAAAAACAGTTCGCACACTGATTTCTGCACGCAAAGTTGCTGCGCGCGCGTTTGTACGCGTCTGTTTAACGTGCGTTATTGCACAATGGTTGAAAAAATGCGCGACGATTGTAATACCAGCGTTGATTTACGCTCGTTAACGTTTAATGCTTCGCGCAAAAATTTGCACTTTGCGCGTGCATTTTTGCGTGAAGAATGTAATAGGGCCCTTAGTATTATTCCACATGGTGGGGGGAAGAGGCAGTGGGGGATGACTATGGTCAGACCCACTCTGAAAGTTTGGGTTGACCGTGTGACGTTTATTTTCTCTTCTCTTCTGTTACAACAAAAAATTTGGCCAAATATTGTATCTGTTTACATGAGTTACCCGTTGTGTTGTATATGTTATGGTTAAAGTCCGAAGTGCGGTTAATTTTAGGATTACCCGGGTAATCCTGACATTACCCAAGCATCATTAGCAAAAGTCCAAAGTGAAATGAAATTTCGTAGTTCATCCGGGTAATCTGCAAAGTATCCAGAGACCCCTGGGTACTCTGGTTTTCTGCTGTGTTTTACCTGGGTAAAATGGACATTACCTGGGTAAAACAGACATTACCCTAGTGTTCTTGGATAAAGTCTGATGTGAAATGAAACGCCTGCAGACTACCCGGGTAAATTGCAAATTTTTCAGCTCTTCCAGACTGTTACCCAAGTCCTAAGATTACTCGAGTAAAGTCAGAATTTTTCATTTTTTTGCAGCTTTACCCAGCGGTTTTGGGTAATGTCAGAATCTTAAAATTAACCGCACTTCGGGCTTTAACCGTAACATATACACATTTTAGGATGTGAATTGCTCTTTTCATGGACCCATTGTAATGCATCCCCTTTGTGCAATTTTAACTATATGCATTTGCTTGTTTTGAATCATGATCTATGTTTAAATAAAATATTATACAAAAAATTATAAAAAATAATACTAAGAAAAATAAAAAGACTAAACGGCCGCACTCTCATTCAGTCCCAGCCAAGCCGTAACTAATGTGCAGCTTGGGAATTACCATTTAGCCACTAAGGCGGAATAAAATCTTCAATTTATCTGAGTTTCAAGGTTCACCCAATTCTGCTATCTGGTTTAAATTAACATTAATTTCCCAAGGCATCACTGTGATTTGGGCAAATGGACCCCCATGTATCTGACTATGACAGCCCCTCTGCATCTCTCTTGATGAAACACCATGGCTCTGCCTGAGTGATGACCACGTCTGCAGCAATGTTACACTGAGAGCGCCTGTTTCAATACGAACGTTGTCCTTGGAATAAGAACAAAAAAAATAAACACATCCAGCGAAATGGCCATCGCAATGGAAAGGAACTGAAAGTCAGAATCATCCGTTGTCTCGGCATGCCTGGTGTCACTTTATTCTTGTGCATTGTCCATTATTGGGCAATATCGACCAAGGCCAAGAATGGCATTTATTTTGCCAGAAACACAAATGAATTGCTGCAGTTTAACATAATGGGAATATATTAGCCTGATTAAGTGTAATGCACGCAGCAAGCAGAAACTGAAATTACTCTGCTTTAGTTACACAGATCAAGAATTGGATAAAAGAAATACCAAGATAAAATAGAAATGTACTTCAGAGATCCAACTATTTTTTTTTACAAAGTATGTGGATGTCATAAAAGATTCACACAGTGAAGATTTCATTAACTGATCATCCATGACTTATGGATTGGGGTGTACTATATATTTATCAAACAAAAAAGGGCTTTGATTAAAGGCAATAATACAGCAAACACAGTGCCTGTGTCCCGAGAAGCTGTACTTTGATAATATAAGATCTTGTAATGATGTGCTTAAGTATGCCGGGGCTATGGGAAAGACATTTTTCTGAAGAACAGTTTGTCAAGACAAAAGGAAAAGCACAGTGGTTTTGGAACATTTTGACATACTGTATCGTGTATCGTCTAATGTGGGAAGTGCAGTGGAATGCAGAACCCTCACAACATGTCTAGGAGAAGGAACTGTTCCAGACACTAATAATGATCTTACATTAGGGTCAAACTAACAGCTTCGCTTGGTTTGGAGCCATATCATCAGACAGCATCTTGTATTGAACCTTGAACGTTCCTTTATCTATTACGCTGAACAGGTATATAACTTTTCTTATGCTGCTTGAGTGTCCATGATTTTGTGTGTGGATTAAGGAGCCTTTGTATATTGTGTGCATATGTTACGGGTAAATCCCGAAGTGCGGTTAATCCTAGGATTACCCGGGTAATCCTGACATTACCCAGGCGTCATTAGCAAAAGTCCGAAGTGAAAAGAAATTTCGGACTTTACCCGGGTAATCTGCAAAGTATCCAAACGCCTCTGGGTACTCGGCTTTTCTTGGGTTTTCAGCAGGTTACAGTTGACTAAATTCCGAGGATTATCCGGATAAAGCTGCAAACTGTTATCTGACTGATAACAAAAGTGTGTTTTTGTGTTATTGTTAACAAAATTGTATCCACAGTCACAAACCGCACTAAATAACCGTCGTGTAACTCTCTGCGTTAATTGTCAGAAAATGAATTTATGAAGATAAAGATATTATATAAAGAGTAACCTGATGGTTATTATGTTTTCTAAACTATATATTAGCACATATGACACATAATAAAGATCATGTAACTTTTTCACATTCAAATAAGAAACATCCTGTCACTCTGTATATTCATTCTATCCTTAATACGTTTTAATGCTTATTTTTTTTTTTTTCATTTTCATTTTCATTGATAATATCCATAGATAATAGTAAAATTCACTTTTACCCAAGCGGGGTTGGATGCTCTGCAGATTACCCAGGTGAAGCTGTGGATAGTCCTCAGTTTACCCGGGTGAAGCTTCAGATTTGCACATTATCCGGGTAAAGTGCAAATTTTTCAGCTCTTCCAGACTGTTACCCAAGGGCAGTTGGTTAGTCCTAAGATTACCCGGGTAAAGTCTGAAATTTTCATTTTTTTGCAGTTTTACCCAGGGGTTTTGGGTAATGTCAGGATTACCCAGGTAATCCTAGGATTAACCGCACTTCGGGCTTTACCCGTAACACATATACAGTATATACATGTCCTGAGAAAAGCTCCTATGTGGAGCTGAAACGTCAACTTCTAGCAACTTTTTAAATAAAATAAATAAATAAATAAATAAATAATAAAATTTCTATTTTAGCCCCGGAGTGCCACCACAATTTTTTCTATTGATATATATATATATATATACACACGTATGTGTATGATATATTTTTCCGTTATATTATCCAGTCTATTCCTGGTGCTGAGGGCTTTAGGCCCTATTACTGGACAACGGGTGCTGGAAAAAATCCCTACAGCAAGGTTCCCTAAGGCCAACAACCCGACGGCCAACGTCCAGACAGAACAAGTGCTGGACATACCAAATTCCCTACACAGCCAACTTCCAGACATCCATAATCCCAGCTGTTAACCATAATACTAACACCCTAACCCTTAGGGAGTTAGGGTTAGGGCTCGGTTTAGGGGGGTTAGGGTTAGGGCTAGGTTTAGTGGGTTAGGGTTAGGTCTAGATTTAGGGGGGTTAGGGCTAGGTTTAGGGGGGTTAGGGTTAGGGCTAGGTTTAGGGGGATTAGGGTTAAGGCTAGGTTTAGGGGGGTTAGGGCTAGGTTTAGGGGGGTTAGGGTTAGGGCTAGGTTTAGGAGGGTTAGGGCTAGGGCTAGGTTTAGGGGGTTAGGGCTAGGGCTAGGTTTAGGGGTTTAGGGTTAGGTTTAGGGGGTTAGGGTTAGGGCTAGGTTTAGGGGGTTTAGGGTTAGGGCTAGGTTTAGGGGGTTAGGGAGTAGGGTTAGTGTTAGTCGTCTGTATTTTGGATGTCTGGAAGATGGCCGTCAGGGAGTTGGCTGTGTAAGAAAGTTGGCCGTGTAGGGAAGTTGGCGGTCAGGGAGTTGTCTGTGTAGGGAAGTTGGCAGTCAGGGAGTTGTCTGTGTAGGGAAGTTGGCCTTTGGAATTTTGGCATTAGGGAACCTGGTTGTAGGAATTTTGACCCAAACCCCTGGACAACTGGTTGGCACTGTGCCTACATGGTTCTTTCTGGTGACACATGGCATGGTGCAACTCCAACGGCCGGCAGACTACCAGACCATTGATTAAAGGGGCAAGTGACAGGGGCGCACTGATAACACAGAGGGTGCCAGCGGGGCACTAAGGCAGTGCCAATGATGACCCACCTATTATATCCAGGTGAGTGCTCTGGGACATTGCTTATCTATAGCATTTCTTGTGCGATTTGAGTTATCGTTTGTATCTGATTAGTGATGGTGATTGCTGCCCACCCTGACCTTTGGACTATTGTGATACAGATTCAGAATGGTTTATATTTAACACATTTTTGTTCAAATGTTCTATTATGTGCTTCCAGCACCATGTTAAACAAGGAAATATTAAGAAAGATGGAGGGTCCCTCTACTGCAGTGCTTCCCAATCCTGTCCTCACAACACAATAACTGGGCAATAACAGGGCAGGTTTTGCACATATCTGAAGAACAACACACATGATATAATTTGTTGTGATTGCAGAATTCCGTCTGCCTGTCCACAAGGTAATCCTTAAAATCTGGCTTGTTAGAGGGTCCTGAGGACAGGTTTGGGAACCACTGCTCTAGTGGAACATCGCTTATGGTGTTGTGGAGTCCATTTTTGTTCATTTCTGTGACCACAAGTAGAGGTTCCTGTCACTGATTTACGTATCACAAATCAAATCAAATCAAATCAAAATAAGCTTTATTGGCAGGACCAAATACATTTTAGCATTGCCAAAGCATATGGGGAGGTTATATGGGGTGGAGGGGGGGGTAGTGGGGACATATATGGGGGAATGGGCAAGTCCATGGACATTATCAGGGGTAAGGGATAATGTGAAGTGGGATGGGGGCGAGTCCGTGTTGGGGATTTATAAGTCCGGGATCTCTCATGTTCCTCTATCACACAATGATCTATTCGCCAACATTCTAGTTGTCTCCTAGTTTGAATGTTATAGTCGAGTTGCACTCATTGGCGTTGGATCAGGTAATTACAAATAGAACATTCAGCCAAGTCTGTGGACTGATTACATATTCTTTTGTTTTGCTCAATCTTACTCCAACAAGCGTATCTTCAAAACAGCCAGGTTTCACTAACTCAATGACAGCTCAACAGTGAATAGCTAGCCATTTCATTTTCACCGCACAAGTCTAAACAAAAACAGAAAAATAATCATAGCTACCATCTCATTACAAATAAATCAGTTCAATTATCCAATAGTTTCCCAGATTTACATCAAAGCAGCTGAGCTTAGATTCCCTGGTATAAATGAAAACCATCCTACGGAAGATGTCCCTCTTTTGTTTATAAACTGTCCATCAGCAAAATATATTCCAGGAAAGTGCACTTTAAACTTATGAGTGCCCTTTGACATGGGTATATATAATGTTGTGTCAAGTTTTTTGATGGGAAAAGTCGTCTGATACATTCATTTTACAGTTTAAACTTTCCCACACTCCATAAATGTTTTCTATTTTTCCTTAAATACAGCACAGTGAAAATAAACTGTAAGCAAGCAGTGGGTATTGTTACAATGAAACAAAATGTAAAATAAACAAAGAGGTCTGCGGGTGAGTGATTCAGTAGTGGTGAGATTCGAAAAGGAAAAGGTCACCAGAGGCATTGTCCACAAGCGTAAACATTATGACATTTTTTAATTGCTCAGATTGGTAGAGTTAACGCTTTAAATATCTCAAACTTTAATTTTTTCGGCAATGCTTTCTCAAGGGAAGCAAGATAAAAGATTAGAGACAATCACTACAAGCCTATAAGGTCACAATGGTATGGAAAAACAGTCAAACCACCTGTTTACACCCACTGAAAGAGTTTGAGTAACAAAGTAAAAAATAGCAGAATCAAGGGAAACTACAATATATGGACACTTATTTATTCTAGGGGTAAGGGTAATGATTTTGTTAAGCCTAAAATATACATTTTGGGATGTAACCCACAAAAGTCTTTCTTCTACTAATTGTGAAGAGAAATAAAGCTGATGAACCTGTGGTATTCATGAAATATACAGGGTTCTTCAGAGAGAGGTGAAAACCAGGAGAATGACTGGAGAAGTGAAAATTCTAGGTCAAAATAGTCAAACCAGAAAAATTCTCCCATTTATCTCACTTTGCAAATCGGCTATTTGGTCTAGATTGTTGATTCTCCTGGCAATTCTCCTGGTTTTCACTTCTCTCTGAATAATAACCATGTAAGTGAAGTTTTTGAAATCCAAAAAACAAACTTGCAAAATAACTGTAATCTTCGAAATGGCAATAGTCAAAATAATTTTTCACAAAAAAATTCTGGTGCCAGAGTTTGGAGACAACTCTGTGAAAGCCAAACTCAATAATGTATAGAACCCATAAGGCATGGGATCAGCAAATTTAGCTCTCGAGATGTTTTGGAATTACATCTGCCATGATGCTCAGGCACTCATTAGGTTGACAGAGACTCATGGGAAACGGAGCTTCATACCATCAGGAGGGTCATGGTTGCTGGTCTCTGCCATAAGAGTACCCATTTGCACCATACCACCACTTAACACTGGGAGTACTGGTTTCTGCATAATTTGACCCCTCAACCAACCCCCTTTTCAATGTCTAACTAACATCCCAAACACGCACACCACATAAACTCACTTATTACCTGGCACAAAAAATAATTTGACTGCAAACTGAGGTATATAACCCACGTCAGCCAAAGAGATGGATATTGGCCAATAAATCTTGTTACAGCACCCAAAGAACGCTTTGTAATGCTATTGTCATGGAACCAGATTCCTTATTTGTTTTCGCTTTATGCTTTTACTTACAATGGAACAGTCCACTCTCCCTGTCTAACTCATATACAGGGTTATTCAAAGAGATTCGAAAAGTCACCGCACGTTCGGTGACTTTTCGTTCTCTTCAATTTGGTTTGTTTTGCCGATCCCTTTTCGGTGACCCTGCGGTGTATTCAGCAAACACCACAGGGTCCCCGAATTGCAGGGAAAAGCTACCGCAAACCTGACGAAAACTAACCGTAAAACCCAGCGAATGCACGCCGAAAACCCTCAAAAACATCTGGATTAACCTTTCGAAAACCACAGAAAAACCCGAGCAGGAGCCGATCGCCCTCAACGAAGCCTCCGGAGAAAGCCGAGACCGCAGAGTGAAGTGAATAAATTAGCAAAACAGTTTGCATGAATGTTTGAAAAGTGAAACACTGTTTGCAAAGAAACTACTGAGCGAAAATGTCTGAAATTTACATATGAGGTCCAGGGAATGATAATAAAGAGGGCTGGTACAGAAAAAATAAGTAAACTTAAAAAAAATAAATCTGAAAAATGTTTAAAATATCCTAAAAAATCTATAAATAAAGAGACTCTTTACTGCATAATTTTATAATGAACGGTTTATTAGACACTGAATTAAAACGGGAATATTTTTAACATTGAAGCATATGGGATTCTCCTGAATAAATTTGCCGAATTAAACCACCGAATGGCAGGGCATTTCGGGAACCTTTCACTGCTGTATAGTTAGTATGGCCCAGTCCCACTTCCTCCTTAGCAAAGCCTGCCTTCCTGTCAGTATACCATTGAGACAGTCAGCAAGCATCTGTCTGTACAGTGTGATTGCATCCTGTTTTTACCGTCCTCCCATAACAAGGTACACCGTAGAAGCCCTCTCTATCTATAAATACACCTTTTATTTAACATTACTTTCCCAATAAAGTGCAGAAAATACAAAGGAATTTGTGTGCCTTCAAAAGGGGATGATTTAAAGCTATCTGACTTCAATCATATCTTGTATACGACCCTGGGGTTCCAGAATAATTATTGGTAGCAGATCTCTATCAACAAATTAAAATTCATGGCTGTGGTTAGTGTTAGGGCTAGTTGTTAGGGTTCAGGTTACTATTTGTGCTTGTTTACAGACTAGGGTTACTTTTAGGGTTAGGCTTGTGCATAGTTTGCATCAAAAGAAGGAGCAGAATCTGTTATGTAAATATGAGGCAAAGGTGGAGCAGAATCTGTCAGTTAAGGTTAACTCTAACTCTAAAAGTGGCCTTAACCCTTAAAATAACACCAACTTTATTTAGTACCTCACTGGCCTCATTAAAATGCTGCAAGAATTGTGCTAAGTTTTACTGAAAAAGCTGCAAATTCACCTTTTTTTCCACGCGCTGAGGAATATTCAGTATAATAACAAATCTTGTAAAAAATGTCAACGCTTCCTTAAAAACACAATAACTATTTCTGTACCATGAAAAAAAAACCGTTGAAACTCCCTGAAATGTGTTGCCAGAGATAGTTTTATTCAAACTTAAGAAAATAATTAGGCTTAAACACCACGAAGGAAATGAAATCATTCAACAAGCAGAATAAGAACTCAATTCAATAAACCGATTTCAATTAAAGCTTGTCATGCCAAATTTTAATTTCCATTCCCACACTATCATCTACGTCACTCAACTACTTTAATCCAAACGTGTGTAGGAGGGAAGCGTTCACTTAACACCGAGAGCCAGGAAGGTGCGAGGCCATTAAAAGCACCATCAAGGAGAAATGTATCACAACCAATCAATGTAATAAAAACAGGGATTTTTTTTATCATTTAATGAAAAAATAATTTTTATATATTTATTAATGCAAAAATATATTTTTTTCCTAAACAGCTATGGACTATAGGAGAACATATCCTAGTTGGAATTTTATTACTGGAAGAGTATGGAAGTGTCAGTAATGAAACCTTTTTTATTAAAAGAGAATTCTAATAAATCCGCCCCTCATCTTTTATCACTCAGAACTTGCATAATATTGGGCACAAGTCTCGTAACGCCTGCACAGAATGATGGATATAAGCCGCATGCTCATGAGCAGAACTGATCCATTGGCTGCCTCGCTCAGAATACTTATTGCGAGCATACGTTTTGCGAGCATTCTGAGAGATTATGATGTCACCACGCAGTGCGTCCTGACATCAGAGACCGTTTTGGTGACCGACAACCAATAAATTGAAAATCCCGGCTGCCTGGAGACAAGTGTGGAAACAGTCATTTCTGCCAAATGACACGGTGGGGGGTGGCACGCAACACAGGCTGACCACTTAAAAATGTGGTCAGGGTGTTTACATTGTCCTTTAGGCTAGGGTCAGACTAACGCATTTTTCGCGTTGTCTGTGAAAAAGTGCGTTCGAACGAATGGACGCATTTTTTCACGGAATACGCGATAGCGGTCATACGATGCGCCTTTTCGTCCGTGATTTTGTACGGATCATCAATAAAACACTTTTTGTGTCTGGACGTTATGTTGGCCGGACATTAGCAGCGTCTGACGTCTCCCAATCACGCACACACGCCTCTAGCGGACGCAGCGCACTCTGTACGTCCGTACTAGCGGTTTGACGTTCTAGAAAAAATGCGTTCGTTTGCCACTTGCATTGCGCGGACGAACTTTCTTGCGGCCGTACTTCGTGTGTTCCCCGGCATTGGACGTCATTTGCTGCTAGCACGGCTGTGATTTCATGCGTCTGAACGCACGTTAAAACTGTTTTCGTCTGACCCTAGCCTTAGTCTATTAGATTGTATCCCATTGTGCGATGTTAACGAAACACTCTACTGAAAAATAGAGTTTCCTTCTTTTGCCCCTAAATAATTGGGCAGAGATTGCTGACAGCCTTTTTTTTTATTTTTTTATTATTTTGGTGAATTTACTCACCTTTTCTCTGTCGTCTCAAGTTTCGTAGTGCCTGCGCAGAAAGATGTGCACGAGCAGGTCCGATCCATCGCGACCTCTCTGTGACGGATCGATAACGCGATTGGTCTCAGAGATGGTGATTTCGGCACTGTCCCTGCGTGCCGACGTTGTATTAACCGAGCAGTATCTGGCAGCCAGGAAATTCAAATTTCCTGGCTGCTGGTGACACTGGGGACTATATTACAAAGTTGGTGCTAACTTAACCAGAGCTGTTGTAAACTTACTAGAGCCATTATAGTCTATGGAGCTGTTACGTTTACAACAGCTCTGGTTAAGTCACCAACTTTGCAATATTGCCCTGGGTGGGGTGGAGGAAACTCCTCCACTTCACCCAGCATTTTAGCAAAAACAAGGGGGTCGGGAGGTGGGACACTCCTCATATCCTGACCACTTTATAAATGTATAGTGGTCAAGATGGGTAGAGTGTTCCTTTAATGTATTTATCATCAACCCAAGGTATTGTTAAATGTAAATCAAATAAAGATGCTCAAAAGAACAGCATAAAGGAACATGATTTACAAAAGAAAATCCCATGAAAATGCCATAGTATACTGCGCACATGATCTTATACCTATTTAAAGGGACACAATAGCAACCATGAGCATTTATTCATTTTTCATGGGTATCTGAGTGTGTCTCCTACTCATGTCTCGTACTGGGTGTCTCGGAATTATCACTCAACCTTCTAAATGAGGCATTCTAAATAATACCTCGTCCAGAAAGCTGTCACTGAGAAGGGCAGATATTCATCACTAAGCTCTGGCATATTCAGACCATTTCATTAGGTTGAGCAGCCATGGAATATTTATAAATTGCAAATATATATTCGTAGAAAATTTTGCACAAATTGCATGTGTTGCAAACCAATAACCTGCAAGAATACAATCAGTGTTTATGCTTCGTATCATGAATCAGAAAGAGTCATCCAAGACTAATAAATAAAAGAGATAGAGCCTTAAATAAGGACAAAGTCATTCAGCAATAATGTATGCTTATTTATAAAATACTCGTGCATTTTGTGGCCAGGAAATGATTTTATGTTAGAATGTCACACTAGTTACCATGTTTATTAAAGTCTTGGTGAGGAATATTTGCTTCTAAGGACATGTAGATAAACAATGTATATCACAAGATGTTTTGTGACTTCCAAAGAGACCTACCTGATTTGGAACCACATGATGGAGCAGTTTGACCTGTAGGACATGTGCACATGTTTGGCCGCGAACAGAATCCATCTCCACAAGAATGTCGGCATATGGCTGAAGTAATAGAAGTAAATACATAATTAATCAATGAATAGCACCTGAGTGTTTACAACATGACCTGACCACGAAAAAAACATTTAGTAGAAAACTATTTAAAAAAAATAGATTTTGGGTTAAATAATAATGGTCACAAACTGCCATGTTATCAAATTAACACAAATGTTACCTATTTGACCAGAAATCGATAAAACTCACTCCTTTAATTTTAGGGAATGACGTGGTCTACCTCTAAACCAGGGGTCGGCAACCTTGGCCCCCCCATGTTTGGGAATTACATTTCCCATGAGTCTCTAAGCATCAAGAGCTGGCAGACTACTTCCTCAGTAAAACTTTAACTATCAGAAGCAACATCCCAACACAAGATAGTTATCTGCCACCTCCACTCCCACAGGTCCCATCTGCCACCCTCTGCCGCTTCCTCCCAACCACTGAGGAGGAAGTCAATTCCTTATTGTCCTCCTCACATCTCACCACGTGCCCGCTCGACCCCATTCCCTCACATCTAATTCCTCCCCTCTCCTCCTCCCTCACCCCTGCTCTCACACACATCTTCAACCTATCTCTCTCCACTGGCTCCTTTCCATCCGCCTTCAAACACGCGCTAGTTACCCCTTTACTAAAGAAACCATCCCTAGATCCCAACTCTCCATCCAACTACCGTCCTGTATCCCTGCTTCCCTTTACCTCTAAGCTCTTAGAAAAACTAGTCTTCAACCGCCTCTCCCTCTTCCTGTCCTCCAATTCCCTACTTGACCCCCTGCAATCTGGCTTCCGTCCCCTACACTCAACTGAAACTGCCCTCACCAAAGTCACCAACGACCTCCTAACTGCTAAAAAACACGGCCACTATTCTATTCTCATCCTGCTTGACCTCTCGGCTGCTTTTGACACTGTTGACCACCCCCTCCTTCTACAGACCCTCAACTCTCTGGGTCTCGGTGACACTGCACTTGCTTGGATTGACTCCTATTTATCCAACAGGTCCTTCTGTGTGTCCTTTGCTGGTAACTCCTCCTCCTCATTGCCTCTATCTGTTGGTGTACCTCAAGGCTCTGTCCTTGGTCCTCTGCTCTTTTCCATCTACACCTCCTCCCTGGGCAAAATCATCAACAGCTTTGGCTTTAATTACCACCTCTACGCTGATGACACTCAGATCTACCTCTCTACCCCTGATCTCTCTCCCCCTGTCCTTTCCAAAGTCAGTGACTGTTTATCTGGCATCTCCTCCTGGATGGCCTCCCACCACCTAAAGATCAACATGTCAAAGACTGAGCTCCTACTTATTCCTCCCTCTAATGCCGCCCCACCTCCTGACTTCTCGATCACGGTGGAGGGTATCACCATCTCCCCATCAAACCAAGTTCGCTGTCTTGGAGTTACACTTGACTCTGCTCTTTCCTTCATCCCCCACATCAAGTCTCTTTCCTCCTCCTGCCGATACCAACTGCGTAATATTTACAGAATTCGGCCATTTCTTACCGCTGTCGCCACAAAACAACTCATACACGCCCTGGTAATCTCCCGACTCGACTATTGCAATAATCTCTTATCTGGCCTCCCTCTGTCCCACCTCTCCCCCCTACAATCCATCCTGAACGCCTCCGCCAGGCTAATTCACCTCACCCGCCGCTCTGTCTCTGCCGCTCCCCTCTGCGAGTCCCTTCACTGGCTCCCCATCCACTGCAGAATTAAGTTCAAAATCCTTATCCTTACCTACAAAAGCCTCACTAACTCAGCTCCCCACTACCTGTCCTCACTAATCACCAAATACACCCCAGCCCGCTCCCTAAGGTCAAACAGTGACCTGCGCCTAGCTTCTCCCCGCATCACCTCTTCCCATGATAGACTGCAGGATTTCTCACGCGCAGCCCCCACTCTCTGGAACGCTCTCCCTCGTGCTGTCAGACTTTCCCCTAACTTCTCTTCCTTCAAACGCTCCCTGAAAACATTCCTATTTAGGGAGGCCTACCACCCAACTCACTGACGCAACCATCAATCACTCTCACCTTACAGTCCTCTCCTCCTGTTTCCAACCCCAACCCTCCCAGATTGTGAGTTCCTACGGGAATAGGGCCCTCATCTCCTCCTGTACTGTTTGTCAAATGTTGTTCAATGTATTGTAACCCTGTCTATACTGTGCTTATTGTACAGCGCTGCGGAATATGCTGGCGCTTTATAAATAAAGAATAATAATAATAATAATAATAATCATGGGAGATGTAGTTTCAAAACAACTAGGAGGCCATAGTTGTTGACCCCTGGCCTAAACCATTCTAAGATAACCCAGGACATACTTGAAAACGAGAGAAATCTCAATGTATCCATCCTGGTAAAATCCTTTTTCAAAAAAAAAAAATCTGGACACCTTAGATGTTTTAGAATTACATGCCCCGTGATGCTTACAGACCTTAAGGCAGGATAAGCATCTACGGACATGTCCTTCTAAAATGTCTGTGGTGCCAGGCTCAGCCATCACTGCCCTAATGTTCTCATCGTGACTCCAAACCTGGAACTGGCAATCACCTCTACTCTACATCACTCTTAAGTGTAATTTAACCCTCCACCTATTCCTACACAAACCCCACGAATCTAATCCTATAAAAGGGCTCTATCATGTATCAAATGATCCGCCATGGCCTGTTGGATCACAATGTTCATGACATTGCTATTGCTGCTATTGCTGTAACCATGATGTTTTCTATTTCACCACAGGATTACAGCATGACTGAAAAGCAGAAAACATTTACAATGCCTGCTTTAAAATGAATGTTTTAAATATATTCTGTGTGGTACTGCTCTATAAAGCACCTAGGAAATGTCATTGTGTGTACCCCACTTAGGGCTCTATTACATTCTCCGCGCAAAAATGTGTGCGTGCGCAAAAACGCATTAACGCGAGGGGCAAAACCCTTCACGCTGAACGTCGTATTACGACGTTCGCGCATACGATGCGCGTTAACGTCTAACGCGACCGACCCTGCGCGAACCCTGCGCGAATGCAAAATCTCGCACGCATCCCATACTTAACATTGTGAGCGCAAATGCGTTCGTGCGCTGGTACGCGGATAGTATTACAATCGATGCGCAACTTTTTACGAACGACGTTTGCGCGCATATTTTTAACGTCTTTTAAAAGCCGGTGGTAACTGCAAATCTGAACGTTCTGGCCGAAACGAAATACACCAGTACGAGAAAAAAAATACAGTACAGTATAGTTACACATTCTACACTTACCCAAACAATAAAATAGAGAGGTTGTGCGTGTTTTAATTATTGCTGCAGCATATATATACAGATTGATTTTGACAGGCGCTAAAACTGAACGTGAGACAACTGTGGTTCTTAATTCTGATTGCCCACCGATTTCTGCATGCAACGTTAAGGCGCGTGCGTTTTTGAGTGTCTTTTTTACGCGCGATATTTATTGACGGATAAAAAAATGCGTTTGGATCGTAATACCTGCGTTAATTTACGCGCGTTAACGTTTAACGCTGCGCACAAAAAAAAATTGCGCTGCGCATACGAATTTGCGCGGAGAATGTAATAGAGCCCTTAGACTACACCCCTATCCTTCTCAGCCCACTACTAGTAACAAGTTGCTTGCCCCTGATTTGGTAACTATGAGGTTGCAAGCTCTGGGCCCTAAGTAAAGATATGTTTCCAGTACCTGCAATAAAATAGCCAAAATCAATAATGGTGGTAATTGTTTGACGACAAAACAGATGTTGACTGAAAAAATGAAAGCCAATGGCCTAAGGAAACTAATGTCAGTAAGCGAGCGATCATCATTTATGATTTCACTTGACATCAAAACATTTTTAACACAAAGGCTGCGCAGATTTTATGGCGCAGCATAAATCACTCTGGTGTGAACGGGAAGCAATCACATTGTCTCAGCACATTTATATTACAGACTAGCTACACCCTTTCTCCAACGTGATCTCCAAAATGTTATAAATCCACTTGAATGCTATGTCTGCCGTGCGAATGGCTTGAGACCAGATCAACAATGAATTTCTGATGACTCAAAGGCTCAGCTAACTCAAACAAGACGGTTTTCTCAGCGTATTGAAAACACATTTAAAAGTCACCCAAAATTACGTTCTTTCTTCATGTTTATATCACCTATAGTTTGGAGGAAATAATCTATCCATACCTATTCATATCTACCTATACCCTCCTGACGAGGCCTAACACGGCCGAAACGATCATCGGGGGTTGCTGCACCTCTCGTTCAGGGATGACGTCCTTGGCAGTCAGTACTGGCCACCCTTTTTGGGTGAGAGCAGGCTGATTTGCATATGGAGAATTCATCCCTGTAATGGCACAAGCAAGCTAAAGCATTGTGAGACCTGAGCGGGCTCCACCGTAGAGCAGGCCACTAGTGCTGTTGCTCGTCCTCAGGACCCTCACAAACCCCCTCTCATATCTACCTATTTACACACGTCGATATATCTGTGTCATCCATATTTATTCATCATTCTACCTAACTAAATCTACCTACCTACCTATAAAACCCATTTCTGCCCCCTTAAAACACCGGCTTAACGGTTTGACAGGTGTACCACACCTGCCACTAGGCTTGTGCACCGATTTTTTTTTCGGTTCGATTCGGTTCGATTTTTCGGATTTTTAAACTTTTCGATTCGGCTCGTTTCGACCGATTTCTGTTTCGATTCGGTTCGGCTCGACTCGTTTTTCGTGTACATTTTTTTTTCGGAATATCGGACCATTTTTCGTATTTTCGTGTCACTTAGCTCGTTTTTTGTATCGACTTTTCGTGATTTCGGAAATTTTTCGTTTTTTCGGAACGTCTGTTCTCCTCGTTTCAAAGCAATAAATTTTGATTTGACACATTTCAAGTCCATTCGAAAATTCCGAAAATATTTCGTTTCGGCTCGGAAAACTTTTCGGATCTGCCATTTTCGGATCTAAAAATTTTCGGAAAATCGGCCGCATCCGAAAACACGAATCGGGAAATTTTGTGAAAATTCCGAAATTCCGAAACCCGAAACACACATCCCTACCTGCCACTGTCCTCACTTACTTACCTATCGATCCATATCTATCTACCTACTTACCTACTTACCTATCTAGATAGCTATGTATTTATCTACCTACCCATATTTCTATCAATATCTACCTACATTGCAATCTATCTATAAAACCTGCTTCTGTCCTACCTGAGCTGTATTTGGGACACCTGTGCTACAGTTGAAATGGTGATAATCTGTGCCACTGGTGCCACCCGGTGGTGGTGGTAAATAAACAACCTCAATACAATCAACTAAAATACAAGGCAAGTAAAATGATGCAAATAGGATAAAACAATCTAGGATAAAACAAAGTAATGTGACATTTACAGTCTTATCCTGTATACTCCAGGCTGTAAAAGTCTTAGGGCCCTATTACATTCTTCACGCAAAAACGCACGCGCAACGCGTGAATTTTGCGCCCAGCGTTAAACCGTTAACGCCCGTAAATCAACGCTGGTATTACAATCCTCGCGCATTTTTTCATCCGTCAAAAAATAACGCATGCGTCCTTTGTCACACAGTAGCACTAACTGATGAAGATTTTTATGCGAAACGCGTTTTGGTATACTGTATATTTTATTACTAATAAAATGTGCCTTATTTTACGCCTATCCCGGGTCCTGGATGCTTATATTCGCTGAGGAGGTGGCTGAGGCTGATAGGTGATCCGGTGCACCTTCTGAAGTCACCGGCTGCCTACAAATCTGGTGTGTGATCGATAAGACACCAGCAAATGTGAGTACGACATACTTCTCCTTTGTTTGCACTCCATTTTATACAATATTGCTCTATGTGAGTCATTTTATATTTTGAGGGACACGGAGGATATTAACCCTGTAAGGAAACCACACTTCTGAGCCACGGGGTGCAGCAGAAGGGACCACTAACAGGACAGGAAGCGCCAACTCCCGCACATCTTTCTTTTATACTGCAGTACAGTTAGTTTCACAGGTGTGCCGCACAGGGGCGGATCCAGGCACCGGGTTCGGGGGGCATTTTATCAGTTACTGTATGGCTAATGTTTGGTTCGCAGTGACAGGCAGCTCTGTCATACACCCACATAAGGGGAGTTCCTAAAACGAGGAACATTAGAAAAAAAAGAGGGAAAGGCGGATCTGGGCCCAAAATAGGGACTGTCTCTCAAAAACAGGGACATTTGGGAGCTAGGCACCCAGGTACACACTCATACACAGCTATATACAGACAGACCCATTGACATACACTCAAAACACACATACACATACATAGCTACTGTATATACATACAGGCTTGGACATACAGTATACACCGATAGAGGTTTATATATTTTGAGTGTATCCAGGAAATAGCCTTGTCAAGTGAACTCCAGAGGTTAGATATAAAAGTTAACCCCTTTGCTTCTGAGCCATTTCACTTACCATTCTGCATTTTTCGAAGAGAATACACATTTTAAAACAACACAAACACAGTTTTCCCTTGCATTTTATTTTTACTATGTACATTGCACATAGCCATGTTTGGTATCATTGGAAAGGTTAGAATCTGGCCTTTCCAATGACACCTCAAGGGTCTTTATATGAAGCTAAAAGCATTCAAAGTTTCCCTGTATCACCTACAATCACCTACCTACAACTTGGGGGGGCGCAAGTGCCCCCACTCTTGATCCGATAGTGGTACTGCACCTTTCAAACTCACCACCTGCCACTGTTCCCGGAGCAGGTCTATCTGTCCATATCCATCTATATATCTACCTACCTATCCATTTCTATCTAACCATCCATCCATATCTATCTATCTACCTACTTATCTATCCATATCTACCTATTTATCCATCTATTCATCTACCTACCTTTCTATCCATATATGCAAACTTATCTATCTGAATATTTATCCATAACAATCTGTCTACTCATATATATCTGTCTGTCGACATGTATCTATCACTGTCACCATCATTTATCTATTGTCATGATTCCAACCTGAGCGATATAGGTGAGCCGATCCAGGCCGGATCTTACCCCTGCTTACTTTATCCCTCAGCACCTTCCACTCAAGGATTTCCTTGCAGCTTGTCAGGTCTGACGACCGGATCCAGAGCACTTGCCTTTTTAAGAGCACCTCTCCCATCCTGAAGTGCTCTGTAATAAGGGTCTCTATGCTGCCTGTTATTTCATCTTTCCTATTGCTTGTATTTGCCTCTGTTATTTTCCTTTTGTATATTTTGTTCCTTTTATATTTGGTTCCCTGTTTCACTTGTCAGTTTATCCCTCCAGTTTCCTAGTCCTTGCCATTTGTTTATTTTGATTATTCCTTTTTCCCTTCGTTGCTCCTCTGTGCTTTACGTTGTGTTTTACCCTTGCTGCACTGATATTCCTGTGTTATGACCTTGACTATCCATCTCTCTGTCTGCTTATTTGTCCATCCATCATCATTGTTTCTCACATGCCAAGCAATAGACATCACTATAAATCGCAGCAGAGCTTTGCAAAATTGTTTTAGAGATTTAGGGCTCTATTACAATCCTTGCGCAAAAAAGGTCGCGCAGTGTGTTAATTTGTGCGTGAAGCGTTAAACGTTAACCCACGTAAATTAACACTGGTATTACAATCCACGCGCATTTTTTCATCCGTCAAAAAATAACGCGCGTAAAAAAGACACGCAAAAAAGCGCGCGCATTAACGTTGCGTGCAGAAATCGGTGTGCGGACTGTTTTTTCACGCGATTCAGCCAATCAGAATTAAGAACCGCAATTGTCTCCCAGTAGGTTTTTGCGCCTGCCAAAATAAACCTGCGTATATGCTGCAGCAATAATAAAAACATGCACAACGTCTCAATTTTATTGGTTTGGTATGTGTAGAATGTGTAACTACACTTTGCTGTATTTTTATTTTCGGGCTGGTGTATTTGGGTTCAGCCAGGACGTTCAGATGTGCCGTTACCACCAGCTTTTCAAAGACGTTAAAATTATGCGCACAAACGCTGTGCGTTAAATTTTGCACATAGATTGTAATACCATCCGCGTACCAGCGCACAAACGCATTTGCGCTCACAATGTTAAGTATAGGACGCACAAAGTACAGTACGCGCGTACGTTGTAATACGACATTCAGCGCAAAGGTTTTTGCCCCTTGCGTTAATGCGTTTTTGCGGACGCGTTAAGATTTGCGTTGGGAATGTAACAGAGCCCTTAATGTTTTAATAAATATCTTCTAAACACAAGACAGAAAAAAAAATAGAGTGAGAAGAGTGAACTTACGGACAATGCACTGGTTTCCTCCAGGTAGGGTTTTCCATCCAGGGCAGCAGTAGACATTGTAACGAGATCCGCATACATTGGGCCTTAAAAACAAAAATCAGCACATTACACCATTCCGCTTAAAAGGTATGAAAGTGTTAAGTACAGAAACAGATGTTCTTATTTTGGGCCGCAGGGGAAAAAGGGCTACGATTTTTATTTAATCTGGTATCATTACTCATGCAAGAAAAGAGAGAAAGGAAAAAAACAGGTACTGCAAAAAAAAAAAAAAGTTAAATATTATGTAACCGCCGCAAATGATTTAGTTAGTGAAACCAAAGAATGGACACCGTGGATCAAGTTCACTTAACTAAACCAGTGATTAGGTATTAATGGTCACCATGGCCCAAATCCCGTCCAGCTCGGCGGTATTTTAATGACTCTGTGTCGCTCTTGTTAAGTTAGAAGTTTAATGAGCTGGAGTAGGACCAGGAATAACAATGTCCTTCAGGAAATAAAAGACAAAAGATCACTTTCTAGGGCTTTCAGGATATATACAGAACGATCACATAACTCTTTACCACACTATATCTTTAAAAGTCCTGTACTGAGCAATATCATTGTGAGCGGCGGGGAGGTCAGCAGGTAAAACAGGCCGCAGCCTGGCTGAGGGAAAATCATTGGGATTGTAAACAAAGCATTTGAGGGTTACCCGCTGGCTTCCCCTGCTGTACAGGATATTATATAATCTGTCATAATTCTACAAGAACTTCAATTGCTTGTTTTCTTTTTTATTAAGATAGCGTTTGCTGATATCAGCCAGAGTTTTAGCTTCAGCTTTGGGTGTTGTGTTTCTTTATCAGGGGTGTATTCTTGCACTAGGCCTGGGCCTACTTCAAAAGACTGAAGAGGGGCAGCATTTTTCCCTAATGTTTCTCTCCTTTAGAGGTTCAAAATGTGTGAGGGGTGACATGTTTAGTCGCGAGTATCTAAACTATAACAAATAATGGGCTTGTCTGTTTTAACAGAAATCCAAAATCAGTAGCTTTTATCAGCTGTAATTCGGCCATTCTTCAGTTCGGGAGTTTAAATTAGGGCATACCCACATTTCGATTCCTGATAAAAAAAAAAATTCAGCTCAGTTATCGGCATCCGCGGCTATAATTTTTAATGTATATTTCAGCATCAGCGATTTAAGTCGAAGTTGAATTCGAATTAAAATCTATAAGGAGCTGAAAGGTGGTCATAAAAGGATTTTCAGGCACGGAAAACAGAATTATTATTATTATTATTCTTTATTTATAAAGCGCCAGCATATTCCGCAGTGCTGTACAATAGGCACAGTATAGACAGGGTTACAATACATTGAACAACATTTGACAAACAGTACAAGAGGAGATGAGGGCCCTATTCCCGTAGGAACTCACAATCTGGGAGGGTTGGGGTTGGAAACAGGAGGAGAGGACTGCAAGGTGAGAGTGATTGATGGTTGCGTCAGTGAGTTGGGTGGTAGGCTTCCCTAAATAGGAACGTTTTAAGGGAGCGTTTGAAGGAAGAGAAGTTAGGGGAAAGTCTGACAGTACGAGGGAGAGCGTTCCAGAGAGTGGGGGCTGCGCGTGAGAAATCCTGCAGTCTATCATGGGAAGAGGTGATGCGGGGAGAAGCAATTATCATTGAAGTTACACTGTATAACTTCAATTTTAATAGTATTATTGATTTAGCACTAAAACCCTAACCCTAAAATTAACCCTTACCCTAAAAATAAACCTAGCACTGAACATCAGGGATTATTTTTAGGGTTAAGGTTACTAACAGATTAATTAGATGCAATTTCCAAAAATGTATTGTGCTTTGCTTATTACTTGCCTAGATTTTATCAATAAGGAGCCATTTAACGCTATTCGGCTGTGGTCGAATTTCTGCAATTGAATCAGCAGGTATTTAAAAATAAAATTGGTCGAGACTCAACAATATTTTTTTTTTCTTAAAAAAATCTGCCGGTCGAATTAAATTGAGCTCTATAGGGGTTATTCAGAGACAGCCGATCTGGCCCTGAAATTTCCCTATACGGTGCCATTTCGTGGCCATTCGGCTATTCAGAAAGTAGGCAGTTTGTCATATTCTGGCGAATTGCCAGCAAGGACGGCGCCTGTTCGAAGGCAGTGATATCCCCATAGAGAAGCAATGGTTAATCTATTCAGAGAACAACGAACAGCAGTGAAAGTTGTCAATGCCATGATGTTTGGTGGTTTCATTTGGCAGGTTTAATCAGAATCCCATAGATTTAAATATTTTCCAGCTTTTCAATATCTAATAAACCAATTATACTTTTTGTCTGCAGCAAAAATTCTCTTTATTTATTTTTTTAGAATATTTTAGGCATTTTTGGGGATTTTTCAGGAAAACCATTTTTTCTTTTAAAAATAGCGTTTTCTCTTTTTTCTGTAACAGACCTTTTTATTATTATTCATGTAACTTTTTGTTAATTCCAGACATTTTCGTGTAGTAGCTTTTTTGCAAACAGCATTTAAAAGTTTTGAAAGTTTCAATCATTTTTGGGTTTTTTTACTCGTCCGATTGCTTTTTTCTGCTGCTGGTCCGAGCTGTGTTCAGTGGCTCATCGGCTGCGTTTGGTGGCTGTCCGGCGGGTTGGAGGCGACGTTCGGCAGGCGGATTCGCTTCACTTCAGGGACCCTGCGGTGAATGCTGCATTCACTGCAGGGCCAGTGAATCAGACTCGCCGAAGTGCAACGAATCTCTGAATAACCCTAAATGTTAGAAATCACTCTGAGGTGAGATACAATAGTTTTGTTCTAAACTACATTTTTACTAACATAATTGACCCTGTTGGGTTGTGAATATTTTTTAATACCACATAGCAGGCAGTATAGTTTGTAGTGCCTAGGGCAGCATCAAGCCTATATTCGCTCCTATTCCTTATATTCATAATGGCAAAGAAGCCCAAGACCTGCCCTTTGGCTAGATTTTGCAAAAGGAATTTTTTTTGTTATTTTGAAATGATCACGCACTAACCCCAGCATTTACCATCTACATAGGACAAGGTAGCACTATACAGATCACAGAATCAAATTCAGACATTATATATCAGGGGCGCAAGGAATGAAGAACCGGTCACACTATGGTCCAAAAAAACTGACAGGAGCTTTTTTTTTTTTTGAAAGACTTTTTTGACACATCCAAGAACGAGAGGTGGAGAGCAGTCGTGGGAGGAGTATAGATGTGAAGTAATATTCATCACTACAGCCACACTTCCAAAGGGGGCATGTCATCACAGCATGTATGCAAGCCAAGACGACAGGTTGCAAAGCCAGACAGCCAATCAATGATGTGCATACACAAGCGTTGCATGAGTGATTGTTAAAGTTTGTAAGCCAATACACTATTTCTGGCCTACTAGCACCATTAAACCATCTAAACTTTACCCCAAACTAGGTGCCCTGTACAGAAACAAATCCTGCCTGAGCCCCGTGGTAAGAAAGCAGATTGTACAGAGATGAATTGATTGAACAGATTGAATACGGAGATGTAGTGTATGCAGCTGCCCCGGAAACGCACCTTCATAAACTTACTACATTATATAACTCATTCTGCCGCTTTGTCCTACAATGTAACTACACAACCCACCATTGTGATATGTTAAAAGAGCTAAACTGGCCGTCATTGGAATCCAGATGCACCCTTCTCCTTTCCAACCTGGTGTTTAAGAGGTTTTCTGGGAAGCTACCACCCTACCTGAATAGACTGCTTCCCCTAGCAGTTCCCTCATCCTATAACCTCCGATCCAGGACCAGCACTTTTCTTGCAATACCACAATACAAAAATAAACTGGCTCGATCCTTATTATCCTACAGAGCACCACAACTATGGAATAACCTCCCAGACGCCATCAAATCTTCCCCAGTCTAAAGTTCCTTAACTTAACCTATTAACATACCTCAATACAAAATGCACCTGTAAACATGTAACATAGTGAATATATTTATTTTCTGTGTTAATCTGTATATTTATTTATTTAAAATACTTTGCACATAAATAAATAAATAAATATTTGTGTTGTTTTCTTAATATCTTGCATTTTGTTACTTTGTATTTCTGTAACAACTGAAACAATTCAATGTTCTTGAACCCGGGAAATACTTGAAAATGAGAGAAATCTCAATGTATCTTTCCTGGTAAAATATTTTATAAATAAATAAATAAACGGGTGCTAGTGGTGCATTTTTCCCTGATTCCTCCTTTGAACTGAGTGATTGGGAGAAATGAGGGAAACCATATATATAGCTCAAAATTTCCACCTGATGTTCTAGCCACAGCAGAAAGTTGCTAGAGACTGTCCTCACTTCGCTCAAATGGGTACATCGAATCACCCTGTGATTTTTCATGTTTTTTTTTTTTTAGCAGAACGCGTGAAAAAGGAAAATAAATAAATGTCAGTGAATAACGTGACATAATCAATTATAAAAAAGAGAACATATTAACTACAGCTACGTAATGACCCTATTGTTCTGTGAGTGTTATTATTTTGGCCTAAGATAAAAATCATATAAAACCATATAAAAAATGTTTGGATTGTTTTTTTATTCTTACTCCAGGTATGGAGCTTGGCCATAGTCTCCAAAGTATTGCTGATGAGTGAATTTGGCATTTTCTCCGATTCCTGTCAAAGCCAGTCTTGTGGCATTTTAATATATTTTGGAGGGACGAAATGTCCCTTTGCAGAAACCTTTCATAACAGAAACCGGAAACTGTGGCATTTGAGTGCTCCCTTCAGGCATTGCACTAGAAATGATCTGCTGATAACGGATAATCTAGACAGTTTGAACTGACCTCAGAAAAATAAATCTGTAATAAGTAAAGGGACAAGGCCATTCCAAAGAAGTGCAGCATTTATTGTTATAGTGTCAAGGTAGAAAAAGGTCAAGGAGCAGGAAACAATAACTTCCTACTTCTTCATTCAGATCTTACAAACCTTGGATAGATGTAATTATGGCAAGAACCAATGGCGCTGACTTATGTCATGTTGATCTGTTAGCAGAATTCTAAATGGAAAGTCAAATTTTATAAAGTAAAAGGTAGACCAGGCTGATTGTAGAACATAAAATACAGATCCTGAACAGTTAATACATCATTCAGGTCAAATAAATGTGAATTAAACATTCCGAATCATGCTTGGAAATTTATATAATTCAACTGTGAACGGAGGTAGATACAACAGGTCAGGATAGATGGGCCAACCGCAGGTCAAGGTTGACAGTTGCAACAAGGATAGTGCCCTGTAGTAAGGGCTTCTTATCATTATTAACAGATATATTTTGAAAAAGAAAATTAAATATTTGCGATCTCATTTGACAAACTATCAGAGTTTCTACTAACCCATTATTAATTTTGGAAAATAGAGAGGTGGATACACTTGTTGTAGCTATTGTATTATGAACATTCCACAGTCATGCAGAATATACACACATAAGCCAAGCACCATAGATGCTAGATTTTTTAGAACAAAGAAAAATAGTCCTTATTGTGATATTAATTTCCTATATTATAGGGTCTATTCACAAAATTTTGGCGCAGTTCAGCACACTTCCTCAAAGCCATTTCACCAACAGTATGGTGAATTCACTATTCACCAGATGGTCACAATAGTGCGCCGAAGATGGAATCGCCGAAGGCCCATGAAAATGGTTTCAGGACGTCACCGAAGAGCGCCGAAGTGGCCTTGGCAAATTCCGCTGAACTGCAAACCTTTCGAACTGAAACACTGAAAATCACGTCATTTCACGGACACATCAGTGCATCTCTGTGAATAGACGAACCATTAGTTCTCTATGGAACAATTTCACTGCCGCCAAAGACCGCTGAATTGTGGCCAGGAATCCCAAACTCTGGTCCCTCAGATGTTAATATGTACAATTCCCAGAATTATTGGAATGAAATAGATGGCCAGAGAATAATGGGAGTTGTAGTTCAGCAACATGCTGGGAGGGGTCAGAGTTTGACATCGCTGACATAAGGCTGGATTAGGATTTAGGTTGGGGTCAGACGAGCGTAGTGTTCATGTCCGTGATTGCGCCTAAAAGTACGTCCGTGATAGCATGAAAGAAGGTCCATTGGAGCCTGTTACACAAAGTACGTCCGCACTGAACTGCGGACGCACCACGGCCGCGGCAAACGGACGCAAGGCAGGCAAGAACGTACAACCACTAGAACGGCCGCACAAAGTGCGCTGCGTCCGCAACGTCCGCATAGCTTTGTGTGTGAGTGATGGAACGTGGTCAGACGGACTGCATTTATACGTCCAGCATTTTTCACGGACAAAATGGTTTTGCTTTTTAATTTATTTTCCCTCCTACATCCGTCAAAATATACGTCAGTGAAAAAAACGGACTGTGTGGCCACTACTGCGTCTTCCGTACTGACGTACGTCCGTGTGCATGGACATACAGTCCGTAGAAATCACGCTCGTCTGACCCTAGCCTAAGGTGTTAACATGACCAGAGCCATTAAAGCCTATGGAGTTTACAACAACATTGGGGAAGTTTACACGTGGCCAAAGATGCACATTCCAAAACATTGTGGAATGTGGACCATTTCGTAAGCTCTCCCCTCTCCCTGTCCATGGTACTGATGGATGATGGGAAATACAATGCCCCCTAGTCCCACTGCAAAAAGTTATTAAATACATTTTTTTTTTGAGAAAGTATTTTACCAGGAAGGATACATTGAGATTTCTCTTGTTTTCAAGTATGTCCTGGGTGGCGAGTATATACAAAAGAGAATAAAGACCTGGGACATAATTAAATTAAGTAGCTAATTAGGAGTAGAACAACATTTTGCCTCCAGAACACTTTCATTTTGGAGGTCTGTCATGGAAGTCCATAATGGTGTATAGCGGGATGAGGAGCATTTCCTCCTCAGGATGCAGGATTTCTAACTTTAGTTTGCATTTTAGCAAGTACACGTAAAGTTTAGGGTTCCTGTTCTGGATAATTTGTGAGTAGGGGCGTTTGGTATCCTACTACTCCTAGTGAGTTATCATCTGGATTCCATTTTCTAAACCCCCATTGTACGTTGGGAGGGGGTCAGGAAGCATAGGACACTCTCCTCCTCACTGACGCTTAGCAGCCATGTTTCACATTTCATGTTGTTTAAGGTTTTAAGATATGTAATTGCAGATTTAACACCAGCTTTTGGAAACCTGTAGTTTTGTTTATGTCACAGGCTGTCAGTCAAATAACCAGGGACTTAACTTATTCACTGGCTTCCACTACTTTTGCACGTCCTAAACAAATTATAGGCAAGGAAAAGTATAACAAGCAGCCACACAAGTTGTTGAGTAGACACTTCAGACTTGGAAAGTAATTGAAGCAGAGCACAGCCACACATTAATCTTAAATAGAAAGGTCCACTACCAATAGAGGGTCTAGATCCAGTAAGTGCATGCTGTTGGCTTTGTGCTGGTGTTCACAATCCAACCTTCTATCTGCTTAGCTCTGTATTATGTAGACATTATTTTCATGGGATAAAGGTGGAATAGTTTTTGTAGGGCAGCACCTGTCATGGAATCGCCTTACCATCCCTTGGTGATTGTCCTACACAGTGCGATCAGAAAACATGATAACGCAGATCTTGGGCACACGTAATATACTGCTCTGTGCGATATATTGGTGCAATACTAATAAATGCAAAACAATAAGACTATTAATTGAAGCTACGGCTTAAAGCTTTTTATATAAGGAAAACAAGACCCCTCTTCTGCTCATAATCACTTTTTCAATGATCAAGATTTGTAAAAACATGAATGGGCTAATCTATATAGGTCTGACTACCGGTTCGGACCCATGGTGGACCTGGCCACGTGTGCGAGCCGGGAGTGTCTCCTAAAAGAGGGATTTATATATGTATATTTGTAACTAAATGTGTCGAATTTGAATTTCCAAATAGGACTAATATTTACATCTATAACAGTATAATTGAACAGTTAAAATTCTATATATCTTTTACTGAACAAAGAGACCAATGAGCGCATAACGTTGCACAGCAGCAAGTTTAACCTAGGAGATGCAGTGTGTAAGGGCATGGATATAACAAATATACACACACAAATTGTATATCAAAGGTAAAGAAATACCTTTATTATGTATTATACAAAATAGAAATAGCAGTATGGGGATTATTCAGAGAGATCCGAAATGTGGCCAAAATGTTGCCCAAATGTAAACAGACACTGAATTTCAGTGAACGGGGACATTTCGGGGACATTCGGCTATTCAGAGAGCAGGCAGTTCGCCAAGTTCTGGCAAATTGCCTACACGTACGGTGCCTGTTCAAGGGCAGTGAAATCCCACAGAGAAGCAATTGTTCGTCTATTCAGAGATACCAAACAGCAGTGAAAAGTTGCCGAAATGCCCTGCTGTTCGGTGGTTTCATTCGACAGGTTTATTCAGGCGAATCCCATAGGCTTCAATGTTAAAAAACATTCCCGTTTTAATTCAATATCTAATAAACCGTTTATTATTTTATTCTGCTGTAAAAAGTCTCTTTATTTCTAGATTTTTTAGGATCTTTTAGGCATTTTTGGGATTTTTTCGGCAAAATGTTTTTTCCATTTTTTTTTAAATCGTTTTATCATTTTTCCTTAACAGACCTTTTTATTATCATTCATATGATCTTATATGTAAATTCCAGACATTTTCGTTCAGTAGTTTTTTTGCAAACAGCGTTTCACTTTTCAATCTTTCAAGCGTACTGTTTTTTTTTTTCCACCACGTTCGTCTGCTTCTCAGGTTTTTCCAGCGGCTGCTGTGTGCTAGTCGGGTTTTACCGGCGTATTCGGTGGGGTTTCTGCAGCAGTTTCAGGTTTTCAGTGTTCAGTGAGTGTTTGGCGAGTGTTCGCGGGTTTGCGGCGGGTTTTCCCTGCACTACGGGGGAGCCGGCGGTGCTTGCTGAATACACCACAGGGACGGCGAACTAGAATCGCCGAAACGCCCCAAAGTGCAGGGAACGAAAGGTCGCCGAACGTGCAGTGACTTTTCGGATCTCTCTGAATAACCCTATATGTATATATTATAGATTTCTATCTAGTGACAGTATTTTAAAATGTTTTTTTCATACTTTTTGGCAAAACGTTCTCTATTTTCAATTTTTCTTATACTACGTGATGTAAGCACACAATTTAGTATATCATTTTTCAGAGTGAGCCGTGTTAAAGTATGATCTGAAGTTTCAGATAAGGCAAAAAATTGAGAGGAACAGTCATAGATCATGTTACGCTGTCGTAAGGTGATTAATATTGTAAATAGAACCTCAGCTGACTTTGCACAGAGTGTCCAGATCGAATGAAATATGATCAGGGTATGCGCAAAATGATGTTGTTTTCATAGACCTTCTTTGCTCGATTTTATTTTTCTTGGGCTGTATTATTGTACATAGCACAGAACATTAAGGAGCAGAGTGATCTATAAAGATGAAATTAATTAAATATGATTATTTGACTTGTTAAAACTCTATATTTTCATTACATTTCCTGCAGTCGCAGGCATCTCCCGGTCCAGAGGTTCTCCAGCTGTTGGAAAGGAAGCCAGAACATAAAAAGATTACTTAGTCCTTTTTTATATTCCTCAAGAGAAGGCGAATGCTTGTCCTGAGTGTCAAGTGTGCCAAATTAGGGGATCCAGTTTAGAAAACGAAGGAGTCTCCCCACATTACATATTTGGGAGCGAAGCTGCCCTGAAGTAGGTTAACCAAGGACAAAATTTAGAAATCTGAACAAATCTGTGTATTTGAAACAGTTTACGTATCTGTAGGACAGTTCATCTGTTTATCATTATCTGTAGTTTCTCAAAGTACGTAACGTGAACAGTAAAAGAGCTTTCAGACACTCTCCCTTAAAAACCTAATAAAATGTTGATACATCCATCACGGATACTGACTTTCATGTTAACAATATTAAAGTTTCCATTTCATTTTATATCTTGTTTATTTTTCCAGTAACCCTTACAAAAAAATCAAGTCTGGTAAAAGAAGCACTTTAGCAATTGCAACAATATACTTATTTTCTGCTTTCGGGGAGTTAACCCTGTTTATGCAGCACTTTTGCAATGATGCAGTAAACAGCTTTCTGCTCCTTATCCTCCTTGTTCGAAGTATGGTTGGGATCTTTGTGCTGTTCAGTACAGATCTGATACCTTTGATATCAGGTTACAGAGTTATAGGAAGATTGAAAGAGTAGCTGTATACACAAAGGATTAATCACATAAACAGGGTTATCCAAAGAGATTCGAAAAGTCACCGCACGTTCGGTGACTTTTCGTTCTCTTCAATTCGGTTCCTTTTGCCGATTGCATTTCGGTGACCCTGCGGTGTATTCAGCAAACACCACAGGGTCCCCGAATTGCAGGGAAAAGCTGCCGCAAACCTGACGAAAACTAACCGAATGCATGCTGAAAACAAGCAAAAACATCTGGATTAACCTTCGAAGAAGCTGAACAGGAGCCGAACAGGAGCCGAATCACACAGAGCCGAAGCAGCTGTGACGTAGAGGAGGCAGTGAATAAATTAGCAAAACCATTTGTATGAATCTGGGAAAAAGAAACGCTGTTTGCAAAGAAACTACTGAGCGAAAATGTCTGAAATTTTCACAGGAGGTCCAGGGAATGATAATAAAGAGGGCTGTTACAAAAAAAATAAGTAAACTGAAAAAAAATTTTTTAAAAAATCGGACTTTTAAAAAAAAAAAAAAATCAGAAAAATGCTTAAAGTATCCTAAAAAATCTATAAATAAAGACACTCTTTACTGCAGAATTTTATAATGAACGGTTTATTAGATATTGAATTAAAACGGGAATATTTTTAACATTGAAGCCTATGGGATTCTCCTGAATAAACCTGTCGAATTAAACCACCGAATGGCAGGGCATTAGGGGAACCTTTCACTGCTGGTTTGTGTTCTCTGAATAGCCGAAGCAGTGCTTTTCTTGGGGATTTCACTGCCCTCGAACAGGGATCGAACAGGCACCGTATGTGAAGGCAATTTGCCTGGATTTGGCGAATTGCCTGCTCTCTGGATAGCCGAATGGTCAGGAAAGGTAACCGAACGCTGATTTTCAGCGTTCGGTTACCTTTCTCAAGCAATTCGGATCTCTTTGAATAACCCTGATAAAAATGCATTCTGTATGATATTCTCCACTGCAACAAATTTCTTTCACCCATTATTACGATGGCAGGCCAGTTTTCTTTTCCCTTAGAGTAGTTTAAAGACTTTATTTGATGGAGCGCCAGTCATCCAGTGAAAAATAGGAAATACAAAAGAAGATAAGGAAATGATGGAGAAGCAAATAATGAATAGGAGGCTCAGCCTTCATCCTTTCAAAACACCAGAACAATCAGGGTTATCCAAATAGATCCGAATTGCTTGAGAAAGGTAACCGAATGCTGAAAATCAGCGTTCGGTTACTTTTCCTGGACATTCGGCTATCCAGAGAGCAGGCAATTCGCCAAATCCTGGCGAATTGCCTGCACATACGGTGCCTGTTCGGTCCCTGTTCGAGGCAGTGAAATCCCCATGAAAAAGCACTGCTTCGGCTATTCAGAGAACACAAACCAGCAGTGAAAGGTTCCTCTAATGCTCTGCCATTCGGTGGTTTAATTCGGCAAATTTATTCAGGAGAATCCCATAGGCTTCAATGTTAAAAATATTCCCGTTTTAATTCAATATCTAATAAACCGTTCATTATAAAATTCGGCAGCAAAAAGTCTCTTTATTTATAGATTTTTAGGATACTTTAAGCATTTTTCTGATTTTTTTTTTTTTTTTTAAAAGTCCAATTTTTTTGATTTTTTTTTTTTCAGTTTACTTATTTTTTTTGTAACAGCCCTCTTTATTATCATTCCCTGGACCTCCTGTGAAAATTTCAGACATTTTCGCTCAGTAGTTTCTTTGCAAACAGCGTTTCTTTTTCCCAGATTCATACAAATGGTTTTTCTAATTTATTCACTGCCTCCTCTACGTCACAGCTGCTTCGGCTCTGTGTGATTCGGCTCCTTTTCGGCTCCTGTTCGGCTTTTTCGAAGGTTAATCCAGATGTTTTTGCTTGTTTTCAGCGTGCATTCGGTTAGTTTGCGGTTAGTTTTCGTCAGGTTTGCGGCAGCTTTTCCCTGCAATTCGGGACCCTGTGCTGTTTGCTGAATACACCGCAGGGTCACCGAAATGCAATCGGCAAAAGGAACCGAATTGAAGAGAACGAAAAGTCACCGAACGTGCGGTGACTTTTCGAATCTCTTTGGATAACCCTGTATGTAAATGTCTGTCCATTGTCATATCATCCTTCTACAGAGCCCAAACGGACTTGCAGGATTTAAGATAAACACTTATTTTGGCCAAGAATACACCATGATTATGCCATGAGACAAGAGACTGGGGCTGCAACTAACGATTATTTTCAAAAACTATTGTTTTGGTGACTTCTCGTTCTCTTCAATTCGGGACGATTCGGCAATCCCATTTCGGCGACCCTGCGGTGTATTCAGCAAGCATCACAGGGCCGTCGAAGCGCAGGGAAAAGCTGCCGCAAACCCGACGAAAAGTCACCGCGAAAACCCGGCGAATGCACGCCGAAACCCGCAAAAACATCTGAATTTGCCAAAGACGCCAGAAAAATCCAAGCAGGAGCCGATCACACGCAGTGCAGCCGCCGGAAAATGCCGACACCGCAGACGAGTGAAGTGAATAAATTAGCAAAACAGTTTGCTTGAATGATTGAAAAGTGAAACGCTGTTTGCAAAGAAACTACTGAGCAGAAATGTCTGAAATTTACATATGAGATCCAGGGAATGATAATAAAGAGGGCTGTTACAGAAAAAATAAGTAAACTTAAAAAAATAACAAATCGGACTTTTTTTTAAAAAAAAATCAAGAAAAATGCTTAAAATATCCAAAAAAATCTATAAATAAAGAGACTCTTTACTGCAGAATTTTATAATGAACGGTTTATTAGATATTGAATTAAAACAGGAATATTTTTAACATTGAAGCCTATGGGATTCTCCTGAATAAACCTGTCGAATGAAACCACCGAATGGCAGGGCATTTCGGGAACTTTTCACTGCTGGTTTGTGTTCCCTGAATAGCCAAAGCATTGCTTCTCTATGGGGATTTCACTGCCCTCGAACAGGCACCGAATGTGCAGCCAATTCGCCAGGATTTGGCATATTGCCTGCTCTCTGGATAGCCGAATGGCCAAGAAAGGTAACCGAATGCCGGTTTTCAGCGTTCAATTACCTTTCTCCAGCCATTCGGATCTCTTTGAATAACCCTGTATTAGTTGGCGGATTATTTTTTCAATTAACCACTTGGATGCTGAGGACGCGCTCAGCGCGTCCTCAGCATTCCCGCTGGTATGCGGAGGACGCGCTGAGCGCGTCCTCCCATTGGGGTCAGCGTTCGGCCGGGTTCCGGCCAATCGCTGGCCCCCCCCGGTGCGGGCTGACATCCTGGATGTCAGCCGCGCATCCGGGACCACAGCCGCCGGAATTAGGTGTCATCGCGGCAGTGCGATGACACCTAATTCAGGCGCCCCCCCGCATGTGCGGAGGAGGCGCCTGAAAGGGAGGGGGGGAGGTCCTTCGGACCTCTCTCCCTCCCGATCGGCGGCTCTGCGGGGGTTAACCCAGGCATCATTTGGAAGGGCACAGCCTGCCCTTCCAAATGATGCCTGGCATTAACCCCTGGGGAGCTGGATCGCGAATCGGCGCTGAAAAGCGCCGGTTCGCGATCCTTTCCCGGAGCTGGCCGACATCTTGGATGTCGGCCAAGCCTCCGGGAACTCCCCCTGAGGACTGGCGTCATCGTGCGTAGCACGATGACGCCAGTCCTGGACTTAACCCTTAACTGCCACCAACGGTGGAGATAGGGAGTTCCAATGAACTCCCTATCTCCCGATCCGTGGCAGTTAGGGGTTAAATTTTGGTATGGTTGGATCGGCCAGAGCATGGCCGTTCCAACGATACCAAACATGAAAGTGAAAAATGTTGTAAAAAAAAAAGATGAAAATAAAAAATTAAAAAAAATTAAAACCAAAATTATAAAAAAAAAAATAAACACTTTATTTTTTATTTTTTTGGGTTTGTTAATGCAGCAATATTGTTCCCATTTCAATTATAATGTGAATAATGATGCTGCACTAACGATTTTTGTATGCGGTGCGTTTGTTAAAAATAGTGTAATTTTCCCCAAAAAAAAATGTAACGAGACCCCATCTCTAATTTTTTTAACAAGCGCACCCCATACAAAATATAACCGCAATTGCTCGCATGTTAAAATGTGAAAAAAAACACTTTACACATTGTAATTATTGAAAATACATATTTTATTGCATTTTTTGTTATAATATACAGACATGACATAACGTATACATATAATAATGACATATTATGAATCTACCGAGTCTGACGGAAAGAACGATATATAATATGTCTGGGTAATATACTAAAATAAGCCTTCAAAACACGTTTAAACATGATGAGCAAAACCGGTAAAAATGACCTCAGCACAGGGGCGGGAAAAGCCTCAGCAGCGAAAGGGTTAAAGGAACATTATCAGGGTTATTCAGAGAAAAGTGAAAACCAGGAGAATGTCAGGAGAAGAGAACAATCTAGAAAAAATAGCCGATTTGGAAAGTGAGATCAATGGGAGACTTTTTCTGGTTTGGATATTCTATCCTAGAAGTTTCACTTCTCCAGTCACTCTCCTGGTTTTCACCTCTGTCTGAATAACCCTGTTAGTAAAAATCTATATAAAAATCAACCCCTCCCTTCTTTTCCTCCTACTTTTTTCTTATGCAATTTGCGCAGTGTAAATAACTTTTGCATGTACATAAGCAAATTCTGTATCTTGTGTAATTTGCATACTTTTTTGCACATAAAGGTACGAAAGTGCCAGGTCAGCGTAATGGATTGATGCTGCATGCGCAGCTCTAGCCCATGTCTGTTTTCTCCGTGAATGAACACTGCTATGAAAGTTCATAGACAGAATGATGTCAGCATGCAAAGCGCGGTGAGAAGGAAGGGGTACGCCGCGCAGCTTGACCACATAATTAAGCAAACATGGTCAGAATGTGAAGAGTGTCCCTTTAAAATAATTTCATGAAAAACTGAGTGGTGGATGGGATTGAGTTTAGGTAAGGGACCAACCCAGATTGTGAGATGGAGTTTGGGGTGAATAGACCAGACCAGAATGAGGCAGGGAATGTAGGGTGGTGGCACAGAACCCCAGCTCCAAATAAGGATAAAACACAGGTGGTACAGCTCCTGTATCCAAAATGGTTATGTTTGACCTAACCTGAGAGCTAATTCATGCAGAGTAAAGCAGCCGGGACATCTTCAAATCAGCTTAGACTTAGAATCTGAGGTTAATAGCGCTTAAATCAGTCGGACGCTAAACATTGTGTGCAGTACACAGGTCGATTAATCGATAATGAAAAGAGTTGACAACTATTTTCCTTATCGACTAGATGTCGATTAATCGATTAGTAGTCTAAGCCCTACAACAGACCATGAACTAATGTGGGGAATGTTCAGATTTATTCCATGGGTCCCATGTTTCGTAACCATCCTCAATGTAGCCATAGTTACATTTCAAATCAATCATACGATGAGGACATATAATGTCAGAGGATTTTGATGAAAGACGAGTCTACAGCCAAAAGTCCATCACTCTGTACAACTTCCAAGGCTAGAGATTTTAATTCCAGCTTCGTTAGCCCGGTAGAAGGAATCAGTCTCAAACAATTTTCTCACAGTTGAAAAGGGAGCCTTTCTATTCATTGTACAATCAAAATAAATCCAGGAATAGGTCTTTAAATACATTTTAACTAGCTTTAAGTAAATGCTCTTAACAGGTGAGACCTTAGAGCCAGCTTACAATGTATTTTTCAAATATCTCTTTCCCAAACATCCGTATAAGGCTAGGGTCAGACTAATGCATTTTTCGCGTTGTCCGTGAAAAAGTGCGTTCGAACGAATGGATGTATTTTTTCACGGAATACACGATAGCGGTCATACGATGCGCATTTTCATCCATGATTTTGTACGGATCATCAATAAAACCCTTTTTGCGTCTGGACGTTATGTTGGCCGGACATTAGCAGCGTTTGACGTCTCCTAATCACGCACACACGCCGCTAGCGGACGCAGCGCACTCTGTACGTCAGTACTAGCGGTATCACGTTCTCGAAAAAATGTGTTTATTTGCTGCATGCGTTGCGCGGCCGTACTCCGTATATTGGCTGACATTGGCCGTCATTTGCTGCTACTACGGCCGTGATAAAGTGCGGCTGCACGCTCGTTCGCACTGCGTTCGTCTGACCCTAGCCTAAGACCAGCATGCATTTGATAATGGGTCCTACAACGGTATCAGGTAAAATCTGGGATTTTTATACTTCATTATTATTATTACTATTATAATATATAATAAATTTAATAATTAAAATAATGCAAATTCTAATAAATAATTGCGAATTTTGTTATACCACCTCTTTGTGCATAAAGGACAAGCATATGTTACAAGAAATTTGTGCTTAGCAGGACCAGATTGTTCCTCTATGCTCCTGTAGAAAGACTATCATGTCTTCATTAGTAATTAAAGATAAAAGTAGAATCCCCAGTGTAAAGGAAAATACATATTCCTTCCATTCTGTAGAGCAAACCACAAACCACAATCTATATATATTTTTCTCTTAAAGTTGATTTCGTCACAGGCAACATAGTCTCCACGTGGAATTTTAAGAAATGATATAACAAACTCTATAATTTTTATTAGTGGCTACTAGTTTTAAAGACTACATGAAAGTTTGGGAATGGCCTAGGTCAGGGGTTCCCAACCCTGGTCCTCAGGGCCCACTAAGAGGCCAGGTTTTCCAGATATCTGAAGCACAGCACAGGTGATCTGATTCGCTGCTCAGTGATTGCAGGATTCAGTCTGCATTTCCCCAAGGTGATACTTACAATCTGGTCTGTTAGTGGGCCACTGGCCTAGGTCAGGGATCTGCAACCTTGACCCCCCCCCCCCGTTGTTTTCAATGATGCTCATTCACTCATTAGGTTGGCGGAATCTCATGGGAAACTGAATTCCAAAACATTTGGGGGGCCAAGGTTGCTGACCCCTGCTCTAGGCGGCACCCAGAATTATCGGCCTGTCAGCTAATCAACAGGCTGTGTTTTTTTCCTCCTTCCTCTCTCCCTGCAAAGTCATGCTCAATGCTGCCACATTCAGGCCAGTCTGGTGCGCCCAATTCAATAAATACTGTGGAGGGGGGTGGTTTGCATCAAAATCCGGCTTCTATTGTGTCAATAGATCTGATTGGATTAGTAGAACTATGTTTGTACGTGCTAATTAAACACCGATATTGCTTCATGGTCAAAAGTGATCACAGAATTCAAAAGTAATATCAACTGCAATAGCCTAGATTTGGAAATAATAAATAAATAGCAACTGGTTTTGATGACAGCTACATTAATGCTTAGAGCATACCAGAGAGACCCATTGCAAGAAATCAAAGCCAAAGACAGAGTCTATTTCAGCATTCAATGATATACTGTGTATGACAAACATGTCACTAAACACTTTCAGGAATCTAAACACCAACTTCCTATGCTGAAGTTCATTCTTGTTCTGCTTTACAAACAAAAGCCCAACATAAAATAGAGCAGGATTCTATCCCCAGTCTCACCATAGCGATCAAGTATTCACATATACATAACGCGAGCCACCCATTTTACAATGCAAATGCTAACGGGTTAAAAAACATGTTACGATTGGAATCTTGTGCTTTTCAGCGCGAAGTTACTGCACTTTGCGCTCCCTATACTTAACATGGGGAGCGCAACGTGTTAATCAGCATTAGTATTACGATATACTAATGCTAATTAACGTCGGCTGCGGTTAGCAAAAAGTTAACCACAGCCAGGACTTGGTGCTAACGGATTCCGCTGCTGCAGAATCCGTTAGCACCAGCAGTAAACCCCCCCAAATAAAATCAGATACGCACCTCCTATCCCGTGGCGAGGAACGCGGCTCGAACCGCCTCCTCCGTACGGCGGGAGCAGGGAGAGACTGGGGGAACAAGTCCCCCAGTTTCTCCCTGTGGATCACTACACCGACCTGCCGGATCTCGCGAGCTGAGATCTGGCAGGTCATGTGACCGGCGCCGTCTGCTTCAATGGAGTCCTATGCACTCCATGGAGAGGATGCGCGCGGCGGTGCTTAGCGCTGCCACGCGCATCCCGCGTCTTAGAGCCCGATAACAATGCAGGCAGCTTTTTAAGCGCCTGCATTGTAATATCACGCTAAAACAGGGGCGCGAAGGAGAAACCTGCAGGCGCAGGTTTTTCTCCTTTGCGTCCCCGTTTCAGCACAATTAATGTAATGTAACCCTAAGACTCTCAAAAGAACAGTCACTCTTCTGCCATTAGGAGCTCCAATTTTGGGACCTTACACGTGGGTAAAATGCATTTGTCAGTAAGCTAGCAGGTTATTTCAGGAATGCAAAAAGATATTCATATTTTCAAGAAAAGATCTTTGACAGAACAAAATATTCACAAACATAAAATGAAATAGTCAAACTTCATATTTAACATTTCAGTCATGTCCAAAGGCCAAATGTTAGAGTATTGTACTTTGTGTCTGAATGGTTTTTTAATCTTCAGCCTTGAGCAGCTCTATAAAAGCTGTATGTTGTACAGATGCCAAAATAATCCTCTTGATTTAGTTCTAAACATATTTAAGATTACATTTGAGCTGAATAAGGAGCAAAATATGATTCTTGGGCACCAATAGTAAATAGAGGCCTTCAATGTTTACATTATGCCCTACTACCGTCATGAATCCCTTTGCAACCAGGTGATTTTCCATAAAACTGTTGAGTTTTTTGGAAGAATCCCTTTTCATTAAATAAACATAAAAAAAAAAAATCACTGGGTAAATTCACAATGTATTTTTTTACTGAAGTAGTCCTTTATGACAGGCAGACGTTACCATCTACTGACTAGAAAGTGCTACTACAGTTTAGACACAAAGTCCCAGCTGTTCAACCTGTTTTAGCAACTCAGCCATCAGAGTTGATAACTCCAGCACCTGCTTAGAACATCAAGTAGACTCGATCTTCATAGCAATAGCGCAAAACTATATCTTCAAGCAAATATGTACTCCTTGCTTAATTACTATTTTGTTCTTTCAACTTTATTTTCTAGTTATTTTTGCCTTTTGTAGACCCTTCTCCTCATTCGGTGGCTTTGAGTTGGCTCTCCTTATGTCTTGTTATCATTCCCTGTATGGCACCAACTTCCAATTGATCTAAGCCAATTAAAAATTATATATACTCTTCTAATACGAGTAACAAGAGGTGACCAAACTCCGAGTCCTTAGTCCTAAATCAATCTACAATTTATATATGGTTTAGGTTTACCCGAAGCTAAATATGATGTACTGATTACTGAACCAAAATGATGAGCTCTTGTCATTAATAGTCAGGTCGACAATTTAAAATAAGCATTTAATGGTCAACACATTGTGATTTTCCAAGCCAACACAAATTAAAGAACAGCTCTGTGTTTATTGAGGCTTATCTAGACTGTGTATTACCAATACTTACATTATCTATGTTTTTTCTACCAAACTACAATATCTGGCCTTACTGGTTTCCAGTAGAAGACAAGTTTCATGATTGTTGGTAATATGTGTTGAATTTTTCCATTTCATACACAGCATTGCTAGCTCGGCCCTCATGTGACTAGTACTTAATTCTGGTTGAGTTGAGTAATTAGCATGAGTGATGTCCGGCACAGGCACAAATAAACAAACCCTAAGAGCTAAAAGAAACTAGGACCTAGTAAATCGACTATTTGCCCATTTCTTTTCTAATCAAGGGTTCTAAATTTAGAAGGATATCAAGGTTTGCCCAGATTAACACAATAGTCCATGGACTAGCATTGTTCCAAGGTTAGAGGAGAGGTTATTTCAGAGGCTTCATATTAATTGCAGGAAGAGATAGGGTGTTGTTTTGACTTTATTTCAAACAATTAAGTGTTGAATACTTTGGCAAATTTCTTGAATACCTTAAATGGAATAAATAAAAAAAAAATACCTTTAAAAGGTATTTTTTTTTTATTTATTCCATTTAAGGTATTCAAGAAATTTGCCAAAGTATTCAACACTTAATTGTTTGAAATAAAGTCAAAACAACACCCTATCTCTTATAGCTACACTATTTTACATTAACTTTGTCATTACGGGAGCGAAATAAAATAACTTGCTGCTTAATTAATAAACTCATGTACAACTTATGTTTTAAAGGCTTTGTTAGGATTCAGGAGCGAATAGCACATTTTTAAAAATATGGTAAATTTGAGCTTTGTTATGTATATTGATTTTGTGACTATGACAATGTTACATTTGACATAATCTCATCCTCTATTATTTGCCGGTAGATCAAAACTGATTATTTTAGTACATACGAGGGCCCTATTACAGTTTAGTACAAACACTGAAGGCCCTATTACATTCTTCGCGCAAACGTTTGCGCAAACATTTCCGCCGGCGCAAAAACCCATTAACGCGAGTGGTAAAACCCTATGAGCTGAACGTCATATTACAATGTCAGCGCAACAAACGCACGTAATCTTTTACCGCAGGTGAACCGCGAACACTACGCAAGCGTACTTTACAGCGCGTGTCCTATACTTAACATTGTGAGCGCAAATGCGTTTGTGCGCTGGTACGCGGATGGTATTACAATCTATGCACTGGAATTAACGCATAGACGTTGCGTGCATAATTTTAGCAACTCCTAAAAGCTGGTGTTAATGGCAAATTCTATCAACCTGACCGAACCCAAATACACCAGCACATAACAGAAATCTGCAAATTATTATTATTATTCTTCTTTATTTATAAAACGCCAGCATATTCCACAGCGCTGTACAATAGGCACAGTATAGACAGGGTTACAATACATTGAACAACATTTGACAAACAGTACAGGAGGAGATGAGGGCCCTATTCCCGTAGGAACTCACAATCTAGAAAGTATAGTTACACATTTTACTCATACCAAACCAATGAATTTGAGAAGTTGTGTGTCCATTTATTATTGCTGCAGCATATATGCTCAGATTGACTTTGACAGGCGCAAAAACTTAATTGTGGTTCTTAATTCTGATTGGCTGAATCGCGTGAAAAAAACAGTCCGCACACTGATTTCTGCACGCAACGTTACTGCGCGCGCATTTTTGCGCATCCGTTTAATGCGCGATATTGCTCGATGGATGATAAAATGCGCGAGGATTGTAATTCCAGCATTGATTTCCACGCGATAACGTTTAACGCTTGGCACACAAATTCACACGTTGCGTGTGCGTTTTGCGTGAAGAATCTAATAGGGCCCTGAATTTATACGTATTTAATTTCCTTCATAAGGAAAGCTTTACTATGAATGAACCTTATACCTTTACTGTGAATTGGAATTATGGAATTCCATGCAAGAAGAATATTTTGGGCACCCAAATTCCACATATTTTACAAATTTCCCCTTGGGAAAATGTTCAGTTTGCTTAAATGTTGTTAAAACTTGTTGTTTAACTTGTTAAAATGTGGACATATTGGTTAATTAAAGTAAAGGGGTACTCGTCAGAGCCCCAATTAAACTACTGAATGCCAGAGGGAGTAAACAACACTATGATCCCTCCTCTACCATCTTTTGTGAATGTTAAAGGGGCTATCTAGAGGATCTTTTTTTAACTTCTTCACTACCAAGTGATTTTCCATAAAACCAAAGTCAGGAACCCATGGCTTTATGGAATTTGCAATAATCATACAGCAAAAATGTGCTTCGGAATCTCAAAAGCACATTTTCATACTGTATGTTCAATTTAACTGGCGGATGGTGCCACATGCTGTCCATAAAGCGCTATTACATATCTATAGTACAGCTTGGGCTCTGTGTATCCTTGAAGGAAAAAAATGGAACTCCAAGCTTTCTGACCCTTTTCAACCTGTATCTATAATGGAGGTACTAAAACTTTGGGGACATATTCTGGAGTCCATATGCAAAAATATTTATTTTGTAATAAATGAAATTCCATTGCTTTGATCCAGAATTAGACCACATTGAGTATATTTGATATCGGTGCACCAGCAGCAAACTTGAAAATCAACTAACATCCATGAAAACATCAATCCAATATTTAACTACACGGTGTGACCAAGGATATGTGTCCCCATGAAAAGTGAATGTTTTGAGTCACAAGTATGGGGCAGTGGCATAACTAGAAACCTGAGGGCCCTGGTGCAAGAATCCATGAAGGCCCCCCCAAAAAAGATCTATATTTTAACTTTTTTTCCCCCTGCAATATAAAAAAGATGGTATTGCCCCAGCTCACAAGGATATATATTGCCCCCCGCTCACACGGGTATATATTGCCCCAGCTCACACGGGTATATATTGCCCCAGCTCACATGGGTATATATTGCCCCAGCTCACATGGGTACATATTGACCCCAGCTCACACATGGGTATATATTGCCCCCAGCTCTTATGGATAGATTTGCCCCCAGCTCTTATGGATAGATTTGCCCCCAGCTCATATGGATAGATTTGCCTCCAGCTCTTATGGATATATTTGCCCCCAGCTCTTATGGATATATTTGCCCCCAGCTCTCATGGGTAGATACAGTAGTGCCCCCAGCTCTTATGGATATATTTGCCCTTAGCTCTCATGGGTTTATACAGTAGTGCCCCCAGCTCTTCTGGATATATTTGCCCCAGCTCTCATGGGTATATACAGTAGTGCCCCCAGCTCTTATGGGTATATAGTGCCCCAGCTCACCTCCTCTGCTGCCGCCAGCGTTCTGTTCCTCTCCGAGGCGAGCGGCCGCTGAAAGCATGCAGCTTGGCCGCTCACCCGAAACCACCTGACCAGCGCAGCCGAGTTCTCGCGAGAGGATCTCGTGCGCCGGTCAGGTAGTTCCCATCCCACGAGCGGCCAAGCTGCAAACCAGCGGCCGCTCGCAGGGAGAGGAATGACCGTGCTGCCCCCAGATTCCGGCGCTGATTGATGGAATCTGGCAGGCGGCGCTGGGCCCCCTCCAGTGGTGGAATGCCAGGGCCCGGTCGCAACCGCGACCGCTGCGACCCTGATACTTCCGCCACTGATATGGGGTTATAGAGTTAGAGGTTGTATTCAGGAAATTGGTTTGATAAGATAGAAATTGATCCAAAAAAAGAAGCAGTGCAAAGGAATTTCATTTATTGCAAACAAAATTAGCTTGCAAATGGGCTCCAGAATGGGCCCCTAAAGTTTTGGGATCTCAGGCACAACAGCTGAGGTGCTAAAGCAGTTTGATCGACTTGACGTTTTGACAAAATGTAACCCAAGCTGTATTATAGAGATGTACTGTAGAAACACTTATTGGCCAGCATATGGCACCATCTGCATGTCAAATAGTGCGTACAGTATCAGGGTTATTCAAAGAGATCCGAATTATGGCCGAAAGGTAACCGAACACTGAAATTCATACGGTTACTTTTCCTGGCCATTCGGCTATTCAGAGAGCAGGCAGTTCGCCAAATTTTGGCGAATTGCCTGCACATACGGTGCCTCTTCGTTGCCTGTTCGAGGGCAGTGAAACCAATGCTTCGTCTATTCAGAGAACGAAAACCAGCAGTGAAAAGTTGCCGAATTTCCCTGCTGTTCGGTGGTTTCATTCGGCTGATTTATTCAAGCGAATCCCATAGGCCTCAATGTTAAAAATATTTCAGTTTTAACTCAATATCTAATAAACCGTTGATTAGAATATTCTGCAGTAAAAAGTTTCTTTATTTATAGATTTTTTAGGATCTTTTAGGCATTTTTCAGGATTTTTTTGCAAAAATTATTTTTTCTGTTTTTTTTAATGTTTTTTTCTTTTTTCTGTAACAGCCCTTTTTATTATCATTCATTGGATCCTATATGTAAATTTCAGACATTTTCGTTCTGTACTTTCTTTGCAAACAGCGTTTCACTTTCCAAACATTCAAGCGTACTGTTTTTTTTTACTCCATTCGTCTGCGGTGTCGGGTTTTTTTGGCAGCTGCTCTGTGCTGTGATTGGCAGCTGCTCGGGTTTCTCCGGCGTGTTCAGCGGGAATAATCCAGATGTTTTTGCGGGTTTCGGTGTGCGATCGCTGGGTTTTGTGGTGAGTGTTCGTCGGGTTTGCGGCGGCTTTTCCCTGCACTACGATGGCCCTGTGGTGCTTGCTGAATACACCGCAGGGTCGCCGAAATGGGATCGCCGAATCGCACCGAATTGAAGAGAACGAAAAGTCACTGAGCATGCGGTGACTTTTCGATTCTATTTCAATAACCCTGTATGTGTTTTTGAGATTTCCACAAACATTTTTACCATAGTTTTTTGGGATTTTCCATAAATCCACTGGTTCCTGACATTGTTTTTATGGAATATCACTTGGTAGTGAAGGGGTTAAATTAAAAGTATCATTTCTAGAAAGAGTCATGAATCCATTTTTAATACAAACAGGATTATTCACAGAGAGCCGAACTGGCCCCCAAATTGCACCGAATGGTGAATTTCAAGTACGGTGCAATTTCGGGGCCATTCGGCTATTCAAAACCTGGCAATTCGCCAAATATTGGCGAATTGCCAGTGAAATACAGTACCTGTTCAACGGCAGTGAAATCCCCATAGAGAAGCAATGATTAACCTATTCAGAAAACACCAAACAGCAGTGAAAAGTCAATGAAATGCCCTGATGTTCGGTGGTTTCATTCGGCAGATCTAATCGATGGAAGCTGCAGGGAATGCTGAATTCACCACAGGGTCGGGGAATTTGATTTCTCAAAGTGCGGAGAACAAGAAAGCACTGACATGTCGTTGACATTTCGGTGGTCTCTGAATAACCCCTAAAGTATCACTTTAATTCCAATGAATCAATTAGAAAGATCCTTGGTCACACTCACAGCTCAAAATTTGGTGCAGAAAATACTACGCAATGCATTAAAATCATGGGTTATAATAGGCCACCTCTGTCTATACCACAATTAAGCAATTTAAGATTTTAAGTGAAAGGGATCCACCAGCAGAAAACAATTTCACAAGAACAGGAGGACTGAAACTAAAGTGAGTGTAGGCACCAAACAATAAAGCACTGGGAATACATTGTCTGGTCAGATGAATAGTAGTTTCCTCTGTCACATGCAGATGGTGGTGTCAGGTCTTGGAGAAAATAATATGAATCCACTGATTCATCCTGCCTAGTGTAAACAGGCCAAGCTTTGAGCTCCTTAATACCAGATGATCATTTTTAAATGCCACCTGCATATTGCTGGTGATCCACCTTCTACCAACTACTTCTAAAACGATAACAGGCCATGTCTCAAACCTCATGTTACCTCAGGTTGGTTCCACTAACATGACTGTGTGTTTGGGGTTCTCTAATTGTGGCTATTTCTTCCCAGATCTAATTTTGATTGAGTGTAGATTACTGGAACAACATCATTGCTAAAATAGTCAAAATTAGTTGATACAAATCTGAAAAGCTTCCATCAATGAATCATAGCTGTTAAAAGAGCATGTATGGTATGCTTCCACAGTCTAGATTATTAATTTGAACTAATTAAACATTGATTATTAATATAATCTTCCTAACAAAGACTAGAGGGTAATTTACAAAGTGCCGATGCTCACCATTGTTGCAAACAATCACCGTTTTTTGCAATTTCAGTGAACTTAGACTTTTCTTCTGTGGATAGTCGAACAATGGTAGGCAAACTTTCTGCAAACAATCGTGAATGGCACTGGACAACGGTACCACCGTTGTCATACATAAAAAATATAAACTGAAACAATTTTCAATGTACGGTTATTTCACAATTGTTTGTGATACCGTGAAGAATTTTAAAGTGTAGTCTCCATAGGAATCTGAAATAACAGTAGTAAAAACAATGTTGGCCAACTTTGAAACAACAGTGAAAACTAAGGCAAAATCTTAACTGAAATACTATGGCAGAAATAACAGTGGGAAGCCCATTGAACAACGTGAAGAGCTTTGACAGAAACGATGGTGAAGAAAACTCCAAATTGATGTGGCAGCTCCCAAGGCGGTGACTTCACCATAGTTTAGCCATATTTGTCCACCATAGTTTGCCTAAATTAAAACAACAATCTGTCAACGAAAGAAAAGTGATAGAAATAATCCCTTAGATTAGAATAAAAGTGGTAGATGGTCATACCATAAAGAGAGGCTCAAGTCTTTCACGTAGAAGATATCTGGCATTTTTAGAATAGCATAACCCAATCTATCCCTTCATCCTATTCGTTTTGCCTGTGGGCTTAGTGTTATGGATCTACAGATTGGAACATAGGCAGCATAATACTGTAGAATGTAGATGATTGGACTGGAACAAATGTAGGGTGCCATCACACCAACATCTAAGGCACACGAGCATACTGTACTGCGTCCGTTAGGGAGATATTGTGAGTACTGCGTAAAGTGCGTCCGTAATGTCTGATGTCTCCACACCCTAGGAAAATACATGGCGGTGTTGTTTCTTCGTCCGTTTAGCTTTTTCACGTCAATGTTATTTTTGCGTCCGTGGCTTTATGCTTTGCCCGTCCGTGAACAAGTGCGCAGGTGCTTCGTGTGGTGTGTTTAATTGACTCCTTTATAAAGCTACGACGGACGGCAAACCATACAGTCAAATGGACGCAAAAGGTTTGCTGGTGTGCCGCTTCTCTAAAAGTCCAAGAAATGAAAGGAGAGGATGGAACTTTTTTTTTTGAGAAAGGATTTTACCAGGAAGGAAACATTGAGATTTCTCTCGTTTTCAAGTATGTGGGGGCGAGTATGTACTGTTAGGTGTCTTGCCCAAGCACACTTACTGGAGAGGTGCTCTTGCCGAGATCGAAACTGTGTCTCCACAGTCTCTCTCCACGGTTATAGAGCAGTGATGTAACCTCTACTCCACCCAGCCAGTACATGGTAGTCATGTCAGATATTACCTACATCAAAGCAATTTCTCAACTTGCATATATTTTGTGTCTTAGAATTCAGGAAATCTAGGAAGTTACAGATCTCTTAACTTCATCACGAGGAAGGCACTGACCAGAGACAACATTTCCCCTTGATATTGCCCTAGTAAAAACTAATAGTGGAACAAACACGTTAACATTTTCCGAGCCCTTCCAGACAGAGCTATTACGTCAATTATTAAATTACACCTTGTGTGTTCAATGAACACTTTATTACTTGCACCTGCTTGTTAATGCAAAGTAAAAATTATATTTATGGCTACATGTCAATAGACAGAGCATGAAGACCTGGTCATGGTGTTAAGTAGTTGGTAAACCAGATACTTTAATGGGTCCACATGATTTTTCAGACCACGGATGACCATTTTCAGCTTGTTGGCATTAGATAACAGTGCATAAAAAATCCTGGAACTCCAACCTTGTTACATCCTACAGTCTCTAGCATTTATGTATCTATGCCTTGTTAATGGAAGTGCAATGCATAGGAGTGACTGCCTGATAGGCAAGTAGTGAATAATGCATGGTGGTGCGCAAAAGTGGAATACCATACTGAGATTGAAAAATGACTCCTGGTCTCCCACATCTTACTTTGTTATAGGGTTCACAGATTTGAGGCTCAGAATATAATTTAGGAACCGAATCCACCAACTGTGGCTAAATCGTGAAAGTAAATAAAATGTAGATTGCAGGTGAGCCGCGTGATATTTTCTCTTGTCAGTCTAATTAAAGTTATTTAGGGTCAATTAATCTGGTCATCAAATTATCCTAAAAATATATATCTAAACATACATATTAATTGGTTTAGTGTCAGTATGTTTACCCATGTACTTCTAAACAATTCAGTGCTCAATCCCATTACAGAGATTAATGTAATTATGAGTGGCAGTTACGCGCAGGCCTACCCTTTGGGTGGGCTTAATTCTTAAGGGGTCCCCACAAATGGTTCTCGCCCAGGGCCTCGCAAATGTTGGCCCTGGATATGAGCTTTAATAATCTTTGAATTGAATATTTCTCTTATTTAGTTTATTTTGAGCACCGATAACACACAGTTGTCCTAGAAGGGTTTAGTCAATCTCTGTGCCTTCATCACAACCCCTCACTCTTCAAGAGATCTTTAGTGACCCCTGTACAATGTGAGTTATCAAGCTCTCCATTTTACTAGAAACACTTCGCTAAAACCTTTAAGCCCAGAAGCGTATTTATACTTGATGCTGTCCCGGCCAATCCAAATTTGGCTGCCCAGTAACAAATAAATATGAACATGTACAAAAACAAGAAATTCAGACATATATTCATAATCTGTCAGGGTTATTTACATCAATCAAAAATGTACTTTAGAACAAATGCAAAGTACTTATTTATACAAAGTGAATTCTGGCAACATTAACTGTAGTTTAGAGCAGGGGTCGGCGACCTTGGCCCGCCAGGGGCCCTATTCCTTTGTAGATGCTAAAGTAGGGATGCTAACGGGGAAAACCTGCGCCTGCAGGTTTCTGCGTAGCGTTCCCAGTTAAGCGTGAAATTTGGGGGTACTCGCTACTTCTGTACCTTGCCCCAGAACCATGCGCTACCCTTGGATATACTCGCGGAAGCACTTCCACACCGCTGCGAGTATCACTTCCTGGAGTCCATAGGACTTCATGCAGGGTTGTGCTGCTGGGCCACAAGCCCTGCTCAATCTTGCTCATGCAACACCGCGCTGCGCCGCAGAGTGATTGCAGAGGGAGACTGGGGACTATTTGTCCCCAATCTCACTCTGCTCCCAGCGGCAAGAAGCATAGGATCGAGCCACTCTTCCCACTGTGGGATGAGAGGTGAGTATCTGATTTATTGAGGAGGGTTTAGCTGGTGCTAAATAATTCTGCAAAAGTGGAATCAGTTAGCACCAGCTTCTAGGTGACGGTAAAAATCTGTTTAGCCCATCAGTGAGGTAATTAGCGCTAGGACTTTGTAACACATTAATTATTCTATGGCTAATTACTGATTGCGCTCCCTATGTTGGGCTACTTTACAATCCTCGCATCAATACGGGGGGAGGTAGGGAGAAAAAACTGTGCAAGCAGTTTTCTCCCTACCACCCCATTTTAACGAGGGATTACAATGCAGGCACTTAAAAAGCTGCCTGCATTGGTAGCGTTCGCTACGCCCCGGGATGTATCCACTCTGGAGCATCCACTCTGGAGTACATAGGACTCCATTGAGCCAGACGTCAGCAGTCACATGGGGAAAATGTGCTAAAGTCACTTTTCCTGACATTAACACTTACACAAATGCTACAGTTAGCTTTCACTAGGGAATAGGGCCCCAGATGTTTTGGAACTACATTTACCATGATGCTCAACCACTCATTAAATAGACTCACCCTCATGGGAAATGAAGTTCCAAAACATCTGGAAGGCCAAGGTTGCTGACATCTGATTTAGAGACTTATTGCTGGGATTTTTATTGCAGCTCTGTTATACACCTGCTCAGCTCACCACAATTATATTGCTCCTCTAGAACAAAGGACACTAGGGAAAGACTACATCCCTGCTTGCACCCCTGAAAGCCCTGAGGTGGAGTAATTGTGGCATGAGACTCAAGAGGTCTATTTCCACACATTGACATTTACAGCCAACTTGCACTTGTCGGTATCAGCTGCTGTAAATACGAAGAAAAAATGTTGACGCATTCCTCTGCCTTAGACAATATTCTCTTGTTTAGCAAATGACTGCGTAGACAAGTCCTACTCAGCTCTAATGGTCAAGATGCCCTATTTGGGTGAACCTGGACGTACGTGAAGAGATGTTGTGGTCTTCTATGATCTGATATCATAGCGGAACAAAAGGATGTATGAAACCATTTCAAAATGGAATAGATTCTTTATTGATTGGGTTATGATGATAGTAAAAACATATATTTGGCTCTTAAATTACTTTGGAAATCTTCAAAATAAGTATTGACTGGTTTCGACAGATATCTTTATCAAAATGTCGTCTGATTAATTATCGTCTGATTCGGCCACAGCTGAAGTCTGAAAAAATGTCCACTTTTTTGAAAAAAATCTGGTAATAAGACCAAAAAAGAATATTTCCTGCCGTACATTTGAGTTTCTAGAAAATATTTAGCTTTGAATATAAATTTTAGTGTGAATTTATCAATTCAGACTAATTTAAATGTCCGTGAGAAAGGGGGGGGTTGTGAGGGTCCTAAGAACGAGCAACAGCTCACAAACAAGGTCTCACAAACAAGGTCTCACAAACAAGGTCTCACAAACAAGGTTTTAGCTTGATTGTGCCATTACATGGATGGATGTTCCATATGCATATCAGTCTGCTCTCACCCAGAAAGGGTGGCCAGTACTGAAGGCCAAGGACAGTAATTGAATTTAAGCAGGCATGGGATAGGCATAAGGCTATCCTAAACAAAAGATAAATCCAGGTAAAGTATCCATGTAATTGGGCAGACTAGATGGGCCATAAGGTTCTTATCTGCCGACATTTTTCTATGTTTCTATGTTTCTATAAGGACGTCATCCCTGCACGAGAGGTGCAGCAACCCCCGATGATCATTTCGGCCTTATTGGGCCTCGTCAGGAGGGTATAGCTGACACCCCTCTAGGCACATCATGCAAGGGGTCTACGTCTGTATGACCCTTTCAACTTACAGTGAGAAAAGGGGGTGTCCAGCCATCCAGGGGAGCCACCAACATGTCTTACCCCTCTGGGCTGTGATGGCTCTAACCCCTTAAAACCAGGGGCAAAAAACAAGTCCAGGAGTTAGAGACAACCCAGAATGGTACTCGAGGAGCAAGACATGTTGATAGCTGCCCTGGACAGATAGACATCTAAATGAGTCAGCTTTTCAAAGAAGTGGTAAACCACATTAATAATTAAAATGAGAGTATTCAGTACGATATTTCACAGTATCCCTGCCCAAAACGGCATTTATCAAAAATTTTACGTACCGCTTTATTTTACCAAATTCTGCTTACCGGTGAGTTTGAATTGACTCACTAAAGCTGATATTTCCATTAAGGAGTGTAGGTGCAAGCACTAATTATTGAGCCGAAGTTTTAATAGGAATGGAAATGCCGGTATTATTGAATAATCTAAAAAATTATTATTACCCTTATTGAAATCTACCGAACAGAAAAATGGGCAATTTGCAGTCGAAAAAAGTGCAGGTTTCAACAATTGAGCTGAATTAAATGATGCCTGAAATTAGTTAAACAATACAAAGTACACGCCCGTGTGGAAAAAATTTTTAAGGAAGCCTATCCAAGTACTGGGTGATAGTTTTCAAAATGTAAAAAAATAGAAATAAAAGGCATAAATAATTCCCTTTCTTTCAATGTGATTCTGTTATTTTGCAGACATTCCCCAGAAAGTTACAGTTTAATGGTGAGCTATTTCATCTACAAACAGTGCGTCATGGATTTATAAACTGGCGAGTATATTAACACCAGCAGAATGTTACTTTAGTGACTTTGATACTTTGCTTCCCTGAAAGAGCCTCACATAAAAAAATCCTTCCAAGTGTTTTGGTAACCCGCAGTTTAAAGTGATGCAATAACATGTCAGAGGAACTCCAAACCTATTACGGCTAAATTATGTTTGGATACGTCCGCCGTGTTCCATACGTACTCGTTTAAGAAATGTATGTATGTTCCCTAACAATAATTTGTGACGTTTATTATCTGTTAGTATACAGATGTGCATAGCTGACATAGTTTCGCTCAGACTCATTTTTATACTGTCCATGATTTTCTGTCACTGGAACAAGAATTCTCAGAATGTCATAATGTTAGAATTCTCAGAATGTCATAATATTAGAATTCTCAGAATGTCGAAAAAATAGTTTTGTAGGATTTAGGAGCCAGGCAGATGTACATAGGAGCCAACCGGATATTGTTAAGAACTCGGGGAAAAAGAGCTCCAAACACAGATTTTGAAATACAAATGCTCGGAAATGTCAAGCATCTGCAATAATGCTTATATTAACCATGACTCCCTTGTTGTTGAATTTGTCAGGCTGTCATGTATATTATGTATAACATTTAACGGTATGTCTTATGGGTCTTGGTTCGTCATTGACGCGGCTGGAGAGGTTTTCTATACAATCTATTTTGGCCTAAAATGTATAGATTCCCTTGTTAATTCTCATCAATTCCTGGGTTAGTGTATAAGCTGTGCTAATCAGTGAAAGGTGAAAATTGCTATAGTATGCGGCGGAGCTATTCATCACTCGGATATTGCATTCCATAGGAGATCAATGGCATGTTACGCATTATATCAACAAGTTATAACGCTCTTCTATAGAGAGCATGATAAATATTTCAAAAAAGCAAAACGACCTATTCACTTAAAAGAGAACTGGGACATATTATTATTATTCTTTATTTATAAAGCGCCAGCATATTCCGCAGCGCTGTACAATGGGACATATTTATAACTTAAAGAGTTTGGCCTAATATAGTCAAACTGCTGAATAAATGTTACTGGTTTCAGCAAACATGGACATATTTTGGTTTATAAAATGCTGTCACTTCCTGGTGGATGCCCCCGACAAAATAAAGAATTGTAATAGTCTATTATGTTTGTACGTCCTCACACTTAGGGCCCTTTTCCAAAGTTCACATTAACACAGGGACGCTAACGGGGAAAATCAGTGCCTGCAGATTTTCCCGTAGCGTCTCCTGTTGGCGTGGTGTTCCGGGGCAGGCGTAGCAGAGCACCTTCGCCTCGGAAAACCGCTTCCGCGAGTATCACTTCCTGGAGTCAGTAGGACTTCATGAAGGGATGTGCTTCCGTGCAACAAGCCCTGTGCAGTCTTGTTCTCGCGAGATTGTGCAGCGCTGCGAAGTGATCGCAGAGGGAGACTAGGAACTATTTCTCAGTCTGCTTGCGGCTAGGCTTGTGCACCGATTTTTTTTTCGGTTCGATTCGGTTCGATTTTTCGGATTTTTAAACTTTTCGATTCGGCTCGTTTCGACCGATTTCTGTTTCGATTCGGTTCGGCTCGATTCGTTTTTCGTGTACTCTTTTTTTCGGAATATCGACCATTTTTCGGATTTTCGTGTCACTTAGCTCGTTTTTTGTATCGACTTTTCGTGATTTCGGAAATTTTCGTTTTTCGGAATTGTACATGTTTTCGGAATTTCGACCATTTTTTGTATTTTCGCGTCACTTAGCTCGTTTTTTGTATCGACTTTTCGTAAGTTCGGAAATTTTCGTTTTTTCGGAAAGTCTGTTCTCCTCGTTTCAAAGCAATAAATTTCGATTTGGCACATTTCAAGTCCATTCGAAAATTCGAAAATATTTCGTTTCGGCTCGGAAAACTTTTCGGATCTGCCATTTTCGGATCTAAAAAGTTTCGGAAATTCTGCCGCATCCGAAAACACGAATCGGGAAATTTCGTGAAAATTCCGAAATTCCGAAACCCGAAACGCACATCCCTACTTGCGGCCAGAAGAAGCGGCGGATCAGGCCACCCTTCTCGTCGTGGGATGAGAGGTGGGTATGGGATTGCATGGAAGGGTTTTTAGGGGGTGTTAAATGACTTTGCATTTACAGAATCATGTAGCGCCAGCTTTTAGAAGGTGCTACAATTTTGGCTTACGTGTTCCGACAGTTACAGGGTTATTCAAAGAGATCCGAATGGCTGCCGAACGGGAACCGAAAGCTGAAAATCAGCGTTCGGTTACCTTTCTTGGCCATTCGGCTATCCAGAGAGCAGGCAATTCGCCAAATCCTGGCGAATTGCCTGCACATACGGTGCCTGTTCGAGGGCAGTGAAATCCCCAAAGAGAAGCACTGCTTCGGCTATTTAGAGAACAAAATCCAGCAGTGAAAGGTTCCCGAAATGCCCTGCCATTCGGTGGTTTAATTCTACAGGTTTATTCAGGCGAATCCCATAGGCTTCAATCTTAAAAATATTCCCGTTTTAATTCAGCGGGTTAATTCAGATGTTTTTGCGGATTTTCAGTGTGCATTCGCCTTCGTTTTGCGGTGATTTTTCGGTGGGTTTGCGGCGACTTTTCCCTGCAATTCAGGAACCCTGTGGTGCTTGCTGAATACACTGCAGGGTTGCCGAAATGGGATCGCCAAATCGAACCGAATTGAGGAGAATGAAAAGTCACCGAACATGCGGTGACTTTTCAATTCTCTTTGAATTACCCTGTAAATTTGCGCTTGCACTTTGTAATATCTTATGGATAGAAACGCTATGTACGTTTGCGCTCCCCATGTTAAGTATAGGATGCGCAAAGTATAGTAAGCATGCGGAATCTAGCGCAATCACTAATGCGCAATCATATTACAGCTGGGGGTAGCGTCAGGAATGTAATATGGATGACATGCGTTAAACACACTAATCTGGGCGGGAACGCTTACATATCGAGGCGCTACATTAGCGCCAACTATGGAATAGTGCCCTTAATGTTTTAGGTGAAGTGATGACGAACCTAGGCACCCCAGATATGTATGAACTACATTATACATGATGCTGAGCTAGTTTATGTGTGACTAAGCATCATGGAACATATTACATAGTTACATAGTTACAGAGTTATATAGGCTGAAGAAAGACATGCGTCCATCGGGTTCAGCCTCTCCCACATAACCTACTGCTGTTGATCCAAAAGAAGGCAAAAAACCCAGTCTGAAATGCTTGCCAATATGCAACATACTGGGAAAAAATTCCTGTTTGACCCCAGAATGGCAGTCAGATTTCTCCTTGGATCAAGAAGCTTTTACCCACATATTAAATATTATAACCCTTAATATTCTGTGTCTGCAGGAAGTCATCTAGTCGTTTTTTAAAAGTCTGTACAGACTCTGACCCAACCACCTCAACAGGCAGAGAATTCCACAGCTTTATTGTTCTCACCGTAAAATAACCCTTCCTATGCTTTAGACTGAATTTTCTTTCTTCCAGTTTAAATGGATGACCTTGTGTCCTGTGTATAGTCCTGTTAATGAATAGGTTTCCAGACAATGGTTGATAATGGCCCCGTATATATTTATATAAGGTTATCAAATCCCCTCTAAGGCGCCGTTTCTCTAAACTAAACAGGTTTAAGCTTGTTAGTCTTTCCTCATAACTTAACCATTCCATTCCCCTTATTAATTTAGTTGCCCGTCTCTCCACTTTTTCTAACGCTATAATATCTTTTTTTAAGACCGGTGCCCAAAATTGCACGGCATATAGTTCAGAAACACCTGGGGTGCTAAAGTTCACCGTCACTGTTTAAGACCTATACATATAGGACTACATAGTTTTACGACATGGCCACTGTATATACATATATGACTATATAGATTTAGTACTTGGGTCCTGTGTATATATATATATATATATGACTATATATAGCTTTAAGTCTTGGTTCCTGTGCATACATATATTACTATATAGCTTTAGGACTTGGATACTGTGCATATATATGACTATATAGCTTTAGGTCTTGGTTCCTGTGAATACATATATGACAATATAGCTTTAGGACGTGGCTCCTGTGTATACCTATATGACTATATACAGTTGTGTTCAAAATTATTCAACCCCCAATGCTGTAAAGGGTTTTAGGGAATTTAGTGAACATTTGTAATTGTATTCAGAATGAAATCCTACAAGGACTTTTTAAAGAACCATATGCAACTAAAATGACATCAATTGGTTTTGTAATACAGTAGTAAATGTTTCTTTTGTGAATTCTTCATTGACACAATTATTCAACCCCTTAAAGACTACCACTCTGAAGAACAGAGGTTCATTCAAGTGTTTTCAATCAGGTATTGAAAACACCTGTGGATGTCACGGAGCAGCAATAAAGCATAATAAGCACCAATTAGGCAGCTTTAAAATGACTGTGATACTCAGCTCCTTCTAGACATTTACTGGTGTGGTTACAAACATGGTGAAGTCAAGAGAATGGTCCAGGAAGACAAGAGAAGAGGTGATTACTCTTCACAGGAAGGGCAATGGCTATAAGAAGATTGCAAAGATGTTAAACATACCAAGAGAGACCATAGAAAGCATCATTCGCAAATTCAAGGCAAAGGGCACTGTTGAAACGCTACCTGGTCGTGGCAGAAAGAAGATGCTGACTTTGACTGCTGTGCGCTACCTGAAGCGTAGAGTGGAGAAAAGTCCCTGTGTGACTGCTGAGGAACTGAGAAAAGATTTGTCAGATGTGGGTACTGAAGTTTCAGCTCAGACAATACGGCGCACACTGCGTAATGAAGGCCTCCATGCCAGAACTCCCAGGCGCACCCCCTTGCTGTCTCCAAAGAATAAGAAGAGTCGACTGCAGTATGCCAAACGTCATGTGGACAAACCACAGAAGTTTTGGGATAGTGTTCTGTGGACTGATGAAACAAAATTAGAACTGTTTGGGCCCATGGATCAACGCTATGTTTGGAGGAGGAAGAACAAGGCCTATGAAGAAAAGAACATCTTGCCTACTGTGAAGCATGGCGGGGGGTCAATCATGCTTTGGGGCTGTTTTGCTTCTGCAGGTACAGGGAAGCTTCAGCGTGTGCAAGGTACCATGAATTCTCTTCAGTACCAGGAGATGTTGGATGACAATGTGATGCAGTCCGTCACAAACCTGAGGCTTGGGAGACGTTGGACCTTTCAACAGGACAATGATCCCAAGCATACCTCCAAGTCCACTAGAGCATGGTTGCAGATTAAAGGCTGGAACATTTTGGAGTGGCCATCGCAGTCACCTGACTTAAATCCGATTGAGAACCTCTGGTGGGACTTAAAGAAAGCAGTTGCAGTGCGCAAGCCTAAGAATGTGACTTAACTGGAGGCTTTTGCCCATGACGAATGGGCGAAGATACCCGTAGATCGCTGCAAGACACTTGTGTCAAGCTATGCTTCACGTTTAAAAGCTGTTATAACTGTAAAAGGATGTTGTACTAAGTACTAAGATTGAATGTCACTTGGGGGTTGAATAAAACTGATAATGATGTGAGCACAGAAAAGACATTTGTGGTTATTTCATTATAAATGTTATGTTATATTTGTCTGACCTACACGTGCCTCTTTGATTTAATTGTAAGCAAGATGACTGAATGATCAAAATCAATGTCAAACTGGCCAAAACACTCAATTTCAGTGGGGGTTGAATAATTTTGAACACAACTGTAGCTTAGGACTTGGATACTGTGTATACATATATGACTATATAGCTTTAGGTCTTGGTTCCTGTGAATACATATATGACAATATAGCTTTAGGACGTGGTTCCTGTGTATACTTATATGACTATATAGCTTTAGGACTTGGATACTTTGTATACATATATGACTATATAGCTTTAGGACTTGGATACTTTGTATACATATATGACTATATAGCTTTAGAACTTGGTTCCTCTGTATACCTATATGACTGTATAGCTTTAGGACTTGGTTCCTGTGTATACATATATGACTGTATAGCTTTAGGACTTTGTTCCTGTGTATACCTATATGACTATATAGCTTTAGGACGTGGTTCCTGTGTATACCTATGTGACTATATAGCTTTAGGACTTGGTTCCTGTGCATACATATATGACTATATAGCTTTGGGACTTGGATCTTGTGTATACATATATGACGATATAGCTTTAGGACTTGGGTCCTGTGTATACATATATGACTATATAGCTTTAGGACTTGGTGTATACATATTCATACAAGACTATATAATTTTACAATTTGACCAATGTGTATACATGTAGGACTATATACTTTAAGGACTTAGTTCTTGTGAATACATACTCATACAAGATTACATAGTTTTAGGACTTGTCCGCTGTATATACATATGCATACACACACACACCAAGTCCTAAAACAGTAAGGGCCAGAACTCACAAACATGCCTGCCCCCAAGTAAGCATTGTCATCTCACCCTCAGCCCACCACCACCCCACACTCAAATTCGATATTAATTTACGTAAATGTATCATTCTAGTTTTCCCATAAACCCAGCCAAAGTATTTATATAGATTTGGGCTTGGGGTTTTGGAATCCTTATGATAGTCATAATATTTAGCATATATTTACTGTGACTTGGTAAGGAAATATCTGATGGTGGGGTGGGGTGGGTGCATTAGTTCACAGGTGCTGTTTAAAGCTAGCAGGGATAAAATAAACTAAGTTCTGTCAAATATGAAAAGAGCTGATTATTTGAATAAGTTATCAGGGTGGGAATTACAACGCGAAAAAAAGAGGCTCTGATCGTTTGCCCCATTTGGTTCTTCTGTTATTCCTCCTCTTGCAGGGATGGAAAGCCCCTCTGCCTTTACGAGTGTGCTACGAAGAGAGATTGTAATCCCCTGGGATTCGGAATCTCAAAACACTTCTAGCTCTGAAATCCTAGTGCGCCTTTAATGGAAGACTCATGTCTGTGATTAAGGACTAAAACCCTCTATTTTGGCTTTTGTTTGTATATCCCTAAATGGAACCTTGGCCGCGAATGACAATAGTCTCCTTTTGTCTGGCAGACGCAGCCTTTGCACGTTACGGTACTGGCGTTACTCTGTCGCACTAACTGATGAACCACAACAACCCAAAATATATCCCTGAGTGCCAGGAATTAAAACGCTGGGGTCTCTGGGAATTATAATTACTGTTGCACCACAATTCCAAAAACAATGTACAATTATTATTATTATTATTTATATAGCATCAACATCTCCTTGAACACGAATTGAATACACATTCAACAGAAATAGAATTTTAATTATTATTATCATTGATTTATTTAGTTTTACACTTTTATGACACCAGTCTCTTGTGTTCTCTCTTCCAACCATAATAATTGGCAGGGGTCCATGAAATTAACTTCCCCATCCCCCACCTCTCTTAACCTCATTTTAGATTATTACTAGTAGGGTCATAAAAGAAACTGCTGAGATCCACGACACGGCAATTATGTTATAATAATAAAAAAATAATAAAATAATTATGGTTAACGGACATGTAATACAGTCCTAACTTAAATATAAAAGAAAAAACCCCTGCCGATAATTTTTATGCACTACAATATATAACAGCGGTCCTCAATGACTTCCATAAACCACTTTATATCATCTAAATTGCCCCTATATGTTATAATACCTGAAGACCTATAAAGAAATGTGTTCTTCTACGTAGAACTAAAGAGATAATAAACAAAAAAGTAGAATGGAACTGGAATAAACCCTGTTAGTCTGGATATAAAAGCTATAGCGCATGCTAAATGTTAAAAAGAACAATAACGGCGAGCCAGGAATTACTAATATAGCATATAAAACTACGACACATCCTATACACATCGTGCAGCACACACCCCCTCCTAAGACTTGATAGATAATTCAAAAGCTGCAAAGGAATGTAAAGCAGGGAGGTGCCGAGACATTTCTGCCGAATAAAATGCTTCTCGAATTAAAGAATTTGAGGGAAAGTGTTATATTTCTTTCTCTAAAAGGATGATAAATAATGTTACATTGAACGAGGTTAATAGAGCTGAAAATGACATGCCACTGTAGGAAGATGAGGATGACTGCAATTCCCATCATGAATAACGGAGTGATAACTTTTAAGAAAAGCCTCACATTGGGAGTAAATGGGTTTTGAACAAACAGGTTTGATACGTTACCCTTTGAGCACATCATGTCCTGCCCCAACGCTACCCCCTCTTCTCTTGGCTCTGCTCACTCTGGTCTCCTTGGCGCTATCGGCAGGCGCATCTTTGTCCGCGGTTTGACTCGCCGCGAAGGACAGGCACAATATAAATCCCAGCACGGCACCGGTTGCCGTAAGCATCTCCAGCCGCATCCTGTTACCGCTGCTTTAATGTCGCTCACCGGAGGCTCCTACAGATCCACTTTCCTCTAACTCCCCCTGGCTCCGATCACTTGATTTCCAAAATCTCCTGTCCAAAAAAAAAAAAGAAGAAGAAGAAATAAGTAACAGGTCTTCTCAAGTTTGGAGGCAGCTGAGAGGCGACAGCCGGACAAGGCACCTTTCTAAAGACAGATGTGAGATGTGACGGATTAAAAAAAATACATATCTCCCATTTAGTGAAGAAAAAAATAAAATGGTTTTGAAAAAATGATGTGAATACGCTGCAGGCAGAAGGATGCAGTGTCCTACCCCCCTGAAATAGTGACTCTGCTGGAGCAGCCTGCATGAAGCTTATACCTTTAGCATGCGCCCATGTCAGCATGTGCCATGGTCCTGTTTGTTGCAGGAACAGATTCTATTTAGAATTTATAGAACAAAGTGGCCGTCAGGGACAATAAACAAGATCCAAAGTGGAGTGGAGCACTAAACCCGCCCAGAAACATCATGCAAGACATGAGGCGGGAGGCTCAGCTGCCTCCTGGCAGAGAGAGGCTCAGCCTTTCTTGGCTGAGTGGTGTGTGAGGCTGGGCAGGGGATGTGTGAGGCTGGGCTGGGGATATACGAAGCTGGGAGATGTCTGAGGCTGGGCTGGAGATGTATGATGCAGAGAGATATGTGAGGCTGGGGTTGTGAGCACAGTTCATTGAATTGGGGCTCTCGCAGTCACTCTCCATAGGTATGAGGGTACTGAAGCCGGTTACTGTTATACATGTGTTACCTTTTCTCTCAGAAACTGAACTATGTGAGGTCCTGAAAGGGCAGTAAAACCCTTGTCCTGTCTCTTGTGGACTTTCACTGGAGAACAGGCAGTGATTACGCTCATTTCACATGCAGGGCTGCTTACATAACACTTTTATAATAAAAATATTTTCTTATCTACATTGACTCAGTTACAGTTACAAGTTTTTATAAAGCTATAACAAGTTCAGTAGCGCTGTACAATGGGTAAGACATAATAACACTATACATAAAAGTTAGACACACAGAACAGTAGGAGAGAGGACATTTCTCAAGAGCTTACAATCTAAGAGACTCCTCTGACAATCCCTGTATATAGCGTATATATCAGACTGATATTAATGCTTCATCCACACATAAAAAAAAAAACACTGTTACACTGATATATAAAGCATCAACATTTTCTGCAGCCAGGGGCGGATCCGGGGGGCAATGGGGCAATTGCCCCCCCACGAGAAAATCGCCGCCGCCGGCGTTCTTCTCTCTGTGAGGCGAGTGGCCGCTGGCATGCAGCTTAACCGCTTGCCTCTGGGATGAGAACCACCTGACCAGCGCGCGATCTCGCGATAATGCGGCTGTGCGGCTGGTCAGGTGGTTCCCTGCTTCATGCCGGCGGCCGCTCACCTCGTGGGGGGAAGAAGAATGCCGGCGGAGCCTGGGGCCTGGCAGAGGAGGTGAGAGCTGGGGGCAAATATACCCATGTGAGCTGGGGCAATATATCCATGTGAGCTGGGGCAATATATATATCCATGTGAGCTCGGGAACTATATATCCATTTGAGCTGGGGGCAATATATATATCCATGTGAGTTGGGGCAATATATATATATATATAAACATGTGAGCTTGGGGCAAATATATCTGCCGGTCCCTGCAAACCCGACACCAGCTCTTGGCCAAAACTGGTAGAATCCCCCCCCCCCGAAACCTGTGTCTGGATTCGCCCCTATCTGCAGCCCTGTACAATGGGTAGGACAAAACAAGTGCATTGAACTGGTAAGAAACAAATATGCCCGAAAAGAGCTTACAATCCACAATAACAAGCTGTCAGCGTGTGTGGTTAATGTCATTTATTAGCTCTCCCTTTAAAAAAGAAATCAAGATCTCATGTGTGCCTGAAAGGGTTAATGGTGACCAACCTTCTCTGATATACCTGGGACTGGATAATGTATAAATTAGTTTTTTTATTATTAATATTATTATTATTATCATTTATATAGCGCCAACAGTTTCCTTAGCGCTTTAAATAACCATAGGGAACGCAATACAGATAAACATATGATGGAAACAAGAGGTGTAGAGGGCCCTGCTCATAGGAGCTTACAATCTATTAACCATTTCAGTGACAAAATATATTTGCTGGCATGTGAGTGCCTCTCCATGAATTGTATTATATATTTATAGCACTTTGCTCTCTACGCTATATTTGCTTTCTTTATATTAATTATAGGTTGCAAAGATAACTAATTCTGCACCCATAATTATTACAGGGACACGACCACCAAAAAATGTAATTTGGTGGGGCTGGGAATTCCCAGTTATTGTTGTTCTCCCCCCCCCCCCCCGTGGGTGAAAAAAAGATGCTTGTCCTCTGAGGGAATAAAATGTAGCTGTTTGGATATACAATAAAGCCATTCCTGTCAAAGGGCCCTCAGTTCAGAGGAATTTTCCGATGCCAATTTGGCGCATTTCAGTAGTTATTAGCGCATTTTTGGGGGTTTTTACCGACGTCCGATAACTGTTTCGGAGACTCCATTTTCAGCAAAACATGCTGGACATTCAATTAATAGTGAATACACTGTATTTTCAGAGAAATGGAAGTACCAAAGAAGACCGAAATGCGGTAAAACAAAAAGCAACGAAATTGCACGCAATTTGAAATAGCATAAATTCATTCAAATAGTATTCATTTCAATAAATGCCCAAAAATCAAAACAAGATCTCAATTCGGCCCTCTGTGTTTGCATATCGGAGTGGGCCAGTCTGGATGAAGTCCAGGGCCGCTCTTTTGTCCCAGTCCAGCCCTACCGGTGACCATAAACAAAATGGCTGCCACCGGTGCTATGAACTCACTGCACATGCATTGCATGGCATGGCCTGGCCTTTACATTACCTCACATGCATGACCTGGACTTCACCACGCATGAGCAGCCTGGCCAGCAAAGACAAAAGTGTATTTTTCTATGTATGAACTTACCCCACTCTACTGAGCAGCATTAGGGAGGGAGGGTGAATTCTGGCAGAATATAGCTTTTCAGCCACTGACTTTGCGACCAGGGGAATATTTATCCATACAAACCCCTCTGGTGAAAGGGCCAGTGCCTTCTTCAGGCCAATGCCTCAGGTGGTTCTGGCTCAGAGACGTCAATAAAGCTTAACGAGCTGTGTGACAAGTAGGGATGAGCCGAACACCCCCGAGTTCGGTTCGCATTCGAACTCGAACTTTTCAAAAGTTCGAATTCCAACTCAATACAAGTCAATGGGACTCAAAATTCGTTTTTTAAAGTGCCCTCCAAGAGGGCATATATGCTAGATATTTGCCATAAAAGGTGTATGGGGGTCCGGGTAGTTCCCTGGGGGACAGGAAACAAGGACAAAAAAAAAACGTATTTGAAGGGACAGTAAGTTTTCCATGAAATAAGGGTTAAAAATAAAAACGAAAAATTCCATCAAATATCGTGCCTAGGAGGTCCCCATAACCTGCCCATGAAGTGGCGGATTTGTAGGATGTATAGAAACATTTAAAAACATTGTCCGGGTCCGGGTAGTGCCCTGGGGGACAGGAAACAAGGCCAAAAAGTTTTAAAAAAGACGTTTTTAACCCCTTCACTGCTGACGATGTGTGGGACACGTCCTCCTCAGTTACTCTCGCTGTATGCTGAGGAGGACGTGTTCCACACGTCATTAGCTTTGCGGTACCCCCAGCGGAGATACTCACCTCTCTGTCCGGGGTCCCGCGGCGTTCTGACTTCAGCGTCCTCAGACGCTGAAGTCAAGCTCCTCCCGACGTAAATGACGTCATCGCGCCATGAGCGATGACGTCATTTCCAGGCGACTCCCCGGCAATGCCGGGAGATCGCCTGGAAGGGATCCATTCGGATCCCTCCCGATCGGGAGGTCCCACAAAAAGAAGCCAGGCACTGCTTAAAATGGGAGAGTCTCCCCTTTTAAGCGGTACCTGGCTTTAACCCCTTAGGCACCGGGCCGCACTTCGGCGCCGAAGTGCGGCCTAGCTCCGGTGGGGGCCGCCATCTTGCCCCCCCAGGTCCCCCTCACTGCCTGACGTCCTCACGCATAGCATGATAACGTCAGATGGCCGGGGAACCCCTAGCTGCCCGGAATCCCCTGGTGGAGATAGGGGGTTCATATCTCCAGAACCGTGGCAGCTAGGGGGTCATGGAGGGTGTCAATCGAAAGACCTGAGCATGGCCTTTCGAATGATACCCAACATGACCAGGTATAAAATAAAAAAATAAAAAAATAATAACATGTATTTTTTTGTGTGTTATTTTTATTAATGCAGCAATATTGTTCACATTTCAATTATAATGTGAACAATGATGCTGCACTAATGATTTTTTTCTATGGTGTGCGTTTGCTAAAAATCACATAATTCCCCCCAAAAAATTTAATAAGTCCCCATTTCTAATTTTTGTATAAGCGCACCCCATAGAAAATATAACCGCAAATGTTCATGTGATAAAAGGTGAAAAAAAACACTTTACACGCTGCAGATGATTAAAAATTAAAGTTTTATTGCATTTTTTGTTATAATATACAGGCAGAACATGACGTATACATATAAAAATTATATATTATGAATCTGCCGAGTCTGCCGGAAAGAACGATATATAATATGTCTGGGTCGTATAATAAAATGTGGCTTCAAATCGCGTTTAAACATGATAAGCGAAAGCGGTAAAAATTAGCTCAGCACACAGCGGTGAAATGCCTCAGCAGTGAAAGGGTTAAATGAACAGTGAGTTTTCCATAAAATAAGGGTTAAAAATAAAAACGAAAAAATTCCTTCAAATATCGTGCCTAGGAGGTCCCCATAACCTGCCCGTGAAGTGGCGGATTTGTAGGCTGTATGGAAACATCGCCATCACAGACCCACACACGACACCTAGCACTCCCAGTCTGCATACAATGTATCATATTCATGAGACCGGACTAATTAGAAGCACATGTTATTTCCAAACACTAATTAAACACCTGTTGTTTACGTCGTTTGAGAGCACAGGTCATTTAGAGGTGAGAATCTTTGCACCTAGACTTTAGTTTTTAATTCAATATCTAATAAACCGTTGCTTATAATATTCTGCAGTAAAGAGTCTCTTTATTTTAGGATTTTTTAGTATTTTTTAAGCATTTTTTACACTTTTTAAAAAAAAAAATTTCATCCTCGAGCCGAACACGCCAAAAAGTTCGAAGTTCGCGAACTTTCGTACTGCCGATGTTCGAATCGAACTCCGAACTGATCGAACTGAACAGCTCATCCCTAGTGACAAGGAAGTGGACATTACTAGATCAGGGATGTCAAACTCTGGCCCTCCATATGGTTATGGCTTTCAATTCCCATTCTGTGAATGTAATAAATTGCCAGGGAAGCATAGGAGTTGTAGTTCAGACACATCTGGGGGCTGGAATTCGACAGTCCTGCTACTAGATGATATCTGTTATCTTGCACAATTTGGAATGGAGTTTTTACTATTAGCATGCAGTAAGAATTATCTTTTGTGTCAAAAACAGTAACTGCCATAAAAACAGAAACATAAAAATATCATGTCAGATCATGTTTATGTACATCTGTAGTTAACATAACGAGATTATTAGCAATGCACCTTCTAAAAATGACAAAAGAATATATAAATAATAACTGTGGGTGTAATACCGGGATACGAGACATACAGTAACATCTTAACTTTCAGTATAATCGCCCAAGAAATCTTTCTCCATTCTGTCCTCTCTCTGGCTGTTTAATGCAGCAATAAAGACGATTGAACTTTTTTGTACAGTGAGGCTTAGGGCTGCTCCTGCCAGGTCCTTTGCAGTAATACAGGGTGACAGGATTAAAGTCTTAATTAGCAAGAATTTTGTTTCTCTCCTGGGTAAACAAAACTCTGCATCAAAAGGATATTTGAGGTCTTAGGACTTAAATTTTGTTAAGTTTCATTGCAAAAAGGGGTTATGCACATTTTGGGTCTGCAGGAGTTAGTATCCCAATTCTCATGCTTTTCCATAACACAAACCATTAAATTCATCCAAACAAACCATTCAATTTAACTCCCAGAATACACACAGGGTTATTCAAAGAGATCCGAATGGCTGCTGAAAGGTAACTGAACGCTGAAAATCAGCGTTCGTTCGGTTACCTTTCCTGGCCATTCGGCTATTCAGAGAGCATGCAATTCGCCAAATGTTGGCGAATTGCCTGCACATACGGTGCCTGTTCGGTGCCTGTTCGAGGGCAGTGAAATCCCCATAGAGAAGCAATGCTTCGGCCATTCAGAGAACAAAAACCAGCAGTGAAAGGTTCCCGAATTGACCTGTCATTCGGTGGTTTAATTCAGCAGGTTTAGTCAGGCGAATCCCATAGGCTTCAATGTTAAAAATATTCCCGTTTTAATTCAATATCTAATAAACCGTTGATTATAATATTCTGAAGTAAAAAGTCTCTTTATTTATAGATTTTGTAGGACTTTTTAAGCAAACATTTTTTTCCCGTTTTTTTTAAATCGTTTTTTCTTTGTTCTGTAACAGCCCTTTTTATTATCATTCATTGGATCTTATACGTAAATTTCAGACATTTTCGCTCAGTAGTTTGTTTGCAAACAGCGTTTCACTTTTCAAACATTCAAGCGTACTGTTTTTTTTTCTTCACCTCCTTCGTCTGCGGTGTTGGCTTGTTCCGGCGGCTGCACTGCGCGTGATCGGCTCCTGCTCGGGTTTTTTTCCAGTGTTTTCGGCAGGTTAATCCAGATGTTTTTGCAGGTTTCGGTGTGCGTTCTCCCTCGTTTTGCGGTGAGTTTTCTGCGGGTTTGCAGCGACTTTTCCCTGCATTACGGCATCCTTGGGGTCCTTGCTGAATGCACCGCAGGGTCGCCAAATCGTACCGAATTCAAGAGAACGAAAAGTCACCGAACATGCGGTGACTTTTTGATTCTCTTTGAATAACCCTGACAGTCTCACACTGGTGAAGGCACATACCTCATCCATAATCAAATGAAATTACCTTAGCAATCACTGTTAGTAAAGGGGATAAATCTAATTTGGAGTAGAATGAGTTAGGACCTGCAGGACACATTGGGCCTTATTCCGTAGTTGGTGTAACCTAAACAGAGCTGTTGTAAACTTACCAGAGCCATTATAGTTTATGGAGTTGTTAAATTCACAATAGCTCTGGTTAAGTTAGCACCAACTTTGTAATATTGCCCATTGTGTACACACCTGTAGAGGTGATCCTATAGAAACAAAATACCCAATTGTATAAACACCTGTATTACCTAAAATGTTGTCCAGAGGAAGATGAAATGTTCTTCTTTATGTGTTTTAGCAACAATCAAATGTGACCAATCAGTGGCGTAACTAGAAACCTGAGGGCCCCGGTGCAAGAATCCATGAAGGGCCCCCCCAAGCCCCCCAAAAAAAGATCTATATTTTTACCTTTTTTTTTCCCTGCAATATAAAAAAGATAGTATTGCCCCCAGCTGACATGGATATATACTGTATATTGCCCCCAGCTGACATGGATATATACTGTATATTGCCCCAGCTCACATGGATATATATATTGCCCCAGCTCACATGGACATATATATTGCCCCCAGCTCACATGGACATATATTGCCCCCAGGCCACACATGGATATATATTGCCCCCAGGCCACACATGGATATATTGCCCCAGCTCACACATGGATATTTTTGCCCCCAGCTCATGGATATACTGCCCCAACACATGGATATACTGCCCCAGCACATGAATATACTGCCCCAGCACATGGATATATTGCCCCAGCTCATGGATATACAGCCCCAGCACATGGATATACTGCCCCAGCACATGGATATTCTGCCCCAGCACATGGATATTCTGCCCCAGCACATGGATATACTGCCCCAGCTCATGGATATATTCTGCCCCAGCTCATGGATTTATTCTGCCCCCAGCTCATGGATATATTCTGCCCCCAGCTCATGGATATATTCTGCCCCCAGCTCATGGATATATTCTGCCCCAGCTCATGGATATATTCTGCCCCCAGCTCATGGATATATTCTGCCCCAGCTCATGGATATATTCTGCCCCCAGCTCATGGATATATTCTGCCCCAGCTCATGGATATATTCTGCCCCAGCTCATGGATATATTCTGCCCCCAGCTCATGGATATATTCTGCCCCAGTTCATGGATATATTCTGCCCCAGCTCTTATGGGTATATAGGGCCCCCCGCTCACCTCAGGCTCCTCTGCTGCCGCCGTTGTTCCTCTATGTGGTGAGTGGCCGCTGAAAGCATGCAGCCTGGCCGCTCACCGGAAACCACCTGACCAGCGCAGCCGAGTTCTCGCGAGATCTTGTGCGCTGGTCAGCTAGTTCCCATCCCACGCGAGCGGCCAAGCTGCAAGCCAGCGGGCCGCTCGCAGGGAGGGGAACAGCCAGCGGCGCTGCTCCCAGATTCCGGCGCTTTTTGCCGGAATCTGGCGGCGGCGCTGGGCCCCCCTCCAGTGGCGGAATGCCAGGGCCCGGTCGCAACTGCGACCGCTGCGACCCTGGTACTTTCGCCACTGTGACCAATTAATGACCACTCTAGTAGAATAGATTGTAAGAAATCACCATTATTAGTCACTTCCAGACTGGGTTTCGAGAGATTTACGCCCTGAGGAAAATGTTTTAAGTTTTTACTGAAGTTTAATGGGAGACTTGGGTTCAGACAAAACATTTTCTGTGAGCACTCCAAATATGTTTACCACCATTTTGAATAAAGTCTACAATTTATAGAGTATACAAATAATATTGACACAATTGTCCTTCTGTTACACAACGTTTTTTTGTCCAGACATTTTGTCCTTTTAGACAAAAAAAAAAAAATCAAACAAGGTTTCTATCAGGTCCCACGGCGACGCCATAACAAGAAGGCCAAGTCCTAAATACAGCCCTGGTAACATCTCTATGCATATGTTATTATGCCTTGTTCCAATCAGGCTTCCTGTACAGGTGTATGTAATGAGCGCTGGCTGGGTTCCCTAAAAGAACCGCTCCCACCATGGGCGTCCTCATAAATTTTTACAGGGGGGGCAAAATTTTAATGGCATCCACATTCTGCCCTTTTGACAATGTCATGAAGGGGACAGTCATAAAATAAAGCATAGTAATACACAGCAGGTGCAAGTGCTAAGTTAGCAACTTGGCACTGAACGCTATGATGTGGCTCAGCGCTCAGCCAGCCTGCAGTGCTCAGCCTCAGCCCTGCCTGGATGCTGCCTGGAGGGGAGAGTGGACCGCAGGGGCTGGAGCCTGGAGGACTGACACCCAGTCCCAGTCAGAGGCCGCAGGGCAGGGGCAGGGGCTGGAACTTGGAAGCCTGCCTGGAAGATGCTGCCTCGGCTCGGAGCCTCCTCACCTGCCTGGCCGCCTGCAGGCTCTCAGAGTCAGCCCAGGCAGGCAGGCAGCGGGCTGGATGGTGTGTCACTGCATGCGGTGAGTGAGGGAGTACGGGGGACGAGCGCTCACTCAGCGAGGGGAAGAAGAGCAAGACAGCGGCGGGATTTCCAGCACGCGCCGCTGTCTCCCTGACCGCGGGTCCGCGGCGCGCCCACACACATGAGGTCTCAGGCGTGCAGAGGGAGCGTTACGCTTGCGCGCATGCGTCGCAGCCGCCGACGCTGCCTGCTTTAAAAATAAATAGTGCAGCAGGCTGAGGCAGGCCGCGTGCGGCGTGCAGCTCCGCGAAAATTTAAGAAATTTAAGGATTTGCTCCGCGGCTTCAGGGGGGGCACGTGCCCCCCTTGCCCCAACCTGTGGACGCCCATGGCTCCCACATCCAGCCAGCGCTCTGTGATTAATGAATGACTCCTTGCAAAGGAAGGAAGTTCCTGAATTTGTCCAAGAGCCTAGTGACCAGCTTGCTATACATCTGATTCCTGTGTACCGGACCCCTGGCTATTCCCCTGGACTCTCTCTGAATCATCCTTGCCGGTCCTGTGTTGAGACCCCCTTCTGTTTTTCCCGCTCAAGACCTTCATCTCCAGGGACTGTTATCATCCGGATTTCCTTTTCCAAGTGATCAGTATTTCAAGTGACTGTGTTTTTCCCATCACTTGCATTCTTTTCAATGACTATTATTATTTATACAGATTCCTGCCTTTTTTGTTTTGCATCCAGTTATTTACTATACTTTTCTGCAATTTCCACACCAGCCCTTTTGTTGTTGCATTTATTTACTGCATCCTGGGTTCATATCCATATCACTGGTGACACCGGAACCCGGTACCTGACAGTTTCCAGAAGAATTATCTGACACTCTGTTAAAGATTGTGGCACCCCCATCTTTGCTCCAGGAGGAGCTGCTGTTAGTTTAATGTAAGGACAGAACGAATGTTTGCTTGACCACCACCATCGATGAGAAGAGCACAGTCTGCCATTGGTGGTTAAACAGTGGTCTTCAAAAAAACCTCTGTTTAACCAACAAATAAAAAAGTTATTGAGAAGGCCTAGAATGGACAACAGCCCTAGTGGCCTGTCCTACATGGAAACTCATTTAGGTCTCATAAGGTTGTGCCATTACAGAGGAAACGTTACCATATGCAAATTGACCTGCTACCACCAAAAAGGCAGACCGGGCCAAAATGCCCAAAAAATTTCCTCTGCATAAAATATAAAGCAACTGGGGGGGGGGTAGCTGATACCTCTCTGGGAACCATGAGCAAGAGATTTCAAACTGGATTACCCAGACCCTGACTAAAATTGTCATTGAGGGTTGTTGTGTGTCTCGTGCAGAGGAATTCCAAACTATAAGGGGTTATTGATTTTGGAGCTCTTTCGTTCAGAGAATTTCAGCGAGCTCAATTCTCCGACCCTGCAGTGAATTCAGCATTCACTGCAGGGTTCCCGAAGTGTGCTGAATGGATCTGCCAAATGCCACGATAAACCAGCCGAATAAACACCGAACGCATCGGATAAACCGCCGAACAAAGCCACAAACCATTGAACGCATCCTCAAACCGCTGAACCCCTCCGACCAGCCGCCAAAAACTCAGACATGCCGCCAAACAGTTAAGAAAACAATGAATGAAAATGCATGGAAATAATATATAATGTCCTGTGACAAACGATAAAAGAGTCTGTTACAGAATGAAAAAAAACGCCATTTAAAAAAATAGGAGCCAAAACGTTTGCCAAACAAATCCAGAAAAAATGGCTAAAAAATAAATAAAAAGACTTTTTGCTGCAAATGAAAAGAATGAACGGTTGAATAAAAAAATTTATAGAAGCAGGAATTTATTTTTACATTGAAACCTATGGGATTCACCTGTTTAAACCTGTCGAACGAAAACACCGAAAATTAGGGCATTTCGCCAACTTTTCACTGCTGTTCTCTGAATAGATTACTTCTCCAAGGCGGAATTTCACTGCCACCAAATTGCACTGTATTTTGCTGGCAATTTGCCAATATTTAGCGAATTGACAGCTTTCTGAATAGCCGAATTGCCATGAACTTGCATCATACGGTGAAATTCACCATTTGGTGCAATTCAGTTGCAAATTTGACTGTCTTTGAATAACTCCTATAGAGCAGCACTCCTGCTGTGCAAGGCCCTGCAGGAGCCATCGCGATCTATGGAATGACCACTTCCAAGATATCCATAGTTTAAAAGAAGAACTGGACTGGGCACTTAATTTATTTATTTATTTTTTAGACAGAGTTATAGGACAACACAGCTTTTTTTGCCGAAACGTTGCTGTAGTTGTATTGTCCAATAACTCTGTCTAAAAGAAGAGGTTGCATACCTGGTCCAGTTCTTCTTTCACTCTTGTGCAGAGGAAAATCTCCTTGGCATTTTGGCTCTGGCTGCTCTTTCGGTTTGCAGTAGGCTGATATGTATAAGGTTAAATTTATGAATTGTACAGATGTGTGTGATCATTTTATGAGTCCTGAGTGGGAATCCTTCGATAGACAGGCCTCTTAGGCTGATGTCTGTCATCAGTGTTCTCATAGGGGAGTTAGGATGAAGCGGTCCTGATCAGTGGGGACCCAAAATAAAGTAATAAGTCCTAAGCGTGGGGGGGGGGGTACTGCAGGTAACGGCGAGAAGATGATTAAATAGAAACACAGCAGAACAAGATATAAATAAAGTCCTGGTAAAAGACAAGGCTGAAGGTAGGTAGGAACTAAGCATGGCAATGCTGGTCCAGGCTGGGAACTGAACAGTCAATGCTGCTTGTGGAAGTGACTGATGAGCTTAGTAGTGCTGGGTGATAAGGCAGCAGACTCACAGTTTAGCAGGATTAGATGGTCTGTGGATCACAGGATGACAGATTGGCAGGATCAGGTTGTCTGAGGCTCACTGGAGCACAGCTAGACAAGGCTGAGGGGGATGAGGGAAACAGGTACAATGGGAGGCTGAAGGTAAACAGGAGTAGGGCAAGGCTGAAGGTGAACAGGAACAGGCTGGTTCAAGCTGGGAACCGAGTTGTCAACACTGCTTACTCGTGGCTGTGGCTGAAGAGCTTACTAGTGCTGGGTGGTAAGGCAGCAGACTCACATCTTAGCAGGACAAGATGGATTGAGGATCACTAGTGCACAGCTTCACAGCATCAGGTGGTTCGAGAATCCTTGGATCACTGCTGGACAAGGTCACAGGAGCAAGGCAAGGCTGTGTGATAAGGGCAGGTGGCGGGTGATGAGGGTAAGCAGGAGCAAGGCAAGGCTGAGGGTGCACAGGAACAAGGCACGGATCCCGGGAATGCAGTACAGGAGTGTAGGACAAACACCTCATCTGTGAATAGATGCTAGAGCCCAGACTGATGGGTGTAACTCCCTTAAATAGCTAGGATGGTTCCACAGGTGGCAGGTGAGTATAAGCCGGCTTCACAGAAACCCACGATTGGATGGATGTCTTGGGCCAGAGTTGGGAAGAACCGTCCCGAATCAGGGCCAATAGATGATAATCCAGCCCACCAGTAAGCTCCATGGCCGGAATCACGACACACTGAAACACAAAAGCCTTCTTTCATTTCATATGTTTTTGTCTCAGGAGGACTAGAAAATTAAACTTGCATGAAAATGAATGAAGATGTTGTCCACTAGGTTCTATGCCAAAAGCGGTAGAAGAGCTACAGATGAGACAGCCCTCACCCCAGTAATGCAAGTTTGTCTCCCTTGTTGAGTAGGACACACCAATATTGGGGTACTCGAATGATGTTGGATGTACACATTTTGATATAGATATACAGTATATATATATAGGCTTTTTTTCTTTGAACTTATAGTATTAATAACCACCTATTATGGAAAACACTCAAGGCGGTATCTCACCAGCATGACTTTTAGTCCCTATACGTTCTGGGTTGTGCTACCCAAATCCATTTCTTTCTGTATAGGCTTATTATATTTATGCCCCAGATTGGCATTTAGTTTAAACCTATGAAAAATTTAAAAAAAGAGTGTAGGGATGAATAGAGAACAGTGTTCAGTAAAGAAAGGAGGTAACCCTTAACAAGGATAAACAAAAGAACAACAAAGGGGGCACTAAACACTGGTATTTTTTTTTTTGTTTTGAGAAAGGATTTTACCAGGAAGGAAACATTAAGATTTCTCTTATTTTCAAGTATGTCCTGGGTGGCGAGTGTGTCCCGTTACGTGTCTTGCCCAAGGACACTTACTGGAGAGGTTGCTCGCTGGGATTGAACCCATGACTCCACAGGCTCTCTCCATGCAGAGCAGTGACATTACCTCCACTCCACCCAGCCAGTATTCAATTATTTGCTAAATTTTATTCATTGCCCATCGGATCCCTTAGACACAACTCAAAAAATGAATAAAAGCACATAAAGTGAAATGAAAAAAGGTTGTTGCTGAGGTGCTAAACCACAATAATTGCACAAGATACTGGAATATACATTCATGAATGGATGTTGCAACTCCAGTGGGATAAATAACCCAAAAATGGATATGTGGGCCAATTCAGAAATTAACATCCATTGTTAATAATTGGATAAAAAACTGAATTGCCAGAAGCCTAAAATCTTAGGTAAATTATCCCAAAGGCTTATGATTAAGGCAATTAATAAAATTTAGCAAATAATTGAATACCAGTGTTTTGTTTAAACCTAACATGATCAGCTTACACAGTCAGGGATCACAATTCATGGGACAGACATCAGGAAATGAAATAAAGTATGACGCATGAATGTCAGGGGAGAGGGAGGGAAAAATAAGTAGGCAAATTATTACTGGGGTGCCAGGAAATACTGGATTCAATGTATATTTTATCCAGCATACGATGTGGGTGCAGTATAACTCACACTCACATGATGTCTATAGTCTACAACTGTATTTGGACATCTCCGAAATGTATCGGGGAGAGGAACTCTTCATCGTATTGTATGTGCATAACAAAAGATTCTCTCAGGGCTACAAATAAATAGCGTGTTTAAGGATTTTCATCATGGCGTAATGGATATAGGAATGTAGTAGATATTGAGTGGCTCACACCCCAGGGATTCCAGGGCGTAATAAATCAATGTTACAGCTCTGCAGGATAAACAGATGCTGGTAGCTGTCTCCAGGTCTAATAAACAGAGAGCAAACAACAAACTTGAGCAGTAACCCTGGATCAGCAGAATACAGTAAAATGGACTCATTTTCTAAAATTGAATGCGAGCTTGTATTTCTTCAGCAATCACATTACCATTCCAGCTGCTAAATTCAGCATGAGGATTATTCATTAAGAAAATAACTTCAAATAGTTAGTATAGAAGATACACTGTTTTGTAAATACATGTCATATGGTTTTTTTCGGTTTGTTTATCTTAAATCGATTCTTATGTGATTTAATGAAGATAGAATAACATTTCAGGAAGTGCAATCCCTTTTAGAATAGCAATTGTATGTCTTGTATTTTGACTTCCAGCAAGTTGTGGTAATTATCTCCACACTACCCCTGCTCTCATTTGTTTCACTTGCCTTAGTCCCTTAGATTATAAACTCACGGGATGTCTGGCTGAGCACTTGTATAAAGTGCTGCACAGGGCCAGCCCAAGACATGGTGCTGCCTGGAGCGAAGGCTGAAATGCTGCCGCCCCCTAAAATGACACCCACACACCCTGAATATATGGAGGAGCCCCTAAAAAGACACCCACACACCCTGAATATATGGAGGAGCCCCTAAAAAGACACTCTCACCCTGAATATATGGAGGAGCCCCTAAAAAGACACTCTCACCCTGAATATATGGAGGAGCCCCTAAAAAGACACTCTCACCCTGAATATATGGAGGAGCCCCTAAAAAGACACCCAAACCCTGAATATATGGAGGAGCCCCTAAAAAGACACACACACCCTGAATATATGGATATATTTGCCCCCAGCTCACCTGGATATATATATTTGCCCCCAGCTCACATGAGTATATTTGCCCCCAACTCACACATGGATATATTGCCCCAGCTCACATGGGTATATTTGCCCCCAGCTCACATGGGTATATATTGCCCCAGCTCACATGGGTATATTTGCCCCAGCTCACATGGGTATATTTGCCCCAGTTCAGATGGATATATATATTTATCCCCAGCTCACATGGATATATTTGCCCCAGCTCACATGGGTATATATTGCCCCAGCTCACATGGGTATATATTGCCCCCAGCTTACATGGATATATTGCCCCCAGGTCGCATGGATATATTTGCCCCCAGCTCACATGGATATATTGCCCCTCAGCTCATTTGGGTACATATTGCCCCCAGCTCATATGGATATATTGCCCCCAGCTCATATGGGTATATTTTGCCCCAGCTCATATGGATATATTACCCCAGCTCATATGGGTATATATTGCCCCAGCTCACATGGATATATTGCCCCCCAGCTCACATGGGTATATATTGCCCCCACCTCATATGGATATATCTGCCCCAGCTCATATGGGTATATATTGCCCCAGCTCATATGGATATATTTGCCACCAGCTCATATGGGTATATATTGCCCCAGCTAATATGGATATATTGCCCCCAGCTCATATGGATATATTGACCCCAGCTCACATGAGTATATTTGCCCCCAGCTCACACATGGATATATTGCCCCAGCTCACATGGGTATATTTGCCCCAGCTCACATGGGTATATATTGCCCCAGCTCACATGAGTATATTTTCCCCAGCTCACATGGGTATATTTGCCCCAGTTCACATGGATATATATATTTACCCCCAGCTCACATGGATATATTTGCCCCAGCTCACATGGGTATATATTGCCCCAGCTCACATGGGTATATTTGCCCCCAGCTTACATGGATATATTGCCCCCCAGGTCACATGGATATATTGCCCCTCAGCTCATTTGGGTACATATTGCCCCCAGCTCATATGGATATATTGCCAGCCAGCTCATATGGGTATATATTGCCCCAGCTCATATGGATATATTACCCCAGCTCATATGGGTATATATTGCCCCAGCTCACATGGATATATTGCCCCCAGCTCACATGGGTATATATTGCCCCCACCTCATATGGATATATCTGCCCCAGCTCATATGGGTATATATTGCCCCAGCTCCTATGGATATATTTGCCACCAGTTCATATGGGTATATATTGCCCCAGCTCATATGGATATATTGCCCCAGCTCATATGGGTATATATTGCCCCAGCTCATATGGGTATATATTGCCCCAGCTCATATGGATATATATTGCCCCAGATCACATGGGTATATATTGCCCCAGCTCATATGGATATATTTGCCCCAGCTCATATGGGTATATATTGCCCCCAGCTCATATGGGTATATATTGCCCCCAGCTCACATGGGTATATATTTGCCCCAGCTCATATGGATATATTTGCCCCAGCTCATATGGGTATATTTGGCCCCAGCTCTCCTCTCACCTCCTCTGCTGGCCCCAGGCTCCGCTGGCGTTCTTCTCCATACGAGGAGGTGAGCGGCGCTGACATGCAGCTTGGCCGCTTGCTGGGAACCACCTGACCAGCTGCGCAGCTGCGATTTTGCGAGATCACGTGCTGGTCAAGTGGTTCCTATCCAAGGCGAGCAGCCAAGCTGCATGCCAGTGGCCCCTCGCCTCTAGGGAGAGGAACGCCGGCACCAGTGGCAGCGATTTTAAAGCGGCAAATCTGCTTGGCGGTGCTGCCCTTGTGCGCCGGCGGCAAAGATGCTGCCGCAGCGCAACAAAGAAATAGTGCAGCGGCCGCGGATTTGCCGCTTTAAAATTCTGCCGCCTGGAGCAAGTGCACCGCACTGCTCCATCATCGGGCCGGCCCTGGTGCTGCATTAGCAGGACAATTATCCTACTGGCAGGGCTGTCTGTTCCTTATGTTTTATTATTTATTATGTCACCTGTCTGTAGGTAGATCAGAAATATCTGGGGGCACCTTGACCTAGACTTTTCTTATTTTATATGCCGAAATAGGTTCTCTTCCATTAACGTGGTATCTCTACATTGGACTTTTCAAAGGATTCTGCTCCTGTACCTTCCTTTCCCTCAGTGGCGTAGCTTGGGGGGGCAGTGGCCCCGGGCGCAGTTTTGTTAGGGGCGCATAATTTCAAAAGAAATTTGCGCCCCTAAAACTTGATGCCCGGACTGACCCGCCGGGCCCTCGGGCGCCGCCCAAGGGCCCGCGGGTTGAGGGGACCCAGATGCCGGGCAGCAGGAGTGCCTGCCCGGTCCTGAACAGTGAGTCCATCAGTGTTGAAAGGGAGGCGGCTGCGTGCAGGCGCAGCCGGTCACGTGGTCCAGCTAATCAGGTGGTACGGAGTCTCTGTACCACCTGACTGGCCGGACCGCGTGACCTGCGCACGCACGCAGCCGCCTCCCCTTCAACACAGATGGACTCACACGCTGTTCAGGACCGGGCAGGCACTCCCGCTGCCCGGCATCTGGGCCCCCTCAACCCCTGCTGGATCCGGAGCTGGGGCAAGTATCCATGTGAGAGCTGGCTGCCGCTGGGGCAATATCCATGTGTGAGCTGGGGCAAATCCATGAGCTGGGGGCAAATCCATGAGCTGGGGCAAATCCATGTGAGAACTGGGGCAAATCCATGAGCTGGGGGAAAATCCATGTGAGAACTGGGGCAAATCCATGTGAGAACTGGGGCAAATCCATGAGCTGGGGGCAAATCCATGTGAGAACTGGGGCAAATCCATGTGAGAACTGGGGCAAATCCATGAGCTGGGGGCAAATCCATGAGCTGGGGCAAATCCATGTGAGAACTGGGGCAAATACATGTGAGAACTGGGGCAAATCCATGAGCTGGGGCAAATCCATGAGCTGGGGCAAATCCATGTGAGAACTGGGGCAAATCCATGAACTGGGGGCAAATCCATGAGCTGGGGCAAATCCATGAGCTGGGGCAAATCCATGTGAGAACTGGGGCAAATCCATGAGCTGGGGCAAATCCATGAGCTGGGGCAAATCCATGTGAGAACTGGGGCAAATCCATGAGCTGGGGGCAAATCCATGAGCTGGGGCATATCCATGAGCTGGGGCAAATCCATGAGCTGGGGCAAATCCATGTGTGAGCTGGGGCAAATCCATGAGCTGGGGCAAATCCATGAGCTGGGTCAAATCCATGTGTGAGCTGGGGCATATCCATGAGCTGGGGCAAATCCATGTGTGAGCTGGGGCAAATCCATGAGCTGGGGCAAATCCATGTGTGAGCTGGGGCAATATCCATGGGAGAGCTGGGGCAAATCCATGTGTGAGCTAGGGCATATCCATATGTGAGCTGGGGCAAATCCATGTGTGAGCTGGGGCAATATCCATGTGTGAGCTGGGGCATATCCATGTGTGAGCTGGGGCATATCCATGTGTGAGCTGGGGCATATCCATGTGTGAGCGGGGGCAAATCCATGAGCTGGGGCAAATCCATGTGTGAGCTGGGGCAAATCCATGTGTGAGCTGGGGCAAATCCATGTGTGAGCTGGGGCAATATCCATATGTGAGCTGGGGCAAATCCATGTGTGAGCTGGGATATATCCATATGTGAGCTGGGGCAAATCCATGTGTGAGCTGGGGCAATATCCATGTGTGAGCTGGGGCATATCCATGTGTGAGCTGGGGCATATCCAGTGTGAGCTGGGGCAAATCCATGAGCTGGGGCAAATCCATGTGTGAGCTGGGGCATATCCATATGTGAGCTGGGGCAAATCCATGTGTGGCTGGGGCAATATCCATGTGTGAGCTGGGGCATATCCATGTGTGAGCTGGGGCATATCCATGTGTGAGCTGGGGCAATATCCATGTGTGAGCTGGGGCATATCCATGTGTGAGCTGGGGCATATCCATATGTGAGCTGGGGCAAATCCATGTGTGAGCTGGGGCAATATTCATGTGTGAGCTGGGGCAATATCGATAACGTGTCCACAGGTTGGGGGGGGCGCACAATTCTTGGTTGGCCCCGGGCACTGACAACCCACGCTACGCCACTGCTTTCCCTCTCCTCATGGGTAAAGGAACTTGCCCCCCCCCCCACAAAGCAGAATAGGTGGCAAGCTGACATTTGCAGATTGCATAGCTAAAAAACAAGCATTCATGACATGGTAAAGAACTGTGCTCTTAATACATGTAAGGCTAGGATCAGATGAGCGCATTTTGTACGGACTGTGCGTCCGTGCAGTATGGACGTACTTACTGACTGACAACAAGGTAGTGGCCACACAGTCCGTTTTTTTCACTGACGTATTTTTTGACTGATGTAGCAGGAAAAATAAATTACAATGAAAAAACATTCTGTCCGTCAAAAATGCTGGACGTATAAATGCAGTCCGTCTGACCACGCTCCATCACTCACACACAAAGCTATGCGGACGTTGTGGACGTGGCGCACTCCGCACGTCCGTTCTAGCAGTATTACGTTCTTGCCTAACCTGCGTCCGTTTGCAGCGTCCGTCAGCCTCCGCACTTCTGTGCGAACGTACTTCGTGTGTGGGGCTCCATTTAACACAATTGTATGCTATCACGGACGTACTTATGTGCGGGCAACATGGACGTTAACACTGCGTTCATCTGACCCCAGCCTTAGGCTAGGGTCAGACGAACGTATTTTTAGCGTTGTCCGTGAAAAAATGCGTTCGAACAAATGGACGTATTTTTTCACGGAATACGTGATAGCGGTCATACGATGGGCATTTTCGTTCGTGATTTCGTACGGATCATCAATAAAACCCTTTTTGCGTCTGGACGTTATGTTGGCCGGACATTAGCAGCGTATGACGTCTCCTAATCACGCACACATGCCGCTAGCGGACACAGCACACTCTGTACGTCAGTACTAGCGGTATCACGTTCTAGAAAAAATGCTTTTGTTTGCCGCTTGCGTTGCGTGGCCGCACCTTCGTGCGGCCATACTTCGTATATTACCCATCATTGGCCGTCATTTGCTGCCACTACGGCCGTGATAAAGTGCGGCTGCACGTGCGTTCGCACTGCGTTCGCACTGCGTTCGTCTGACCCTAGCCTAAGTACTTAGATTTTTTTATGAATATTCACTGGTTTCCATTCCATATATACATGTAAAAGAGATGATCAGAAAGACAAATAATCGTGCAACATTGTATGAAATTGTTATTTTTAAATAAGGTTAATGCACATCCCACTCACATGGTAAAGAGCATATATGTGTACTGGCTCTTTAAGAAGTGCCTCGTGCCTACTACGTGGTGGCACCTACCCCTTGTGTGCGTTCCTCTGAGATACAAAATAGGAGAACAGGAGGGGATCATAGGATATTATGAGATGCTAACAAGGTAAGTATGCAAATATATCAGTTACAATCATTTATAACAACAAATTCCTTAGAGCTGTACAATGGGAGAGAGAAAAATGAATAAACATAAACGTTACACACACTGAACAGTAGGAGGGTAGGACCCTGCTCAAGAGCTTACAATCTAAGAGGAGAGGGGTGACACACTAGGTGAGGGCACCTGGAGTATGCATAGTAGCTGTCATGTACCGCGCTAGTGTTTCCCGGTGCCCGGCAGCATCGTCCTTGCTGCTCGCTGACCGGGTGTCGAGTGAAGAAGGGAACCGCGGCGGTCACGTGAGGCACCGGGGAGTGGTGCCGGGCGCTCTGAAGCGGCACCACCGGGTTTAACACCACAGACAGTGCATTGTCTCATTGCCCTGATGTGGTTTCTATATCCCGCTCAGTGCTGTATATTTCAGTACTTTCTGGCATACTGACCCCTTGGCAAACGGCTGGCATACTCTCTGGCATACTGACCCCTTGGCAAACGGCTGGCATACTCTCTGGCATACTGACACCTTGGCAAAAGGCTGACATACTCTCTGGCATACTGATCCCTGGTCAAGGTTTATATACTCTCTGTGTCCTGTGTATTCTGCTGTTTACCAGCATAGGACTAAAACATTTACCGACCACTGCTAAAGATCGGAGGGAAAGGATAGTTGTGCTGCGTACGAGGATCAAATACCGAGTTCTGGTAGGGAATGCGACAGCAGGGTGCATGTGGGCTGATTGGGAAGCTGGAGCAAGAGATGTACAGTGGGGGAATCATGGAGTGAGCCGATAGGCTTCTTTAAAGTAATGTGTTTTCAGAGACTTCTTGAAGGACAGGAGAGACAGAGAGAAACTAGTGTTGCGGGGGAGGGAGTTCTGTAGAAAGGGGGCAGCTCGGGAGAAGTCCTGAAGGCGGGAGTTGGGGTGGGGGTAGAGGAACTGATAGTATCAGATCATTGGCTGAGCGAAGTGGTCGGGAAGGGATATTCCTGCTAACAAGAGAGGAGATGTAGTCAGGGGTGCGGTTATGGAAAGCTTTGTACGTGAGGACCAGTATTTTGAAATGGATTCTAAAGGAAACAGGGAGCCAGTGTAGAGATTGACAAAGGGGTGAGGTGTGGGAGGTGCGGGAGGTGAGGTGTATGAGTCTGGCGCCGGCATTCATTACAGACTGCAGAGGGAGAATCTGGGATCTCTTAAGGCCAGAGAGAAGGAGGTTACAGTAGTCAAGGCGGGAGATAATAAGAGCTTGTTAAAGTAATGAGCATTTTAGCAGAGTCCTGATTAAGAAAGGGACGGATCCATGCAATGTTTTTTAGGTGGAAATAGCAAGATTTGGTTAGAGACTGAATGTGGGGAGTAAAGGATAGATCGGAGGGAGGGAAGATGAGAAGTTCCATTTTAAAGAGGTTGAACTTTAGGAAATGTGAAGTCATCCAATTGGAAACAGCTGAAAGGCACGCTGTAACACTGTCCATCATGGGAGGAGAGAGATCAGGAGAGAAAAGGTAGATTTGAGTGTCGTCAGTATAGAAATGATAATTGAGTTCATAAGAAGAGATGAGGTTGCCCAGAGAGGCAGTATAGATTGAGAAGAGTAGGGGACCAGAACAGAGCCTTCAGGCACCCCAACTGAGAGAGGCACTGGTAGTGAAGAGGCACCAGCAAAGGAGACACTGAAGGAGCGAAGAGAGAGATAGGAAGAGATCCAGGAGAGAGTGGAATCACTGAGGCCAAGCTGCTGCAGCGTCAGGAGAGGGTGGTCAACAGTATCCACTCAGCTAGGCTGGAGGCGGCAATCGTCTCAGAGATATTCGCCTGTGGCACTTTATGTAGGTGGTGCCTGACCTGGTTGATGGTAATCCCCTGTATCCTCTAAAGACGGTCCTTTAATGTCACAAAAGTACTGCTTCAAAAAAATGGCTTCAAAATAATTTATTCCTGAAATAACAATATGCTTTGTATTGCAGAGGAACACACACAAAGGGACTACAGCAATGGAGGTGCCACCCCATACAAGCACGAGGCATACCTTACAGAGCCAGTACACATATAGGCTGTGTACCATGTGAGTGGGTGTACATAAACTAAGTTAATAATAATAATTTCATACAACGTTGCACTATCATTCGTCTTTCTGTTCATCTCTTTTATATGTATATGTGAAATGGAAACAAGCGGATATTCATAAAAAATTTAAAGGGATTATTCAAAGAGCACAGAAATTTCAGTGCTCTTTCATTCAGCGCACTTCGGAAAGCTGAATTCGCTAACCCTGCGGTGAATTCAACATTCACCGCAGAGTCCCCAAATCGATCGACTGAAAGCTGCCAACAAATCTGGCAAACGCAGCCGCAAACAGCTGAACGTATCCGATAAACTGCGAAAAGTCACCAAACGCATCCAAAAAACACTGGAAAAGCAATGAACCGATAAACCGCCAAATGCAGCCGACATTCTGCCGAACGACTGAGCAGCCACTGGAAAAAGCCCACCATTGGAAAAAAAAAAACTTTTAGAAGGCGTTTTAAACAAAAATAATGTGTGAAAATGCATGGAAGTAATCTATTAAGTCCTATGAATAACAATAAATAGGTGTGTTACAGAATAAAAAAAGCCATTAAGAAGAATTGGAATAAAAAATGTCGCTGAAAATAACCCAGAAACATACCTAAAAGAAATTCTAAAAAATAAATGAATAAATTATTTGGGCATGTTTACAGCCATATACTCCTGAACCTTCATGTTCAATTGGATTTATGTTAATGTTACCTGTTCTTCTTTGTCTTATTTTGATGTGTGTCTTTTATGTGAATGAAAACTTGAATAAAATACATTGCTTTCAAAAAAAATTATTAATGAGACTTTTTGCTGCAAATGAAAAGAATAAATGGTTGAATATAGAATTAATAAAAACGGGGATTTTTTTCCATTGAAACCTATGGGATTCGTCTGTTTAAACTTGTCAAATGAAACCACCAAATATCTGGGCATTTCGCCAACTTTTCACTGCTGTTCAGCGTTCTCTGAATAGATTAACCAACCATTACTTCTCTATAGGGAATTTCACTGCTGCTGAATTGCACCATATTTCGCTGGCAATTCGCCAATATTTGGTGAACTGCCAGCTTTTTGAATAGCCAAATTGCCACGAAATTACACTGTATGTGGAAATTCACCTTTCAGCGCAATTCGGTGGCAAATTCGGCTCTTTTTGAATAACAACGCAAGTATATATATTAAGAACACGATTTGTTACCATATAACACTATTTGAGTACATGTGGACATCACTGTGCGTTCCTAGATCACACTATTGTTTCATTTTATACACTTTATGCTACCGGAATTGGTTGTAAACTATAATTTCATTTTGTCAATCCCAATTGGGGGTGGATTGCATTTCTGTCCGGGCACAGCAGCATCTGTAGAAGTTTTCTTTGTATTCTTTATAACACTTTAATATGGCGCTTCCTTATCACACTAATACCTCAAATTATTCATTCAAGAGATTAGTCCATTAATATCAGGGTTATTCAGAGAGCGGTGAAAGGCAGGAGAATGACTGGAGAATGGAAAATTCCAGGTCAAAATAGCCAAACCAGAAAAATTCTCCCTTTTCATCTCACTTTCCAAATCGGCTATTTTGACCTAGAATTTTTCATTCTCCAGTCATTCTCCTGCTTTTCAACACTCTCTGAATAACCCTGTAGGTTGTGCCAGTAATAAGGAAAAAAATTTATTTCCAGTCATTTTATGCTGCAAACAAGGTGGTGGTTAGTGTACATTTTGTTACACTTGGTGACCCTGCCCTGTTGTGAAGCTATTCATCGACTTAATGACCTGTTTTGAAACTCAGTCTCTCTGAATCTATGACTTTTTCTCACAAATTACAGGAAGCACTAACAATGGCTTGGACGGAAAGTAAACTATATTCTAAGAACAGGTTGTCGGCTTGAAGAATTTGATCGCAGTACAGTTAAGCTTGGCTCAAGGACATTTTCCAAAGTCCACTCATCAACCTTTCTCCTTCTGGTCAAAACTATAGTTCATAGTTGTGTTATGTAATTTTAGCGGTTGGAATCTGTGCATCAGGTGGAAGAGTCTAAGAGCACAACTTGTTAGGCTAATAGGTTGCAATCGTGAACAACTTTAAAGAACCAAATGCAAGACTCTGACATTAGTTTATGTCAAGGATCTCAAACTCATGCTCCCCGGATATTTCTGAGCTTCAATGATTCTCTGGCCATTCATTGCACTAAAACATGATTGGGAATAGTAGGCAATCAACATTTCAAAGACCAGAGATTGACAGTCCTGGTCTAGATAGTGTGTTGCTTCACTAAACCACATACTGTATATTACACTACAACCATTTAAAGGGTGGATAGCAGAAAGCATATTATAATGTGTTTGAGCAGCTTGTATTGTCTTGGTATAGGAAGAATCTGGGGCCTTTTCCAACTGAGCTGTTATCTCAGCGACACTGTGCCTACTGAGCTTTGTTTGCATCTTATTGTGAGTTAATCACTCCTCTGTCGCTAGCAGTGCAAGAATAACTAGATATTCCCTGGTTGTTCTTTATTGTTGACTCAAAACAATATTAACCTCCCTGGCGGTCTATTTATTTAGAAAATTCTTTGCTGAAAACGGTCTATTTATTTATTTATTTTTCCCCCCTAGCGGTATTCCGAGTGTGGCTCGGGGTTAAATTCCTATGCTGGAAGCAGTAACCCCGAGCAACACTCGGGATGCCGCTGGATACATCACCTCTCCCTGCGCTCCCTCGATGTCCCCAGCTGCCTCCTCCAGCGATCGCAATCTTATACTTCCTGGTTCCCTCCTCGCGAGAAGGAATCCAGGAAGTAAAACGCCGCGATCGCAGGAGGAGACTGCAGAGATCAGCGAGGGAGTGCAGGGAGAAGTAATGTATACAGTCCGAGTGTGTCTTGGGGTTACCGCTCTCAGCGGTGAAATTTAACCGAGACACACTTGGGAACACCGCCAGGGAGGTGTAGAATATAATAGAGATATAGATATCAGAATAAATACCAACTTGGAGAGCCGGATGTTAAGTGGTTTTACAGAAAATCGCTTAACACCTTAAAATAACCAAATTAAAAAATTCATTATTCACTTCTGATCTCACGGTGCAGTGGGTGCCACAATCCGCATCTTCTGTCCATATGCAAAAGATCTGGGTACAAATAGTTTCTAGTGCCCTTTAGTAGCACCCATGTAACCCCGCTGACGCAACCTTAATGCAGTTTCGCACTCCTCCCCAAGCAGTCCTGTGGACATCAGGATACAATTCCAGTGGAGCGTCTCTGGTATCAATTAACAACTCACTAACATTACGACTCAAGCCACTAATACAGCAAGTACAGCTTGGGCCATTAATGTCCCTTGGCAGCTCGCTGTTACTGGCTACGTCAGAATAGGGGTGCTGAATATTTCAGTATCGAAACCAATGGCATGGCTGAACATGCTCAGTGTTGAACTAGGTTTAGAAGCCTACATTATGGTCAGGATATTTTCCTTTCATGACCGCAAAAAAAGGAACCTTTAAAGAAAGAGTATCAATATTACCATTCTGCGTTCATTTGTTTCACTAAAAAGAGAGACAAGGAAGCATTACCATAAATTCATAATAAAGACAACTCCAGGTTCCATGTTGAAAGAAATGGATAATTTTTGCCAGGAGTGCCTTTCTAAAGCATCTGCAGCCACTTACACTTTTACTAGTTGTGACGTTTGGTATAAATGCTTTGATGGAGTACAAAACATTGGCATGAAAGAGATTTCTTTGAAACACAGTTATAACAGATTTGCTGTATCTGTTTTACAGCTAAATAATGCTTATTTTCCCTTAAAAGGAATGATGTGCAAGTGTTGGCAGTACCTTAATTTTGGCCTCATTTCCTTTTTACATCCAATGTGTGTAACATGAGAGTACAACAAAAATGCTCTATTCTTAATGACGTTGAAGCCTCTTATATTTTATTTATTTTTTCGAGAAAGTATTTTACCAGGAAGGATACATTGAGATTTCTTTCATTTTCAAGTATGTCCAGGGTGGCGAGTATGTACCGTTAAGTGTCTTGCCCAAGGACACTTACTGGAGAGGTGCTCTTGCCAGGATCGAACCCGTGTCTCCACAGTCTCTCTCCACGGTTATAGAGCACTGATGTTACCTCTACTCCACCCAGCCGGTACATGCTATTATGTCGTTTTTTTCTTCTATAGAAAAGTAGATAGACAGCTTTTTTATTTTCTTGGTGCGAGAGATCTTCCACAGGTTATATCACACTATCTTGAACTCACTAAAAAGTTAAATTCCTATATTTTGGATATCTACAAGGGTTGTGGTGGAGGACAAAAAGCGAGATAAAAAGCCTCCACATTATAATAAGTGTGTTTATTATTGCAGAAGTCACTTGCACATCACAGTAATTTGATGAATTGCATCCCAGAGCTCCTGTGCCACATTCCCCATATGCAGCAAGGAATTCTGGGTAGGCAGGGCCGGCCCGATGATGGTGCAGTGTGGAGCGGTCGCTCCGAGCGGCAAATATCTTGGGGCTGCTAGGAGCGGCAAATTTTTGCCCCGCTGAACTGTTTTTTCATTAGCGCCGGCGGGGGCATCTTACATGGAGGCCGGTGCATGGGAGCAGTGACCAAGGATCCGCCGAAATTTGTCCGCTGCAGCGCTATCTTCTTTTGGAGGCCGGCGCATGGGACGCTGAGCAGTGACTGACGCCGTCCGACCACGCGCCCACACGTACGTCTTAATCTCGTGTTTCCATTCCTGCACGGCTGGACGCATGTGCTTTAGTGACCATTGTCTAGTGTACTGCGTGCGCAAAATAAAAGCCTTGAAATCTCCCCCAAAGGTAATAACCACCAGGTCTTTCAAGAAATTTATTCTTGAATCCTTCCTAAGTGATCTCAAACAGCTCCCCTGGTACAGGCTAAACCTAATCCCAGACCTAGACTGTGCAGTTGAATACTTTCAGTCTGAGCTCCTGCAAGTCTGGAATTCCCATGCCCCACTGCATAAAGTGCGAGTAAAAGGGACCCATCTCCCCTGGGTTACAGCTGATCTTACACTAATGTACCAGCTTAGAGATTCACTATGGTCAAATTTCAAGAGTACTGGTTCCATGAACGATCACTATGAATACCGAAAATGCCGGAATGAATGCACAAAACAAACAAAAATGGCCAAAGCCCATTACTTCAATGAAAATCTAAACAATAACATATCAAACCCTAAAAACTTTTGGAGAACCATAAGTAACATACAAGCACCCCCAGTCCACTCCCAGCCAGCTGCTGTCAAAGTATACAACCAAACCCTGCAACACCCCCTAGATGTAGAAAATGCCTTTAATGATTATTTTGTTGGATGCACCACCACTTTGATTGCCAAGCTAGGAAATGACATGCAATCAGAGAGGCCTCATGCAGGTCAGGCCCCTCCAACTGTGCAAAGTCCTTGTATCAGACAGGAATTCAGTTTTAGACCAGTGCCTGTCAGTGTCGTTACTAAACTTCTCCGTAAGCAAAAAATGAAATACCAGTCTGGATCTGATCAAATACCAGCAATGCTTCTGAAAATCAGTGCGCCAGCAATTGCAAATCCTGTCGCAACCCTAATAAATGAATCACTTGCGACTCGATACATACCCAAACTCTGGAAGACTGCAAGAGTGGTACCTATCCATAAAAGTGGTGACAGTACTTTGGTATCCAACTACCATCCGATATCGTTGCTCCCTGTAGTGTCAAAAATCTTGGAAAAATGTGTCTACACACAATTACGTGATTATTATCAATATTGGAACTACTTAACGCCGGATCAATCAGGCTTTCGTCCAAATCACTCAACTACAACCGCCCTTTTAAAAGTCTGCAATGATATCCAAGCTGGGATGGAACAAGGAAACCTAACTGGAGCCATCTTCCTTGATTTTGCCAAGGCCTTTGACACGGTAGACCATGGCATCTTGTTAGAAAAATTTAAAAATTCTGGCATTGGTGATCGCATGCTAACCTGGTTTCAATCATATGTATACGACCGATCACAATATGTGTCAATTTCTGGCAGCTCCTCCCTCCCACTCCCAGTCACTTGCGGTGTACCCCAAGGCTCAATACTAAGCCCCCTGCTATTCACAATATTCATAAATGATCTACCCAACTGTCAGGATCACCCACGTCAACCCTGCAACCTGCACAATGCACACTCCTGGACTCTGACATTCTACCCTAGAACCTCACCTGCCCTTCATCCTCCCTAATCAGTCCTGCATTTAAGGAAGTCACACCCTCTACCCTGGACTTCCTCATTGAAGTCCCAGACTGAATTGCAGTACAGAGCTTATCCCAGGAACGCCTGATCCAAAGCCTTTCCAGAGGACCCTCTATATCCTGGACATTTTCCCTTGAAGCCGGTAACACCCCTTTGCATCCGGATTCCCCCATCTTGAACCCCTGGCTACCAGACCCCATTGATCTTGGACTTTGACCACCCTGATTGCCGCCTTGCCTAGACCCCCCCCTGCTTTGCCCACGACCATTCTATTGCCTGCCCCTTGCCTGAGACCCTGACTTCCAAGCTCTGTGTTATATGTTTATCTGTATTATTGTTTATTCATTGCTTGCCCCATGTGCTGTTAAGTTCCCTTTGTGTCTATTTCCACTCTCTCTCTCTCTAGTCTCTTATCCTCTTGCTATCCCTTATTTCTTCAGTTCCGCTCGTTCCCTCTTAACCCGTGTATTCCTATACACGTTCCCTCTTAACCCGTGTATTCCTATACACGTTCCCTCTTAACCCGTGTATTCCTATACACGTTCCTCTTAACCCGTGTATTCCTATACACGTTCCCTCTTAACCCGTGTATTCCTATACACGTTCCCTCTTAACCGTGTATTCCTATACACGTTCCCTCTAACCCGTGTATTCCTATACACGTTCCCTCTTAACCCGTGTATTCCTATACACGTTCCCTCTTAACCCGTGTATTCCTATACACGTTCCCTCTTAACCCGTGTATTCCTATACACGTTCCCTCTTAACCCGTGTATTCCTATACACGTTCCCTCTTAACCCGTGTATTCCTATACACGTTCCCTCTTAACCCGTGTATTCCTATACACGTTCCCTCTTAACCCGTGTATTCCTATACACGTTCCCTCTTAACCCGTGTATTCCTATACACGTTCCCTCTTAACCCGTGTATTCCTATACACGTTCCCTCTTAACCCGTGTATTCCTATACACGTTCCCTCTTAACCCGTGTATTCCTATACACGTTCCCTGTAACCGTGTATTCCTATACACGTTCCCTCTAACCCGTGTATTCCTATACACGTTCCCTCTAACCTGTTGTATTCCTATAACACGTTCCCTCTAACCTGTGTATTCCTATACACGTTCCCTCTAACCTGTTCAGCTAGTTCCTACTAGCCTGTAACCTGTATATTTCTCCTTAACCTCCCTTCCCATAACTCTCAGCCATCCCTCTTATTTCTAGCTCCTTTTCTTGCATCTCCTCTGCTCCCCTGCATCTATTCCCCATCGTGCCCAGTCTCCTCCAGTGTCTAGTTCTGATCTGTTGTTTTAGTGCATGTCTTTTATGTTCTGGTGTTTATTATTTAATAAACCCTTTTGTTTTCCTGCATACCTGCCTATTTCACTGCATCCTGGGCTCACAACCCCACCTGCTGCATTAATCCCAGTCTGAACGCATGACATAATGAGGAAGTCAGAACCCAGTGAGCTCGCAGTGATTACTGCTTTGGTGGAAAACCTGAAAGAGGCTATAACGAAACAAATCCAGCAGCACCTGAACTTCTTGCTGGAGTATCTGCAGCAGAATTTAAGGGGCACCTCAACCAAGGTGCGCATTCCTTCTACACAGGAGGGTGCTCGAGGACCCCTGACCCCAGAAGAAATAGCAAGGAGGAGGGCGCTGGAACCTCTTCTACTGTGGGGGTCCCTCACACAAAATATCTGCCTGCCAATTGCGCCCACCGAAGCCAGGCACAAAAATGTATTCCTGTTTTTACCAAGCCCGCACTTGACAAACCTAAGACTTTCCATGTTCAGCCTAGAGAAACACCCTCCTCGCAGCCGGTGCGCCAGAACCCAAGTGCGCTTCCCAGCCGGTGCGCCCAGAACCCAAGTGCGCTTCCCAGCCGGTGCGCTTCCCAGCCGGTGTGCCCAGAACCCAAGTCGCTGTTGACACAGAGCCAAGCCGCTGTTGGTGTCCAAGCAAGCCAAGCCGCTGTTGGTGTCCAAGCAAGCCAAGCTGCTGTTGGTGTCCAAGCAAGCCAAGCCGCTGTTGGTGTCCAAGCAAGCCAAGCCGCTGTTGGTGTCCAAGCAAGCCAAGCCGCTGTTGGTGTCCAAGCAAGCCAAGCCGCTGTTGGTGTCCAAGCAAGCCAAGCCGCTGTTGGTGTCCAAGCAAGCCAAGCCGCTGTTGGTGTCCAAGCAAGCCAAGCCGCTGTTGGTGTCCAAGCAAGCCAAGCCGCTGTTGGTGTCCAAGCAAGCCAAGCCGCTGTTGGTGTCCAAGCAAGCCAAGCCGCTGTTGGTGTCCAAGCAAGCCAATCTGCATCCCTGTCCAGCCGAGTAACCCCTCCGGTGCTTTCCATGGGCGCTGCCCCTCCGGTGCTTTCCATGGGCGCTGCCCAGCCGGTCCTTTCCATGGGCGCTGACCCTCCGGTCCTCTCTGCCCAGCCGGTCCTCGCCAAGGGTGCTGCCCCGCCGGTCCTCGCTGCCCAGCCGGTCCTCGCCAAGGGCGCTGCCCCGCCGGTCCTCGCTGCCCAGCCGGTCCTCGCCAGGGGCGCTGCCCCGCCGGTCCTCGCTGCCCAGCCGGTCCTCGCCAGGGGCGCTGCCCCGCCGGTCCTCGCTGCCCAGCCGGTCCTCGCCAGGGGCGCTGCCCCGCCGGTCCTCGCTGCCCAGCCGTTCCTCGCCAAGGGCGCTGCCCCGCCGGTCCTCGCCAAGGGCGCTGCCCCTCCGGTCCTCGCCAAGGGCGCTGCCCCGCCGGTCCTCGCTGCCCCGCCGGTCCTCGTCAAGGGCGCTGCCCCTCCGGTCCTCGCCAAGGGCGCTGCCAAGCCAAGCTACTGTATCTCCATCACCGCAGACACGTGCCGCACAAGCACCATCCTTGTCTCAGAGCCCAGCTGCTGTTAAGACTATCACTACCCCAGAAGGCACCATCTCTCTGGAACCCATACCGCCTGGGTTCATATATGGCTCAAATGGGACTGTGGTTAGGAGTGCAGACTGGCAGGTGTTCAAGAATGCCAAGAGTGCCTGGAGATCACTCTGCAAAAAGAAAGTTCTGGCCAACCCTGTAACCAGCACCTTTACCCCCAACCCCTTACCTTCTCCCAAAGGAACCCCTGGTCGTCATGACTTTTTATCCGCCCTCCAGTGGTGCAACGCTTATTTGGCCTGTCATCCACCTGTATGACTCTGGATTCCTGAACATTTCCCCTGCCGGTATTTGGCCACATTGTGGTCACCCAGAGGTTGCCCCTTAACGGGGGGGTAGTGTCAGGATCACCCACGTCAACCCTGCAACCTGCACAATGCACACTCCTGGACTCTGACATTCTACCCTAGAACCTCACCTGCCCTTCATCCTCCCTAATCAGTCCTGCATTTAAGGAAGTCACACCCTCTACCCTGGACTTCCTCATTGAAGTCCCAGACTGAATTGCAGTACAGAGCTTATCCCAGGAACGCCTGATCCAAAGCCTTTCCAGAGGACCCTCTATATCCTGGACATTTTCCCTTGAAGCCGGTAACACCCCCTTGCATCCGGATTCCCCCATCTTGAACCCCTGGCTACCAGACCCCATTGATCTTGGACTTTGACCACCCTGATTGCCGCCTTGCCTAGACCCCCCCTGCTTTGCCCACGACCATTCTATTGCCTGCCCCTTGCCTGAGACCCTGACTTCCAAGCTCTGTGTTATATGTTTATCTGTATTATTGTTTATTCATTGCTTGCCCCATGTGCTGTTAAGTTCCCTTTGTGTCTATTTCCACTCTCTCTCTCTCTAGTCTCTTATCCTCTTGCTATCCCTTATTTCTTCAGTTCCGCTCGTTCCCTCTTAACCCGTGTATTCCTATACTCGTTCCCTCTTAACCCGTGTATTCCTATACTCGTTCCCTCTTAACCCGTGTATTCCTATACACGTTCCCTCTTAACCCGTGTATTCCTATACACGTTCCCTCTTAACCCGTGTATTCCTATACACGTTCCCTCTTACCCGTGTATTCCTATACACGTTCCCTCTAACCCGTGTATTCCTATACACGTTCCTCTTAACCCGTGTATTCCTATACACGTTCCCTCTTAACCCGTGTATTCCTATACACGTTCCCTTAACCCGTGTATTCCTATACACGTTCCCTCTTAACCCGTGTATTCCTATACACGTTCCCTCTTAACCCGTGTATTCCTATACACGTTCCCTCTTAACCCGTGTATTCCTATACACGTTCCCTCTAACCCGTGTATTCCTATACACGTTCCCTCTAACCTGTTCAGCTAGTTCCTACTAGCCCTGTAACCTGTATATTTCTCCTTAACCTCCCTTCCCATAACTCTCAGCCATCCCTCTTATTTCTAGCTCCTTTTCTTGCATCTCCTCTGCTCCCCTGCATCTATTCCCCATCGTGCCCAGTCTCCTCCAGTGTCTAGTTCTGATCTGTTGTTTTAGTGCATGTCTTTTATGTTCTGGTGTTTATTATTTAATAAACCCATTTCACTGCATCCTGGGCTCACACCCCCACCTGCTGCATTAATCCCAGTCTGAACGCATGACACCAACGTCTGCAAAGCCTCAACTGTACATATGTACGCAGACGACACTGTAATCTATACCAGCAAACCAAATCTCCCGCAGCTGGAGGCCGTGCTGCAAGAACAATTCACAGAGGTAGAAAAATGGATCAAACACAACAAACTTTTTTTAAATACTGACAAAACTGTAATGATGCTCTTTGGAACAGCACCTAAACTACGCAAATTGCAAAATCCCCATTTATGTGTTGGGACAAAATCAAATGGCACGCTGACCACAGTCACTTCTCTCAAATATCTAGGTATGTGGTTGGACCCTAATCTATCCTTTGGCCCCACATCGAAAAACTCTCATCTAAACTTTACCCCAAACTAGGTACCCTGTACAGAAACAAATCCTGCCTGAGCCCCGCGGTAATAAAGCAGATTGTACAACAAATGCTTATGCCAGCTATTGATTACGGAGATGTAGTGTATGCAGCGGCCCCGCAAATTCACCTTCAGAAACTTACTACATTGTATAACTCCTTCTGCCGCTTTGCATTACAATGTAACTACATGACCCACCATTGTGACATGTTAAAAGAGCTAAACTGGCCATCGCTGGTGTCTAAACGCACCCTTCACCTCTCCAGCCTGGTGTCTAAGAGCATTTCTGGGAAGCTGCCACCCTACCTGAATAGACTGCTTCCCCAAGCAGCTCCCTCCTCCTATAACCTCCGATCCAGGACCAGCACCTTACTTGCAATACCACAATACAAAATGACAGTGGCTCGGTCCTCATTTTCCTACAGAGCACCACAATTATGGAATAACCTCCCAGACACCATCAAATCTTCCCCCAGTCTTAAGTCACTCAAGAGCTCCTTACTAACATACCTCAATACAGAATGCACCTGTAAACATGTAACATAGTGACTATATTTCCTACATATTTATTTTCTGTTAATCTGTATATTTGTGTTGTTATTTTTAATATCTTGCATTGTATTACTTTGTATTTCTGTAACACTTCAATGTTCTTGAACCCAGGACATACTTGAAAACTAGAGAAATCTCAATGTATCCTTCCTGGTAAAATCCTTTATAAATAAATAAATGCATTTGGCGCGTTCGGCCGGCGTCAGTAACTGCCCAGCGTCCCATGCTCTGGCCTCCAAAGAAGATAGTGCTGCAGCGGCAGCGCCAAAATTTCGGTGGATCCTCGGGCTTCAGCAGGCTGCTCGTCTCTCCTCCGGTCGGGCCAGGGTCCGGCCACCAGGTATGTGCCTGCCATAGAGGGGCCGGCCCTGAGCAAGCAGCTGAAGGGATGAGCTCACTCACCTCCGGAACAGGGGGACCCTCTCATCCCGCAGCCACTTGTCTCTATACATCATCCGCCCCATAATCCTCAATTCATTTTAATAGCCCCCTCTGTACCCCCAATTCATACTAATAGTCCCCTCTGTACCCCCAATTCATACTAATAGCCCCCTCTGTACCCTCAATTCATACTAATAGCCCCCTCTGTACCCTCAATTCATACTAATTGTCCCCTCTGTACCCCCAATTCATACTAATAGCCCCCTATGTACCCCCAATTCATATGTATTGGTGTGCGGAGGTGGTTATTAATATGAATTGGGGGGCATAGAGGGCGATATTAGTATGAATTGATGTACAGAGGGGGCTATTAAAATGAATTGGCGTGCAGAGGGGGCTATTAATATTAATACACGCATACACACCGCACATTATTGTGAGTATTATTGCTGTTTTTAGCTCCGTGATACGCTCATACAAATCACGTGGATTTTTTTGGGGGGGCAGCATTTCATCTTGTGCTCCAGGCAGCACATGGTCTTGGGCCGGCCCTGTGGGTAGGATATGCAAATGACCTCTATCACTTTTCTGCATCCTGGGTCTGTTATTACACAGAACCCTAAAATCAATGCTATGCCACACTGTGACTTTCTAGCAGAGATAAGGTTTATGCAACTGGTCAAAGCCACTCCTAGGACAGCGCCGTTTCGGGTTTGTTGGACCCTCATCAGCTAGGAGTGAGGCATGATGACCAGTTGCAGTGGATGCTTGGGACCCGTAGGGCAAATCAGTATCTACAAGAGTTGTGGTGGAGGACAAAAAGTGAGATAAAAAGCCTCTACACTATAATAAGTGTGTTTTATTATTGCAGAAGCCACTTGCACATCACAGCAATTCGAGGAATTGCATCCCAGAGCTCCTGTGTATTTCGGATATAAATTTAATTAACTTTCGGACTTGTCATTATACGGAAATACATTCTTCCTCCAAATCTCTCCCATGCAACTCTATGGTAGTTACGGCAGATGAAGACTTTGCTTTGCTCCTGTCCAGGTCAAGAGTCTTCAATTCTTTATGAATATACAGATCCTTGAATTAGGGGCTCCGAGCCAAAATTCAGCGGAAGTTTCCCACATATTAGTCCATATTGCATGATGATCCCATGCTAGAAAAAAGAATGACAAATTTGAGGTCAACAGAAATGATCCAATATAAATTTTGTTTAAAAGGAAATGAGGAAACTAATATCCAAAATATAGAAATATATCTTAAAATAATATAAAATTGCTTTTCTGTTGCTCTTATTAGAAAAAAAAATGAAATTTGTCTTTTTTCCAGCATGGAATTGTGATGAAATATGGACTGATCTATTAGGAAATATTCAGCTAAATTATTTAATTGAGTGAATTTTGTAACCTCTGCACATTTGTTTATTTCATGGCAACTGGATCTTAAAATAAAACTAGAGAGGTTATTCAGAAAACATCAAATTTCTATGAAATTACAGCACTTTCTAGTTCGGCGATTCCATTTTGCTGACCCTGCAGTGAATTCACTATTCACCTTAGGGTTACCGAAGTGTGGAGAACACTGAATCGTCGAAGACCACTGAAGTGACCGCTGAACTGTCTGCCGAACAGCATTGAATAGCAGGGAAAAAAAGAACGGAACTCTGCTAATCTTAATAGGTGTTTAAACCAATAAAAAAGCATTTAAATGTGTCTAAATAATAAAAACGGTCTTTTAAAAAATAATAGAAAAGGTCTGCTACAGAATAGAAAAAAAACGCCTTTTAAAAAAATTGGGAATCAAATATTTTGCTGAAAATAAATAGAATAGATGGTTGAATAAAAAAAAAACCACAATAATATTTTTTTACATTGAATCCTATGGAAATCGCCTGTTTAAACCTATCAAATTGAATCACTGAAATCAGGGCATTTCACTGACACTTTAGTGCAGTTTGGTATTCTCTGAATAGGTTAACCAGTACCTCTCAGTGGGACATATTTGCTGCCGCCGAAGATCTCTGGTCTGTCAATTCGCCAGTATTTGGCAAATTGAAAGTTTAGTGAATAGACGAACCACGAAATTACACCGTAAGTTGAAATTCACCATTCGGTGTAATTCGGTGGCAAGTTTGCCTGTTACTGAATAACCCCTTAGAGTTGTTGTAAACTTAACAGAGCCTTTAAAGTATTTGGAGTTGGTAAGTTATCAAGATCTCTAGGTACTTCTGCACTTGACTTGGAATCTAGTCTTGTTTTTGTTTTTTCAATCATTAATTTAAGAATGCAGGTTAAAGTTCTCTTAATAGTGTAGTAGTAGTGCATCCCATAGGTTACAACCAAAGCTATAATATTATCATTACATAAAATTATGGAGGGTATGTCACTATATAGTTAATTTTTGGAAAACATAAAGTAAATAGCTGAATTTGAAGTACAGATAGAGCAACCCTTATCCAGAATTTCAAAATTTGGGATAACTCTGACAATTGAGATTTTCAGAGCCATCTGGATTTTATTAATTCCAGACCAGGGGTTCTTTGGACAGATGTTGCCACTTGGGAGTAAGGCTCCCAAGCACAGCAGCAGAGTGCGACACAAGCTGGGATCCTCTTTGCAGCCCTAGCGAGTGATATGTTGCCGAGAGTCATGCAGACTCGCTGTCATGATCCACCTCAATATATATGTCTGATCCCTATATGCAGCACGACTATCCTACACTTCTGATCCTTTGAATGGTCGGTGAGTCTACCTATATCTGAATCAGAGGAACACGTAAGCAACAGACCAGGGAATAATACAAATTCGGAACATCAGAGTAATGTCAGGGGTCATATGTCAGAGTGGGCTATCAGGAATGCCCAGGGTCGTATGCCAGAGCGGGTTATCAAGAATGCCCAGGGTCGTATGCCAGAGCGGGTTATCAAGAATGCCCAGGGTCGTATGCCAGAACGGGTTATCAGGAATGCCCAGGGTTGCATGCCAGAGCGGGTTATCAGGAATGCCAGGGTCGTATGCCAGAGCGGGTTATCAGGAATGCCAGTGGTCATATGCCAGAGCGGGTTATCAGGAATGCTAAGGGTTGAATACCAGAGTGTGTTATCAGGAATGCCAGGGGTTGCATGCCAGGGCTGGTAGTCAGAACAGAAGCCAAAGGGTTAAGAGCCAGGAAAAACAAAATACAGTAGTTGGTACACAGAATAGCAATCAGAAAATATGCTAGCACTGAGAGGAGTGAGAACCACATCAGGGCACCTGACCTGTCTAATGGCTACTGATTTGAAACTCGATGGGCTCCGAGTCATCACGCCTCACCCCGCCCATGGCCTATCCACAGGATCGTGCCTGTCCACTTCTTCACTCGGCGTTTGGCCAGCGAGCAGCATGGAAAGCGCTGCCAGCCGCCAGGCTACATAGACTGCGTGGGACATGACACTCGCAGTAGTGAAGAACTACTGAAGAGTGCTCCCAGTGTGTGTACACAGCAGGACGGATATTGTAACTCTCCAGCCACAATCTCCTTCCTTAAAGGAACACTCTACTCAAAAATCACACCAACCCCCCCATTTTTTTTATCCTAACCTATCCTTATTCCCTTAATAAATCTTTATTTTTTATTTTTTTTCTTGTAACTGTAATACTTACCCTAAAATCCACTTCTTTCCAGCGGCGTCTTTTTTTTTCCATACTCACCTCCCTCCTCTTCCGCTCCCATCCTTCTTGAGTCTTCAAGCATGCGCGCCTCTCACGTAAGCCAGCCAATCGGCAGGCTTCCTCCCGGCTCCCTCTGAGGATTAGTGTTGCGCGCAAGAGGATGCGCGCAACACTAACCCTCAGCCGCTGCCGCCACCTACTCGCTGAAAGCGCGATGACGTCTCCTACTCGGCAAAAGTCGGCAGAAGCGGGAAATATGATTCCCGCTCTGCTGACTGACAGCTGGGAGGGCGGAGTAAAGTCCTCCGCCTCTCTTAGCTGTTTTCAACCTTTTCTGCCGATCGGCTGAGCGGAGGCAGGAGGGACAGGCAAGGGAATACTATGGGCATCATGACCACCTAAAATAGCTTAGGTGGTCATGTTGCTTAGAGTATCCCTTTAAAACAACAGATTCTCCTGAATTACGGAATCTGGAAAAATCTAAAATCTGGAATATTCGGGGTCTCAAGCATTCTGGATAAGGGATGCTCAACCTGTATTTCAATATTCTTCATTTTGGAATAAATATTGCAATTCTGTATAAATTCCACACCTTGCCATGTATTGAATAGACAGCCGAGGAATAACTGCTTAGGAGACGTAGGTTACTAGAGAGCTCAGTGAATAGAAGTTACAATTCTAGCTTTGTACTCTGCATCATTAATGGTTACACAGCAACGGCATACTGTAAGGATTGTCTGGATACCCAGGAGTTTATCACACTGGAGAGGTTACCAATTACGTTATGCTTAGGGTGACATAATGCAGAATTTCAAAGGAAAACGCATATGAACATGTGTGATGCTATAGAAAAAGAAACATGTAGGGAGGAAAATGTTTTACCATCACAGACATATTTCATTTGATATGGGAGTATCTTGACATTCCAGATCGCCCACCCTTCAGGGACAATAATGCTTCAGCATCCAGAACATGAAATCAGATACTGGCTGAGTATCATTAAATGCCATTTTGGCGCGTCTGAAATGTGCTTTCTCTAAAAGCTGCCTTTTCCGTGCAAATTCTCACATTGACCATGAAGTACAGCAAGTTATATTGCAGAAAGTCTCACTTAGATTATTACAGTGCTGTGTAGTTACACATGGAAAGTACCCTACTTGTTTTACAGGACAGCTTGGTTATAGTATTGATGTAAATATAACTTTATTTTCTTATTGCATACTATAACAACTAAATAGTAATGAGCATGATAAAGAGACACCTCTTGGGTTAAACAAAAGTGTAAAACATGACAGTATTAGGACAGATAAAGAAAAATATAAACCCTCCTCACCTTTCAACATCCTTCATTTGCTGCCAAGTCCCAGGATTGGCGCCTCTTGAATTAGACTTTTCCAATGACAACAGGAGTTAAAAATCTTTTTCTTACAAACCTGGCATTTTTTAGTGTGTTCACAGGAAAGCAGAGCTTATCCTGTAATGTCCGACCTCTGTAGTTCAGCAATGGCAATGGAAGTTTTGTTCTTGCAAGTATGTGATTACAGCTCCTGCAGAAAGAAGCCACATTCACCAGGGCTTGTTATATGGTGGGGCAAGAAGGGCCCAGGCTTCAAGTACTGCGTGCGGAGGCTTGGAAAAAATGTATGCAGGTCTCTTGGGATTTAATTTTTTCGTGTTGGAGAGATATTATTCCCACCGAAGACCTGAAGCAGGTCACAATTGACTGGATTACTAGGTGAAAAAAGTTCATTGCTGCTGCTGACTACACTGGGGTGGACTGCTCAGTCTTCACTTTGCATGCCCTAGACTTTCATAGGTGAAGTGGAACTAGCTTACTGTCTGGTATAGCCACCTCTGACACAGGGTCCATCAAAGCACAGGGCCCAGAGCTATTGTCATTAGACATGTGTATTTTGTTTTGTTCCATATACAAATTCGGGAAAAAAAATCACAGTTTTTGCTAATTTTGTTTTGTTTCCGAAATATCGGTGTCCGAATTAACGAATCAGCCGTAAATATGAATTGCAGTAGCAGAACGAAAACTGTGAAACAAAATATCGATTCGAAAAATGATCCAATAAAGATCCAAGACGAAAAAAAAAAAACGGAACGAAAATGACCCAAAACAAAAAAAAATTTAATGGAATGATTCAAAACGAATGAAACCAGGTATTTTTTTTTTACATTAAAACCAATAAAATTCACCTGATTAAATTGGTCAGACGAACCACCGAAAATCAGAGTTAGAAATTAGGGTTAGACGCTAGGGTTAGAAATTCTAACCCCAATTTCTAACCCTAGCTCTACGGAGCTATCTATGGTGAGGAAACATACAGGGTAATTCAGAGAGAGGTGAAAAGCAGGAGAATGACTGGAGAATGGAAAATTCTAGGTCAAAATAGCCGATTTGGAAAGTGAGATAAATGGGAGAATTTTTCTGGTTTGGCTATTTTGACCTAGAATTTTCCATTCTCCAGTCATTCTCCTGCTTTTCACCGATCTCTCTATATAACCCTGATAGTATTCATTGCTGAACGCTGCCAGACTGAAAGAAAATAATACAGCTGCATTCAGCAAAGAAAAAAGTCTTGTTGCTTTAAAATAAATTCAGAAACCTAATATTTAACCAAAAAATCCCCAAAAAAATGCCTAAATAAATCATAAAAAAATAAAAGGGACTTTTGCTGCAAGTGAAAAAAATAAACAGTTGAATAAATATTTAATAAAAACGGGGAATATTTTTTACATTGAAACCTGTGGGATTATTTTGTATGGCTAGTATTTTCATTCTATTGTAGTAGTAATCCATTTCACTTTCCAAAATAACTAATAAAAAACAAAATAACTCATAAAACCCAAGTACAAATCAACCCAAAATACGAAATAATTCATACTAACAAAAAAATGAAGTTAACCGAAATACGAAATATACGTCTGAAAATATGAAATAACTCATAAAAACGAAAAGAGAAGTGATCCAAGATTTCAGATCGGTCCGAAAATACGAATCACGGTAACATATCCAAACAACCCGAAACGCTAAAAAAAGGAACAAAGTTATCCGAAATAAAAAAAAAAAACGGAACGAAAAAATAAAAAAACGGCCATGCACAAGTCTAATTGTCATGCTTGCTCCACCTAGGGGTGGCCTTTGTGACTGAGTGGAGACTGGAAAGTGACACAGTGAGAGGGTAAGAGGGATTGGACAAAGGTCCGTCGAATCTTTAGGTCCAGGCACATCAAGCTTGTAATCTGCTGCTGCCCAATGGTGAAACTATAGAGTCCAGACAAGACAACCTTAAACCCTTTCAATACCAAACCGGTTTGGTTGAAAAACATGCTATCATAACGTTTATTTGAAACATGGGATGCATATTTAATACTTAAGTGTAGGAGAAATGTGCATTTTGTGTCTGTTGTTTAAATGATGAAATAATGTAAATTTGCACACTTACTAATTTGTTTATCCTTTACAGAAAAAAGTTCCAGACACTAGATGGTGTCCCATATCTTACACAATTAGAAACAGGTTCTTTGTAATTAAGGTACAAGCAGGAATTAACTTTGTATCAAATAAAGAAAAAAAGTGATGTGTAGATAGAAATGTTTCCACATTCCCTGGTTATGGTGTTTGTAGTTATTATTAATGAAATTATTAGCAATGCAGATTTTAAAAATTAAAAATTATATAAAAATTGTCTGTTTTGGGCATAATGACTGCATATTTAAATTTAAGTAACACTTTGAATCTGTACTGTACAGGGAATTTATGCATGTCGTGCCAAAAACACTTTACTGTAATTATCTGCCATGCTATCCACAGCAACTGCGATAAAGTTGCAGGGAATACCAATTTCTACAAAGTGTCATATTCCAAAAAGTCCTACTGCTGAAATAGGGCCAGTAAATATGAAACCCTAAGTGAATAAAAAAAAATAACATCTGTTTGCCCTGAAAGCTCAAATAGGAAGGTGATTGGAGGAATCCTCCCTGTGATGCAGAATACCCCCTTCTTTGTCCAATTGCAAAACAAAAAGACTTCTATACATGAAACAGCTGTCCTTCCATCTACTGTACCTCCTGCATCATTGCGGCATTAACATAGTGTGAGCATTGCAGGATGGATGACAGCTGCTTGTTGTGCAGGGTGGACACAAGGACGATCATGTCGATGATGTGGAGCAGGTTGGACAGACCTCCATTAGTCATGACAACAGATAGGGCTACATGTCCGAAAAAGCCCTGTTCGATTTAAAACAGAGATATGTAATATATGTATATGTGTTCACGTAAGAAGAGCGGAGGTAATTACAGAAAAACTAACTACCGGCTGGGCGGAGTAGAGATAACATCACTGCTCTATAACAGTGGAGACTGTGGAGACACAGGTTTGAATCCCAGCCAGAGCACTGCTCCAGTAAGTGTTCTTGGGCAAGACACCTAACGGTACATACTCGCCACCCAGGACATACTTGAAAATGAGAGAAATCTCAATGTATCCTTCATGGTAAAACACTTTCTCAAAAAAAATTTAAAAAAAATTGTGTGGACAAAATGCAAAAAATTGTCTCAGTCATTATAGCATAGAAAATGTGAAAATCAGTCATTGAGAGATTAATACAGGCAAATATACTTATTGTTGCAATGGCATATCCCTTATACCTCAAGGGTATGGCAGCCCTCATGTTGGTCTCATGGTTGGATACTTCAGACCATCCATTAGGGCCTTGGTAACTCCTAGATCATTTTAGTCCCCTGCTTAGCACCCATGGTCAAGAAGAATAAGAAACCTGTGGTGACAGAGGGCCCTGTCTCCCAGACATCTGTCCCTGGGAGCCAGTCCAAGTCATGTGCCACAGTTCCACCACTAGGAGGTGTCTCTAAGGCCCAGCTTCTCAAAGGACCTGGTCGAACGGAACCTGCAGAACATTGTCTCGAGAAAGAGTGCTGCAGACAAGGGCACTTTACATACCACAAAAAAATAAAGAAAATCAAACTACAACAGATGTTGGAGGATTTCCAAGGCTTTTAGTAAAGGGACTTTCAAGAGGTACAATCCACCATGGTGAACTTCCAGACCAAACACAAGTTAAGTTACTGAAGCACATACCTTATACTGGATACTGCCACAGAACAAGATACCACCATTGGCCGTGTTGACATATTTCTTAAAAGCAAGTTGACTTCCTGAACTAAGCATCCTTTACCCTCCTCCCCTTCTTTTTACCTGCCCTTGTCTGCAATTTGTTTTTGCTTTATCTTGTTAATACCTTTTACCTGTTGTTAGATTATGGAAAGTGAAAATTTCGTTTTAGAGTTCTAGATATTCCCTAGGTTAATTGGGGGAGGGGACACAGGCAGTTACTGAAGTATTTTATTTCACTATTAATAAACACTATTAAAAAGAGACTGAGGTATTTAATGTCAACTCAGCACAAAATATACAACCCAGATTTATAGTATCAATTTGCATTCAACGATCACCTTAGATTCCCCCTTAGATTCCCTGCTTGTTTAATATTCCTTCCTTATAATACATGTCTACGATGTGAATAGTTTGTATTAGAAAGAATTAAAGCTAAATCAATTCTCTGATCCTAAATTGACCTTCGGTTCAGAAAGACTTCATTTAAACTTTTATCCTCTATTACACCCTTGTTTATAGGATTGCATCACTAGATATAAGCGATTGAAATATATGGGTGTATCCTTTACATACTACAGAATATATCATTTGTTTTAATTGCTGAAAACTTAAGATAGGGAGGCAACCTTTCTCCCCCGATACCATGAATTCCCAAGCATTGTGAACTTTTCCTACAGCTAACAGATGTTCACTGTAGGGAAGGGTTCCATAACAACAGTCTAAATCACATAATACCAGAAAGTAGCAAAGAAAGACTTATACTGTGTAAATTCTACATAGGTGTCAATATATTGAGTTCAGATGGCCTTGGCCAGAACTACTACGGACTTTGGTAGTGAGCATAGAAATATGTTAATATTTGTGGATCCATGTATTAGCTGATTCTCAAGCCAGCGACATCCATGAATGGCAATTATTGGCAATTCTGTGGTGGCAGCATCACCACCCATTGATGACATAGCGTAGTCAGATTGGGATTGTTCATTTGTATGGCCTAATTGTCTTAAATCAGTGGTTCCCAAACTTGTCCTCAGGACCCCTAACAGGTCAGGTTTGTAAGATATTTGAAGGCAGTTCCTCCTTCCCACCTGTTCAAAAACTCAGTTTTCAGTAACGACACGCATTGTAACATTTTATATAGCAAGGATGTCCCATGAGTGACTGGGGAAACCTTATTTATTAAATGTTCAAAGTCTGTCAATGATCTTAATTACAAAAGTAGTTGGAGGGATCATTCTACATGAAAGACACAATAAATACACAGAGGGTAATATTGCAATAACAGGTGGAAAGCAAACCCCTGCTATAAGAAATGCTCACAAGATGCAAAGGTATTGCTAGGCATATCAGTATATACTCAGCCTCCTTGGTGGTGTTTTATCTGCAGGACCTGGTGGAACTGACCTGAGCAAGAGAAAGAACCCCAAATGTCAAGTGCAGAAAAAGGCAGAGCTGGATACCAAAATACTGGCTTTAATAAGTAAAAAGTATTAGAAATAAAATCAAAAGTATTGGACTTTCATTCGAACGCATTTCATCATATGCAAATGACTTTATCAAGGAAAAAGTCCAAGTGATAATGATACACCTTCTGGTCCTATGTTTTCCAAGCTGTTTTCGGCGTCTTCCGAGCTGCCACACTGCCGTCGCCGCCATCTTGGTATGCTCCGAATGACCCATTTTCGCTATGCGTGCCTTATGTCACTTCCCGACGCTATTTTTGTAGTTCTGAGAACTTCTTCCTGCTCTTCAAATCGCTTCCGGTGGCTTTGCACAGTTTCTTTAATTTCCCAGACAGGGCTACCATACAGGAGGGTTCCCATACTGCGGACCATCTATATGGATACACACTGACCCAATCTCCATCTTTGTAGTCTCAGATTACACCATTTTTGTAGTCCTAAAGCGGGACATCATATATATCACGATTAAAGCTAAAACACATCTGCTTTATCTGTGTTACATCTTGGAAGTATATAATATAGTTTGTTTAAAATATATAATGAATATCATGCATATCTGTGGATATATACTGTATGTTAAACAACCTATATTATATACTCCCAAGATGTAACACAGTCAGATAAAGTAGATTTGAAAGTGATGGCATAATGTGTTACTACACATTATTTCATCTAAAATATGTGGGGGGGCTAGGGAAGGACTTGTCCCCGGGCGCCTCATCACCTTGCTACATCTCTGAAGAGCAGAAACACTGAGAACTATTTGTTCTCCGTGTACCTCTGCCACCGAGCGAGGAAGCAGTGGAATGCGCCACTCTCGCCACTGAGGGATCTAAGGTGAGTATGGGATTTAATGTTGGGTTAAATCAATGTGTGATATGTTTGAACTGAAGCGGATTCACCTAACACCATGGAGAATGGGCTGGATGGAATAGCTCGTTCTACATCTGCTGGGGCCACAATAGCGTCTCCCATACAAACTGTGGGAGATGCTAATGTACAGTAACCAAACGCAACATCTGAGACGCAAACTGGGCTTGTGTCTCGAATAGAATGTCGTTAAATAAATAAATAAAGCACAGCGTTCAAGCGGTTATGCGGTACGGTTTGAGCGCTGTGCTTTGCAGCAGCATTGGAATAATAGGGCCTATGTGTTTGAGAATTAGTCTGAGATTATGGAAAAGTGTAAAATGGGGTTAATGATGAACATTTGAAGCTTCAGAAACTGATAACGCTTCAATCGCAGAGGTACATGCTTAGCAAAGAGAAATCAAAGTAATATTGCAGTGCATAGCAATGAACAAGTTAAAATGGCCTGCTTAGCAGATGGAGAATATTGTTTTGCCAACAATTGTTACTCATTTGGAAGCAATGTAACGCTACATTCCAACATTTAAGAATGAAGAAAATAATCCCACCAAGTTCTTGGATGTGACACTTTTGAGAACAGAATATTTAGCAATAAAGATTCTCAACGCAAAGCAATAAAACAGTCCCTTTTAGCAATTTAATGATTTATCACAGGGATCTGATTTATTTGTTTTTAGGAATAATATAATTAAATCTCTATTGTCAGCATACTGATAGCACCAATATATATATATTATATACTCTGACCACCACAAACATGGTCATCATAATAAGCTATATTTTCTGTGTGGTCTAATAGTTCTATTGGTTTGAAAGAATGTGTGGCCTTAATTTAAGGATGGTGATTGTACTAGGGTTATTTTCTGAATATTCAAGAACATTTATTGCTTTGCTATTTTTCAGGCAGTTAATTTGGCCTACAATCTACAGTTCTCTATTATTGCATATCGTAATGAATTGAACGGGTGTCCCGTAAAATTTCTAGGAGCCTATGTACAGAGGGACTGTATATATATTGCAAATGTGTTATGAGGATGCTCGGTTGTCGCCATGTTTGTAGATATAATATATATTTATATATATATATAAATATATAAATTATGTTAAATTGCTATCCTGTAGTAGAAGCCACTAATCCTGTTTACACATTATACCTTCAGGACAGGTCCCCTGTGGTGGGGCGGCAGGGAAAAGGGAGCTCACTAGACTTGGTGGGGTGGGAATTCCCAGTTATTGTGCTTTCCTCTCTACCCAGGTGAAAAATGAGGGTTGTGGTCTGAGGGGATAAAATGTACCTGTTTGGATATACAGTACCAACTGGATGGAGTAGAGATAACATCACTGCTCTGTAACCGTGGAGACTCAGGATCAAATCCCGGCCAGAGCACCTCTCCAGTAGGTTCCTTGGGCAAGACACCGAACGGTACACACTTGACTACCACACAATATAGTGTAGTCCAGTGGAATCGGCTGTGGAGTCCAGTGGTAACGTCTCTGCCTTTCCACTGTTGAGAAGCAAGTCAGGTATCGTGCAGCACATCACTCCAATACAACTGTGGAGAAGTCTCAACTTTACGAGAAGCGGGTTCAACCTAACCACTAGGTCGCTGCTCTACAATCATGGAAAGATGACTTGATCCCAGTCAGAAGGTGCCACCAGTGAGTGTCCATGGGCAAGACACCTAACGATATGGATGCGCATACCTCACAAAATACTTGTACATCTCATAGATTGTAAATTCCCTTGGGAACAGGGTCCCCCTGAATCAGGCCGTCATCCATGTGTGGTATTCCAATGTATCAACCCCTTGTACACTGATCTTGTAAAGCGCTGCGGAATTTGTAGCGCTATATAAATAACGGATAATAATAATATACAATAAAGTCATTCCTGATAAAGGGCCACTACGACAAAAAAATTGAAATGTCCTTTCCTTATTGTGTTTATTTTATGTTGCTGATATCTTACCTGTGCTTTATTTTTCTCTTGTATATTTAGTTAAGAAAATGTTTTAATCTATATATGTCACTGGATGCTGCCCCCTCCCCGACACAATATCTTTACATCACTTGCTTTTCACTCTGTGGCAATGGCCATAGAATCGAGTCAATTGGCTGATCAGTGACTCAAATCTCATTGTATTGTGTGGGATTATTCAAAGTACATTACGGGGGCAGATTAAAAATCTTTTAAACTCCCTGTCATATCTCATTCAACTGCCACCTCTTATCCGGAGTAGCCTGGAGAACAATAGCCTTATCTAAACATTCCCTTCTAGACATCATTAACTGTTAAAGCGCAGTCACAAAGTAAAACTCAACATTATTATTATTATTATTTTGGTAAAATAGAAATATTTTATAGTTATAAAGTGGCTAGGAAGTGAGGAGTGCCCCCCTTTCCTTTCTCCTCAGCTCCCCCAGATCTGACAGAATCGCTGGGTGAAGTGGAGGAGTTTCCTCCACCTCACAAAGCATCACCAGTAGCCAGGATTCTTGAATTTCCCAGCTGCCTGTCACCAGATTGACGTCACTATAGTGACCAGAATGCAGAGAGGGTACAGACATCAACCTCTCCGAGACCAATTGTTGGCGTGAGCAGTCTCAGAGAGGCAGCCAATGGATTGGATCTACAAATGCATGAAGCTCTGATCCATTGCTCTGCACAGGCACTATGGAACTTGCATACATAAAGTGCACAAGTCCCATAACGGAGCGCAATTTGTGATTCTTAAGCTATCCAAGTTGCGTAGGAGAGTAAATTGCGTAGAAAAGCTTTAGGGACTTCGGGGTTTGGGAGTCCCTGAGCAGAAGAGGACAGAGCTGCGTGAAGGTGAGTAAAGTCACCAAAAAATAATTGGTCAGAGGCTGTCAGTCTGTCCAATTATTTAAGGGCAAAAAAGGAACTCTATGGAAGAATAGAGAATCCCATTAACATGTTTTTTGCAACATAAATTAATTCGCAGTTAAGGACTTCTGGAACCCAGGAATTGTCTTTCTGCACTATGATTAATTCTACAAGCTTACAAACCACTCTATATCCACTCAGTAGCCTAGAAACAAATTAGGAGATAATTGCAAAATGAAATGGGCCTCTTCACTGTGACTGGACACAGCACAGCAAGATGTAATTATATGAGAGCCATCAGCATTTGGCTTTAGTTTTTAAAGTGCCAGTGATTTGTCATATAACAGAAGTACCTTCCAAGAAAATATCAACTGTAAATTATATGCAGTCACTAGATTTATGTGCCAGCAACTCTTAACTGGCAAACTGAAGAGGGAATGGTAATGATACAAAAGAAATTCGTGGATGCTCCTAAAATGTCCAAAATTACCCAACAGCTCAATTTGTTGCAAAACAAATCAGAAAATTGACATCACTATGCCTTCCTTTTGTACCTATATTGAAGTAAAACCTTAAAGGATGTATTCTTGGTGAGGTTATAATGTTCAAGTTTGTAGATAAATACAAATAGAATTGAATACACAGCAAAATAAAATCACTGCATTTAATATACAGTATACTTACATTTTACAATTTTGTAAAAGAACTTTATTCAAAATATTACTGCCAGAGGTTTAAAATAATACACGTGACATATAGTACAGTTTGCAAATGATATTTTAATATGGCGGGTGATAATTGGAGGGAGCGCTACTACATTAAACACAGACAAGTAGTTCAAACTGTAACTTTTACACTTAATTTCCAAGTCTGAATTAGGCAGATTATTTCAAATACTGTAACTACAAAATTTTGGAGACGACTTGCTGAAGTTGAAACCGAGCATCAGAATGGGGAAGAAAGGGGATTTAAGTGACTTTGAACGTGGCATGGTTGTTGGTTCCAGACAAGCAGGTCTGAGTATTTCAAAAACTGTCAATATGGACTAAGATCTCTGAGGTATGGTTACAACACCTTGATGAATCTATGCCATTAAGAATCAAGTCAGTTCTGAAGGCATAAGGGGTCCAAGCGGTACTAGCAAGGTGTACTTAATAACCGCATTAATTATTCGTGGCATAGATTCAACAAGGTGTTGGAAATATTCCTCAGAGAGTTTAGTCCACATTGACATGATAGCGTCACGCAGTTGCTGCAGATTTATTGGCTGCACATCCATGTTGCGAAACTCCCGTTCTAAACCATACCAAATGTGCTCTATTGGGTTGAGATCTGGTGATTGGAGGCCACTGAAGAAACCAGTTTGAGATGATTTGAGTTTTGCGACATGGTGCATTATCCTGCTGGAAGTAGCCATCGGATGATGGGTACACTGTAGACACAGACAAGGTCAGATTTGCATGTCAGGAGCCTGGAGGCACTGAAATGCAGACCACCCCCCCCCCCAAACAAAAAAAGACATGCCAAAATGACTCTTTACATTTTCGTTTTGGGGAAAACTAAAAAAAAACATTTTAATAAACTGAAAAATATTTTTTCTCTGCGCTCAAATCAAATGATGGGGCAGAATCTGTTGCATTAGTTGCTTAATGCACTGGCATTGTTTATATGTAAAGGCATATATTGCCTCTGCCGTAGAACAGAGAAGAAAAATATTCTGCATTACTTTTTTTTTCCAATTTCTTTTTTTATACACCTTATATGGTCATATTTGGTATCATTGTAAAGACCAGACTCTGACCTTTCTAATGACAACTCACTTATCCTTGTGCAATGCACAAATAACAAATTCAGGGTTCCAAAGTCCCCCTATCTCTCTTCATTGCAGTGGCACAGTGCCATCACTTTTCACTTTATAATTGCAAACTGAATAATAGTGCTGCGAAGAAAAAAAAAAAGAGAAAAATATTATTTTATTTGTTATTTTATTTTTACATAAATCTAACCTGGCTATATTTGGTATCACTGTAAAGGACATAATCTGGCCTTTCCAATGAACCTCATATGTCCCTCTAGTTCAGTGTTTCCCAAACCTCTCCTCGGGACCCTCAACCAGGCCAGATTTTGCAGATCACCTTGGGGAAAAGCAGACTGAATCCTGCAATCACTGAGCAGCAAATCATATCACCTGTGCTGTGCTTCAGATATCTGGCAAACCTGGCGAGACGGAGGGTCCTGAGGACAGGTTTGGGAAACACTGCTCTAGTTCTTAGCGCTCCAGAGATACAGTAGTCTAAATGATTGTAAACAAATACACTATATTGCCAAACGTATTCGCTCACCCATCCAAATAATCAGAATCAGGTGTTCCAATCACTTCCATGGCCACAGGTATATAAAATCAAGCACCTCGGCATGCAGACTGTTTTCACAAACATTTGTGAAAGAATGGGTCGCTCTCAAGAGCTCAGTGAATTCCAGCGTGGAACTGTGATAGGATGCCACCTGTGCAACAAATCCAGTCGTGAAATTTCCTCACTCCTAAATATTCCACTGTCAGCTGTATTATAAGAACGTGGAAGTGTTTGGGAATGACAGCAACTCAGCCACGAGTTCTCTGGAGTGACAAATCGTGCTTCTCCATCTGGCAATCTGATGGACGAGTCTGGGTTTGGCGGTTGCCAGGAGAACGGTACTTGTCTGACTGCATTGTGCCAAGTGTAAAGTTTGGTGGAGGGGAGATTATGGTGTGGGGTTGTTTTTCAGGAGCTGAGCTTGGCCCCTTAGTACCAGTGATAGGAACTCTGAATGCTTCAGCATACCAAGACATTTTGGACAATTCCATGCTCCCAACTTTGTGGGAACAGTTTGGAGCTGGCCCCTTCCTCTTCCAACATGACTGTGCTTGTGCACCAGTGCACAAAGCAAGGTCCATAAAGACATGGATGACAGAGTGTGGTGTGGATGAACTTGACTGGCCTGCACAGAGTCTTGACCTCAACCCGATAGAACACCTTTGGGATGAATTAGAGCGGAGACTGAGAGCCAGGCCTTCTCGTCCAACATCAGTGTGTGACCTCACAAATGTGCTTCTGGAAGAATGGTCAAAAATTCCCATAAACACACTCCTAAACCTTGTGGACAGCCTTCCCAGGAGAGATGAAGCTGTTATAGCTGCAAAGGGTGGACCGACGTCATGTTGAACCCTATGGAGTAGGAATGGGATGTCACTTAAATTCATAAGCGAGTCAAGGCAGGTGAGCGAATACTTTTGGCAATATAGTGAATGTATCTGAGTCAGCATGTGGCAGGATCAGCAATCGTTCTGAGGCTGCTCTGGGATAAACCATACATACAGGCTGAGTAGGAGATAGAATCGTCAATAAACAGTCTGGGTCAGTAACAGAGAGGGTCCTCGTACATTCAGAATCGGCAACAGAGTAACTTGATCAAAGAAATAGAGAATCAGTGAATCGAATACACAAAACACTCAGCGATGCGGGAAAATGAATTCACATCAAGGCAATGACTCAGGGCACGCTCTCTTTACTGAAAGGCCGGCGGCTAAGCGTCATCACACCACGCCCCACCCCTGATCAGCCACAAGTATGCCGGGCACCGCCGGAGCTCCTGGCACTCGGTCAGCTGGCGGCGTTGTGCACCCGGAACCCCCCTGAGACCCCCCAGGTGTGACAGATTGGTGGGAATGGGGACTCTGTATTGCAATGGTATGAGGGACACTAGGAAATGAAAAGTGACACAAGATAGGGTGGAAGCTGGAGAAACCAGGGGGAAAAAAAAAAGGAAAAACCATAACGAAAAATTTCATATGGTCTCTCATTGTGCTAAATGAGCACTGAATTAACTTAACCCTTTGGCTGCAGATGACATTTTAGGGACGTCCTGGGGATACCCGCAACATGCATAGGACATCCCCCACACATCATCACTTACTCGCAGCTCCAGGGGAGATCTCTATGGTCTGGGGAGAATCCCGGCTGGTCTGACCTCCTGGAAGTCAGACCATGCTTTGGGACCTCCCCCCACCCACTGACATCATTGCACATGGCCGTGATGAATGATGTCAGAAAGAGACCTCCCCCCAGCCAGGCTGGAAAATCCCTATGGGGAAGATACGGGGGTCCAAAGGACCCCCCCTCTTTTCTGGCACTCTTCTGGCTTTGCCAGGGGGCACCTGAAATTGACGTTATCGCGCCTGTTTCAATATGTCAGTGTTTCAGGAGGGGTATAAAAGTGCGGTCTGACTTCAAGAAAGTCAGACCACAATGGGACCCTGGAGGGAGACGTAAGTATAAGGAGGGAGAGCCCCTTTAGCAGATGACGTGTGGGGAACATTTGGTGAATTGCCAGCTTTCTGAATAGCCAAATTGCCACGAAATTGCAACGTATGGGGAAATTCATCGTTCAGTGCAATACGGTGGCCAATTCAGCTCTCTTTAAGTTATTTAAAGAGAGCTGAATTGGCCACCGTATTGCACTGAACGGTGAATTTCCCCATACGTTGCAATTTCGTGGCAATTCGGCTATTCAGAAAGCTGGCAATTCACCAAATGTTCCCCACACGTCATCTGCTAAAGGGGCTCTCCCTCCTTATACTTACGTCTCCCTCCGGAGAAAACAAGCTTCCTGATACTAGAGTTGAATAGGTACAGCTACTATTTATCCTTTTTATACGGGCTGCAACAAGGTCGAATTTTGATTTTTGTGGGCCTGGAGCTGAAAATTCTGGTGGGTCTATTTTTGGAACTGCGTGAAATGAAAATGTTTTATTTTATATAACAAGGCAGATACTTATATATAACTGCTGTTCTATAGCAATTACTCTCCAATACTGTCAACATGGTTATTTCTCTTTACTCTGATATTGAATCTCTACACTACAGACAGGACCTGAATTATCCACATTCTCTTGATTCCCATACTCCTATTAATACTGAGGTGTCTTATTTTACTGGTCTTTTAGCAAGTACAACTATGAAGGTTACTATTCTGGGTTTCCATCTCAAAGTAGACTTAAAATTTATACATTTTTAGGGACCAAAAAAAAGACAATCGTAATGTCCTTTTGTTTCCAGAGACTCCAAGATTCTAAGATAGATCATCATTCAGAATTAGTCATTATTTCATCGCATTTGTAATATTTAAAAATTTTCAACACTGCAAATGGTCAAAAAGGATCACTTACTTTGAAGGGAATGTGAGGCCAGGAGAAAAGAGGATTCTGAGACTTTTTGGACAATGTAATGTTATGACCCATCACGGTCATTAGTGTAAACAAGATTTTAATTTAGAACAAGAATGTTGTTTGCTTATGCAACTACTTGGAAACATTACATTCCACTTTTAGACTCCACTGCAAGACAAAATGCACTCTATTATTTACTGTCAGATATTCCATTGAAACGGTGACAGGTCAACACACCAGACACCTTGATTGCCCAAAAGCAACATGCGGCTTACTTACACCAGCTTTCCCATGAGGACCTTCTTCAACCCTTCGCTGCTAAGCCAATTCATCCATAGTGCTTAGCTCATTTTAAGAATTTTTTGTTCATGTTTAAATGTAATTTGAAGTCATGTTTTATTGCAGAACCGAGACAAATTATATATCCTTTTTTTAAGCAGATTCAGGAGATTCAAAATATATAATTTCAATGTGTATATGTCGTGACCCATCAGAACGCTATAACAAAAAATGAAAAAAATGTCAAAAAAGTGTGAATTTCCATTCGGAATTACATTTTTTGGAAATGTATTTTTCCACATTTTATCATCTAAACCTTTGTGGTTATATATTCTATGAATTAATTTTTTCAGAAAAAAACTGTTACTCTTTTTTTATCCCCCCCACTAAAAAATGCATTTTTAACCAAAACTGAAAAAAAAAAGGATTGTTTTTGCTAGTATGTTGGCGCATTTCATTTTATGAAAAATATGACTATATATATAAAACAATGAACTTGCTCCCAGCGTGGGAAATGAAAAGGTGAGAAATGGCAGTGGTATTATTCATTTTATACATGAAAAGTGGACAATGTAACAGCCTTACAAGAAAAACAAACTTTTTTTCAAAAAATAATAATGTATATGGTTATGTTTGGCATCATTGGAAAGGCCAGACTCTGACCTGTCTAATGGCACTTGAGTTGACCAAGTGTGGTGTAAAGAGTGGCGATGCAGGGATCCAAATGACACCAGCCTCTCATTACAGCAGCTCGACGGATTGCGTTTTAGATGAAATAATGCGTAATAACATATTATGCCATCACTTCCAAATTTGCTCACAGTGTGGGAAATGAGAAGGTGAATTAGGGCAGCAACATTGTTTGCGTTATCAGCGACTATTGCCACTGCCTTAGAACTGTCAGGGTTTCTGTCTGTATAAATAAATTATCAAGAGGAAAGATGAAAATTCAAGGTTTTGATATGACCTTTTCAACCCTGACCACCGAAAAAGGAAAAAAAAAATGTTTGCCGTGCTCATCTGCTCTCCCTTGCATCACATGTGAAAACTAGAAGGTCTTTGAACAATAAATGACAGGGTAAAAACCCTCTCTTATCTCCAGGTGCAGTCTTGTCCATTGTATGCAAGACGCAGAGTTATAAATTTACCATTTTAAAAATTGGAGATCACTCAGAAATTAATCCGGACTTGAAGGAACTGAATTAAATATTCACCAATAAGACTTCCTCATCTCCTCAGCCATAGAAACTCAGCAAATCTCTGCTTACTTGTCAAACATGTCCCCCTTTGTAAGGCCAGGAAAGAAACCTTAATCTATTGTCAAGTCGAAAACAAAAGAACTTGTTTTACATCCAGAATTCCAACAGCATAAAAAAAAAACATTGGAAAAAGTTTTTTCATACAACTAGAATCTCATAATTTGAATTGAATAAAAGAAAAGAAACAATGCAATACTTTCAAACTAATAGACCCTGACAAAGGGACGGGGATCTTTATGTATCATACTTAAATAGGAATATGTGCTATATAAAGATATGTGAAAATCAACATTTCATGATACTCGAAGAAGTAGTGAGTGTGATAATGTGTTATCTAATAATGAGTAGGGATGAGCTGTTCGGTTCGGACGGTTCGGAGTTCGACCCGAACTTAGCCTGTTCGATTAGATCGCGAACACCGAACAATTCCGGGTGTTCGCCGCATGTTCGACCACAATGCATTTTCCCACTGGCCTGAAGCTCGTAATTGGCTACAGCCTTGCACCTGACCACAGGTCTGGTGCAAGACAGGTTCAACACTATGCCAATCACGGCTCAGAGTCCTGATTGGGCAAATTTTGTCCAATCATGGGCTCACAGAGCTAAGTACCGCAGCACACTATATAACGTTTCCACGTGCCGATTCTGCACGCATTTCAGAGGAGAGTTCAAAGGAGATAGTTGTGTGTTGTTACTGCCGGTCTGCCACACTACTGGGGGGGGGGTCTGGGAGGGTCTCATTTCTACCAAATATCAGGGAATTTAGGTGATGTGTGTCTTGTCACTGTGCCAGCAAGTTTTTTTGGGGTTTACAACTTTCTTTAAAACATTTGTGAATTGAGGTGATCTTCTGTGTCTTGTCACTGTGCCAGCAAATCTTTTTGGGGCTCACTAATATCTTTAAAACATTTGTGAATTGAGGTGATCTGTGTCTTGTCACACAACCAGTACCACGCATTATTTTGGGGCTCACTAATTTCTTTAAAACATTTGTGAATTGAGGTGATCTGTGTCTTGTCACACAACCAGCACCACGCAGTATTTTGGGTGTCACTAATTTCTTTAAAACATTTGTGAATTGAGGTGATCTGTGTCTTGTCACACAACCAGTACCACGCATTATTTTGGGGCTCACTAATTTCTTTAAAACATTTGTGAATTGAGGTGATCTGTGTCTTGTCACACAACCAGCACCACGCAGTATTTTGGGTGTCACTAATTTCTTTAAAACATTTGTGAATTGAGGTGATCTGTGTCTTGTCACACAACCAGTACCACGCAGTATTTTGGGGCTCACTAATTTCTTTAAAACATTTGTGAATTGAGGTGATCTGTGTCTTTTTTTTTTTAAATTAAGGTTTTTATTATGCAAAGAAAGGATCACAAACCGATCATCGAAGTTTGCCTCGCAGGGCCACAAAGACATATAAAACACATAAAACAGAAATGGGGGGGGGGTTGCAGAAGAAAACACATCAAAGGTGAGAAACATGGCCAAAATCTCGATAACATAAGAAGTGGATGAGTCCGGAAGAGAGAGAGAAAAAAAAAAAAAATTACAAGGAGGGGGGGTTACGAGGGGAACTGACCATTTTAATGTGACCTAACCGGCTCGCCCCGACAGCCCAAAAGACAGTCGAGGGCCTGGTTGCAGGCCACGTGGCTGGGAGGATCCGGGGCCATAAAGGGCAAACAGAGCCGCGGTTGCCACCCAGAATGGCACAACCGGGCCAACCCAATGTTCCCACTCCGAAATTTATAATAATAAAGGAAAAAGGAGGGGGAAGAAGGGTGGAATAAAGGTCCGGAACCCACTTTGTACATCTGGTGGCCTACACCTAAATAACATTAGTCAATGAAAAAAAAAAAAGTGGAGGGGGGCTGCATAATAATCAGAATGTCCGCTGGAGTCGCAGCGAGGGGGGGATTAAATTAGGAGGTAGCAGGGGGTCATCTGGAGTCGCTTGGTTCGTAGTTAGGGTAATTCGGAACACAAATATGGGCAAAGGGGGGAACCAAGGTAAGGCACACGAGGGAGTCAGTGGGGCACTCAGCCAGGGTCCCTCAGCGGCGCTGGAGGATTCTGAGACACTGGTAAGATCCCCATTGTGCGGAGCAGAGACGCCGCTTCTTCAGGGGACATCGCCGACTGCGGTTTGCCCCCTATATTTATCAGGAGAGAGCCAGTGGTCCCCCACCTATAGCGGACACCCCGGTTCCTCAGCAGAGCAGTAATATCCCGAAAACGCCGTCGGGCAGTTAACGCCAAAAAGGAAAGATCACGAAAAAAGGTGAGACATTGGGAGGCGTACGTTACTCTGAATGACGGCCCCACAGCTGCAAGGACCCGGGAGTGGATTGCCACACTGCGGGTGACCACCAGGACATCTCGGGGAGCAGTCTCCAGGGCAGCAGCTGCCTTGCGAAGCCACGCCACCGACAGGACCGGAGGGTCCGAAGGGGCATCATCGGTCGGGAGCAGGTGAGTAAACAGTTCCAAAATGTAGGTAAGGAGGCCCTCAGGTCCCACATCTTCAGGGATTCCTCTCACTCTCAAGTTTCTGCGGCGGTGGCGATCCTCCAACGATATGACCGCAGAATTAAGACGAGCGATCTGAGTTTGGAGTTCGTCCAGAGTGGAATCAGTAGCAGCTTGCATCGTCTCCATCAGCTGGACCCGGGTCTGCACCTCGGTGAGCTGAGACTGCAACGGTTCGAGCACCGCACGTACCTCCTGTAAGTCTTGTCGCCAGAGAGTCCGGAATTCCTCCATAACACCTCGGAGGTCCGCCATGGATATTTGCCGGGCCGCAGGTAAGACCATTGGGGACCCGACCGATGAGGGCAGAGTGACTCTGGTCGGAGACTCAGCCAGTGAACCACGGCTGTGGCACTGGACCTCCTCCACACGTCCTGCTCCCAGCGAAGTGCGAATGTCCGGGATGCGCTGTCCCGCAGCCTCCCTGGACTTCACGGTTTTCTTCCCCATGGGGGCAGGGGTTGAGAGGCCTCCTCAGCGAAGGGAACAAGCAGTCGGATCTCGAGCGTAGGCCGCAAAATGGCCACCACGCAGCAATAGTCCGGTCAGAGAGGGTTATTAAACTCACTGTGCCTTCACACTTCCCCCGCTGCCAAACTTGTCAACTTGTGGCCAGAGCAGTTAGCTATCAGCTGGAGGAGAGCTCGCCAAAATTAAGTCAATAAAACAGTCGCTTTCACCCGATTATAGGCAGCGCCGTACGGAGCTCCACAGAATGGCGGCTGCTCTCCTCGAGGTCCGGACACGCCCCCGTGATCTGTGTCTTGTCACACAACCATCACCACGCAGTATTTTGGGTGTCACTAATTTCTTTAAAACATTTGTGAATTGAGGTGATCTGTGTCTTGTCACACAACCAGTACCCCTCATTATTTTGGGGCTCACTAATTTCTTTAAAACATTTGTGAATTGAGGTGATCTGTGTCTTGTCACACAACCAGTACCACGCAGTATTTTGGGGCTCACTAATTTCTTTAAAACATTTGTGAATTGAGGTGATCTGTGTCTTGTCACACAACCAGTACCACGCATTATTTTGGGGCTCACTAATTTCTTTAAAACATTTGTGAATTGAGGTGATCTGTCTCTTGTCACTGGCTGCCAGCTATCAGGGTGTCTCACTGAGTTATACCAGAGTTCTTTAAATATGTATACCAGAGTTGAATCAGAGTTCTGTATATATTAATCTATATATCACTCACCATGTCTGAAAGAACAAAAAGGACGGGCAGACGCTCCCAGACACAGATAAGAGGGCAAGCAGCCCCTGTGTCGGGAGGCTGTGCCTCTGGTCGTGGTGGACGTGGTGCATCCTCTGCAGGGGCACGCTTGTCCTTTCTAACTGGTGCTGGCTGTCTTAAGCAGCAGCAACATACAGAGGACTTGGTGGATTGGCTAACCAGGCCATCCTCATTCTCCGAGTCCTCTGCCAGCCAGGCTTCTAGTGCTTTACAGTCCACCTCAGCTGCCAAAGCATCTAATGCAGCCTCCATGTCCACAGCTACTCCTGCCGTAGCCTCGCTATCACACACGGAGGAGTCAGCTGAATTGTTTGACTACAATGAGAGTGACATGCTGCTTGAGGATGCGCAGCAAGTACAGTGCTCTGATTCAATCTCTGAGGTTGAGAAAGGAAGTATAATCAACCTATAGGAAGGGGGTGCCAGTGATGACACACAAATAATTGGCACTCATGTTGCCCCAGCAGCTGCAGCATACTGCCAAGTTGTCTCCAGTGACGAGGAGATAGGGGGTGATGATGACAATGATGATGAGGTCACTGACTCCACCTGGGTGCCTGATCGAACAGAGGAATTAAGTGAGGAAGAGGGGGAGGAGGAGGCACAGCAAACACGAGGCACAACATCCTCTGTGACCAACCGTAGCACTAGCCAGTCCAAGGCATCACATGTCAGAGCTGCTCCGGTGCAGAGCGCTGTTGTCTCAAAGAACACACGCAGGAACTCTGTTGTCTGGGAGTTCTTTAAGAAATGTGCAGTAGAGCGCAGCGTTGCTATTTGTAATCTATGTCAGACGAGGCTTAAGCGTGGGAAAGATACCGGACGCTTGGGTACCACGTGCTTGAGGCGACATATGAACAACTGCCAAACATCCCGTTGGTGCAAAACTTTGCGTAGGTCCTCCTCCTCATCTGTCTCTACCCCCACTGTATGTCCTGCCATGTCATTGCCTACAACCTCCACCGACAGGGATGATGCTACAGTAATGGATGTACCAGCTCCTTCCTCACAATGTGACATCATCCCAGCAGTTGAAGATTTACGCAGTGAGATTACGTTGCCACAGCTGCTGCAGCGAAAGAAAAAAATATAGTCCCAACCATCCCCAAGCACAGCATCTAAATGCCAGGTTAGCAAAATTACTCGCATTGCAGCTGCTGCCTTTCCAGCTGGTGGACTCTGCTCCCTTCTGTGAATTTGCTGAATGTGCTGTACCACAGTGGCAGGTTCCAAAACGCCATTACTTTTCATGCAAGGCCATTCCAGCACTATACCAGCACGTGGAAGACAATGTTATCCAGTCATTGGGAAAGGCAGTCAGCAACAAGGTGCATGTGACTTTAGACACGTGATCCAGCAAGCATGGACAGGGTCATTACATTTCCTTCACGGCACACTGGGTAACTCTGATCGCAGCTGGGAGGGATCCAAGACGGGGCTCTGTGCTGGAGCTTGTTCATCCACCACGCCTCCAGAAAGCTGCTTGTATGAGGTCTGTCTGCTCCACCACCTCTCCCTCTTCCTCCTCCTCCTCCTTCTCTGTCTCTGGCGAAGTGGCAGATAAACCGACGCCTGACAGGGTCTACGCAATGGCTCAAGCAAAAAGATGCCATACTGTGCTTGAGCTGGTTTGTTTAGGGGACAGGAGCCACACCGGGCCAGAAATTCTGTCAGCTCTGCAGGGGCAGGTGCAGAGATGGTTAACACCACGCCAGGTTGAGCTGGGAATGATCGTCTGTGATAATGGCAGCAACCTTCCCTCCGCCCTACGCAAGGGTAAATTGACGCATGTACCATGCCTAGCACACGTCCTAAATCTGGTGGTACAGCGTTTCCTAACCAAGTACCCAGGGCTGCCAGAGCTTCTCATCCAGGCCAGAAAAGTCTGCAGCCACTTCAGACGGTCATTCCCAGCAAGCGTTCGCCTGGCAGAAATTCAAAGAGAATTCCACCTTCCCACAAACCGTCTGATCTGTGACATGCCCACCAGGTGGAACTCGACATTAGCAATGCTGCAGCGTCTGCACAAGCAGCAGATCATCAACGAGTACCTGTGTGAGTATGGCACAAGGACAGGTTCAGGTCAACTTGTTTTTTTCCCCCCCGCAGTGGCTGATGATCAAGGATGCATGCACTGTACTGTCACCATTTGAGGAGGCAATGAGGATGGTGACACAATTCCTTTAGTGTTCCTGCTGGAGCACACTCTGCGGGGAATTATAGATGTGGCTCTAGAGGCAGAGCAGCGGGAGGAAGAGGAAGCCTTCCCTAGCTCTCAAGGCCCCAGTCTTTCCGCAGACAGCATTCCAGTGGGTCCTACTCAGATCAGACAGGAGGAGGATGAGGAGGAGGAGGAGGAGGAGGCAGAATATTTAAGTAGTGGGGCATTGAAGGTGGGGATTCCTCAAGGGAGGGTTTCGTGTGCCCTGAAACACAAGGGCTAGTGCGTGGCTGGGAGGAGGAAGTGCACGATACGGTCATCCTCATTGACCAGGAAGACTCGGAAGCTAATGTCACCTCCAACCTACGCTGCATGGGCTCCCTTATCCTGCAAAGCGTGGTAAAAGACCCCAGGATTCGTGTTATCAAGGAGAGGGATCATTACTGGTTGGCAACCCTTCTTGATCCACGATACAAGAGGAAAGTTGCAGAGCTCTTCCTGCCCGCACAGAGGGAGCACAGGATGAAAAAACTTGAGGACGCTCTAAAGCGACACTTGTGTAACACCTTTCCAGGCACTGGTAGATTACCAAGTGCTGACACACGTGCTTCTGAGGCTGCGGGTGATCAGAGGAATAGTGGTGAAGGCCAGGGCCGCTTGACTGATGCATTTTTAAAAAATTTTAGTCCTCGACGCCCAGGGACGTCAAATGTAGGCACCCATTGCCAGCGTGTTCACCATATGGTGCAGGACTACCTAGGGGCAAGGGCAGACCTGGATACCTTTCCAGCAGATGATCCACTGGCTTACTGGGTGTTGAGATTGGATCACTGGGCAGAACTTAGCCAATATGCTATGCAGCTACTAGGTTGCCCTTCATCTAGCGTGCTTTCCGAAAGGACGTTCGGTGCCGCTGGAGGTTTTGTCACAGACAAAAGAGTGCGTCTGTCCACCGACTCTGTAGACCGGCTGACATTTACAAAAATTAATCAGTCCTGGATCAGCAGTTATCAATCCCCTGATGCTGACGTAACGGAATAGATCGGGGATGTCTTCTGCATGCACAAAACCTCCAGCACTGAACTCTTCCACAATACCACAAAAGGGTTACGGTGTGAATGCACTTGCTGCCATGAAAGGCACAATATTTGGCTGCACTGACGCCTGTGCCAGATTTATATAATTTTAATTTTTTCAACAGCAGGGTCCAACCCTGCACTCTTCCACAATACCACAGAAGGGTTACTGTATGATGATACTTGCTGGCCTGGCACCAAAGGCACACTATCTGGGTGCACTGACGCCCATTACCAGATAAAAAACTTTTCAATATAGGACCACATGGTCCACCCCTGCACTCTTCCACAATACCACAGAGGGGTTACTGTATGATGATACTTGCTGGCCTGGCACCAAAGGCACAATATCTGGGTGCACTGACACCTTGACCAGATGCATATCTTTTTAATATAGGACCGCTAGGTTCACCCCTGCATTCTTCCACAATACCACAGAGGGGTTACTATATGATAGGACTTGCAGGCCTGGCACCAAAAGTACAATATTTGGGTGCACTGCCACTGACGCCTGTATCAGATTCATATCCTCAGAGGGGTTACGGTGTGACGGCACTGTTGGGGATGCTAAAGGACCAATTTTGAAGCACCTATTGTTACTTTCATCCAAAGCCTGCATAAGTTTCACAATAATTTAGCCAAAAAAATCAGTAAACTTTTTCTGCGTGTACGAAAATGTCTCTTTTCATACAGACTGCCGCCCCAAGCAGTTGTTTATGGATAGATTAAAGGAAAAGCATTTACCGTCATTTGAAACGTCATTTTTTTGTTTTTAAGTGTTTGTATACATCCTAGAAATCCACCACTTCACGGGCAGGTTATGGGGACCTCCTAGGCACGATATTTGAAGGAATTTTTCATTTTTATTTTTAACCCTTATTTCATGGAAAACTCACTGTCCCTTTAAAAACGTTTTTACTTTTTACTTTTTGACCTTGTTTCCTGTCCCCCAGGGCACTACCTGGACCCCCATACACCTTTTATGGCAAATATCTAGCATATATGCCATCTTGGAGGGCACTCTAAAAACCGAATTTTCAGTCCCATTGACTTGCATTGAGTTCGAGTTCGGGTTCGGGTTCGGGTTCGGAACCGAACATTTGGGAAGTTCGGGTTCGAGCCCGAACCGAACTCGGGGGGTGTTCGGCTCATCCCTAATAATGAGTAGAATCGTACGCAGTTGGTGAACCAAAATTTAAGGATTGATTTGAAATTTAATGACACTTGTGACTATATTTGTCAATTAACTGTCAGCGACCAATACCTAAAACTAATACAGACTATTAATTTTAGGACCAATATATTATATTTTGAGGGAAGACAGGGCCAACCTATATAACAGTAGTTTTTAAAACTTCCCAGTCTTACAGACCTTCCCATTACAGACCCATTAACTCTTAGTCACCACTTAAAAATTTGTAGAAGACCCCACACCATTGACTCTTGGTTTGAGAGTGCCATCTACTGGCCAGGTAGTATAACACCTGCACAGATACCTGGAGTTAATAAATACATCTATCCACAAATCAAATGAGGACACATATTGATAATTAGATTCAGATGGGTGGGAGACAACTATAAAAAAGGGGACACTCCAGACATTGGGAGATTCAAGAAAATCCAAAAACTCCATCCAGAGACTCCATTCACGGATCCATCGCTCTCTTGATACTTGGCGATCCCAGATCTCAGACCAGACCCTACCCAAGCAGCATATCTTATCTAGATCAGTAAAGTATAACTTTTATTCTCATGTACTATTACCCTACACCAGATTTTAATGTTATAAAAAAAAGGTTATGTGCCATTGTAGTAGGTTGTTCTTAATAATATATTGTATCCACCATACAAGGTGTCACTCTCCCTGAGAGATAAAGAGTAATTCAATCACGCTGGGTCAGTGGTAAATATCAGAATAATATTAATCGTGGATTTTACTGCAGGATACCCACGGATAATATTAAAATATGGGAGACTACTTGTACTCCTTAAATATAATTGGATTACTTATATTCCGAAAGTGGGAGTTGTATCCTTGTATGAGAATTATAGAGATAGGTTCCTATGTCACACAAAGGGCTGAGATTAAAATGGTAATTTGACACACCCATTCCAAAGTCATTATTGATTTGCATTGCAAGCCATAATATAACCAAAGTAATAAAGCAGGCATTTAATACATTTGAATACACTGCATTGTTTCACGGTTGGTTGGTTCTGACACTCATAACCCCTTGGTTATCCAGTGCCAGGATAGAGTATTGACTAATTATTGTGACTGTGGTGATTAACTGTTTAGCGTCTCTGCCCCATTTAATCTTTAAAGAGTGACCTGTTGGGGGATCTGTGTTGTTTTATGTTGGTATATATTGGTGAAGGTGTTTATGTCGTCAATCGAGGTACTGTGATTGCTAAGGACTTGACAATAAAATTTTATCATTGATTATTTTATGGTTACCCAGTCTATGCTTTCATTGCTATTTTATTATCTTAAAATATCCTGACAGTGTCTAAAGAACTCAGATTTCTGAATATATTACGCTAACTGTATCATTATATATAATTGTGATATTAACGCGCCATAAGGCTGGATGCACTATTTTATCAAATCTTAATTATTAATTATTACGGTCCAAAATTGCTGACAGAACAGAAGAAAAAGAGATGTTTGCAATTGTTTTTTTTCCCACTTTTTTATTTTTACACATTATGTGGTCATGGTTGGTATCATCAGAAAGGCCAAACTCTATCCTTTCCAATTACACCTCACTTGACCTTGTGGAGAGTACAATATGGTGATGCAGGTGTCTGAAGTACACCCTGCTCTCTTCGCAGCGGATTAAGGCTAGGGTCAGACGAAAGCATTTTTCCCCGCGAACGTGAAAAAGTGCGTCCAAACGCACTGACGTATTTTTTCACGGAATGCGCAAAAACGGTCAGACAACGCGCATTTTCGGGCGTGATTTTGTACGGATGTCAATAAAACTCTTTTTGCGTCTGGACGTTATGTAGGCTGGACATTAGCAGTGTCTGACATCTCCTAATCACGCACACACGCCGCTATGCTGCAGCTGCGCACTCAGTACGTCAGTACTAGCGGTTCAGCGTTCTCAAAAAAATGCGTTCAAATTCCACTTGCGTTGCACGGCTGGACTTTTGTGCGGCCGTACATCGTATATTGGCCGTCATTGCTCGTCATCTGCTGCTAGTGCGGTCGTAATTATGTCCGCCAGAACGCACGTTAAAAGTGCGCTGGTCTGACCCCAGCCTAAGTTTTCGATGAAACCATGCATAATTATGCACTGCTCCATCCACTCCAAGAACAATACTGCTGCTTTTGGGCAAAAATATATATATTTATTTATTTAAATAGGAACCCTGCATCTTTTGTATTGGGATTCCTCTGCCGGGCAGGGGGACACCCCCAATGACGCTCGTGGCCAGGGCGCAGTCCCACATGCTGTGGTTGAAGCCCCAGATCAGCGCAAACTGCGCGCGTTTGTGAAAAGGGAGGATGGTCCATGCACATCCTTCATGTTCCAGCAGTTATTAGTCATACGATTACTATGATCTGTTTCATGAGTTGTTCCTTGTCGTTTAATTTTACTATATTGCGCCAACATATTCCAATGGCTTTGTTTTTCTTTTTTTACAGCATTTACTTCATCTCATTTTCTGCTTTAATTTCTTATTTACAGCAACTGATTTTTGAAATTTACCATAGCTTAGGCACAGATTGATGATTTAGGTATTTTTGTTCTGCAGCCCTGTTATACAAACCAACGCACCAAATACATATAGCCTGTAAAAAGAAGGAAATTAATATAGAACAAACAGGGTGATTTGGCCTGCTGATTTATAGCCTTCCTAGGGGAGGGAACAGCCCTGGTTTGAAGGGTTGTCACAGCTCCCAGGGACAGCATCGCCATTTAAACTAATTTAAATAGTCACAGATTGTGTCCCTTTGATTATAAACCACTCCTGAACCCCAATCCCAAATTTCTATTCCACTGCTATTTTAATGTAAAACTTTCCCTGCATCCTCTGCCGCTTTGAAACTCCATGACAGCAGACACTTAACCCTTTCACTACCAAAAATGTGTAAGGTCGATTTTGCATCGTAATACAATAAATATTAAAAATTTGCATACAATACCACTTCTGCCTACCGTTTAATTTAAAAATAACCTCTTCCCACCACGAGGCATACTATACTGTCCCTGCGGCAAGTGGGCCTTGAAGCTGCAGGTCAGCATAGCACAACCCGCTAGCTTCAATGGGCCTCTGTGCTTCCACCCATCAGTTGGCACACGGTGCGTGCCATTGGCTGCTTCGGGACAGCCTGAACTCAAGCCATGCCACTGCAGCTAATGACTTGAGCAATAGCTGCGTAGGCGGGTCGTAGGCAGGACCCACCGCAGCAGCCAGCAAGCGTGCTGTACTAGTAGGCCCAGCCAGCGTTAAAGCCCTGCCGCCAGCAAGGCCCGGATTAAGATCTCTATGGGCCTGGAGCTGAATATTTTGGTGGGCTTTTTTGTAATTTAGTGAAATTAAAACATATTTTAGGTTACTTAATAGCGCAGATACGGCTATATCTAACCAGGCAGACACTGTGTGATTAATTTTTCATTCAGATTTCAATCATTAAGGTTGGGGTCAGACGAGAGTAGTGTTCACGTCCGTGATTGCGCCTAAAAGTACGTCCGTGATAGCATGACAGAAAGCCCATCGGAGCCCGTTACACGAAGTACGTCCACACTGAACTGCGGACGCACAACGGTCGCAGCCCACGGACGCAAGGCAGGCAAGAACGTACAACTCCTAGAACGGCCGCACAAAGTGCGCTGCGTCCGCAACGTCTGCATAGCTTTGTGTGTGAGTGATGGAACGTGGTCAGACGGACTGCATTTATACGTCCAGTATTTTTCACGGACAAAATGGTTTTGCTTTTTATTTTATTTTCTCTCCTACATCCGTCAAAATATACGTCAGTGATAAACGGACTGTGTGGCCACTACTGCGTCTTCTGTACTGACGTACGTCCGTGTACACGGACGTACAGTCCGTAGAAATCACGCTCGTCTGACCCTAGCCTTAAAGAATGTAACATTTTTTTTTCCCACTTTATCATCCAAATTTTTGTGATTATATATTCTATAGGGCATTCTTGTTACAAAAAGGGGAAATGTTACTGCATTTTTCTGAGAAAATATACAATTTTAGCCAAAAAGTGAAAAAAAAAAGAGGAAATATTTCCCTTGTGTTTTGGAACATTTTTTTTTACAAATAAAACTATGTATAAACCACTGACCTTGCTCCCAGTGTGGGAAATGAGAAGGGGAGTAATGGCAGTGGTATTGCTCATTTTATACGTGACAAATGGACAATGCCATCATTTTGGAACTAAAAATAAATGAATAAAAATAAAATTGTTTTCTTTTCTTTTAGATTTTACATGGTCAGGTTTGGTATCAATGGAAAGGCCAGACTCTGCCCTGTTCAATGACACCTCACTTGACCTTGTGAGGTGTAAAGATTAGTGACGCAGGGGTCCAAAGTTCCCCCGCGGTGCTCTTCGATGCAGTGCGGCAGTTTAGGTTTTTGATGTAACAATTCATAACAATGGATTGTACCATCACCCATCACCTCCACACTTGTTGGTGACATGAGAAATGTGATGATGAGTTAGTGCAGCATCATTGTTTACTTTATAATTGAAAAGTGAAAAATATTACTGTTAGAAAGAAAAAGTAAATATTTATTGTTTTATTTGTTTTTACTTAGAACCTGGTCATGTTTGGTATCACTGGACATGGCATGCTCTGGCCTTTCCAGTGATACCTCAGTTGACCCTATAGCTGCTATGGAGTTGGAGATACAGGGGTCCAAATGCAGACATAGTTATCCTTTCTCTGGGCCTATTCTGAGGCATGGGCCTGGAGCTGCTGCTCCATCTGCCCCTATGTTAATCCGGCCCTGCCGCCAGCCACCACCCGCCAGGCAGCAAGGGGTTAAAAGGTATGTTTAAAATATTGTCTGTGAAATTTCAGTCCTGTCACCCGGTTTTGCTGTAAAGAAGCTACAAAAAACAGCCAAAACCTCACCGTAACAAAAAGTTCATGAAGCTTTCTGCTGGGTTACAACAGCCTGCAGGAGGACAGTACTGAGGGAGAGCTCTGGGGTCACTGACTATGGTACAGGGAAAAGATTCAGGGGGTTAGAATTTCTGAAAATACCTGTACAGTACAGATACAAGGATTACTGTACTTGAACCCTGCATTGCTAATAATGATAATTATGATCACGACATAAGCTGGATATCTGACCATTTTCAATATCTTTCAAGGTCATTTCTGCCTGTCTGCTAATAATACAGACCCTGTGCAAAATTGTACAAGATAAGGGACACCATCTAGAGTTTAGAACCCTCCATCCCAGCAATATTTCTGTAAAAGATGAGCAAATAAAAAATTTAAATGAGCAGATTTTAATATTTGAACTATTTTGGAGTAATAATCTATATGCAAAATTGCCACTTCACCATATAGTGTCAAATACACACCCCTTGTTTCAAATCAATATTATGAGAATATAAAGTTTTTCAACAAAAAGAACTTGTAGTGAAGGGGTTAAATATCCCTGGTGGCTGGAGTATCCCTTCAATTTCACAATTTGGTTACCCCCCCCCCCCCAATAAGCCACACCAGAACAGATGTATTGTAAACAAAAGGTGAGGAGGGCTATTTATCCTTTTATTATACCAGTTGCTTGTGTGCGTTACATGATTGCACATTATGAAATGCAGTGGAAAACTTTACAAACCTATAATAATATACATACATGCATAACCACTCATCTATCTCCCAGCTGGAGATTAGTGCTGTAATCACTCAGAGAAATGGACAGATGTTAGACAGAACTATGGATATATGTAAATATTTATAAAGCTGATTAACCCATTTGCCTGCTAGAAGAATTTAAAACATGTTACGGAGGAATACGGTGAACAATTCCACAAATGTAAAGAAGATTAATCAACCTGCCGCTATAGTAAACAACGCACTGGTTTTCGGTTTTCGGCCCATGTTAGGGAGTGAGGAATGATCTTGCCCAGTTTGATCCCTAGGTTTTATTCCAGGAAAGTATTAGGACCATACATCTGATCCCTCCTTCAGCAGCACGCACACTGCCAAGTACAAGGATAGCCAGTGATCCAGATGCTAAGGCGTGGGAAATTTCTTTGCAATGACAAAATACAGCTTGACTTAATGATAATTGTGGATCTGTGAAATAAACAGTCCTATCGACGTGTAAGAAAACACATATGGCTATTGTTTGTCTAAGCGTAATCATACAGTCGAGATACTTGAGCCTGAAAATGAAGATATTTTTTCCCTTTTAAATTTTTTTTTTTTTTAAAAATGACTCTTAAATATTCCTTTGGTTTGCGGAAGACATGTTTTGTTTGTGTATTCACTCTGTATATGGACATGGAATGATGGAGAGCGAAGAGATGAGAAAACAAACTGCTCCTTGTTTAATTTTCTTAGTGGTACTTGCATATTTTCTTGTATATGTTACTGGGCATTGCAACAGCTGCTCATTAAAAAAAAAAAATCTGGCTGATGATGATTTGAGTTGCAGTGCATGGCATCGGAAAAGCAGGTACTAACAGGGTTATCCAAAGAGATTCGAATTGCTTGAGAAAGGTAACCGAACGCTGAAAATCAGGGTTCGGTTACCTTTCCTGGCCATTCGGCTATCCAGAGAGCAGGCAATTCGCCAAATCCTGTCGAATTGCCTGAACATACGGTGCCTGTTCGGTCCCTGTTCGAGGGCAGTGAAATCCCCATCAAAATGCACTGCTTCGGCTATTCAGAGAACACAAACCAGCAGTGAAAGGTTCCCCTAATGTCCTGCCATTCGGTGGTTTAATCGGCAAATTATTCAGGAGAATCCCATAGACTTCAATGTTAAAAATATTCCCGTTTTAATTCAATATCTAATAAACCGTTCATTATAAAATTCTGCAGCAAAAAGTCTCTTTATTTATAGATTTTTTAGGATACTTTAAGCATTTTTCTGAATTTTTAAAAAAAAAATTAAAAGTCCGATTTTTTTTTTTTTTTTTTCAGTTTGCTTATTTTTTTTGTAACAGCCCTCTTTATTATCATTCCCTGGACCTCCTGTGAAAATTTCAGACATTTTCGCTCAGTAGTTTCTTTGCAAACAGCGTTTCTTTTTCCCAGATTCATACAAATGGTTTTTCTAATTTATTCACTGCCTCCTCTACGTCACAGCTGCTTCGGCTCTGTGTGATTCGGCTCCTTTTCGGCTCCTGTTCGGCTCCTCTTCGAAGGTTAATCCAGATGTTTTTGCTTGTTTTCAGCATGCATTCGGTTAGTTTTCGTCAGGTTTGCGGCAGCTTTTCCCTGCAATTCGGGGACCCTGTGGTGCTTGCTGAATACACCGCAGGGTCACCGAAATGGAATCGGCAAAAGGAACCGAATTGAAGAGAACGAAAAGTCACCGAACGTGCGGTGACTTTTCGAATCTCTTTGGATAACCCTGCTAGTCCACTACGTGTTGCTTTCCCTAAGACCATGCTTAAAGGGACACTCTGCACGCCCTGTTCACTTTAGCGTTTTAAAGTGGCTAAGATGCGTGAAGAGCTCCCCCTCCCATATAAAAAGGGGGAGTTAATTCCATTAGAGTGGAGCACCCCCCATACCTTTCCCAATTGGAGCCCCCAACATTGCAAATCCCCTACCTTTCTGAATAAATCAAAATAATATTAAACCATCATAACCATCCTCCTTATGTACCTCTAATTCTAGACTCACACCCACAGATGACATGCTTGTTACAGAACACAGTGTCATCCTTTCAATATGGTGTCATTGCATTGCCAGTATTTAAGATGATATTGACAGGTAAGGGTTAAAATAAAATTCTGGCTGGGGATGATGGTAGTTACAGTGCAGGGTACCAGGAAGGCAAGTACTAAATCCAGTGAATGACTCTTAACCCTAAAATCATGCTAACCCTAATCCTAAACCTCCCTTACCATAGGCACCGCCAACCCTTTCCAAAGCGTCCGCATAAACTGCAGTCCCCCCAACATTACAAATCCCTCAACGTCCCGAACAAATCAAATGTCAGAACCATGATCCTTATGTACCCCAAATTCTAGACTCACACCCACAGAAGATGTGCATGTCAGAAAGGTCTAGAACGTGTTGTCATCCTTTGAATGTGAAGTCAATGCGGAGCCAACATTTACAATGACATTATGTCAACTGGGTCATTTTAGGCTAGTGTCAGACAAGCGTCTTTGGAGAGCGGAAGGACTGTCCGTGAGAGTGGACGTTCCTTCCACTCGACACCCATCTGGCCACCTCTCTGAGCGCACTCAGTGCGCTCAGCGCTGCAAGGCGCAATCCGCCTATGGAGAATCACTCTTTGCAGCTTTGTCAATGCACGTCCTAGCACTTTGACGGAGAAGTTTGGATAATGGACGCTTGTTGCGCGCGCAAGCGTGCACAAGCATGTGACCGGCCCCGTTGCAGCGTCTCAACGCTGCGACGGACGCCGGTAAGCACATCAGTACGGGCGCACAGAGCGCGCTCGTCTGACGCCAGCCTTAAAGGGATACGTTATTGAAAACACAATATCCCTCTTTCTGCACTTACTGTAAATAATTGAGCAGATGCTGCTGACAGCCTCTGCCTAATTATTTATTTTTTTCCTTTGGGGTGACACTACTCATGGTTTGTCCCTCATAGTGTGCTGCTCTTCCTCTTCAGCTCAAGGACTCCTGAACCCAACTACAACTTGCGTAGTGTAGCAACCGCAAATTGTGCACTGCTACAGGACTTGCACACGTATGCAAGTTCCATAGTGCCTGCGTAGAGCGATGGATTGGAGATGTGCGCGCATGCCAGATTGCTACCGTGATTGCTCTCAAAGAAGGTGACATCGGCGTGAAATTCACAAATCCCAACTGTGGTGACGCTGGGTGGGATGCAGGAAATTCCTCCACACCACCAAGCAAAAAAAAAAAACAGGGCAGCACGGAGGGGGGGAGAAGAAAGGGGTCACACATCACATTTAGGGATGAGCCAAACCACCCCCGTGTTCGGTTCGCATTCAAACTTGAACAATTTCAAAAGTTCGAGTTCAAACTCGAACACGAACCGAACTCAATGCAAGTCAATGGGACTCAAAAGTTCGGTTTTTAGAGTGCCCTGCAAGAGGGCATATATGCAAGATATTTGCCATAAAAGGTGTATGGGGGTCCGGGTAGTGCCCTGGGGGACAGGAAAACAGGACAAAAAGTTTTTTAAAAAAAACGTTTTTAAAGGAACAGTGAGTTTTCCATGAAATAAGGGTTAAAAATAAAAACAAAAAATTCCTTCAAATATCGTGCCTAGGAGGTGCCCGTAACCTGCCTGAGAAGTTCCGGATTTGTAGGATGTATAGAAACATTTAAAAACAAAAAAATGACGTTTCAAATGATGGTAAACGGTTTTCCTTTAATCTATTCATAAACAACTGCTTGGGGCGGCAGTCTGTATTAAAAAAGGAGACATTTTAGGACATGCAGAACAAGTTTAGTGATTTTTTGGGCTAAATTATGGTGAAATTTATGCAGGCTTTGGATGAAAGTATCAATAGGTGCTTTAAAATTGGGCCTTTTGTGTCGGCAACAGTGCCGTCACACCGTAACCCCTCTGTGGTATTGTGGAAGAGTGCAGGGTTGGACCCTGCGGTCCAAAAAATTTAAATGATATAAATCTGTTACTATAGGCGTCAGTGTCAGTGCACCCAAATATTGTGCCTTTGGTTCCCAGAAACCTCCTATAAGTCAGTGAGACCCCCTGATGGGTGGCAGTGAAAACACACAGATTACAACAATTCCCAGATATTTTGTATAAATGACTGACCCCCAAAATTTCTGGTGGCAGTGAGAACTCAAAGATTACAACAATTCCCAGATATTTTGTATAAATGACTGACCCCCAAAATTGCTGGTGGCAGTGAGAACACAAAGATTAGAACAATTCCCAGATAATTTGTAGAAATTAGACCCCCCCCCCAATAGCTGCTGGCAGACTGGCAGTGAGAACACACACTAACATAACAATCTCCTCTCAAAAAACACGTGCTGAAGGCTGTGTGAAGCCTTATATAGTGTGCTGCGGGACTTAGCTCTGTGAGCCCATGATTGGGCAAAATTTGCCCAATCAGGACTCTGAGCCGTGATTGGCATAGTCTTGCACCTGTCTTGCACCTGACCTGTGGTCAGGTGCAAGGCTGTAGCCAATTACAAGCTTCAGGCCAGTGGAAAAGTGCATTGTGGTCCATTGTGGGCGAACATGCGACAAACACGCGGAAATGTTCGTAGTTCGCGAACAGGCGATGTTCGAATCGAACTCCGAATCGATCGAACCGAACAGCTCATCCCTAGTCACATTATAAAGTGGTCAGGATGAGTAGAGTGTCCCTTTAATGACATGTGTAGTCCATTTCATTACCAGATCTAATTTTGAACAAGCGTAACTGCAAAATGCGATTTTGTGACCGCTGTATAAATTCATATAATGTTCCTATTTCCATAATAAAAATGATTGTGTCCTTTCTCCTTTAAGAATATTTGTGTTTTGTATTCAATACTGGGAGTACCACCCAGATTTCCATGAGCAACAGCGTGCTATACACTGATGTTGACTGGAGCTGGTAGAGTACATAACCGCTTTGTACTTTTTAACAGTGCCAAGAAAAATGATGATACACGACAGAACAGCTGGCATGGAGTGTATTGTTTTATCCAAGTATTTATCTGATACATCTGGACTTCTTGCAATGTAGACTCTATTCACAAAGTATTTTGGCCCATTTCGCCGCATTTCAGCGAGTCCATTTCAATGAAAATACAGTGAATTCAATATTTAGTGAATGGTCACTATATTTTGCCAAAATTGGAGTCACTGAAGCAGTTATCAGACAAAGGTGAAAACCGCCAAAGTGCCTTGACAACTGCTGAAATTGCATTGGTGAATGCCGCCGAACTACAAAAGAAAAAAAAAATATTATATTAAAAAATTACCTTTAAAAAGAGAGGTCTGTTACAAAACAGAAAAAAGGTCTTTTAAAAATATAAGAAAAACAAAAATGTCGTCTAAAAATTACATAAAGGTGTTCAAATAAATTAAAAAACTAAAAAAGGTTTGTGCTCAAAATGAAAAGTATAAAGGATCCTTAATTATTATTTTTATGGTTTTCTGTCGCCTGCGTTTGTGCACGAGGTACCCATTCCCCTTTTTTTCCTCTCTCTTTTCTAGTTTTTCATTTCTTTTTTCTGTCGTCTCCCCTTTCTTTTGGGAGTTTGTTGATAGTGGAAAATGGGTGGCTTCTGGTCTCTTATTTGGTGAAGTCTTATGCTCTGTGTGTTACCCACCTGCCTTGCTTGAAAAAAGTCTTTACATTTTTATTTTTTTTAATTTTCGTTTTTGGAATTCGCCTGTTTAAACCCTGTCGAACTGAAACAAAGAAAATCAGGGCATTTCGCCAAAATTTCAGTGTAGTTCTGTGAATAGAGGTCACGATAGTCTTCTATGGGGCAATTTTGGTGCCTCCAAATTGCGGCAAACTGCAGGCGAATTGACAGCTTACTGAACAGACGAATTGATCTGAAATTGCTCCAAACGGTGAAATTCCCCATCCGGTGCAATTTGGGGCCAATTTAGAGGTTAGTGAATAACCTCTTGTATCTTTACAGTATTATCATTTGTCTTTTTTTCCCCCTATGTGTTATGTCGCAGGTTATGTAATGAAAAGACAACAAAAAACATTTTTGCCTTAAATCTAAGCTGAAATTGTAACATTAATTTGTATTTCTATGGCATCAGGATATTCCAAGGTGCTTAACAAATTGGTACATCCAAAACTGGTTCATAAGGAACAGAAAATCAAGCTTGTGGGCTAAAATGTATCAGTTACCGCATGAATAAGTAATAAATACAGAACACACCAGGAGGGCAGCATTCAACCTTTGCTAAGCACAGAGAGCGGGTGCTTATCGAGATAAATTAGAACACAGCTCCTCATGAGGAGAACGCACCAGCCAACAAATTCAATAGATTACAACAGCACAGTGGCGTAGCGTGGGGGGGGCAGGGGGGGCCGTGGCCCCGGGCGCAGTTTTGTTAGGGGCGCATAATTTCTTTTGAAATTATGCGCCCCTAAAACTTGTGGCCCGACTGACCCGCCGGGCCCTCGGGCGCCGCCCAAGGGCCCGCGGGTTGAGGGGACCCAGCTCCCGGGCAGCGGGAGTGCCTGCCGGCTGCCCGGTCCTGAACAGTGAGTCGAGTCCGTCCTGTTGATTGAAGGGGATACGGCTGCGTGCAGGCGCAGGTCACGTGGTCCGTCTAATCAGGTGGTACAGAGACTCAGTACCACCTGATTAGATGGACCACGTGACCTGCGCACGCACGCAGCTGACTCCCCTTCAATCAACAGGACGGACTCGACTCACTGTTCAGGACCGGGCAGCCGGCAGGCACTCCCGCTGCCCGGGAGCTGGGGCAATATCCAGGTGAGAGCTGGGGCATATCCATGAGCTGGGGCAAATCCATGTGCTGGGGGGCATATCCATGAGCTGGGGCAAATCCATGAGCTGGGGCAAATCCATGAGCTGAGGCAAATCCATAAACTGGGGCATATCCATGTGCTGGGGCAAATCCATGAGCTGGGGCATATCCATGTGGTGGGGCAAATCCATGAGGTGCTGGGGCATATCCATGTGCTGGGGCATATCCATGTGCTGGGGCAAATCCATGAGGTGCTGGGGCAAATCCGTGTGCTGGGGCAAATCCGTGAGCTGGGGCAAATGTGTGAGCTGGGGCAAATCCGTGAGCTGGGGCAAATCCATGTGTGAGCTGGGGCAATATCCATGTGAGAGCTGGGGCAATATCCATGTGAGAGCTGGGGCATGATAACGTGTCCACAGGTTGGGGGGGGCGCACAATTCTTGGCTGGCCCCGGGCGCTGACAACCCACGCTACGCCACTGCAACAGCAGCCTATAACTCCAAACATAGAGGGCTCTATCACCTCCTTCAAGCTAACACTAGCATCAGCGCTAGCTTAAAGGAGGTCATAGCGCTGCGGCCAGAGCGCCTTTGAATTGCTAATGGGTTAAAAAACCCGTTAGTGCTCATTAATTTGCGATTCGTAGAACGAGTTTACTGTACTTTGTGCTCCCTATATCTAACATGGGGAACGCAAAGGGAAAGCACAGATTAACTAGCATTAGGTAAGAGCTGGCGCTAACTGAAAAAATTACCACCAGCTCAGAGCTGCAGCTCAAAACCCACCAAAAATCACCTACCCACCTCTCTTCCCGCTGCGAGAAAAGCGGCCCGATCTGCTGCTTCTGGCCGCCGGGAGCAGAGGGAGACTATGGGAAGAAAGTCCCCTGTCTCCCTCCGCGATCAATTAACCGACCAGCAGAATCTCGTGAGAAGCGAGATCCTGCCGGTCATGTGACCCGGCAGCACGATCCTCCGTGGAGTCCTATGAGCACCAAGGAGGGGATGCTGGGGACGGCGCTGTAGCAGCATCCGCGAGCTTAGCGATCACTATGGGGCAGGCGCCTGCCCCTCAACCTGCTGGGGAAACCAAGACGCAAAGGGAAAGTTAGCGAACGCAAATTTTTCCCCTTAGCCTCCCAGTTTTAGTTCAGGGCAGCTGATAGTGCCCAGAGATTTTACCAAAATTTCGCCCCTTGCAAACTCTAGCTCAGTCAACCTCTGTAACACACAGGGATATTCAAAGAGATCTGAATGGCTCCCGAAAGGCATTCGAACGCTGAAAATCAGCGTTCGGTTACCTTTTTTGGCCATTCGGGTATGCAGAGAGCAGGCAATTCGCCAAATCCTGTCGAATATCCTGCACATACGGTGCCTGTTCAGTGCCTGTTCGAGGGTAGTGAATGCCCATAGAGAAGCCATGCTTCGGCTATTCAGAGAGCAAAACCCAGCAGTGAAAAGTTGCCGAATTGCCCTGTCATTCGGTGGTTTCATGCGGCTGATTTATTCAGGCGAATCCCATAGGCTTCAATGTTAAAAATATTCCCGTTTTAATAGAATATCTAATAAACAGTTGATTATAATATTCTGCAGTAAAAAGTCTCTTTATTTATAGATTTTTTTTAGGATATTTTAAGCATTTTTCGGGATTTTATTTATTTATTTTTTTAAAAAAATCCGATTTTTCTTTTAAGTTTACTTATTTTTTCTGTAACAGCCCTTTTTATTATCATTCATTGGACCTCATATGTAAATTTCAGACATTTTCGCTCAGTAGTTTCTTTGCAAACAGCGTTTCACTTTTTTAAATCATTCAAGCAAACTGTTTTTTTAATTTATTCACTCCATTCGTCTGCGGTGTCGTGTTTTTCCGGCCGCTGCGCTGTGATCGGATCCTATTCGGGTTTTTCTGGCATTTTCGGCGGGGTTAATCCAGATGCGTTTGCCCTCGTTTTGTGGTGAGTTTTCGGCGGGTTTGCGGTGACTTTTCCCTGCATTTCGGGGACCCTGTGGTGCTTGCTGAATACACCGCAGGGTCGCCGAAATGGGATCTCCAAATCAAACCGAATTGAAGAGAACGAAAAGTCCCCGAACATGCGGTGGCTTTTCGATTCTCTTTGAATAACCCTGATAATAAAAATCATAATCAATTTTGTCTATGGCACCTTTAATTACGTTATTGTTCATCTGTTCTTTAGTCAGATAAAAATATTTACTTAGCCTGCCTTAATCATCCCTTATTATATGACACACACACAGACTTTTACATATCCATATTTTTCTGACAAATTTGCAATACTGCAATCTGTGTTCAGTCTCGGTTTTTTTCCCTTTATGTTGTTGGGATTACTAACTGCAGTGCTCACCAATTCACCAATGTCCCACACCCATCTGGAATGATAATGTATACATAAACTGGGCAAATACAGCAGCCCTGGAATCTGAGTCTGGGTTTTCAGTTTTAAGGCTGGAAAGCTGCTTGGGCGGAGACCAACTTTCAAGCAATTGTTCCTAGTTTATGAGAGAAGTGCGCAGAGACCGGGGAACACAGGGCTGTGCGCACATCCAAATGATGTAGCACTGAAAAATAGAAATACAAAATGATAAAAAGGTAATGTAAGGATAATATGAGAGTCTAAAATAAAAACATTGCCAACTTGATATAATGAAATATCATGTCCTTGTCTGACCTTGAATAGGCTTGATAATACTGACTGTGATCATTTAATGTTTTCCCCCTTGGAGAGTGTTATGCAGTATTCCTGTTTATTTACATTGTTGTGGATGATGTAGATTGTGCTGAATTATCAAATACCCCAGTGATATACAGGGGATAAAACTTACCAATGACTGTTAAAATGTGGTTTTACTAAAGATCAAGATATATAGCAACCTGAACTGAACCAGAAAACTGAGCATGGGAAAGGGTATTGCTGACAAGAAGAACATGTAGGGCAGGGTAGAGCAAAAGTTCTTAATAGGGGTAAATTGTTGACATTGTCACTTTCTTCACAAGTCCGTTGTTAAAGCATATTTGTAGTTATCTTTTCTTGTCTTGATGCCCTCAGCAGCATCTGTAAGTAGCCCGGAGTTTTGTCCGTTTTTTTATATTTTGCATTGATAATAGCAATCGATTCGTTATCTGGAACTCTGCTGTGAGGATTTTGGGGCACACAAACGAAGATGCATCTAACTGCAGTACCAGAAACTGCCTTACTTATGTGTGTGTCTGGCTGGAAGGGGAATGAGTGGAATGGAAGAATGTGCTCATGGAGTAGGGTTGTCAGGTCCTCCATGTTTTCCTGGGGACGTTTATTGATCCTTAGTGGTATTGCATGTAGTGCAGGTAAGAAATCAAAGTGACACCCCAGTTCATCTGCTTTGATTTGGTACCGGATTTCAACATGTTGCAGGGCAGCACCATCCCTGTTCATGAAATAGTAATATGCTACAGGAAAACATGGCTGATCCAGATCAACACTAATGAGGAGAAAGAGGTTTGTGAGGGTACTGAGAACGAGCAACGGCACTGGTGGCCTGCTCTACTGTGGTGCCTGCTTGGGTCTTACAAGGCTTTATCTCGATTGTGCCATTACAGGGACAACTGATCCATATGCAAATCAGACGCTATGACCCAGAAAGGGTGGCCAGTACTGAAATGACAAGGATGTCATCCCTGCACGAGAGGTGCAGCAACCATTAGTGCCGTTGCTCGATCTCAGGGCCCTCACAAACTTCTCCTTTTAACACTAATGAGGAGGCTAGTGCGGATGAGTAACATAGGAATATGTAGGGCTAAGTGTGTGAGTTTGTGACTAAGTGGGATGTCTCGGTGCGAGGTAGGGATGTGCGTTTCGGGTTTCGGCATATCGGAATTTTCATGAAATTTCTCGATTCGTGTTTTCGGATCCGGCCGATTTTCCGAAAATTTTTAGATCCGAAAATGGCAGACCCGAAAAGTTTTCCGAGCCGAAACGAAATATTTTCGGAATTTTCGAATGGACTTGAAATGTGTCAAATCGAAATTTATTTTCGCTCTATTCATGATTTCGGTTCCATTCGTGATTTCGGTTCCATTTTGGTAATTCTGGACATCGTATATTTAATTCTTATCGGTTATATCGCTGATTCTGTAAATTTTGTATTTGTAAATGCGTATCACTTGTTTTTTTTGTTTCCAATTATCCGATAATTCTGTCGATACGAAAATTCCTTCGGAATCGGGTCGGATCCGATTCGTCCGCAGGTCGCGCATGCGCGCACGAGCGGATGTCGTAACTTTATTGAGCCATTTTTGTAGAGAGTTTTGACAATTGCCAAAAAATATAGAAATTATTTATCATGGCTGAAGGAAGAGACAGAGAGTCCCATTCGGACACCTCCTCATCTGCTTCCACCCCAGAGACACCCAGGAAGAAGCGGGCCAGCAACATGGCATTTGACGAGATGCTGGAGCTGGTCCGCATCTTTGATCTCAAAGATTATGACTGCCGCAAGGGCCCTTACGGCAGAAAGAATAACGCTCGCAAGGACCGTATCCTAGATAAGCTACGCACCACCATCGCGGAATTATTTGGGAAAGACCGGACGAAGGACCAGCTCCGAAAACGCTGGTCCGACCTCAAGGTGCGCGAGCAGGGGCAGCTGAGGCACATCCAGCGTGTCATAGCCAAACGTAAGTGTCATGTTATATTGTAAAGCGCTGCGCAAACTGTTGACGCTATATAAATCCTGTATAATAATAATAATGTGCTTGCATGTGCTAATGTGCACAGAAATATGTTGATTTATCTAGTCCTTTTTTCATGCAATGTGATTGTGTATAGCTTTGCGTTTTCACGACTCGTCATACATGCATTTTTGCCATAGCTCTTCCTTTTTGTGATTTTACGTATTCGTGAAAATTGTGACATTTGATGTATGTAGATGAAGTTACAATGCTGGATTTCTTTTGGCACTGTGTGTAGTCTGTAGTGTGCTGGGGGGGTTGTTGTGATTGAGTGATGCATACGAGATGACCCGCAGCTTGCCCAATATTGGCTCCCATCTGCGCATCAATAAAAATCTCTGCGTCTCTGCTAAGTGGTAGGATGGGACATGTAGTTGTTCTGAAAGTGCATCCAAACAGAGCCGCCTTCAATACATCCTCAGCAGCTGCTGAATTGAAGCAGCGCAGCAATTCAGTTTGCTGCAGCAGTGTCATTATTGAACGCTTTAGATGCAAATTTCAAAACAAAATGGCGGATTTCTGTTGTTTCTGCTATATCCACAGTTTTATTAGCAGAAACTGAATGTGAAACTGAGGCTGAGGCCTTCTATAAAATAAATAAAAGCAGTCGGCACAATGCGTTTTGTATGCACACAACACAAATAATAGTTTTTATTGAATAAACGTAATGTTTACTTCTAAAAAAAATATATAATTGAACGGTAATATATGTCTATGTGCAGAGGAAATAAATAAATATTTTGTGACTTTAGAACTATGAGATGGGAGTAGTGTTGTGTCAAGCTGGTAGTGCTAGTGGGTAGTGGAGGGGTGTCGCAATACTTTCGGCAATATATTGTATAGATATACCATTTTTTCCAGTCTGCATTATTTACGTGTTATTTTTTGGATTTGGCAGAAGACAGGAAGAAGGCAGCATCTGCCCCGGCGGGCACCAGTGCCCCAGTGGAGGAGGAGCCACGGGCGACCACCAGCGCTGGTATATACTGGTTTATTTTGCAACGACTTTTGGTCAAAAACAGAAACATTTTTTGTTTACTGTATTTTAATTTAATTTTTTTATGTATAGCACAAGAGGAGCAGGAGGAGGAAGAGGAGGAGCAGGAGGAGGAGCAGGAGGAGGGCGATGGAGAGAGGGAGCCGGAGCCGCAGCAGGAGGCCGCAAGTCCAGGTTTTTTTTTTACTGTTGTATTTTGCATCGACTTTTGTTCAAAAATAAATCAGTTTTGTTGTTTACTGTATTTTTTATTTCTTTAATTTCTTAGATATAGCACCGGATGAGATGGTGACGGTGGTGGTGGAGGAGGAGGAGTCGGAGGAGGAGTCGGAGGAGGAGTCGGAGCAGGAGTCGGAGCCTCAGGAGGCCGCCAGCACTGGTATATACTACTGTTATATTTTTTCAAGACTTTCAGTCAAAAATAGAAACCTGCTTTACTTACTGTATTTTCCTTCTTTCATTTAGTGGATATATAGAAGGAGAAGCCAGACCGGACACATCATCCAGCATTAGGCAAATTAACCGGATGGCGATCGGCGAGCTACGCCTGGCTGTAACAACTATTGATTCCATCTAGGAACTGCTCCAGGAACTGCGGGAGCACATAAGCAATGCCGCTGACATCCTGGAGCGGCAGTGAGACCAGTGCCAGCCTCCTCCCGAAATGTAACCGGAATGTGCCTCAGCTGCTCCTGCTCGCGTGCCTTGAGGTCGGACCAGCGTTTTCAGAGCTGGTCCTTCGTCCGGTCCTTCCCGAACAGCTCCAGGATGGTGGTGCGTAGCTTGTCAAGGATACGATCCTTGCGGGTGTTATTCTTCCTGCCGTAAGGGCCCTTACGGCAGTCATAATCTTTGTAATCAAAGATGCGGACCAGCTCCAACATCTCCTCAAATGCCAGTAATTATCTCAAGTGAACCAATATTCTGAACAAGATATTCTCCTGGCTTACAATGGCGGCCATCTTCCAGTCTATTTCCACTACATTATGTTTGTTTGTGCCCCTGTTGGGCAGTTTGCCATCCTTGGCATGTTCCCTTCCCTTCCCCATGTTGTAAATATATTTTCTATTTTTTCTATATTTTCCTGTTTGTGTGCGTTGCTTTTCCTTACTTAATAAGTTAATATGTATTGCTTGGTTTCCACACTGTTAAAATTATATGTACATAAATTTATTGACATTTCTATGGACCCTTTGTCATAAATTTGTCAACATATTTGTGGCCATGAATGTGACTGTGACTGTGCACATTCTACACTTCCTGCCTGGCCAAAAAATGTCACACACTAACACAACCTTGTTGTACTGCCTTGAGATTTGATTACCAACGTGGCCTGGTTTTGTTAAGCTTAGGCGATGTCACAACAACACGGATTTTTGTCCACAGTCACATTCATTGTATAACCAAGAATTTATCAAAAAATATTGATGGCAGCACTGCGTGAAGTCTTCTCCGACACAACCCAAAGATCCTCAGTGCGGCTCAGGTCTAGTTTATTTGTCCCTGTTTGCAGCTTCACGCAACACCTCCTCCCAGCTATGAGCTCTCTCTCTCCCACCGCTGCCCGCTAAGACGCTGCCCGCCAACATGGTCACGTCTTTGCAGGAAGACAACAGCGTGGGGGAACGGCAGCTGCCAACAGTCCCAAGACCTCGTCACAATGACGTCAGTTCTGGAGTTAACCCCTAACTGCGACCAATGGTGGAGATAGGGGGTTCATTGGAACCCCCTATCTCCCGATCCGCGGCAGCTAACGGTTGGTTAATGTTTGGTATCTTTGGATCGACCAGAGCATGGCCTTTCCAACAATACCAAACATGACAATGTTAAAAATTATAAAAAATTAAAATATAAAAAAAAATAAACAGGTTTTTTGTTTTGTTTTGTTAATGCAGCAATATTGTTCCCATTTCAATTATAATGTGAACAATGATGCTGCACTAAGGATTTTTGTATGGGGTGCGTTTGTTAAAAATAGTGTAATTTTCACCCAAAAAAATATAACAAGTCCCCTTTTCAATTTTTTTTAACAAACGCAACTCATAAAATATAACCGCAAACACTCGCATGTTAAAATGTGAAAAAAATACTTTACACCTTGTAAAACAAACATTGAAAATTCAAATTTTATTGCATTTTTTGTTATAATATACAGACAGGACATGACGCATACATATGATAATGATATATTATGAATCATCTGCCGAGTCTGCCAGAAAGAACGATATATAACATGTCTGGGTCATATTATAAAATAAGGCTTCAAAAAAACGCGTTTAAACAAGAGGAGCGAAACTGTTAAAAATTAGCTCAGCAGCAGACCGCAGTGCCGCACACAGGCGTGAAGGGAAGCCGTGAAATGCCTCAGCAGCGAAAGGGTTAATTATTTTTTTTGTCTGTTTTAAATAATTTTTTTTTTTTTTCGTTTAAGATCATTTTGATCAACTATTTTTCCGTTTTAAAACCTTTTTGTTCTGGTTTTTATTTTTAAAGTCAGACCATTCGGGTCAGTTTAGCGTTTTTTAAATCGTTTTGTTCATTTTTTTTTGTTCCTTGGCTTTCATACCATTTTTTAATGTGATTAAATAAAGTTGTGAAATGTATATTCATAAGAAAAAAAGGATCTTTATTTAATTTTAAAAAAACACGATAGAATCGCCAGAATTATCGTATCGACAGAATGAATTATCGGATCCGAAAAACAAACCAAAAATTTATTATAAAAAAATATATAAAGTATAAAAAAGTAAACCATAGTAGTTTACATCAAAACGAATAGAGTTAGACAGCTTTGAAACGAGGAGAACAGACGTTCCAAAAAAACGAAAATTTACGAAATCACGAAAAGTCGATACAAAAAACGAGCAAAGTGACACGAAAATACGAAAAATGGTCGAGGAGAACAGACGTTTCGAAAAAACAAAAAGTCCCGAAATCACGAAAAGTCGATACAAAAAACGAGCAAAGTGACACGAAAATACGAAAAATGGTCGATATTCCAAAAAAAAATGTACACGAAAAACGAGTCGAGCCGAACCGAATCGAAACAGAAATCGGCCGAAACGAGCCGAATCGAAAAGTTTAAACATCCGAACAAATCGAACCGAATCGAACCGAAAAAAAAATCGGTGCACAAGCCTAGCGCGAGGTTGGTATTGTATATATGAGAGTGCGTTCTCCCCTTATCTGGCAGTGGTGGGGCTGCCAGCTACAGGTGGCTTCTGGCAGTATGTAGTGGTTATTTTCCACATGTTCCGCCCCCTGAGATGCATGGGAACTGATATCACAAAGAAGTGGTTCACCTTCTGTGATCACTGGATGAAAAAGCACTGCTTTTGCTCTGCCGACTGTGTGTCCTACATTGGTGGCATGGCCCCTCTCATTGAGGCGCCAGGTTTGGCTCTCCCTGGTATTTGGCTGTGCTGCCACAAGAGCAAACGGTCAGCAGCAGCTAATTTACCCTGCTGAGTAGGGATGAGCTGTTCGGTTCGATGTGTTCGGAGTTCGATTCGAACATTGCCAGTTCGGATGTTCGCGAACTACGAACATTTCCGCGTGTTCGCCCACAATGGACCACAATGTACTTTTTCCACGGGCCTGAAGCTTGTAATTGGCTACAGACTGCACCTGACCACAGTTTAGGTGCAATACAGGTGCAAGACTATGCCAATCACGGCTCAGAGTCCTGATTGGGCAAATTTTGCCCAATCATGGGCTCACAGAGCTAAGTCCCGCAGCACGCTATATAAGGCTTCACACAGCCTTCAGCACGTGTTTTTTGAGAGGAAATTGTTGTGTTAGTGTGTCTTCTCACTGCCAGTGACAGCTATTGGGGGGTCTCACTTGTTGCAGATATCTGGGAATTGGTGGTGGAAAGTGTGTCTTCTCAGTGACAGCAGCAATTTGGGGGGCTCACTTGTTGCAGATATCTGAGAATTGGTGGAAAGTGTGTCTTCTCATTCAGAGACAGCAGCAATTTGGGGGGCTCACTTGTTGCAGATATCTGGGAATTGGTGGTGGAAAGTGTGTCTTCTCATTCAGTGACAGCAGCAATTTGGGGGGCTCACTTGTTGCAGATATCTGGGAATTGGTGGTGGAAAGTGTGTCTTCTCAGTCACTGACAGTCAGCTATCAGTGGGTGTCACATACTTCCATAAACTTTCTGTGAATTGTAATCCGTGTCTTCTCAGTCACTGACAGTCAGAGGGGTTACTTACGGTGTGAAGGCACTTGCTGCCACCAAAGGCAAAATATTTGGATGCACTGACGCCTGTACCAGATTCATATCATTTTAATATTTGGCCGCAGGGTCCAACCCTGCACTCTTCCACAATACCACAGAGGGGTTACTTACAGTGTGAAGGCACTTGCTGCCACCAAAGGCACAATATTTGGGTGCACTGCCACTGACGCCTATACCAGATTCATATAATTTTAATATTGGACCGCAGGGTCCAACCCTGCACTCTTCCACAATACCACAGAGGGGTTACTTACAGTGTGAAGGCACTTGCTGCCACCAAAGGCACAATATTTGGGTGCACTGCCACTGACGCCTATACCAGATTCATATAATTTTAATATTGGACCGCAGGGTCCAACCCTGCACTCTTCCACAATACCACAGAGGGGTTACGGTGTGACGGCACTGTTGCCGACACTAAAGGCCCAATTTTAAAGCACCTATTGTTACTTTCATCCAAAGCCTGCATAAGTTTCACCATAATTTAGCCAAAGGAAATCACTAAACTTGTTTTGCGTGTCCTAAAATGTCTCCTCTTTTCATACAGGCTGCTGCCACAAGCAGTTGTTTATGAATAGATTAAAAGTAAAACCGTTTATCGTCATTTGAAATGTCATTTTTTTTGTTTTTAAATGTTTCGATACACACTACAAATCCGCCACTTCACGGGCAGGTTATGGGGACCACCTAGGCACGATATTTGAAGGAATTTTTAGTTTTTAGTTTTAACCCTTATTTCATGGAAAACTCACTGTTCCTTTAAAAAAGTTTATTTTTTTTAAACTTTTTGTCCTTGTTTCCTGTCCCCCAGAGCACTACCCGGACCCCCATACACCTTTTATGGCAAATATCTTGCATATATGCCCTCTTGGAGGGCACTCTAAAACTCAAACTTTTAAGTCCCATTGACTTGTATTGAGTTCGGCTCGTGTTCGCATTCGAACTCGAACTTTTGAAATTGTTTGAGTTCGATTGCGAACCGAACATGCTGGTGTTCAGCTCATCCCTTCTGCTGAGCAGGTCAAATGACATACCTCCGACTTTTTTAAATATGTTCTTCTAAAATAAAATCTTCTAGACATGCTTAAATAACAGGAAACAAAAAAGGTATAAACATCATACTCCACGAAAGCTCCTTTTATAAAAAGCTATAAATAAGGCAATTTTCCTGAAAATACAGTGGCCAATTTGGCCTGCAGAATCAGCTAAAGATTGTGGTGTTCATTGGATGTTCTTTGTTGCTACTTTTTCTATTTGTATGCCCAATCATGAATTCTCTCTTTCACATTATGGCTAATGTCAGACGAACACAGTCTTGAGCGCACTCTGCGGCGTGCACAACAGACAGACGTACTGACGGAAGATACTGTAGACACCACACGGTCCGTTTTTGTTGATGGACGTAGATAAAAAAGTGAATTATGGGAAACAAAATTAATATGAAGAATGATAAAAATTTGAAAAGGATATGAAAAGCCATTTTGTGCGTCAAGGTGCTGGACGTCGCAAATGCGCTGCGTCTGACATCTCATCACTCACACAGAACGCTATGCGGACGTGGCGCTCTCTGCGCGTCCGTCTACCGTTTCTACGTTCTAGCCTAATGCGTCCGTTTGCCACTTGCGTTGTGCGTGCGCAGTTCGGTGCGCACGTACTTCGTGTGTGGGTCTCTATTGTTCATGCTTCTATGCTACGATGGACGTTAAACTGCGGCAACACGGACGTGATCACTGCGTTCGTCTGACACCGGCCTTACTGCACCCAATCTGATGTGACCTATACATATGTAACGTCTCATGAAAAATGCAAACAAATAAATTTTTTGTCACTTTTGGCAGCAATAATAAGTATAGTTGAAAAAAAAGTTATTTAAATAAATTTGTCATTAAAGTGCATCATATTTTGAAAGAATGTAATTTGTTTTTGCCAAGTAATTTGAGAGAAAAAGAGCCAGTTACGCAGCACATCGATCACTGTGATTGGCTGTCATAGTGATCACTGTGCTGGAACATCGCAGTTCGCTGCTGCTGGTGTGGATCAGGTGCCAGGGCACGCAGCAACAGCATTCTCATGGTTTATTGCCACTCCCGTGGCTGTATGGTGCATTTTAAGCTACGTGAACGGAATATTCCATCATGGGTCCTTAACAGAAAGACTTTCGAGATGGAATTACTCTGTCATATGGAAGGTAAGGGATAATTATCTCCAAAAAACGCCTTGACTTGCAGACTTCTAACCGCAGATTACTACATTAGTGTTGAATCTATGTATAATCATTTTTATTTGTATCTAACATATGACACTTTGAAACTTTAATTAAACTTCGTTCAAATGTAAAGTATTCAGGACCTGAAGTGGCAATTTTATTAAAGGTTACCCAGATGTTTCAACTGAAATATCATCTCGGGTTGTCACAGATCGGCCATCGGGTCTATTCACTAAAAGGTGAAACTCTGGAGAATTGGCAGGAGAAGAGAACAATCGAGACCAAATAGCCGATTTGGAAAGTGAGATAAATGGGAGAATTTTTCTGAGTTGGCTATTTTGACCTAGAATTTTCACTTCTCCATTCAATTCTCCAGAGTTTCACCTTTAGTGAATAGACCTGTATGTCATGCAGACAGAGAGCACAGGGAAAAGTGCTGCCCTGCAACATGTATAATTCATATGCTGCAGGAAGAAATTCAGGGCATGTCACCTGAGCTTCCTTTTTTATTTCTTACTGGCATCATATAGATTCTTCATGCTGTGAGGTTGCATTTTTCATGCACTGCCCATCAGCACGACTAAAGTATATGTTCAGGTTAACATGGCCGATCTGTCAAGCTGACAAAGGCTGACGTTTCAGCCAATACATTGTCACCAGGATAATCTACAATAAAATGTCCACTTTTGACCTTAATGTGTGGTTGTCCAAGGCCACACTGGACTCAGTGAGCACCAATGTATTATTGTTTTTGTGGGAACCCTCTTTCCATCAAATGTACTTTTATGCTGTTATAATATATTGACTATCGTTATGTTTGTGTCAAAAAACAAGCATTTCAACAATCGAATAATATTTTAAACTGTAACTAGTAGATCTGGGGTTAAATATTTCTTGGATTACATGCTGCCCTGCTGCCCTCCTTATGTACAGTCCCATATGACAGGGTGGATTCTGGCAGCTCCGGGGTTTTCCTGAGTGACTGGAGAGCCCTTGAAAAGCAGATAAGAATGCTCCTCTGGCCTTTTTTCTGTGTAACAGCTGAAAAACCCCACACACTTTAGCAGAGACAGTATACTTCCACTATGAACTATGCAATACCCCGGTGGAACGCCAACAGGGATGAATTTTCCATTAACCCTTTGATCGCTTTCAATGTGATTTATAAACAATGCATGACATTTGTGCAAACCTTGTGTTACTGAAGATATGGAGCAATTAAAAGGTCACTCTGATTGCCACCACCACAGATATCCATATATTGTATAGTTATGAAAAAACGACATAATTAAAGAGAAAAAGAAACATTATGGTTTGTTCTATTGTACAGAACAGAGGATATTGGGCTAAATTCACAAAAAACAATAAAACCTAACTTTTACTAAACAAATCTAATCTTTAACCCAGTACAATGACAGACACATGTATAAACGCACCAGACCTCAGATACATGTATGTACATATATATATATATATATATATATTACAGTTGATAGCAAAAGTCTACAAACCCGTTAAAATGTCAGGTTTCTCTTCTTCATGTCTGGAAGTTGTATCTCTATCCCAGTCAGACCTCAGACACTGGGGCGACAGGCAGAATGCACTAACAGCTTTCTGCCAGGCGCCCCCGGCTGGCCACATCCCAGGTAAAGGTTATATCGTGGTTCTGTAGAGCCATGCTTTTGCAAGATCTTACAGAGTTCGTGAGATCTCGTGTACTCTGCAAAGTCTCACGAGAACGCGGCTTGAGGCCCCAGTGGAGCTGCGTTATAAGTTACAGATGCTGGGGCCATTCTCTAGAGCAGTGTTTCTTAAACCTGTCCTCGGGACCCTCAAACAGGCCAGATTTTGCAGATCACCTTGGGGAAATGCAGACTGAATACTGCAATCACTGAGCAGCAAATCATATCACCTGTGCTGTGCTTCAGATATCTGGCAAACCTGGCCTGTTAGAGGGTCCTGAGGACAGGTTTAAGAAATACTGCTCTAGAATACGGCCATTTGGAGAGGCCTGGAAGAATGCTGTTAGTGCATTCTGCCAGTCCCTCAGATACTGCCATGTAAGCCAGCCCAGTGCTGGCTTCCGGTATTGGTAGACATACTGGGACATTCGCACGAGTACAGGTACTCGTGCAAATGCCCGGTATCGGTGCATACCTACTAAGGCTCCTGTCAGACAAGCACAGTGTTCACGTCCGTGATGGCGCACAAAAATACATCCGTGATAGCATGAAATAAAGGCCAACGGAGCCCGACAAACGAAGTACGTCCGCATTGAACTGCGGACGCACAATGGCAGCGGCAAACGGACGCAAGTTAGGCTGGGGGTCAGACGAGCGTAGTGTTCACGTCCGTGATGGCGCCTAAAAGTACGTCCGTGATAGCATGAAAGAAAGCCCATCGGAGCCCGACACACAAAGTACGTCCGCACTGAACTGCGGACGCACAACGGCCGCAGCCCACGGACGCAAGGCAGGCAAGAACATACAACCCCTAGAACGGCCGCACAAAGTGCGCTACGTCCGCAACGTCTGCATAGCTTTGTGTGTGAGTGATGGAACGTGGTCAGACGGACTGCATTTATACGTCCAGCATTTTTCACGGACAAAATGGTTTTGCTTTTTATTTTATTTTCTCTCCTACATCCGTCAAAATATACGTTAGTGAATAAACGGACTGTGTGGCCACTACTGCGTCTTCCGTACTGACGTACGTCCGTGTGCACGGACGTACAGTCCGTAGAAATCACGCTCGTCTGACCCTAGCCTAAGTCAAGAACGTACAACCTCTAGAACGGCCGCACAAAGTGCGCCAAGTCCGCAACATCTGCATAGCTTTGTGTGTGAGTGATAAACAAGGTCAGACGGACTGCATTTATACATGCAGCATTTTTGACGGACAAAATGGTTTTGCATTTTAATTTATTTTCCCTCCTACATCCGTCAAAACATACTTCAGTGGAAAAAACGGACTGTGTGGCCACTACCTTGTCGTCAGTCAGAAAGTACGTCCGTACTGCACGGGCGCACAGTCCGTACAAAATGCGCTCATCTGACCCTAGCCTTAAGACCTCAACTGTGATAGTTCTCTTTTTTGTTCACTACCGGGGGTGGGGCTTTTTCTCTGCAGAGAAATGGTTGATAACAGGTTACAGAATGAACAGAGAGGACTGAAAACTTATTTGTAAAACACAATATATTTATCCACTTCTATTTGTTTCATGTAGAAAATAAAAAATTGTCTATATTCAGCTACTTTTTTCAAAGGATTCAGAGAATTTTTGCATATCCCCACTTTTGGAAAACAGTCTTGAATTGATGGTGGTGTCCTGTCGATAAAACAATCTTTTTCGGGAGGCGGAGCTAGCTGTGGAAGCGAGCAGCAGCATTTTGGAGGAGCTCTGTGTCTACCACGGATTTTATTGCTTTTTTCGCCGTTTGCACTGCCCTGTGAGCTTCCCGGTTGGCTAGAGGGATCCTGGAGAGTTGAGGTACCTGATTTAGCCCTGAGTTTCGTGCCCGGGGACAGATTGCTGCCGCAGCGCGATTTGGGCCTAGTCACAGCGGCCATCTTGGAAGCCTACTCGAGGCGTATTGAGATTCCCTCACCGCCCTGCGACCTCGTGCCAGCCCAGCATCTCCGGAACCATGCCTACCGGTCGTTCCCAGCGACGGGCCCCCCGACAGAGGGACATTCGGGATGTTTTGCGAGGTGGGTCCGCTTTTACGGGACTGACTGCTTCTTCCTCCCTCCCCCCGGGCTATGGCTCCTCGGAGGCTGACAGCGACTATGAACCTCAGGGGGGTATTACTGGGATGCCCTGGCTTGCCCCGCAGTCACCGGCGTCTGACTCCCGACCCCTCTCGGCGGCTGCTAGGAAACGGGCACAGAAGAAGAGAAAATCAGCAATGCGGACATCGTCCGGGGCAACGCCGGACACAGAGGATATTTTTGATGGGGACCCGACTGAGATTCCCCTTACCTCCGCCAGTAATAGTGTGACCTCGGATCATCGGTCTGCAGTGGGGACGGGACTTCGACAGCAACAGGTGCAGGAGGAGGACGACCATCTCCCCTCCACGAAGGGGGATCTCCGCAGGATCTTGGAGGAGCTTCGGGTGATACGTGAGGTGTGGCAGCCTGAGGTGGCGGCGGTCCGCACGGAGATAGCGGCGATGCGTGCTCAGGTGAAGGTGGTACAGGAGACGACTTCTGCTGTGACAACGGAACAAACTCACCTGTCTGGTCAGGTTGCTGGTTTGCGATACCAAGTCGAACTTCTGACACGCTCTGTGTAGATGCTTGAAACGAGACACAGACGCCGAAACATCAGGGTCAGGGGTGTCCCGGACTCTATTACCTCCGACGCTCTGCCGTCCTACGTGACTCGTCTTGTGCTTCAGGTCACGGGGCTTCCCCCTGACACACCTGACATGCTTGGGTCGGTGTTTCGGGTCAGGAGACCTGCGACGAACCCACCTGGGGCTCCTCGAGACGTCGTAGTGGCCTTCCGTGAAGTGGCTTTCAAGGTCAAGGTTATGTCTGCTCCGGCGCGAGGGATCCCGTACGCTTGAGGGCTCCACTCTGGCCCTGTATCATGATCTCCCATTCCAGACCCTGATGGCTCGCAGGCGTTTTCGTGAAGTGACATCAGTTCTTCGCCGACAGGGTGTCCGATATCGCTGGGGTCTGGCAGGAGCTTTGGTGGTGACCCACGCAAATGTCCCCTATACCATCACGGATCCCGCGGTGGCTTGGATTGACCTTGCGGCTGCGGCCTCTCACCAGATCCTCCGGACCCTCGACCGGATTGAAGGCTGGTTTCTATGCCCTCTACCTCTCCAGGTCTGAGCTTTACTGAATTACACCCCCTCCCCTGCATTTCTCTTATATGCTTACGTGTCCCTGGTCTCTAGCTTGGCCTAGTGCCTGGACTTCAGGACGGTTCGTAATTTGTTTTGATCAGTCCCAGCCTGCATTGCATAGGGCTTTTGCTTTTTTGCCTGCACATGGTACTTTCTGCCTCTTTACTTATTTTTACCGCCCTGTCCTTCTTTGTGACGCATGTTTTTTGACCAGCTGACCGTAGTTACCTTGGCCGGCCTTAAGTGGCTGCATTTATATATGTTTGATTTCCCACCTTGATGAGACCCCCGTCTAGGGGATGTTTTCTGCTAACATATTGCTATCCTTAGATTTTTTCGATTCGCTTTTTTACGATGACACTTTTTTGGCCATGTGTGGTTTCCGTTGCTTGTTATGTCTTCTTGTTTGGCCCTGCGAGGTCATCCATATTTTACAGTATGATGTAATGCTGACTTATTTCAAAATAAAAAACTTTAAATTTAAAAAAACAATCTTTTTCAGCAAGGCAGTGGGACATGCTCCCTTCCTGGGCAGGCCCACCTTTTTATTTATTGTTTTATTGCTGCCTTGGGACTGACATGACCTTTAGCACTTACGGGCCTCACAAGTCCTGTCACCAGCACGCCCTCTTGCAGATCCGCCCACCACTGTCCAGATTTTATACCTCCCAATTTTGAATGGAATGCCAATGTAATGAGTAGTGCGGGAAACTGATTCATAGCAGAAACCCACAGCTGTAAGTCCCAAACCACAAGGGACCTCTAGGAAAAACTCTCATTTACTGTAACCTTCTCCCCAAAGAAACACTGGACAAGGCTTACTGCGGGGAAGGCAGGGACTGATTTTATTGGTGAACACCAAGAGCTCTAATTCAACCCTAAAGATCTATTCACTAAACAATGACCTTGCCACCGAATTGCACCAAATGGTGAATTTCAGGGTGGGTCGTCTATTCACTAAACTGTCAATTCGCCAAATACAGGCAAATTGACGGTGAAATACTTTCAGTTCGCTGCAGTTCAGCGGTCTTCAGCAGCAGCGAAATTATCCCATAGAGAAGTAGTGGTTCGGCAAAATGCCATAATTTTTGGTGTTGCAGTTGGATAGGTTTAAAGAGGCGAATCCCATAAGATTCAATGTAAAAACGTAAAAAAAAATTAAAAAAGAATAAATATTAAAAGACTCATTATTCTTTTCATTTTCAGCAAAAAAAGGCTTTTTACTCTTTAACCCCTTAAGGACGCAGGGCATACCATGCCGTCCTGCACCACGTGGGCTTTAATGCCGCAGGACAGCATGGTACGCCCCGCGGCGTTTGGTGCCTCTGCGCGCCGAAAAACGGCCCGCCTCCCTTCCCACAATGCCGATCGCTGGCTGGGGGTCTGCCTGACACCCGGGCAGACCCTCCCAGCTGGCGATCGGCATTGTGGGAAGGGAGGCGGGCCGTTTCCCTCGTGGAAAGATCCAAGCTGCCAATCCGGCGCTTGGATTTGACAGTTGCAGCGGTGACAAGCTGTCACCTCTGCAACTGTCAGAATGTCTCAGCCAATGATTGTTGCATTGGCTGAGACATTGTCTCTGCCCCTTTCTCCTGCTCCTCATTGCGATCTGAGGAGCAGAGAGAGAGAGAGGCAGAGAACGGAGCAGAGACAGAAAAAAAAAACCGAAAACCCCAAACCCCAGGCACTGTACCCCCCAGGCACTGTACCCCCCTGGCACTGTACCCCCCTGGCACTGTACCCCCCAGGCACTGTACCCCCCAGGCACTGTACCCCCCTGGCACTGTACCCACCTGGCACTGTACCCCCCTGGCACTGTACCCCCCAGGCACTGTACCCACCTGGCACTGTACCCACCTGGCACTGTACCCACTTGGCACTGTACCCCCCAGGCACTGTAACCCCCTGGCACTGTATCCCCCAGGCACTGTACCCCCCAGGCACCTACTGGCACTGTACCTACTGGCACTGTACCCCCCAGACACTGTACCTACTGGCACTGTACCCCCCAGGCACTGTACTCTCCTGGCACAGTACCCCCTGGCTGAAAAAAAAACCCAGGCACAGTACCCCCTGGCTGAAAAAAAACCTGAAAAAAAACCCCAGGTACAGTACCCCCTGGCTGGCACTGTACTCTCCTGGCTGGCACTTTACCCTCCTGGCAGGCACTGTACCCTCCTGGCACAGTACCCCCTGGCTGAAAAAAAATAACTGAAAAAAAACCTGAAAAAAACCCGAGTTACTGTACCCCCTGGCCTGCGGTGTACCCCTGATTGGCAGTGTACCCCCGATTGAGAACCCGCATTGGCATACGACCCTTTGGCATTTCTGACTACCTGCATTGGCATACAACCCCCTGGCATTTCTGACTACCCGCATTGGCATACGACCCCTGGCATTTCTGACTACCCGCATTGGCATACGACCCCTGGCATTTCTGACTACCCGCATTGGCATACGACCCTTGGCATTTCTGACTATCCGCATTGGCATACGACCCCGTGGCATTCCTGACTACCCGCATTGGCATACGACCCCCCTTGGAATATTCTTACCTTGTCTAGATAGATAGATAGAAGTACCGGCCACTACAAGGACCGGAAGGGCTTAGTTTAGGTGTTCTAATATTTTATTTGTGTACTTGACCCCATCAGTTCCCCGACCTCCCATTTAATTTAGTTATAACAAGATCCCCATAAAAATGTCCTCCCGCTTTTATTCCCCAGAAGAGGCATATGAGATCCTGGCCGCCTCTGAGAGCGACGCTCTCGCCGACAGTGACACCCTCACAGCCTCTGATATAGAGCCTCTTAGTGAACCCTCCAGTGATGGTAACCCCCACCATCTACTGGGAGGCGCGAGAGCAATTGGGTACCCACAAATATGGCTGCCCCAGAAATACCCCCATTTATAGCGACTCCTGGCATCACAGTAAGGGTAGAGGACTGTAAGCCAGTGAGCTTTTTTAATCTCTTTATGTCGGACGACGTATTCGAGATGGTGGTTGAGCAAACCAACCTGTTTGCCAACCAGTATCTTGATGCGCATCCGGATTCACATCGCCACAGACGTAACAAGTGGCACCCAACGGATGTGATAGAGTTAAAAAAAATTTGGGCTCTAACCCTCGTAATGGGAATAGTGAAGAAGCCAAGTATCCGGTCTTACTGGCACAAAAACCCCATCCTGGCTACCCCACTATTCCCAAGGGTTATGAAGAGGGAGAGATATGAAAATCTCATGCGATTCCACCATTTTAATGACAACGCACTGTGCCCACCAAGAAACGACCCAATGCATGACCGCCTCTATAAAATTCGGCCCCTTATCAGTCTTATGTCTGCCAAATTCACCGATAATTATGTTCCCGACCAAAATATATCTGTAGACGAGTCCCTTATGAAATTCAAAGGCAGACTGCTCTTCAAGCAGTATATCCCAAGCAAGCGATCCCGGTATGGCGTCAAATTTTATAAATTGTGTGAGTCCACAACAGGCTACACCTGGGCGTTTAGAATATACGAAGGGAAAGATAGCCACCTTGACCCCCCAGGATGCCCCGATTGTATTGGCACCAGTGGAAAAATTGTGTGGGATCTGGTCTATCCCCTATTCAACAAGGGCTATCATTTATGGGTCGATAACTATTACACCAGTATCGACCTATTTAAAAATTTATATTGTTTTGAGACCCTTGCGTGTGGCACAGTGCGGAAGAATCACAGAGGTTTTCCGCAAATCCTGACAGCAGGCAAAAGAAGTAGGGGCTCCTCTTCATCTCTACGTCAGGAAGAAGTGCTAGCCCTTCGGTTCACCGATAAGAAGGATGTATACATGCTATCTACAGTGCACGACGAAAGTACAGTGCCAGTGCCTGTGAGAGGGAGGACTGAGCAACTGGAAAAGCCGAAGTGCATTGTAGATTACAGCAAGTTTATGGGGGGAGTAGACTTGGCTGATCAATGTATACAGCCTTATCTGGTGAACCGAAAGACTAGGGCATGGTACAAGAAGATTGCCATCTATTTGACCGAGATAGCAATTTTCAATGCGTACGTGCTCTACAAGCAGGCAGCAGTACAAAAGCCATATCCCTTCCTAGAATTCATGCTTGAGATCATATCCCAACTTATCCTAACCCCGGCCCCCGTTTCATCCGCTTTGGAATCAGGAGATCTCCAAAGATTAAGCGGCAGACACTTTCCTTCCCGAGTCCCTCACACCCGCTGTAAAAAGTCCCCCCAGAAAAAGTGTCATGTCTGCCGCAAGAAAGGAATCCGAAAGGATTCTAGTTATTATTGCCCTACCTGCCCATCTCTACCTGGCCTCTGCATAACCGAGTGCTTCAAAATTTATCATACCGAGCTAAATTACTAAATCCCCTTTTCTGCTTTGTCCCGATTACCCTTTCCTGCCTGTACCGACTCATTGGCTTGTTATACCGACTACTCTTTGTTTGCTGCCTGTACCGACTCATTGGCTTGTTATACCGACTACTCTTGTTTGCTGCCTGTACCGACTCATTGGCTTGTTATACCGACTACTCTTTGTTTGCTGCCTGTACCGACTCATTGGCTTGTTATACCGACTACTCTTTGTTTGCTGCCTGTACCGACTCATTGGCTTGTTATACCGACTACTCTTTGTTTGCTGCCTGTACCGACTCATTGGCTTGTTATAACGACTACTCTGACTTCTGGAATCCCCTGAATTTGGCCTGTCCCTGTTTACGTTAAGCCCAGCTATTCAAAAGTGGCTGCACCAAACAACTCAAAATACTAATTTAGAATCATTGGCACGTCATCTTTGGAGCAATATTCTTTCTTGGCGTGCCATGTTCTCTCAAAGTCGACATAAATCCTGAAAATCACTTGTTAAATTACCAAAAAACTAAATAAAAATGCTACATGTGGGGTACCCGTTGAATTCGTAACACATTGCCGAACACAAATATCAATGTTATAGGCCAGTAAAAGGTTGACTGAGCAGGATATTAGCAGCAAAATAACAGTTTTCGTGTAAAACAAATGCAAAACACAATCATGAAGACTAAGTGTGGCCAGGGTTTGTGACTAAGTGGCTACTATACAAAACTGGACATACCCCATTTTCAACACTCTGGGTTGTCTACTTCTCAAAATGATATGCCACGATGGGGTACTTTTCATACCTGGGCTGCCATACCCTCTCAAATTCAACCTAGGCCCAGCAAACCAATCTGGCAAACTTTTACATTTGACCGTGTAACTTTCCAAAAAGTAAATAAAAATGCAACATGGGGGTACCGTTGAACTCGTAACACATTGCCGAACACAAATATCAATGTTATAGGCCAGTAAAAGGTTGACCGAGCAGGATATTAGCAGCAAAATAACCGTTTTCGTGTAAAACAAATGCAAAACACAATCATGAAAACTAAGTGTGGCCAGGGTTGTTTGTAAGTGTGGCCAGGGTTTGTGACCAAGTGGTTGACCGAGCAGGATATTAGCAGCAAAATAACCGTTTTCGTGTAAAACAAATGCAAAACACAATCATGAAAACTAAGTGTGGCCAGGGTTGTTTGTAAGTGTGGCCAGGGTTTGTGACCAAGTGGCAACTATACAAAACTGGACATACCCCTTTTTCAACACTCTGGGTTGTCTACTTCTCAAAATGATATGCCATGATGGGGTACTTCTCAAACCTGGGCTGCCATACCCTCTCAAATTCAACTTAGGCCCAGAAAACCAATCTGGCAAACTCTACATTTGATCGTGTAACTTTCCAAAAAGCAAAATAAAAATGCGAAATGGAGGGTACCGTTGATCTCGTAACACATTGCCGAACACAAATATCAATGTTGTAGGCCAGTAAAAGGTTGACTGAGCATGATATCATCGGTAAAATAACAGTTTTTGTGTCAAAAATGCAAAACACAAACATGAAGACCAAGTTTGCGACTAAGTGACTACTATAAAAAAATGAAACGTACACCATTTGGAATAGCCTGGGTTGTCTACTTTTCAAAATGGTATGACATGTTGGGGTACTTTTCATACCTGGGCTGCCATAACCTCTCAAAGTCAACATAGGGCCAGGAAACCAATCTGGCAAATTTCAAGTTGTAAAACGTGAAATGGGCAAACTCTATATTTGACCCTGTAACTTTCCAAAACCTCCTAAAACCTCTACATGGGGGGTACCGTTGAACTCGTAAGACATTGCCGACCAGAAATATGAGTTTTTTAGGCCAGTAAAATGTCGAGGGAGCATGATATCATCGGTAAAATAACAGTTTTTGTGTCAAAAATGCAAAACACAAACATGAAGACGAAGTTTGCGACTAAGTGACTACTATAAAAAAATGAAACGTACACCATTTGGAATAGCCTGAGTTGTCTACTTTTCAAAATGGTATGACATGTTGGGGTACTTTTCATCCCTGGGCTGCCATAACCTCTCAAAGTCAACATAGGGCCAGGAAACCAATCTGGCAAATTTCAAGTTGTAAAACGTGAAATGGGCAAACTCTATATTTGACCCTGTAACTTTCCAAAACCTCCTAAAACCTCTACATGGGGGGTACCGTTGAACTCGTAAGACATTGCCGACCAGAAATATGAGTTTTTAGGCCAGTAAAATGTCGAGGGAGCATGATATCATCGGTAAAATAACAGTTTTTGTGTCAAAAATGCAAAACACAAACATGAAGACCAAGTTTGCGACTAAGTGACTACTATGAAAAAACAAAACGTACACCATTTGGAATAGCCTGGGTTGTCTACTTTTCAAAATGGTATGACATGTTGGGGTACTTTTCATACCTGGGCTGCCATAACCTCTCAAAGTCAACATAGGGCCAGGAAACCAATCTGGCAAATTTCAAGTTGTAAAACGTGAAATGGGCAAACTCTATATTTGACCCTGTAACTTTCCAAAAAATCCTATAACCTCTACATGGGGGGTACCGTTGAACTCGTAAGACATTGCTGACCAGAAATATGAGTTTTTTAGGCCAGTAAAATGTCGAGGGAGCATGATATCATCGGTAAAATAACAGTTTTTGTGTCAAAAATGCAAAACACAAACATGAAGACCAAGTTTGCGACTAAGTGACTACTATAAAAAAATGAAACGTACACCATTTGGAATAGCCTGAGTTGTCTACTTTTCAAAATGGTATGACATGTTGGGGTACTTTTCATCCCTGGGCTGCCATAACCTCTCAAAGTCAACATAGGGCCAGGAAACCAATCTGGCAAATTTCAAGTTGTAAAACGTGAAATGGGCAAACTCTATATTTGACCCTGTAACTTTCCAAAACCTCCTAAAACCTCTACATGGGGGGTACCGTTGAACTCGTAAGACATTGCCGACCAGAAATATGAGTTTTTTAGGCCAGTAAAATGTCGAGGGAGCATGATATCATCGGTAAAATAACAGTTTTTGTGTCAAAAATGCAAAACACAAACATGAAGACCAAGTTTGCGACTAAGTGACTACTATGAAAAAAAAACGTACACCATTTGGAATAGCCTGGTTGTCTACTTTTCAAAATGGTATGACATGTTGGGGTACTTTTCATACCTGGGCTGCCATAACCTCTCAAAGTCAACATAGGGCCAGGAAACCAATCTGGCAAATTTCAAGTTGTAAAACGTGAAATGGGCAAACTCTATATTTGACCCTGTAACTTTCCAAAACATCCTATAACCTACTACATGGGGGGTACCGTTGCGTAACTCGTAAGACATTGCTGACCAGAAATATGAGTTTTTTAGGCCAGTAAAATGTCGAGGGAGCATGATATCATCGGTAAAATAACAGTTTTTGTGTCAAAAATGCAAAACACAACACATGAAGACCAAGTTTGCGACTAAGTGACTACTATAAAAAAACAAAACGTACACCATTTGGATAGCCTGGGTTGTCTACTTTTCAAAATGGTATGACATGTTGGGGTACTTTTCATACCTGGGCTGCCATAACCTCTCAAAGTCAACATAGGGCCAGGAAACCAATCTGGCAAATTTCAAGTTGTAAAACGTGAAATGGGCAAACTCTATATTTGACCCTGTAACTTTCCAAAACATCCTAAAACCTCTACATGGGGGGTACCGTTGAACTCGTAAGACATTGCCGACCAGAAATATGAGTTTTTTAGGCCAGTAAAATGTCGAGGGAGCATGATATCATCGGTAAAATAACAGTTTTTGTGTCAAAAATGCAAAACACAAACATGAAGACCAAGTTTGCGACTAAGTGACTACTATAAAAAAATGAAACGTACACCATTTGGAATAGCCTGAGTTGTCTACTTTTCAAAATGGTATGACATGTTGGGGTACTTTTCATCCCTGGGCTGCCATAACCTCTCAAAGTCAACATAGGGCCAGGAAACCAATCTGGCAAATTTCAAGTTGTAAAACGTGAAATGGGCAAACTCTATATTTGACCCTGTAACTTTCCAAAACCTCCTAAAACCTCTACATGGGGGGTACCGTTGAACTCGTAAGACATTGCCGACCAGAAATATATGTATTTTATTTCATTTAATGCTAAGCGTACAATGTCATTCACACTAAAAATACAATGGAGAACTTTGAAAATTGCAAAATTTCCTTTTTTCTCATAGTTTTTAGGTTTTTTTCATACTATAATATATTTTATATATAAATCTTTGATGGAAAATGAAAGCCCTATTTCTCCTGAACAAAATGATATATAATAAGGGTGGGTACACTTAATATGTAAGAGGTAAATTATGGTTGAACAGCGAATAGCTGAAATTCTACTTTTAGAAGTGTTCAAAAGTGTTCCAAACTTGTAAAATTACTCCCGTCCTTAAGGGGTTAAGAACGCCTTTTTAACTTTTTTGGATTTTTTTTCACGAAATTTGATTCCCAATATTTTTAAACAGCGTTTTTTTTTCTTTATTCTGTAACAGACCTGTTTATTCTTTTTTGTTTTTTTAAGGACATTTTTTAGATTATTTAGACACATTTTAATGCATTTTAATTGGTTTAAACACCCATTAGGAGAATAGGAGAGGTTCGTTGTTTGTTCTTTTGCAGTTCAGTAGAATTCGCCAAGGCCACTTCAGTACTCTTCAGCGACGGTCTGCAATTTTATTATGGGGCTTTGGCGACTCCATCTTCGACGCATTACGGTGACCATTCACTAAATAGTGAATTCACCGAAATGTCGGCGAAATGAAATCGACGGAATGCGCTGAATTGGGAAGGATAGAAATTTCAGTGCTTAGTGAATACACTGCTCTAGTGCAACCTTCCCATAGCCATTCTAACCTATGGAGATGTTAAGTTTACATCAGCGTTTGTTAAACGGACACCACTTAAACGGACACCACTTACATCCTCTAGGATGTCTCAATTAGATTTGACAACAGATCAAGGGAATACAAATGCAAGCAAAGTGACAAACAATAAACCAGTACAATCAGCAAAAAACACAATGGACTGATACATAGGACAAGAGATATATAGTTGCTTTGTATGATTATATAACAGAAATTCTACATGAACATCCAATAAAAAATAAATAAATCACAACCATTAAGGCTAGGGTCAGACTAGCGCAGTTTTAACGTGCGTTTAGCCGCACGAAATCACGGCCGTACTAGCAGCAAATGACGTCCAATGCCGGGGAACATACGACGAACGGCCGCACGAAAGTTCGTCCGCGCAACGCAAGTGGCCAACGAACGCATTTTTTCGAGAACGTCAAACCGCTACTACTGACGTACAGAGTGCGCTGCGGCCGCATAGCGGCGTGTGTGTGTGATTAGGAGACGTCAGACGCTGCTAATGTCCGGCTAACATAACGTCCAGACGCAAAAAGTGTTTTATTGATGATCCGTACAAAATCACGGACGAAAAGGCGCATCGTATGACCGCTGTCGCGTATTCCGGGAAAAAATACGTACGTTCGTTCGACCGCACTTTTTCACGGACGACGTGAAAAATGCGTTCGTCTGACCCTAGCCTAAAAAGACTGCTAAATTATAAATTTGAAGAATCTATATCTTTAATACTTGCCATAATAGTTATATGCCATATTGTGTTCTATTTATTTATTTATAAAGTATTTTACCAGGAAGGATACATTGAGATTTCTCTCGTTTTCAAGTATGTCCTGGGTTATATGTTGTGTCTTTCTTCATATTTCATATATAGGTATATCATAACCCATGAAAAAATGAAAAGGCAATCCAATATGTGTAGAATCTGGAACTATATGTAAGAAACAGATCATTTATACATGCCCTGTACTGCTCTTTGAGATTGCAACACTTTCAGGTCTATTTTCTAAAGGTGAAACTCAGGAGAACTGGCAGGAGAAGTGAACAATCTAGACCAAATAGTCGATTTGGAACGTGCGATAAATGGGAAATTTTTCTGGTTTGGCTGTTTTGACCTAGAATTTTCACTTCTGTCAATTCTCCTGTTAGGGTTCTATTCACAAAGCACCTAAATTGAGCTAAATTTCAGCGCTTTTCATTTCAACGGACTTCGGCGACTCAGTTTCCTTGAAAATTCAGTGATTTCACTATTTATGGAATGTTCGCCGTATTGCACCGAAAATGGGGATGCAGAAGCATTTAGCGGACGTTGGCAAAATCCGGTGATAAGCGCTGAATTTTCCTCTGCGAATTCCACCAAACTGAAAATAAATGAATTGAATAGGAAGTGTCTTATTCTCCTAATAGGTTAAATCAATAAAAATGTATTGCAGTAATTTAACCCTTTCACTGCTGAGTCATTTCACCGCTGTGTGCTGATCTCATTTTTACTGCTTTCGCTCATCATGTTTAAACGCGGTTTGAAGCCACATTTTATTAAACGACCCAGACATATTATATATCGTTCTTTCCGGCAGACTCGGCAGATTCATAATATATAATTTTTATATGTATACGTCATATTCTGCCTGTATATTATAACAAAAAATGCAATAAAATTAGAATTTTTAATCATCTGCAGCGTGTAAAGTCTTTTTTTCACATTTTATCACATGAGCGTTTTCGGTTATATTTTCTATGGGGTGCGCTTGTACAAAAATTAGAAATGGAGACTTGTTAAATTTTTTGGGGGGAATTACGTGATTTTTGGCAATCGCAACGCATAGAAAAAAATCATTAGTGCAGCATCATTGTTCACATTATAATTCAAATGGGAACAATATTGCTGCATTAATAAAAACAACACACAAAAAAAACATTTTTTTTATTTTTTATTATTTTTTTAAATTTCTGTTTACTTTATACCTGGTCATGTTGGGTATCATTCGAAAGGCCGTGCTCAGGCCTTTTGAATGACATCCCCCATGACCCCCTAGCTGCCACGGTTCTGGAGATATCAGGGTTCAAAGGAACCCCCTATCTCCACCAGGGGATTTCCTAGGGGTTCCCCGAGGTTTCCTAGGGGTTCCCCGGCTATCTGACATTGGGCAGAGAGGGGAGACCCGGGGGTGGAGCCGCCATGCAAGATGGCGACCCCCACTGGAGCTAGGGCGCAATTTGGCGCCGCAAGGCGCTGAAGTGTGACCTGGTGCTTCAGGGGTTCAAGCCAGGCACTGCTTAAAATGGGAGACTCTCCCCTTTTAGGCTAGGGTCAGACTGAGGCAGTGCGAACGCACGTTCTGGCGCACTTAATCACGGCCGCACTAGCAGCAGATGCCGGGCAATGACGGCCAATATACGAAGTACGGTCGCACAAAAGTCCGGCTGCGCAACGCAAGTGGAAAATGAACGCATTTTTTCGAGAACGTTAAACCACTAGTACTGACGTACAGAGTGCGCTGCGTCCGCTAGAGGCGTGTGTGCGTGATTAGGAGATGTCAGACGCTGCTAATGTCCGGCCAACATAACGTCCAGATGCACAAAGTGTTTTATTGAAGATCCGTACAAAATCACGGATGAAACTGCGCACGTATGACCGCTATTGCGTATTCCGTGAAAAAATACGTCCATTCTTCGAACGCACATTTTCACGGACAACGTGAAAAATGCGTTAGTCTGACCCTAGCCTAAAGCGCTGCCTGGCTTTTGGTGCTGCTCCGTTCCGATCGGGAGGGAGAGGGATCCCCCCTCCCTTCCAGGCTATCTCCCAGCATTGCCAGGGGGTCGCCTGGAAATGACGTCACAGCGCATGGCGCGATGACATCATTTACATTGGGAGGGGCTTAACTTCAGCGTCTGAGGACGCTGAAGTCAGACCGCCGCGGGACCCCCGGACAAAGAGGTAAGTATCTCCGCCGGGGCTCCCGCAAAGCAGATGACGTGTGGGGCACGTCCTTCGCATATAGCGGGCGTCTATGAGGACATGTCCCACATGTCATCCGCAGCGAAGGGGTTAAAAAAAGTCCTTTAAAAAATGTTTTTTGTAAAAAATAAAAATAATAAATGGTCTTCAAAAAATGTAAAAAGGTTACATTTATTACTTTAAATGGTGCAATTCTGCGATCTGTGACTAAATGGATCGTTCGTTCGTTCTCTATGGGACACATTCTGTGCTGCTGAACCGCACCGAATTGTGGCAAATGTGGCCAGCTCAATCCGGCTTTCGTCCACATCACTCAACTACAACCGCCTTTTTAAAGTTTGTAATTATATCCAAGCTGGCATGGAACAAGGAAACCTAACTGGAGCATCTTCCTTGATTTGCCAAGGCCTTTGACACAGTAGACCATGGCATCTTATTACAAAACCTTACAGGGTAATTCAAAGAGATTCGAAAAGTCACCGCACGTTTGGTGATTTTTCGTTCTCTTCAATTTGGTTCGTTTTGCCAATCTCATTTCGGCGACCCTGCGGTGTATTCAGCAAGCACCACAGGGCCCCCGAATTGCAGGGAAAGGCTGCCGCAAACCCGACGAAAACTAACCGCAAAACCCGGCGAATGCACGCCGAAAACCAGCAAAAACATCTGGATTAACCCACCGAAAAACACGAAAAAACCCGAGTAGGAGCCGATCACACGCAGTGAAGCCGTCGGAAAAAGCCGACACCTCAGAAGAAGGCAGTGAATAAATTAGCAAAACAGTTTGCTTGAATGATTGAAAATTGAAACGCTGTTTGCAAAGAAACTACTGAGCGAAAATGTCTGAAATTTACATATGAGGTCCAAGGAATGATAATAAAAAGGGCTGTTACTACAGAAAAAATAAGTAAACTTAAAAAAAAAATCTGACTTTTTTTTTAAAAAAACAAAACAGAAAAATGCTTAAAATATCCAAAAAATCGATAAATAAAGAGACTCTTTACTGCAGAATTTCTATAATGAACGGTTTATCAGATATTGAATTAAAACGGGAATATTTTTAACATTGAAGCCTATGGGATTCTCCAGAATAAACCTGTCGAATGAAACCACCGAATGGCAGGGCATTTCGGGAACCTTTCACTGCTGGTTTGTGTTCTCTGAATAGCCGAAGCTGTGTTTTTTCATGGGGTTTTCACTGCCCTCGAACAGGCACCAAACAGTCACCGTATGTGCAGGTAATTCGCCAGGATTTGGCGAATTGCCTGATCTCTGGATAGCCGAATGCCAAGCCAAGAAAAGCCAAGAAAGGTAACCGAATGCTGATTTTCAGCGTTCGGTTACCTTTCTCAAGCAATTCGGATCTCTTTGAATTACCCTGATATAAACTCCAGTATTGGTGATCGCACACTAACCTGGTTTCAATCAAATGTATCCGACCAATCGCAACATGTGTCCATTTCTGACAGCTCCTCCCTCCCCCTCCCAGTCACATGTACTCTAAGGCTAGATACTTGGCCCCCTGCTATTCACAATATTCAAAAATGATCTGCCCTGCGTCTGCAAAGCCTCAACCGTACACATGTACGCAGACGACGCCATAATATATACCAGCAAAGCAAATCTCCCTCAGCTGGAGGCCGTGCTGCAAGAACAATTAACAGAGGTAGAAAACCTAAACTACATAAATTGCAAAATCCCCATCTATGTGTCAGGACAAAATTAAATGACACGCTGACCACAGTCACTTCTCTCAAATATCTAGGTATGTGGTTAGACCCAAATCTATCCTTTGGCCCCCACATCGAAAAACTCTCATCTAAACTTTACCCCAAACTAGGTGCCCTGTACAGAAACAAATCCTGCCTGAGCCCCGCAGTAAGAAAGCAAATTGTACAACAAATGCTTATGCCAGATTTTGAATATGGAGATGTAGTGTATGCAGCTGCCCCTCAAACACACCTCCAGAAACTTACTACATTGTATAACTCATTCTGCCGCTTTGTGCTACAATGTAACTACATGACCCACCAACGTGACATGCTAAAAGAGCTAAACTGGCCGTCGCTGGAATCTAGATGCACCCTTCACCTTTCCAACCTGGTGTTTAAGAGCTCTACTGGGAAGCTACCAGCCTACCCGAATAGACTGCTTCCCCCAGCAGTTCCCTGATCCTATAACCTCCAATCCAGGACCTGCACCTTCCTTACAATACCACAATACAAAAACAAAAAAGTGTCTCGATCCTCATTTGCCTACAGAGCACCACAATTATGGAATAACCTCCCAGACGCCATCAAATCTTCCCCCAGTCACTCAAGAGCTCCCTATTAACATACCTCAATACAAAATGCACATGTAAACATGTAACATAATGACTAGATTTCCTACATATTTATTTTCCGTGTTAATCTGTATATTTGTGTTGTGTTTTTAATATCTTGCATTTATTACTTTGTATTTCTGTAATGACTGTAACAATTCAATGTTTTTGAACCCAGGACATACTTGAAAACAAGAGAAATCTCAATGTATCCTTCCTGGTAAAATACTTTATAAATAGATAAATAAATTGCACCATATTTCACTGTCATTTTGCATGTGTTTGGAGAATTGACAGCTTAGTGAATAGACTAATTGTCCCGAAATTGCACTGACAGTTCGGTGCAATTTGTTGCAAACTTGGACGTTTGTGAATAACCTTATTTGTGTTGCTGTTGAGGGGAATACAGTGTGGGAAACAGCATAAGGTGACATTTCCTGTGGAACCCCTATTATGGTTTTGGTGCATTGTATACCTTTACAGGTGCTTCTGTTACAAATAGGGATGAGCCGAACACCCCCGAGTTCGGTTCGCATTCGAACTCGAACTTTCCAAATGTTCAAATTCGAACTCGAACTCAATACAAGTCAATGGGACTCAAAATTCGATTTTTAGAGTGCCCTCCAAGAGGGCATATATGCTAGATATTTGCCATAAAAGGTGTATGGGGGTCCGGGTAGTGCCCTGGGGGACAGGAAACAAGGACAAAAAGTTAAAAACAAAACGTTTTTAAAGGGACAGTGAGTTTTCCATGAAATAAGAGTTAAAAATAAAAACGAAAAATTCCTTCAAATATCGTGCCTAGGAGGTCCCCATAACCTGCCCGTGAAGTGGCGGATTTCTAGGATGTATAGAAACATTTAAAAACAAAAAAAATACGTTTAAAATTACGGTAAATGCTTTTCCTTTAATCTATTTATAAACAACTGCTTGGGGCGGCAGCCTGCATGAAAAGACATTTTAGGACGCGCAGAAAAAGTTTAGTGATTTTTTGGGCTAAATTATGGTGCAGGGTTTGGATGAAAGTAACAATAGGTGCTTTAAAATTGGGCCTTTAGCGTCGGCAACAGTGCCGTCACACAGTAACCCCTCTGAGGATATGAATCTGGTACAGGCGCCAGTGGCAGTGCACCCAGATATTGTGCTTTTGGTGCCAGGCCAGCAAGTGCATTCATACAGTAACCACTCTGTAGTATTGTGGAAGAGTGCAGGGGTGGACCATGCGGTCGTATATTAAAAAGATATGAATCTGGTAAAGGCGCCAGTGCACCCTAATATTTTGCTTTTGGTGCCAGGCCGGCAAGTGCATTCATACAGTAACCCCTCTGTAGTATTGTGGAAGAGTGCAGGGGTGGACCATGCGGTCCTATATTAAAAGATATGAATCTGGAAAAGGCGTCAGTGCAGCCAGATATTGTTCTTTTGGTGCCAGGCCAGCAAGTGCCTTCATACAGTAACCCCTCTGTGGTATTGTGGAAGAGTGCATGGGTGGACCCTGCTGTTCAAAAAATTAAAATCATATAAATGTGGCACAGGCGTCAGTGCAGCCAAATATTGTGCCTTTCATGGCAGTAAGTGCCTTCACACCGTAACCCTTTTGTGGTATTGTGGAAGAGTGCAGGGTTGGAGGTTTTGTGAATGCAGAAGACATCCCCGATCTATTCCGTTACGTCAGCATCAGGGGATTGATAACTGCTGATCCAGGACTGATTCATTTTTATAAATGTCAGCCAGTCTACAGAGTCGGTGGACAGACGCACTCTTTTGTCTGTGACAAAACCTCCAGCGGCACTGAACGTCCTTTCAGAAAGCACGCTAGATGAAGGGCAACCTAGTAGCTGCATAGCATATTGGCTAAGTTCTGGCCAGTGATCCAGTCTCAACACCCAGTAAGTCAGTGGATCATCTGCTGGAAAGGTATCCAGGTCTGCCCTTGCCCCTAGGTAGTCCTGCACCATATGGTGAAGACGCTGGTAATGGGTGCCTACATTTGACGTCCCTGGGCGTCGTGGACTAAAATGTTTTAAAAAGGCATCAGTCAAGCGGCCCTGGCCTTCACCACTATTCCTCTGATCATCCGCAGCCTCAGAAGCACCTGTGTCATTACTTGGTAACCTACCAGTGCCTGGAAAGGTGTTACATAAGTGTCGCTTTAGAGCGTCTTCAAGTTTTTTCATCCTGTGCTCCCTCTGTGCGGGCAGGATGAGCTCTGCAACTTTACCCTTGTATCGTGGATCAAGAAGGGTTGCCAACCAGTAATGATCCCTCTCCTTGATAGCATGAATCCTGGGGTCCTTTAGCAGGCTTTGCATAATAAGGGAGCCCATGCAGCGTAGGTTGGAGGTGGCATTAGCTTCCGAGTCTTCCTGCTCATTGAGGAGGATGACCCCATCGTGCACTTCCTCCTCCCAGCCACGTACCAGTCCTTGTGTTTCTGGGCACACAAAACCCTCCCTTGAGGAATCCCCACCTTCAATGCCCCCACTACTCAAATATTCCTCCTCCTCATCCTCCTCCTGTCTGATCTGAGGAGGACCCGCTGGAATGCTGTCTGCGGAAAGACTGGGGCCTTCAGAGCTAGGGAAGGCCTCCTCTTCCTCCCGCTGCTCTGCCTCTAGAGCCACATCTATAATTCCCCGCCGAGTGTGCTCCAGCAGGAACACTAAAGGAATTGTGTCACTGATGCATGCACTGTCCCTGCTCACCATCCTCGTTGCCTCCTCAAATGGTGACAGTACAGTGCATGCATCCTTGATCATCAGCCACTGTGGGGGGGAAAAAAACAAGTTGACCTGAACCTGTCCTTGTGCCATACTCACACAGGTACTCGTTGATGGCCTTCTGCTGCTTGTGCAGACACTGCAGCATTGCTAATGTCGAGTTCAACCTGGTGGGCATGTCACAGATCAGACGGTTTGTGGGAAGGTGGAATTCTCTTTGAATTTCTGCCAGGCGAACACTTGCTGGGAATGACCGTCTGAAGTGGCTGCAGACTTTTCTGGCCTGGCTGAGAAGCTCTGCCAGCCCTGGGTACCTGGTTAGGAAACGGTGTACCACCAGATTTAGGACGTGTGCTAGGCATGGTACATGCGTCAACTTACCCTGGCGTAGGGCGGAGAGAAGGTTGCTGCCATTATCACAGACGACCATTCCCAGCTGAAGCTGGCATGGTGTTAACCATCTCTGCACCTGCCCCTGCAGAGCTGACAGAATTTCTGGCCCAGTGTGGCTCCTGTCCCGTAAACAAACCAGCTCAAGCACAGTATGGCATCTTTTTGCTTGAGCCATTGCGCAGCCCCTGCCACGCGTCGGTTTAACTGCCACTTTGCCAGAGACACAGAAGGAGGAGGAGGAGGAATAGGGAGAGGTGGTGGTGGAGCAGACAGACCTCATACAAGCAGCTTTCTGGAGGCATGGTGGATGAACAAGCTGCAGCACAGAGCCCTGTCTTGGATCCCTCCCAGCTGCAATCAGAGTTACCCAGTGTGCCGTGAAGGAAATGTAACGACCCTGTCCATGCTTGCTGGACCACGTGTCTAAAGTCACATGCACCTTGCTGCTGACTGCCTTTCCCAATGTTTCGATAACATTGTCTCCCACATGCTGGTATAGTGCTGGAATGGCCTTCCGTGAAAAGTAATGGCGTTTTGGAACATGCCACTGTGGTACAGCACATTCAGCAAATTCACGGAAGGGAGCAGTGTCCACCAGCTGGAAAGGCAGCAGCTGCAATGCGAATAGTTTTGCCAAGCTGGCATTTAGACGCTGTGCTTGGGACTATATTTTTTCTTATGTTGCAGCAGCTGGGGCAACATAATCTGACTGCGTAAATCTTCAGCTGATGGGATGTTGTCACATTGTGAGGAAGGACCTGGTACATCCATTACTGTAGCATCATCCCTGTCAGTGGAGGTTGTAGGCAATGACATGGCAGGACATACAGTGGGGTAGAGACAGATGAGGAGGAAGAGGACCTACGCAAAGTTTTGCGCCAACGGGATGTGTGGCACTTGTTCATATGTCGCCTAAAGCACGTGGTACCCAAGCGTCCGGTGTCTTTCCCACGCTTGAGCCTCATCTGACATAGATTACAAATAGCAACGGTGGGGTCTGCTGCACATTTCTTAAAGAACTCCCAGACAGCAGAGTTCCTGGATGTGTGCTTTGAGACAACAGTGCTCTGCACCTGAGCAGTTCTGACATCTGATGCCTTGGACTGGCTAGTGCTACGGTTGGTCATAGAGGATGTTGTGCCTCGTGTTTCTTGTGCCTCCTCCTCCTCACTTGACTCTTCTGTTCAATCAGGCACCCAGGTGGAGTCAGTGACCTCATCATCATTGTCATCATCACCCCCTATCTACTCGTCACTGGAGCCAACTTGGCAGTATGCTGCAGCTGCTGGGGCAACATGAGTGCCAGTTATTTGTGTGTCATCACTGGCACCCCCTTCCTCTAGGTTGATTATACTCCCTTCCTCAACCTCAGAGATTGAATCAGAGCACTGTACTTGCTGCGCATCCTCAAGCAGCATGTCACTCTCATTGTAGTCAAACAATTCAGCTGACTCCTCCGTGTGTGATAGCGAGGCTACGGCAGGAGTAGCTGTGGACATGGAGGCTGCATTAGATGCTTTGGCAGCTGAGGTGGACTGTAATGCACTACAAGCCTGGCTGGCAGAGGACTCAGAGGATGAGGATGGCCTGGTTAGCCAATCCACCAAATCCTCTGTATGTTGCTGATGCTTAAGACAGCCAGCACCAGTTAGAAAGGACAAGCGTGGCCCTGCAGAGGATGCAACATGTCCACCACGACCAGAGGCACAGCCTCCCGACACAGAGGCTGCTTGCCCTCTTATCTGTGTCTGGGAGCGTCTGCCTGTCCTTTTTGGTCTTTCTGACATAGTGAGTGATATATAGATTAAATATATACAGAACTCTGATTCAACTCTGGTATAAAGATTAAAGATTTCCAGAACTCTTGTATAACTCAGTGAGACACCCTGATAGCTGGCAGCCAGTGACAAGACACAGATTACAATTCCCAGAAACCTCCTATAAATCAGTGAGACCCCCTGATGGGTGGCAGTGACAAGACACAGATTACAAGTCTCAGAAACCTCCTATAAATCAGTGAGACCCCCTGATGGGTGGCAGTGACAAGACACAAATTACAATTTCCAGAAATCTGCTACAAGTCAGTGAGACCCCTGATAGGACCCCCTGATAGCTGGCAACAGTGACAAGACACAGATTACAATTCGCAGAAATCTGCTAGAAGTATGTGGGACCCCCTGATAGCTGACAGTGAGAAGACACAGATTACAAGTCTCAGAAACCTCCTATAAATCAGTGAGACCGCCTGATGGGTGGCAGTGACAAGACACAGATTAGAACAATTCCCAAATATTTTGTAGAAATTACTGACGTCCAAAATACTGTGTGGCACTGGCTGTGACAAGACACAGATCACATCAATTCCCAAATATTTTGTAGAAATTACTGACCCCCAAAATACTGCGTGGCACTGGCAGTGAGTCACAAGACACAGATCACCTCAATTCCCAAATATTTTGTAGAAATTACTGAGCCCCCAAAATAGTTGCTGGGAGTGAGAACACAAAGATTACCTCAGATCACCTCAATTCCCAAATATTTTGTAGAAATTACTGACCCCCAAAATAGTTGCTGGGAGTGAGAACACAAAGATTACAACAATTCCCAGATATTTGGTAGAAATGAGACCCCCCCCAGTAGATGAGACCCCCCCAGTAGCTGGTGGCAGACTGACAGTAAGAACACACACTAACACAAGATCAATCTCCTCTGAAATCTCCTCTCAAGCACGTGCAGAATCGCTGTGTGAAGCCTTATATAGTGTGCTGCGGGACTTAGCTCTGTGAGCCCATGATTGGGCGAAATTTGCCCAATCAGGACTCTGAGCCGTGATTGGCATAGTCTTGAACCTGTCTTGCACCTGACCACAAGGCTGTTGCCAATTACAAGCTTCAGGCCAGTGGAAAAGTGCATTGTGGTCCATTGTGGTGCATTGTGGGCGAACACGCGGCGAACAGGCGGAAATGTTCGTAGTTCGCGAACATGCGCACAGACTATGTTCGATGCGAACTCCGAACCGATCGAACCGAACAGCTCGTCCCTAGTTACAAACATGGTGCAGTCTGGTAGTAAATTTCCTTTAAATCTGATTTTGAGACAAAACAGGCTTTGTAATTGCATATTTATCTAGTTTTTTTATCGCTTTATTGCATGTACAAGGTGGAAAGCCTGCCCAGAGGGCAGTCTATTGTGGATATACTGCCCCAGCTCGTGGATATTGCCCCAGCAAGTGGATACTGCCCCAGCACGTGGATACTGCCCCAGCTCGTGGATACTGCCCCAGCTCGTTGATACTGACCCAGCACGTGGATACTGCCCCAGCTCGTGGATACTGCCCCAGCACGTGGATACTGCCCCAGCTCGTGGATACTGCCCCAGCTCGTGGATACTGCCCCAGCACGTGGATACTGCCCCAGCTCGTGGATACTGCCCCAGCACGTGGATACTGCCCCTGCACGTGGATACTGCCCCTGCACGTGGATACTGCCCCAGCACGTGTATATTGCCACAGCACGTGGATACTGCCCCAGCATGTGGATATTGCTCCCCAGCTCAGACCCCAGACCAGACATGGGGCGGCTGTTCGAATGCTCTATCGGCATTCGGACAGCCGCCCCATGAGCTCCGGCATACTTACCTTCCCGAGCGGCGAAGTGAAAGTTTCCCCGCTTCCGCTCGTTGAAGGACCCAAGCCGCGGTCACGTGGGACTCCCACGTGACCGCAGCTTGGGTCCTTCAAAGAGCGGAAGCGGGGAAACTTTCACTTCGCCGCTCAGGGGTTGGATGCACGCGGCAGTCGGGTAGAGGCTGCGAGCGCAGCCTCTACCCGGCTGCTGTGTGCATCTTGTAACCGCCGCGGCGAGCGCACAGCCGGCTCGTGCCGCGGCGGTTGCATGCGCGCGCAGCCAACCGCCGCTGGTTGCGCGCGCATGCGCAGAGTAAGGCTTGGCGACGGACACGCCAAGCCTTACTCTATTATAGTATAGGATATTTTATAACACTTTTGCTACAGCACTAAATGGTAGACCAGGGCTGTCAAACTCTTGCCTCCCAGATGTTGATGGCCTACAATTCCCTTGAATGCAATTGATAGCCAGGGAATCAGGGTAATTTAAATTAAGAAACATCTGTGGCTGCTGAGTTTGACAACCCTGTGCTAGTACCTGTATTAGAGCCAATACTGTGTTGGTCCTTCCCGTTTGGATTTTCCAACTAATAAGGTTTTAGGCCGAAGTTAGACGAACGTACTATGTGCGGCCGTACTGACGTGCCTCCCGGCATCCGTCGCAGCGTTGTGAAGCTTCAATGGGGCTAGCCACACGATGTAGCCGCATTCGAATTGCACTCTCTACAGCAGGCGTACTGTGCCTGTGCTTTAAGTCTCCCCATCTACACGCTATGACGTGCGTTCAACGGGGCTGCAAAGCACGATCCTCCATAGGAGGATCGATTCTTGCGGCGCTGAGCTCATTAACTGCGCTCAGCGAGGTGGCCAGACAGGCGTCAGTGTGGATGGAACGTCCAATCTCACCGACTTCCTTCTGCTCCTCAAAACGCTCATCTGACCCCGGCCTCAGAGCCGGGCACCAGGGTTTCCCCAGCTGTTGTCAACCTACAGTTTCGCTGTGCATTTCCCAAGTCTATGAGAGGGCTATGGATGTTGAAGTCTCACGACCTCTTAAGAGCAGCACTTCTCTGCTATAATACATTATTTCCGTGTATATGCATCAGGTTTTGTTTTCTCCTGCAAGTATAAACGTTTTCTTCCATATTCAGAAAGCGTTTTGAGCCAGAGACTCACCAGGAGATTATTCAGTAAGTGATGATTCATGCAGAAAGGGTTTTTTCCCCCTTTTCCATTCTTTCCCTACTTCTCGCGTTCTTATTGAGGAACGTGTCTGCCAAGGGGTATGAGAAACTATGCAAAAATTTATTTGGAATTTTATTTATTTTTTAAAAAAAGCACTCGAGGGACCAGGATGCACATATTTTGCAAGAAGAAATCGGATCGAGAGGATCGAGGTTAAATTCTGTTCCAGAAATTTGTTTATTTGTCCTTTGTAATTATTTTATGTGTGGCCTTTTAGGCTAGGGTCAGACGAACGCATTTTTCCCCGCGAACGTGAAAAAGTGCGTCCGAACGCATTGACGTATTTTTTCACGGAATGCGCAAAAACAGTCAGACGACGTGCATTTTCGGGCGTGATTTTGTACGGATCATCAATAAAACTCTTTTTGCGTCTGGACGTTATGTAGGCCGGACATTAGCAGCGTCTGACATCTCCTAATCACGCACACACGCCGTTATGCCGCAGCTGCGCACTCAGTACGTCAGTACTAGCGGTTCAGCGTTCTCAGAAAAATGCGTTCAAATTCCACTTGCGTTGCACGGCCGGACTTTTGTGCGGCCGTACATCGTATATTGGCCGTCATTGCCTGGCATCTGCTGCTAGTGCGGCCGTAATTATGTGCGCCACAACGCACGTTAAAAGTGCGCTGGTCTGACCCCAGCCTTAGGCTAGGGTCAAACGAAAGCATTTTTACACGCGAACGTAAAAAAGTGCGTCCGAACGCATTGATGTATTTTTGCACGGAATATACGAAAACGGTCATACGATGCGCATTTTCGTGCGTGATGTTTTACGAATCCAAACCAGCAGGGTTATCCAAAGAGATTCGAAAAGTCACCGCACGTTCGGTGACTTTTCGTTCTCTTCAATTCGGTTCCTTTTGCCGATTGCATTTCGGTGACCCTGCGGTGTATTCAGCAAACACCACAGGGTCCCCGAATTGCAGGGAAAAGCTGCCGTAAACCTGACGAAAACTAACCGAATGCACGCTGAAAACAAGAAAAAACATCTGGATTAACCTTTGAAAAAGACGAACAGGAGCCGAACATGAGCCGAATCACGCAGAGCCGAAGCAGCTGTGACGTAGAGGAGGCAGTGAATAAATTAGAAAAACCATTTGTATGAATCTGGGAAAAAGAAACGCTGTTTGCAAAGAAACTACTGAGCGAAAATGTCTGAAATTTTCACAGGAGGTCCAGGGAATGATAATAAAGAGGGCTGTTACAAAATAAATAAGTAAACTGAAAAAAAAAAAAAAAAAAATCGGACTTTTAATAAAAATAAAAAAAATCAGAAAAATGCTTAAAGTATCCTAAAAAATCTATAAATAAAGAGACTTTTTGCTGCAGAATTTTAGAATGAACGGTTTATTAGATATTGAATTAAAATGGGAATATTTTTGGGGGCGTGGCTGGCTCTGCATGGAAGCAGACGTGTTTTTCTGGAGCTCTGAGGTATTCTCCTGTTACCGGGAGTTTTTTGACTGTTTTTTTTTTGAGAATCGCTCACAAGAAGAGACCCTGCGCAGCTGGCCATTACGGGGATTGCTCCGTGGCCCGTTTTACCCCCCCTCCGGAGCACAGCTGAGGTTTTTTGAGGTTTTTCCCCGGCGGCACCGAGTGCCGTCGGCCATTTTGAGGCCTATTTCCTCACTCCTGGACGCCACGTTCTTCCTGAGGTCCCCTTCCGTGTATTACACCCCTGATGGGGAACTGTCGATCGCAGACTGTGGGGATGGAGGGCCCCCATCCTCCGGCCGTGCCTGCTGTCCCCCCTGGGGGGAGGACGGAGACGCATCAGGAGGGATGCCGCATGGAACACCCCCCGCCTGCCTGTGGTATGGAGGCCTTGTTTGCAGCTTTCGAGGCCTGCCTCGAGCAAATACCGGGAGATGAAGAAAGTCCACTTACCCAGGGTTCGTGGAGGCGGCTGATGGAGGTGATGGACGTGGGTCGGGAGCCTGGAGGCCTAACGGAGGAGAAGTCGAGGGAGGCTGAACCTGGTCTGAACGGCATCGCCGACCCCCAGAGAGGTGACTCGATTTGGCCCTGCGTACGGCGCCTGCCTTCGGTGTCGGGGGGGGAGCGGATCTGCTGAGGCCAATACGGGTGCTGCCGCGGACGGTGGAGGATTTGGAGAGGACGATGACACGGAAGAAACGAGGGGAGCTACAGTGGCGCCCTGCGACCTACGACGGAGGCCTGTTGCTGCTGGCCTGCCTGGGATTGCCCCCCTACGGAGGCCTACGGAGCCGGGGGTTTCCAGGTCGGTGGAGGTATCGTCACGTGTGCTATGGATGTCGGCTCTCTGCGAGGCGGCTGATGCAGGCGGCTCTGTGTTCTGGTGGCGGGACGTGCAGGGAGCCCTCTGCGGATGGGCTAGAGCTGAAGGGACGCTTGGATCCGCTCCATGGCGTGACACGGGCTGAGGGATTCCTGCCTTTTCTGCTACCGTCTGCCTGCTTGACCCAATACTGGACTACACCGGACTGTTCTTTGCCCCAGGCTCTCCATGTCCCCCCCTTTTACGTTGAAAACTTAAGCTCTATAATTTTCTCGCGGGTCCCCTCTCCCCTCGCTGCACCTTCAGTCAACTTTTGAATTTTGAGTTTTTAGATTGCACTGTGTACCTGTCTGTGGTGGCCCGGCCTCCTATGCTGGACACCAGCTGACTGTGTTAATTTGCTTGCTTCAAGACCACATTGAACTCTGACGACCATCCCCTCCATGATGCTTTTTTTTTTTTTTTTTTTTTTTTTTTTTTTTTTTTTTTTTTTATTATTCTCTTTCCCTGCCTTTCTTCCACTGCACCCAATGACTCTACCACTCTGAGATTACCCAATGTTTTGGTCTTTACGCCGAGTATTTTCTACCCCCGATGTCTCAACTTATACGTTTCTAAGTATTTGATCTATGACCCTCCCCCTACCCTTATATATGTGTACTATTATCAGATGAGACCCCCCTATCTGGGGATGTTTATTTAATTTTTTTTTTAATTTTTTTTTCTTCTCTTCTTTTTCTTCTTTCTCTCTCTCATGTGATTCCTCAAAGGCTTGCACTGCAAAAGATGGTGTATCCATTCCCCTCACCCCCCTTCCCCCTCCTTTTTTTTTTTTCTGGCATTACTGGGCTGCCTGAGGCGTGCCACCATGACTTAGCGTTATGATTGGCCCTTAGGGTCCTGGGCCCCGTGACATTGTCCCTCCATGGCCTCCTTCAGGAGCGTGCCAGGAGCGTCACGGCAATGGCCTTTGCCATTTTTCACACCCCCCACCCCCTTTTTTTTTTTTTTTTCTCTGTTATTTGGATCACCATCTTTTTGATAGCGTTGTGAACATAATTCCTTGTGATGATGCAATGTTTCCTGCTGACAAAATAATTTTTGATTTCTATTTCGATGAGACCCCCCTCTTTGGGGATGTTTATCTGCGTTGATTTCCTGCTGACTAGCCTGCTGTGGCCCTGCGCGGCCGTTTACTGTTTGTTGTATTGATGACACTGTTACAAAATAAAAATTTGAAACATAAAAAAAAAAAAAAATGGAATATTTTTAACATTGAAGTCTATGGGATTCTCCTGAATTAATTTGCCGAATTAAACCACCGAATGGCAGGGCATTAGGGGAACCTTTCACTGCTGGTTTGTGTTCTCTGAATAGCCGAAGCAATGCTTTTTCATGGGGATTTCACTGCCCTCGAACAGGGACCGAACAGTCACCGTATGTGCAGGCAATTCGACAGGATTTGGCGAATTGCCTGCTCTCTGGATAGCCGAATGGCCAGGAAAGGTAACCGAACACTGATTTTCAGCGTTCGGTTACCTTTCTCAAGCAATTCGAATCTCTTTGGATAACCCTGTAAGAAACTTTTTGCGTCTGGACGTTATGTTGGCCGGACATGAGCAGGGTCTGACATCTCCAAATCACACACACACACACACACCGCTAGCGGGCGCAGCGCACGCTGTACGTCCGTACTAGCGGTTCTGCGTTCTCGAAAAAATGCGTTAATTTTCCACTTGCGTTGCGCGGCCGGACGTTCGTGCGACCGTACTTCGTATATTGGCTGTCATTGCCCGTCATTTGCTGCTAGTGCGGCCGTGATTAAGTGCGCCAGAACGCACGTTAAAAATGCGCTGGTCTGACCCCAGCCTAAGGCTAGGGTCAAACGAAAGCATTTTTACACGCGAACGTAAAAACGTGCGTCCGAACGCATTGACGGATTTTTTCACGGAATAGGCGAAAACGGTCATACGATGCACATTTTCGTGCATGATGTTTTACGGATCCAAACCAGGAAACTTTTTGCGTCTGGACGTTATGTTGGCCGGACACGAGCAGGGTCTGACGTCTCCAAATCACACACACACACCGCTATGCCACTGCAGCGCACTCTGTACGCCCGTACTAGCGGTTCTGCGTTCTCGAAAAAATGCGTTCAAATTCCACTTGCGTTGCGCGGCTGGACTTTCGTGCGACTGTACTTCGTATATTGTCTGTCATTGCCCGTCATTTGCTGCTAGTGCGGCCGTGATTAAGTGCGCCAGAACGCACGTTAAAAGTGCGCTGGTCTGACCACAGCCTAAGTCAGCAAGGAAAAATGATAATGGAGAAAACTGTAATTTTGTACAATCCATTTCTTTAAACAAGGGTATACGAGACGTTAGAATGCAGCAAAGACGAGCCTGGGAAAAGCGAATGCTGCTGGAAAATTCAGGTTTCAGCCTATTTTTGGCTGTTCCGCAATGTTCTGCCTTTGGCAACTCCTTCGTTTAAACCTCTGCTGGGGCCAACTTCAAGTCCGTCTGTTTCACCTTAAGCTGAAAACTCAATTTAAGATGCAATGTCAGTCTGCAGGCACAGGACTGGAACCAGCCCTCCTCTATGCAACAGAGAGCCTTTCTCAGCTAATATAAATGTGATCTGCTGTATCTGATGTGTGCGTCTGTAATTTAAGCACTGGTGGAAGAAGGCATCAAGTGAAAGGTCCTATGTATAAAGGGCATATCTGTAAGGTACCAGTGCTCCTGAACCAGGAGTAATCAATCAAGCTGCTCCATGCCACCCGTTCAGATGTCAAACTGAAACACCCACAGACAAGCCAAGCTATCCCTATGGGATTCGCCTGTTTAAACCTGTCGAACTGAATCACCAAAAATCAGGGCATTTCACTGACACTTCAGTGCAGCTTGCTGTTCTCTGAATAGATTAACTATTACTTCTCTATGGTACAATTTCACTGCTGCCAAAGATCACTGACGGTCACCGATCTGGACCAAGCACCATATTTCGCTGTCAATTCGCCAGTAAGTTTACACAGTAGACTTTAATAATTAGATGAACTGCCACGAAATTGCACTGTATGGTGAAATTCGCCGTTTGGTGCAATTCGTTGGCAAGTTCGGCACTTATTGAATAACCCATTTAGTCTTGATGACAGGAGACCCATATTCTGGTTTGTGAACTGCAGTCTAAACAACCGCACTGTGTGTCTCAATCGAATTGGGCTGCAGAAGGACAAAACCGAACTATTTGTTGTCTGAGTTCCATCAATTGTGGCAAGAGTTGGAGACTACTCTTCAGTGAATGGTGTAAAAATATATATTTTGTTTAAAGGGGGCACTCTGGGCACTGAGCCCACTAATTCAGCCCTCCAAGTGTTGGGTATTCAACCTGGCCAAAAAGCTATTAGCAGGTGCTTGGCTGCTTTATGGACAAAAGGTCAGGAATGAACAGTATTTCATTCTCAGCTAGCCAATGGCTCTCAGTGCACTCTTATTGCTAGCCAGTGGAGCCTCAGCCAAGCAGTCTCCTACTGATCACGTGACAGGTGTGACTTCAACAAGTCGCAGTCTGTTAGTGCTGTGTCAGGCTCCCTCGGGTCTGGAACTGACAAGCTGTGACTTCTGTTGTTGGAGAGTATTCTGCTTTCTACGGCAGGGGTCAGCAACCTTGACCTATAAGTTCTGCATCTATATTTCCCATGATGCTCAACTACTCATTAGGTTAGCAATGTCTCATTGGAAATGGAGTTCCAAAACATCTGGAGAGCCAAGATTGCTGATCCCTGCTCTTTAGGGTTAAAACTGGAGGGGTGTTGCATGGCGAGTGTAACGTGGGTGATTTCTGTCCACGTGCAGAATGCTCCCCTCGCCGTCAGTACCAGGAGTACTGCTTCTGGCACAACACCCAGGAGATTCTTGCAAGTTGAAAACCAAAACTGAGACTGAGTTTATTTACATTGTACAACTGGTTAAAACACACACACAGTGGAAGGTACAGAACCAATGGAAACACGCCCAGCATTGAAACAAAGGTTTAGAAGTGGCACAGCGATCCGGTTTAAGCTCGTTGCTGGGGAAGGGGTGATGGAAGCATGTGAAGACAAAGGAAAAGAACAGCGCAGCATATACAGTATACAGTTACAGATATACCACAGGAGACTCCACAATAAATACATGCATAAGGGAATATTATTATAACACCGACATCAGGGAATATGGCACAGAAAACAAACACCCTGCATCTAAAATTGTAGATACAGGGTGACTTTAACAAAGGAAAGGGCAGGAAAACCATATGAAACATCAGGCCCGCACCTCTCAAATACATTTTTAGGCTCATGTACCCCAAGTCCAAAGTGACGCACGTCACAGCGAGAAAAAGGTGTTAATAATCATCCCCACTGTCCCTCATCCCCTTACGTATAAAACCAAGAATATTTTCTCTAAAGGTGTTACACCAGAGTAGGGGAAAACAAAAAAGTTTTCCCACTCTCATATGACTAAGTCATTGCCTACCAGTGCAACATACGCACTGTATCGAACACTAAAACTACAGTACACTGTCAGACAAGCTGAGCTCTAGCAGAAGATACGACTCAACATGGAATATCAGCTGTCCGTCTAGTGTTTGGGAATGGAGCTCTTAAGGAGTTAGAAACTAACCGCCATTTTGGTGCAATTTCGGGGCAATTTGCCAAATACAGGCGAAGTGACAGCAACATAAGGTTCAATTTGCCGGCACAGAAATTGTCCCATTGAAGACTATTATGTCTTCTATTCATAGAATGACAAATTGGACCGAAATTCCAGCAAAATGCCATGACTTTCAGTGTTTTCACAGGTATAAAAAGGCTGTTTCTATGTATAAAAATCCTTTCATTTATTTATTTTTTAAAGACAGTTTATTCTTTTTATTTTTTACAAAAACCCTTCTTATTTTTAAAAAATATATTTTTTAGGCAACATTTTAGAAAGAAAAAAAAAAGGACTTATTTCCTAATAGACCTTTCTATTATTTCTTTTAAACGAGTTTATTTAGACACATTTTTATTGCTTGAAATTCCTTTTTAGGTGTTTTTTTTTTCAGTTTGGTGAAATTCACAGATACCAATTCGGCGGTTTTCACTGATGTTCGATAACTGCTTTTGCAAATTCAATCTCGTCAAAATACAATGACCATTCACTAAATAGTGAATTCACCAAATTTTTGGCAAAACGGAATCGCGAAGTGCGCCGAGATGCAAAGCACAGAAATTGTGAGAGTTAAGGCTAGGGTCAGACGAAAGCATTTTTCCCCGCGAACGTGAAAAAGTGTGTCCGAACGCATTGACGTATTTTTTCACGGAATGCGCAAAAACAGTCAGACGGCGCTCATTTTCGGGCGTGATTTTGTACGGATCGTCAATAAAACTCTTTTTGCGTCTGGACGTTATGTTGGCTGGACATTAGCAGTGTCTGACATCTCCTAATCACGCACACACGCCGCTATGCCGCAGCTGCGCACTCAGTACGTCAGTACTAGCGGTTCTGCGTTCTCAGAAAAATGCGTTCAAATTCCACTTGCGTTGCACGGCCGGACTTTTGTGCGGCCGTACATCGTATAGTGGCCGTCATTGCCGTCATCTGCTGCTAGTGCGGCCGTAATTATGTGCGCCAGAACGCACGTTAAAAGTGCACTGGTCTGACCCCAGCCTAACATCTCACTCACGAATACTTATGTCTGACTCGTAACTGCAGATTGATTTAGATAGATTGGGGGACTGGGCACTTAAATGGCAGATGAGATTTAATCTAGATAAATGCAAAGTTATGCACTTTGGAGTGAAGAACACACAAGTAATTTATACCCTAAATGGTACGGAGTTAGGGAAATCCAAGCAGGAGAAGGATTTGGGAATAATCATACAGGGTTATCCAAAGAGATCCGAATTGCTTGAGAAAGGTAACCGAATGCTGAAAATCAGCGTTCGGTTACCTTTCCTGGCCATTCGGCTATCCAGAGAGCAGGCAATTCGCCAAATCCTGGCGAATTGCCTGCACATACGGTGCCTGTTCGGTTCCTGTTCGAGGGCAGTGAAATCCCCATGAAAAAGCACTGCTTCGGCTATTCAGAGAACACAAACCAGCAGTGAAAGGTTCCCCTAATGCCCTGCCATTCGGTGGTTTTATTCGGCAAATTTATTCAGGAGAATCCCATAGGCTTCAATGTTAAAAATATTCCGTTTTAATTCAATATCTAATAAACCGTTCATTATAAAATTCTGCAGCAAAAAGTCTCTGTATTTATAGATTTTTTAGGATACTTTAAGCATTTTTCAGATTTTTTTTATTTTTTTTAAAAAGTCCGATTTTTTTTTATTTATTTTTTTCAGTTTACTTATTTTTTTTTGTAACAGCCCTCTTATTATCATTCCCTGGACCTCCTGTGAAAATTTCAGACATTTTCGCTCAGTGGTTTCTTTGCAAACAGCGTTTCTTTTTCCCAGATTCATACAAATGGTTTTGCTAATTTAATCACTGCCTCCTCTACGTCACAGCTTCTTCGGCTCTGTGTGATTCGGCTCCTTTTCGGCTCCTGTTCGGCTTTTTCGAAGGTTAATCCAGATGTTTTTGCTTGTTTTCAGCGTGCATTCGGTTAGTTTTCGTCAGGTTTTCGGCAGCTTTTCCCTGCAATTCGGGGACCCTGTGCTCTTTGCTGAATACACCGCAGGGTCACCGAAATGCAATCGGCAAAAGGAACCGAATTGAAGAGAACGAAAAGTCACCGAACGTGCGGTGACTTTTCGAATCTCTTTGGATAACCCTGATAGACTTCAAACTAACAGGGTTATCCAAAGAGATTCGAAAAGTCACCGCACGTTCGGTGACTTTTCGTTCTCTTCAATTCGGTTCCTTTTGCCGATTGCATTTCGGTGACCCTGCGGTGTATTCAGCAAGCATCACAGGGTCCCCGAATTGCAGGGAAAAGCTACCGCAAACCTGACGAAAACTAACCGAATGCACGCTGAAAACAAACAAAAACATCTGGATTAACCTTCGAAAAAGACGAACAGGAGCCGAACAGGAGCCGAACAGGAGCCGAATCACACAGAGCCGAAGCAGCTGTGACGTAGAGGAGGCAGTGAATAAATTAGAAAAACCATTTGTATGAATCTGGGAAAAAGAAACACTGTTTGCAAAGAAACTACTGAGCGAAAATGTCTGAAATTTTCACAGGAGGTCCAGGGAATGATAATAAAGAGGGCTGTTACAAAAAAAAAATAAGTAAACTGAAAAAAAAAAAAAAAAAAAATCGGACTTTTATAAAAAAAAAAATCAGAAAAATGCTTAAAGTATCCTAAAAAATCTATAAATAAAGAGACTTTTTGCTGCAGAATTTTATAATGAACGGTTTATTAGATATTGAATTAAAACGGGAATATTTTTAACATTGAAGTCTATGGGATTCTCCTGAATAAATTTGCCGAATGAAACCACCGAATGGCAGGGCATTAGGGGAACCTTTCACTGCTGGTTTGTGTTCTCTGAATAGACGAAGCAGTGCTTCTCTATGGAGATTTCACTGCCCTCGAACAGGCACCGAACAGGCACCGAACAGGCACCGTATGTGCAGGCAATTCGCCAGTATTTGGCAAATTGCCTGCTCTCTGGATAGCCGAATGGCCAGGAAAGGTAACCGAACACTGATTTTCAGCGTTCGGTTACTTTCTCAAGCAATTCGGAATCTCTTTGATAACCCTAAGTAACAATGTGCAATGTCAAACAGCAGCCGCCAAGGCCAGCAAAGTATTGGCATGCATTAAAAGGGGAGTTCACTCACGGGATGAAAACATAATTTTGCCTCTGTATAAATCAATGGTCAGACCGCAGCTTGAATATGCCGTGCAATTTTGGCACCGGTCTTAAAAAAAGATATTATAGCGTTAGAAAAAGTGCAGAGACGGGCAACTAAATTAATAAGGGGAATGGAAGGGTTAAGTTATGAGGAAAGACTAACAAGCTTAAACCTGTTTAGTTTAGAGAAAAGGCGCCTTAGAGGGGATCTGATAACCTTATATAAATATATACGGGGCCATTATCAACCATTGTCTGATAACCTATTCATTAACAGGACTATACACAGGACAAGGGTCATCCATTTAGACTGGAAGAAAGAAAATTCAGCTAAAAGCATAGGAAGGGTTATTTTACGGTGAGAACAATAAAGCTGTGGAATTCTCTGCCTGTTGAGGTGGTTGGGTCAGAGTCTGTACAGACTTTTAAAAAACGACTGGATGACTTCCTGCAGACACAGAATATTAAAGGTTATAATATTTAATATGTGGGTAAAAGCTTCTTGATCCAAGGAGAAATCTGACTGCCATTCTGGGGTCAAGAAGGAATTTTTTCCCAGTATATTGCATATTGGCAAGCATTTCAGACTGGGTTTTTTGCCTTCTTTTGGCTCAACAGCAGTAGGTGATGTGGGAGAGGTGAACCTGATGGACGCATTTCTTTTTTCAGCCTATGTAACTATGTAATACTATGTAACGGAGCTCTCAGATCGGCATCACTATCAGGGTTATTCAAAGAGAATCGAAAAGTCACCGCATGTTCGGTGACTTTTCGTCCTCCTCAATTCGGTTCGCTATGGCGATCCCATTTCGGCGACCCTGCGGTGTATTCGGCAACCACCACAGGGTCCCCGAATTGAAGGGAAAATTCACCGCAAACCTGCCGAAAACTCACCGCAAAACCCAGCGAAGACACACCGAAGACACGCAAAAACATCTGGATTAACCCCGCCGAACACGCTGGCGAAACCCGAAAAGGAGCCGATCACAGCTCAGAGCAGCCGCCGGAAAAAGCCAACACCGCAGACGAATGGAGTGAGCGAGAAAAAACAGTACGCTTGAATGTTTGAAAAGTGAAACGCTGTTTGCAAAGAAAGAGCGTCCAATGACTGATAATAAAAAGGGCTGTTACAGAAAAAAGGAAAAAACAAAAAAGAATTTTTGCAAATAAATCCCGAAAAATGCTTAAAAAGATCCTAAAAAATCTATAAAGAGACTTTTTACTGCAGAATATTATAATAAACGGTTTATTAGATGTTGCATTAAAACGGGAATATTTTTAACATTGAAGCCTATGGAATTCGCCTGAATAAATCTGCCGCATGAAGCAAGGCATTTCGGCAACTTTTCCCTGCTGGTTTTTGTTCTCTGAATAGCCGAAGCATTGATTCTCTATGGGGATTTCACTGCCCTCGAAAAGGCACCGTATGTGCAGGCAATTCGCCAACATTTGGCGAATTGTCCGCTCTCTGAATAGCCGAATGGCCAGGAAAGGTAACCGAACACTGATTTTCAGCGTTCGGTTACCTTTCTCAAGCAATTCGGATCTCTTTGGATAACCCTGTTGGTAACAATGTGCAATGTCAAACAGCAGCCGCCAAGGCCAGCAAAGTATTGGCATGCATTAAAAGGGGAGTTCACTCACGGGATGAAAACATAATTTTGCCTCTGTATAAATCAATGGTCAGACCGCAGCTTGAATATGCCGTGCAATTTTGGGCACCGGTCTTAAAAAAAGATATTATAGCGTTAGAAAAAGTGCAGAGACGGGCAACTAAATTAATAAGGGGAATGGAAGGGTTAAGTTATGAGGAAAGACTAACAAGCTTAAACCTGTTTAGTTTAGAGAAAAGGCGCCTTAGAGGGGATCTGATAACCTTATATAAATATATACGGGGCCATTATCAACCAATGTTTGATAACCTATTCATTAACAGGACTATACACAGGACAAGGGTCATCCATTTAGACTGGAAGAAAGAAAATTCAGTCTAAAGCATAGGAAGGGTTATTTTACGGTGAGAACAATAAAGCTGTGGAATTCTCTGCCTGTTGAGGTGGTTGGGTCAGAGTCTGTACAGACTTTTAAAAAACGACTGGATGACTTCCTGCAGACACAGAATATTAAAGGTTATAATATTTAATATGTGGGTAAAAGCTTCTTGATCCAAGGAGAAATCTGACTGCCATTCTGGGGTCAAGAAGGAATTTTTTCCCAGTATATTGCATATTGGCAAGCATTTCAGACTGGGTTTTTTGCCTTCTTTTGGATCAACAGCAGTAGGTGATGTGGGAGAGGTGAACCTGATGGACGCATTTCTTTTTTCAGCCTATGTAACTATGTAATACTATGTAACGGAGCTCTCAGATCGGCATCACTATCAGGGTTATTCAAAGAGAATCGAAAAGTCACCACATGTTCGGTGACTTTTCGTCCTCTCAATTCGGTTCGCTATGGCGATCCCATTTCGGCGACCCTGCGGTGTATTCGGCAACCACCACAGGGTCCCCGAATTGAAGGGAAAATTCACCGCAAACCTGCCGAAAACTCACCGCAAAACCCAACGAAGACACACCGAAAACACGCAAAAACATCTGGATTAACCCCGCCGAACACGCTGGAGAAACCTGAAAAGGAGCCGATCACAGCTCAGAGCAGCCGCCGGAAAAAGCCAACACCGCAGACGAATGGAGTGAGAGAGAAAAAACAGTATGCTTGAATGTTTGAAAAGTGAAACGCTGTTTGCAAAGAAACTACGGAGCGAAAATGTCTGAAATTTACATATGAGGTCCAATGACTGATAATAAAAAGGGCTGTTACAGAAAAAAGGAAAAAACAAAAAATAATTTTTGCAAATAAATCCCGAAAAATGCTTAAAAAGATCCTAAAAAATCTATAAAGAGACTTTTTACTGCAGAATATTATAATAAACGGTTTATTAGATGTTGCATTAAAACGGGAATATTTTTAACATTGAAGCCTATGGAATTCGCCTGAATAAATCTGCCGCATGAAGCAAGGCATTTCGGCAACTTTTCCCTGCTGGTTTTTGTTCTCTGAATAGCCGAAGCATTGATTCTCTATGGGGATTTCACTGCCCTCGAAAAGGCACCGTATGTGCAGGCAATTCGCCAACATTTGGCGAATTGTCCGCTCTCTGAATAGCCGAATGGCCAGGAAAGGTAACCGAACGCTGATTTTCAGCGTTCGGTTACCTTTCGGCAGCAATTGATGACTAGCACATTTAATGCCTGAGTGGATACATTTTATGGTATAATTGTCTCTACTGTTTACAGATATCTATTGTAAGGGCCCGAAGACCAAATTCTGAAATAAATTTCATTTTTACATATGTACTCAAATACAGGTAGATTTCGACAGATTCAACCACCAAACTTCTGAATTCAAGTAAGATAAATCCAGATTGTCTGTGCCAGGTTTACTATATGGTTGCTAGCATTTAAAACATGGCATTTGGTTCTTATATAATAGTGTGGCTAAACATATCTATTCCAAATGGAAAGGGTTCATTCAGTTCAAAAAGGTTGAAGATTTACAGAGTTATTCAAAGAGCACTAGAATTTTGGTGCTCTTTCGTTGCCTGCACTTTGGGGAATCAAATTCCCCAACCCTGCCGTGAATCCAGCATTCATCACAGGGTCCCCAAAGTACAGAGAAAAGCCTCCGACTACAACCAAAAAACCACTGCCGAATCGACTGCAAAAAAAACTAAAAATTGGAGTGATTGGAATAACCGCTGAGAAAAAAAGCCAAAACGCACTCAACGATCCACCGTAAAACCGCCGCCGATCCGCCGAACAGAGCACCGACCAGCTGCCGGAAAAAGCCGACAAGCCAACAAACGGGGGAAAAATAATAATAAAAAAAACCTCAACTTTTAAAAGCGGTTTGCAAAAAAACTACTGCACGTGAATGCCTGGAATTTATATATAAAGTCCTTTGAATAATAATAAAAAGGTCTGTAACAGAAGAAAAAAAAGAAAAGGAAAACCATTTTTGCTGAAAAAAACCCCCAAAAATGCCTAAAATAAATAAATTAATATGCAGCAAAAAAGTCTCTTTTCTTTTATTTAAAGAATACACGGTTTAATAATTATTGTATAAAAAGAATATTTTTCACATTTAACCCCTTCACTGCTGAGGCATTTCACCGCTGTGTGCTGAGCTAATTTTTACCGCTTTCGCTCATCATGTTTAAACGCAATTTGAAGCCACATTTTAATAAATGACCCAGACATATTATATATCGTTCTTTCCGGCAGACTCCGCAGATTCATAATATATCATTTTTATATGTATACGTCATGTCCTGCCTTTATAACAAAATATACAATAAAAATTGAATTTTTAATCATCTGCAGTGTGTAAAGTGTTTTTTTCACATTTTATCACATGAGCGTTTTCGGTTATATTTTCTATGGGGTGCGCTTGTACAAAAATTTGAAATGGGGACTTGTTACATTTTGTGGGGGGAATTATGTGATTTTTAGCAAACACACCCCATAGAAAAAAATCATTAGTGCAGCATCATTGTTCACATTATAATTGAAATGTGAACAATATTGCTGCATTAATAAAAACAACACACAAAAAAAAACATGTTTTTTTTATTTATTTATTTTTTTAAATTTATTTATTATTTTTCTTACTTTGTACCTAGTCATGTTGGGTATCATTCGAAAGGCCATACTCAGGCCTTTCAAATGACACCCTCCATGACCCCCTAGCTGCCAATGTTCTGGAGATATCGGGGTTCACAAGAAATCCCCGGGCAGCTAGGGGTTCCCCGGCTATCTGACGTCATCACGCTATGCGTGATGACGTCAGGCAGCGAGGGGAGACCCGGGGGTGGAACCGCCATCCAAGATGGCGGCCCCCACCGGAGCTAGGCTGCACTTCGAAAGGATCCCCCCCTCCTTCCAGGCTATCTCCAGGCATTGCCGGGGGTTCGCCTGGAAGTGACGTCATCGCACGTCATTTACGCCGGGAGGAGCTTGACTTCAGCGTCTGAGGACGCTGAAATCAGAACGCCGCGGGACCCCGGACAGAGAGGTGAGTATCTCCACCAGGGGTCCCACACAGCTAATGACGTGTGGGGCACGTCCTCAGCATGTAACGTGCGTCAATGAGTACGTGTCCCACACGTCGTCAGCAGTGAAAGGGTTAAACCTATGGGATTCACCTGATTAAACCTGCTGAATGAAACCACCGAAAATCTGGGCATTTCACTGACATTTTGGTGCCATTTGGTGTTCTGTGAATAGATTAACCATAATAAAGTAATTTTCTATGGGGATCTCACTGTCGTTGAACAGCACTGTATTTTGCTGGTAATTTGCCAAGATTTGTCGAACTGCCTGCTTTTTGAATAGCGAATGACCACAAATTTGCACTGTAGAGGGAAATTGACTGTCCGGGGCAATTGTCTCCAAATAACCCCTTTAGTCTAGCACAATATAATAAATTAATCCAACTGAACCTTCTGGATTTTCAGGGGCTGGTTGGGAGAATCTGTCGCCACTTTCTGCCATAAAACCCTCATGGCACGATCACTTGGTGTGAGCTAACATAGCGTTGGCATGATTTTGCATTAGCGCCAGGTTAATGGAGTCTAGCACCGAACCAACAGGTCATTTGCCTCCCGCTACAAACGGGAAAAATCACTTAATGTAAGCTTACTCTACTTTCCGCGTCTTATACTGAACATTGGCAGCGCTAGAGATCTCTAGCGCTTTTGTAACCAACAGATCACTTGGTGCCAGCGCTAATTTCTGGAAAGTTTTATCTACTGCTCAAACCTGGTGCCAACTCTAAAAAAACAAAACAAAACAACAAACTGGTCCTTGCCCAAAATCAACAGTCAATTAAAAGTAATGCAGTACAGGTGTTCTCTTGGCACCATACACCATAGCAATGGATCTGGCCAGCAATGTCGCTGCTGTTGCAGTAGACTAGATTATAAAATGTATCCTTTTTGACATATATCCTAATTCTATTATATTGGCTAATTCTAAACATTTTATGCTGGGGGTTATTCATAGTATGTAAGCGGTTCATTAAGGTGACCGTGTGGACCATGTTTAAAGGGACATGTGAATAAGTCTTGCCCTGAAACATGTATTGTTTACATGCTGCAGCAGGGAAATTATTGTCGTTCACCTGGCCTTCCTTTTGGATCCATTAAATGCATTGTAATGATTCTACATGTAATGCCCATCAGCCTTAATAGAAGTGTGCATATAAACATGGATAATGCGGCCACCTTGGAGGATTTTAATAATGCAGGGGTATGAGGGTTCTTTGCAGGATGTGTTCATACTTGGGTATGGCCAGGCACTCTGCACTGGAAGAAAAAAAACAGTTCTGTCCTGTACCAACGCTGGGTCTCATCCCGGGTCTAAGTGTTTCCCTAGAGTGCACTAAACGACCTTGTACTGACTCCTGCGGACAAGGTGACCTGCTAGCGATTCCATTTTAGCTCACACCACGTGAAGGGGGCCCTTAGTCGCCAGCGCCACACATAAGAGCTCCAATAAGCTCATCCATACAGAAGTGGCAATTTGCAACAAGGTTTTCCTATAGGATCCTTACACAGAAAGGTTACGCTAGGTCAGCGTTTCCCAAACCTGTCCTCAGGACCTGCTGACATGTTTCAGAAATCTGGCAAACCTAACAGGTGATAATTTGCTCAGTAATTGCAGGATTTCAGCCTGCATTCCCCCCCCCCCCCGAAGGGAATCTGTAAAATCTGGCCCGTTAGAGGGACCGGAGGACAGGTTTGGGGAACACTGTTCTAGGGGCTAGCTCACATTTTCTCCATTTCTTCCCTACAAAGTAGCCAGGGAGGAATGCAAGGGGATTTTCACTAAACAATTATAATCCAAGAAGTCAGTTGGGTACCCTGGAAAAAGAAAATCCATAGGCCTGGGCTCGACAAATCCCAGGAACCACGAAATTGCATCCTGGCACCTGAGCTTTTGTTAGCCCATTCACTGTTGGCACAGGCGCGATAAATTTTTATTGCAGTTGTGTGCAGCATCTGCCCAACAGCTCTGGGGGAGCTGCACCTCATGCTGTCACCGATTGCCCTGCCCAACTTTTCTCCCTGCACTGTTTGTGGACGCAGACGCCAGCTCCCCCCCCCCCTCAGGCATCACACAGACATGAATGCTCAGCACAGTACCCCTTCGCTTATGTTGCTCTAATGTGTATCTTTACAGATACGCCTCTCAGCTTTTGCCTAATAACCTTCTTAGGATCCTTAAGAACTTCGTACATTGCAAACTGTAATAGCTGTGACCGAGGCAGAGACTGGAGACGATCGCTCGCTTATTACCATAAAAAATAAATGGCTAACTTTTTTATCTGGCTCCTAGATTCAAAGCAAATTTGTCAAGCCCTGCCATAGGCAGCTTCAATAGAGCAGTCTATGGCTCAGACTAGCAGGTGTCGAATGCTAATCAATTTCATATGGACTGGCAATACAGACTACACTTAAGGAGTTTTGTTATTAGTCTTTTTAACCTCCCTGGCGGTCTAATTTTTTTCAAAGTTGTGTCTAAAAGCGTCTCAATTTTTTTTTTTAAGGCTGCTGTCAGACGAGCGTAGTGTTCACGTCCGTGATTGCGCCTAAAAGTACGTCCGTGATTGCATGACAGGAAGCCCATCGGAGCCCGTTACACGAAGTACGTCCGCACTGAACTGCGGACGCAGAACGGCCGCGGCCCACGGACGCAAGGCAGGCAAGAACGTACAACCGCTAGAACGGCCGCACAAAGTGCGCTGCGTCCGCAACGTCCGCATAGCTTTGTGTGTGAGTGATGGAACGTGGTCAGACGGACTGCATTTATACGTCCAGCATTTTTCATGGACAAAATGGTTTTGCTTTCTAATTTATTTTCCCTCCTACATCCGTCAAAATATATACGTCAGTGAAAAAAACGGACTGTCTGGCCACTACTGCGTCTTCCGTACTGACGTACGTCCGTGTGCACGGACGTACAGTCCGTAGAAATCACGCTCGTCTGACCCTAGCCTAAAGGAAACGTGTTTTTGTATATAGTAAGCCTGTAATAATTAGGAATCACGCACTGAAATCTGTGCAAGCAAGAGTCCTTACTGGTAAAATGCTTTATAAATAAATAAAATAAATAAATAGTAAATACACTGAGTCCGATAAAGTTTGAAACCTGACATAATAATTTATTATCCCAAAAATAATTAACCAAAATAATGCTAATAAATTATATTCAATACAATAAAACAAAAAAACATTGAAATCTGTCTGAAAACAAGGGTGAGACGATGTATGGTCTGTTTCTTATCCTGTAGTGCCACCTAGTGGCCGTTCAGGACATTGTATTATAAAAAAAAATTCAGTTTCCTGCCTGGTCCCGCCCCCTGCATCGTGTGACTCGCATGGAGTACCAGGAAGCAAGTCGCCACAATCATACTGCGGGGGACAGCGAGGGAGCGCAGGAGGAGGTGAGTATGCAGCCCGAGTGTGGCTCGGGGATACCGTTCGCGATAGCGAAATTTAACCCCGAGTCACTCGGGAATACTGCCAGGGAGGTTAAAGGTTAAGATCCTCTTATGTTAGCTTATGGTGACATCTGTTATTACCCATTGTACATGTACCACCATAGGTAATGATTGTATATTAGGTTTTAAATTGCAAGGGATTGCACATACTTTTATAGACACCGATTATATTAGAAGTTTTCTCTTCTAGCATTGTTACAATTAGATTTTTGTTTCTGTAGGTCTCTTCACCCTTAGGCTAGCGGCAGACGAGCGCATTTAAAGAGCAGAAGGAATGTCCGTGAGAGTGGACGTTCCTTCCACTCGACGCCCGTCTGCCATCCTCGCTGAGTGCACTTAGTGCACTCACCGCTGCAAGGCTCAATCCTCCTATGGAGAATTGCACTTTGCAGCTCCGTCAATGTGCATCCTGGCGCTTTGACGGAGAGGGCTGCTGCACGGACGCAGCACGGCTGCTGTTCCATGCTCAACAGCGTGTGGCTGGCCCGGTCGCAGCGTCTCAATGCTGCGACGGACGCCAGAAGGCATGTCAGTACGGGCGCACATAGTGCGCTCGTCTGACGCCAGCCTAATTTGGAATGACAACCCACAGCTTTAACATGTCTTTTTGGACTTTAGAAGGTGCCATGACCTGGGGATACTATCATGGTGGTTGTCGGTCATAGAGGGGTTCATTTTCCTACAGCACTTTTTGTTTTTAGTTCAATTTCAGGTGGCTTTATGAAATAAATATGAAGTAGTGGAGAAGGTACGAGATGAAGAAGATGCTTGAGAAATTGATAATTAAAATGTTCAATGTTAACTTGTGCTGTTAAATATATGAAGAATAAGGCTGGGGTTACATTGTATCAGTTACAGGGTTATTCAGAGAGCGTGAAAAGCAGGAGAATGACTGGAGAATGAAAAATTCTAGGTCAAAATAGCCGATTTGGAAAGTGAGATGAAAGGGAGAATTTTTCTGGTTTGGCTATTTTGACCTAGAATTTTTCATTCTCCAGTCATTCTCCTGCTTTTCACGATCTCTGAATAACCCTGTTAGCTGTGACTGATGTTGAGAAAAAGAAAAAAAAAAAGATGTATGCGGGGGTTTCTCTACGTCCGTGTAGCTTTTTCACGTTGATGCCATTCTGGGGTCTGTTGCCCGTGCGTGAAAAAGTGCATACGTGCTTCGTTCTCTATTGACTCAATTGAAAAGCTACAACGGACAGCAAACAGTGCGGTCAGATGGACGTGAAAAGTGCACTTGTCTAACTCCAGTCTAAGCCGAATGATTATGTATAAAAAGGAGTTCCCTGCATTCAGCTGCAGAAACTACATATAAAGGCTCCCCCTGATTTCACACACAAAATACCCAGGAAAAAAAAGAAAGGGTATGTGGTATTGATGAGGAATTACACATTTAAAAAATAAACACTTAAAAACTTTATTTTATAAAAACTGAAAAAAGTCGCCATAAGAATAAGTATAAAAATAAATGTATACATCGTATAGAAACATATATAATATATACAAACTGCAAACACATACACTTGTGACTGTAGAATGTCCGTAAAGATGCAATAAATATTTTTGGTTTAAATGTTCATTGTAAACAAACATTCACATAAAAAAAGCTGCCCCAAAATTTAAATCACTAGATTATTTGAGAGCATGGAAATCAGAAAACGGGCTGTCAATGCCGCTGTCTTGTCGGGGAGACACATAGTTCTGTAATAATTTCCTTGAAGGCAGATTGTTTACACGACTCGGGTCTGCACTTCTCTTTGAATCTGCAGAGTTTTTCACAGCTGTTAGATGGAGTCCAATATTTTTATTAGAAGGCTGTGTACTGGCATCCTGATCTCTCCTTTTTACTGTGCTTGAAGAGTAATGCTGACCTTCAGATCCACTGCCAGAGGGATCCTGAATTCCTTGAGAAAGACAAAATAAACCTGGTGCAGAGAAACTCTCTGGATGAATGCTAGTCTGCTGCAGTTTGAAGCTTTTCGAGGAGCACTGCACAGACTGCGAGGGAATCTGGCCTTTATCAGTGACGAAGCTCCAATCATTACTTGCGTTTTCATCCCGCACAGGGGTTTCCTGGATGTCAAACCTTTGTTTATCTGGCTTCGTCTGTAAATCTGTGCAGCCGCGGTAGGTTTTAAGGCATTGTAAAAACGATGGCTCACCTTGGCTGGGAAATGCTACGTACTCAGCCTGTGCTTTGGCATCAAGGCAAGTAAACCCAGTGTTTTCTAAAGCTGTCATGGCGGAAAACTTAGAACCCACAGAATACAAATTACAAGAGTGGGCAATGTCCAGGTCAGGATAGTCTTTTCTGAAATGCTTTGAAGACTGATCTGTTCTTGGAGGAACTGCTTCTTTATTGTTTCGGGCGTTGCTCCCTTCCGCTTTCTCTCGCTTGTGCCTCTTGATTAACTCCTCCATGGTGTTTTGTTCTGTAGGTCGATCCTCTGGCCTATGAGTTGCCCATGTACAGGGAGGTTTCTGCGAGTCGATCTCAGCTTGCGCCGTGTCTGGTGATACACAGTTTCCCAGTGTCACTGCTGATAAAAAAAACAGATACAAGTCAGGTCAGCGCAGAATTTTAAAGTCGCAATGCTTTTATTATCAGGGAAGATTGACACATTCTCACCTTGTTATTAGAGCTTGTTTTTAATTTAAAGCTTTTTAGTTGTAAAGAAAAGGTACATCTGGCTCAAATATAGTGAAGCCACGGAACTTTATTTTCTATAAATAAACCACGAGCATTGCAGACAGGCTTAGAGTGAACCGGAATCATGTATAGACAAAAGTTTCAGGAATTATCTAATAAACCATGAATATACAAGTGATCATAAATATCAGTTTTACAGAATGAACACGCTTCTGCACATCCCTTAGTTTCGTTGAAGAGGACACCTCCATCTATTAGGCCCTAGCACTCCTCAGGCCTCTCTTATCTCCATTCTGTATGCCTCTGCTAGAGATACAGGTCGGGCACACCTACTTACCTGCAGACTTCAAAAGGCAACACATCAGCTTGCTCACTGACCAGGAGAGGGAGCAGAAGACCTGTGTGCATTAGAGCTTTTTTTTGACCAGTGCCCGGGAGAATCCTGCCATCGACACAGACCTCTATACTGAAAAAATGATCAACAGGTGCATGGTGGAAAATTCTAACCCCCCCCCCCCCTCTACAAATTATGCTAGTAATTATTCTAGCATATAGTATAAATCAAAGCTTTGAAACGATTCCAAGAGTTAGAGCTAAAGTGAAACTGGTTGCAACCGCTACACTATGCTATGCCATCTGTTACAGTCTGTAGTGAAGCCCATTATGCTCGATAGATACAGTGGCAAGAAAAAGTATGTGAACCCTTTGGGATTACGTGGTGTTTTGCATGATTTGGTCATAAAATGTGCTCTGATCTTCATCCAAGTCACAACAATTTGAAAAACACAGTCTGCTTAAAATAATACAACACAAACATTATATGTTTTCATGTGTTTATTGAACAGAACATGTAAACATTCACAGTGCAGGGTGGAAAAAGTATGTGAACCCCTAGCCTAATGACTTCTCCAAGAGCTAATTGGAGCCAGGAGTGAGCCAACCTTGAGTCCAGTGTGATATTATTGGATGTGTTGCTGAAAGCTGTCCTGCCCTTTAAAAACACACACCAGTTTTGGGTTTACTGGTTTCAAGAAGCACTGCCTGATGTGAACCATGCCTCGCAGAAAAGAGCTCTCAGAAGAGCTACGATCAAGAATTGTTGACTTGCATAAAGCTGGAAAGGGTTACAAAAGTATCTCCAAAAGCCTTGATGTTCATGTGTCCACGTTAAGACAGACTGTCTGCAAATGGAGAAAATTCAGCACTGTTGCTACTCTCCCTAGGCGTGGTCGTCCTGTAAAGATGACTGCAAGAGCACAGCGCAGAATGCTTAATGAGGTAAAGAAGAATCCTAGAGTGTCAGCTAAAGACTTTCAGAAATCCCTGGCACATGCTAACATTTTTATTGACACATCAAGAATAAGGAAAACATTGAACAAGAATGGAGTACATGGGAGGACACCACGGAGGAAGCCATTGCTGTCCAAAAGGAATATTACACCACGTTTGAAGTTTGCAACAGAGCACCTGGATGTTCCACAGCACTACTGGCAAAATATTCTGTGGACAGATGAAACCAAAATTGAGTTGTTTGGAAAAAACACACAATACTATGTGTGGAGAAAAAAAAGGTATAGCACACCAACATCAAAACCTCATCCCACTGTAAAACATGGCGGAGGGAGCATCATGGTTTGGGGCTGCTTTGCTGCCTCAGGGCCTGGACGGATTGTTGTCATTGATGGAAAAATAAATTCCAGAGTTTATCAAGACATTTTGCAGGAAAACGTAAGACCATCTGTTTGCCAACTGAAGCTCCGCAGAGGATGGGTGATGCAACAGGAGAATGACCCAGAGCATACAAGTAATTCAACAAAAGAATGGCTTCAACAAAACAAAATACGCCTTCTGGAGTGGCCCAGTCAGAGTCCTGACCTCAACCCGATTGAAATGCTGTGGCATGACCTTAGGAGAGCGATTCACACCAGACATCCCAAGAATATTGCTACACTGAAACAGTTTTGTGAAGAGGAGTGGTCCAAAATTACTCCAGATCGTTGTGCAGGTCTGATCTGCAACTACAGGAAAAGTTTGGTTGAGGTTATTGCTGCCAAAGGAGGCTCAACCAGTTATTAAGTCCAAGGGTTCACATACTTTTTCCACCCTGCACTGTGAATGTTTACATGTTCTGTTCAATAAACACATGAAAACATATAATGTTTGTGTTGTATTATTTTAAGCAGACTGTGTTTTTCAAATTGTTGTGACTTAGATGAAGATCAGAGCACATTTTATGACCAATTCATGCAAAACTCCACGTAATCCCAAAGGGTTCACATAATGCATTGCTGTTTTGTACATATACACACACTAGTAAGATTTAATAGATTTTTAAAAACAAAATAAAAAAAACGCAAAACAGACATACAGCACAGAAAAGATCGTTGCCATACCTGTTCGAATTGTTTTATTCTGGCATTTTTGGGAGATGGGGGTCTCTAGAACCTTGGCCATAGTCGCAAGCTTGCTTGCAGCATTCATTATTTTCTTCTCAGCACTATAATAAAAATTACAAGCAAATCAGTTTATATACATGTAGTTAGGCATTTTAGAATTTGTAGATATTCTAGCAGATACGTTCCATCCCAGTTATTTCATTCTGCCAGTAATCAACTATTCTCATCTCCTTGTACCCCCCCCCCCTCCCACATTCAGGACTTTTTCTGAGCTGCCCCCCTACTTTTGTAACCCCCTCCCCTCTTCACATTTGACTCGCCCCCATTTCTCCAGTCTTTCAAGACATCTCTAATAACGCCTTACAGAACCATGCAAGCTTATTATACAACCGCCCCTAATGCACACAGGCCTCACGCATCACATTAGATTTCATTCTTTACACGGTTTGCATCTCCGTGTCACCCCACTACTCCTAGATTGTAAGCTCTTGGGCAGACTCCTCTTTCAAACACTGACAACAATGTGAAAGTTATTAAATTTTAGCTACTCATTGTACAGCACTTCGGGTTGTGTTTAAATAGGAATAACTTGCTAAATTTACTTTAATTGAAGTAAATTTGGAAAATGCTCATTTATCATGATGAAGTGGTGTACGTAAAAAGTTCAGACACCATAAGAATTGCCAGAAGCATGAACAGCGTTTATATAGTTAAGGAAAGCTTAATGTGATAATCGATTACTACGAATCTCGCTGTCGTTTCTGTTCTGACCCTGTGAACCACTTACCCTTCATTTTTACCATCATCCTTTAGCAGCTGCTGCAGGCATGTCAAGTAATATTTACGCATTTTACGAGCGGTTTCTTGGCGTTCTCGTAGAACCTCAGATTTCAGCATTTCGGCTGCTCTCCCTTTACTGTCATGAATGTAACGGAGCATGTCATCTAATGAAAATATAAAGGTTAGAAGTTTAAAATAAAAAAATACACTGCGTTATGAAGCCTCTTCTATCCAATTTGATTAAATAATGTGCTGTGTGTCAGAAAAATCCTAAAGTTAAGTTGTGTTTCGGATAATCTATGGGCTGTATTACAATGTTGGTGCTAACTTAACCAGAGCTGTTGTAAACTTCCCAGAGCCATTATAGCCTATGGAGGTTTTAGGTTTACAACAACTCTGGATAAGTTAGCACCAACATTGTAACACTGCCCTACATGTGTAGCAGTCTGACACAGTGAGGCTGTCTGCAGGAGGAGGCGATTTGGCATCGACTGCAAAATTTTCGGCTGAATTAGCTGAAATTGGTTTACGGTTTGCTACATCTATTCACCTTGACCATTTTGATCAAATATTTGTAATTCTCCACCACTTCCTTTGAAGGAACTCCTCCTGATCACTTTACATTTATAATGCCTGCCAACGTCACCATATCTGAGACCAAGGGTTAACTATGATCGGTCTCACAGAAGCCGCGATGGATCGGAGCTGCGCATGCTCGTAGAGGAGACACTGACGTCACCATCTCTGAGACCAATCACAGCAGCGATCTGGCATGCGCACAGCTCTGATCCATCACTCTGCGCAGATGCTACGGGACCCTTTACAGTGGACGCTGACAGCCTCTGCCCTATTTATTCTCTGAATTTACTCACCTTTTTGTCCCTCGCCGCTTGCTGCTCCTCTTCTGCTCAGGGTCTCCCAAATCTGGAAGTACCTGAGCAAAAGAGGAGGAGCAGCAGCCTAAGGCGAGGGACAAAAAGGTGAGTAAATTCACAGAAAACAATAAAAGTAAATAAATAATTGGGCAGAGGCTGTTAGTAGCCTCTGCCCAGATATTTAAGGGCAAAAAAAAAAAAAAATACACTTTTCAGTATATTTTTCCTTTAATAAATATACCTCCTAGTGCTCTTACGGCAAACCAGATTTTTTTTTACCAAGTTTGCTTCTTCTAGGGTACAATTTAATATATCCATTTTAAAATCTTTATTTTATTCAGGGAGCATCCGGGTATCCTACAATAAAAAGATTTTGACACCATTTTTCTTTTTCGCAACCCTGGCGTCAGGGAGCAATAACAGGCCAGGTTGCGCCAGATATCTGAAGCACATCACAGGTGATATGATTTGCTGCTCAGTGATTGCAGGATTCAGTCTGCATTTCCCCAAGGTGATCTGTAAAATCTGGCCTGGTTGAGGCCAAGGACAGGGATGGTAACGGATGCATAATAAATAAAATTTTAAAAAAACAGACTCTACCAGAATTCCTGGTGATCCGGTTATTAAATTTGTAAACTGAAACAAAGACTTGTTATTTTTATTGACTACACTACATATAAAGGGCTGCAAAATCTAAATTTTGTCCTTAAGAGAGACTCCCACCAATACGGGGTAACAACAAGATGACGATTGCACCAAAACCACAAGAAAAAAAACAGTGTATTCATTTTAAAAACGGACCTAACAGGTGGAACCAATTATTACTATGGAATAAAACTGAAAGTAGAACACTAAATCAATGTAATATAAGTAAACACTAAGGTTATGCAAAGAACACCGGTGTTTACCGAAGGTGCAAACAATGGCTAAAGTAATCATAGTTGCAACTTCGACAAACATCAGCCTCTTACAAAAAGGTAACTCTAAAACAATGGCAGGAAAAGTATCACAGTGAAGCTTTTCCTGCCACCATTTGGCTTTCCCTTTTGTGAAAAGCAGCAGCTGTGTGCAACTTCGACAAACACCAGCGCGGTGTGAATAACTCCTAAGGAGGTTATTGTACTCACTTTTGATTTTGTCAACAGCCTTGATGTACTGAGCACGCATTTCTTCTAACGCATTTCCTCTACAAAGCGCACAGCCACTGCCATCACCTTGTACTGGAACACTAAAATTACAGGACAAGAAAACAATTATTTGAAGAATAAAAACAATACAGGGGATCCGGTTTTGAAGTATGACCTGAAGAAAATGGTATTTGCATCAGTACAGCTTGTAGGACCCATAGCAAGGATTTTCAGGAAAATGTTAAAAAAAATAAAAATTTACTGAAGCTCTTGGGACCAGGAAGAGCAGCACACAAAAATGTATAGTGGTAGGAGATTTGCCACAACTGGCAAGGTGGCTTTTACTAAATAATATATTTTTTTAATTGTGCTTCACAAAAATAATTGTCCAGAAGGATATAGACATCTTAGAGAGAGTTCAGAGAAGGGCTACTAAAATGGTGTACAGCTTGAAGGAGAAAAGTTACCAGGAAAGGCTTAATGATCTTAACATGTACAGCTTGGAAAAAAGACGAGACAGAGGTGATATGATAGAAACATTTAAATATGTAAAGGGAATCCACAAGGTAGAGGAAGGGAGTGTATTTAAAAGGAAACAAAATAGTCTTAGATTAGAGGGGCAAAGGCTTAAAAGTAACATCAGGAAGCATTATTTTACTGAGAGGGTGGTGGATACATGGAACAGTCTTCCTGTTGAAGTGGTTGAGGCCAAAACAGTAATTGAATTTAAGCAAGCATGGGATAGGCATAAGGCTATCCTAAACAAAAGATAAATCCAGGTTAAGTATCCATGTAATTGGGCAGACTAGATGGGCCGAAAGGTTCTTATCTGCTGACATTTTTCTATGTTTCTAAGATAAAGACTGTTTTGTCTTAACCCATTTCCAACAAATGTACCGGTAAGTCACAGGTTGGATTCAGTCATGGATTAACCCAAAAAGTTTGTCCCGACTGGTATCGGATGCTGGAAGCCGCCCACAGCACTGCGAGACCAGTGCTGCAAGAAAAACTTTAAAGTATGTGCTAGTATTCTGACAGATAAATGACAGGATGAGTGATCGGGTCAGGTATTTTGTTTTCCTCAGTGTCGGCACTGCTTGTATGTAAAATGAGAGAGAAGATTCATTGTTCCCAAGTACCCTAGACATCCCCGAATATATGTTCCTAAGTTGACCACATGTACAGTATGTATAGTACCGTGACCAGCTACTTTTTTTTTTACCCTAAGGGGTTAATTTTTCTATTTCTCACATTCCATTTTATTTTTTTCTAAATAATTTTTTTCACTCAAGTTTTTTTTTTCCTTCCTGCACTGGAGATCCGTATTCTTCGTTAAAGTTATTTAGAGTAAATTGGTAGCAGATAATACATCTAATTCCGAATCTTAATTTTTATTTATAAAAATAAAATCACTTGCTACTGAATGAGTTATGTATACATTTAGGGCTAAATTACGATCTCCACGCTAAAATAGGGGCGGTAGGGAGAAATAACTGCGTCCGCAGTTTTCCCCCTACCGCCCCCGTTTTAGCGTGGAATTACAATTCAGGCGCTTAAAAAGCTGCCTGCATTGTTAGCCCACACTACGGCCTCGCAATGCTCGCGGCAGCGCTGAGCGCAGCCGCGAGCATCCACAGGACTCCCTTGAGCCAAATGCCGGCGGTCACATGAGCTGCCAGATCTCGCCTTGTGAGATCCGGCCGGTCAGAGTAGTGATATGCAGGGAGAGACAGGGGGGACGTTTTCCCCCAGTCTTTCCCTGCTCCCGCCGGCCGGAGGAGGCGGTTGGAGCCGCGGGACAGGGAGTCCCGCATAGGATTTGGAGACAGGAGATGGGATTTGTTTTTTTATTTTTTTGGATGGTGTTAACGGATTCCGCTTCTGCAGAATCCGGTAACACCAAGTCCTGGCTCTGGTTAACTTTCCGCTAACCACAGCCGGACGTTAATCAGCATTAGGACTTTGTAATCCTAACGCTGATTAACACTTTGCGCTCCTTATACTTAACATGGGGAGCGCAAAGTACAGTAACCTCGCTCTGAAAGTGCAAGGTACCAAACGCAAACGGGTTACTTAACCAGTTAGCGTTTGGATTGTAATATGCGGTAGACACCGCGGCTAACGTTAATGCGCACGCAGGTGAACGCTAACATTAAGAGTGTAATGTGGCCATTAGGGTAGCACAAAAAAGAACAGTCTGTTCTTTAAAGAACCATATGTAAAATGTGAAAATACAGTTAAAGAACATAACAAAAGAAAAAAAAAAAATCACGTGCCATTTGTGCATTGCAAATTTTTTTTTTAAAAGGTTTATCAATGGGTTAAATGTATCCTTTTGAAACATTATGTCACCTTCTGCTTATCAGGAGAATCCTCCTGCTGCTCTCATGTGGCTTAGAGTGGATTTATCAGAAGTTCAATATTCTTGCAAAAGATGAGAATATAAACCAGGAATCCCAAACTCTCGCCGCCCCCCCCCCCCATGTTGGTTGCATAGAATACAGTAGATGGTCAGAGAATCATGGGAGAATGTAGCACAGACACATGGGGGGGGGGAATATGACATCTCTGATAGAAACAGAGGACACAGAGACAGTCAGGAATTGCATTGAAGGGACACTCCTAAGCTGACAAGTTTAAACCACTGTGGGCACTACCATCTTACAATGTTCCGGCTAAATAGGGGATGCTAAGGAGGAAAACCTGCACCACTGCAAGCATCCCCTCCATAGAGCAGGACTCCATTGATGCTTTGAGTCCCGGTCACATGACCTGCTAGATCTCACAATCCGGCAGGTTGGTGGAGTGATTCGGAGAGAGACTGGGAACTCCCTCCCCCCCAGTCTCACTCTGCTCCCGGCAGCCAGAAGAGGCGGATCGAGCGGGGAGTATGTGATTTTTTTTCCCCAGCTGGTGCTGAATGATTCAGCAGAAGCTGAATCAATTAACCACAGCTAGAAGCTGGTGCTAACTTTTGAGTTAACCGCAGTGGTGAGTAATTCATGAGTAATCCTAACGTTAATTAACTCTTTGCACTCCCTATGCTTAATATGGGGAGCACAAAGTACAGTAAGCTCACACTGAAAAGCGCAAGATCCGAATCGCTGACAGTTTTTTGTTTTTTTTTACCCTTTAGAGTTCGGAATGTAATATGGTCAGCCTGTGCCAAGGCCACTTAACCCAACGTTAACGCTCGCACAGCTGAGCTCTAATGTTATCGTGAACATTGTAATATGGCCCTGTGTTTATTTTTTTGCCCAATGGTTTAGATAAAAGAAAAGACAAGCAAGCACAGGTTTCTCTGTTATAAGCAACATTACATGGACACATTTGAGAGTTGCTGGAGAAACCTAGTTTGACGATTTATTGGTTACCTTGGCTGAGTTTTCAAGGTCTTAATTTCTTCAAGTTTTTTGAGCAAAGCCTTATTTTCTCGTCTTATTGATTCTGCGTGGGTTTCATGTTCTGTGGAGAAAAAGCATTTGTAGAAGGTGTTAATTTATAAAGTGTAGGCAATCGCTTCAAGTAAAGATACCTCTAACTTCAACTCTACAATTTACTTCACCATTCCCTCCAAAAACAGGAGGCTCCAAGCCTCTGCATTCATTCATTTTACCGTTGATTCCATCCACTCACATCTTAGTTGCTCATGCAACACTAAAAACTCACATTCAATGGGCCTTTCAACGTTATCAGCCATGCATTCAATACATACAATAATGAAAAAATCCTATCCTGACCATAAGGCTAGGGACAGAAGAGCGCATTTTCTGCAGCCACCGTCAAAATGTACGTCGATGCGTGCGCACGCATTTTTTCACGGAATACGCTTAAGTGGTCAGACGATGCGCAATTCTGGACGTATTTCATGACGGTGGGGTAAAAAGAAGTCTAGGGAAATCCGGCTGTTTGAACGTTATGTTGGCCGCACACTAGCAGCGTCTGACATCTCCTAATCACGCACACACGCTGCTATGCGGCCGCAGCGCACTCTGTACGTCAGTAGCAGCGGTTTCACGTTCTGATAAAAATGCGTTCATTTGCCGGTTGCGTGGTGTCGGCGCACTTTCGTACGCACGTACTGCGTATATTGGCCGTCATTGGCCGTTATGTGCTGCTACTGCCGCCGTGATTTAGTGCGTCTGCACGCGCGTTCCGACTGCCCCACTCTGACCCTAGCCTAAATCGGAGACCCAACCCCCCCCCCCAATCTTCTGGCATCCTTGCCTTTCTACCTGTGATTTAATTCCAAGCTGACCAACATTTTTAATCAAAGTATCCCCCGGACCAATAATTATGGTTTTAATCACTCAACTGAAACGTCTAATCACAGTGTTTGACTACACAGTCACATTCATAATGTCAGGGCTTGAAAAACCAGTACAAAACTTTGAAGCCTGTAAGTAAACATGGGGGATACTACATACTTTTGGCTCGCAGGGGGAAAAAAAAAAAAAAAAAACAATAGATCAAGGTGTGCATAACAATTCACACAATCAGGAGCCAGAGATAGAATTCTGGACTGTGCCTATGCAGTCCCTGAACGTGACATGCTCTATGTGAGGCTACACTGCATTTAATCATACTGATCTTTCCTCGCTAAAGCCTTTCCTTTTTAATCATTCCCAGCCTGCATGGCATAAGATTGAGGAGAGACAAGAAAAATCAAAAGTACACAACACTAGAGATGTAGAAGAAACAAGGCGTGCCTTTAATTTGCTCAGCTTTGAGCTTTTGCTCTTTCACAGCCTGTTGGAGGTGCCGACATGCTTTATCCAATTTAACGCGGAGCTCGTGGCATTCTTTCTTTAATTTCTCAATTCTCAGCAGACACCACGCACAGCGAGAGCACTCATGGCCGTCATCCTTTCTTTTCAAGTTTTCATTTCTCGCACCAGTTTGAACGCCACCTGTAAAAATAGAAGTTTCAGATAAGCGATGCGACGTTACATTTAGATTCTCTTTGTCTTGTGCTGCCGGCGAGATCTGGGAATCAAAGCCAGAATTCTTTAATTAAAAAGTGTGATCATTGGGATTTCAACCTTAGTATGTTGAATGATAACAAAATTATCACTTGGTAAACGTTTCCCAAATCTCTAGCCATGTGCTTGAAAATGCACCAAAATGAGCCAATATGTTGTACTTAAAACGCGGGCGCAAGGGAGGAAAAACTAAAATGCTGCCTGCATTGTTTCCGCCTGTTAAAATCCTGGATGCTCGCGGCAGCGCTGAGCGCATCCACTCGCTGGAGTCCATAGGACTCCATTGAGTTCCCACCTGCCGGTCACATGATACACAGGGAGAAACTGGGGGGACTTTTTCCCCCAGTCTTTCCCTGCTCCCGCCGGCCGGGAGGCGAACAGAGCCGCGGTCCTCGCCGCGGGACAGAGGGTGAGTATGTGATGCTTTTTTTTTGGTTTTCGTCTGGTGTTAACGGATTCTGCAGAAGCGGAATCCGTTAACACCAGGTTCTGGCTCTGGTTAACTTTTCATTGACCAGAGCCAGGCGTTAATCAGCGCTGTGACTTTGTAATCCAGTGCTGATTAACACTTTGGCTCCCTATACTTAACATGGGGAGCGCAAAGTACAGTAACCTCGTGCAGAGGAGCGCAAGGTACCAAATGCAAACTGATTTTTTTAACCCGTTTGCGTTTGGATTGTAATATGCAGTAAATACCGTGGCAAACGTTAATGCTCACGCATGTGAGCGTTAACATTTGCGTTACGATCATAATAGGGCCCTAAGAAGGCAATATGACAATCTGAAGGCAATCTAGACCAGTGTTTCCCAAACCTGTCCTCGGGACCCTCAACCAGACCAGATTTTGCAGATCACCTTGGGAAAATGCACTGAATCCTGCAATCACTGAGCAGCAAATCAGATCACCTGTGCTGTGCTTCACATATCTGGAAAACCTGACCTGTCAGCGGGTCCTGAGGACAGGTTTGGGAAACACTGGTCTACACTGAGCAAAAACAAAAAGGTTTAGGAGAGTACTGAGAAAGGACAACAGCATTAGTGGCCTGCCTTACGACAGATCCACACTTAGGTCTCGTAAGGTGGTGCCATTATAGTAAGACTATACCATATGCAAATCAGACTATCAGCCAGAAAGGGTAGCCAGTACTTCATGCCAAGGAGGTCATCTCTGTGGGAGAGGCACAGCAACCACCGACGGTCATCAGGAGGGTGTAGCAGACACCCCTCTGAACCAAGCCATTTGGAAATTACCCAGATAGTGGCTTCATGTAAGAAATTTAATTTCAAAACCAACGGGGCCTTTCGATAAAGGGATGAAAAGGGTCGCGACAACGATAATTACATGACTTACAAAACAAAGGCCGTTTCTTGGTTCGGCTCATCAAGTCCTAATCAAAGTAGGGCTGCAACTAACGATTATTTTCATAAAATCGATTAGTTGGCCGATTATTTTTTCGATTAATTGGATAAAATAAAAAATTTGTTTCCTTAAAAAGGAACATTCTGAGAAAAAGGAAAAAAAAACCTGCACCCCCTCCTTTTTCGTAAGCAATTTGCGTAGTGTACATAACATTCGTACGTACATACGCAAATTGCATACTTTTCACACACCATGTACGAGCACCTGGTCACAGTGATGGATTGATGCTGTGTATGCAGCTTAAGCCCACGTCTTCTTTCTCCACGAACACGGCTATATCGGCATGAAAGCGGGGCAAAAACAGGGGGCACCCCACGCAGCCAGACCACTTTAGCTTATTAGAGTGTCCCTTTACAATAATTTCAAGAACAAACTGACCGGGAGGAGGGTCCGGAGGTGGAATGGAGTGAGTTTGTTCAAGGGACTTGACCTGAGTATGATAGGGAATTGATTTGGGTAAAAGACCGGACCTGAATGTGGGCGGTAGTTTGTGGAAAGGGACCAGACCCAAGGGCGAGAATTGCAGCTCCAGACCAAAGAAAGGGTGACAGGCAGGTTGAGGTGGAGGCACATGACTCCAGCTTCAAGTAAGGATAAAACACCAGCGGTACAGTGCACATACCCAGTGGCAGTATCCCAGGGTTTGTGTTCTAGTGCTTCTTCAATTGTAAACTAAATAAAAACAAACTGGTTATGTCTGTCATAACCCTAGAACTAAATAATGAGTAAAGCAACGGCACATCTTCTGCAATCACCTCCGAAGCAGAATAAGAGTTTCTCAGTCTGACTCGAATTATTGTGTGCTGTGCACATCGATTAAAAATCGACAGCCAATTAGTTGTCGACTATTCTCAATATCGATTATTTTCATCATCGATTAATCGATTAGTTGTTTCAGCCCTAAATCAAAGACATAAAAAAAATTAATTGAAATTCATACCACCGGTCAGCTCCTCAACATGGCTCTTCTCTGCCGTTTCATGTACATCTCCGTTAGGGGTGCTTGAAGGAAAACTGGGATGATATGCGCGCCCTGAATCAGGTTTCTACAAGTGAAGTAAATCACAGCTGCAGGTTGGACAAGGTTTGTGGAATATTTCCTAATACGTTTATTAATACAAAAACATCTCAATCAAAAAAAGAAAAAAAAAAATACTAGTTAAAAATTTTAATCAAGCTATAGAATTAAGAAATAACGTAATTATGACAGCCCTGGCCATAAGTTTGAGAGCACCACTTCCATATTACCCGATTGCTCACCTACTTCTCCCCAAAATGCTTCTACCCTTCCTGGTTTCGGCCCACTATTGGACTGACTGAGATGTCATACATATAGCAAATGCCCATGTTATACATATTAGACAATGCAAACTAGGGATGCACCGATACCACTTTTTTAAGACCGAGTACGAGTACAGATACTTTTGTTCAAGTACTCACCGATACTCTTATTTTATGTCATGTGACGCTTTCCAATAAGAACAGACCTCCTATAAAGCCCCCAGGTCTCATGGATATGCCCCCCTGCTCATGGATATGCCCCCCCCTGCTCACGGATATGCCCCCCCCTGCTCACGGATATGCCCCCCCCTGCTCACGGATATGCCCCCCCCTGCTCACGGATATGCCCCCTTGCTCATGGATATGCCCCCCTTGCTCATGGATATGCCCCCCCTGCTCATGGATATGCCCCCCCTGCTCATGGATATGCCCCCCTGCTCATGGATATGCCCCCCCTGCTCATGGATATGCCCCCCTGCTCATGGATATGCCCCCCTGCTCATGGATATGCCCCCTTGCTCATGGATATGCCCCCCTGCTCATGGATATGCCCCCTTGCTCATGGATATGCCCCCCCTGCTCATGGATATGCCCCCCCTGCTCATGGATATGCCCCCCCTTGCTCATGGATATGCCCCCCTGCTCATGGATATGCCCCCCTGCTCATGGATATGCCCCCCTGCTCATGGATACGCCCCCCACTCTCCGCTCATACTTACCTTCCTTCAGCGCCGCCGGGAAAGTCTTCGCGCGCTCCTTGGAAGGACCCCAGCCGCGACCACGTGGGACCATGTGATCGCGGCTGGGGTCCTTCCAACGAGCGCGTGAACTTTCCCGGCGTCGCTGAAGGAAGGTAAGTATCATCGCGGAGAGCAGCTGCAGGGACTGTCTGAATGCTCTATCTGCATTCGGACAGGCCCTGCAACTGCTCACTGTGTTTAATACTTACCTTCCTTCAGCGACGCCGGAAAGTTTCCGCGCGCGCGCTCGTTGGAAGGACCCCAGCCGCGACCACGTGGGACCATGTGATCGCGGCTGGGGTCCTTCCAACGAGCGCGCGCGCGGAAACTTTCCCGGCGTCGCTGAAGGAAGGTAAGTATTAAACACAGTGAGCAGTTGCAGGGCCTGTCCGAATGCAGATAGAGCATTCAGACAGTCCCTGCAGCTGCTCTCCGCGATGATACTTACCTTCCTTCAGCGACGCCGGGAAAGTTCACGCGCTCGTTGGAAGGACCCCAGCCGCGATCACATGGTCCCACGTGGTCGCGGCTGGGGTCCTTCCAAGGAGCGCGCGAAGACTTTCCCGGCGGCGCTGAAGGAAGGTAAGTATTAAACAAAGTGACCAGCTGCAGGGCCTGTCCGAATGCCGATAGAGCATTCGGACAGCCGCCGCAGCCCCTAGGATACCGGCAAGCCGGCTCAATGCCGGCTTCCAGTATCGGAAAAAAATATCGGGGGTACTGCACGAGTACCAAGTACTCCTGCAGTACCCGGTATCGGCACCGATATCGATACTAGTATCGGTATCGGTGCAACCCTAATGCCAACTGCCAGAGAGGTTTATTCCTTTTTACACATGGTCATAAGACAGACCGGTAATAACAGTCTTGCATGATCACTTTCTTAGCATATACATAGGGATAGATCGGGAAAAAAAAATTCAGGGCTGATACCAATTCCGATTATCGGCAGCTTTTCTGGCCAGTAGTCGATATCTGGTGCCGATATTCTGTAAATTTAAAGTTGTGAAAAACCCAGCACAAATCTGACATTATGCCATAAACTCAATGTGTTTAGTAACCTTAAACATTGCACCATGTCCACGTCATGCATTCAATTTAATTTAATAAAATTTAAAATATATTTTAAGCTTTTATTTATTTTTTACAAACAATAAGACCGTGTCTTTGGCTTTTGCAAAGATTCCTCATATGACCCTGTGTGTAAGGGGTTCAGCAACCTTGGCCCTCCAAGGGTTATATTACAAGGTTGGTGCTAACTTAACTAGAGCCGTTGTAAACTTACCAGAGCCATTATAGGCTATAGCAGTGTTTCCCACACCTCTCCTCAAGACCCTCAACCAGGCCAGATTTTGCAGATCACATTGCAGGATTCAGTCTGCATTTCCCCAATCACTGAGCAACAAATCATATCACCTGTGCTGTGCTTCAGATATCTGGCAAACCTGATCTGTTATGGGAACTCGAGGACAGGTTTTGGAAACAATGGTCTACAGGGTTAAGTTGCCACTGACTTTGTAATGTTGCCCCACATGTTTTGGAATTACATCTGCCATGATGCTCAGCTACTCATTAGGTTCTTTGAGTCTCATGGGAAATGCAGTACCAAAACATCTGGGAGGCCCAGATTGGTGACCCCTGCTGTAGGAAATAGGGAATTCCCTATACAGGAAATGCAGGGTCTACCAGATTGGATGGAAGCCCCATTTCTGTTGTCATCAAGCTCATGTGCAATACTGTCAATGACCTACGGTGAGGGCTTACAACCTGATGTGAGAGAAGTTCTGTGGGACGTCGGGTGTAACGGCTGCAGTGAGCCAACTTGTCCAATTATAGGCAATATCGGCAGATAAAATGCTGATACCGATATCAGTAATTTTATGAATATCGGCCACAGCCAGATTGATAGCCCACGAAGGGCTCATGCACCCTTTGTCCTCCATGATATCTCCTCTGGCTGTATTTTATACAGGTGGATCAAATTCAGCCCAAAGATGGGGCGCCTGATCATTGGTTTGGTAAAGGGAATCCAAATGCACCACACAGAACAGTTTAAAGATATATTTTCAGCATCCGTCCACCAGGAATAGCTGCCTGTGTCTCCTTGGTCTGGATAAAGCGTAAAAATACATACATAAATATTCTTAATTACCTGATCCCACTCGTGCTTGGCAGTTGAAAGAACTTTGTAGACAATGCCCTTTATGGCTCTCTGAAGGCAAGTTCTCAGCTGATCAAAAACCGGCAAGTGTAAACTTCTTGACACGTTCAATCTGTCCTTGATGCGTTTATCTACCATCTCATCATGGATTTCTGCCAAAATAAGCTCTGTTTCTGATAAAATTTTATTCTCGTGATCACGCAACCTCTGGGTCGCTTCTGAAGCCCACTGCTTCAAGTTCTGATTTAATTGTTCTTTGATGTCGGCCTCCTTTTGAGCAGCCAGTTCAGCTTTCTGCTTTTCAAAATCTCCTTTTGCCATGGACATAACGTCACTGATTTTAGTACGCTGTGCATCTAAAAATGCCCGATAATCGTCTTCATTTTGTGCCTGGAGTTGCTGGATTTCTTCTTGCTTTTCCTTATTCCATTGGGCACGAGCCTTTGCCAGTTCAGCTTTTAACAGGGCCTGACATTCCTCATTTTTTTGTTCCAGTTCTCTTTGGATGGATGCAGTCTTCTGGAATTCTTTCTGTCTAATAGTACAATCTGCTTGATCTCCTTTTGTCCTCCAATTTACTTCAGCTGCAGCAACAGCCTCTGTTATCTACAAAATAGATAACAGTCAAGTGTTGTTTTAGCCCACTGCATGTCCCTAATATATTACAGCCTTTAGATAGGGAGGTTGACTTTAAAGCTCCTGTCATTACCAAAACATATTGGGCTCATCTGACAGGGGAATGTGGGAGTGTGTGTGGAGAAAAAAAAAAATTGGCGTTATTCATAGTTAACGCTTTCCTGTCCCTCAGGTTACTCCGGCATGCTTTTTAACATACCTGCTGTTTGACATTGAGCTCATGGAGCTGTTCCAAATTCTCATGTTCCAGTTTTAGATTGGTCTTGTATTCTGGTAAACTGGTGAGTTCTTGTAGCCATCTCGCACGAGCTTTTATAAGTGCTGATTCCACCTGTGGAACAAAAGAAAGAAGAAAATCAAGAAATCTAAAATTATATTCACAATAGTAAATGAGGGACGGCTACTCCAAGCACCTCCGATTATGTTGTGCTGCAGGGATGTTCTTGATCATAGCTGTGGCAACTAGTATTTAGAACTGCAACTGTAGGCCTGCTAGGTTAATACAGAAATCAGAGGAAGATGTTAGAAACAATGTACTAAAAACACAGTCAATCCACAGGATCTGAAAGAACCTCAAAATAAAAACCATTCAAATTTATGGGAAAACTCCAAACTTTTGTGCAAGGTCTCCAACTCCATGACCGACTGAGCTTTTGTCAGATTCTACCCCAACATGGCACAGTTTTAGTGGTTTTCAAAATTCATCTAATCACAAAAGCCTATAATCATCCCTTACATCAGAACGACTCCTCAACTAAAGAGTCCCCAATATGCACCTCCTCAGTCATCCATCCTTTCTACAACTTGTGGCTCCAAATGCCTCATTGCATTTAATCATCTGCCCCTGGTTTTATTATTACTCCCAAATGTTGCATTTAGATCAAAAGGAACGCTTTCCAATTCAGCACTTCTATACTGTATTGTACAGTAGTAATATGTCAGCTCTATGAAAAAAGCAAATTCCAGATAATACCAAATGTGAGGATCATGACCGTGACCCACATATGGTCAGCTAACCTTTATTGGATTACATACAGTATCTCACAGAAGTTATTTTATATATATATTTATCATATTTTCTTTCAGTGTTGCCACATGAAAAGGTGACACTTTGCTACAATGTATCATAGGGAGTGTACAGCTTGTATAACAGTGTAAATTTGCTGTCCCTCAAAATAACTCAACACACAGCCATTAATGTCTAAACCGCTGGCAACAAAAGTGAGTACACCCCTAAGTGAAAATGTCCAAACTGGGCCCAAAGGGTCAATATTTTGCATGACCACCATTATTTTCCAGCACTGATTAACCCTCTTGGGCATGGAGTTCATAAGAGCTTCACAGTTTGCCACTGGAGTCTTCTTCCACTCATGACATCACAGAGCTGGTGGATGTTAGAGACTTTGCGCTCCTCCACCTTCCGTTTGAGGATGCCCCACAGGGTTTAGGTCTGGAGACATGCTTGGCCAGTCCATCACCTTTATTCTTGCTGAAGAAGCTGAGGATAATGTATGTTGCTGTGAACAAACAGCAAAGCATGCGCATCACTTACCTGCTTGGAAATATCTTCGTGATATTGTAGCGCAAGTTCTCTGCGGACCTCGTGGACAGCTCTCTCTTTGTCCTTCAGTGCATCCTGGAGTTTATTCTCCAAATCCAACACAAGCGTTTGGTCTGTCTGGACGGAAAGTTCCGCTAGATTTGGTACAGTCTTCGATTTGGCATGTTCTAAAGCTTCTTCCAGTTTGTGTTTCCACTCATTCTCAACATTTCTGATTATGTTCTCTGTTACCTGTTAAATCATAGGGGCAGATGGAGGGGACAAACAAAAAAATAAATAAAAGCTATATTTTTGTGTCATTATGAAGCAATTTCAACAGACCAGGAGGCAAAACTGATGACACATAGTGACACAATCATTTTAAGAAAAACATTTTTTGTAACTGCCTTCTGAAAAAACAGCATGCGACTCCTTTATCACATTTGCTTACATAACCAAGACATATGGCCAGCCACATGAAAAACATTCACCAGCTTCGAGTCACTTCGCTCAATGCAACAGATAATATGTATGTGTGTAATATATATATATATACACACATACATATATACACACATACATACACAAATTAACGGCTCTGTATACCTGTCCACTCTTATGGTAGAGAACTGACTCTATGCAATCCAGCCACATGGCATGTGCCACAGACAATATGTACAAGACAAAATATGATCTATACAAGGATTGCAGGGCGGAAGCTCATGAACATCGAATGGACAACATGGGCCCTTTAGTAGCATGCCCTGAAACCAGGTTTACCGGCTGTTAAAGCTAATCCACACAAGCAGAAAGCAGCAGTGAGGTCTTATGATGCAAAAAGCAAACTGTGCAAGTATATCCCAGCGCAAACAGCTCAGGCGCACCAACAGACTGTGTATTAATTGATTCTCATGTATGAGGCATAGAACAACTCACCAGGGGATCATTCACCAAGCGCCAGCATCAAATACTGGTGACAATCGTCAGTATTGCAGTGCCAACAAATGCCAGTGTATCTCTTCACAAGAATCCAAACCGTGAAAAGAGGAGCTTTACAGTAAACCTTCTCCTCTTGCCGTACAGTTTGCAGTTTTGAGAAACATTGTGTTTTTCAGCACTGCAATCCCAGAGATTTTGGGTGGCATTTGAAAAACTGGCGCTTAATGAATAATCCCTACAGTGTGAAAGCAATACAATGATCCTTAACCCCTTAAGGACCAAGGGTCTTTAAATTCATGACATGTCAGTTGCAAGAGGGTTAGGAATTATGTACCTGCTGCTGTTCCTTAATCCAGTCGGATTTCGACAGTTTCACAAAAGCTTCAATTTGTTGTTTGATTCCTAATTGTTTCTCGTTCTCCCATTCAGCCTTTACCCGAGACAACGTGATTTCATATTTATTCTCCAGCTCAGTCTTTAGTGTTTGCAAAGCATTTTCATATTCTTTTTGCAATTTGGCTTTGATCTGAAAAAGAATGAGCAAAACACATTGTGAAAAGAGGGGGAAAAAAGAAATATGATGTTTAGGTAGTCACCACAGCAGAAAACTAAAAAATGTACATGATTGGAAAATGATGGAAACAAAAAAAAAAAAAAAAAAAAAAAAAAATTGTATTGGAGCGTTGATAACTATATAAACAAATGAACTTAAAGACTTGAGCTATGAATTTGAGTTTATAGCTCAGTGGTTCCCAACCCTGATCCTCAAGTACCCACTAACAGGCCAGGTTTTCCAGATATCTGAAGCACAGGTTATGAGATTTGCTGCTCACTGATTGCAGTATTCAGTCTGCATTTCCCAATGTGATCCTTAAAATCTGACTGGTTACTGGGTCCTGAGGACAGGTTTGGGAAACACTGTTCTAGTTCAGTGAAGAGGACGGAAATATATGTAGTTATAGCCAACCCCATGACCAACGTACCTTTCCTTCATTTATTTGCAGCTGTGCTTGCACATTCTCTTGTACGGTCTGTTCCAGTGTATGCTTCTCTTTACACACCGTGATGTAACACTCCTGGACTGCAGTCATCTCATTCGTGATTTCATCAACCTGTGATCTAAAAAAAGACAACCGTTTGACTTTTTAATCACTTCGGTTTCAGACCAATAAAGGAAAGTGTGGAAAGTTTGGAGTGCTCTTTTTTAGCATACAGTAACGCATTCATACCATCTGACACCTGAGGTCTCTAACTCACAAGCAAGATAATAAACTTTCAGGTTACAGAACATGTTTGACGTAGAGTTTTTCTTTCCCTCGAGGGAATTGAAAAAAGGAATAACATACAAAACTCCTTACTGTAAACGTGATATTTTTTCTTCATAATGTTGGCATAAATGTTCCTTTTCTAATGCAAAGTTTTCAAAAAGCTCAGTTTGCAGATGCTTCCTGATATCTTCATGGTGCTGTTCGTAGGTCCTCTCACACCTGTTATAATGCATAAATACTAAAAAACATTTTTGCATAAAAAAAACTTATTCCAGATTAAGTATCCCTTATCCGTTATACGTGGGGTCAGACGTGGTTTGGATTTCAGAATTTTCCCCCAGATTCTGGTCTATTGCGATATAAAAAAGCGACGGGACTTTAAACACAAAATGAATTTATGTTTCAAACACGCAGCCTGACGTTCATTTTATAAAATATTGATAATAATTTGGTGCCCTCTCACTAGGGCAGGTGTGGAATTTTTCACTTTGGGTGTCATGTTGCTGCTCAAAATTCTGGATAAGGGATACCCAACGGTTAAAATTAAGCCACGACCACACACGGCACCAAGACTAAAGTTGTGTTTATTTTGAGCTGTTTTACCAGTCCGGTGGAAAGAAACTAAAATGTTAAAAAGAAAAAAGCAAGTGTCCAGAGTAGGATTTGAAGCGTTATAATCAGCTCCAGTTGAGACATGAAACAAAAGGTTTAGTATTCTAGACCCATTGTACGATCAAACACTGACCTCTCTATGGCTTCTTTTTTATCTCTATCAAAATCCTGTATCATTCCTCTCATTTCATTGCAGAGTTCCTGGTTGGCGACTTTCATTTTTTCTTCATTTTCTTTCAATTCTTTAATGCACAACAGATGTTTCTACAATAATTAAAAGAAAGTAAACATCAACTGACAACTTAAAAAAACACACAAAACATGAAGCCCCTTGTGTTTCAATGGAAAGCTGTTGTAAATAACAATTTTGCATTTCAAATTTTTGACCCAAACCGCCTAGGGCTTCATCACAAGAGTACACAGCTCGCACAATGAATAGAAAAGAACACATGTAGCAACTCCATTGTAATGGAATAATGAGTCATTTGTAGACTTGCTCACTTATCAAAAGGAGGGAATATTACCACTACGATTGTAAGGCGTAATAGTATGAGCTTTTGCATAGCTGATCTCCATTTTTATTCCATGTTCAAATGGATTGGGACATTGGCGTGCTTGAAGTATACACCCCTAGACCCCTTTACCAATGTACAGTGAAATCCTAGTTATCAGGATAATCAGAGGATGCAGTTGTCGCAATCCACCTGCTCTTACCCACATATGGTACAAGGAACAGGTGTAAAAATACCGCAGAGACAATTGTTAGTGTGCACAAATACCTCAATCTCTTGTTGCAATAGTTGCCTTTCACTTTGAAGTTTCCGAATTTCTTCCTTCAGAGCCTCATTTGAGGATTGGCCGTAAAGGAACTCTGGACCCAACTGCCTCTCCAAGCTACCACTTCTAATCTAGAGAGAAAGAATAAAGTTACTGCAACATCTACAGTTAATTTGCATTCCTCGAAAGGGTCTGCTGTTAACAAGCCCTGACGGGTATAGGAAAATTAGGTATAGTCTGTAACACGTGTGATATATACATGCATCGGTGCATTTACTTATTCACCATATAAAAAGGGCCGATTCACCCAGATACGAGTTGCTGCTGAACTGCATTTGAAGCTCAGGCAATCTCAAAAAGAAAAAAAGGTCAGATAATGTCAAACTTTTTTGAATTCAGCAATAAGAATTCATATAGCTGTAGCAAATGGGCTACATCCATAACATACAGTATGTGGTGCACAAATAATACAGTCTGTTTTCGGGCATACACCGCACTTCAAAAAATACATATTGAGCCTCACATATAAACAGGAGGAGCCCAATTAGAACCATCTTTAAAAAGGGACACTAGGAACTGTGCTCAGTGTGCCCTAAGCTCCCTCATCCCTGCTGTTTGCTCTTTGAGGGCCGATTCAGCCCTTCGAGCATAGGTTTAGTTCCTGCCAGAAGATCAGATCACAGAGCTAACCTACGTTTCATGGACCAGTACCATAAAGGCTTTTTTTCCAGGACCCACCTTCCTTTTTTAGCTCTCAATAATACAGAGGCATTAGCTTAGCAGTATGCTCTGACACCTCAAGCCCCCCCTCACACATCACTGTCATGCTGTGCTAGCGGGAAGCTGAAGAATCTGGAGGATTGAAGAGACAGTAACACTGGATTCAAGGTGGGTTTTTGAAGAATCTAAAGTGTCAAAATAAGGTGGGGGACATGCAAAAGGGGTTGATGTTTAACACCTCTGTTCCACCCTACTGTATTGACTATAGAGTATCCCCTGTAAAAATTAGCTGCTACCAGCTTTTATACAGTCCTGACTGCATGCTTGCCATGAGAAAGCAAAGATAGGGAAGGTGGGGAGATAAAGGAATTAATGTGCTTCTTGGTCATGACACGCACAAGTCAATGAATGGAGTTTGTCTGTTATGCAGTTAATCATTTGGAATAGGGCTGCAACTAACGATTATTCTCATTAAAAAAAATAAAAAAATTAGTTGGCCGATTATCATTTTGATTAAAATCGATTCATCGGATAAGAAAAAAAAAATAATAGGAAAAAAAATGGTTTATTTAAAAGGAATTTTATGTAAAAAAATTAAAATAACCACAACCCCTCCCCCTTTTTTCATAAGCAATTTGCGTAGTGTATAGCTTTCGTACGTACATAGGCAAATTGCGTATCTTGTGTACTTTTCACACACAAGGTATGCGAGTACTTGGTCAGAGGGATAGGTTGATGCTGCATGCGCAGCTTAAACCCATGTTTGCTTTCTCAAATGAACGCAGCTAGGAGCACTTTGATAGAGATGATGAGGTTAGCATGAAATCGCGGTTAATACGTTAAAGTGGTCAGGGTGCGTAGCATGTCCCTTTTTAAATAAATTTGTGAACAAGTTGAGTGGGAGGAGGAACTGGAGGTGGAAGGGAGTGACTTGACCCGAGTGTGAGAGGGAGTGGGTATGGACAAAAGACCGGATCCGAGTGTGGAAGGGAGTTTGGGGAAAGGGACCAGACCAAAAGGGAGAAAATGGCAGTTCCCAACCAAAGAGGGTGGGGTGGTGGCCAGGACTCCAGCTTCAAGTAAGGATAAAACACAGGCATACAGCTCCTTCACCCCAGTGGCAGTATCCCATTGTTTGTGTTATAGTTCTAGTACTGTTGTAAACGGAATAAAAACAAACTGGTTGTGTCTGACATAAACCTAGAACTAAATCATACCTAGTAAAGCAGCGGCGCGTCTTCTCCAATCAGCTCCGAAGCTGAGGTTATTTACATTTAACTCAGTCTGACTCTAAACAGTGTGTGCTGTACACAGGACGATTAAGTGACACAGATTAATCTGATTATGGGAATAGTTGACAACGAATTTAATCAGATTAGTTGTTGATTAATTGTTTCAGCCCTAATTTGGAATAGTAGTTATAAATTAGGTTATATGAAAAGATGAAAAGAAAAAAAAAAGTGGTAGAAATTTCGAACCAGCTGCTTCTACCTTACTCACAGCATTATTGTGCGCCTATAGAATAGTAGTAATATGCCATTCAAGTCTTGAATCAATGGAGACATTAGAAGAGCCTTGTTTTGTATAGTGGGGCCAAGTAGGCAGGATCGCTTACCTCACAGTCTCTAGCATTTTTTTCTGCTTTTTCCAGGGACATTTTCATTTCTTCGGTTTTGGAGCGGCACACTTTCAAATCAGATTGCAGCTGAATGATCTGCTGCCGTTTGACTCTATTGCCATTTAGGCAACGCTCAAGCTCTCGTTTAAGCTCATTCAGAAGATCATCTGGTGAGAGATCTTTCCTCATACCGTTCCTGTGAATTGTCCTCCAGATAGAAAATAAAAACGTTACATGTTGGCTGTGCAATATATCCCCAAAATTACACAGAAAAAGTAAATGGTATCCGCAATTCTAAACCAATCTCTTGTGGTGCAATTACTCACAGGACACGCACACATCTATTCAATCAAACCAGGAAGAGTGCACTCCAGTCAACGCACTCAATGGCCATTCCCCAATTTCAAAAGAGCTTAGGTTTAAGAACCTTGTAAAATACCTTAAATGGGTTAAGAACTGTTGTAATCCTGAAGATGGAAAGAAATGTTGGCAGCTTTGAAGGGTTAAAATCTGGCAAAATGTATAAAGCTGCTGTTGTTGGTTTTTAAGTGTGTTGACTGGAGTGCTCGCTTCCTGGTTTGTTGTATTACTTTTGCTTGCGATACCCACACACACACTTATTATATTTATTTAGCAGTAGTAGTGATACTTTTTTTTATTGGGCTAACGTTACATTTAAAAGATAAGCTTTCGAGAGTGTACGTCTCTTCCTCAGGTCTTAAAGCAAGACACATGAAAAATCAAAAAGGGGAGTTTTATTGTAGAACACGACAGTATTTTAAATACAGTGACAAGTTTGTGAGTCAACCATATGCGCGCAAAATTGCTGTACGTGAGTAATTTATCATCACCTAAGTTTTGCACAAAATTGATACTTCTAGGCTATGGATAATCACGTCACAAAATACTACATTAGAATTGTGGAAAGATTCAATTACATTGAGAGGAACAGAGTGTAAAAATATATAAAAAGGCTCAATTAAGACTAACCTGTCACTTTAAAGAAAAAAAGAAAAAAAAACACATATTGGCACGCACCCACTTCCTCATTCAAGTAATTGCCAGATGCTGAAGCCTACAATACACATCCAAGGGAAAATAAAAACCCACTATAGTCCATACCTTTGTTGTTACCTATCCAATTACCATTACAAAAGAAAATTGCTGCATACTTTAATTTGCAACACACACACACTGTAATGTAAATACACATCTGTTTATGCCTTTCAGTTTGATTACATGTTCATTTTTCGGTGTTGCCGAAACTTTAGGAAAGTATTCATAAATTTGGGGGGGGGGGGCGACCAGAGGTCCAGCTGGGCTGGGAAATAGTCAATCTGTTCTCCAACTCTTCTGCTGCTCTCGTTTAACATATGCAATTCCTTTTCCGATCTATAACCAGCTTGGTGAAGCAGTCCGAATTCTTTGGAATACAAACAAAACTGTGGGAAATACCTTTGAAATTGCGATTTCCGCCAGTTAACTTTTTTGATTCCTAAATCAACATATGAATCTGAGAGGTCTTCTTGTTCTGAACCACTGGTGAAAACACCCAGGCTGGCAGAAGATTCATACATTGTGATTTGCTCTTTCAGTTCACCGATTTCATCCTGAAGAAAAGTGAAAAGGAAATGTAAAAAAAACAAAAACACATTAGCTGCAATAAACACTGAACGGAAAAGCAGATATTTTATGGGACATCTTGCACATCTAGGAAAATCATATCCGATGTCCCAAAGCCCTGATCCATGCGGAATCAAACCAGAAACGGTTTGGTTTAATCCAGTGCTGCCTCTTCCATTGAAATTAATCAATAGGTTTGCATGTTCACATTTCCTGTTACCGGACGATGAGCACGGCATGGAAAAACGAAGGTTAGAGAGGATGGGTCGTTATGGTGCAGCATGTTCATTGGAATCCAAACAATTACAAGTACACAGTAGATTTAAATAAACTTCTATTTAAACCATGCAAGTTATTTTAAAAAGATAGGATGCATACAAGTCAGCCTTGTTACGGTTATTTTTAAAGGACCAACATATTCCGCAGCACTGTACAAGAGGTGGAACAAAGCCGACATAAAATGAGGAAATGGGTTTGACACACTGAGAGCGATGGTAAAAGGACCCTGCTCAAAGGCTTACAATCTGAGTGGGAGGCACTGTCAGGACCCGTACCTGTCAGGATCCGTTCCTGTGTCATTACCTGCATGTGGCAGCTACTTGAAGAGTGCTGCCCTCAGCCCTGAACCAGTTAATAAACCGTTAAAAACACTCACCATAGGTCACGCGACACACCCATGAATAAAGGCTCCAAGCCTCCCTCCTGACATGGTTTCATTCTCTTAGGAATAAGACCTGCTCACACAAGCTCCAGAAAAACCTGCTTTCCCTACCTACCCATCGTGTTCCCTTGCTCCAAGACTCACCGTGCGCTCCCAGGAGCCACTATCCTCCAACCGTCATATCTGGACAAAAGGACTGTTTTTCCCCAATTACAGTCAGCCAACCTGTAAATCCCATTGTGTCCTGTCCCACAGCCCTCCTGTCTGGTTCTCCAATAATCACTCCTCTCCATCCAACCGTCTGTGTGCACCCCCCAAACCTGCATATTGTGTCAGGACAAAATCAAATGACACGCTGACCACAGTCACTTCTCTCAAATATCTAGGTATGTGGTTAGACCCATATCTATCCTTTGGCCCCTACATCGAAAAAGTTTAATCTAAAATTTACCCCAAACTAGGTGCCCTGTACAGAAACAAATCCTGCCTGAGCCCCGCGATAAGAAAGCAGATTGTACAACAAATGCTTATGCCGGCTATTGAATACGGAGATGTAGTGTATGCAGCCGCCCCGCAAACGCACCTCCAGAAACTTACTACATTGTAGAACTGATTCTGTCGCTTTGTGCTACAATGTAACTACATGACACACCATTGTGACATGTAAAGAGAGCTAAACTGGCCGTCGCTGGAATCTAGACGCACCCTTCACCTTTCCAACCTGGTGTTTAAGAGATTTTCTGGGAGCTACCACCCTACCTGAATAAGCTGCTTCCCTCATCCTATAACCTCCGATCCAGGATCTGCACCTTAATTGCAATACCACAATACAAAAAGAAAGTGGGGCGATCCTCATTTTCCTACAGAGCACCACAATTACGGAATAACCTCCCAGACGCCATCAAATCTTCCCCCAGTCTAAAGTCCCTTAAGAGATCACTATTAACATACCTCAATAAGGAATGCACCTGTAAACATGTAACAGTGACTATATTTCATACATATTTATTTTCTGTTAATCTGTATATTTGTTTTGTGTTAATTTCTTGCATTTTACTACTTTGTATTTCTGTAACCATGTTCTTGAACCCAGGACATGCTTCAAAACGAGAGAAATCTCAATGTATCCTTCCTGGTAAAATCCTTGATAAATAAAATAAATAAATATTGGACTCTAACTGAAAGGCCAGTACCTGTAAGGTGCTAAACCTGACAGACACATAGGAGATGAGGGTACAAAGTATTGGGACACATGGGGGCTGTGTGGGAGATGAATCTGGAAAGGTTCAAGGGGGGGGGGGGGTGTTATAATTTCATGCCTTACTATGAAAGGTCAAGAGACAGGTCTCAAAATGCAGATTTAAAATAATGTACATATGCCAATTAAATTTTTCATGTACAGGTATTCGTTTGTTGAAATTAGCTCCTGTCCTTTAGCGTACACAATTTCACATGGGGTCTGTATTATTAGCATACATGCAGAAATGAAGTAATACAACACAGCTGTGGTTTTAGTTCAAAATCGGTAGAGCTCGTAGATTCCCATCCAACTAGAAATATCTTGGTCAATAGATCATGGGGGTAAACCCTGGTCCTAGGAAACCACTTAGAAGCACGATATCGTGGATATAATTAAAACGTAACTTTTAATAAATTGCCACTAAGAGAACCTGCTGCCATAACTCAGGCAGACGCAAACTGACAAAAGAGTGACTAGAAGCGCTTCAGATTAGTCCTCTCTGAAAAGTAACACTATTGCCATAGGAGACCAAAATCAAAAAAGGAGGAGACTTAAAAACCACTCATCACTTTCGGCATACAGCAGCTGTATCGTCAGACACTATACTTATTATCACTCCCAGTACACTCCTGAGGACGCCACTCTGTAGGCGAAACGCGTAAAATGATGAGTTAAGCAGGTTCTCTTAGTGATAATTTATTAAAAGTTTTAATTATATCCACCATATCGTACTTCTAACTGCTTACAGGCAGAAATGCCCTGTGTCAAATACAGTAAATGTAATAAAGATGGATAATAAAAATGTTCAGATCTCCTGCTTATGAGAATTTGTAGTGATCATGAGATTAACAATGCAGTTTCCAAAAAACAGCAATAGAATATAAATATATCTTTATGTGGAATAATACCTGTGTATGGAAATTACAGTAACACTGTGTATATGTGCTATACAGGGATGTTCACTCATTAGAACTCAGAAATCTTATATATGTGTACAGCAGCGAGTGACCCCAGAATCTCTACCTGGCTGTTCTATTGCAACGGCAAAGCGTCTGAGCCTTTTGTTACAGTGTGGATTGGGGCTGCTGTTTGCAGCTTGTTTTAGGTCTCTTTAAGGGTGCATGGAGAGAGATTAAACAAAGGATTTAGTTTCTCCTCTCAAAAAAAAAAAAAGTGTGAAAATTGGCTTATGATTGGTTACAATGTATTACAATGCAAATTCGTGTTATTTTGATTTGGGGAGTGAAAGGGTGAAGCAATTTATAAGCAGCATATAACGTATCATGAGTGTATGTGGTGTTACGTTACATGAATGTTTATCACCTGAAATTGTATTCAAGTGTAATATTTGGCTAAAATGCTTGAGCTAGAAAAGTTAATTTTGAGGTTTGTTTTGAATTTTCCTACAAAATTGTTAACCGAAATAAGGAAAATTTGGGAAAAACAGATTTATTTTTTTCAAACTTAAAAAGGTATTTAATAAGACTAAACTGACCTGCAAGGCTTTGTTCATGCCATCAGTGATATTTTTTGAAGACTGGATTTGCTGAAGCTGCAACCGCAACTGTGTTGCTTCCTGTATGGATCCTAAATTGGGTTGACAAAAAGTTATAAAATGGATTAAACCATGAAATCATTTGAACACATTAAAAGCATCAATAACCCACATCTTGATAACAGAAATTGCTCTACATCGATTTAACTTTAGGATAGAGCCAATACTAGAGATTGTATTCTAAATTCCCACATGACGACCACAGACAAAAACATTAACAGGTTTTCTGCGGAAATAAAAAAAAAAAATAAGTAACCTGTATTGAGGAGTTATGTAAAAAGAAAAATATTAGCTCAGATTCACTTATTTTTATAAAGGATTTTACCAGGCAGGATACATTGACATTTCTCTCATTTTCAAGTATGTCCTGGGCGGAGAGTATGTACCGTTAGGTGTCTTGCCCAAGGACACTCGATGGAGAGGTGCTCTGGCCGGGATCGAATCTGTGTCTCCACAGTCTCTCTTCACGGTTAGAGAGCAGTGAGGTTATCTCTACTCCACCCAGCAATAATATTGCCTTTTGTCCAGCAAGCTAGCATACTTGGGAGGGGGGGGGGGTTATTCGGAAGGTGCTGGGTGTTTGGCGATGTTGCAAACACTGAAGGCACAAAGCGTAATTACGTTTTGATTCAATGAAAACCTAAACTGGTGCACTGCAGCGAGGACCAAGCTTTACACCAAACAAGGTCGGATGAGGGGGTCATTAGAAAGGTCAGTCTGGCCTTTCCGACGAGATCAAATACGACCACGTAATGTGTAAAAATTGAATAATTTTTTTTTATTCAATACAAAATTTACCCCCCCCCCCCCCAAAATTTATAAGGAGGCATTATGTGCTTTTACTTCTACAGCAAACAATGCTGCTGCCCTAACGCACCTTCTCATTTCCCATGCCAGGACCAAATGTGGAGGTGATGCAGCAAAGCGTTATTACACATTAGTCCATCTATAAACACAAGCAGTCGCACCGCTACAAGAGAACTTTGGACCCCTCTATTTCCATACTTTACACCAGTGGTCCCCAACCCTGGTCCTCAGGGCCCACTAACAGGCCAGATTTTGCAGATCACCATGGGGAAAAGCAGACTGAATCCTGCAATCACTGAGCAGCAAATCATAACACCTGTGCTGTGCTTCAGATATCTGGCAAACCTGGCCTGTTAGTGGGCCCTGAGGACCAGGGTTGGGAACCACTGCTTTACACCACACAAAGTCATGTTAGGTGTCATTGGACAGGTCAGAGTCTGGCCTTTCTACTGATACAAAACATGACCATTTGAAATGCTTTGTTTTTTATATGACACCATACAAAGAAACAAATAACAAAACAGGAAATTAAATAAATTTACTTTTTTGTGTGTGTTTGCACACTTGGGGCTCTATTAACTGGTTCTCGCAAAAGCGCACGCACAGCGTAATTTTTTTTGCGCGCAACGTTAACGCGCGCTAATTAACGCTGGTTTTACAATCCAAGCGCATTTTTTTCATCCGTCAAAAAATAACTTGCGTAAAAAAGACGTGCAAAAACACGCACGCATTAACGCTGCGTGCAGAAATCGGTGGGCGGACTGTTTTTTCACGCAATTCAGCCAATCTGAATTAAGAACCACAATTGTCTCCCGTTCAGTTTTAGCGCCTGTCAAAATCAATCTGAGTATATATGCTGCAGCAATAATAAAAACACACACAACTTCTCCATTTTATTGTTTGGGTATGTGTAGAATGTGTAACTATACTGTGCTGTATTTTTTTTTTCTTTTTTTCGGGCTGGTGTATTTGGTTTTGGCCAGGATGTTCAGATTTACCGTTAACACCAGCTTTTAAAAGACGCTAAAATTATGTGCGCAAACGTCTGTTAAAATTTGCTCAGATTGTAATACCATCTGCGTACCAGCGCACAAACGCATTTGCACTCACAATGTTAAGTATAGGATGCGCAAAGGACATTATGCTCGCAAAGGGTTCTCGCAGGTTCACCAGCGGTAGATGTTAACGCGCATTTTTGGCGCGGACATTGTAATACGACGTTCAGCGCAAAGGGTTTTGATCCTCACGTTAATGTTTGCACAAAGTATTTAATAGAGCCCCTAAAGTGGGACGGTGTGAATGAAATCAAGGGCCAATTTTTTGTTGTCCCAGTCCAGCCCTGTATAGCCTAGAAAAGTAAGCTGGTTACCTGTCTGCAACAGATTTGCACATTGATTCTGAGACTCCTCCAAACTCTTAGTTAGCCTGTTTATTATTTCGGTCTTCTCAACCTTGCATTCTTCCAGTTTTCTTTCAGCTTGTGTTACTTTGTTCTCTAATCTGCAACATTCGTCTTTCTATCATAAGAGGGAGAGAAGAAATTTTATGGCAGGTCAACAGAGGCTTCATATTGCATTCTCTTTCTCACTTTAATAAACAGCAGCAAACAGTTTGAGAAAGAACTTAAAAAGAAGGGTTAAACCCAAACACATGGGGTAACTCCCACCACTCCCGGAATGGTCCATCTCTCCCCATATAAAAGTCAGTCTCCACATCAGCTCCTCTTTCTTGCTGCTCTGCAGACAGTTAAGTGCTCAAATTTTAATACAAGGTCTCAGAGGCTCCTATTGCATTCTCTTTTCTTGCTTTTAATATAGCAGCAAACATAAATGTCGAAAATAACAGACATTTAAACAAAATATTTTGGTAACAATGGAGTATTCTAACCCCCCCCTCTCCCAGTGAGACAGTCCAGTACTCTGCTAGCCTATATATACATCCAGCTTCCCGCCTTTTCTCCCTCTTTTTTTGCTGCTGGAGAAGATAAGTATAGATTTATTTCTCCTATATTTATTGTGTATTTACAAGGTTTATTCCGGTCGTCCAGCGTTAACTGAGGCGACCAGAGTGGTTTAATTAAGTATTGGTAGTGTTCCCTGCACTGTGGGAACAGTTTTATCTGGGTTTTTCAGAGTTATTCTTATTTACTGGTGTATTTTATCTTCCTCGCGGCGGAAGCCGTTGCTAGGGGCGGGGCGCATGCGCGATACTGCGCGCGCTTCGTTCCGCCGGCATTTTAGTGTCACATCACGTTGCCTAGAGAATGCGGCGTTCCAAGTCAGCTCCTCGCTTGGTGCCTAAAGATTCTTCACCCGAAAGGGACACCGATTCGGAGGACTGCTCCTCACAGCCGGATGCTCACCATGACAAGGCTGGTACCCCATCGGGCTCTAGATCCATTGATCCTACAGATCCCAATCCTCCTAAAATTAACTTAGAACCCCATATTCAATCATCTATTGAAAACGCTGTTTTTAAAGCGGTGTCAGCCCTTTCCACTTCGTTCTCCCAGTCCCTTAGGGATGCTATTTCGGAGGTTAAATCTGATGCTGCCCTGGTTCATCCAGATAATGATATGGGCACTGTACTCACCGAGGGGAGGCCCACAGATTCTCCCCTAACCACGGGGAAACAGCCCAATAAAAACGAAATGCGCAGGGCTGGAGGGGCTGGCATCCCCGTGACACTGCCCAGGGAGTCTATGCCGGGGACACTTTTGCCTAAAAAGCGCAATCAAAAAACGCACCATGTGGAGTCTGATTCTGCTAAGCGTGTTAAGCGCTATGAATCTCCCCACCCACTCGAACACCCTTCTACCTCCAGTGGACAAGATAATCCCCCCTTCTCAGGGGAGGAAAACAGAGAAGACACTTTAGAAGTGTATGCCTCAGATGAGGAATTTCCTGAGATACCTATTACACCCCATCAAAAGGTCTGATAAATCTGGACCCATTTATGACCCTATGGGTAATCCCATGTTTACCCCGGAAGATCTGTCCCACCCTCGCTCCACTGAGTGGACCCTCACCCCGCAAGTGGAAGCTTGGGTTGATGCGAGAGTGCGTAAACCATTGGATAAAACCACTAGAAACAGAATGAGAGCAGAGTGTCCCCGACCTACTACCGTAGGGAAAACGTGCTTGACCCCTGACGTCGATAAAAAAGTCATAAAATTTGTAGAGAATAAAGGCTGGTCCCAAAATAGAGGAATTGATTTAGCATTTAAAAACTGCCAAGACAAGCTTTTGGATGTGATTGGCCCACTAGCCAAACTCCTAGATGTTGCGGAACAAGCAAAGTTGGCAGATGCTACACTAGACCCGTATGACGTGACGAACTGGGTGCAAAGGGCTCTGAGTTTTGTGGGCAACACTAACTCGGCCCTGGCGACAGAGTGCCGCAAATACATTTTATTAAAAATGGATCCGCAACTGGCGGCAGTGGCGGACAATGAATTGGGTGCAAAAGCCCAAGGATGGTTATTTGGCCCGGGTTTCCTACGAGACATGTCCGAATACACAGGGGCATTCACCACGATGGAGAAGGTCACGACATCTATTAAAAAAGTCTTTACAGCGGGTGTTTTCGCTAGGGCCGGCAGGGTCAGGGGTCGCGCTGCCGGCCGAGGATCAGCAGGCATCTCCCGGCAATTTACAGGCTCCGTGGCGTACGACGCGTCAAGAGGGTTAGTGGCATATGACGCCTCACAATCCGAGACCAGGGTTGCCAACTTCTTCCCATCACGTTCAAGACCCTGGCGTGCCAGAGGTTTTCGCAACTTCCGAGGTTACCGGGGTGGACGCAGTTCCAGATACAGATATCAAGGTACACCATTTGTTGATTCCTCCTTCGGAGGTTCAGGTGGGAGGTCGCTTATGTTCATGTCTAACACACTGGCGAAAGATTACATCAGATGTTTGGGTGTTAGACACGGTGAAGGGTTTTCACATAGATTTCATTTCTGCTCCCGTTCAACGATCCTTTCCCCTCCGATGACTTTCTCAGAGGCAGAAAGGGTATTGATAGAGGAGGAAGTCGCAGACCTTTTACGAAAAGGGGCTATAGAACGATCTACACAAGAAGGGAAATTTCTGGGCAATCTATTCCTGGTACCCAAGAAGGGTGGAGGAAGTCGACCCGTGCTCAACCTGAGAGATCTGAATCTGTCGGTGGTTTACAACCATTTCCAGATGGAGGGATTACACTTATTGAAAGATGTCCTTCATCAGGGAGACTGGTTAGCAAAGATAGATTTGAAGGACGCCTATCTGGCGGTTCCTATGGCAGAGGAATCCAGAAAGTTCCTCTGTTTCCATTGGAACGACGTCACATGGCGTTTTCGGTGCCTCCCATTCGGACTGTCTTCAGCACCCTGGTGCTTCACCAAGCTGCTGAAACCAGTGGTGAGCCATCTCAGATCAAGGGGTACGCCTCCTCATTTACCTAGACGACATACTTCTGATGGCGGAGTCTGCACAACTCCTTATGCTCCAAATTCGCCAGACAATCACTCTGTTAGAGGAATTGGGATTTCTGGTGAACAAAGAGAAATCTATTCTTCATCCAGTCAGGTACCTGGAATTTTTGGGTCTCATGGTACATCCCATGCCAATGTCACTCAAACTGCCGGTTCACAAAGGCAAGGCCATTTTAAAAGAGATTCGTGCGCTTCTCGCCAGTGCCTCTCCGACACTGCGAGAGCTCTCAAGGGTCATAGGACTATTGGCGGCTACGAAATTGGCGGTGCATCCTGCACCTCTCCACTATCGGGCCCTCCAACGCCCGACGGCCCTTTTCCTAAGGAAGGGATTCGATTATTCAGATCAGGTGCATCTCACGGAGGGAGCGAGAGAGGATCTCCATTGGTGGATCGAGAACCACCGATCCTGCAACGGCAGACCTATTACAGTTCCCCCACCTTCGGTGACGATAGATTCGGATGCATGCCTTTCAGGTTGGGGAGCAAGGTGCGGAACTTTGTTGACGGGGGGCCCGTGGTCCCCCCAGGAAGCGAATTTCCACATCAACGGGCTAGAATTGTTGGCAGGTCTATTCGCCTTACAGAGTTTTCTGAAACCGCCGGATCGACTGTCCGTCCTGTTGCGGATGGACAACTTTCCAGCGGTCAGATACATAAACGCTCTGGGGGGGGCCTCGGTCCTCCCTCCTCACCGGGATGGCGACACGACTCTGGGACTGGTGTTTCCAGAGAGGAATAGTGGTTCAGGCCCAATTCATTCCGGGTGTGTCGAACCTCTTAGCAGACTGGAGTTCGAGACACACGGAAGACTCCGGTGATTGGCGTTTACACTCGCCAACTTTTAAAAGTTTGTCGGAGTTATGGGGTCCATTACAAATAGATCTATTCGCCTCCCGACTCAACAATCGGCTACCCCAGTTTTACAGTTGGAGGCCGGACCCCATGGCCCTAGCCACGGACGCCTTTCTGCAGAACTGGGGGGGTCCTCGGCATTATGCGTTTCCCCCATTTCAACTCCTTTCTCGGACGTTACACCAGATCCGGATGCAGGAGGTGGAGTTGGTTCTAGTGGCTCCATTCTGGCCCAACCAACCTTGGTTTCCTCTGCTACTGGAACTTCTGGTGGATGTCCCGCGCTTACTGCCGGATCTACCGGTGGACGGGTTGGGACAGCCCCACCCGCTGTTGGCACAGGGCACGTGCCAGGTCCTAATCTCTTTGGTCTCGGGACACCCGGGACGACCGGAGAGGTTTCGGTCCGAGCTAGAGCTCTACTACGGGCAGCATGGGCCCCGGGCACCTTGTCCTGCTATGACTCGGCCTGGACCCAGTGGTCTGGTTGGTGTGTGTCGAGGGATCAGGATCCCTTTCGAGCCCCTCTACACTACATCCTGAACTTCCTTTCAGAATGCTTTGACGAGGGTAGAGCGTATAGGACTCTTAATGTTTATAGATCGGCCCTCTCGGTTTATCATGAGGGTTTCTTAGGAACTCCTGTGTGCAAACATCCCTTGGTCTGTCGTTTACTGAGAGGCATTAGGTGTTCGAGACCTCCTCTCCCTCGATATTCGGAGACCTGGGATGTCGCTATGTTGCTCACGTTCTTATTAGCATGGCCATCTAATGAGAATCTCTCTTTGAGACAGATATCGGCCAAGCTATTGGCCCTCCTCTGCCTTGTTTCGTGTAAAAGAGTAGGGGATGTCAGGGCTTTGGATTTTCAGGTCAGATCATTTGTTCCAGAAGGGGTTCGTTTTGATGTCTCTCGTCGTACAAAAACGTCTTTAACATCAGTGTTTTATCCGGCATTTCCGGCTCAACCTGCTTTATGTCCGGTGGCATGCTTACAAGTTTTTGAGACCCGTACAATCGCGCTGCGCTCTCCAGGGGTGTCGCCGCTATTTATTTCGTATCGATCTCCTCATGCCGCGGTCGGTTCCACTACGCTGGCGCGTTGGTTGAAGTGGTTGTTGGCCCTGGCGGGAGTGGACGTGACTAGGTTCGGGGCACACTCGGTTCGCAGCGCCACAGCGTCGGCTATGGTGGCGGGTTGTCGTTTGGAGGATCTGCTCAGGTCGGCGGATTGGTCTCGTGAGACCACTTTTCGGACCTTTTATTTTAAGCCTATAGTTCATTGGTCGTCCGCTCTTATGGATCAGCTTTGAACTTGCAATAGGAGCCTCTGAGACCTTGTATTAAAATTATAAAATTTAGCTAAGTATGACGGTAAGTTAGAATTTTAATAAAGGACTCAGAGGCGAGTATTGCCCACCCTGCCCTCCCAGGGCGGACTCTAGGTTTTGCTCGCGTTCTATCTCACGCGTTGGTTTCTCACTTCTTTTGATTTTCAGCTCAGTGAGATGTTTTTGCTTCGTCTGGTGGCGATTCCTGTCTTCAAGGTCCGGATGGATCATTTTCTTCATGTTTCTCTATGCCTGTGGATCCGTGGTTATCAAGCAAAGAAAAGAGGGAGAAAAGGCGGGAAGCTGGATGTATATATAGGCTAGCAGAGTACTGGACTGTCTCACTGGGAGAGGGGGGGGTTAGACTACTCCATTGTTACCAAAATATTTTGTTTAAATGTCTGTTATTTTCGACATTTATGTTTGCTGCTATATTAAAAGCAAGAAAAGAGAATGCAATACTCGCCTCTGAGTCCTTTATTAAAATTCTAACTTACCGTCATACTTAGCTAAATTTTATAATTTGATGATCTGGCAGGTCCAGTGTGTTTTTTTGCCTCTGTACCAGGCGGATTGCTATTACTGTATTTGTCTTTTCTCTTGATTAATTGCGCCAAGCGTTCGGCTGGGAGTCAAGCCGGTGGGCCGATTTATTTCCTTTTATTTCCCCCTTCAGTTCTCAGCCGCTGTGCGTCTTGGTCCCCTCTCCACTCTCGCCCGGTTTTTATCGTGAACTGTGTGGTAACGGCAGCCATTTTAAAATTAAATTATTTATATACCACATGAACATGTCCTTCTTGAAGCTGTGATGTCTGAACTAGGGATTGACTGATATTTTTTCCGGGCCGATACCGATTATCGGCAGCTTTTCTGGCCGATAGCTGATATTCTGTAAATTTAAAGTTGTGAAGGAAAAACAAAAAAAAAAAGCACAAATCTGACATTGTCCCATGAACTCTACTACTGTGTCTTTGGCTTTCTTAAAGATCCCTCATATGACCCTGTATGTAAGGGGTTCAGCATTACAAAGTTGGTGCTAACTTAACCAGAGCTGTTGTAAACTTACCAGAGCCATTATAGTCTATGGGGTTAAGTTTACAACAGCTCTGGTTAAGTTAGCGCTGACTTTGTAATATTGCCCCACGTTTTGGAATTACATCTGCCATGACCAGGGCCACCATCAGGGCATTACGCCCCATGCTGCCGTAAGGGGCCCGGGGGGGTCCTGGGCCCCCGTTGGTAGCGGCGTCGCCCTTTTACAGCTCCGGTATCGGACTCGATGAGTACGAATCCGGAGCTGTGTCTCTGCTGCAGGAGCCAGAGGAGACAGTCTCCTCCGGCTCCTGCACTGCCAGGCGGGGCGGGGCCAAGCAGCGTGTGGGGGTCTCCCAAGCACGTTGCTTTGGCTCCGCCCCCTCCACTCAGTGAAGCTGTGTGCCTGAGATGGAGGGCCCGGGCTGAAGAGCAGAAGACAGAAGAAAAGAAGAGCTGAAGGAAGGAAGACAGCGGAGTGGTGAGCAAGGGCCCAGCCTAGACCCAGGGCCCAGACCCCAAGGCCCAAACCCCAAGACCAGAGCCCAGACACCCAGGGACCAGACCCCAGGGCCCAGTCCCTGGGCCCAGACACCCAGGGCCCATTCCCCCAACACCCAGGGCCCAGTCCCCCGTCCCCCAGGGCCCATTCCTCCGACACCCAGGGCCCAGTCCCCCAGGGCCCATTCCTCCGACACCCAGGGCCCAGTCCCCCAGGGCCCATTCCTCCGACACCCAGGGCCCAGTCCCCGGGCCCAGACACCCAGTCCCCAGACACCCCAGTCCCCCAGGGCCCAGTCCCCAGACACCCCAGGGCCCAGACCCCCAGTCCCCAGACACCCCAGTCCCCCAGGGCCCAGTCCCCAGACACCCCAGGGCCCAGACCCCCAGTCCCAGTCCCCCAGGGCCAGACACCCCAGGGCCCAGAAGCCCAGGGCCCAGCCCCCAAAGCCCAGCCCCCAGGGACCAGACCCCAAAGCCCAGCCCCCAAAGCCCAGCCCCCCCAGGGACCAGACCCCAAAGCCCAGCCCCCAAAGCCCAGCCCCCCCAGGGACCAGACCCCAAAGCCCAGCCCCCAAAGCCCAGCCCCCAGAGACCAGGCCCTAAAGCCCAGCTCAGCCCCCAGGGACCAGGCCCTAAAGCCCAGCCCCCAGGCCCTAAAGCCCAGCCCCCAGGGACCAGGCCCTAAAGCCCAGCCCCCAGGCCCTAAAGCCCAGCCCCCAGGGACCAGGCCCTAAAGCCCAGCCCCCAGGCCCTAAAGCCCAGCCCCCAAAGCCCAGCCCCCAGGGACCAGGCCCTAAAGCCCAGCCCCCAGGCCCTAAAGCCCAGCCCCCAGGCCCTAAAGCCCAGCCCCCAGGGACCAGGCCCTAAAGCCCAGCCCCCAGGCCCTAAAGCCCAGCCCCCAGGCCCTAAAGCCCAGCCCCCAGGCCCTAAAGCCCAGCCCCCAGGCCCTAAAGCCCAGCCCCCAGGGACCAGGCCCTAAAGCCCAGCCCCCAGGCCCTAAAGCCCAGCCCCCAAAGCCCAGCCCCCAGGGACCAGGCCCCAAAGCCCAGCCCCCAGGGACCAGCCCTAAAGCCCAGCCCCCAGGGACCAGGCCCTAAAGCCCAGCCCCCAGGGACCAGGCCCTAAAGCCCAGCCCCCAGGGACCAGGCCCTAAAGCCCAGCCCCCAGGGACCAGGCCCTAAAGCCCAGCCCCCAGGGACCAGGCCCTAAAGCCCAGCCCCCAGGGACCAGGCCCTAAAGCCCAGCCCCCAGGGACCAGGCCCTAAAGCCCAGCCCCCAGGGACCAGGCCCTAAAGCCCAGCCCCCAGGGACCAGGCCCTAAAGCCCAGCCCCCAGGGACCAGGCCCTAAAGCCCAGCCCCCAGGGACCAGGCCCTAAAGCCCAGCCCCCAGGGACCAGGCCCTAAAGCCCAGCCCCCAGGGACCAGGCCCTAAAGCCCAGCCCCCAGGGACCAGACCCTAAAGCCCAGCCCCCAGGGACCAGACCCCAAGCCCCAGACCCAGGGACCAGAGCCCAGACCCAGGGACCAGACCCCACGGCCCAGTCCCCAGGGACCAGACCCCACGGCCCAGTCCCCAGGGACCAGACCCCACGGCCCAGTCCCCAGGGACCAGACCCCACGGCCCAGTCCCCAGGGACCAGACCCCACGGCCCAGTCCCCAGGGACCAGACCCCACGGCCCAGTCCCCAGGGACCAGACCCCACGGCCCAGTCCCCAGGGACCAGACCCCACGACCCAGTCCCCAGGGACCAGACCCCCAAGGCGCAGGGCCCAGACCCCCAGACCCAAACCAGACCCAGGAACCAGGCCCAGACCCAAAGGTCATCATATACAGCCCGTAACTGAGATTTATTGCTGTGGATTCTGTGATACGTTCATACACACACACCGCACATTACTGGGAGTTTTATTGCTGTGGTGCTAGGTTATGTCCTTTTTTTTTTTTGAAGGGGGAGAAAAGCTGTTAGGAGGTAGAGGGAGTGCCTGGGGGGGGGGGCATCGTGAGGTTTAGTAAGGGCCCCATCATTTCTGATGGCTGCCCTGGCCATGACGCTCAGCTTCTCATTAGGTTCAGGGAGCCTCATGGTAAATTCAGTTCCAAAACATCTGGAGGGCCCAGGTTGCTGACCTGCTGTAGGAAATAGACCCTGCATCTCCTGTATAGAGTTCCCTGCCAGATGGGATGGAAGCCCCATTTCTGTTGACATCACGCTCATGCACAATACGGTCAGTGAGCAGGGATCGTTCTGCAGTGAGGGCTTACAGCCTGATGTGGGAGAAGGCCCAGATTTGCACAGTTCTGTGGGATCTTGCGTGTCGCAGCTGCAGTGAAACAACTCGTCCAGTTAAATAATTAAAATGCCGATATCAGTAATTTTCTGAATATCGGCAGCCGATATATCGGTCTATCCCTAGTCTGAACGCACCAGGACCCCGTCCATCTCAGATTCCGATGGCGGATCAGTTTACTCGGCGGGTCCGGGACCACTCCTCGAGCCCCGGCGCAGATCATGTTATGGCCACTAGGGGGACTCAGTTTTGTTTTAGGAGAATATAATCATCCTTTCTGCGGGTTTAATTGGCTATATCTGCACATACACACAATGTATGCTCATGGGGGGTGGTTATCCCTCCAGGACATGCTTTATCCCCGCTCATTTCACCTCTGTCTGGTCCTGGGTTCTCCATTAACCCATCACCCTGCGACTTCGGGCCCTACAGCACCCACACAGAGCGCACCTGCCCATCAATGTGCTGCAGGGACTGGCATCCCCACACCAACGCCTGGCATTGTACATATTCCTCCCACTCAAATGGCATGCTGTGTTTGGTGGACTGGAGTCCCATGATGCTTTTGCTAAAACGCCTAAAAAATAAATAAAAAAAATAAGGGGGTATATATATACCCCCTTATGTCCCGTACGGCTTATCCTGAGTACAATGAGAATGCCGCTGTGGACGAACCTTTAAAGGTTCATGCCCTGGAAGAGAATTTAAATGCTGACCTAGGCCCCTCTTACCAGAGCGACCATCAACCTGAAATAGTCTATGATCTCATGGGTAACCCTAGGTTTACCCCCAAGGACCTCACCCACCCACCCACGCTCATCAGCTTGGCTCCCCCTACCACACGTTGCAGAATGGGTTGACTGTAATTTCAGGACCTCCCTCGATCGCGTAGACAGATCTAAACTACGTGCAGAGTGTCCTTGTCCTTCAATGGCTGGCAGAGTCTGCCTCGAAAAATTTCTTGGGCGCCGATGCTGGACAGTAAAGAGGGGCATAGATCAAGCCCTCAGAGCTCGTCAGGACAAGCTCCTAGATGTATCAGGCAAGATGGTCCACCTATTTGAGCTTGTAAACCGTGCAAAGTTAAATAATGTTCCCCTGGATCCCGAAGAAGTGGAAGGATGGCTCCAAAGAGCCATGTGGTTGAATGACAATGAAAATGCAGCTCCTGATAAAAATGGATGTCCAACTTTTGACCCTGGATAAGAATGACCTGGGCGCAGACGCTAAAGGCCTTCTATTTGGAGACCAGTTCGTGAAGGACATGGACACATTATGCAACCACCTTCATTAAGATTGACAAAAACGAGGCCAATACCAAAAAGGTTTTCCAGCCTAAAAATGGGGTTTTTGGCAGGGCTGGCAGACAGAGGTGGTGAGGAGCCCCCCCCCCAGCCCAAAGAGTCCGATTTTGCAGGATCATTTTTCCCCTCCAGTTCCAGAGTATTGTGTGGACGTGGGCAGAGAAGTTTCTGTGGCAGAGGATACGGCAGACAGGCTACAGGTAAATTTTGTCAAATCATTGTGAATCATTTGTATCAGTGTGGGGGCGACTGACTTTTTTCCCCATCACTGGGCCACTATTACTACAGACACTTGGTTCCTCAGTGCAGTGCGAGGTTTCATGCTTTATTTCAACAACACCCCAGTGCAGACACACATACCAAGACCCCTAGTATTCGTGACACACCTCCTTCACATGAATACAGAGGAAGTGTCGGATCTCTTCCACAACCCTCTTTCTAATAAAGAGAAGAGAACAATTTTAAGTAGATAATTCAATTAAATTAAAAAAACGGCCATGTTGAATCAAATGTTTTGGAGAAGGGAGATATATATATTTTTTTAAAAACACATCCATCATCTAGCTGTAGCATGAGGTTACCTAAAAACCAAAAACAGAAAAGGTGTATAAAACCAGATTGCTAGTCATTAGAACATCAGATTAGTAATGCGTCACACAAGGTGGTGTTTCTGTGACCAAAAAAAAAAAATTATATATAAAGCAATAGTTTGCACATGTTTAAACAGACATACTTGTTGTTGAAGTGCAGTATTAACCGAATCCAGTTTCTGTTGCAACATAAATACTTGCTCGTCATGCTTCAGTGTAAGCATTGAAACAACGGCTTCATGTTGCTCTCGAGCTCTCTGGATAGAATCAGAGCGGCACATGTCCAGGACTTGCTGTTGCATGCTCTCCATTGCAACCTTGGCGATTTTTAATTCTTTTCTCAGCTGTAAAGAAAGTCAAAACATTCAAGAAGTGATAGTACATTATAGGGAAGCAATGATACTTTAATGTCATGTAACCGCTTTCCCATAAGTAATTTAGGATTTTGCTGAAAGCCTGTCCAATTGATGTTAATATTTAAATGTATGGCCAGACACCCCAAGCGCATACACACACACTAGACATGAAGTGTAAAATTATATATATATATATTATATTATATATATACACACACACACACACACACACACACACACACACACACACACACACACAAACATGTGTGATATACACACACACAAAAGGGCGGCTGGCAGAATGCACTAACCGCATTCTGCCAGGCCCCTCTGGCTGGGCGGCCGCCGGCTTCTGAAGGTTAGAATGTGGCCTCGGGATGCATTTTCACAAGATCTTGCTGAGTTAACAAGATCTCACGAGAGCGCAGCTGCAGGCCACGTTTCAACCTTCACAGGCCGTCAGCCACTCACTGGGATGCGGACAGCTAAAGAGGCCTGGCAGAATTCTATTTGTGCATTCTGCTGCAGCCCAGTGCTAGTTTCCAGTGTTGGTAGAGGTATCTGAGACATTTGCACGAGTACCAAGTACTCAAGCGAATGCCGGTATCGGCACGGATGCTAGTATCAGTGCAACCCTGGTATATACAATCATATGCACAACCCTCAAAGCAGAAAAATCACTTCAAAAAAGGGGATCAATATAGAAAGAAAATTATGGAAGAGTTGCATCACTTTAAAGAAATTATTTAATAAAAAGATGATCGCTTATTTTAAATCACACTGGATTTATGGAGGGGTCCTACAAAATATGTCCCTTAAAAGAACTAGATTTTATAATTTTCTGTATTAACCCAGTCTGTGGAAAAGAATTCCCTGAATGAACACATAAGGTTCACAAACCATTTTAAGAATGTCCAAAATGATCACCAGCCAGGAAAACATGTCAGCCAACTCTTTGAGAGATTAATAATGGAGAATTTAAATATTTCATGCAAATTTAACAGCAATAAATTCTATTGACCTGTTCGTCTTTAGAAGTTAAACCTTCAATGGTTTTCTCCAGTGCAGTCATTTGCCCTTTCAATTGGACTTCAGTTTCTCTGGCATTCTGAAGCAGTACTTGAGATTCCTTTAAGCTAATCGCCAAGCCATCCTTTCCATCTAAACAAAAGGAAAATGAAATCACTGCAATTAAAACTTGATAGTTCTTGTTGACACTAGCTCAGCTTTAACTTCGACTATGCATGCGGTACTTTAAGCAGAGACTCCAGGCATTGGTACCATTCAACACAAACGGAACTGAAAATGTGACCCAAGAGTCCACCTGCTGAACCAATGGCTCTGTTCTAGCAAACTCTCAGTCGATAAAAGAATTTCGATTTTCTGGCAAGTAAAATAGAGACCCATCTCAACCTTGAGTTAAATCGTGCAAAAATGAAGAAAATAGACCAACTCTAAGGCTAGGGTCAAACGAACACATTTTTCATGTCTACCGTCAAAAGAGCGTTGATTCGTCCGAACGCATTTTTTCACAGAAGACCCGATAGCGGTCATTCGATGCGCAATTTTGGCCGTGATTTTTTACGGATCCAAACCAGGGTGTCTGGACGTTATGTTGGCCGGACATGAGAGCGTCTGACGTCTCCTAATCACACACAAACACGCCGCTATGCAGACGCAGCGCACTCTGTACGTCAGTACTAGCAGTTCTACGTTCTTCAAAAAATGCGTTAGTTTCCCCCTTGCGTTGCGCGGCCAAACTTTCGTGCGGCCGTACTTCATATATTGGCCGTGATTTGCTGCTACTACGGCCGTGATAAAGTGCGGCTGCACGCGCGTTCGCTCGGCGTTAGGCTGGGGTCAGACTAACAGGGTTCATTTTAACGGAATGTTTCTTTAAGTGGTATCATGGACAAAAGAAAGAGTTTCTGGGTCACTCTAGAGCAGTGTTTCTCAAATAGTGGGTCGCGACCCAAAAGTGGGTCGCAACCAGGGTCGGACTGGGTTGCAGAGCAAGTGCCTCCAGGTTTCTCTAATGCCTGGGTCCCACTGATGCATCTTACCTGCAGCAGCGGGTCCCAGGCGGCGCGGCTACCTCTGCCTCCCTCACCAGCAACTGCATGCCGGAACATCCCTGCTTGAAGGAAGTTCCACCGCACAGTTGCTAGAGAGAGGGAAGCAGGGATAGCCCCGCCCCCTCAGCTACAGGTCCAGCTGCCACACACCACCGGGTACCCGCTGCATCAGGTAAGATACTCTGTAATGGCAAGATGGGGGGGGGTCTGTAATGGGAAGGTGTGGGGTGGGACTCAGTGACTGGCAGCACCTCTGTACTCCCAACAGGAACTGACATGTGTCCAGAGCATTCTACTACTGGCTGCCAACACCAGGAGCCACTGCACAATGTACATCTCAGTGAAGCAAAAGGCTGTTGGGTGAGGGGGCCCTCCATGTATATTTGATTGTCTGTCCTTTTGTTAATCTGGCCTTTTACCTATTTATACATCCTTTCTGTCTGTCTGTGTTCTGTCTGTCCATGCATCTATCAGGGTAATTCAAAGAGCTCCGAATTGCTTGAGAAAGGTAACCGAACGCTGAAAATCAGCATTCGGTTACCTTTCTTGGCCATTCGGCTATCCAGAGAGCAGGCAATTGCCAAATCCTGGCCAATTGCCTGCACATTCGGTGCCTGTTTGAGGGCAGTGAAATCCCCATGAAAAAGCACTGCTTCGACTATTCAGAGAACACAAACCAGCAGTGAAAGGTTCCCGAATTGCCCTGCCATTCGGTGGTTTCATGCGGCATGTTTATTCAGGCGAATCCCATAGGCTTCAATGTTAAAAATATTCCGGTTTTAATTCAATATCTAATAAACCGTTCATTATAAAATTCAGCAGTAAAGAGTCTCTTTATAGATTTTTTTTTGGATATTTTAAGCATTTTTCTGGATTGTTTTTAAGTTTACTTATTTTTTTCTGTAACATACCATTTTATTATCATTCATTGGACCTCATATGTCAATTTCAGATATTGTCGCTCAGTAGTTTCTTTCCAAACAGCGTTTCACTTTGCAAACATACAAGCAAACGGTTTTGCTAATTTATTCACTTCACTCGTCTGCGGTGTCGGCTTTTTCCGGCGGCTTCGCTGCGTGTGATCGGCTACTGCACGGGTTTTTCCATGGGTTAATCCAGATATTTTTACGGGTTTTCGGTGTGCATTCGCCGGGTTTTGCAGTTAGTTTTTGTCGGGTTGGCGGCAGCCTTTCCCTGCAATTCAGGGACCCTGTGGTGCTTGCTGAATACACTGCAGGGTTGCCGAAATGGGATCGGCGAAACGAACCGAATTGAAGAGAACGAAAAGTCACCCAACGTGCGGTGCCTTTTCGATTCTCTTTGAATTACCCTGTATGTCTTCCTCTCCATTTCTCCCCTTTCTCCCTCTATCACGCTCTCCCTTTTATTCTATAAATCTCTCACTCCTCTTCCTTTCCTGCCTTCCTCCTGATGTGAAAATCCCTGCAGAAAACTAGAATGTACACGGAGAATTCTTAGCAGAATCACACACTGCTTTGTGATCCCAGCCTCCCTGCATACCAGGGACACGCGGTGAGGTCAGTGGCTTGTGAAGCACTGACGTGTATCAGAGCCAGATATACACAGGTTACGTAGGTTCAGGGTGCCCCAGAATCTGCGTCATCCACTCCAGGCAGCCGATTACCAGCTGTACACTGTCCTCTCCACCTGCAGGGAGGAGGTGCCACCACAGTGCACAGTCACACTGCGACCATACCCCAAGCACAGCCCCACGACCACTGGCTGTGCAAGACGAGGACAGTCATGGCATGAGGGCCAGCCTCCTAGGAAGGCATTTTTTGAACAGCTTGGACCATTGGTGCTTTTCCATTGGTCCAAGCTATTCCATTGCACTAAGTGACTCTCTGAGGCACTGAAGAGTGTAGGTTCAGGAAGTAGGCAGCACCAGACACGCGCTGCAGACTTCTCAATCTCTTGGCCAGCTTGAGTTTACGCGATTAGCGTAGCTTTCAGCTCTGCAAATTACGTAGGCTCAGGGAGGGCAGGCTGCCGCTGCTGTGAAGAAATAATGCATGCAGTGGCAGAGACGGACGGCGGGGGAATGCGGAGCAGGGGAGTTTACCTTTTTTTTATAATATTTTAATATTTATTCAGTAGTGATTTTAATTAGAGATGTTTTGTCTATCATCACCCCAGACTTTGAGACACTTAAGAGCAAGAAGCATCTCCAGGTTTTCCCATAAGTTCTTATTAATTTCATATTATTCAATTACAGTTTATTTTATTGGGTTTTTGCCTCAACAGCATTTTCATTTTCACTAGTGCTATTACTGCTCTATCCATTTTGGAAAGAATCCCTGGTTACAATATTGTTAAAAAAGTGCATACATTGTAGAATATAATTTATTCCACAAAACAAAGTGTACAATAATGTTTCAGAAATTCTATTTTTGGGTCGCGACTTAATGACCAAAGACAATTATGGGTCCCAAGGGTCCACACGTTGAGAACCACTGCTCTAGAGAACATTCCCATGAAACTACCTTTCTGTATTTTTCTCTCTTAGCACCCAACCAGACAGAAGATGTCATCACTTATTGCTATGAAGATTGATTGCTAGTTAATACACAGGCCATAGCTGTAGGAAACCATTTTCTCAATATAAACCATGGTTAAATTTTTTTTTATAGTTGCCGAAATCTTTGACAAAAATTACTAGTCAACAAAATGAACACTGCTGCATTAAAACACATATGCAGTGTTTCTCAACTCTGGTCCTCAGGACCCTCTGACTCGCCAGATATGGGAAGCACAGCACAGGTGATATGATTTGCTGCTCAGTGATTGCAGGATTCAGTCTGCATTTTTTTAAAAAAATTTTGAGAAGGGATTTTACCAGGAAGGATACATTGAGATTTCTCTCGTTTTCAAGTATGTCCTGGGTGGCGAGTATGTACCGTTAAGTGTCCTTGGGCAAGACACCTACTGGAGAGGTTGCTCGCTGGGATCGAACCCATGACTCCACAGGCTCTCTCCATGCAGAGCAGTGATGTTACCTCTACTCCACCCAGCTGGTAATTCCCCAAGGTGATCTGCAAAATCTACTTGAGGACAGGTTTGGGTAACACTGACAGACCACAACGGAGGACTTTATTGAAGCTTCATTAAAAGTAGGATATGAGGAGGACTGAAATGTACCTTTGACCATTACAAGCTGATGATTGAGGTATCTCATCTGCTGTTGACTTTCTTCCAACTTCTCGCTTAATTCGTGAAGTTGTCTCCCTCTTGCTTTGTAAAGAATTTGAAGTTGTACAAACTGCAAATTACTTGCTGAACCTTGGAAACAGAAAAGGTTTATAGCTTTAACTAGCACAACGATGACATCACATAATCAAACCACACATTTATCAGATTATTTATATAGCGATATTACTTTCTCCAGTCTCCAGAAACTCTCTTTGGAGATCATCATAATGGTCTTCGCTTCTTGCTGGATCTTGGGTCTTCAAGTCTTTCTGTGGTGCATTTAATGGGTATGGATGGTATTTAACTTGAACGGACTCTGAAGGTTGGCTGTGCGTTCCTTCTGATGTGACGAACCTCTGAAAGAAAATAAATGAAAACGTCCTAAGAAACACAGTAAGTTATGCATACAGAGTGCCGAGCGAAAGAATAAGGCACCTAGAATAGGGAACATATGGGGAATTCTTCAGAACTTCAACGATTTAAATACCATCTCCACTCTGTAACGGAGGAGTACCCCCCATTACAGCAACAGACTGCTTCATCCCATTATGCTCAGCCAGCCCTTCATTAGGTTAGTTGAATCCAATGGGAAATGTAGTTCCAAAACAACTGGAAGGCCAAGACCCCTGATATAGAGTCTTTAAAGTCGGGATTCAAACTATTGGCCCCAGATGATGAAGTCAAAGAATCCAGGGAACTGTATGCAATGTAAAGCCAGAGAATCGTGGGAGTTGTAGCTGCCCCTACCGAGTTTCAGCTCCCCGCTTTAAAAGTTAGATGGATATGCAGCAATATTGCAGAATTTGACCTAAATGGGTTAATACAATATATATTTTTTTACTACAAACCTGAAAATGTTCTTTATCAGAAGCTTGGAAACCTTCCCCTTGATGATGGCCGTTTGTGTACGGCTGAAAATCCTCTGGTAGATGGTATAAGTCACTGTTGGAGCAAGGATCAGGTGCATCGTATTGAATGTCATTGTGGAAATCTTCAACATTAGACTGATCGTTAGAATGCACTTTGGGATAATTGTAATTGACATATAATGTGTCTCTTTCATCGTCACGGTGAACAGCATGACATCCATTGGACATAGTTTCTCCAGCTGCAAGGTTTCTACCGTGTTCATTTTTTCCACCATAATCCGTGCCATACTGGTTAGTAGAGTAACCATTACTATATTGCTGATAGGAGAACAACATATAGGATTTAAAACAAAAAAAAAAAACACAGCAAAATAAACTTTTTACAAGAACACATTTCCTAAAACTTAACACTTACAGGTATTTGTCGATTTGGAATTCCAGGACGAGAATCCCAGCTCCTGTCGTGATCCCAATGTGGACTACTAAGGGTTAAGAAAGTATATTTGATAAAAATAGTACGAAAAGGATACAAAGAAAGCCTATGTTGGTAAAACGTAAATGTTAATCAACCAAAACAGTCACACTTTGGTCAATACTTTGTGACAGCTCAGTGGCTTTCTTCAGCATAGTATCACATTTGCTCTAAAGATCTGTAAGTCTTTACTCTAACCTCCCCTGTGACTTATGCCTTTACTATTCACTCTTTGTAACAAACAAACCAGGATCGAAAGCAAAGAAATTGACACCTAGATCTGCTTGAAATTAGGATGCAGGATACGTTGGTGAGATTAGATTGGGTATGTGCCAAACAACCTGCCCAGCTTTAAAGGTCAACTGTTCAGTTTGTGCCATTTTAACCCACCTATGTACTATATACAGCAAATGTTACCAAATTTAGAACCCCAGATGCTTTGGAACTACAAATCCCATGATGACTAGTCAGACCAAAGAGTCAAGTGTTATGGGAAAAGTAGTGTCAAAACATCTGTGGGGAACAAGGTTGCAGTCCCCTAATGAATAATAATAATAATAATAATAATATACGGGCGCTGCAAGAGACAAGCATGGTTATGGAGTATCAAACTGCTCATGTAGTCATGAGGACTAGTAGTAAGCAAGCCTCTCACAATTCTGTATGGTTGCGCAAACGTGCAAAAAGTTTTCTTACTGTTCTGATGCTTCTCGGCCGCTGGAGTCACTGTAGTTGGGCTCTGGAGAGGATGAGAGGCTGTCATCAAGCATATCATGGGGGAGATCAGTCAGCAACTGTTGAAGCTGTAGGAAGAGCAAGGGGAAAATACGGTCAGATGTCATGCTCACATTTCTGGTTAAATTCATAACAGCCCTTTAATGCACACATTTTTCACAGCCAAAAATAAGCAAAGATTTTAGTTATAAACATGATAATCCAGCACTAATAAGAACAGCTTAACTTTGACAAGACAATGTATGAGATAAACAACAACACACACCAAAATACACCTTACATAAAGTAACAAAGCGAAAGGAGCATAGCATCGAAAAATATTTATACAATAAAAAGAGGCTCTGAGCAATATAACCACTTATATTGGAACGAGAAAAGGCAAGAGCATGAATGTTGAAACATTTATTTACCCTCAACGAAATGAGTATAAGAAACTCAGGTGAGGGTATTATACATATTTTACAGCATTTTGCCAGTAACTTCAGGCACCCACATTGCAACTGATCCCCTGTATATTTTTCTGGTACGACCCCCCCATCACCCAGTAACTTCAGGCACCCACACCGCAACTGATCCCCTGTTTATTTTTCTGGTACGACCCCCCCCATCACCCAGTAACTTCAGGCACCCACACCGCAACTGATCCCCTGTATATTTTTCTGGTACGACCCCCCCATCACCCAGTAACTTCAGGCACCCACACCGCAACTGATCCCCTGTATATTTTTCTGGTACGACCCCCCCATCACCAGTAACTTCAGGCACCCACACCGCAACTGATCCCCTGTATATTTTTCTGGTACGACCCCCCCATCACCCAGTAACTTCAGGCACCCACATTGCAACTGATCCCCTGTATATTTTTCTGGTACGACCCCCCCCCCCCAATCACCCAGTATTCGCAGGCACCCACATTGTAAAACGTTCCCTTGGTATTTTTCTGTCTTTTTTATTATTTTTTTTCCATTTTCCCCCACCAATTGTTTTGCTAATTAGCATGTGAATTCCCTGCCCAGCATCAGGTGTTTACATTTTTACTTTGGCTGTCTGCAATCAGTCTGCTCTATATATCAGCAAGGAGTGGCTCCTTGGCCTTGGCTCCTGTGCCCATCCCAAGTGACCATCTTAACTGGCAGCTTGGAGTGGATTTTCTGGAGTTATGTGACCATCTTAAGTGGCAGCTTGGAGTTGATTTTCTGGAGTTGCGGGACTGGAGGAAGGAACTGCAAGGCGCATATTTTCCATCGGGTAAACACACGACTATATTCTTATGCTTTCTCGCACGCTTCTACTTTTTACTTCTACCTTTCTCCTTAAATGGAACTCTTGCCCCTCTACCACCGACCCCTACACTATCTGCATCTCTCCCTCCCTCCTCTCGTCCCACATGATGGCCCCGCATGAGCTCCTTTGTTTCCTCAGAACATGGTCTCCCTTCAACTCTCATGCTGCCAATCACTCCCACAAATCCCATTCCCACCTTCTCTTTCTCACACTCCTGCTGTTACTCTATGCAGGTGACATATCCCCTAACCCTGGCCCCACAACACATCCAATACTTCCCTCTCATCCTATCGCCATCGCACATAAATCACCTCCCTGCAAGCCCAGCAACCTCATTCCCATAAACCCTCAGCGCCTGTCCTCTTTCTCCTGCGCCCTCTGGAACGCTCGGTCTGTGTGCAACAAACTCACAGCAATCCATGACCTCTTCCTTTGAAACTCCTTCAACCTCCTAGCTTTAACTGAAACCTGGCTAACTCCCTCTGACACAGCCTCCGTTGCTGCTCTCTCACATGGTGGTCTACACCTGAGCCATACCCCCAGACCGGGTGAGAGAAATGGTGGCGGGGTCGGAATCCTGCTCTCTCCCACCTGCACCTACCAGCATCTCCCTCCACCCCCATCCCTCTCCTCCTTTGAAACACACTGCATCTGCCTGTTCTCTCCTCTGGCTCTCAGGGTGGCAGTCATCTACCGCCCACCGGGACCAACCTCCCAGTTCTTTGACCACTTTGCCACCTGGCTTTCTCACTTCCTGTCTTCTATTCTTCCATGCCTAATTCTCGGGGACTTCAACATTCCCGTTGATGATCCATCTGCCCCTGCTGCCTCCAAACTTCTTTCACTCACGTCCTCCCTTGGACTCACACAATCCTCCGTACCCACCGCGATGGTCACGCTATTGACCTTGCCTTTTCCAACCTCTGCTCCATTTCTGAGTTCACCTGTCGCCCTTTCCCCATCTCTGACCACCACCTTCTCTCTTTCAACCTATCTGGACTTCCTAAACACCCTGCTCCCCCACCCCGTACGTACGCACGCACACAGTGGATCCCCATCAATTCTCCAATCTACTTCACCACCTCCCTCACACCTCATCCTTCACCTGCCCTGATGCTGCCACTAATCACTACAACACTACGCTTATCTCTGCTCTAGACACTCTTGCTCCTCTTCGACTCTGTAAGGCCCCACACCGCCAGCTTCAGCCCTGGCATACCCTCCAGACTCGCTACCTGCAAAGATGCTCCCGCACTGCAGAGCGTGCCTGGAGGAAATCCCGCTCTGAAGCTGATTTTGTTCACTTCAAGTTTATTCTCCGGTCATACACCTCAGCCCTCCACTTGGCCAAACAATCCTTCTCATCTCTTATATCTACGCTGTCCTCTAACCCTAAACGGCTCTGGTCCACCTTCAACACCCTCCTCCACCCACCCGCACCTCCCCCCTCAGCTGCCTTCAACGCTCAAGACCTGGCAGATTTCTTCCTTAGTAAAACTATCAGAAGCGACATCCCAACACAAGATAGTTATCTGCCACCTCCACTCCCAGAGGTCCCCTCTGCCGCTTCCTCCCAGCCACTGAGGAGGAAGTCCATTCCTTATTGTCCTCCTCACATCTCACCACGTGCCCGCTCGACCCCATTCCCTCACATCTAATTCCTCCCCTCTCCTCCTCCCTCACCCCTGCTCTCACACACATCTTCAACCTATCTCTCTCCACCGGCTCCTTCCCATCCGCCTTCAAACACGCGCTAGTTACCCCTTTACTAAAGAAACCATCCCTCGATCCCAACTCTCCATCCAACTACCGTCCTGTATCCCTGCTTCCCTTCACATCAAAGCTCTTAGAAAAACTAGTCTTCAACCGCCTCTCCCTCTTCTCCAATTCCCTACTTGACCCCCTGCAATCTGGCTTCCGTCCCCTACAAATCAACTGAAACTGCCCTCACCAAAGTCACCAACGACCTCCTAACTGCTAAAAAACACGGCCACTATTCTATTCTCATCCTGCTTGACCTCTCGGCTGCTTTTGACACTGTTGACCACCCCCTCCTTCTGCAGACCCTCAGCTCTCTTGGTCTCTGTGACACTGCACTTGCTTGGGTTGACTCCTATTTATCCAACAGGTCGTTCTCTGTGTCCTTTGCTGGTAACTCTTCCTCTTCATTGCCTTTATCTGTTGGTGTACCTCAAGGCTTTGTCCTTGGTCCTCTGCTCTTCTCCATCTACACCTCCTCCCTGGGCAAAATCATCAACAGCTTTGGCTTTAATTACCACCTCTACGCGGATGACACTCAGATCTACCTCTTTACCCCTGATCTCTCTCCCCCTGTCCTTTCAAAAGTCAGTGACTGTTTATCTGGCATCTCCTCCTGGATGGCCTCGCACCACCTAAAGATCACTAGGGATGCACCGATACCACTTTAAGACCGAGTACGAGTACCGATACTTTTTAAAAGTACTCACCGATACCGAGTACCGATACTTTTATTTAATGTCATGTGACGCTTTCCAATAGGAACAGACCTCATAAAAATTTATAGGAGATTGACCGCAGCTCACATGGGTTTGCCCCCAGCTCTCATGGATTGGCCCCCAGCTCTCATGGATTGGCCCCCAGCTCTCATGGATTGGCCCCCAGCTCTCATGGATTGGCCCCCAGCTCTCATGGATTGGCCCCCAGCTCTCATGGATTTGCCCCCAGCTCTCATGGATTGCCCCGCAGGTCTCATGGATTGGCCCCGCAGGTCTCATGGATTGGCCCCGCAGGTCTCATGGATTGGCCCCGCAGGTCTCATGGATTGGCCCCGCAGGTCTCATGGATTGGCCCCGCAGGTCTCATGGATTGGCCCCGCAGGTCTCATGGATTGGCCCCGCAGGTCTCATGGATTGGCCCCGCAGGTCTCATGGATTGGCCCCGCAGGTCTCATGGATTGGCCCCGCAGGTCTCATGGATTGGCCCCGCAGGTCTCATGGATTGGCCCCGCAGGTCTCATGGATTGGCCCCGCAGGTCTCATGGATTGGCCCCGCAGGTCTCATGGATTGGCCCCGCAGGTCTCATGGATTGGCCCCGCAGGTCTCATGGATTGGCCCGCAGGTCTCATGGATTGGCCCCGCAGGTCTCATGGATTGGCCCCGCAGGTCTCATGGATTGGCCCCGCAGGTCTCATGGATTGGCCCCGCAGGTCTCATGGATTGGCCCCGCAGGTCTCATGGATTGGCCCCGCAGGTCTCATGGATTGGCCCCGCAGGTCTCATGGATTGGCCCGCAGGTCTCATGGATTGGCCCGCAGGTCTCATGGATTGCCCCGCAGGTCTCATGGATTGGCCCGCAGGTCTCATGGATTGGCCCCGCAGGTCTCATGGATTGGCCCCGCAGGTCTCATGGATTGGCCCGCAGGTCTCATGGATTGGCCCCGCAGGTCTCATGGATTGGCCCCGCAGGTCTCATGGATTGGCCCCGCAGGTCTCATGGATTGGCCCCGCAGGTCTCATGGATTGGCCCCGCAGGTCTCATGGATTGGCCCCGCAGGTCTCATGGATTGGCCCCGCAGGTCTCATGGATTGGCCCGCAGGTCTCATGGATTGGCCCCGCAGGTCTCATGGATTGGCCCCGCAGGTCTCATGGATTGCCCCGCAGGTCTCATGGATTGGCCCCGCAGGTCTCATGGATTGGCCCCGCAGGTCTCATGGATTGGCCCCGCAGGTCTCATGGATTGGCCCCGCAGGTCTCATGGATTGGCCCCGCAGGTCTCATGGATTGGCCCCGCAGGTCTCATGGATTGGCCCCGCAGGTCTCATGGATTGGCCCCGCAGGTCTCATGGATTGGCCCCGCAGGTCTCATGGATTGGCCCCGCAGGTCTCATGGATTGGCCCCGCAGGTCTCATGGATTGGCCCCGCAGGTCTCATGGATTGGCCCGCAGGTCTCATGGATTGGCCCCGCAGGTCTCATGGATTGGCCCCGCAGGTCTCATGGATTGCCCCGCAGGTCTCATGGATTGGCCCCGCAGGTCTCATGGATTGGCCCCGCAGGTCTCATGGATTGCCCCGCAGGTCTCATGGATTGGCCCCCAGGTCTCATGGATTTGCCCGCAGCTCTCATGGATTGGCCCCCAGCTCGAACGCTGGGGAAGCTGGCCGTGTGCATGTAAAGCACGCGGCCAGCGTTCCCCTCCGGCGCGCCAAATACTCACCCTTCCTGAAGTTCCGGTCTCTGGGCAGTGATGCGGTCACGTGGCCGCCGGGCGCATCTGTGACGCTGCCTCCAGCCGAGAGGCCGCGTCACAGGAGCGCCCGGCGGCCACGTGACCGCATCACTGCCCAGAGACCGGAACTTCAGGAAGGGTGAGTATTTGGCGCGCCGAAGGGGAACGCTGGCCGCGTGCTTTTCATGCACGCGGCCAGCTTCCCCAGCCCCGCGGATACCGGCAAGCCGGCCCGGCATCGGCGGGATGTATCGGGCCGTTTGCACGAGTAACAAGTACTCGTGCAAACGGCAATATCGGCCCCGATACCGATACTAGTATCGGTATCGGTGCATCCCTAAAGATCACCATGTCCAAGACTGAGCTCCTACTTATTCCTCCCTCTAATGCCTCCCCACCTCCTGACTTCTCTATCACGGTGGAGGGTATCACCATCTCCCCATCAAACCAAGTTCGCTGTCTTGGAGTTACACTTGACTCTGCTCTTTCCTTCATCCCCCACATCCTGTCTCTTTCCTCCTCCTGCCGCTACCAATTGCGTAATATCTCCAGAATTCGGCCATTTCTTACCGCTGTCACCACAAAACAACTCATACACGCCCTGGTAATCTTCCGACTCGACTATTGCAATAATCTCTTATCTGGCCTCCCTCTGTCCCGCCTCTCCCCCCTACAATCCATCCTGAATGCCTCCGGCCAGGCTAATTCACCTCACCCGCCGCTCTGTCTCTGCCGCTCCCCTCTGCGAGTCCCTTCACTGGCTCCCCATCCACTGCAGAATTAAGTTCAAAATCCTTACCTACAAAACCCTCACTAAACTCAGCTCCCCACTACCTGTCCTCACTAATCACCAAATACACCCCAGCCCGCTCCCTAAGGTCAAACAGCGACCTGCGCCTAGCTTCTCCCCGCATCACCTCTTCCCATGATAGACTGCAGGACTTCACACGCGCAGCCCCCATTCTCTGGAACGCTATCCCTCGTACGGTCAGACTTTCCCCTAATTTCTCTTCCTTCAAACGCTCCCTTAAAACATTCCTATTTAGGGAAGCCTACCACCCAACTCACTGACGCAACCATCAATCACTCTCACCTTACAGTCCTCTCCTCCTGTTTCCAACCCCAACCCTCCCAGATTGTGAGTTCCTACGGGAATAGGGCCTCATCCCCTCTTGTGCTGTTTGTCAAATGTTGTTCAATGTATTGTAACCCTGTCTATACTGTGCCTATTGTACAGCGCTGCGGAATATGCTGGCGCTTTATAAATAAAGAATAATAATAATAATAATAATAATAACAGCATAAAAAAAAATCTTAAAATGTCACAAATATTGTCTAGAGAATATGCTTGGTGTCCAGGATGTAAAAAAATGCCCATATTATGATGCTTCCTAATTTACCAGCATCGGACAGATTTTCTGAAATGTAGGCAAGTTCCCACAGAAAGAGGGTCCTCAAACCCACTTTTATCTGTTTGCCTTTTTTTTGGTGTATTGTGGAATGAACAGATTTTTTCCTCCCTACAGCGCTGCAGAATGTGTTGGTGCTTAATATATTAGAATAATAATTAATTTGTAAATAGACAGTGGAAATTATTCTGGAAATGTCAGCGCTGTAGGTTACAGCCAATTAAAAATTGGACAGCCTGTAAACCGATTTGCAGTAATAATATTATCCTGCAGCAGATGGCATCTGTAAATTAATCCCTTGTGTTTTTTTGCGAAAGGTGAGAACAGCCTGCGAGTATGAAAGACAAAAAAAAAATAAAAAAAAATAAAAAAAATCACAGGATACACGACACTACCCGCTTTACCAGCTACTAATTCCCAAATAACCATCCACGCCTTATGATTATAGTGGTGCGAAAGCCACATCAGAATTCAATTCTTTACCACATGCTCACCTCTTGCTCCCTGGCATAATCCTCTTTATCATATTCATCGTCTTCATCGTGCTGGGTCTGTAGGGCGCCGCTGTCAAAGTCGATAGACATTGTGTGTGGTGCTCCAGACGAATTCTAAAAGAAATGCAACAGAAATCAGTTTCATATTATAGAAAGGATCATAAAGTTCATCTATACAAGAAATGTTTACAAGCAAATAAAAGAATAAAAACATGAAATCAACCTGGGGAAGTAGGAATTGTGGAAAACTGCGAAGGGAATATCGAATTATAAGCACACATTGAAAAAGGTGTTTGGTTAATTATCCATATGGGACCATTAACAAGGGTGGGTTGCATTGTTACCATTTCCCCATGAATAATTTACTATAAAGGCTGATATTAAATAAAAACACCAAAATAAAAGGTATTTTCATGTGGTGCTGCAGAGTTTATTTTAGAACAGCTCAACTTCGTTATATCAACATTCACAGCATAAGCCGTGCGATCGCCAACGCCCCAGATTAGTACAAAATAATTAAAACAGAACTTTTATTAAAATCTAAAAATATTCAGACAAAAAAATAATTTAAAAATATCAAAGTGATAAAGAAAAAAAGTGCCGATAGGAGAGCAAATATTCCAATAGTTCCTGATGTTGGTCTTTTACGCTCGGGTAGAATTAGATGGTCTGATATAGGTCAAATCATTAATCAACAGTCGGTTTGATTGCAGATTGGTGAACTGGATATCATTTCATATGGTTATAAGATGTTCTAACCACCTGGTACATTTCAGCCAAAGATTATCACGCCCGATATTAACGGAATTTCATTTAAAAAAGGTTTTTATAGAATAAGGGGGAGGGAAAAAAAAATTCCCTGGTAACCGATTGTTATATATTAAATCAACCACCTATGGTTACTTATTATATAACAATGTGTTAATAAGCCTGAAAGACTTGGAGATCTGGCACAAAAATTTGATTATCAGCACTTTTTTCTTGATCACTTTGGGATTATTTTTGTCTGGATATTTTAAAATTTTAATAAAAGTTATGCTTTAATTTTGTAGTAATCTGGGGAATTAGCTGTCACACCGCTTATGCAGTGAATGTTGGTTTACTCCGAAAGGTAGGGTTTAATCCCCAGTGTATCCCCCTTCAATCAATTATTGGTCTGTAACAACTGGTGTTCTATTTATTTATTTTATATATAGAAGTTGACAATAAACGGGAAGATTCTTGTACACGTAGGGTCACCAGATCTCTCACTTTCCTTCTACAGGTTCCTGGATGGTAAATGGAAGCATTCTCCCGCAGTATGGAGCGTGTATATCCTCCAGGAATGAAAATCACAACATCCTATCAATGAGCCATCCAAACAAAAGAACAGCCTTAACTCATGGATTCACCCCCTTCCCACTATAGAAGGGGCCAGTAACCTTGGCACCCCAGATGTATTAGAACTACGTTTCCCATGGGGCTCTGCCGATCTAATTGGCTACTTAGTATCATGGGAGATGTAATAAATTTAAAAAAAAAAAATACAACATCTGGTGGGCCAAGGGTGCTGTCTCCTGTCCTATATAATATGTAGGTTTACATGCTACAAAGCATCAGGTTAGAATTTCTGCTCTTCAAACAGAAGCATCAGAGTCCTGATAGACAGGACATGAAACGATATGCCCTGCGTCCACAGAATTCCAATGCTGGAAAAAAAGTACTGCAACATATGAAAATACATTATTCTGCTGCCAAGACCGTACAGGCTCAGTGCCCATCTGCATGGAGAAGTGATCTGCATCCAGGAAGACGCTGTAGATCTGGTACCCCACAGGTACACAGTGGCCATCGGGGTGACAGACCAGGACAATGAGGTGCTTTGCTGAAACATACATTTTCTACCTTTATGGAAAAAAGGCAGCAGGCCTCCTCTCCATCCAGCTCTAAACACATACACTTTACTTTAAGGCTACATCCCTACACTGAAACCCGTGTATACAGTGCACTGCTATGCGAGTCGCGTTATTGTCGAGGATTTCTGCTGCAGTGTTTCCTCATTTGGGACACAGGACTTTAGCCGGTGAGTGAAGCGCATGCATTTATGGAAGGAGGGAGACGCCTGCAGACTCTTCTTCTAAAACGGGAATCACACGCTAAAGCTAGGAAATAAATAATGTACGGAAATAAGGGAATTGTTTTAGGCAGAAATCAAGTACTCAAAAACTTCCCTTTAAATCAGGGCTTGATAAAGCCAGGTAGCCACTGGCTCCTAAATTTCCAGTTTATTTTACATCAATCTAAAAAAAAAAAAAAAAAAAAAAAAAAAAAAAACAACATCTAGTTGGCTTCAATGGTGTGTGTCCGTGTCCAATGACAACAGAGCAAATATAATAAGTAAAAAATAAAACAACATCACAATGAACATATTGTAACAACACAAATAATAGAAGCACCGCTCTACACTTCTAGACTCAAAAAAGTACCCAAAAGACCAAATGCACAAAAAAATACCTAACCGCACAAAGCACCGGGTAACAAAGTGATAAATAAATAGAAGCAGCTAAATCATAATTTGGGTCAATACAAACCAGCTCCCAGATGCAGAGGCAAGGTTCCCAACGTGTCGGCGAGAATTCGCCTTTATAAAAAGGTATATCTTGATAAAAGGCGAATCCTCTCCGAAACGTTGGCTCCTAACTTTTGTAGCTGGCTCCTACATTCAAAGCAAATTTGTCAAGCCCTGCTTTAAAATGAACATTAACGCTTTAATAAAAGACGTGGGGGAGTGCGGAGAGTGCAGGCAGACAGGCGACCACAACCCTGCATAATAAATACGCCAAACAGAACGGAGGGCAATCATAAACGACATGCACATAAACCAGACTCAGGCAGCAGTGCGCAGCGTGGACATTTAACATCCATTTTTATTTATTTATTTATAAAGTATTTTACCAGGAAAGATACATTGAGATTTCTCTCATTTTCAAGTATGTCCTGGGTTCAAGAACATTGAATTGTTAGTCATTACAGAAATACAAAGTAATAAAATGCAATATATTAACACAAAACAAATATACAGATTAACAGAAAATAAATATGTAAGTAAAATCGTCATTATGTTACATGTTTACAGGTGCATTCCGTATTGAGGTATGTTAATAGGGAGCTCTTAATGGACTTTAGACTGGGGGAAGATTTGATGGCGTCTGGGAGGTTATTCCATAACTACGGTGCTCTGTAGGAAAATGAGGATCGAGCCACTGTCTTTTTGTATTGTGGTATTGCAAGTAAGGTGCTGGATCGGAGGTTATAGGATGAGGGAACCCCTCCATCATGCCATTTATCCTGAATTTTAAAATAAGGGTTTCAGGTCACTGCTTAGTGAATAAAGCCCCAAAAGTCAAACCTAACGAGGCCAATTCTTCAAAAATTCTGCACATCCAGATCAGGGTTGCCAAATCAGCCCGGACAAACAATGTATTCATGCCGATGGGCAGTGCATGAAAAAATACCACCCCGCAGCATGTAGGTAAGGCAGTGTTTCCCAAACCCGTCCTCTGGACCCCCTGACACACCAGGTTTGCCAGATATCTGAAGCACAGCACAGCTGATCTGATTTGCTGCTCAGTGATTGCAGGATTCAGTCTGCATTTCCCCAAGGTGATCTGTAAAACCTGACCTGTTAGGGGAACTTGAGGACAGGTTTGGGAAACACGGGAGTAAGAAATCAATAATGAATCCCAGGTGACCTGCTTTGATTTTGTATAAGTTATAAACAGCTTGCTGGGCAGCACATTTCCCTGTGTTTCCCTCTGCAGGAAATAGTAACGTGTCTCCAGGAAACCATGGCCGACCTAGCAACCCTAAGCTAGACTGACCAAGCTGAAACGCGTCCAATCTGCTGAGGAATGAACGAGCCCTCTGTGGAGCACCACGGATCCGGGTGTGAGGGCAGAAGCCCATGGCTAGCACAAGTCACTGTTATGCTATGGGCAGAGGAAAGGTACCTGCATGCATGAGACAGACAGGGCAGTCTGGGTGCGGTGCAGCACAGCCCCATATATAAGGCCACAGCTCTGTATACTGAAGGCCAGCGGCAGCCTCATATACTCACCGGCAGCCAGGCCTAGTGGAATCTCATTCGTTTGGAGCACGATCCTCCCTGCTGTCTCCTAGCACAAGCAGCAACGCGCGACACTTCCCTCTCAACAGTCAAAATCGGCACCAGCTCTCTCACTGGCCAGACAGACTCATGACTGCCATGAGGCGTAACCAATCAGCAGAGGAGACGTTTAGCAACCGTATTGCGATTGGCTGAGGAGTGTGGCTGTAGTTGACCCCTCCCCTTGCTTTCGTTGGTCAGCGCTCAGGAAGTGGAAGTTCAGCCGGGTAACCAACAGCCGCCAGTGATGGTTGTTATTGGGCGGGTCAGTGGCGCGAGAGGCGGCGGGAAGCCCGTACTGGGAGTGGTCTTGCCAGCAGTGGCGACGTGATGACGTAGGCACGGTACTCTCTGGCCAATGAGAGCTAGGGGACAAGACTGGGATTTGTTTTTAACCGTGATGCTCGACGGTGACCTACAGGGAAGTGTAGTCTGTAAAGCTTTTAGTGGGCAACGGCGGTACCTGCAGTAATGGCTGCTAGTCAAACGTATACCTCCCAGATGGACCAAATCTCTCCGTCCCTCTTTTCTCTCCTAATCTCGTTTTCGAATCTCCTCCATATTCAGGGCGTGCAGTTGTATTTTAGGAGCTCCTCCATATATTCAGGGTGTGCAGGTGTCTTTAGGGTTCCCTCCATGTATTTGGTTTTGGTGTGCAGGTGTATTTTAGGGGCTCTGCTGTATTTGGGCAGTGTACGTGTATTTTAGGGACTTGTGTGTGTTTTGGATGTACAGGTGTCATTTGTGGGGCTCTTTTATATATTCGGGGTGTGCAGGTGTATTTTTAGGGCGTTCTCCATATGTTCAGGGTATGCAAGTGTAGCTGCAAAGCAAAACTCCCAGCAATAAGTCTCAAAACTATAATACATATTGTTAGAAATCACTTGGTGTAAGTAATATTAATGCTCTTGTTCTTAACATTTTCATATAAACTAGGTGGAAAGCCTGCCCAGAGGGCAGTCTATTGTTGTTGTCGCCAGGTCAGAATTCACTTCCACATAGTTTTTTTTTCAATGTCCTATCCAAGAGTATCTCTCTATATAAATACGTTTGTAACGCGTCCATCGCCATCCCATCTGCAACAGGAGGGCCGACTGAGCAGCTGTGATGGGTGCGCGCACAGCTGACAGCGCATTACAAAGGAATTTATATATTAGAGTAGGTTCCTCTTCCCTCTTAGATTGTAAACTCACGGGAACCAGACCCTCAGATTGTAAACTCGTGGGACCCCTTAGATTGTAAGCTCGTGGGACCCCTTAGATTGTAAACTCGTGGGACCCCTTAGATTGTAAACTCGTGGGGCCCCTTAGATTGTAAGCTCGTGGGACCCCTTAGATTGTAAACTCGTGGGACCCCTTAGATTGTAAACTCGTGGGGCCCCTTAGATTGTAAACTTGTGGGGCCCCTTAGATTGTGTTGGGCTTGGGCGGGCATTTTTTTTGTAGCGTATACATTATGCGTATATTTAATGGCACGTGGTATGCATGGCATGGCAGGCTGGTATTTAGGCACACTTGTATTATGAATGGCAGACTGGCATTTTGGCTGACAGACTGGCATTGTGCCTGGCAGACTGGTAATATGGCTGGCAGACTGGTAATATGGCTGGCAAACTGGTAATATGTCTGGCAGACTGGTATTGTGCATGGCAGACTGGTAATATGGCTGGCGAACTGGTAATATGTCTGGCAGACTGGTATTGTGCATGGCAGACTGGTAATATGGCTGGCAAACTGGTATTGTGCATGGCAGACTGGTAATATGCATGGCAGACTGGTAATATGGCTGGGAACTGGTAATATGCATGGCAGACTGGAATTGTGCATGGCAGACTGGTAATATGGCTGGGAACTGGTAATATGCATGGCAGACTGGTATTGTGCATGGCAGACTGGTAATATGGCAGGCCGGACACGGAGGAGATGGTGGCCGGGTGCGGAGGTGATGCAGGCCGGGCACGGAGGAGATGGAGGCCGGCAAGGAGGAGACGCAGAAAACAAATCCGATCCATTGGAGAGGCGCTGTGCTGTGCGCCTCTCCGATGGATCGGATTTGTTTTGTCCCTCTCGCACGCCGGCTGTGCGCGTGCCGCGGTCGTTGGATGCGCGCGCAGCCAACTGCCGCAGGTTGCGCGCGCATGCGCAGTAGGGCTTTGGCGACGGACACGCCAGCCCTTATTGTTTTATAGTTTAGATGCCCCCTATAAGTTTTGATGTCACCTTGAGTCTTTGAATAGCCTAGTTTGTGGCAGTGACATTCCCAAAATGCTATGGTTTCTTGTTAGCGATATGAAATGTTGGCAGGTATGAAGAGGTGTTGGATTTCACACGGCAGTAAAATTAACCCTGCTCGCTTGATGGTGTTCGTTTCACTTTTAATCCTGTCCATTCACCTTTGCAATATTTCAAAGAATTTAAAGGGATACTCTAGGCCAGTGTTTCTCAAGTGGTGGGTTGTGACCCAAAAGTGGGTCGCAACCAGGGGCGGACTGGGTCGCGAGGCAAGGACCCCCAGGCCTCTCTAATGCCTGGGACCTGCTGATGCATCATACCTGCAGCAGCAGGTCCCAGGCACGCATGTACCTCTGAATGTTCCCAGGTGCCACCTGGGGCCCGCTGCATCAGGTAAGATACTCTGTCATTGCAAGGTGGGAGGGAGAGAATCTGTAATGGGAAGGTGTGGGGGTGGGACTCAGTGACTGGCAGCAGCTCTGTACTCCCAACACCATGAGCCACTGTGCACAATGCACATCTCAGTGAAGCAAGAGGCTGTTGGGTAAAGGGGGGCTCCCTATGTATATTTGATTGTGTTTTTCTCTGTCCTTTTTGTTAGTCTGTCCTTTTTACCTATTTATGCAGCCTTCTTTCTGAATATCTGTCATTCCGAGTGTCCATCCATGAGTTTTCCATCTGTCCTTGTAGCTATGTCTTGCTCTCCTTTCTCTCTTTACTCTATAAATCTCTCACTCCTCTTCTTTTCCTGCCTTCCTCCTGATGTGATAATCCCTTCAGAAAACTAGAATGTACACTGAGAATTCTCAGCAAAATCCCACACTGCTTCCTGATCCCGGCCTCCCTGCATACCAGGGACGTGTGGTGAGTTCAGTGGCTGGTGAGGCTAGTATCAGAACCAGATATACACAGGTTACGTAGGTTCAGTGTTCCCTAGGCTCTGGCTGCTCTCAGTGTTCCCTAGGCTCTGGCTGCTCTCAGTGTTCCCTAGGCTCTGGCTGCTCTCAGTGCTCCCTAGGCTCTGGCTGCTCTCAGTGCTCCCTAGGCTCTGGCTGCTCTCAGTGCTCCCTAGGCTCTGGCTGCTCTCAGTGCTCCCTAGGCTCTGGCTGCTCTCAGTGCTCCCTAGGCTCTGGCTGCTCTCAGTGCTCCCTAGGCTCTGGCTGCTCTCAGTGCTCCCTAGGCTCTGGCTGCTCTCAGTGCTCCCTAGGCTCTGGCTGCTCTCAGTGCTCCCTAGGCTCTGGCTGCTCTCAGTGCTCCCTAGGCTCTGGCTGCTCTCAGTGCTCCCTAGGCTCTGGCTGCTCTCAGTGCTCCCTAGGCTCTGGCTGCTCTCAGTGCTCCCTAGGCTCTGGCTGCTCTCAGTGCTCCCTAGGCTCTGGCTGCTCTCAGTGCTCCCTAGGCTCTGGCTGCTGTCAGTGCTCCCTAGGCTCTGGCTGCTGTCAGTGCTTCCCAGGCTCTGGCTGCTGTCAGTGCTTCCCAGGCTCTGGCTGCTGTCAGTGCTTCCCAGGCGCTGGCTGCTGTCAGTGCTTCCCAGGCGCTGGCTGCTGTCAGTGCTTCCCAGGCGCTGGCTGCTGTCAGTGCTTCCCAGGCGCTGGCTGCTGTCAGTGCTTCCCAGGCTCTGGCTGCTGTCAGTGCTTCCCAGGCTCTGGCTGCTGTCAGTGCTTCCCAGGCTCTGGCTGCTGTCAGTGCTTCCCAGGCTCTGGCTGCTGTCAGTGCTTCCCAGGCTCTGGCTGCTGTCAGTGCTTCCCAGGCTCTGGCTGCTGTCAGTGCTTCCCAGGATCTGTGTCATTCACTCCAGGCAGCCGCTCACTGCCCCCTCTACCTGCTGGGAGGAGTTGCCGACACAGTGAACAGTCACACCCCGAGCACAGCCCAGCACCAACTGACTGTGCGAGATGAGCATAGTCACATGACTGTCCTGCATCAATCAATGGCTTGGAGCAATGGTGCTTTCCCAGTTGTCCAAGCTATTCCATTGTTCTTCAGTCCCTCTCTGAGGCACTGCAGAGCATAGGTTCAGGAAATAGGCAGCACCAGACGTGCACTGCAGCCCTCAATCTCTTCGCCAGCTTGAGTTTATGCGATTAGCATAGCATTCAGCTATGCAAATTGCTTAGGCTCAGGGAGTGCAGGCTGGTGCAAAAAAATAATGTGCGCAGAGACAGACGGTTGGGAGCATGGAGCAGGTGAGTTTGTTTTGAATAAAATATTATAATATTTTATTCATTCAATAGTGATTTTAATTAGAGTTACTTTGACTGCCATCACCCCAGACTTTTAGACACTTAAGAGCAAGAAGCATCCCCAGTTTTCCCATGAGTTATATAAATTTCATGTTTCAATTAGTTTATTTTACAGCAAACACTTTCGTTTTCACTAGTGCTGTGATTACTGCACTATCCATTTTGGAAAGAATCCCTGTTTGTTTACAAAATTGTTTAAAAAGTGCATACATTGTAGAATTTTGCACACGTTGTTTTGTGGAATAATTTCTAATGTTTCAGAAATTCAATTATTTTTCGGTCGCGACTTAATGACCAAGGACAATTGTGGGTCCTAAGGGTCCATAGGTTGAGAACCACTGCTCTAGGCAACATGACCACCTAAGCTTTTTTAGGTGGTCATGATGTCCTAAGTATGCCCTTGTCCTCCGCTGCCCACTCCGCTCAGGCGGCTGAAACAGCTGAGAGACACTGAGAACTTTGCTCCGCCCTCCCAACTGTCAGGAGAGCGGGATTCGTATTTCCCGCTTCTGCTGACTATTGCCGAGTATGAGACGTCATTGCGCTTTCAGCGCGATGATGTCTCCAACTCGCCGCAGTAGCTGGCGGCAGCGGCTGAGATTAGTGTTGCACGCATCCTCTTGCGCGTAACACTAATCAAAGAAGAAGATGGAGCCGGGAGGAAGCCTGCTGATTGGCTGGTTTACGTGAGAGGCGCGGATGCGCGCTTCTCACGTAAACCATTAGCCAAGTTGAAGATTTCCCACAACGGCAGCGGAAGAGGAGGGAGGTGAGTATAAAAATAACGCTGTTGGAACCAAGTGGTTTTTAGGGTAAGTATTACATTAAAAAAAAAATACTGAATAACTAGGTAGGGCAATAGGTTTAATATAATTTTAAAAAAGGGGGGGTGATTTTTAGCCTACAGTGTTCCTTTCCCTTTAAAGCCGGTTACTTTCCACCACCTACCCTGCAGCCCAGCATTAATATAACATTCTATTGGTTTTTAAACTAAACCTTAATGAAACTGGTCTATTTACTTATTTTTCTCTGTACATAAATATCATGGTACTAGATTCCTTATTTGTTTCACCCAATGCCTTTACTTAAAAATGGTTTAGTCCACTCTCCCTGTCTAACTCGCGTAGTTAGTTTGACCCGTTCCATTTCCTGTGTAGCAAAGCTTCCCTTCCTTCTCTCTACCCTTTGAGGCTTGCGAGTAGCGTCCAGTTTTAAGAATGTAGTTGCGTTCTGTTTTACCTTCCTCCTGTACCAAAGCATACTTCAGAGAAGCTCTCTCTCTCTACACACCGTGCTCCCATAACAAAGCATACTTTAGAGAAGCTCTCTGTACCCACTCCACTACTTTCAAGACACCTTTTATTTGCTGTTACTTTCTCCAAAAAATTAAGAAAAATGGATTTTGTGTGCTTTCAAAAGCGGATGCGTTAAGATATCTGACTTCAATCATAAACCTGCATGTGACAGTCACTTCTCGCATATGACCTTGGGGTTCCAGAATAGTGGAGGTCTATTTATTCAGGAGCCCTGCGATACAGATCTAGGCTTCTCCTATTCCCTTCTCACAGCAAAGGGTGGGGTTTTTTGTCACTGTGTGCAGGACAAGGGATTGAGGCCAAGTTAGTTATATATGAAGGAAGAGAAATCCTAGCGGAACCAAGCTGAAGTTGCAGTGTATTTAATTGAAACCGGCAAAAGAAAAATGGCCTGATTTGACAAGCAATGTCAAGGCTGCTCAGCTGTTAAGGAGTAGTGAAGATTAGTAACATCTTGTTTTGCAGCCTGTAGACTGCCAACTGCTGCCACAACAGGTGTCAAATTACCAGGAATCTCTACCACCATGATCCACAAAGTCTCTAACCCTCACTGATAGATTCATCTGACTGTGATGAAGCTACAGATCTGCTGCTCACGGTTAAAGTATAACGGCTGGAATGTAAACCACCCACCATGTATTATTAAAGTTGAAGATTTATCCTTATGTGGCCTTTTTGCTGTCTTTGTTTTGATAGGCATTATTTCTCCCTCGCTGCGCTGCTCCCTTTCTCCAGAGGCTCCATGACTTTCATATACACTATATTGCCAAAAGTATTCGCTCACCTGCCTTGACTCGCATATGAATTTAAGTGACATCCCATTCCTAATCCATAGGGTTCAATATGACGTTGGTCCACCCTTTGCAACTATAACAGCTTCAACTCTTCTGGGAAGGCTGTCCACAACGTTTTAGGAGTGTGTTTATGGGAATTTTTTAACATTCTTCCAGAAGCGCATTTGTGAGGTCACACACTGATGTTGGACGAGAAGGCCTGGCTCTCAGTCTCCGCTTTAATTCATCCCAAAGGTGTTCTATCGGGTTGAGGTCAGGACTCTGTGCAGGCCAGTCAAGTTCATCCACACCAGACTGTTATCCATATCTTTATGGACCTTGCTTTGTGCACTGGTGCACAGTCATGTTGGAAGAGGAAGGGGCCAGCTCCAAACTGTTCCCACAAAGTTGGGAGCATGGAATTGTCCAAAATGTCTTGGTATGCTGAAGCATTCAGAGTTCCTATCACTGGTACTAAGGGGCCAATCCCAGCTCCTGAAAAACAATCCCACACCATAATCCCCCCTCCACCAGACTTTACACTTGGCACAATGCAGTCAGACAAGTACCGTTCACCTGGCAACTGCCAAACCCAGACTCATCCTTCAGATTGCCAGATGGAGAAGCACGATTCGTCACTCCAGAGAACGCGTCTCCACTGCTCTAGAGTCCAGTGGTGGCGTGCTTTACATCACTGCATCCGATGCTTTGCATTGCACTTGGTTATGTATGGCTTGGATGCAGCTGCTCGGCCATGGAAACCCATTCCATGAAGCTCTCTGCGCACTGTTCTTGAGCTAATCTGAAGGCCACATGAACTTTGGAGGTCTGTAGCGATTGACTCTGCAGAAAGCTGGTGATCTCTTATCACTATGCACCTCAGCATCTGCTGACCCTGCTCCGTCAGTTTACGTGGCCTACCACTTCGTGGCTGAGCTGCTGTCATTCCCAAACACTTCCACGTTCTTATGATACAGCTGACTGGAATATTTAGGAGCGAGGAAATTTCACGGCTGGATTTGTTGCACAGGTGGCATCCTATCACAGTTCCACGCTGGAATTCTCTGAGCTCCTGAGAGCGACCCATTCTTTCACAAATGTTTGTAAAAACAGTCTGCATGCCTAGGTGCTTGATTTTTCTATACCTGTGGCCATGGAAGTGATTGGAGCACCTGATTCTGATTATTTGGATGGGTGAGCAAATACTTTTGGCAATATAGTGTATTTACCTGTCATGTTTTTTACATTTTCAATCACCGTAGCTTATCCGTTAATTAGAGGATGGTCCCATGGAAGTGTCTGACGACCATTACATTTCTTGAAATGCCGTGAGCCCAGCAAAGTTTACCAAATCTCGGGTCAGACCCTTGTTAAGAGCAGTTAGGACAGATTTTTGCTTACGGTTATGAGCTGCATTTACAGGAACACTCTGCTCACTTTATCTTCTTACAGGGCCACCATCAGGGCATTACAGCCCATGATCTGTTCAGGAGGACCCCCCCCCCCCCGCAGTATTCTGCCTGACCCGCCCCAGCAACCCACCCGACCACACCCCTGATACACTTCAGCCCGAACCCTGCCATGTATTTTGGAGTGGGTGGGGGAGAAGGGAGCCTTTAAAGGTGGGGGGCATCCTAAGGTTTTGTGGGAGGCCCCAAGATTTCCAATGACTGCTCAGTCTTCTTAAAGTGGTCAGGATGTGAAGAGAGTCCCCCTCATCCAGATCTTGCAGAATCTCTGTGTGAAGTGGAGGAGTTTCCTCCAGCCCACCCAATGTCATCAGCAGATGGGCTGCAGGTAACCAGATCGTTTGCGAGTGACGTCGGCACACAGAGAGTGTGCTGATATCACCCTCTCCAAGAGAGGCAGCCAATGGTTCGGATCTGTAAGTGCAACTCCGATCCATCGTTCTGCGCAGAACTTGTGTATGTAAAGTTCGTAGTGATGTGCAATTTGCAGTTCCTATTCTATGCACGTTACATAGGGACGCTGTCACGATTAGCTATATATTCGTGTATATATATATATATATATAATCGCCATAAAGGGCTGGTAATAGTTTGTGTATATGAATTAAAAATACAATGCTGCACCTAGGCAAGCCTGACTTTCTGAGGTGTTCCAGGAAGTAATTAGAATGTAAATAGCCTTTCTGCCCTGTCTCCAGCAAAGTCCTTTGAAGCATAGAAGGTGTGAATGGAGGAAATTGCCCCTTTCTTCTGCTCAGCAGGGAGGGCAAGGTCCTCTCCCTCATGTCAGGCGAAAAGCCAGTCAGAGCGGCACCACTGTGACCAAAAGTGCATTTCCAAGAAGCGGGCATACCCTTTGATAGCTAGAGACTAATCTGTGAATTAAATTAAATAAGAAGTGAACTGAGCATGCCCACGAAATAACAGGAGGGGGATTCTGGGAAATGTAGTGGAGGAGCTGTACCATCTATGGGTTGTACCTTGGAGGAACTGGTAAAATGTACATATATTCTGAAACGCGCCATGTGCTTTCGCTTATTCTTTTGGGGTCACACAAGAAGTGGGAATTTGCCAGTTTTTCTAATCTCCAGCCCCAGGGGGTCACAGATGTCCTCCTAGCTTGCTGACGTGTGAGTAAGGGTCTGTGTTTTATCCTCATTTTTCTGCTTGTGTTTGTAACTATTAATTGTAATATCTTGTTCCATATGCCTGTGACATTCGTCATAATAAAATATAAAAGTTATTAAGATCTGCTTCTGCCTGATAATCGATCCACGGTAACTGAAGGACTGGATTAACATAGAGATTTGCCTTTAACCTCGAGTCGATCTACTAAACAGTGAGTTGGGGTGCAGTCAGTCGTCTGGACGGTTTTCTATTTTGGGGTGCATAACCGGAGTCTCAAACCGGCTCTGGTTCAGACAGTAAGCATCTTGGGTAACAAGTCCGTTTGTGGTGGTAGTGTGACATACTGTATAAGGAAAGTGGTTATAGGGATTGTGGGCAACGTAGTCAGTACTCCAGGTCGAGTGTAGTCGGATACTGCATTGCAACCCTGTGGCCACTTCATCACGTTGCGTGCCCTTCTGTAATGAAGGCGTTGCCGTGACAGTCAAGCATGTGCAGGGGATTGTGGGCCACATAGTCATTATTTTGGGTCTAGTGTAGACAGATAGTGATTTGTTTAACCCTGCTCTTCCTTCGCCGCGGCGCGCGTTCATGACAGAGGCTCAGTTAAAGCTATCTGTTCTAAACTTCAAGATCTCTGACAAGGAAGCAGCATTATCAGATGTGCCACGCACAGGAGAGGCTGAGCTGTTGCCTCCCACTCCCAGTTAGATCTCGTATGGTATTATGAACCATACGAGATGAGTGCAGTGAAAGAGCACCATAGGTCTTGGTCCATTTTCATTGAACAGTTTTGCAGCACCACTTAGGCAGCCATCACCTTTGCTTAATGAGGAGAGGTCGTTGGATGTCAGATGCTGACTTCAAGAGGGCGAAGTGCAAGTGAGTCAAGTCTGAATGTCTGAACTGGGGTCTTTGAAGTGAACCATTAAACAAAAGGGGCAGTATTATAAAGTTGGTGCTAACTTAAAATGAAAATAAATGGTGGTGTTGCGCTAAATATGAGAATAAAAAGCCAAATACTGTGCAGATTATCTCAAATTATACCAGTTTTATGGATAAAAGGAATACTTATATTTTTCTTCTCTCATCCAAAATCTTTATGGATAGTTTCACATCCTGCTGAAAATAGTTTGGATTTCACAATCTTTTCAGGTGAAAACCACTTCTTAGCGATTCATACCAGATGGAATATACATCTCATGCAAGAAAAGAGGAGATACTGATAGTGTTATACCCTTTATTTTACGGGTTACCTGCTAAAAGTTTATAATATATATATAATTACACAAAATTGCAAGTGGGCTATTGAAATGATCTCACCCACTGCCAAGCATAGAAAACAACCGTGTCTCACATATCCTTAAAATCCACCAGGAGCTCCCGGTCTGCTTCCGTGGTGGTCACTAGAAGGCGTGGATCTGCGGGGATCGAGTGACGTAGTGCTGACGCTTTTCGTCCCGCCCTTGGGACTTCATCAGAGCATACGTCACTCTGTAATTGCCCTCTTCTTATAGGGTCTCGATCTGACACACCTGTCTTCACTGTGCTGAAGAGCTCCTTAATAGTGATGAGCCAAACACCCCCCCATATTCAGTTCGCATTCGAACAATTTCAAAAGTTCGAGTTCGAACACGAACCGAAGTCAATGCAAGTCAATGGGACTCAAAAGTTCGATTTTTAGAGTGCCCTCCAAGAGGGCATATATGCAAGATATTTGCCATAAAAGGTGTATGGGGGTCCGGGTAGTGCCCTGGGGGACAGGAAACAGGGACAAAAAGTTTTAAAAAAGACGTTTACCTGCTAAAAGTGTGTATATATATATGTACAAAATTGCAAGTGGGCTATTGAAATGATCTCACCCACTGCCAAGCATAGAAAACAACCGTGTCTCACGTATCCTTAAAATCCACCAGGAGCTCCCGGTCTGCTTCCGTGGTGGTCACTAGAAGGCGTGGATCTGCGGGGATCGAGTGACGTAGTGCTGACGCTTTTCGTCCCGCCCTTGGGACTTCATCAGAGCATACGTCACTCTGTAATTGCCCTCTTCTTATAGTGTCTCGATCTGACACACCTGTCTTCACTGTGCTGAAGAGCTCCTTAATTCATTCATTCTGTTTGGAAGTCTTTAATTCAGTCCTTTTTCTTCCCAAAAGACCAGCTTGATTTTATCCATAAAACTTTGTTCGTTTGCCGAAAGAAACGAAATAGGAGCTTCTATCGCAGTCGAAAGAGTGTATCCACGGATCTGGCTTGTGATTGCAGAGATCTTCCTTGCGGACTGATCAGTGTGAAAATGAAACTTTTGCTGTGTGTTTCTAGACACAGAAATCCTGCAGGAAAGCAGGTACAGGGAGGATATCAGAAACAGGACTAACCTAGACCAGGGCAAACTAGAAATGAGCTAATACTCAGAGACCGGGCGGTCTCTTTCTGAGTATTAGCTCATTTCTAGTTAGTTCTTAATCTATTGCAGCACTAGAGCAAAGACAAAAACTGTTTACATTTGTCTGACAAACAGATAATACATTACGCTGCAGGATGTGTTGACATATGTTGGTAGATGTATGTAATGTGTATGTAACATGTTTATGCTATTATACATACCGCTTCTTGACAACGTACACAGTCCGTCCATTGCTAATCATCGCCCACATGTGTGCCTTCTTGCCCTGGGTAGTTTTTTAATTCAATATCTAATAAATCGTTGCTTATAATATTCTGCAGTAAAGCGTCTCTTTATTTCTAGATTCTTTTAAGCATTTGTTTAATACTTTTTTCAAAATTATTAAGGAGTAGGGATGAGCTGTTTGGTTCGATCAGTTCGGAGTTCGACTCGAACATTGGCAGTTTGAAAGTTCGCGAACTTTGAACTTTTTGGCGTGTTCGGTTCGAGTTCGAAAAAAAAATAATTTAAAAAAAAAAGTATAAAAAATACGAAAAAATCTAGAAATAAAGAGACTCTTTACTGCAGAATATTATAAGCAACGTTTTATTAGATATTGTATTAAAAACCTACCCAGGACAAGAAGGCATGCATGTGGGCGATGATTAGCAATGGACGGACTGTGTACGTCGTCAAGAAGCGGTATGTATAATAGCATAAACATGTTACATACACATAACACACATTACATACATCTACCAACATATGTCAACACATGCTGCAGCGTAATGTATTCTCTGTCAGATAAATGTGACTGTCATAAAATTATTCTGGCTTTATTTAAAATATTTGCACACGTGTACATTTTTCTGAAACTTTCACACCTCAATATTACATGTGCTTAGAGTGCATGAGGCTTGCATAGGATTTTTTGCGCTGCCTGTGTGTTTCATCTTTAAAATGCTGCAATGGGTGATGTGGATTTTCTAGCTTACAAGGAAAGCATGCTTTACAGTCTGCCTAATGTGTAGGTGCAAAGATTCTCACCTCTAAATGACATGTGCTTACAGCAGGGCCCTCAAATGACGTAAACAACGGGTGTTAATTAGTGTTTGGAAATAACATGTGCTTCTAATTAGTCTGGTCTCATGAATTTGATACATTGCCTGCAGACTGGGTGTGGCTCCTGCACATGTATGAACTCTGTGCTTCTGAATTCTAAGAAGAAGTGTTCATTTCTACTACATGTTCCTCTGATATGCTGTTTAACCCCTTAAGGACCAGGGCTCTGTAAAGCCAATCATTAATGATGTAGATGTTACGTCATTTGTCATCAAGGGCTTAATAAAATCTTTATCACACTCCTTAGAATTAAACATAATATTCCAGTATTTGTATGTCATGTACCTCTCCCGACGGGCCTATGTGAGCATACAATTATTATTGTGTTAGATCTATAGTTTTGGTGCAAGCGTGGTGGAAGGGCTTGCTGCTTCTGCATTAGTAACACAACACAACGTGAAAATGTCTATCATAAAGTGTACAAGCGGAGTCCCTAGAGTCTCTGACTATCCATGGTCATATATACCTTGCTTTATACATATAATACATTCCCTCATCTAACAGGATAGTAGCCAGTCCCTGTGCATTTTAACCCATTAAGGGTGGCTAGGTGTCGTGTGTGGGTCTCTGATGGCGATATTTCTATACATCCTACAAATCCGCCACTTCACGGGTAGGTTATGGGGACCTCCTAGGCACGATATTTGAAGGAATTTTTCGTTTTTATTTTTAACCCTTATTTTATGGAAAACTCACTGTTCCTTTAAAAACGTCTTTTTTAAAACTTTTTGTCCCTGTTTCCTGTCCCCCAGGGCACTACCCGGACCCCCATACACCTTTTATGGCAAATATCTTGCATATATGCCCTCTTGGAGGGCACTCTAAAAATCGAACTTTTGAGTCCCATTGACTTGCATTGACTTCGGTTCGTGTTCGAACTCGAACTTTTGAAATTGTTCGAATGCGAACTGAATATGGGGGGGTGTTTGGCTCATCACTATTAAGGAGCTCTTCAGCGCAGTGAAGACAGGTGTGTCAGATCGAGACACTATAAGAAGAGGGCAATTACAGAGTGACGTATGCTCTGATGAAGTCCCAAGGGCGGGACGAAAAGTGTCAACACTACGTCACTCGATCCCCGCAGATCCACGCCTTCTAGTGACCACCACGGAAGCAGACCGGGAGCTCCTGGTGGATTTTAAGGATATGTGAGACACGGTTGTTTTCTATGCTTGGCAGTGGGTGAGATCATTTCAATAGCCCACTTGCAATTTTGTGTAATTATATATATATTATAAACTTTTAGCAGGTAACCCGTAAAATAAAGGGTATAACACTATCAGTATCCCCTCTTTTCTTGCATGAGATGTATATTCCATCTAGTATGAATCGCTAAGAAGTGGTTTTCGCCTGAAAAGATTGTGAAATCCAAACTATTTTCAGCAGGATGTGAAACTATCCATAAAGATTTTGGATGAGAGAAGAAAAATCTAAGTATTCCTTTTATCCATAAAACTGGTATAATTTGAGATAATCTGCACAGTATTTGGCTTTTTATTCTCATATTTAGCGCAACACCACCATTTATTTTTGACTATCTCTGAATTTTGTGGATATCAGGGTGGTGTGTGCCGCTCATTTATAACAGGTGTTTTTTCAGTATTACCCACCTTTCTGTGGTGCTAACTTAACAGAGCTGTTGTAAATTTAACAACTCCATAGCCTATAATGGCTCTTGTAAATTTACAACAGCTCTGGTTACGTTAGCATCAGCTTTGTAATACTGCCCAGAGTGTCTGAGAAAACAGGGGCATGAAATGGGGGCATTAATTGAAAGAGCGGTATGAAATGGAGGCAATCCGTAATAAAAGCTCAAAAAATGTTTTTTCTGTATACAGCAGCTAGGGAGAGGACTGAATACAGGGAGAAGCCAGGGATCACTCACTTCTGTATAGGGCTAATATGGCACTGGTGAAAATTCACAGTGATCACTAGAGCAGGGCCCCTGAAAATGTGATGCCTGGGACTTGTTTCCCAGAGTCAATACTGTGCCTCACTGAGACACATGGGCGCTTGGTGGGATTATTGTCCTGCTCTAAAGTATCTGATGTCAGCACTGCCCCGCCTACTAGTGATTATTATTAATCTTTATATAGCGCCAGCATATTCTGCAGCGCTGTACAATGGGCAGAGTATAGACAGGGTTACAATACATTGAACAACATTTGACAAACCAGTACAGGAGGAAACGAGGGCCCTATTCCTGTGGGAATTTACAATCTAGAAGGGTTGAGGGGTGGAAACAAGGAGAGGACTGCAAGGCGAGAGAGTGCCTGCTTCCCTTCACATCAAAGCTCTTAGAAAAACTAGTCTTCAACCGCCTCTCCCTCTTCCTGTTCTCCAATTCCCTACTTGACCCCCTGCAATCTGGCTTCCGTCCCCTACACTCAACTGAAACTGCCCTCAAAGTCACCAACGACCTCCTAACTGCTAAAAAACACGGCCACTATTCTATTCTCATCCTGCTTGACCTCTCAGCTGCTTTTGACACTGTTGACCACCCCCTCCTTTTACAGACCCTCAACTCTCTGGGTCTCGGTGACACTGCACTTCCTTGGGTTGACTCCTATTTATCCAACAGGTCCTTCTGTGTGTCCTTTGCTGGTAACTCCTCCTCCTCATTGCCTCTATCTGTTGGTGTACCTCCAAGGCTCTGTCCTTGGTCCTCTGCTCTTTTCCATCTACACTTCCACCCTGGGCAAAATCATCAACAGCTTTGGCTTTAATTACCACCTCTACGCTGATGACACTCAGATCTACCTCTCTACCCCTGATCTCTCTCCCCCTGTCCTTTCAAAAGTCAGTGACTGTTTATCTGGCATCTCCTCCTGGATGGCCTCGCACCACCTAAAGATCAACATGTCCAAGACTGAGCTCCTACTTATTCCTCCCTCCAATGCCTCCCCACCTCCTGACTTGTCTATCACGGTGGCGGGTATCACCATCTCCCCATCAAACCAAGTTGGCTGTCTTGGAGTTACACTTGACTCTGCTCTTTCCTTCATCCCCCACATCCAGTCTCTTTCCTCCTCCTGCCGATACCAACTGCGTAATATTTCCAGAATTCGGCCATTTGTTACCGCTGTCACCACAAAACAACTCCTACACGCCCTGGTAATCTCCCGACTCGACTATTGCAATAATCTCTTATCTGGCCTCCCTCTGTCCCGCCTCTCCCCCCTACAATCCATCCTGAACGCCTCCGCCAGGCTAATTCACCTCACCCGCCGCTCTGGCTCTGCCGCTCCCCTCTGCGAGTCCCTTCACTGGCTCCCCATCCACTGCAGAATTAAGTTCAAAATCCTTATCCTTACCTACAAAACCCTCACTAACTCAGCGCCCCACTACCTGTCCTCACTAATTACCAAATACACCCCAGCCCGCTCCCTAAGGTCAAACAGTGACCTGCGCCTAGCTTCTCCCCGCATCACCTCTTCCCATGATAGACTGCAGGATTTCTCACGTGCAGCCCCCACTCTCTGGAACGCTCTCCCTCGTACTGTCAGACTTTCCCCTAACTTCTCTTCCTTCAAACGCTCCCTTAAAACATTCCTATTTAGGGAAGCCTACCACCCAACTCACTGACGCAACCATCAATCACTCTCACCTTACAGTCCTCTCCTCCTGTTTCCAACCCCAACCCTCCTAGATTGTGAGTTCCTACGGGAATAGGGCCCTCATCTCCTCCTGTACTGTTTGTCAAATGTTGTTCAATGTATTGTAACCCTGTCTATACTGTGCTTATTGTACAGCGCTGCGGAATATGCTGGCGCTTTATAAATAATGAATAATAATAATAAAAGAGTGATGGACTGCAATGTGAGAGTGATGGACTGGTTGCGTCAGTGAGTTGGAGAGTAGGCTTCCCTAAATAGGAAAGTCTTAAGGGAGCGTTTGAAGGAAAAGAAACTAGGGGAAAGTCTGACCGTATGAGGAAGAGCATTCCAGAAGATGGGGGCTGCGCGTGAGATGTGATTGGGGCCAACATGCTGCTTCCATATGTCAAGGTGAGCCAGGCGATATTGTACGACCTGTAGCATGCTGCTATTCCTCCATGACTTCATCATGACAGATTATAATGAGCATGATCAGAAAGTAACAATGTAAATCACTTAGAGTGCACAGCATGAGCTATGCCACAAACCAAAGAAATTTTGGAAAGCCGTAAGGAAGATATATACATACAGTGGCAAGAAAAAGTATGTGAACCCTTTGGGATTACGTGGAGTTTTGCATGAATTGGCCATAAAATGTTCTCTGATCTTCATCGAAGTCATAACAATTTGAAAAACACAGTCTGCTTAAAATAATACAACACAAACATATGTTTTCATGTGTTTATTGAACAGAACATGTAAACATTCACAGTGCAGGGCGGAAAAAGTATGTGAAGCCCTAGCCTAATGACTTCTCCAAGAGCTAATTGGAGCCAGGAGTGAGCCAACCTTGAGTCCAATCAGTGTGATATTATTGGATGTGTTGCTGAAAGCTGTCCTGCCCTTTAAAAACACACACCAGTTTTGGGTTTACTGGTTTCAAGAAGCACTGCCTGATGTGAATCATGCCTCGTAGAAAAGAGCTCTCAGAAGACCTACGATCAAGAATTGTTGACTTGCATGAAGCTGGAAAGGGTTACAAAAGTATCTCCAAAAGCCTTACATAGAAACATAGAAAAATGTCGGCAGATAAGAACCTTTCGTCCCATCTAGTCTGCCCAATTACATGGATACTTAACCTGGATTTATCTTTTGTTTAGGATAGCCTTATGCCTATCCCATGCTTGCTTAAATTCCATTACTGTTTTGGCCTCTACCACTTCTACTGGAAGACTGTTCCATGTATCCACCACCCTCTCAGTAAAATAATGCTTCCTGATGTTACTTTTAAGCCTTTGCCCCTCTAATCTAAGACTATGTCCTCTTGTTTTGCTATTTTGTTTCCTTTTAAATATACTCCCTTCCTCTACCTTGTGGATTCCCTTTACGTATTTAAATGTTTCTATCATATCTCCTCTGTCTCGTCTTTTTTCCAAGCTGTACATGTTAAGATCATTAAGCCTTTCCTGGTAACTTTTCTCCTTCAAGCCGTACACCATTTTAGTAGCCCTTCTCTGAACTCTCTCTAAGATGTCTATATCCTTCTGGAGATACGGTCTCCAGTACTGCACACAGTACTCCAAGTGAGGTCTCACCAGTGCTCTGTACAGTGGCATGAGCACTTCCCTTTTCCTACTGCTAATACCTCTCCCTACACCACCAAGCATTCTGCTAGCATTTCCTGCTGCTCTATTAGCCTTGATGTTCATGTGTCCACGGTAAGGCTAGGGTCAGACGAGCGTGATTTCTACGGACTGTACGTCCGTGCAGTACGGACATCGTCAGTACGGATGACGCAGTAGTGGTCACACAGTCCGTTTTTTCACTGAAGTTATTTTTTGACGGATGTAGGAGGGGAAAATAAATTACAATGAAAAAACATTCTGTCCGTCAAAAATGCTGGACGTATAAATGCAGTCCGTCTGACCATGCTCCATCACTCACACACAAAGCTATGCAGACGTTGTGGACGCAGCGCACTCCGCACGTCCGTTCTAGCAGTATTACGTTCTTGCCTAACCTGCGTCCGTTTGCCGCGGCCGTTGTGCGTCCGCAGTTCAGTGCGGACGTACTTCATGTGTCAGGCTCCAATGGACTTTCTTTCATGCTATCACGGACGTACTTTTAGGCGCAATCACGGACGTGAACACTACGCTCGTCTGACCCCAGCCTAAGACAGACTGTCTACAAATGGAGAAAGTTGAGCACTGTTGCTACTCTCCCTAGGCGTGGTCGTCCTGTAAAGATGACTGCAAGAGCACAGCCCAGAATGCTTAACCACCCTTGCTGTCTAATTTTTTCAAAATTTCGTGTCTAAAAGCGTCTCAATTTTTTTTAAAAGGAAACGTGTTTTTGTACATAGTTAGCCTGTAATAATTAGGAATCACGCACTGAAATCCGTGCAATCAAGAGTCCTTACTGGTAAAATCCTTTATAAATAAATTAATAAAAAATAAATAGTAAATACACTGAGTCATTATTTAGTGTTTCAAACTTTATCTAATTTATTATCCCAAAAATAATTATCCAAAATAATGCAAATAAATTATATTCAATAAAATACAACAAAAAACACTGAAATCTGTCTGCAAGCAAGGGTGAGACGATGTATGGTCTATTTCTTATCCTGTACTCTTAAACATTACACTGTATAATCCAAAATGAAAACTGTAAAAAAGATTCCTTTTATGATAGCCCCGCCCCCCTGCACCGTGTGACTCGCAGGGAGCCTTCCAGGAAGCAGCTCGCCGCGATCACACTGGGGGGACAGCGAGGGAGCCAGGAGGAGGTGAGTATGTATCCAGCCTGAGTGTGGTTCGGGGTTACCGTTCGCGGTAGCGAAATTTAACCCCGAGTCACACTCGGGAATACCACCAGGGAGGTTAATGAGGTAAAGAAGAATCCTAGAGTGTCAGCTAAAGACTTACAGAAATCTCTGGCACATGCTAACATTTTTGTTGACACATCTACAATAAGGAAAACATTAAACAAGAATGGAGTACATGGGAGGACACCACGGAGGAAGCCATTGCTGTCCAAGAAGAATATTGCAGCACGTTTGAAGTTTGCAAAAGAGCACCTGGATGTTTCACAGCACTACTGGCAAAATATTCTGTGGACAGATGAAACCAAAATAGAGTTGTTTGGAAAAAACACACAACACTATGTGTGGAGAAAAAAAGGCACAGCACACTAACCTCAAAACCTCATCCCCCCTGTAAAACATGGCGGAGGGAGCATCATGGTTTGGGGCTGCTTTGCTGCCTCAGGGCCTGGACGGATTGTTGTCATTGATGGAAAAATGAATTCCAGAGTTTATCAAGTCATTTTGCAGGAAAACGTAAGACCATCTGTCCGCCAACTGAAGCTCTGCAGAGGATGGGTGATGCAACAGGACAATGACCCAAAGCATACAAGTAATTCAACAAAAGAATGGCTTCTACTAAACAAAATACGCCTTCTGGATTGGCCCAGTCAGAGTCCTGACCTCAACCCGATTGAAATGCTGTGGCATGACCTTAAGAGAGCGATTCACACCAGACATCCCAAGAATATTGCTACACTGAAACAGTTTTGTGAAGAGGAGTGGTCCAAAATTACTCCAGATCGTTGTGCAGGTCTGATCTGCAACTACAGGAAACGTTTGGTTGAGGTTATTGCTGCCAAAGGAGGGTCAACCAGTTATTAAGTCCAAAGGTTCACATACTTTTTCCACCCTGCACTGTGAATGTTTACATGTTCTGTTTAATACAAACATAAAAACATATAATGTTTTGTTTTGTATTATTTTAAGCAGACTGTGTTTTTCAAATTGTTGTGACTTAGATGAAGATCAGAGCACATTTTATGACCAATTCATGCAAAACTCCACGTAATCCCAAAGGGTTCACATACTTTTTCTTGCCACTGTACGTAATTATAGCAAATAATTTCATAAAACATTAAGATTGTGGTTGAAGCCACACACACACACAATACAAACGATCCCACCCCGCAAAAACAGCATAATAAAATGCAGCCGTGTATAAAGTTCAAACAGGTTTTCCTTACATTTGTTTATTTAAAATTTTGATATTTATTGAAGGTAATGCCATATGCTTTAAAGTAATCACTCTTCATTTTAGACTATAATACTCAATAATGTACATACATATGAACTCCTCCACTTCCGTTCATAGAAAAACACGTGTGTGTGTGTATATAAAATTAGAGTGTTGCAATATACAGTGATATATTTTTATTGGACTAAGTCGAGCAAAAATGCGCTATTATTGCTTCAGGAACAGAGTGCCCATTTACCGCACACAATGTAAAGCTTTCGTTTTAAGGTTTCAGGCATTTCGTTTGATTTAAGTCACAAATATATAAAATTTATGATAATGATTACAATGACTTCTTGAAAAACCTGCCAAGCTATAGAGATTATACATACTCCTTCCTGTAATCACTCTCCTGGGCTTCTTTACAACTTTCATCAAGACAATAATCCAACAATGGATTGGCCTGATGAACGTTCCCAAAGGAACTGAAACGACTACTCTGACATTTTTTTAACTGAAGAAACCCCTTCACACCCAACATCGAGTTCTCTCGATATTGCATTGTAATGCATTGAAAAGCACTCCTTAGCATTTCAAAAGACTGTTTTGACACCTTTTTAAAGCAAGATTAGTAGGGATGCACCGATACCACTTTTTTAAGACCGAGTACGAGTACAGATACTTTTGTTCAAGTACTCACCGATACCAATTACCGATACTTTTATTTTATGTCATGTGACGCTTTCCAATAAGAACAGACCTCCTATAAAGCCCCCAGGTCTCATGGATTTGCCCCAGCTCATGGATATTGCCCCAGCTCATGGATATCCTGACCCCAGCTCATGGATAATTGCCCCCCCAGCTCATGGATAATTGCCCCCCCAGCTCATGGATATGCCCCCCCTGCTCATGGATATGCCCCCCAGCTCATGGATATGCCCCCCTGCTCATGGATATGCCCCCCCTGCTCATGGATATGCCCCCCCTGCTCATGGATATGCCCCCCAGCTCATGGATATGCCCCCCTTGCTCATGGATATGCCCCCCAGCTCATGGATATGCCCCCCCAGCTCATGGATATGCCCCCCCTGCTCATGGATATGCCCCCCAGCTCATGGATATGCCCCCCAGCTCATGGATATGCCCCCCCACTCTCCGCTCATACTTACCTTTCTTCAGCGCCGCCGGTAAAGTCTTCGCGCGCGCGCGCTCCTTGGAAGGACCCCAGCTGCGACCACGTGGGACCATGTGATCGCGGCTGGGGTCCTTCCAACGAGCGCGCGCGCGGGAACTTTCCCGGCGTCGCTGAAGGAAGGTAAGTATGACCGGAGAGCAGCTGCAGGGCCTGTCCGAATGCTCTATCTGCATTCGGACAGGCCCTGCAGCTGGTCACCTAACTTTGTTTAATACTTACCTTCCTTCAGCGACGCCGGGAAAGTTTCCGCCCGCGCGCTCGTTGGAAGGACCCCAGCCACGATCACATGGTCCCACGTGGTCGCGGCTGGGGACCTTCCAAGGAGCGCGCACGCGCAAAGACTTTCCCGGCGGCACTGAAGGAAGGTAAGTATTAAACAAAGTTAGGTGACCAGCTGCAGGGCCTGTCCGAATGCCGATAGAGCATTCGGACAGCCGCCGCAGCCCCTCGGATACCGGCAAGCCGGCTCAATGCCGGCTTCCGGTATCGGACAAAAATATCGGGGGTACTGCACAAGTACCAAGTACTCCTGCAGTACCCGGTATCGGCACCGATATCGATACTAGTATCGGTATCGGTGCAACCCTAAAGATTAGTGTATCCCCTGTGGAGAAACAAAATCCTTTGTTTTGTGTCTCTCGAAGCAGCCTGGAGAGACATAAAACCAGCTGCAAATACCAGCCCTAAACCTCACTTACAAAAAGTTCAAATAGATTAGCGCTGCATTAGAGCTGCCAGGGAGAGGGCAGAATACAGGGAGAGCTCTGGGGTCACTCACTGCTGCACAGGGGTAAGATTCACAGGGTTATAATGCGTGAAGATCCCTGTACAGTACAGATACAGTGTTACTGTAATCTCCATATACAGGCATTATGCCACAGAGATAATTGTGTCACCCTTCTCCTCTTAGATTGTAAACTCTTGAGCAGGGTCCTCTCTCCTACTGTTCTGTGTTTGTAATGTGTATGTATATTTGTTATTCTGTCTCATTGTACAGCGCAGAACTTGTTGACGCTTTATAAATGCTTGTATCTTGTAACTGATAATATTATTATATTCTATTGGCGTTCTTTGGAAGCCGCATTGCTAATAATCTCATTATAATAAAAGAAAAAACAGTGCAGTACTCCCGTGTCTGTACACCCAATTGTGAATCACCGCAAAGGTCTTTTCTGCCTGTATGATGATAATGCAGACCCTGTTTGAAATTGTGGAAGATAAAAGGACACCATCTAGAGCTCAGAATCTTACATTTAAAAAATATTTCTGTGAAGGATAAATGAATACATGAAAAATTTAAAAATGAGCAAATTCACATTTAAATTCTTTTAACTATTTCTGTGCAAAACCTCTATTTTACCCCATATTTAATTGTTAACTTCACATCCCAGATTTCAAATAAATGTTATAACATTTTTTCAACAATAATTGCTTGGTAGTGAAGGAGTTAAAGAAACCCAGGAGTGCTTATTACCAGGAAGGAGTATGATTATTTAGTGAAATCAAGCACCGGGCATGTGGTTTAGTGGAAGCCGTGAGTGTAAGGAACCTTTGTGTGTCCAGGTTTCACAAATATACAAAAGCTTCTTAATAGTGGTTTCCTGTCGACAGTCCACCACTCATTGCAGCCAAATCTAATTCCGCATCAAAATTGCTGCAGATATACAAAAGTAGTCTGAATTTAGATGCTTTAAAAAAAGTTACTTTTAACGTGACAAACAATACCCTCTGGTCTTTTTATTTTCAACACTACTTGGCACCATACTATGCTCGTGTCAAAAGAAAGAGCAGAATCTGTTGCTTAAAAATAAAATGAGCATGACAGAATTTTAGTGAAGACAACTGTCGATAGTATGGTGCCAAGTTGCACAGAAAAATTACATAGGTGCATACATTTTTCATGTTGAAACCAAATTTTTTTGAAAGTGTGAAATTTACCTACTTTTCTTTTTAAATCTGCAGCATTTCTGACACTTGATTCCTATAAACGGCCACTAGGTGGCGACCTGCTGATAGGAAACTCCTTAATAATGATTCCGCCAACAGGAAAACAAGGACCATCAAGTTAGGCATATTGGGCAGTATTACAAAGTTGGAGCTAATTTAACCAGAGCTGTTGTAAACTTAACAACTCCATAGACAATAACGGCTCTGGTAAGTTTAGAACAGCTCTGGTTAAGTTAGCACCAACTTTGGAATAAAAGCCATTGTGTATATGCAGTATACTGTCAGGGTTATTCAGAGAGCAGTGAAAAGCAGGAGAATGACTGGAAAAGTGAAAATTCTAGGTCAAAATAGACAAACCAGAAAAATTCCCGCATTTATCTCACTTTCCAAATCGGCTATTTTGACCTAGAATTTTCAGTTCTCCAGTCATTCTCCTGGTTTTCGCCTCTCTCTAAATAACCCTGTAAGTTTCTGCTTTTTTATATCTTTTTTTTTTTACATATGTATATATAAATGCACATATATGTTACATATATATTCATAATTATTTTTAAAAATATCAAATGATGTAAAAAAAAAACGGAATTTAAAATGTAAACTACTCTGCTTTGAGAAAATAGGACACTGTACAGATGCTTTATGGTTATTATAATATTCCTAGGTCAAATGTTTAAAACGTGTTTCTAACAGTAGCTATTTAGTTAAAAATAGGAAAATTAATTCTCTGGATAATTTCAGGGTGTCTGGGTGTAAGAATGTGGGGAGGTGTATGACTCAGCAGGAAAGGTGCATCAATAATTGTACAAGCGTAACCCACAATATATAAATGTCATTGATGGGAAACACAAACCTGTTTGACGTAAAAATAGAACATGTTCATTACAATTTTAAATTTCATTCATTCCCCTTTCCAGGACACTGTGCTGGAAAATAGTGCTTGAACTCGAGACTGCTCATTTAAATTTTAGATATATAATATTCCACAGTGCACCATTGTAGCCACTGATTAACTGTTTTTGTGTGGTTTTTGTCAGGATTCCACCAAATGTTACAATTCCATTTATCTGTTATTAGGTAGCTTGTTGCTATAATGTATAAAAGCAATGATCTATGTGCACTACTTTATTATAGTACTTTATATTTGTTTGTAAAGGTAGGTTTACACATTGCACCTTTCCTCGCTTCTCTCTGTTCTAGATTCTCACATGAATATTTCAGCAATACGTGTTACATATCTACGTTGTTTAAGTGCTACCATGGTATACAGGCCAGAGGGGATACACAGTTTCTTGTTTTCAGGGATTCACATTATGTAATATTCAACTTGGCACGCAGATGTTTTTTAATACTATATACACTAGCGTATACGTCTGTATTCTTGTTTCATAATTTATCAGTACTGTAAAAATTTGCTATTTCTGCACCGAAATCTCAGGCTAAACTTGACATGGATGCAGTGACATATAATTCATGTAAACAAATTATTATACATAACATAATACTCATATCTAGCTCCATAAGAACCAAGAACAAATCAATGACATCACACCAGCCTAACTCGTCTAAAGCCTGCTCATTGTAAATTGGGGTTTATAGATATTGTTGCTTATTATGACAAGGGAGGAAGAATAAATGTTTATGCCCATTAGACAATAATCTTGAAATGCTATCATCTAAATATTAATTTAATGAATATAAACAGTTTCGTACGTATTTATATGTATGTCAGGTACAAAAAACACTAACATATGATAATCCAGAAAAAGAAAATTAAAAAAGAGAGTTCAAAAGAAATATCCAAATTGGCAAAATTCACAGTCTGGCTGTTTTGCTCTTTCGCAGTAAATTCTAATTTCCATTCATCACAATTCACTCTTTTAGAACTTAAAGCTTCTACATATTTAACTGTAATCCATTGTACATGGCATTCATAGGAACTGTCGTTCATGATGCCGTTTGACGGGTTTTGGGTTTCTCCAACTTTGTCCTGTTATATTTGCCAAAATATAAAGATGATATATAAACGAGTGTTTATAAAAGACTCTACAGTTTCTCCTGACCCCACAGCCACTAATATGTGTTTTATGCATGTCCAGTGAAATATATGTTCTGTATACAGATAAAGCCACGGAGGAAAGACCTCCAGTTGCACTTGAAACTAATGCTGGTTTTTGGAAGAGGTATCAGTCTTTCATCATGCGAACCTCCTGTACAGTCACTGGGTGCCTGAGACACAGTTCACTTCCAGATGAAATGATCGGCAGATTATTTTCCATGTGGTACTTGATTAGATGATTCACATTTTCAAAGACGTGGTCTTTTGTTCTTACCTAAAACACACAATGTTTTAATTAAAAAAATAACTAAATCCAAGATCCTGGCAGTTTATAAAAGTAACTAAATCCATGATCTATGTCATAAAAATGCATACATCCCTAGGTTTCCCAGGTTCTAGTTTCATCCTAAGCTTTTAACTATGTGCGCTTCATTTCGTTCCGTTCCAAATCGCAATTAGGACAAGTTTTTGCCAATTCGTATTTGGAAGACCTTCCGAAATAACAAATCTATTTTTCGTCCGAAACAGAATGAAATCGAAACCGTATATAAGCAATTAATTTTGTTCTTACGAATCGATTCGTTATACCATTTCACTCAGTCCGACTCCGCACCGCATCCCTATCCATTGGCCGTGGTGCTGAATCTGCTGTATTCCGCACCACATGCCATAGACAGAAACATTCGGTGCAGTTTGGTGCAATTCGGCGGCAGCGAAATTACCCCATAGAGAACCATGAATGATTCCTTTATGGGACAAATCACCGAACACCGCCGAACTGCACCTTAGCATAGAAGTAAATGATTCAGTTTGACAGGCGAATCCCTTAGGTTTTAATGCAAATTTTATTCAACTGTTTATTCTTTTCATTTATTGATTTTTTTTTTGGAATTTGAGTATTTTTAGCTGAAATTTTTGGATTCCCAATTATAAAAAGGCAAGGCTTTTTTTCTTTGCCAAACTCAGCTTTTTGTTTTTCTCTTTTCTTCAGTCTTGCTGCATTTGGCTTGTGCTGATCTTGGTGCTGAAACTGATTTCAGCACCAAGGACAAGGGGATTACCGTAGCTTGTAACCCTCATTTTTTAACTCTAACAATAATTAATTCATCCATTTTAACATTCCGAAATAACGAATCAAAACGAAATAATGAATCGATACGAGATACGAATGACTAATCTCCCGAAATGACGAATCGATACGAAATACGAATCACAATAACGAATGCACTGAAACGAATTAACAAACGTAACGAATGCATCTGAAATTAAACAAATGTATTCGCTGTGCACATGTCTACTTTTAACCCCTCTAGTACCAAGTGGTTTTCCATAAAGCCACAGGCAGGAGCTGTGGACCTATGGAAAACCACTTTCCATTGCAGACAGTGTATGTACCCATCATACTTATTTTAGATACATATTAGAGACAGTAAGCTTATTTGACAGGCAGAGGGCTCCCCTTGCTGGCCAAAAAGCACTACTACATGTATAATAATACAGCTGGCGCTCCACGTTTACACCTCCATGTGACTAACATTTCAAAATGTTCCCTAGATTTAAGACACTATGAAAAAAAGTTATATTTTATGTGAAAATTGGCACTTTTGTGCATTTTTTTTTTAGTAAAAAAAATAATAGTGTCAGTTTACCGACACTGGTGTTAAGGTAAGGATCAAAAGGAGTAGAATCTGCTGCCTGAAAATTAAACAGAATGTGATGATAGGACTAGGACTGTTAACAGTAACCCTAAAATATGCACACATAGTTACCCTAGTCCTAACACTTGTCACGTTTCCAGCCCTGCCCTCTGGTGGTAAGAGTGGTCCGGGCCAGCTCTTACATTGTCTGGGCTAATCCATTCCTCCCTCTCCACTTCTGGATTCCCCTCTAGTTGGTCTGGCCTGGGATCACATGTTCTGTCTGCTCTGCCCCACTCTCTATAAATATCCTGGTAGTTCATTTGCTCAGGGCCCTAGCATGGGTCATTACTCCCTGAGGGTCTGTTGGTATATGTTCTGCTTTGTGATTCCTTGTGTATGACTTTGGCCTGGTTTTGACTACTCTGTTGTATGATCCCTTGCTCTGTATATTGCTGTTCTGTGTACCAACCTATAGCTTGTCTGAATTCCCTCTCTGGTTGCTGATTCCTGGCTTGTATATCTACCCGCTCTGGTTTATGACTTTGGCTTTGTATACCCACGGCCGGCGCTGCCGCTAGGCCAACTAGGCGGCGCGTAGAGCGCAGCATTCGCCTAGGGCGCAGCCGGCCCGACCAATTGTAAAAAAAAATGCCTGCGGGGCGGCCGCGTGCTGCAGCCAGCCCCAATACGTGCCGCCGTCGTCAAGGAGACGGAGGCGTGATCTTGGTGCTTCCAGCTTCCTGGACTAAGTCCACGCCTCCATCTCCTTGACGCCAGCGGCGACGCCAGCACGCATTGAGACTGGCTACAGGAAGACGGAGACAGCGCTGGAGGCAAATATCCATGTGTGAGCTGCTGGGCAAGTATCTTTGTGTGAGCCTGGGGGCAAATACCCATGTGTGAGCCTGGGGGGTAAATATCCATGTGTGAGCCTGGGGGCAAATATCAATGTGTGAGCCTGGGGCAAATATCAATGTGTGAGCCTGGGGGCAAATATCAATGTGTGAGCCTGGGGGCAATATCTCCATGTGTGAGCTGGGGCAATATCTCCATGCCATGTGTTAGCTGGGGCAATATATCCATGTGTTAGCTGGGGAAATATCTCCATGTGTGAGCTGGAGCAATATCTTCATGCCATGTGTGAGCTGGGGCAATATCTCCATGTGTTAGCTGGGGCAATATCTCCATGCCATGTGAGCTGGGGGCAAATGTACCCATGTGAGCTGGGGGGCAATATATCCGCCATGTGAGAGCTGGGGGCAATTATACCCATGTGAGCTTTTTTTTTTTGGGGGGTGCAAGTAGCTGGTCTTGCCTAGGGCGCAAAATAGTCTAGCACCGGCCCTGTGTATACTATGTCTCTGGATTTATCCCTTGTGTTCTATCTATTGTTCTGTGTATCACCCAGCACTGAGGTTCCAGTCCCTTAGCTTAGACGGCTATTCTAAGGACTGTATCCAGATCAGTGTTCCCTTTAGTGGTCTGCTGGATGCCAGTCTGTTATTATTTTCTCCTTTAACTCCTGCCTTTCCTGTTCTGTTTCTTGTGGTCTTTTGTGTAGTATGCACCCAGCGGCAAACCTGCCTAAAGGGCTAAACATCCCGCGTAAAGGACCCACCTTGGCTCACGCCGGGTGCCCCACCGTGACAACACTAGTCCTAGACTCAATTTTTCATCTTACTGGCATCAGTAAATATACTAATATGGTGCTGTCTGATTGAAGAAAAAAACATCACAGCTGAACCTTTCACATCAAATACAACTTTTTTTTTCCATACTGTCCTAATTAGTTATGTCCTTCTGTTATAAGGCAGCCTCTCCCATTTCCCAGGGCTTTTGCATAAGGGTCACTTTGCTCCCTGTTATTCTGATTCTGCTTCCAGTTATTTGCCTCTGTGATTTTCCCTTTGTATACATTATTGTTCAGTTTGTTTCTGGTTCCTAGTTTTCCTTGCCTGGTTATTCCTCTGGTTTCCTTGTTATTGCATCTTAGTTATTTTGTGTTTTCCCTTGTTCCCTTTTCTGTGCATTGTTTTTTGTGTTTTTCCTGTTATGTGTGTTTCTTCTTTTTTTTTTTTTTTGCTTATTGATAGTCCTGTGTATGACTCTGGCCTGGCTCTTTGACTTCCCTGTTGGATTCTCCAGTCTGTCTTGTATTCTCCTTGATTTTGTATCATACCTGGCTTTTCTCTAACTACGTCCTTGGATCTGCCCCTCTTGAACCCTGTCTCTGGTTCTGTGTCACCCCCCCCCCTTAGAATAGAGGGTCAAATAAGGACCTTCAATTACAATAGGGTTCCCTTTAGTGTGCTGCTGGGTGCCAGTGTATTGTGGTGACCCTTGCCCTTTTTGTTGTTCTGTGTTTCTTGTTTCTATACTTAGCTGTGTGGCTACCTCACCTCCATTTCTGCGTGTCATGCAGCAAGAGGCACTCCTGCCTAATGGGCTATCTCACTCGACTATAGAGCCCACCTTGGCTCCCGCCAGGTGCCCCCGGGACACACCCCTGGCAAAGGACCGCCTGGAGCCAGGGCTCCATCTGGCACCATGGACGGGCTGGGCCCCCACATACCATAAATACAATAAGGAATATTAATTAAAAAGGCACTATTGTAGCGAAATGGTTGTTTGAAAGGAAAAGATTTGAGGTATTATTCACAGTATGGTAACTATGTAATAATTTCAATGGAATAGCACTTTTTAGGTCAAAACCGCTGAATATGAACTCTTCCCAAAACTACTTGTTCTTCAGCGGGACTATTTTGTCCTACATTTAGGAATTTCCTTGAAATTTGCAACAAATTCTCTTGTGTTAGTTTTGTAACATGTGTGACTGAAAAGACCTCTCCCACCCTCAGACGTGGATTCAATGATGGCTTCAAGCAGCTAGCTAGCCAAAATATCCTTCTGGCTTCTCGCATATGGTTTCTCCTCCCACTAGGATGTGCCTATTGGGAGATCAGCCCATTTTTTACAGACTTCACAAATATGACATATTGCATTTCTTTAAAAAGATAAATCTAACTGGATAATAAGACATTGTGTCTTGTACCTTTCCCTCTGGGTCCACCAGGAGCAGATGCTTGTGTTGTCCTCCATGGAGGCCACTTAGAACATACTGACTAGCAGAGGTCGTACTTTCCCGAACTAGAAAATCCCCATCATTAATTAACAGGCTTTCTGCATTCTTTCTGTTCATTTTTCCATGATACCATTCCTCCTTTTGAATGGAGCTGTAGAGAGACTTTTTATTTCCTTGACACGGTTTTCTAGAGTCTAGAATGTCTTGAACATCTAGGACAAAAGGCAGCTGCATTAATGTTACATTATTTATGCTGTATACAGAAAACAAATATATAATTTTCTTGATCTCTGCTATTAATTATTTTCGGGAAAAAAGGACTACATTCTACATTCTGTTCATAGGGGTTATGGAACAAGAAGATGATGCTCTAGGTTGTACAGGATGGCAGAGACTGGCTTTTAAAGATTGACGAAGCATTGCTTTGTCTGTACATCTACAGTTTCTATAGTGGCTTATACGCATCTGAGTGGTAGGTATGATTCCATGGGTATCTACAAGCATGTGTCAAGAAGCTTGTGGTATTCCACATGCTTTTCTATGGCTCTTGTATGAATGGGCTGCTCCAGCAAGATAATATAACATGTAACCAATACGTCATCTCAAGTTCTTTTACAATTATTACTGTGACTTCATAGGACTCCACAACCACTAGATCATGTTTAATATATGTGCTGAATTTCAATAAGCCGGATACGGCACGAATAGGCAATGTAACAAACTTTACGTGTGTTATATATTTTGTATATTATCCCATCAGAAAGGCAGCAGACATTTCCGAAATGTTGGGAGAGACTTGTTCTCTTGTATACAGCCCTGTGTCACCTGTCATTCTGTGTGTGACTTTCACTGCATAGCAGGTACTTTATTAAGCAGTTTTTTGGTCCATTTAATTAGCTGTGCTAAATATATACAAAAAGAAAATGGCTCGATCCTCATTTTCCTACAGATCACCACAATTATGGAATAACCTCCCAGACGTCATCAAATCCTCCCCCAGTCTAAAGTCACTTAAGAGCTCCCTATTGAACACACCTCAATACAGAAGGAACCTGTAAACATGTAACATAATGACTATTTCCTACATATTTATTTTCTGTTAATCTGTATATTTGCGTTTTGTTTTTAATATCTTGCATTTTATTACTTTGTATTGCTGTACCTACTGTAACAATTCAATGTTCTTGAACCCAGGACATACTTGAAAACGAGAGAAATCTCAATGTATCCTTCCTGGTAAAGCACTTTATAAATAAATATTTGGTTGCTACAGGTTACTTACTGTATTTTTATTATATTTGTATTATTGGATCATAGGCTGTAACCATTTTTAATTTGTGACTTTTTCTTTTAAGAAGTCGGTAGACTCTCTTTCACAAGACTGGTGATGTAGATTACACACAAATGTGCTAAGGCTATGGTGATACAACCTTTTTCTAATTACCTTCTAGAAGATGTAACAGGAATTAAAATGAAATATTTTCCCCTCTATCTACCAAGCAGGTAAAGTTCTAATGCACAGTTATAATACAAATAAAGAATAAATATTTAGGGCTACATTACATTGATTGCGCTAAAACGGGGATGCAAAGGAAAAAACAGGTCCCCCCCCCCCGTTTTAGAGCGGAATTACAATGCAGGCGCTAGAAAAGCTGCCTGCATTAACAGGTGCTAAGCCCCGGGATGTGCACGGCACCGCTAAGCGCCGCCGTGTGCATCCTCTCCATGGAGTCCATAGGACTCCATCGAGGCAGACCATGGCAGTCACATGACCGTCGGCGTAGTGATCCGCAGGGGGAGACTGGAGGACTTTTCCCCCAGTCTCACCCTGCTCCCGCCAGATGGAGGAGGCTGATGGAGCCGCGGTCCTCGCCGCGGGATAGGAGGTGAGAATCTGAATATTTTTTGGGGGGTGGGTGGTTTTGGCTGGTGCTAACGGATTCTGCACCAGCGGCATCTGCTAGCACCAAGTCCTGGCTGTGGTTAACTTTTTGCTAACCGTATCCGGACATTAATCAGCGTTAGTATTTTGTAATCCTAACGCTGATTAACACTTTGCGCTCCCCATGTTAAGTATAGGGAGCGCAAAGTACAGTAACCTCGCGCTGAAAAGCATAAGGTACCAAATGCTAATGGGTTTCTTAACCCGTTAGCGTTTGGAATGTAATATGGTGCGCCCGCGTTAGGGCCACCATGGCTAACGTTAACAATCACGCAGGTGAGCGCTAACGTTAGCAACAAGTATGTAATGTAGCCCATAATGTTCTACATGCCATTACGATAGGTTATGCTTTGCAATATTTACAGAAGTGCAAAACATATTTATAAAAGGTTCAGTAAGTTTAGTAAAATTTTCCTAAGTTTTTCTTGATGCAGTAGAAAGGCAAGCCATACATACCAAAGCATGGAGAATATATTTTTGCATTGGTTAGTAGGGTGTGATGGACATGATTTGTTCCATCAAAATGTAATAAATTGTTAAACAGATTATACACAATATACATCAATGGAGATAGTTAATTAGAAATATATAATTTTTTTATATATATATACCTGAGGAAATGTTTTGCTTCACACACAATGTATGATTTTTATCAGACGTGTCTGGCTTTGGCACTGTGTTAATGTAACTTGGATCATCAAACTGTTGTTCCTTGTCAGCAAATATGTGTAATCCATTCTGAGCAGAAGGACCTAACAAAATAGAGGAGATTCTTCAGGCTATTTCATCATTTATATAATTTATAAAATACCTAGCACTTTACTGCAAATACAGAACCCTGTTCTGGCTGATTTGTCACTAGCCGTAAACTCATAGCAGTCTCTACTCACAATAATTGGAAGCCTTACTTACTGACATTGCTAATTTGCAGGCAGCCAGAGAATAACAAGTGATACCAAGGTCGCTCATTATTCTTCTCTCAGGCTTGTATTTGGAAAAGATACTGGCTCGCACAACCTGATGTTATATGATTTTGCATTTGCCTCTGTCTGTATCTGATCACAGATGTCGCGCTGCTAATATAGAGGCTTAATGGTAATAAAGCCAGAAATAGTGAGTCGGTAAGAATCAATCTTGCGGCGTCATTTTCAAATTAGTGGCTTTCTATTACCCGCAGAGCCTAATAGGGCTCTGTGTGTATTCTGAATTTGCAGGTTAGTAATTAGTAGTAGGTGGTTATTATCTTATAGACCAAATTGTGCTGCTTAAAGTTCTTTGATTTTTTTCCCCACACACAATGATAGGTATTACTGATCCAAAGCTCAGACAGGTGCAGAAATCTTCGCTGAATTCAGTCACGCACATATAATACTGTGTATAAAGAAAAATATCTTACCTACAATTTTAAGATTCTCTATGCAGTTTTCATATATGTTGGTACCTCTGCTAAAACCCATCTAAAGATAAGCACATAAACACAAATTAAAGGAGTATAAGCAACATAGTTTGGAAAGCATTAACTGTTATGATGTCCTAGAACAGTGGCTCCCACCTTGGTCCTCAAATACCCTAACAGGCCAGGTTTTAATGATCACCGTGAGGAAATGCAGATTGAATCCTGAATCACTGAGCAGCAAATCAGATCACCTGTGCTGTGCTTCACATATCTGGAAAACCTGGCCTGTTAGGGCGACCTGAGGACCAGGGTTGGAAACCACGGTCTCAGAACATTCCATAATGGTGCCCTCTGTATCGTTGTGTGAAACATGATGGCTGCAACAGTCACTGGCAAAAACAGTTATTTTCTCATATAATTATACACAGGACCATAACTGGGTTTCTATATATTCATTACAAATAGACACTCGGGCTCCATTAAATACTGTGAAAAGTATAGTGGTCAGTTTACATCTCCATTATCATAAGTCAACAAAAAGCAGTATAAGAGAGCATGTGTCTACAACATTGATGGAAAACCTTTCATAGGCTGAAAAAGACATGCGTCCATCAAGTTCAGCCTTGCACACATCACCTACTTCTGTTGATCCAAAAGAAGGCAAAAAACCCAGTCTGAAGCGCTCGCCAATATGCAACACACTGGGAAAAAATTCCTGGCACTCAGATTTGTCCTTGGATCAAGCAGCCATTATCACATATTAAATATTATAACCCTTAATATTTTGTTTTTGCAGGAATACATCCATTAGGCTAGGGTCAGACGAACGTGATTTCTACAGACTGTGCGTCCGTGCAGTACGGACGGTCGTTAGTACGGAAGACGCAGTAGTGGCCACACAGTCTGTTTTTTCACTGATGTTATTTTTGACGGATGTAGAAGGGAAAATAAATTAAAATGCAAAACAATTTTGTCCGTCAAAAATGCTGGACACAGAAATGCAGTCCGTCTGACCACGTTCGATCACTCCCACACAAAGCTATGCGGACGCTGCGCACTTTGTGCGGCCGTTCTAGGGGTTGAACATTCTTGCCTAACTTGCTCCATTTGCCACGGCCGTTGTGCGTCGGCAGTTCAGTGCGGACGTACTTCGTGTGTGGGACTCCATTGGCCTTTATGTCATGCTATCACGGACGTGCTTTTGTGTGTCATCACGGACGTGAACGCTGCGTTCGTCTGACCGGAGCCTTAGTTATTTAAAAGTCTGTACAGACTCTGACCCAACCACCTCAACAGGCAGAGAATTACACAGCTCTATTGTTCTCACCGTAACATAATCTATCCTATGCTTTAGGCTGAATTTCCTTTCGTCCAGTCTAAATGGGTGACCTTGTGTCCTGTGTATAGTCCTATTAATGAATAGGTTTCCAGACAATGGTTTTTAATGGCCCTGAATTTACACTATATGGGGTGCAAAGGTTCGCCATCACTGGTCTGTAACATGACATCACTTTTCTATATCATGACATGCTTGTTTTACACTATGTGGATTAAAACATTATTAACAGATGAAAACGTCTTACCTGAGAGTGTTCTTCATCTCCTGTTTGCTCAGGTACACCTCTCTCTATAAGTGTCCTCTTGTCAAGTACTCCACCAGCAGGAGGTACCTTTCCTGGTATGTCATTGTAGTAGTCATGTCCCTCTTTTTCTTCCACTTTGTGAGTAGCATTACTAAAATTCAGTAGCTCACTGTATGTAAAAAAATTTAATAAAGCCCATCAATGTTTAAAGCCCATCATCTGGTCCTATACAAAAGGTATATCGACGATATCCTGATTGTATGGCAAGGTGAAGAGAGAGAATTACAGGATTTCATATTGTATTTGAATACCAATCAGTGGGGCATACATTTGGATTCTAAGATCAGTAAGTCGCGAATCGAATATCTCGTTTTGGACATATATGTTGAAAATGATCAATTAAAAACGAGGACCTACTTTAAAAACATTGATGTCAATAGTTATATTGGCATTGATAGTGATCATTATCCTCCCTGGTTAAAAGCTGTGCCAAAGGGCCAACTTTTGAGACTTCGACGGAATTGTACTGACATTGAAGAATTCGACATTCAAGCAAAGAAACTTTTGGAAGATTTCAAAGAAAAAGGCTACAATAACAGCGAATTAGCAATAATTAAGGAAGAAGTACGGAATGTTGAGAGGAACACCTTGTTGCAACATAGAATTAAAGAAGAGAAATTTGGGTCAGAAGTACCGATTGTATTGGACTATAATATAGGTATAAAGAACATCAAGAAATCAATTCAGAAATATTGGCCATTATTGAAAGATGACCCCACACTTAAAGAAGTAATACCAGATCAACCTAGGATTATTTTTAGAGGAGGAGGAAATTTGAAGCAGAAACTAGTGAAAAGCTAAATACAAGAACATAAGGGACAGAAGAACTGGTTAGGAATTACCCCTGGATTTTATGGATGTGGAGATTGTGTGAGTTGTCGGAAAACACACAATAGGAGAAGACATATTGTCCAATTTGAGGTAGATGGAAATAAATCTAAAATTAGGGATAATATCACGTGCTTTTCCAAGTATGTTATTTATGCATTAAAATGCCCGTGCAATAGGTATTATATAGGAAAAACGAAAAGGGCACTCCAGGTCCGTATTAACGAACACACCAACAATATAATCAGGGGTTATGAGAAACATAATGTTTCTAACCATTACTGTTCTAAACATAATAAAGATCCCAGAGGTTTGGAGTTCTTTGGAATTGAGAAAATAATTAGGAATTGGAGGGGGGAAGATTTAGATCTTAAATTATCCAAAGCTGAGATGAAATGGATTTATAGATTAAACACACTAGAACCGAGGGGATTGAATGCCGAATTTGAAATGTGTCATTTTTTTATAGCTACTGCCAGATATTAATTTTATCCTGGATAAGTTTACCTTCCTTAATTAATAAGCCATTCTATATAATATTACGAGATTATATATCTGGATAAATTAGATTCAATATAACTGTAGTTTGTTAATTGTCTCCAATGAATGCATAGAAGGATATTCCCGATATTTATAATTTTAATTGATTGCTATAATGACCCCCATTGCCATTTTTTGATGGGAAATGTCCCTTTCTTCTTCCCTCTTTTGTGTGCATTAATGCAAGTTCACATAAAACCCAACAGTGAGAGGTATTATGGAAGAACTAATTGGAGGAGTGTGCCATTGTTGGGCGGGATCAGGAATCAGGAAGAGGAATGTTGGAGAACGCGCATGTGAGACGCATGCCGGATACTACTGGTGAACCGCATAAAAAGAAAAACGGCGATCGAAAATGTAAGGGACACGGAACCGGAAGTCCCTGATGACCAGTATGCGGAAGACACGCAGGTGGAACGCAAGCCGGATATTTATAATGAACCGCAGGGGGAAGAAAGGGAAAGGAATGGACTGGGACTTTAATTAAAATTAAGTGGAACGCGGAACCGGTAGTCGGGGGTGGCCTGCACGCGAAATATGGATCAGGTGTGATGATCAATTGGGGAAATTGAGGGATCTATATAAAGCAGCACTGATATTGTGAACATTACAGACTGAGGAAGTCTGCAGCAATTGGCAGACGAAAGACGTTTCTGAAATGTTCATTCATTTTATTATTTTTATATTTTAAAGAATAAATCGCTTTTAAAAGCTATTGATCATTCTCTTGGTGGATAATTGACCTCACTATATAACGGGGGCAGCCACACCCTGGAGGGGATAACGGAGGTACGACACCCCACTTTGATCTGAGGTACACCTGATGCTTTGATACTGAGCCACTAATTGCAGAGGCTCAGAAAATTGTGAGTATATATCTACTCGTTTTAAATATATATCCAAACTAAGGAATATATCTGCGCAATGGAAGTTCTCTTTCTCTCCATCTCCAAGTGAAATGTCGAGATGATAGGTGAAGTTGAGACATCTGAAGACTCTAAGAGTTGGGTGTGACCCCCCCTCATAAGAGGTCAGAAGGCCTGTCACCTGAGCCAGATTGAGGCTCCCCCTCTGTGAGTGAAAACTTGTAAATCCTCATCCATTTTCTTTATACAAACAATATTGCACCATGTGTTTTGTATTTATGTCCCTATAGTGCAGGATTTGAATCCATGACAGCTACATTTTCTGGGAAAGGCATTACCAGATAAGTGTTTTATATATATCACTGATAGGTGCAGAACACTATTGGTATCAAAAACGTGCGTTCACACGGGACTGACGTCCGATTGTTGTTTGATTTTTATTTCGTGTATGGGGTGCACGTGGGTGTTTGAAGCAGCACACAATTATTAATATTTATATTGTAATATCAGCGCCAATTATTCACTCTTTGCCCTTGTGGGTTATTGTTACAACATATTATTATAATGTGTTAAGTGATTTTTCAGAATTACATAAGACCATGCTCTAAAAGACAGTATTTCTTTTTAACGTTCTGGCTCCAAACTAGAAGAAAAAGCTTCTAGGAAAAACAAGTTCTTCTCACTCTGGTCACAAAATAGCAGCTACTGTATAATATATAGTAAGGAGCTGCTAAAGTCAAGCTACAGGCAAAGCTTGCTGCAAAGTCAGAACAGTAACTCCAGCCATTAAGGATGCTATAATGTACTGTATAACGGCTCCATCTGTTAATGGCAAGATTGAAATAGGGCCCCTAATTTATAGAACATGCTTTCTGTAAGAGTCTCAAAATTACTGTGAAAAGATCTACCAAATTTAGATGTGGGCAAAAATATCACAGAAGGACTGTCATGCCCCATGGAACAGGGTTCATGGGAAGAGCCCAAAATGCAAGAATAAGAGGCACTGAGGTAACTGATACAAATGAAAAGGGGTTCATTTCATTAGGCAACAGTAGGAGATTGTGGGTACTCTGAGTGGCATAGAAGACTGGGCAACACATGGCGCACAGGAAGCAGGACTGGTAATGGTTCTGCAGGAGATAGGTTGCAGGGCTGGAACAAGGCAGGCAGGTTACAGGACTAGGGCACAGGGAGGCAGAGGCTTCAGCACACTGGATAGGAGGGAGATGAAATACTAAAGAGGCCCAGGAAGCTCAGGAGACGTCATGGATTCCTAACATATGCAAAGGCATTGTGGATAGGGCTCACACCCCTTAAATAGGAGGACCACGTTCCTCAATAGGAAAAGTCATTCCACCTCTGGATCTCCTGGGGTGAATGACCAGGGATAGAGGTTACATGGAGCGAATTATAAATCAGCAACACAAAAAGGCAGGACCGGAGTGACCTAAGCAGACTGGGTGGAAAAGAATCAAGATCTGGCAAAGCCAGCACAGTTCTTTTTCTTCCTTCTGCTCTTGCATCTGGTGGAATGACAAGTTTCACACGTGTTCTTTAACTTACCTATGATATGAAATATAAAGTACCTCAAAGATACGTGTACTTGCAATGGTAATTATTTAATCATGCAGACAGGCCTTATGCACAGACAAAATCACTGATAGCATTTGTCTTGAAATCCATCCAATGCATCCTGTGAACACCGGTCTAAAGAGTGTCTTTATGTTTAGCTTAACAGTGACTCTTCTTGTATCCTTGAATTGTGCAAATTATGACTGGCCTAGGGTTACAGCTTTCATCTAGGACTTGAATGGGAAAATAAAATCTTCTGGGACAGATGTGGGTGTGAGGACAGCAGAGGGGATTAGTGGGTGGGTTCTTTATTGCCGCTATGAGTGGTCTGCGTCTCCAGCCATCAAACCTTTCTTGAATGTAGCAAAGTGTTTCCAGGGAACTAGTCTACTGGTAAGGAGGCTGGTCAAGGAGGTTGTTTGATCTCCTCAAAGACATGTAACAATAAAACATCCCCTTTAGGTCAGTTGAGGGCATCCTTTCATCTCCCAGTCACACAGCCTCCTGACCATCATGGCTCCGGTAGGGATTGCCCAGCTTGGCAGATGTCCAAGCCGGCCTTCTCAATATCAGATAGTGAATAACCAATGGTTTTGTGAATAATAATCACTAATATTACTGTTTTATTAACTTTCAAAATTAAAAAAAAAATTAGTACATGCTTTCTAATTGCAGACTGAAAGCGAAAAGTAACTCAACGTGTTTTCTTTAAAATATATTGCGACTTTAAGAACACACTAGTTTAAAAATCACGGTATTAAAGTGTTTTTATTTTCACTCCTCAGGGCATATCCTTACCTGTCACTGGAATCGACAAACGATGGACTTTTCAAGAACTGTTTGAAACGCAACTCGAATGCATGTCCAATTGTGCTGATCACTTCTTGAGCTTTGCTGTGTGAGCACTCCAAAATGTGACAGGCTAAAAGATTTACAAACAAGAAAACCACTTTTATGGGTTATAATTGGGAATGAGCCATACAGTTTTGTTAACTTAAATTTTTCATCTAAAATAAATAGTTTTGAGTTTTCTGTTTCACCATAAAAAAAACATGAGTCGAAAAAATTATTTTTTTCACACTGAAATGCAATTTTTATATGCATAATAGAAAATGATATGAAGAAAATGTTAATATTCTAATAAGATTTACAGGAATTTTACTTGTGTAGAGTAAAACAAATGTGATGAGTAATTTTTAGACAAATTTGCAGCATTTAACATAGTTTTTGCCTATACTTTCTTTGATTGTTAGAGTATTATTATATAAATTATAACATACTGTATATTGTCGCATAACAATGGATGTAGGCTACAAATATTTTAAAAACATATCTACGTTTTTTTTAAAAATGATAAATATGATATGTAGATACTCGAGTATACCGCTAGATTTTGGTGACAAAAACATACCTTAAAATTAGAGGGGTCACGTTATATACGTTATATACGTTATATACATGTGTTAAAAAAAAACAAAAAACCTTGCCTTGCTCTGGATGTCAAGTCTCCCTGAAGTGAATGCGGGTTTCCTGATGCTTGCAAACACTTCAGGAACTCACAGATTTGGGAGAGGTGAGATCCATCACGGCCAGAGGGCTTGCTCGGTTTAAGCCAATCATCTAATCGCTAGTAAAGTAGACAGATGGCCGGTGGCTTCATACTTAGTAACAACTGCAATCATTCTAGAGCAGAGCACTCTGGCCTGAGGGGGAGCCTGACTGTGTTAAGAGAACCTGGAAGGATTTTAATTGTTTACCGGTACAGTAAAATTTTATTCGTGTTATATTTGAGTCTTGAGTATTCTCTCATTTCCATAACAAATCTCTATCCATCCCGTTATATTCGGGTCGCGCTATACTCGAGTATCGACGGGTAGCATTATTTTTTATCTTCTTTGAATCCTCAAAGTATTATTGACTGCTTAATGGTATATCCAGCTTTTTCTTTTATCAGGTCTTCCAAGACTGCTCTTTATGCCCACACTTTATAATCAAATTCTCAAGAATGAGAGTAAATGACCTTTTTAACCACTAGATGGCAAAATGGAATTGGTTATGTATAATCATTCAATTTCACCACTATAGCCAATATCTCACTTTAAAAATATCCATATATTTGAAAAATAGTAACCAAGATGCTGCTATATGAAGAGCAAATACATTTTCTACAAGCAGGGTTATTCAGAGAGAGGTGAAAAGCAGGAGAATGGCTGAAGAATGGAAAATTCTAGCTCAAAAAAGCCGATTTGGAAAGTGAGATAAATGGGAGAATTTTTCTGGTTTGACTATTTTGGCCTAGAATTTTCCATTCTCCAGTCATTCTCCTGGTTTTCACCTCTCTCTGAATAACCCGGATTGTGTTAATTTTAAGAAGTTATCACAAAAAACAAATACAAAAGGACTGACATTTCAAGGTACAGTTGGAATGTTATAATGTAAGATGTACACATGAAAGGTACTCTTTATAAGGAAGGAGAAGTTTAAGGACATGTCCAGATTGGGAATGGAAACCAGACTTAAAAATACTTCTTTGGGGACGTGGCCGACTGCAGAGGGGAACGGACGTGCTCTGGCGGACCTCCACTTTGTCTTATCCTAATAGAGAACCCTAGCTGACTTTCCCTATGAAGAAATTTGTGTTCTACGGTCCCTGAACGGCTGGCCACCGGGTTCTAGCTGTCCGGAGCCTGGTATCCCCCCCTCCGGACCAGAGACTTGCCTGAAAGTTCCAGTCCTCGGCAGCTGTGTGAAAACGATGGCCATCTTGCGGCCTACCTCTTGGCTCCAGCTGTCCCCTTTCCTAGCGGTTCTACCTGCTCCATCACTGTCCAGGATGACATTGAGGGCTGTGGAGATGATGAGCCCACATCTCCCAGCTGCTCCTGAGGACTGTACTGTGGCTGGAGCTGCGGATGGTCGGCGGGAGGATTCCTCTCCCCTGCGGGAGGTGTGGAGGCTGTGATCGGGGACTTGGATGCCTGTCTGCGGCTGCTGTCAGGAGAGGATGATGGCCCGCTCACCAGGGTTTTTTGGCGCCGGATGATGATGGCGCTGCGAGGGTTGCGGGCAGAGAGTGACCCGGATGTGGAGGTGTCCGGAGATGCTTTTCCTCTGGGCCAGTTGAGACCTCCGACCCTGCTGCCGCGGAGGTGAGATCCGCTGAGGCATACGTGGATGCTACCGCTGCCGGGAAAAGAGATGGAGCACATGGCGACCCTGATGGGGCGAGGGCCCTGAAGTTCCAACCCCCAAAGGCCGCCTTAACCCTTGGAGCTGGAGCTCTGTTGGAGGCCTATGGAAGAGGGGGGTGACCAGGTTGGTTGCTGTGCCCTCCAGTGCTAAGCTGCGGATGCTTCTCTATGTGTTTTGGCACCCGGGACATGCAGGTTGCCTTCTACAGAAGATTTGAGGCTGAAGGGCACTTGAATCCGTTTTATGGCGGGATACAGGCTGAAGGGATCTGACCTTTCGACTGTTTCTGCCTGGCCCGATCCTTGACCCCACTGGACTGTCCTTTGCCCCAGAGTCTCACTATCCCCTTTTTACGCTGAGCACCTGGGATGTATTTTATCCTATTGAGCGTTTTCCCCCGCCATGCGCTTATTGGCCTCCTTTTGACCTTTGGACTTATGGGAATGAGCCAGGAAGATCACATATTGGGCCTTTGCCACTCCTGTCACTGTTTATTTTTAATTTATGGGGTCCTGGAGTATTTTTGGTGCGTGTCCCTCCTCTTTTTACTTGTTTATTTTTTTTTATTTCATATCCCCCTTTTTTCCCCTCCCTGATGCCTACTTTTGCAGATGTTTCTACCCTATTCATTTTTCTGTGTGTTACTGATTTTATTCTATGTGTCGGTCCTATGTGGCCACTTTGCCATTTATTTGTACTGCTATGTATTGCCCAACGTCTGCAAAGCCTCAACTGTACATATGTATGCAGACGACACCGTAATCTATACCAGCAAACCAAATCTCCCGCAGCTGGAGGCCATGCTGCAAGAACAATTCACAGAGGTAGAAAAGTGGATCAAACACAACAAACGGTTTTTAAATAATGACAAAACTGTAACGATGCTCTTTGGAACAAAACCTAAACTACACAAATTGCAAAATCCCCACTTATGTGTTGGGACAAAATCAAATGGCACACTGACCACAGTCACTTCTCTCAAATATCTAGGTATGTGGTTGGACCCTAATCTATCCTTTGGCCCTCACATCGAAAAACTCTCATCTAAACTTTACCCCAAACTAGGTGCCCTGTACAGAAACAATTCCTGCCTGAGCCCCGCGGTAAGAAAGCAGATTGTACAACAAATGCTTATGCCGACTATTGAATACGGAGATGTAGTGTATGCAGCCGCCCCGCAAACGCACCTCCAGAAACTTACTACATTGAATAACTCGCAGGGTTATCCAAAGAGATTCGAAAAGTCACCGCACGTTCGGTGACTTTTCGTTCTCTTCAATTCGGTTCCTTTTGCCGATTGCATTTCGGTGACCCTGCGGTGTATTCAGCAAAGAGCACAGGGTCCCCGAATTGCAGGGAAAAGCTGCCGAAAACCTGACGAAAACTAACCGAATGCACGCTGAAAACAAGCAAAAACATCTGGATTAACCTTCGAAAAAGCCGAACAGGAGCCGAAAAGGAGCCGAATCACACAGAGCCGAAGCAGCTGTGAGGTAGAGGAGGCAGTGAATAAATTAGAAAAACCATTTGTATGAATCTGGGAAAATGAAACGCTGTTTGCAAAGAAACTACTGAGCGAAAATGTCTGAAATTTTCACAGGAGGTCCAGGGAATGATAATAAAGAGGGCTGTTACAAAAAAAATAAGTAAATTGGAAAAAAAAAAAAAAAAAATCGGACTTTTTAAAAAAAATAAAAAAATCTGAAAAATGCTTAAAGTATCCTAAAAAATCTATAAATAAAGAGACTTTTTGCTGCAGAATTTTATAATGAACGGTTTATTAGATATTGAATTAAAACGGGAATATTTTTAACATTGAAGTCTATGGATTCTCCTGAATAAATTTGCCGAATTAAACCACCGAATGGCAGGGCATTAGGGGAACCTTTCACTGCTGGTTTGTGTTCTCTGAATAGCCGAAGCAGTGCATTTTCATGGGGATTTCACTGCCCTCGAACAGGCACCGTATGTTCAGGCAATTCGCCAGGATTTGGCGAATTGCCTGCTCTCTGGATAGCCGAATGGCCAGGAAAGGTAACCGAACGCTGATTTTCAGCATTCGGTTACCTTTCTCAAGCAATTCGGATCTCTTTGGATAACCCTGTCATTCTGCCGCTTTGCATTACAATGTAACTACATGACCCACCATTGTGACATGTTAAAAGAGCTAAACTGGCCATCGCTGGAGTCTAAACGCACCCTTTACCTTTCCAGCCTGGTGTTTAAGAGCTTTTCTGGGAAGCTGCCACCCTACCTGAATATGCTGCTTCCTCCAGCAGTTCCATCATCCTATAACCTCTGATCCAGGACCAGCACCTTACTTGCAATACCACAATACAAAAAGACAGTGGCTCGGTCCTCATTTTCCTACAGAGCACCGCAGTTATGGAATAACCTCCCAGACACCATCAAATCTTCCCCCAGTCTAAAGTCACTCAAGAGCTCCCTATTAACATACCTCAATAAGGAATGCACCTATAAACATGTAACATAATGACTATTTCCTACATATTTATTTTCTGTTAATCTGTATATTTGTGTTTTTAATATCTTACATTTATTACTTTATATTTCTGTAACAACTGTAACACTTCAATGTTCTTGAACCCAGAACATACTTGAAAACGAGAGAAATCTCAATGTATCCTTCCTGGTAAAATCGTTTATAAATAAATAAATAAATATGTGGATTACTTATACATGTTTGTTTTACTTGACTGCACCTTTTATGGCCCTGCGAGGTCATCTTTGCTTGTGACTTGTGACTTTTCCTTTTCTTACGAAATAAAAATTTTGAATACAAAAAAAAAACTTCTTTATCAGTCCTTTCCATCCCCACTCATTTTGAGTCTATATAAAAGGTACCTTTTGTGTATGCATCTTAGATTTTCCATTCATTATTACTGCTTCCATGGTCGAATGTATTTTTGAGGTAGGCGTTTGGAAACAATAATGCGGAGGTCAACAACCTTGGCCCTCCAGATGTTTTGGCACTATATCTCCCATGATGCTCCTTCACCCATTAGGTTGCTGGAGACCCATGAGAAATGTAGTTCAAAAACATCTGTAGGGCCAAAGTTGCTGATCCCTGAGATAGGGCCTTAGCTTGCAAGTTTAGCATCGCTCGGATTTGCGTACTGTATGTACTCGGGTTCTGGAGCACTGGTGCAGAATGATGGATCGGAGCTGCACATGCATGCTAAACATACTAAATATTTATATTCATAATAAAAATGTTATGTTCATTAATCACATAACTCCTATGAAAATGTACCTTGAATGGCAACCACCACTTTCATTATTAAAAATGGAACCATTTGCTACTCATGGATGTGCGCATGAATTCTCTGCTCTACTGTTATGGCAATGGGATCATACCTCTTTGGTTAACTGGATCTTTGGCTACATAAGCAATGTAATCTGTTGTGTCCTAAGAGAAAAGAGAAAAATATTTCAAATGATATTGGTTAAATTATATTAGGATTACGCAATCAAATAAAAAAAAGATTGATATCAGCAGATGTTACTGCATATCATACGCAAACAATTTAGCAAATGCTGCAGATTCCGAGATGTTTTGCGGATATGGTTTAGAAAAGCTGTCTGTTAACACTAGGTAAGTATTAGATCAGGAAAAACCAAGAATTTCTGTATGCACAGTCCTACAGGTTGATTCACTAAACGGTGAAGTCTGGGGAATTGGCAGGAGAAGAGAACAATCTAGACCAAATAGCCGATTTGAAAAGTGAGATATATGGGAGATGTTTTCTGGTTTGGTTATTATGACCTAGATTTTTTTTTTTTTTAAATATAAAATTTTTTATTTTCAGAATTGTTTCACAATCACAAAATATACAATACAAAGAGAATAAAGAAAAAAGGGATACAAAAACTCGGGAAGAGGGGAACAACATTGCAACCAGACATACAGCATCCGCAAGGTATTAGAGACATATAGAACCTCAGTGTACCTGTTTAACGGTATCAGATTGTGGCATTCCCGCTAAAACCCTGGCCATCCCATCAAGAAGCCTCAGAGCATTTAATCGGTCGGCAATGTCTTTAGTTGAGGGAAGAGTAGAAGATTTCCATCAAGCTGCCACCAGAGTGGATGTTACAGATAACACGTGGGCCAAGGATTGCTTTTGCATACGGGAAAGGGAGTCGGGCATAATCTGAAGGAGGAGGATTTCAAGGAGGATTGGGATCTCAAAACCAATAACATCAGCACTGAATTTAGCTATGGAGGACCAGAACTGGGAAATAAAGCGTCAGGACTACCACATATGGAAGAAAGAGCCTCTCTCTTCCCCACATCGCCAACATAACGCTGAAACTTAGGGATTAAAATGATGTTCCCTATCAGGATTTATATACCATCTATACAGGATCTTCTTCCTAGCTTCCATAAGGGATACACAACAGAATTTAGACATATCCAGAAGGAAGCAATCCGCCCATGTAGTGTCAGAAATCGGAATCCCCAAATCTGCCACCCAATTAGCTTTAAAACGCCATTTGGATGATGTGGTTGAAGATACCAAAAGATGATATATAAGAGATAGGGGACGCACATCTGAAGAAGGGGCTACACAATATTGTTCAAAGGGAGTCAATAAAACAGTCTGATCAGGGAATTTCAGCATATGGTACTTGGAAAGGTAAGACCTAACTTGCAGGAAGGAATAAGTGAAAACAGGGTCTAGGGAGTGTTTCTGACTGAGGACGGGGAAAGACAGGAGCCCTTGAGAGTCGTATAAACAACAGAGATGGGTTATACCCTTCTGAAACCATGAACGGTGCTGAAAATTAGGAAATAAGTGGGAGAGGGTTGAAATAGGGGATGCCATAGGAAGCGGGTGTACTGCGGACAGAATAGAACGTATCTTATCCCAAATATCTATAAGTAGCTTAGGAAACGTCGAAAGGGGGTCCATTCGTGGGCGTCTGAGTTTAGGCAACAAAGCTAGCATGTTATAATCGTAAGGGAGTGACTGGGGAAAAATCAATGAGGCCCTTTGTGGCATGTTGCCTCGAGAAACCAATCGACTCAGATTCAACAATACCGCCGCTCTATAAGAGAGCAGAATATTTGGAAGGCCAAAACCTCCGAGCGCAACAGGGGCATGTAAAACGTCCATCTTAATACGCGGGCGTTTCCCCCACCATACAAAGTGGGATAAAGAGGAAAGAAGGGACGTGAAAAATGTTAAAGGGGTTGGTAAGGGTAAGGCTCTGAACACATATAATAATTTTGGTAGCAGCGTCATCTTAATTGCATGGATCCTGCCCACCCAGGAGAGTTCAACTTTGGACCAATTAAAACACCCAATTTTTAGTTAAGGGTATTCTTAGAAAAGGATATTTTGAGTCCTAAGTATGTCAGAGAGCATGATCTCCAATCAAAAGGGTAAAGGCGTTTCAGCGTGTCTACCTCTGGACTAGGTATAGCAAATGGAAGGGCTTGAGTCTTCGAGACATTACGTTTATAGTAAGATAGCCTGCTGTTCGCATCTAAAATCTTCTGCAAGGCTGGTAAAGACGTGAGGGGATTTGTCATAGTAAGTAAGATATCGTCAGCAAATAAACTAAGTTTACATGAGGATGGGCCTACAGGGACCTCCTTCACCTCGTCAGCTTGTCGAATCGCCTGTGCCAAGGGCTCAAGGGCTAATGCATAGAGAAGAGGGGAAAGCGGGCATCCCTGTCGAGTCCCATTTGTGATATACATAGGCTTAAAGAGAAAACCAGCGTTTAAAACAGATGCGGACGGAGTTGAGTTTGCATATAGGGACATGATAGCAGTAATTAAGGCGTTGGGGAAATTAAATTTCAAGAGGGTGTGTTCTAAAAACAACCAATGTAGGCGATCAAATGCCTTTTCGGCATCTAGGGATAAGCGTAAAGTCGGTGTTCCCGAGCGAGTTACCAGATCCATTAAAGAGATCACTTTGATTGTATTATCAGGCCCCTGTCTATGTTTAATAAAGCCTACCTGATCGTCTGCTATTAAGGAGGGCAACAAGTCCACTATCCTATTCGCCAACATTTTTGCATAGAGTTTAGTGTCCATATGTAGCAATGAAATGAGTTGGTATTTAGAGCATATCGGGGCAGGTGGGGAGGTTTTGGGGAGAGTAACAATGGTGGCGGATAGCCAGTTGGTTGATGCATGTCCAGACTGAAAAATATGGTGAAATTCAGATAAGAGGGAAGGGGATAACTGAGTCATGAACGACCTGTAGTAGAGAGCAGTGAACCCATCGGGACCAGGGGCTTTACGAGATTTAAGGGAGGAGATAGATGAGGAAAGTTCTAGTTGGGAAATCGCCGGGGCCATGAGGGACTCCGATTGTTCGTCAGATAAAGATGGGAGATGTAAGCGTTGTAAAAAAGGGACAATGTCCATCAAGGAAGGTTTAGGAATAGTGGCGTCATCGCGTAAATTGTACAAATCTGAATAGTATTCTGCAAAACAGTCAGCTATATGTTGAGGGTGAAAACAAATCTCCCCCTTCTTATTCGTCATTTTCTCAAGTCTAGATTTGGCTGCACGTTGTCGGAGTTTGTTAGCCATTTACCTGCTAGCTTTATTGCCATGTAAATAGTGTCGGGCTTGTAGCCTGCGAGCTGCCCACAAGTAATCTTTCGGTCAGTTGAGTTTGCAAATCAAAGAGAAGGGCCTGTGAGGCCTCGTCGGGGGTTTGCTTATGTTGGAGCGCAGCCTCATAAATATGATGTAGGAGGTCTAATCTATGAGAAGTGGCTAGTCTTTTAAAGTGGGAACCCCATTTAATAAGAACACCTCGGATCACAGGTTTATGAGCCTGCCACAAAGTCAAGGGGTAAACGTCTGAGGAGTTATTTTCAACAAAATAATCAGTCATAGTCTGAGTCACATCCTCCATCACCTCAGGGTGAGAAAGAAGAGACTCATTGAGTCGCCACGGGGCGCAACCCCTAGCTGCCGAGTCGCCTCGAACAATCAAAGCAACCGGAGCATGATCAGACCAGGATATGGCTCCCAGGGTACAACCCAAAACACTGGACAATGAATCACGTTTAAGAAAAAAGTGATCAATTCTAGAGTACATCTTATGGGCCCCAGAGTAAAAGGAGTAATCCACTTCAGTTGGGGGAAAAAGCCGCCATATGTCAAACAATCAGAATTCCGCTAAAAGGGCAGAAAACTTCTGTACCGAGGCTCGTTGAAGGCGAGTCGGTTGAGAAGGCAGATCTAGGGATTGATTAAAATCGCCACATGCCACGAGTCTGCTGGTACTAACCAGCATTAATTTTATGAGATCATTTTTAAAAAATAACCGCTTCAAATAACCGCGGTCAACATTAGGACAATAAAAATTCGCAAACGTATAAATGACACGGTCAATATCACAGACCAAAAAATAAGTATCGCCCTTGTGGATCAATCACAGACCTATGTAATGTAAATGAGACATCTCGATGAATCAGTATTGAGACACCTCTAGCCTTGACAGGGGCAGTGGCATGAAAATGATGTGGGTAAGCAGGGAGATAAAGCTTAGGGTGAGCAGATTGTTTAAAATGAGTCTCTTGGAAACATACCACTGCCGGGGAATCGTGACGCAAGTCTGCATACAAAGCATGACGCTTGAAAGGAATATTTAACCCTTTAACATTTAAAGAGACAATCTTCATACCCATCCCAGTAGTACAGGAAAACATTCAAGTGACGCAGATAAAAACCAAAAACCTGATGAAGCAAACTCCCTGGCACAGATCAAAACAGAGGTCCCAGATAGTCTCACCATGTCATACCAGAATGGTGCAATGAGGGGGAAAAAAAACCAATTAGATAAAGAAAACAAAGGAAAAAGAAAAAAGGAAAAAACAGAAAAAAGTTGGAGACTGTGCAACAGCCAACCGCTCCCTGTACAAAAAAGATCTCCAAGGCCACAGTCAAAACTCGGGCCTACCCCATATCCCATCGGTGGGAGTAGGGGGGTGGAACCAGCAGAAAATGGTAAAAAAACAGGTCTAGCATCAAACTGACTGGCCGTTCGGTCATTGAGAAAGGCGAAGGCGAGTGTTATTGCCCGAAAGGAAGTCCAGGACTCCCAAGGCCCAGCCAGTGGCCCGAAAAGAAAAAAGCAAGGCACAAAATCTAAACCGAAAAGAGGGAAGGATGCTCAGCGTTCATGGGCTAACACAACTTAAAACAGATGGTATATATACATATACATATAATATACATACAGATACAGTAGATCAGGGCTCGAAATTTCAAGTCCTAAGCTATTAGCCGGGCCTTAAGAGTTACTCGCCACTAGTTGCCCCACCTATCCTGCCTGCCTGCCTCTGCATTTCTACTCGCCTTCATGTAATTTTCACTCGCCAAATGCGAGCAGGCGAGTGGAAATTTTGAGGCCTGCAGTAGATGTTCTGCAGATATGGCAGTTCCTATATCTAAAATACAGAATCGTCTGTAGGGTGGTTCATAGAGTGTTCCTAGAAAAAAGAGGAGTGCACAATAGTGAAGCTTTTCTGAGCCTCACTGAGCCTCCGCAGGCAAAGTCATAGAGCCTAGTGAGGCTCAGAAAAGCGTGAGTGGGATTCATCCCTTCTTTCTTTTACATTTTTTGTTGCTGGACTTCACTATTGTGCACTCCTCTTTTTTCTAGGAACACTCTATGAACCACCCTACAGACAATTCTGTATTTTAGATATAGGAACTGCCATATCTGCAGAACATCTACTGTATCTGTATGTATATTATATGTATATGTATATATACCATCTGTTTTAAGTTGTGTTAGCCCATGAGTGCTGAGCATCCTTCCCTCTTTTCTTTTTATTGATGTTGGTGTGCTTGGGAATTGCATCTGGGTGCTTTTAGCGACAGGGTCTAATTTATATCCTAGCCATCTTGTCAGTTCCCCACATTTTCTCTTTTTATCCTTTACAAAATCTAAACCCATCACATTTCATTTTTCAGTATGCACATGGTGCCATTCAGGTGAAACCTTGGATGGTGACAAAGGTGGGGCCCAGTGGGGAGGGGTCACCTCGTCCACCAGATCCCACACCTGGAGAGCAGCAATTCCGTCCTGAAGTGTGTGGAACACGGACATAGTACCACGATAGGTAACCAGTAATTTCAAAGGGAACCCCCATCGGTATGGAACATGATGATCGCGGAGCACTTTGGTAACTGGTAAAAAGTCCCTCTGCCGTTGCATCGTGGACGCCGAAAAAGGAAAGTCCAGCATACATCTCAGGAAGGGTCAGAGCCTTTCTCATCGCCGCCATCAGAGAATATTTTACGCGGTAGAAGTGGACACGTGTCAAAACATCCGTAGGAACCGTGGCATCTAGGTTTCGCGGCTTCGGGACACGATGTGCCCTGTCCAGCAGTAGATCCGCCTTATCGACATCAGGTAGTAAGAGCCGAAATAGGTCAAGCAGATACCCAGTCAGGCCTTCGGATTTCACTGATTCAGGAACACCACGAATCTGAATATTATTCCTGCGCGAGCGATCTTCTAAGTCAGTGACCTTAAGTAGGAGAGCATCATGCAATGTTTTTAACTCATATGCATCCACCAGCTCATTATGCGCCAGGCACAGATTATCTGATTTGTGTTCCAAAAAATCAGTACGCTCACCAATGTCCCGAATTTCCTGGTGCAGGGATGCTGTAATCGTACGAAAATCATCCTGGATGGTGCTGCAGAGATTATGGAGCATGGCTTGGATCTGCTGGCCGGTAGCAGGAGCTGAGGCTGGAAGTTGCGGTTGCCGGGGCTCAGTGGTGATGTCTTCCTCGGGGAGGGGTTTAGGAGAGCTTGGGGATTGAGGGCCCATGGAGCCGCCACCTTGCGGCCTATCCCGCAGCTTGCTGGCACGCGTGGGGTCCGCCGGTTTTGGGGTTTTCGTTGGAGACAATGCGTGCCCGGAGTGACACCGAGCCAGAAGATGGTAAAATCGAGCGGATTCGCCGCCGAGTTGAGCTGCGGTAACCCGAAACAGCACCGGTCAGCTGTTCTAGCAAACGCAACCGTCCACGCTGGCTGCCGGACACGCCCCCGGACCTAGATTTTTCACTTCTCCAGTCATTCTCCTGACTTCACCCTTATGTGAATAGAACTGCTAATCTTTGCTGTGACAGAAAAGGAAGAGGTGAATGGATGGTACATATGCTTTGGTCTTGTAATGAATGACATTGGAAGAGGTTTACTACAGCTCCCCACTGGATGAACAATTGAGGTGAGGCCATACAAAACTTTTGCAGTTCAAAATTGTTAGCTGAACCAAGATTCACTGCATTTAGTATTGTCACTGGGGCTCAGTTGAGTTATCGATTCCTCACATGGTTTGATTGTTACTTAGAGTAGATATTGCTAAACCTGGACCTATTATTCGTGCCCTTTCCACTTCACCACCTTAATCCATCTCCCTCTCTTGATGCCCCTTTATACATAGTTCTCATCTCTCCCTGGTACAATGAGAGGGTCACAGTCTCGATCCTATATGACTGTGCCAGCATGCCCAATAGCTGAGTGGTGGTGGTCCTAACCACAAGGCAGAATATATCTCTTATTGTCTGGACATTCCTCTGGGAAAAGCCTACAGTAACACAATCATCATTCAAGAGAATTTTAGTTTGGATCTTGAAGTTCATAAATATGCTACCTTACCTGTACCAAAAAAAGACAGTTAACAGCCAAACCATAATATTCATACTGTATTTTTGGAAAAGCTTTAAGTGACAAATATGAATTCTACAATGATATATTATGATTCCAGGGTGATGAATCGCTTCACAAGCCAATGGCGTGTAATGAGTCTTAATCCAGTGAGATTATTTGAAAGACAAGCAGAAGACACAGTCAGAATGCTTTGATGTCCTCCCTGTCTGTGCAACTCTAATTAAAAGATATGTAATATCAATCTGGCTAGTTAATTAAAATTCTAAAAGTTATTTCAAACACACTTATATATGTGGGATTGCTTTCAGGATGGTTGTCTACACATTTATAAATCATCCTGACTATATAAATGAGAATTATGAGATGAGTTTCTCATCAGCTGTGGATGCCTTGTTGCTAAGGATTAGCACAGGGTGAAATGGATGTTATAATTACAAAGAACAAAGATGATGGTGTGCCATCTGTGGATTGGCTCAGGAGACCCCTCACGCAGCACCAAGAACCCTTTTATCCAGGAACGGCACCAGTCTCTTATATGATTAGAGTTGGCAATAATGGCGGGAAGTGGCAAGTGCTGGACAAGATTACCAGTACTTGTGGCCAGGCTTATACCAAGTCACAGCTCAGGCCAAGTAAAACCAGTTCTTAAAGTGGCTGGTATGCAAAAGGTCGCAGAGTGGGACAGACAGGAACAGAAAACTAGCAGGGTCAGTAAACAGAGTATCACAGAACACTTCAGAGTCGTAAACTAGCCGGGTCGGTACAGAGAGGATCACGGAACACTTCAGGGTCGATAAAATAGACGGGTTGGTACATTTAAAGAAGAACGAGGAGATACATGCGCTATTAAGTTCACAGGAAACCACAACTGGGCAAAGGCTGATTCCCCCATCAAAGGTTTATATAGATAATTTGGCTCCACCTACTCTTGCGTTATCTCGGGAGTGCCAGAACGTCCCAGTGTGTCTCAGACGTGATGACGCACACGCTTCTGCGTCACTACGTATGGAGTGATCATAGAGAGTTCCATGTCAGAATTGCCAATTGGAATGACACAGGAAGAAGTCACATTGGAAAATGGCAGCGCAGTATGATGCAGTTCAGATCAGAGTGCCAGAAAACAGTGCCTCCTGCAAGTCTTCGAGTCCCCTAGCACAGAGAAGTGACACTGGCCTGAGGTCTCAGAACTGGTATTAACCCTTCTGCAGAGGAGCATCATGGATGGAGCAGACGTTAATATAGGAGCCTATTGTAGACATTTCAGAGGCACTTGCATTTTAAACGTATACGTGGACATGTCTTCCAGCTGACAATATTGCATGAAGAATTAGTTAGCATGCTCGCCAAACCAGAGTTTTCTCACATCTTCTTCACTTGTTTGTGCACTGACAACATGGGAGGAGGAGGCCTTATGGGAGATGAAGCAAGGTAACTGGCCTTTTCCCCTCTAGCAATCAACATCCTCCTCCATGTTTCTCATCCATGATGAATCCGTGAGTCACCAGGTAACTCATCAAGATTACAACTACAGGTTTTAGCCCTCCAGTGACACAACTACAGTTGATCTGTATAGATAACGGGAATGAGAAATAGATCATTATTTTTTGCAAGCAGAATGTTTTTTTTTTTTAAAATAGGTAAGCTTACAAAGGTGTCAAAATTAAGATATATGTGCATTATTCGATTTATTTCTTAACAGTCAATGCAAAAATGTAATCTTTTCAATAATACTTACAGGATCTCCGCCAGAGGCAAATGAGATTGACTGCATATGGTGATTTGCTACTACCTAGAATGAAACAGACAAGTCCAGCTGTGAGCAAGTGTAAATTAAATGTGAGACACTAAGAAGCTGCCAGGGTGCTAGAGAGTATAAATAATGGGCAAATACTTCTTTAATCATTAAATAAGTGAATCAGCAGTTATATTTCCTTGACATACCTGCTTAGTGTCAATATTAGTTAGAATTAAGCTGCTTGTAGAGATGGTCAGTGTAACATTCATGCCAGAAAACTGCAGATTGCTCTTGCCCAATACGGATGACAGGAACTTAAGTGGTGGCTAAACGGGAGAGAGGACATGTTAGCGATTTCTATGTTCTCTTATAGGTTATATCCTGAAAGATATGGGCCATTATTTCAAATCGAGCGGTAATCATTTTGTGAGGTACTTTCATTTTCAGCAGTGACCAGTGTCTCCTGTTGACATGGTTGGAAGGTCACCAAGGTCAAATTATCCCTGGTCGTTCTTCCATCAAAAGTTACCAGTGGTACCAGCAAACGATAACAGCCATATTTCAATGCACTACCTCTCACAGGTTACCTCTATACTCAGAATAGGACACATAGGGCCTGTAGATTACCCTGTAGCGTCCACGTTCTAGCACCATATTACAGGGCAGGCGCTAATTCAGCAGCCTTCCCCGTAATGCTTCGCTACCCTGGGGATACTCATGGCAACACTTCTGCACTGCCACAAGTATCACCTCCTGGAGTCCATAGGACTCCATGGAGGGTTGTGCTGCTGGGCTGCAAGCCCTGTGTGATCTCGCTCACGCGAGATCACACAGGCTGCGGAGTGATCATGGAAGAAGACTGGGAACTATTTGTCCCCAGTCTTACTTTGCTCCCGGCGGCCAAAAGCATTGAATCAGGCTGCCGTTCTTAACGCGAGATGAGAGGAGAGTATCGGATTTATTTGGGGGGGAGGTTTCAGCTGTTGCTAACTAATTCTGCAGAAGCAGAATCAGCACCAGCTGAAAGCACTAACTTTTTCGTTACGGCACCGGTGCGGTAAATAGCGCTAGGACTTTGCAATACCTTACTTATCCTAGTGCTAGGATTCCGCTCCCATGTTAAGTATAGGATGCACAAAGTACAGTAAGCTCATGCAAGGTACCGCAATCACCGTTGCACTAACGAATGACAAACGGGTTTAGTGTTAGGGATGTAATATGGGGGCATGCGTTAACCTCACTTAACCTAGCGTTAACACATATCCGAACGCTAACGTTAACATTAAGTTTGTATTATGGCCCATAATCTCTACAGGAAAGTGAATGTAAGTGAAGATAATTTTCTTGACATCAATATTATCTCGACAAGAACAAAAATGAGGTGATGGATAATTATACTCCTATCAAAACAAACTTTTTAGAGCTGGCAAAATGTAGACTCCAATGTTTTTGATGTATATCTGTAAAATAAAGCAATTTCTTTTAATCACTATCAAGATTTCTTTCTGGCATTAGGAAAAAATGTCACAAATTTTCCAATGTGTGCGTGATTCAGTAACTGCTTTGATTCGAAACCCAGACATGTCTTTTTTGGACGCTGAATTATATTCCAATTTGTCAATTAGAAGACTGCGTATTTTCCTGTAATGCTAGTTTCTTCATTCTGGTCATACGCATGATAATTTCACCTAAATCACATTCAACAAAGGGGCCTTTCAGACATGTTTGCGGATCACATGCGTCAGAAATCACGGTTTCTTAGAATTTCTGGAAAAATAAAAGACTTCAATACTGACCTTCTTTGACCTTCTCTTCTATAAAACCACTAGATTGAAAGCTGGTTTTCCTTTACTCGGGAAGGGGGAATTGATTTGATTATTGATTGCTATGTTCCTAATAATTTTACTTTCAGACCAGTACAGATACAGGGGGTTATTCAGAGAGCACCGAAATGTCGCCGACATGTTGGTGCTCTTTCGTTCCCTGCACTTCAGAGAATCAAAGTTCCCCACCTTGCGGTGAATTCAGCATTCACCCGAGGGTCCCCTGAGTGCAGGGAAGCGGCCGACAAATGGCGCTGCAAACCCCCCCGCAAACCTGTCGCCCGCCAACAACAAAAAAAGTCACAAAATGCATATAGAATAAAATCTTTTCTTAACTAAACATACAAGAGAAAACCATATAAGACATTGGCAATATAGAATAAACAAAATACATCATTTTGTTTGGTGGGGGTAGTGTCCCTTTAAATGCTTAGCCCATAGTCACGAGGTAACTAACTTTAGGATACTTTACAGCCATGTTCTAGGATTTAACAAAGATCATTCTAAAAAAAGACCTACCTATAAGTGATTTTTTTAAAAAAGTGAATAAAAGTCTCCTTTCAAAATGACTGTAGGTATTGTGCAGTGTATGCCTGTACCCCTGCTTAGATCCAATATGCGGAAGGTGAGGAGTGAGAATAATACATGAAATAAATAGCCCCATGTCCCAAGCGCTTTCTTAGTACAAAGATGATTTCAAACCCACACACACCTCCTATGAAAACACTGACAGAAAAACAACAACAAAAACACACTAGGCTCTAATCCAGTCTTGGTGTTATCTTAACCAGTTGTTGTAAAATTACTAGCTCCTTTATTGGCTACGAAGTTGCTAAATTTACACAGCTCACACCGAAATAGAGTCCCCTGACATTAATGATGTCAATGTCATCATCTTTTTACCTTTCGTTTTTTGGTGGCTCCTTTAGCACCTGGTACAGCTTCACAAAGTCGGCTTATGGCTTCTCTGCAAAAACACAAATAGCGTAGACTGTAAAAAAAAAAGCTTAAGCAGGATAAGAGTCCAACAGGTTTGTTATTTTTACGAATTCTGCAGATAAGGAATGTATATTTTTATTCATGGAAAACTAAGGAGATCTATGAAGTCATGGATTTTGTATGAAATATAATTTCGCTTTGAATACAACCTAGTACATCCCGAATTCTTTTTAGTGAAACCGCGATAGACAGTTATATCCGTTTCCTTTCCTGTGGATGAGCTTACTGAGTGTGTTTGTTGATTATACATTTTCTGTTGTGTATTATTCTTCTGTATGTAAACCTTGTCGTTTATAACAAGCTTTTGTTGTTCATAAAGTTTTCATTTTTCTTCCCTGCAATAATTCTTGTCTGGCGTTTGAAAGAGGAAGAATTGTGCGGACATTCCATGGAAACCCCTGCGGTAGAGAGACAGGGAGGATGCTGTCCAAGAAGCAACTATATACAGAGCTGGAGAGGGATTTGTGCTTTCCTGATGTCAAGCAATGCGATACTGCCCCTCTAGATCAGTGTTTCCCAAACCTGTCATCAAGTTCCCCTAACAGGTCAGGTTTTCCAGATATGTGAAGCTCAGCACAGGTGATATGATTTGCTGCTCAGTGATTACAGGATTCAGCCTGAATTTCCCCAAGGTGATCCTTAAAACCTGACCTGTTATTGGGCCCTGAGGACTGTGTTGGGAAAAACTCTTGTAGATTTATTTATTTATTGATAAAGTTATTTTACCAGGAAGGATACATTGAGATTTCTCTCGTTTTCAAGTATGTCCTGGGTTCAAGAACATTGAAATGTTACAGTTGTTACAGAAATACAAAGTAATACAATGCAAGATATTAACCCCTTAGTGACCGGGCGGTTTTACACGAATCCGTCCGTTCGTGACCGCTGCTGTTTTTACGTTTCTGCGCTCTTAGTGTTTACGTCAAATTTTCCTCTTACTCGTTTATGTAACCCACACATATTTTACACTGTTTTTCTCGTCACTAAATGGACTTTATAAAGATACCATTTTTTTCATCATTTCATATAATTTACTATAAAAAATATTGTGAAATATGACACAAAAATTGAAAAAACACCACTTTTTCGAACTTTGACCCCCAAAATTTCTTATGTATCAACAACCGTCAAAAAAAATTAATTCTTTAGTAGTTTCTAAATTTAGTACTGAGTTTAGCAATACCCAATGTTTACATATTCCTCGCTTTTTTCCTTATTTTATGCAACAATAAGTGCAAGTAGCACTTTGCCATTTCCAAAGAGTTTATTTTCAAAACTAGTGATAGTGACATTGTAACACTGATATCTGTCACTAATTCCTGAATAACCCTCCACATATACATATTTTTTTAAAGTACACAAATCAAGGTATTAAACTTGGGGTATTTTGACTCTTTCCATGCAAACCATTTTACCACAAATCTATGCCAAAGTTTGAGAAAAAAAAAAAATTGGTGATTTTTTTTTTTGAACGCAATTTAAGAATACATGTACTGTGAACTTTAAGGTTACTGCCAAAAAGCACCCCAAAATATGTTCAGCAACATCTTCTGAGTAAATTGATACCACCCATGTATAGGTATGTCGGGTCATTTGGGGGCTAATAGGCCTTATTGGGGGGTGCGCATTTCAGTTTTCCAACTTGGAATTTTCACATTTCGTCATCATGCACCCATGTCCTATTTGGGACATTTTTGAAGCCGGCCAAAGTAATTTACCCCCATCAAACCATATATTTTTAGAAAGGGCACACCCTAGGGTGCTTCAAAGAGTTGTATTTTAACACTTTCCATGCACTAGCTCTATGTCAAACTTTCAGGTAGTCACTTTTTGTGTTATTTTTTCACACACATTGTACTTTAGGCATGAATTGTCAAATCCAGTTATGGGTTACTGCCAAAAAACACCCCAAAATATGTTCAGCAACATCTTCTGAGTAAATTGAAACCACCCATGTATAGGTATGTCGGGTCATTTGGGGGCTAATAGGCCTTATTTGGGGGGTGCGCATTTCAGTTTTCCAACTTGGAATTTTCACATTTCGTCATCATGCACCCATGTCCTATTTGGGACATTTTTGAAGCCGGCCAAAGTAATTTACCCCCATCAAACCATATATTTTTAGAAAGGGCACACCCTAGGGTGCTTCAAAGAGTTGTATTTTAACACTTTCCATGCACTAGCTCTATGTCAAACTTTCAGGTAGTCACTTTTTGTGTTATTTTTTCACACACATTGTACTTTAGGCATGAATTGTCAAATCCAGTTATGGGTTACTGCCAAAAAACACCCCAAAATATGTTCAGCAACATCTTCTGAGTAAATTGATACCACCCATGTATAGGTATGTCGGGTCATTTGGGGGCTAATAGGCCTTATTTGGGGGGTGCGCATTTCAGTTTTCCAACTTGGAATTTTCACATTTCGTCATCATGCACCCATGTCCTATTTGGGACATTTTTGAAGCCGGCCAAAGTAATTTACCCCCATCAAACCATATATTTTTAGAAAGGGCACACCCTAGGGTGCTTCAAAGAGTTGTATTTTAACACTTTCCATGCACTAGCTCTATGTCAAACTTTCAGGTAGTCACTTTTTGTGTTATTTTTTCACACACATTGTACTTTAGGCATGAATTGTCAAATCCAGTTATGGGTTACTGCCAAAAAACACCCCAAAAATGTTCAGCAACATCTTCTGAGTAAATTGATACCACCCATATATAGATTTGTTCTGTTGTTTTTGGGGTGCTAGCGCCAATCTTTCGACATGTGCTTTGTCATTTTTCTAAAATTTTGACATACCAGTATCTTCTTTGCTTATCTTCTTTTTAGGGGCCTTTTTACATACCCGCAGTTTTTAATGAACGTGCGCTATATATTTGGTAAGCTACACCTGCAAAGTATTGTAAATGGAGTGTTTTTATTGCTTATGGATGCATCCGTTTGCTCCAAACAAATTGGATACAGTTTGGTGGTCATTTTTCATTTTCACACCCACATCAGTTTTGGAACTGTGATTTAGGAGACACTGTTGTTTGTTACTGCATGAAAACTCTCCAGGTTGTTTTCTGCAAGGTCTCCTGAGTACACCCATGGCCCCCCATGCATAGGTTTGCCAGGATTTTGGGAAGGTTCAAATACAATTTTTATGACTTTGTCATTGGAGTTGAAATTGAGATTATTTCTTCAACTAGGCCTATCTTTGGTTTTGGGTCTACCGCATACCCCAGTTTGAATTATTGCCAGAAAATTGTTTATATTTGTTATGTTGACACCCCAAGGTATTGCATATGGAGTGCTTTGATGCCATGGATGCAACGGTTGTAGCCCAAAACATTTGAGAAGGTGTGTGGTGTAATTTTTCAATTTTCAGATTTTTACGCCCACAGTAGTTTTGGACTGTGATTTAGGAGACACTGTTGTTTGTTACTGCATGAAAACTCTCCAGGTTGTTTTCTGCAAGATCTCCTGAGTACACCCATGCCCCCATGCATAGGTTTGCCAGGATTTTGGGAAGGTTCAAATACAATTTTTATGACTTTGTCATTGGAGTTGAAATTGAGATTATTTCTTCAGCTAGGCCTATCTTTGGTTTTGGGTCTACCGCATACCCCAGTTTGAATTATTGCCAGAAAATTGTTTATATTTGTTATGTTGACACCCTAAGGTATTGCATATGGAGTGCTTTGATGACATGGATGCAACGGTTTTAGCCCAAAACATTTGAGAAGGTGTGTGGTGTAATTTTTCAATTTTCAGATTTTTACGCCCACAGTAGTTTTGGACTGTGATTTAGGAGACACTGTTGTTTGTTACTGCATGAAAACTCTCCAGGTTGTTTTCTGCAAGATCTCCTGAGTACACCCATGCCCCCCATGCATAGGTGTGCAAAGATTTTGGCAAAATACAGCACCAATTGTAGAACATAAAAATGTACGAATAAAATGTAAAAGTCTGGTGCCTGTCAAACTGGGGATGCTCTCTAGGGGGGCACAGGCTGTTGTCACTGAAGTGCATGGAAACGCAAAATGTTTTCATACCTTCTACGTGACATTGATTGGGGGTAAATGGGGGTAGAGCAGATGGGGCTACTGCTCCAGTAGGAGCGAATTGAGGGCTTCTTTATGATGCCCTCAGCATAGTAAGTGCCCAGAATTTCAGAAATTCTGGCACATCTAGCGGGGTCCATTGCTGCCTTGCCAAGTAGGAGTCTGGCTTCGCAGCACAATGCTTGATGGGCATACAGATTTAATTGGGCCACGATGTGGCCCAACAAATCATCCCATAAAACACCTGCAAAAACTGTGTGGCGTAAATCCTGCAACATCAATATTGATGCCAGGATTTGCCGTGAAAGGAGGGATATCTGGCCTCTGGCGATGAGGCACTACCCACTCCTCAGCTGGAGCTGTGCGTCTCCTGCTGGCAGGTGGTGACCCAGGATCTGCATCAGAAACATCACTAGATACATCAGCCAGCGTAGATAATGTATCTAGCGACGTCTCTGAGCAGTTAGCGGGGTCGAAATGAGGGTCTGAGTCTGACGCAGATGCCTCAGATTCTGACGCCAGGATGGCATATGCCTCCTCGGCGCTGTACACCTCTTCAGACATTATATATAATAGATTATAAAATTTTATATATTATTATATATATATAAGCGGATTGTTGGTTCTTAGAAGAACCGTTGGGTTTCACAAGAAAATACAAATAAACACCTAAATCTCTCTAAATCCCTCTAAACCTGCCTCAATTCTTCTAAATCTCCCTAAAATTCTCTAAATCTGCCTCAATTTTTCTAATCTCACTAAATCTCACTAAAATCTCTAACCTGTCAAATCTGATCTCTCTCTCTCGCTCACCAAAACACAAGTGAGGAGAGGAGGGAGAATCACAGAGGTCAGAGCCAATATTTACAAAATATTGACCTGACCTGACAAATTAGAAATTTTATTTTGATTTTTTCTAACTTCTGATTGGATGTTGCTAGCCTGCCTCTCTGAGGCAGGCTAGGAACATCCCACTCAGCCCCAAGATGACCCCCTCTTAGAACCCTAACCCTAGCCCTAACCCTACCCCTAACCCTAACCCTACCCCTAACCCTACCCCTAACCCTAACCCTACCCCTAACCCTAACCCTAACCCTACCCCTAACCATCAGTTTATTTTATTTATTTTTATTTTTATTTTACTTTTTATTTTACTTTTTTTTCACTTTTTTTTACACTTTTTTTTACTCTGCTGGGTGCCTTGATCCCTCGAGGCACCCAGCAGAGCACCTGATCACTGATGTGATCGTTTTTGTACTGAGTGCCACGATACCTCGTGGCACTCAGTACTTCCTGCCGCTACCGGAAGTGATCGCTCGGGGGGAGCGATCACGGACGGACCGGCGGCAGGTAAGCATATTGCAAGGATGCCTCGATGTCGAGGCATCCTTGTAATACTCAGAGCAGCTGGAAGCGATACCGATCACTTCCAGCGCTCTCTAGAAGTGCCGGGCACCTCTCCGGTGAAACCGGATGTTGATCGCTCCCGGGGAGCGATCACATGGTGCCCCGGCACTTCTAACCGCCATTGCACGGCTGCCTGGACTCCCAGGCAGCCTGCAATGGCGTTTGAGCTGCTGGAAGCGATCCGATCGCTTCCAGCGCTCAAAAAACGGCAGGACGTACCATGTACGTCAGCGGGTCTAAGGGGCTAACAATAACACAAATATACAGATTAACAGAAATTAAATATGTAGGAAATAGTCATTATGTTACATGTTTACAGGTGCATTCTGTATTGAGGTATGTTAATAGGGAGCTCTTGAGTGACTTTAGACTGGGGGAAGATTTGAAGGCGTCTGGGAGGTTATTCCATAATTGTGGAGCTTTGTAGGAAAATGAGGATCGAGCCACTGTCTTTTTGTATTGTGGTATTGCAAGTAAGGTGAAGGTCATGGATCGAAGGTTATAGGATGAGGGAACTGGTGGGGGAAGCAATCTATTCAGATAGGGTGGCAGCTTCCCAGAAAATCTCTTTAACACCAGGTTGGAAAGATGAAGAGTGCGTCTAGATTCCAGCGACGGCCAGTTTAGCTCTTTTAACAAGTCACAATGGTGGATCATGTAGTTACATTGTAGCACAAAGCGACAGAATGCGTTATACAATGTAGTAAGTTTATGAAGGTGTGTTTGTGGGGCAGCTGCATACACTACATCTCTGTATTCAATAGCCGGCATAAGCATGTGTTGTACAATCTGCTTTCTTACCGCGGGACTCAGGCAGGATTTGTTTCTGTACAGGTGATTGCAAAATAGGTGAACTTTCCCAACTATGAAAATGTTGTCCTTTCCTGGAGGAAGGCTGGAGCAGGATTACAAAGTAAAGGAAGATGCCAAGTCTTCTTAAGAGGTTTTTTTTTTATTGAAGGCGACCCACTAAGCAGTTAATAGCGAATGAGGATATGTGATTTGCAAAGCAGTTGCATGATGTCCTTAACCCCTACACTAAGTCATTTTCCAAAAATCCTCTTCCAGGAACCAGTGTTTTTTTTTTAAATGACTTAATTAATTATACAGTGTAACAGATCTCAGCAGCCCAACTGGATCACATCTCCTAATGCTGCACCCTTCCCGGGATGGCATCCGTTCTCGCACCAGCAATCTTTTAGGCCTTCTGCAGCCTTTAGCCGAAACGTAAGGACAAGTACAATGAAAGGTGGTTATAGCATTCCCCAGAAATGAGGCAGTATTTGTTGCTGGGGTAAAACAGACAGACAGGTAGGCAGACTTGAACTTCCCTGGCGTTCCGATTCTGACATATTTTATGTCAGAATTGGAACAATTATTATTATTATTATTATTATTATTATTCTTTATTTATAAAGCGCCAGCATATTCCGCAGCGCTGTACAATAAGCACAGTATAGACAGGGTTACAATACATTGAACAACATTTGACAAACAGTACAGGAGGAGATGAGGGCCCTATTCCCGTAGGAACTCACAATCTGGGAGGGTTGGGGTTGGAAACAGGAGGAGAGGACTGTAAGGTGAGAGTGATTGATGATTGCGTCAGTGAGTTGGGTGGTAGGCTTCCCTAAATAGGAACGTTTTAAGGGAGCGTTTGAAGGAAGAGAAGTTAGGGGAAAGTCTGACAGTACGAGGGAGAGCGTTCCAGAGAGTGGGGGCTGCGCGTGAGAACTCCTGCAGTCTATCATGGGAAGAGGTGATGCGGTGAGAAGCTAGGCGCAGGTCACTGTTTGACCTTAGGGAGCGGGCTGGGGTGTATTTGGTGATTAGTGAGGACAGGTAGTGGGGAGCTGAGTTAGTGAGGGTTTTGTAGGTAAGGATAAGGATTTTGAACTTAATTCTGCAGTGGATGGGGAGCCAGTGAAGGGACTCGCAGAGGGGAGCGGCAGAGACAGAGCGGCGGGTGAGGTGAATTAGTCTGGCGGAGGCGTTC